>OY720668.1:8130277-9585424 GCA_963170745.1 Phymatocera aterrima | reverse complement strand
GATCATTCGACACACGGAAAGCCACTAGGGTAATGAAATTTGGCTAAAATCCGTACACCCTGCGATAATGCGGTTGGTGTAATATCTCGAAGGAGATAATTCAAGGCGTAATAATTATCACTGTGCTTCTTCAATCAACGGACGAAGCACCTGCGAACGTCGGATGCACCTGGACTCAGAACAAGGTGGAAAAAATCCCACTCTGTATAACGAAGATATCTTGTAATCCGCGGGGCCACGGTTTTCCTCATCCCACTGATTTCACCTTCTGAATATCTTCTCCACGTTGAATACCGGCGATGGAAACTTTCGAGTGGTTACGTACCTTTGCGAGATTTCATTCGGTACCGGACAATGTAAGTAGGTAACCATAAACGTCGGAATAACGGATAGAGTCGTGAGTGATGAAATGATGTTTAACAGATGGACGGTATGTCGCTTCGTAGATATATAGTGATTCTCTTGGATCATTGAGGGGTTCGCCATTTAACTGGACGCGATCCGAGTATGGCAATTTTTTTGTCGTCTCCTCCGGCATAGATAGTAATGTACGAAAGTGATTGCGTGCATATATTGTGGATCGTATGAATATAGTTGTACGGTACTATGTACTGTACATATACGCGTAGATGTCACCTGTCGGCGCATTCGCGCGTGACAACTGCATCCGCGAGTAAAAGAGCGCAGAGGTGCAGACGCCCCACTTATAATGGAAACCAGACAAAACGAGAAAGAAAAAACATGAAATAATAAAATCATACGAAACTGCAGTGTGCATGTGTATATATACGTGTATGCGATTCAATTCGATTCCGTTTTTCGAGTATGACAGGTTTTGCGCGGTAACAGCTATATATGTATGCCAGCTGTATGGCCCAGGACGTTCGAAATTACAAGTAATTTAAAAATCACTTTTCAATTATAATCATAAGTATACCTCGGTAAGTTTTCATCATCACGTATAAGATCTACCAAACGTTTATCATTTTACGTGTAGGTACCCAGCCAGCTTCATTCTCATCAGTATTCAAATTTAATCACCGTTTCCAATATGAATAGGTACATACGTATATTATGCCTACACGTTTTCTTTCACTGTAGTACCACATACACTCCCGTGCATCAATGGTTTCGCTCTGAAGTGAGCTACGCTTGAGGTAAGTTGCTCCATGGATAAAGCAGAGACCAACCGGCGCGTTGTATTTTCGGATTCATTGAAATGCGACGCGCCGATTGGTCTCTGCCTTACCCATGGAGCAGCTTACCGCAAGCCTAGCTAACTTCAGCGTGAAACCATTAACGAACGCGAGTGTACGTACCTAGCCTGCCCGCCTATTGGCTGCAATAATGATGTATTGATATCAGGCACGCCGGCCAATTTCAAAGCTCGATTAGATATTACCTAAAACCAAAATTTCTCGAGAATGAATTGCAGGGGGTATTTTATTCGGCTGTTTTTACATTCCGGAATTTGTTACCTACTCTCTCATTCGAGGGGGCAGGTAAATACCGCATGGCGAAAATTCGCCGTTCCAATTCGTATACCTGACAGAGAAAAGGTACAATGCCTCCGAATGACAAACAAACGGTATATACATAAATGACTGACAACGGACTCTGACCTTTTGGTTTTGGTTTTGGTTCTGGTTTCAGTTTCAGGTTTATTGCTTGATCATCGGCCAATCAAAGGCCAGGATAAATATTACCAAAGCGCGGGATCGGGTCGGCTCCGTGTTTGCTCGGGTACGTGCATTGTTGTCTCGCTATCGCCCCCCGCTGTCACCGTAGCTGTCGCTACTGTCCAACCTACGAACGATCTTTGTCCACGTTTGTACTCGGCGTTTGTTCATCACAAACTGACACGGTGTGGCCCATTTATCGATTTCTCGTCTATTTTTTTCCTCCATCGAATTCGCCACTCGTACCTGCCAATATTCAACGAAAAACATATCCCGAGGTCAGTGCAGAGGCATGCAGTCCGATAGTACTACAACCTCCGTTTAAATTATTCTCTGGATGGTTTGTCACCTATCAATAAGTACACCGCTGGCTCCATTCGTCGCGATTGATACATCAATTATTATCATGATTATTTCGAGTACCCGCAATTATTAGACGCCCACATTAGCGGAGAGATACGGACAAATGTGAACTGAATAATTACTAAACTATAGTGAAGTTGTATCACTGATTCGTAGCCGACGATGGTCACGTTCATTGGAAACTTTACCAAATGTCCGCGATTTCGGTAGCTATTTATCGAACGAAACGTTTGTTGTACGTACGAGGTTATAGTTTCCTTTCCGAAAAGAGTTAAGCCCGATCAGACCTGGAATCCAATTAGCGCTTGAAATCTCGTCACGTTTCTGCGCGCAGGCGGGTGGCGGTTGTGAAAGGGCGGCGAGGCAGGGGGCGGGGAGGGGAGGGAAGAGGGCCACGAGATATTATTGCAACTTCAAATTTCCTCTATTTATCTTCTCTGCATATTAGATAATTGCGGGAGTACACGCAGGCCGGTTGGTACACAGTCGACCTTGGTTTAGCTGCTCGGAGGGATTTGCCGAACCTCCGTAACCGCATTCAGCGAGATGCTCGAGGCGTTCGGTTAATCGACCGTTATTTATCTTCACAGCTCACCTTCCGCTAAAACCCGAAAGTAGAGAGTATGGGCTGTAATTATGTCCTGAGTTCACGTGGAACGATACGTCGAATAATTTTTATAGAATTTGAGAAAAAATTCGTCACCGCGAACGGCAAACCGCGAGCCTCTGCGTGATGTATCTATAATATTCCGTTCCTTTTCTTCCTTCTCCTCACTCTGGACATCGGCGTGTCTCAGTTCCCTCAGACTTTTCATTCGCGGATCGCGCCAGCGTCGCTCGGCCAGGCAGCGCGAGACGCTGCTAATTCGTATAATTCACTTCGATGCAGAGTACAGCACAACGGCACAACAGTTGGTCTTATATCGCTTTGTGCACCGGTAAATCACTCGGATGTTGGGGCGATACCACCCACGTAACTCGCGGCTTTTGCGGGCTGAAAATGTCTTAAAAGATCTATAGATCAAGCTGAGAATTACCGCACCTATGCTACGTACGTGTGTACGCGTGCACACCCACCCTGTGCTATGACTGAAGCTGTGTTCGTTGCGCAAAGCCAACTTCACGGTAGGTGTAGGCAGATTGTATAATATATCTATGTACAGTATACACGCACGCACGTATGTATGTACATGCGCCTATTATACGAGGACGAACCAATTTCTTGACGTGCCTAATTCTGCTCGGCCCGTGAGCTCGAGCGGCGCGAACTAAAGGAGAAGAATTTTATCACCTGCGGTGAGTGAGCGTTTATTTTTCAGCTCAGCTTCACTCCTTGGTCGGAAGTCTGTGCGGATTCTTCGGCGTGATGTATGGGGCGCTCTTCTCGATGCCTCGCCGCATAGAGCATGTGCAGAGCGTTAGAAAATTCATAAACCATTACATAAATTTCCATCTACCTAATTCAGGCTGCGCCGTGGCTTCTTATCTTCTCTCGGCATCGTGATGTAACTCGATTCCGTAGGATAAAGGTATATACCTTCTGGAACCGGTACGCAGGCTAGGTATAGACTCGGGAGAATACCACGGCCCATGAAACTTCGACCCACGCGTTACAGCTACCCGCAGTTTGACGGCCAGTAGGCGTCTCCACCGAGAACAACACGCATCCGCTAGATATTATAAATATAAGGCACGAGCATCCCATTACCTCGGAGCAGAAACCTGCAGCATTCATACATACCTACCCACCCACCTACGGCATACATCATGAGGATAATCCGAAGCCCTTTGATTTCCAGCAGAGGGACGGGATTACCATTTAATTTGCCGTTTTCACTTTTCATCATTGCTCCCCGAAGTAAACTCACGCGCAGATTAAATCTGATTGATTTGTATAGAATTCTGTCGAATGACCGCATAGAGTTTTTAATTTACGGGATTTCGTCAAAGGACAAAAGAAGCCTTCTCGGTTCTGCGTTCTACAATTTTGACTCTCGAGCCGGAACCCAGGCATACATCGCACCTTATGTACGTGGCAGAGCGAAATTCGTATGAAAGTAATTTCGGCCACTTCAGCGCGGTCCGTCGCGCTGATGATCGGTCGGGCGAGAAGATCGGTAAATCAATATTTAATCGGGCGAAACCGCAGGTTTCGGTTTCACTCCAACACTGATCCGGAGGCTAGTGCACACAACGGTCTAGCCCTCCAGAACTTGGGAAAAGTTTTGCGCGGTGATAACCGACTGGAAATTAATATCCGAGAGAGCTTTGATACAGTTATTTCTTCCATTCGGCGGACCCTCGCTATTTCGGTGCCACGGTATTCCGTGGTGGCTGTATAGATAGGATGTAGTACCTACTGTAGCAGTAATTGTCAGAGCTCTAGCCGGCTTCAATCTCCCTCCGTCTCTCTTTCGCTCTCTATAACCATGAGGCGAAAACGCGCGGAGAGTTGCAGAGGAGTTGGACACAATGATGATGCATTTCATTGGGTCTATTGTCCTCCGGATTCAAGTTCACAGACACAATCGGTCCCATGTATCCTTCCTTCGCATCAAATAGCATTGATGTTGAAGCGGTACGGCGCGGGCGCCATTCATTGAACCAATCGATGTTTGCCTCCAACTCCCGCGCGATCTACTGTCCATTGGGTCCACCGAGTTCATTTCGTACAGGCTACGTCCTGCACTCAGCTGTTAAACTTGGGCTGAATATTAGTCGTATTGTATTCCGCGACTGCGGGGAAGCGGCGCAACGTTCTCTCATTTGCTCCATCCTTTATCCTTTTTGATATTTTCCCGCTCCTCTTTCCCCTCGTTCACTCCACTCCTCGAAGACGGGAGTATGCTGTCGTTTATCGAATGCAACGTTAAGTCGTCTGCGACTGGAACTGCTTCTTGGATTTTCTTTTCCCTCTGCTCTGACTCCGCTCCTGGATCATTGGCTATTCCACGCACACTGAGGCGTCCAATTCCAAACCAAATTAATCCAATAGTGCAGTTTCACATTCGCCCTGTGTTTGCGCCCAGACTGTGAATAAACGAGTTCCAGCCTGGCCAGGGCCGAGCTGAGCTGAGCTGCTTCGTTTCTCTCAGGCACCAAGGGATCGGATGCGCCTTCGCAGATTTAACGATCTGTTAATTCTGAAGCAAGGGTCGTGACCAGAATTTCCGCCAGTCTTCATCCAGCTGGGACAGAGGCGAGCTCAGCGATTCTAGATTTTATTGAAAATATTCGCAGATTCTTTCCATTCATTTTTCCACAGTATAATTCATCCGACTGTTTCGACTGCTCGAATGATCGGCAATCGACGGCCATAGATATTTCCTCGCGTAAGCGCGTATCTACGTACGTACGTACATACACGCCGGTCGAGGGTTTCATGGGCGAAATCTTATGGGGTGGATCTCTGTTGGAAAAAACATTTTTTCCTGCTCCGTACCGTACAGTGTGGAAAACATTTGGGATGCCGTCCTCCGCGACAAGGTTGTGAATTTCGTTCATACTTTTCTTTCGTAAGGGTACGCTCGCAATCAGCCGATTATGTACAATTGAATTTGATGAGCAACGGCAACGGCTGGATCACATGTCGACTGCGGCGGCGTGATGAAACGTGAAAGTTTGTTCGGTTTTCACTTTGATTACGGGTCATTAACGCAAGGATTCTGACAAGCGTCAACCGTAATCTATGATTTGAATAAACACATCACTCGTACGTGGTACAAAAAGAACTCAACCGTAATATAGCATTAGGCGGAACTATCATTAGCGGCGTGTGTATAATTTGAGTTGTGTGGTCCAGCGGACCGCGCGCTCCAGACATCTTCATAATTTGCTACCAACCAACAATTAATGTGACAACCGTGCGTTCAAAATAATGATTCAGCGTTCTCAACTAACATACGCTCAAGTTTTACGACGTCGCGCGCGTCGTTGAGTCTCGTCAACGTGTATCGCTGTGCCTACACCTCAAACAAATTGAATACACTGATTACGTAGGAATGTATGTATCTACGTACCTACATACCGCGTCCGATGTCAGATTTCGTGGTTCGAAATTCAAGTTGCCGTGTAAATGCGTAGGAAATAAATTGAAATTGAAAATAAAAGAAGACGTTCACTCATTCGCCGTGAGAGAAATATCGTGAAACAGTCGTACGATCGTTGGGGAAAAAGTGAACAAGAACATACATCGATGAGATGGGATTGTTGTTGTTGCACTCAACGGAGTTCAAGTTTGTGAATTTTGTCGCCGTGAGCACCGTGACCGTTTCGCAAGAGGCATGACAATTTGGAAATGGGTCGGTTCTTGATTCGACATCATTTTTATCGCAACAGAGTTTTTGATCTTCGACGGTAGACGTATGTATGTGCAAAGCGCGAGGATGCCGAAGCGTAGCGTCCCGGTCGTGGAGCTATTGCGATGGTGAGATGACGCGTGACGCGCGATGCGTGACGCTTGCGGTATAGGAATTCAGCCGGTTCACCGGAATAATAGATATTACGACAAAGCGCGTGTGTACCAATGCTGAAAATTGATTGGACATGTACCGATTGTTGATAAGGTGGACTGCTAGGGCGGAGGTAGAGCTTTGCGAGAAGCGAACTTCTCTTACTCCGCTGTTGACTGGCCTGGAAGAACAAGAAAAGGCTACATATGAGGGAGCTAAGAACTTAACGACTCAGCAATCTTTTGCAACGCCCAGAATTAGCCATACGCAAGGCACGCAAGAAGAGTAAAGTTTGAAGGATCGTGACGTGTGTGTAGATACCTGCGTACCTGGGTATCGTAATGCTAGACACGAAATATAAATCCGCGAGGATGATGAGCTGTGGCATGATTCGCCGAGAAAACAAAATTTCTAGTTCACCTATGCGGTGTGAAGACAGATGTATTCCGGAGTCGACAAATCGCTGAATATGGAGCAGGGAGGAGTAATTGGAACGCGGAATCAGAAGTTTTTCCAATTCCGCATCCGAAAGCTCCCGAATGTGAGAGATTTCTTATTTTCCCTGCGAGAGCGTATGCGCAAGGAATCACCTATTCTACATCTAGACGGCCCTTATGCGAAAGGTAAAAGGTAAAAGGTGCGCATGAGAAAATCCGGAAAAGGATGGAGCCGGGGAACTACGTCAGCTGCGTGGACCGTGGGAGGGAAAGAAGGCGAAGGTGAAAGGGCGGATGGTGGAGGGAAAAAAACCCTAGGCCAGGACTACAGAAGAGCAAAAGGGAAGCTTTTTTAATTAGCAGACACACATTCGTGTGCGTATTGTAGCCGTTCTAGCAGCATCCCCTTCACTTTACGGCGACCGTGGCTTTACCTGGCCCGCCGCCATCCAGCAAGGATAATCTAATTATTCGGGACGACAAATCTCGTTATCAAAGCCGGTGTGCTCGTTGCTAGCGTCGGCGTGTTGGCTCCGGCACCGACGTCGCGACGCAACGAAATTCAACTCAACTCAACGCAAGGCAACGCAAGGCAACGCGACGCGACTCCTGAATCGTTGTACAGGTATATATATCGGTGTCCGTTCTAGCGAAACGAGCGAGCGAGCGCCTCGTCGCGTCGGTGGAAGCCGAGAGCCGAAAGCGCCGTCGCATCGTATCGTTAACATAACCGGTTAATTTCTACAGTGCGAAGTTCCCGAAAATTATTCACCGTCCCCACGAAAGTGGAGAAAAGAGATGAAAGAAAACAAGAAACGAAATAAAATGAACAGGAAATCATGGGGATTACGCAAATTTCAGTATTCCATTTCCAGGATACCATTGCGAAGAGCTTCTTCACTCTCCGTGGACCGTAGGGTGTCATCAAACGTCGTACGCCTCCAATGCATCGAGAGATCGCTCGACTCACATGGCGGGACACTTTGTTCCGCCTGATGTTAATCTTTGTACGTCGAATGAACCTATATGTATTATACATGTTTTACCCCTACGGAGATTCGACTATACACGGCTAGGAAATATCGAAATATATACCAGGGGACTCGGGGAATGGGGACTAATCACGACTTTTACCCCTCGACGTGCACTGATTGGCGTAACCGCCCGCCTCGTCCCCGGGTTATATCATTGGAATGAGAAACGCTCTTCATAAACAGTTCGACATACGAATTTTCGCTGAGCGAATGAAAAACCAGTAAATATCCATCCATCGTGCGAAATTCGTTAATTTCACAGTGACTGCATTCGGGCGGTTGGACGGTGGCCGGAGACTCCCTGTATCCCCGTATCCCCCTCTAGCTCTCCCTTTTCCGCCATATTCGCCCTTCGGTGGTGGTGCCGGTTCGCGACCACCGAGTTCAGCGCAGCTTTTTGGTTCCCATCAACCGTAGGATGGCCCCCTCGCTTTTGCGTATTATTGACGGCTTAAATTCATTAGATTCCATGCCGACGGTAGCTAGTGCACGGAATGGTTGCGAGGAGGCAGTCAGCCAACCAGTCAACCAGCCAGCCAGCCAGCTTTCGTCGGGGAAAAGAAGCCTGCCGACTCTGCGAAAAATAATGCCGTGAGTATATCGGATTACTTTATCAAATCACACCGATCCTGGAAAACTGTGCGCGATATACGCCTCTCTCTCTATCTCTATCTCTCTCTCGTTATTTCCGCCCTCCCTCCACCCCCCTGGTTTCTCGCTTCCAGCCCTCGGCCCGCCGATTCATCCCTCTTCCACCCGCCGTTCGGCCGTCTATCCTCGTCGTCAGCTGTATACCGTCAGCGCTTGGGGATCGACCGGTATTTATCTTTTTTTCTCGCACGGGACGTAATCTGAAAAATCCGGACTAAAGCCGTCGATAAAGTGGAGCGAAGTAGGTACATACATACGTACGCGCTCGCTGCATGCGCCCGATTTGCAGAAGTGTAGCGAATGGAGATCTATCCGCGGGTCAGAGCGGGGCGACGAATAGTGGGTAGACGTACATCAACCGACTAACCCCCCGCCAAGGTGATCAACGGAGGTTACCGGATCTGCGTGAAAATCCGTCATCGCTGATCCCGTGGGATCAATTTTTTCCAACCGTCAATCTCTTCATTTTTCTGCTCATCTTGCGTACAAATTTGTCCCCGCGCGGGGTGATCGTCGTATTGCAAACGAATGAACGGCGGGAATAGAATCGTTTGAATCAGAGATTCATAGCAACTATTTAGGTACAGATTATCTTGCCTTGATGAACCAACCGACTCTACTCGTGGCGTGAGATGATGTGACAAAACTGAATTGCGGAATGCGAGGAGAGACGGAGACTATTGCGAACGGTAGGTATTCAATCCCGCATCGGAGCTAGAGATTTGGAATAGGTCGTCATCGGCTCTGAAATCAGATCTTCGTCATTCGTTACCGTTTTATACGAGAGTCTGGAGGCTGCGTTAGAGTCGTCGGAGTGAATTATTGTGCTCTGCTTCCGATTCGTCGTCACCTTCTTCACGTCGAGGAAAGAAAGACAGAAAATAAAAGACAGAGGTACAGGTACGTATCTCCCTGTCGCTAAGTCATACATCTGAACAAAGTTTTATCGAGTTACTCGGCACGAATATGAAAAGTTCCGATCTCCTGCGGTTCGATAACGAGTACCCTGCAATCCCACCCCTGATGAGCGAGGGAATAGCCAGCTTTCCGCACGCTCTCTTCCAGCAGCAACGGGATGATTGGGCGGAAACGAATCTGGATGCGACACTAGTAGAGCACCGAAATAATCTAGTCGCTCCGAACTAAACGCACGAGGGGCGGGTCGGGGCGAGGGAGGAGAAAAAAGTCGAAGTGTTAAAAGAGTCGTAATTACACGTGCCGCCAGAAGGTGCGAGGAGGTGCCTATATATCTATACGCACGCAGTCCCCACGGGTAATCAAGTCTCGTGCTCGAAGCCAAGAATAAAGAGCGAGCGCTTGAATGAAAGTATAAAACCGTTCTGTAGGCTGACACGGGTAAAGAGTTCGTATATTTATAGAGGCACTGAAATCCACCTTTTCTTTCCCTTTTTATCCCCTTTTAGGCCCCGTCCCCCCACCGTCCCGGTGCTTTTTTGTTCTCAAGATGGTTGCGTGCGCGCAATAAGAACCCGACCAAGTATTTATACCTGAGACCAGACGCGTATAGTCCTCGAAGTGATCAATCTTTATTTCTACACGGGCGGCGCGCTCGTGCGATTCGCGGACAATTTTTACCTCTCACCGCCCGCCCAGCTCCAGCTCTCGGGCTGGGCTAGCTTGCGAGTTCACTCGAATATTCTACTATCGGCTGAAAAATACCCAATGAATCTGCGAAGATGCTTCTAGGCATAAAGTACGTACGCGGACCGCTCGTCTCTATTATGGTCCTGGATCGTGTAAGAGAATAATAAGACGCGACAACCGCAGCGTGGGTAGGCATATCCTGGGCCACAGAGGTACGACGGTATTTTTGAATGAAAAAAAATACGAAATGGGTGCGTCGAGATCTACGAGCCTGAAACCAAGCGTCGGTGCTCATACACTGTTATATACCCCGTTTCACGTAAAGTTCTAACTTCTTTTTATTCATCCCGGGGAATCCAATTTGAGGCAACGATTGTTATCGTCTCGGCTCACCTTGGCGTGCCCGTGATTACGGGTCGTTAGTTAATCAGTGAGGCCGAGTGAAAGTTGGGAAATAATTAGTTGTAAATTTACACAATCCTCTTTAAATTGGGAACCATGGAGATTTTATAAGGCTTTTATAAAGCTACGCCCACCTAGAGACATCTCTATTAAGCCAGTCTCATATTATTATCTTTATGTTTTACCTACGCGGCTTAAATTGAAGCTGAATCCGGTGACCGCCCGCTCTTGTGGCACATACCTACGCGCACGAGTGTGTTCGGTTATAACGAGCTGAAAAAGCCGGGATAGACGAGTTCGGGAATTCGACCCGAAAGAAAACATCTGACCGTTTGTTTTCATCGAAAGAATTTGATTTCCCGCAAACGCGATGACTATCGTTGGACCGCCTCGGCTCGCCTGAGATCGCGGGCTAATTAATTAGTTTCGGGGAGGGGGTCGGTCGGGTCGGGTCGAGTTGGTAATTAATTACTTCGATTCGACTTCAAGTTTTTCACAAGTTTTAGCCGGTTCAGCCGCGGATCAGTTTCCACGGTTGTGTAATTGGCGTTGATATCGACTTCCATTAGCGGGTGGAGTTATTATTTTTTAATCACGGGTCCTTTGGCGATGGAGAGTGAAACGGAGAAGGCTGGAGTTTCGGAATAGAACGGGAAGAGGGAACAAGAGAGATTCAGAAATCAGAGAAGATATTCAAAAGTTTGCAGGCACCCACGGAGTTGAAGAAAGAGGTTCGAGCGCGATGCACCGATGCCGCCTCGATGATCTGATAATTATATTCCGCTCCTCAACTTTTCCCCATGCTTTTGCCTTGACAAACTTCTACGAGTACAAGCTGTAACGACATTTTTCTTCGTCGGGGCGCGATTGACCCCGTTTTGTCGAACCAACGGCCATTCGTTTGTTTCCCTCGACCAAGTGATCGAAGTTTCGATCGACGGCGCGTACTCGGGTTGAAGAATAATCGGAAAATCGAATTCGGAACGTAACGTCATCAAGTTAGGCTAATTCGGGCTGAATCTCTTCGTCATCTTACAGTCGGATTCGATGCAGGTAAACGATCACGGAAACTTGAGTTTCAGCGAGTACAAGATATTGGGTTCCCGCTGTTCCTCGAGACCAGAGAAGAAGAAAAAAGAACATTTTTCACTGCCATCCTGTTCGATATTGACAAGAAAATGATACCCAGTTGAAGCGGAGACGCGAAAAGTCGCAGGGTAAATCTGTAGCTAATTTCGTAGAGGGAGGCATATTGTGCAGGTAGGCCGCAACTGATCGATGTGGAAAGCAAACTTTCGTTACCTGGCAAGGTATACATCGAGAACGAGCAAAAACCTGAGGAACTTCATGGAAAATCGATTGCAACGGGATCGTGAAAAGTTGATGGAAAACTGTACGCGGTACGCATGAATTGCGATGCTCGCAATCAGCGAATACGATTACGAGATCATAACCGCAGGGTGGTCAATCTATCTTACAGTGGAGTATCCTCTCCATTACTAGACGTTAGTCAGGTACATAGGTACGTTTTATACAGACGGCGCGGCAATGATTGAGTGCGCAAAGAACAGAAGTCATTTCTTACCTATGTCTGGGAGTCGGAGAAGAATGCTAAGAACGCCGGGACAAAGGGATGAAAAAGTTGGCGCCAAATTCAACGGCGTTGGTGTACCAGCTTGTGGCTCGCGGCTCGTTCTTCGTTCATGTGTACGTACTACGTACGTGTATGTGGACGGAGTATATAAATGTATACATTGGTCGGGACAGTGTGTATTATATTGGGTTGAATTTCCGAGTAGTCGCCTTCCTCGAGTTACCCAATTTCAACTTTTCGCGTTCCAATTGCATTCCGAATTCGCAGGGATAGAACGGGAAAGAATCGTCAAATTTTCCCTCTATCCTAGATCCTAGCAGCTTCGTCTGCCCGTTGGACCCGTGTTAATAATCCCCCGGCGATTAATAATCACGAAATTAATACCGAGGTTGGAATAAAGATGAATGACGCGGGTGTCGCCGACACACCCTCCGTGCCCTCGGCCTCCACCCCTCACCCCTCATCCCTCACCCCTTCGCCGTTCCCTCTTCTCCTTCCTCTCCAGCCTGTCCCTCCTTTCCAGAAGTCCCTTTTGCGTCGCGATATTCGCAATGCCATTACGGATTAGACTTTCTCCTCATTCCACTCTCGCCTTCAGCCCTCCTCCCTGACACTCCGACTCTGGCTCTCACTCGCAGCCTCTTTCTCTCCGTCAGCTCTAGCCTGGCGAGACGGACGGCGATACCTATCCTACGGGATTCCGGGCCCACCGGAGCGGGCGCCTACTGCGGAACCCTTTGATTTGTGCTGCCGCAGCTCTATCTGGCAGACTCTCGCTAAATCACGCGGCACCGCGCCGCACCGCGCCGCACACCGTTCCTTTTAAATCTTATTCCCACCCTGACGCAATCGTCGACTCCTTCTGCCCGGTACGTCAATCGCGATGGATTTAACTTGATTCTCCATTTCCGAGAGGAAAGCCCCTTTTCCATTCCCCGCGCTTTCCCTTCCACCAAACAAAAGGGCTGAGGGCCAAAAGAGGTGGTCAGGTATAGGGTCTCCGTGTAGTTTATTTTTCTCACAACGAATTGCCGGTGTATTTTTTCAGCCCCGAAGAAAGTGATCACTAATGCAAATCCGATCGAGCCTTGAGCCTTGAGCCTCGAACCTCGAGCCTGAGACGCGGGTATAAATTTTTGGTCTAACGCAGTCTTAGAACCGAAGTGAATTGAGCCAAGGCCCTACGTAGCGCGCCTCCCTTGCCCTCATCTCGTGGAATATCGTAGCTCCGTCAAAGGCCATTCAACGCCGCGCCGTACCCCGCAACGATTACGGTAACTCGAACGAGTGAGAAGCGAGCCGGAGATTCGATCCGGGTAACCCGGAGCACTCCGCCCGTCAGCCATGCTCTCCGCGGCAACGTATCTACTACGGTCGCGGACCGGTCGCGTATAGGTAGTAGGCATGCAGCTACCTACGCACCTTACAACGAGGAGATTAAGTGATTGCTTTACGAATTAATCCCAGCTCTCTCAAATACCGCCGTGATGTGCGCTTCATTGTCCAGTAGCATCTTTGATCTTCGTGAAAACGAACGGGCCAGCGCGCAGCACCGCGCCGGTTGGATCATCCGGACTTTTCTAACCGCGGGTTGATCAGAAAAATGAAACCTTTTATGTTTCAAGTAAACCACTCGCTCACATACAGGAGTGTCCCGCTTCCCGATGGAATTCTTCATAATACTCATTCGCCTGCTCCTCCGTAGCTTGCAGCTTCGTTCAATCAAAGCTAATGGCCAGCGTTCCACGCACGTTACGGTTGGAGACGGCCTGGACCCTCGCAGCCTCCGTATGCTCCTAGTGTCGTTGAACTTTTGTCGATCTCTCTTTGACGATGGTAAAAATCGGCATTGGTAGGTACATCGATTAGATAGGAAGGCTGAGATCGCCCGAGTCAATATGCGGGAAATGCCCATTCAATGCTATGGCGGACGGGCTTAAGACATCCCGAAGGAGGGTTACCGGCCGTCATCCTGTTCGGATCCTGCGACAACGTATCCGCCACCCCACGCCATCGACGAGTGGCTACTTCCTAATCGAAATCAAGATATCCCAGAAAATAAAATCAAATTCTCGTTCAATGTCCAATTCTGGAGGGGAAGCCTACTTGCAGCTAGGATTCCGGGTCTCCGTCTTTTTATTTTGGATACTGTCAAACGATCACTGCACATAGGAGAAAGCAATTTTGACTACCTTACTTAGCTTCAAGGTAGTCGAAGAAATCGTGAGACGCCCCACCCTCCCTCCCTCCCTTCCGTCCCGTAAATCATATCTACTCGAAATTTGTGAATCCGCCGGAACAGTTGGGAACGTATACTACTCTGATCACGGTACTGCGCTGTGGCCCCGTCAGAGATTCAGGATACCCTTTTAGTGGGCAGCCTGATCGGACTATCGGAGACGGATCTTCGGGACATTAGGAACCGCGCCGGCAGACCGCTGGTAGATTAGGTCCCAGCTTCATTCAAGCAGGGTCTGAGATCGACGGAATGGCTTGAGTAACGAGGAAGAGTTTCGTGCGTTTGGTAACCGGAGTAGGAAAGCAATAAATCGAATGGAATATTTAGCCCCGAATGTAACGATGTAGGTATAAGTATAGATTGTCGATGTTTCGTGCGAACAAAGAGAAAAACGTTATTAACTCCCGAGAGTAGGTACACCTTCGTCGACGGTAGTTTCTGGGGGTGTTCGAAGCGCATGACGAGGCGCAAGCGCGGGCTGGAATCGAACCCCGAACCTCGTTTCATCGAGAAGAAGCACCGAGGACGATGCCGCAGCTCAGTGCGCTCGGCGGACTGTTCGCGACCGGACGTTTCCCTCGCGAGTCCTTGCCTCCCACTGTCAAGACCACGCTTGAGCTCCGATGTATTTTGGCTCGGCGTAAAGTCGTGGAGATCGTCGATTGAACTCCCCCCGTTCTTTTTTCGTTCGATCAACATCTTTTTTTCTCTCTCCTCGATAATATCCCGTATTCAGACTGAACACTTTCAGTGAAAGAAACAGAGGGAAAGTAGCATACGGTCGTACTATTATCGAACAGATGCATGCGAATTGATACAATAAACGTCAGCCGCATACGGCGCGGCGTGGGGCTGTGAACCACGCTCTGGTATCCATTTCAACCGAAGATAACAAAACTCCCGCTATCTGTTTGCGAGTACCTACAAGGCTGCAAATAAGAGGGAAAGGGTAAATTCATTCCGATCGAAAAGTTCGCCAATGCGGGGAAATCGATAATCCTAACCACACACATTACGATCTCACATGATATTTTAGGTACACTCGTGTTTCACCGATTGTGAGACTGTTAGAGCGAAACGCGAGTTAAAGTTTCGCTACTCTTCTTCGCCAGACACTAGACTTCGTTTGCCCTCTGCACATTCGTTACTCTGGCATTTTCGGATCCTACACGTCGATTCTCAAATTTCATCTGTGAGCTTCATACTCCATCAGGGGGAATGTCTCCCGAGCAATAGTGAGATATACTCGGGATTCAATCCAGACGGAGACATACATACAATTGAAAACTGATCGTCGTGTTTTCTACGTTACACTCATCAGCTGTAAATCGTTCATTGCATGACTACAACATACTTATATACGAGTATAACTAGTAACGCTTAGAGAGTTCTATCGTGAGTTGAAGGTATAACTACGGAGAGACATTGGTACGCGTAGCTACTGTACATACCTATGTCTATATCGACGAGTGACGTTCAGTGAAGTTTACGTGGAAAAAACTGCTGGGAGACTGATAAAAGTGCGGGAATCTTTGGTCTTCACCAAGTAAACTGAGTGATTCGCAAATTACTGCTATTAACGAAGATCGACAACGTTGGACTGCCCCCGTTCAATCCCAAACTCACTCTCCCCGTCCAAACTTGCGGAGTACGGAGCCGGCTTCAACGTGGCTGGTGAGTCGACCTAGATAGTCCCACATTGTCTGACTCGTAATTTTGTATTAATCTTAACGCAACTCCGGATCACGGAATTCCATTGAAGAAGAAAGAACCGAAAAAGAGAAGCGAGGATCGGTCGAAATTACAGCGAAATTTCAGGGTCGTGGCGTCTATCACTTACTCAGATGTATTGTCGTAGGTACGCGCTGCCGCGAGGATAATTTGATCGCTTCCATTTCACTGACGATCGGTTCCAATAATCTTTTGTTTTTCAAAGCGTAGCGCGAGCCAATTTTTTGCCGCGTAAAATATCCGCTCTACCGATAAATTTCTCAATCAAATTTCCCACCTTGCGTTTCACGCACATTTTCACCGCGTCGTTAAAGAATTTTCCAAATCCGTCCCACACCGAGTCCGCGGATTTACGCCGAAGATAAAATTTCACCGGGTGCATTTTGGCTGGTTGTGCCTACCTACTCTCGTTTTTCGAAGTTTTCGGCATTGCTCGTTACAGCTACTCAGACCAGAATTAATTCGAATGAATTGACGAGTCGTTCTCCTCACATATTTTGACTGGAAGAATATTCGGCGATCGTTTTGCAGCCGAGTGCGTTTTCGAAATTCGGATAGTATGCTATCAGCCATCGTGGAAAGCAGAGGCTGCTCGTGTCCGATGCTGATCAAGGTGCTCGTGCGTCTCCTACGCACAGCTCGGAGCTTTCGTTGAAGATCGTCGAGAATTGAAAACACGGGACAGAGAGTGAACAGACAGTATTTCCATATATCTGTAACGTACTCGGCTGAGTGTAAGTGGACAAATATAGATTTAAAATGGAGAAAAAGCTGTATTTATACTCCGTGACACATAGGTATACTTACGAAGAGGATGCGAGCAGTATGTACACACGTATGTCGGGTGCAGAAATATGGCACTGGCAGGTTGATGGGCCATGGAGAAGAAATGAGTAAGAAGATGAGAAAGATAAAGAATAATAAAAAGGAGTACAAGAATACTCGCAAGATGGTAAGAATGAGAATAAGCAGCGAAATAAAGGACTCAGCTTCCTTCTGGGTGGTCCCTGCGTCTCGGATCTCAACCAGAGACGAACCTGAATACGAAACGGACACAGCCGAGCTGTTTGCGGACACTGTCGCACCTACGTGTGTACGTACGTATAATGTTTCACTAGTGCAGGCTACGAGAAGAATAACAAGTGGTAGAGTGACGAATTTAGACTAGCCGACTAACTGACTGGCTGACTGACTGACTGACTGACTGACTGACTCCTAATTGCTGGCGACGAAAAAACATTCAGCTGTCTCAGACGGTAATTACCAATTATAAAATTGTGCGGGTGCCGAAGATCGTTCAGGCTCTTTCAGGCCAGCCCTCCGTCAATAGGAATAAAATACACGAGTAGTAGGTGTGGGATCTCACTCGTCAGAAATTCATTCTAAAATTATAATTAACTCGGATAGGAAATATCGAAATTAGTCTCATCAACGTGAAAAACTTCATGAATCGAGTGCCAGGCTTCTATTCTAAGCTCCTACTCATTGGATGATAATTTTCAGTGGTAAATCTTCCGTCGTGAATTATATGTCAGACATCGATGGCACATATATATCGTTCGATAATCCATAGCCGCCGAGAAATACGATATGAGTAGGTATGTACAACGTAGGTACGATATTGGCAAAGAAGTGAAATCCCTATCAGCCTTCGGCGCAGGTATACATCGTACCGCGGCGAATGTCATTCGAAATATATGTATGCGTACCTATGTGCGTCGGTGTACGTTGTACAGGATACTCGAATCGCATGTATGCGCATACGTACGTATGTTTTCTATCTCGTTTGTCGCAACTAGCCGGGAGTATGGCCGCAGAGAGACAACTGGATACGATCGATCACTGATTTATTCGACACAATACTCTCTCGATGAAGCGATTTATAATCGCTCCCGATACAAACGGTGTCAGAAAGTTCGCGTGGCTCGTTTAAAGCATTTTCCCATCGATTCATCATTTCACGTAGCTTACCTACCGCGACCTACCAACCCAACGCGTACGTGCGAGTGTATCGCGTACCTGCGAAGCACTGCACGGCGACAAACTGTCACTCTTGTCCCCTAGCTTTACGTGTAACCCATTCGCAGAGTCAGTTTGTTGCCCCAATTCCAGCCTCGTTAGAATTTTCTACGGACATTAATAACAACTCCTCCTCCCTGTTTATCAACGGGCTCCTTTTCATATCAACGCGTCGCGCAGGTTGGCATGAAGCGGCGAAGAATGTAATGCATGAAAATGTGGAGAGGGAAGTACAAAAGAGAGAGAGAGAGAGAGAGAGAGAGAGAAGGGAGTAAAAAATCAGGAAAAAGTTGTTCACGGGCTCAAATCAAGTCAAGATATCGAATATCCATCCCCTGCAGGGCCTGTACCTACCCCGGATAATGTTCACTTGATGATAATAAATTACCTTTCTGCTCAACGCTCCCGGCTCTACATGTAACTTGCTGCGTAGGTATACCGAAGGCACGTGTACCTAGCTCCGTATTATATTAATCTTCATTCCTCGTGTTTTCATATTTCATAATATCATTGTATAGGTATACTTCCCACCGTCATCACGATCGTCACATGACTCCCAACCATTCCCGTATACCTACACCTACTGCAGGCTATACACACGACGATGCTGCGATGAACGGAAATCACTCGGGTGATCTTCACGACCCACCAACACGCTCGTACTGCATACATAAACGTATTTATATAGTCAAGTCCGACCTAGTTGACAATCTAATTTGACGTAGGAGGTCGCCGAAGGGATTCGTTGCTTCGAACTTTTGCGTCGCGATCTGATTGGGACGGATAATTATCGAGTTCTTTTCGGAGTGATGCCACAGTGAGTCCAGAATCAACCCGAATGCTAAAACGTATATCCCGTTGTTACTGTACCACCTTGGTATGCTCCGTTCGGAATTGACGGAGAATGGAGGGACGAAACTTCGAGGAAACTGCGGCTTGAACATTTTTGATTTGTGCTCGTTAAGGCGGGCAAAAATAGCTCATAGCCGTGCAGAGTTTATGGCGAAACTGTACCACATGTGAAGTATTGCAGGAGACCGGAACCAGCGGTCAGCCTCGGGGCGAATCCAGGGACGCGTACGGTGTCGGGCCTCTGGAGATGAATTTTGTTTCTACGGAGATTTTTACGCGAATGAATCGATCGAGGTGTAGCGAATTCGTTGTTAATGAGCTACCGTTGGTTGACTCGAAAATTTGCGATCCAGAAATCATTTCTCGCAGAGTAATTGTTGAACAGTGAGCAGCCACAGAGCGCTGAAGCCACACGTATCGAACTAGAGTTACGGAAAGAGTTGATTCTCAGATACCTAGCATCGAGCGATGAAATAGCGTCGACTGAATTCGGAGCGCGATATTTCTGAGCGGGAAAATTATGGATCGTCGCATTCAGACAATTGCTGGTAGTGTATGCATAATTTCTAGTATAAATTTCCACCCCACGTACAGCTAGGAACGGACGAAAAACCGTTGGATTTCCGATGTTTTTTTGGTAGTCCGATTTCGAGTCGTCACCATTATCTGCCGACGCATAGTCGTCGAAAATTTGTAACGATATCTACGTGATCTCCCGAATCCTAGAAGTCCTACAGGAGTCAGTTGAGGAATTTCGATATTTCGATGAGTGTACGATCGAGCACGAGCAAATAACCGAATGGTCATCTCACGCGCTGCAAGTCTTTCTTCTAAACATATCGAGATTTGAATTCGTTTCGAAAATATCAACGATAACTACGGCAACGTGCAGTGAAACAAATTCGAATTACAATTATGCTCAAGATCGGAATTCATTTGAATTTCAAACACCGAATGTAGGGAATCTTCGGAGAGGGAATCAAAGTTTTTCCAAATTCTGCACCTCCCAGGGATTAAGTTTCGAAAAATTAACGCTCAATAGTCGAAATTTCGACTTCCATCGTACCCCACGTTCCCGAAAGGACAAGAATAATCTTTTATTTCTGGATCTAGAATCGACAAGTTAACTAGCGTCATCTGATCATGAACAACGAATTCGCTACACTGAGATCGACTCATCCTCGTGAAAATCTTCATAGAAACAAAATTCACGTTCGAGGGGGGCCCCACACCGCATTCGTCCCTGGATTTTTCCATGCGGCCGCAAAGTCCGGCCGCTAGTTTCAGCCTCGTAAGCATAGCTATGACGTATTGAAGCTAGCGACACGCGAGACTCCATTTATTTCTTGCTCCGGTAAAGTCTGCAGCCGATCCTTATATACCTCCTTATCACAAACAGTTGTGGTATTCACTATTCTGGTATTTACGGTTAGGGAATTCGTGCCAAGAAATACTCTTCCAGGCTGTTATACCTATTTCTACGTTTCACCTTCCCAGTGAAGAAGAAAGAAAGGACGAAAGAAAGGAAAAAAAGCAGCTTTACTGAAAGCTGAGCAAAAGGTCAATCCGTTGTACAATTACCACTCTAATTTATTACATGGCTCGTGTAGTTTATTTTTAACGCCGCGTTATATAGGTACATCGGTATAGTAGCCGCTCGAAAAACTCGTACCTATATTTTACATACATAGGTACATCTATTTCGATATCCACTTTGGATCCGTAACCCGCTCTAACACATCACCGGGTTGTCGATATTTTCAAAATTTCCTACTACCGTGATTGAAATGTGGCTTTTTATTGGTTGGGCGAGGTAAAAAAGGGAGGAAGACAAAAGAAAAAAAAAAAAAAAAAAAAAAATCGAGCAACCCGTTCGCGAACGGCTGTGAAATCCATCTTGACAAGGCTTAGTGTAAATTGTACGAATTGACGCCAATCAAAAATAATTGACAGTCAATCATGAGGGATTTGGGTTTAGGTTCTGGATTGTCGCGGTCGGTTCGCAATCCATGAATAAAGTTTACAGAGTTTTGCAGCGGCGGTGTGCAGGGTGCGGGGATGGTGTGCCTGTTTGTATTCCGCATCGCTGTCAGCGCTCGCATTAATTCCCCATTGATATTTTAGTGTCGATCGTGATCGAAGGTGGAAGACGAAACGGTCGTACTGTTTTCGCAATGTTTTGTCCAAAGGATAAAATTTTGACCGATTGTTACGATCTTTGTGCGAAATAGCGCACGCCATGCAGCTTGAATCGTTGCAGTTAGTTAGAGTTGTTCATGCATATCTTTCGAGCAACTTTTGTCACCCCAAGCGACATGAACACGAAAAATGATTTTACAAATCGTAGCGGCAAGATAGGAGATAGTATATTGTGCTGCAAGTGCGGAAAGCAGGCGATTTCCGACGAGTGTGAGGTCAGCATCAGGAGCCGGAGGCGGTGCCGCATTCACGCGAGTGCGGGTGTGGTTTGCGCACAAGCCGTGGGCGACCGCGGCAATTACACTCGTAGGTATTCGCGTGTGAATGCAGGATGCGCGGGGACGAGTGTTGCTTACTCTCGCACGAACCAGAAATCGCCCCTTCACCCTCGTCAGGCACCATATTTTTTTGGGATTCCTGCGATGGGAGGTTTGGTTTGAGAAGCAAACGAACCAAGTACAAAACTCACGTTGTTTTTGTCGATGCGAGTTATAATCGGCACGGGTGCGGAAAGTACTTTCCTGCACTGTCGGTGAGTTTAATTTTCCGCACTGGCGCGGAAAAGCACTTTTCGTCATCGTGGGTGGTGAAGTACGCTTGAATATAATCCCAGCAAACGCGGCTGGGACCATTTACTCAACTTTTCCGTAATGCGGTGACATTGCCATTCCATACCGTAGTTGATATCTCAAATATGTAATAAATGCGAGAACGATATAACGGAGCCGTAACATTCATGAATCGGTGATACATATGAGTGATGTAACAGATATCTATTTCGTAGCTGTATTTTCCTATACAATGAGTATTTATTATTCATTGAGCAACAATTTTCCGAACGATTATCACTTTCGAATGACAACTTCCGATTTGCCGAAATAGATTACAAGGTTAGGTATCGGTATTGATCTCTGTCATCGGAGACTCGGAGATCGGACACTGGACAGCGGAAGATCGTCCAGTTACTTCCATTCGCCGGCACTTGACCGGTGCTGCCGTCGGCGTTCAGTGGTGGTCAAAATAAATTGTCTCAACTTGCCCAACCAGAGAACAATTGTGACGAAGCCGTCCGCGAATCAACCGCAGTAAGTATACATGAACTACCATAAGACGATCTCTTGAGGGGAATTTGGAGTCACCGCGGGCAATCTAGCCCAGCTAACACGGGGAATATCCATTCTTCATGAAATCCGGGCGATGTTTTGAAAAGGTGAAATACTTAGCCACTTTCTGCCATAATGCTTGACGAATTTTCGATCAAGTCGTTTGCGTGAACCAACCTTTCTCCTTTTCGAAACGATTTCCGTCCATTCAAGATAGCGAGTCGAAGTTCCCCATGAGGGATATCTGTGATATAATCTTCATCCCCGAAGAGGAGATCGTCTCATCGGTACCTCGCTATTTCCGAATCGGTGCACGAGACTTGAAAAAAAAAAGATTGCCGAAAAACAGCCTGCCAATTCAAATGAACCATTTCTAGCCGTCAAGTGTACAGTATTTCTTTACCGATGGAACAACATGAGCAGAGAATTCACCTTTTTGTACCTACGCACAGAAAAATTGAAATCGTTACATGATTGATTCGTTGACGTGAACGGATGTGAGCGGCTGTAGTTTGATGAAAAGAAGGAGAGGAGAAAACAGAAAATCGGTGAAACGAAATTAGATTTTTTACTTTGTCTTCCTATGTATTTCGTGAAAGGCTTTCGGCCCGGTCTTATAGATATATCGACGTGAGGCAGAGGTATTCGTACAGGGGAAGAAAAAAATGATCTATTTGCTGGCGCCGGAAGTTGGAAAGTTTTTTCACGAGTTTTCATTTTATTTACGAAGGAAAAACCAATAAAGAATGCGCAGGTAGATGTATGAGAGTCGATATACTACTTGGACGTGGAGTTTTCTTCTTTTTTTCTCTCTCTCTCTCTCTTTCTGACGCAGTCCCGTGAGAAATGGGTTCGAATTTTTTCTTATCTTTGTATAAAAACCTTGTTTTACTTTGATATAAATTTTGCATTGACGGTTGGTAGCCTTATCAGCTAGACCCGGAAACCAGGCAAAATGGTTCGAGTCGTCCTAAAAAGATGAAGGTGGGCGTAAAAAAATTCGTCATTTTTTACCGATCCGGAAAATGTATTGAGTTTGGAAATCGAAATCGGTAGCTCGAGGATCAAAATTCTGTTTCCAGCCCTCTGAGGGCCTTAAGCCAACGATTCCGAATTCCGGGCTTACATTTTCCGAACTGGCAAAAAATTACCGATTTTTCGACCCCTGTTCGTCTTTTTCGTACGACTTAAACCGTTTTCCAACTCACGTCAGCCGATAGAGTATTGTATGTATATACATATACATGTATAGTTACGATCCGATTCGAATACATCCGCAGAAATTATACCATCGGGCTGTTGAATCGGGGCGTCTGGGTCTGCGGGGAAAAAAACGAAGTGTTGATTTTTTTCCGCGTCCGGTTACAGCGTGCATAATTTTCTTAAAAATCATCAGCCGTATGGATATATCGTTTACGAAAGTAGTGGATTATCCTGTGGCGGTTTTTTTCCGCCTGTCAGCTTCAACTCGTTACCATTCCGTCGGAAATGCTGTGAAAAATTTGCAATCATTCCCACCCACGTAATCCTTCGTGTCCGATATGCGTAGCTACAACGCTGGTTCACGTTTAGATACTTTCGATAATTATATTTAGGCTAGAAGTAATGATCGGAGGACGCGGGCGTCTCTGACACTGCGGATCCAGAATTTTCTAGACAAAAATAAAAAAAAAAAAAAAATCGCAATTCAGACACGTCGTGGCGAAATCGGCCGCAGGCTGTCCGGTTGCTCCGTGAATCAAGCTATTCTTCGATAATTCCGGCGCGGCATGCGGCGAGACGTGCTCTTCCCTCACTCGCAGAATCGAAGATGAACGTTGCATCGTTTCCTTTTTTCATACAAAGAAAATCAATTACGAACAAGCTGTATATGGCTGTACCGCATACCTGCGAAAATATACCTATACCGTATGTAGGTATACATATTTACCCCCGATATCAATCAATATATTCAAACGATTGCTATAAACCAATTTCATGGGCGTTTTTTTTTTTTCAATGGGTAAGATACGTAATTATATGCTAGACCGTCCGATCGTGCACCGTCGGACGACCGAGCAATGAAATAATGAAATTATGTCCCGCATCGATCGAGAACTGTAATCAACCGCATGCAAGCGCGTGTCAACTATTTCTCCGCAACCTTCCTTTGCTAGGAGTCAATTTTTGTTTATCTTAAAGCAACGTGCATATGAGTTGGCGATAGAGAGTGCCATTTCATTGCGATCGTGGCATCACTTCGGGTGTATGTTAGATAAGAAACTCCGAAGATCTGCACAGGGCAACATAGCCCTCTCTCTTTCACCGCCGTCTCCTCCTCCTCCTGTACAGGAGGAAATCTCTTATAGACATACCTTATACGTATGCCTACTTCGATGAATGAATCGTGTTCTACTCCAGCGTCCGCCACTTCGCGTGTCCCGTGATTTATCACTGAAAATTTTTGTGGAAATCGATAGCCGTGTAAATTCGCGGTGCAGCCCTAGCTCGTAGGCGTCAACCGATCCTCGCAGGACAATCGTGCTGCGTGAAAGATGACTGGAATCAATCGATTGACCGATTGACGAAGAGGCGTTTATGAAAATCTCAAACGGCACAGACACGTGAGACCGCTGCTGCCTGCTGTTCAAAGACGTCTGGGCGTCTCGTGAAATTGACGCGACGATCACCGCGCTCGAAAGTGATCAGGGAAACGAATTTCATTCTATTTCTATTTTCGCAATGCCTTCGGCAGTCGTGGCATTCTTGTGTCACTCGCAAAGCACGGGAGAACGGATTCTGAACGACAACGGCCATAATCGAGTCTCTGATCTCTCTCTAGCTGTCGCAATAATGAGCAAACGTATGTGGAAATTACGTATTGAAATATAGCCAGCGAAAGTAGGTTACAAAAATGAAGATCGAGTAGCCGATGTATAAACAGTGCGAAGAATAAAATACCGTGAGATACTTATACACAGAGCAGATGTAGCGGATCGGTAGCAGGTGGTTTCCGGCCTACTCGGTAACAGCGGCGTCTCTCTTCCGTTCTGGAGTCTATACATCTTTTTCTTTCTCTCTTTCTCTCCTCTTTTTGTTACTACTCTGTACTCAACTTTTACTTTGCCCAATATTGCCATGGGCATAAATAAACTTATCTATCTATCTATCTCTCTCTGACTTTCTCCCTTTCTCTCTCTCTTTCGAACCAAACTTACATCTCTTGTAACTGAAAATTTTATCCAAAATTGTCATGTACATATATATATATATGTACGTCAAACCAAACCATTCTATTCTATTCTCTGTTCTTTCTCCGCTGAGACAATATTCAGAGAAAGAGTTGGTTCACGCTTTGTCAAGCTAATTGTTTTCTGAAGTAACGCGGACATAATGGCTCCTCTGGGGGAGACGACCTGGCTAGAGAGCCGGTTGACGAGAAAAGAAGAAAGAAAAAGCGGACGAGGAAAACAGAGAAATCAAAAGGACAAGAGAAAAAGGATGAACGTATAGGGAGGAAAAAAAAAAACGAAAAAAAAAAAAAAAAAGTGAAGAAATAATATCGGAGAGCCGAGAGCGGAGTGCCGAATTAGTGGTTAGCGGGAGGAGGAAACGCGGGGAGAGAGGAATGAGTACAATGAGAGAGAGGAGTAAAGCTGTCCGGGAATGAGGTCGACATAATTGCACCCCCAGTCATACTGGCAGCCGGCGGTAGGGCGCCGCGTGGAGTTGGGGGTTGGGGGTTGGGGTGGTACCCGCTACCATCCATTGTCCCTCCCAACCTCGACCTGGCTTTGATTAAATACTCGACACATCTCAGCTATGGGCATAACTTTGGTTGAATTGTAATTACGGACAAATCGAGGAGCGCCAAGGATGAAGCTGCCCGTCATTTTCGTACGTCTGACAAAATTGTCTTTTCCTTCATCTTCTTCATCTTCCTCTCGTTGTTTTCCTCCTGTTCTCTCCCCCCCCCCCCCCCCCCCCCCCCCCTTATCTATCGAGATATTATTGCAGTTTGTGATGAGATGAGCAGATGGCCCATCTCGGTCTTTTACTACGTGCGATATACCTGCCGTAGTCCTGTCCTCGTAAGTTGCAGCCGGAATCCTTGAGAGTCGATTAATCTTTCTCTACTCGAGGAAATCCCTCACCGGTATTCGTCCCTGCTTCCGGTTGTCGTCATATTCCACTTTACTCTCTCTGTATATACCTGAGACATTAGCCGTTAGTCATCGTTGCGAGTGTCCACAGCTTCCGGAATTTTCGTTTCCGCCCCCCCGCCCTTCTTTTTTTGGGTAACCTAGGTCAACAGTCGATTATCTATCATTCGAGGGATAAACGCGCGAACATAAGTCTCCTTCATTTTCGGTATTGTAAATACCTATATGTAGATATCTACAATTCGAACACGATTTTTACATAGGTATTTCACCGAACGATCTCCAGCTTAAAATGGAGGCGTACCTTGTACCTACTCGTACTCGCAGCATATAATGTAGGTTAACTTTGGGAGTTGAAGACCCGGAAAACTCGGCTGGTTTAGATTTCCACTTTTTAACCTTATTTTATTTGTATTGTTTATTTGTTTTTTGTTCTCGTTTTTTGTTTGTTGTTTTCTTCCCGCCCCCGCGCACCGCCGATACGTGGCGGCGTAAGCCGGATTGTGCAATTCAAATAGAGTTAATTGAAGTGCAATAAGTCTTTGAAACTCTTGAGCAAATTAATTAATATGAAAGTCGGTTATAACGGGGGGGTCGTACCAGGTCGGCGAAACGAGGGAACGAGAAAGTGGAAAAATAAAAGTGGGATGGTATATGTATATACGTAAGGGAGAGCAAGAGAGAGGGAAAGATGGAGAGAAGCGGGAGGTGGAGGTGAAGGTGGAGGTGGAGGTGGAAAAGCGAGCAGGACCTCCAACGGCAGAGGCTGGAGTGCGGTCGGCTAGGAAAAGGCCGGGTGGGTAATGAAATAACGTGTGCCGTGGTGGTTGGGGCAGAGAAAACTTCCGAGCTTCGCAAGCTGTAATCTGTAGACTGTGAATATCGAGGGTAGAATTATTATACTACAAGGAAAACGAGTGAGAAAGAAGAGGAAAGAAAAACCTAATTACACCTCACCGCTGCCTCTTGGGGTGGAGGCAGTATCACCCTTCACCGGCAGGACCAAAATTAGAAATAGAAAATGAGTTGAGATAGTGGAAATCTTGTCAATCAATTTTTATACTTCATGTACATCTTTCCTGTACGTTTTTCGATGAAACTCAACTACCAGGTGTGCAAACGGAATGGAGGGATAAATATCATGAGATTGGAAGTGCGAGCTGAAATTAGTTCGTCGTGGTGGACATTATTGGGATACATTGATGTATACCTCTGCGTGAGTCGATGTAGGTGTGGTTCGTGCTATCAAATAGTTTTCCATAAAGTTACTCGACACAAACTTGGCGATGCCGCGCATACCTACGTGCCTCTGTTTGACACATTTCCACTCAGTTTAATAGCAAATGATATATCGCCGATCACGAATGTCCGCAAATCACTTTAACCGAAGTTCATGTTATCGACTGTGTATTACGTAATGCACGATATAGCACATAGGCTATATAATACACTGCGAGGACCTTCGTCCTTTCGTCTTTGGTGCTTCAAGAGCACTCGACGATTGGGTCGTTCGGAATTGTACTTCGCTGTCCCTGGCTACTCAGATTTTTCCGTAGCCTCTGCAGTGCATCGAAGGTGTTCGAAGGATGATAGGTCATCACGGCGAAGGTGTAATACACTTTTAGAATGAGGATTGAACAACGTCACTCCGTTCCGGCCGCGACGGTAGGTTCGAGAGTGTAAGTCCGGCGCAGGTGTAAGGTTCGGTATGAAAATACAATATAGAAGGCCATGAACTTTTCAGCCACAGCGTGGACGTCGGAAAGTTTTCGTATTAATTAATGTACTGCAGTGATTCGTGCCATAAACCTCACCAGCACCGGCTGTGAATCCCGAAGTTAATGCCCTGTACCTACCGCTACAGCCTTTCTCTTTCACGCTTAGCCATCTGGCTCGCACGGAATTCACGTCTTTCCTTGGGACAATTCAACACCAGACAAAGCAGCTGTATGTTCCTAGCTCCGCGTTGACCGAACAAGTTCAAGGGACTGGCGGATGTGTTTTCGAGCTCTAGAAGTCCCGAGGGAAACAAACATAAAATACAAAATCAATAAGTGGAGAACAAAGTTTGGGTACGGGATCGTGCGGAGCTCGATTGAATCCTTTTAACTACAATGATAAAGGTACCTATACCTTATACCTACGTTTTCCTGGGCGCGGTATGATGCGCTATTCAATAGCAATTCTAACGACAAATTGCGAGTACGTGGATGGTGACAATTTTGCTCCGTGTCGAAATGCTCAAAGCGTTTCCACCGTGCAACGGCTATACCATTGCTGTCGCAGTAGGTAGGTATGCGCGTGTGTGTGTGTGTGTGTGTGCGTATAGAAATTCAGTGCCAGCGGTAATCTCCACTTGCAGCAATAAAATCGTTATCCTGACCAAATCCATCCAGTGACGCCAGGTGACATAGGAGGTAACGAGAATCCATGGAACGTGGCCACGAAAATCCTCGGACCACCATAGACCCGGAAGGCCCATAGATCCCTGTATTACATTCTAGATAGAACGACTATGTACAGGATTAACTCGCATAGACCACCATTGACGTTATTCTGTACCCATCGGGTCTTCGGCGGCGTTGATTCATGCGAATCGCAGTGGACAGGGCGACTCGTTTCATCGTCCGAACCCAGCTGAAAATACTCGTCTTATTCAGATTCCTAAGTGAAGAGGACCGGATATTTCGTTTCGCGGCTGATGCGTGATCAGACGCGAAATTGAGGATGGAAATCGGGAACGCTCGTCGATAAAGGAAACAGAAATTTCAGGTTATATCGTCACGCGATTTTTCAAATGGACGTGGAAATATTCCAGGCGAATTTGATGTGGGACACCTTGTATGCACGTTCCCAACACAGCCAATACACGCGACACCGAAACAGAAGTCTACGTGTATGTAACTATGCGCCTATATGTGCGCGGTTTACGGATGTACGGGAGCCAGGGGATAGAGGTGAATTAGCATGCCTATCTGTGTAATATATTGGACCGTATCGCTGGACGTAGTTGGCGGTGCAGGTTCTCTTGCTGTTGGACGTTGGATGTTGGACGTTGGACGTTGCCCGCGTGATGTAGTGACCCTCGGTTTTATTGGCACCCTAGTTTCCATCCCAACAAGCTACCCGCGCGTTGTATCCACTCTCCGGTTAATCCGTTGGGGACTGATGGCAGGGAAGACCCATGATAAAAAGGAAAACAACAGCCAGACTTCCAATAGTTTATGCCTGAGAAGCAGTTTAACATGAACTAATGGATCCAGCTGCAGATATCCGGTTTCGAGAAATAAAACTAAAAACTGTTACGCCCGTTTGTTATACTTCACTTGCAGCCATATACTGTTGCGAAACAGCCCGAAAGACGTTCATCGACCGGTATCGCACCCTTGAGAGACGTACCGGCTTATGTCAATAAATCTGTATCTATGTCAGCGATTCAATGTTACTTGAGAACGGTAATCCAGTGTCTTTCGAGTTGCTACATTGTTTTTCCGTTCCGCCTTGGATGGCAGACGAAAATCGTGGCCTCCTTGAATGGATCGGTAAAAATAATCGGAATCTGAATCGTCCGATCTGGATCGGTGTCTAATCGATGTAACTAACTGGGAACGTATATTTGTCTAATGAATTATTTCACGGAGGGCAGCAGTCTCATGGCCATGTACGTATGCATGATCACGCATCTAGGTATGCATTGGATGTATTCACATTACACATGTATACATATTAACCTACGCGGGGGTCTGTGACTTGAGGTAATTGCGCGTAGAAGTATTGTCCAGAAAGAGTATTCACGTAACGAGTTAGGGTGGGACAATTGGATAGAAGTCTCCCGAGTCTGTCTATTGTAACTAATCAGATTCCGCTTCGTAACCTCGTATAATAGGATCTGTGGCAGTTGGTTGAATTAATAAATGTGCCTGCTCATAGATGCATACTGCACTGTGATTTATAGTATCAAAGTGCTCTGGAGTTTGGAATAAATATATTCTAGTTAGCAGATGCTGGATCCTCGCGTCCGCGTCGCGTCGTTCAGCTCGTACAACTCCGATTGGCGGTCATTCTAGATTCATCGTTAGTTAGTCTGAATCGCGTCTTGATTGGTTCCACTGACTCCGGAGTCCAGACCCATCAGAAACTACACTCTGGAATCAGCTGCGTCACAGACTGTACACTGCGCAGTGTACCTACAGTGAAACAGGTTGATGCTTCGGCCATAGAAATCAACGGTCATTGTTATCTAAAGCGATGGATGCGTTTCGTGCGTCGCTTTGCGTGGACAATGTTCGTGTTTATCAAAGTAAATTCCGATGTTCGAGTAAACGGGATTGTATTTCCTTACATCCTGCACGCGCGTAATCTCCTCGAGCTCAACAAATCGAGGTCATGATGCAGAATCATCAATTCATGATCGAAAAGTACGTACGCGAAATGTGACTGTCGCAATTCATCGACTTTCGTTTAGTGCCGATCGGCTGAAAAACGAATTGTCGAGACGGTTGTTGCATACGTCACGGTAGATGACGCCTCTGTCCCTGTAGGTATATTTTCTCTACCGCGCGAATATTTCTGTTCGATTTTAATTATCATACAATGAAATTCTGCCATTATTTCCGAGCATTATTTAATTGATGTATTGTTCTCGATGCCGGAGCATACGGATGTGGATTGCAGTGAAAAATACGGGCTGTAAAGTTTGTATTCAAATATTTATCGGCGGCGGAAGCAAAATGAATGGGAAAAAAATCAAATAACGGAAAAAAAGTTTCGTGGCCACTGAGGTGTTATACGGAAAGTTAAAGCCCGGTGGCCATGCATTTTTTAACGCAATGTGCCGAGCTACATGAGGAGTTTTACGGCGTTAATAACCGACAATGCAAAATTTAATAGCGAAACAAACAGAAAATGAAGCAAAGAAAACCTAATACCGCAGGCTGGTCCAATTAAAGCTAGAATTTCAATGCTCTCTGATCGAATTAACCGTCGATAATGGAAACGCGGAAACAAACGTGAGAGGGATAGGGAAATAATTGTGAAATAATAACCGGCTGATTATCAGCTCCAGCTAAAATCCTTTCCAATATTTTACTGTGCTGTACGGACCGATAGATTGATTATCAATTGATCGAATGACCGAGTGACGATCGAATGGCTATTAACATTTCAATATATCGTTACCCAAGTTCAACCGTATGAAAGCCTCCGCAAAAACGATTACGCTCTGTGCCGAGCCATGTCATGACCCGAATGAATTATACCAGCAAAATTGTCGTCGTTGTAGGTATAGTTAGGTGTGCACGTGTATATATATATATATATATTCGTAACAGCGGGTAATTCGTAGCGACAGAAACCTTTGATAAGGTTATTTTCATCTCTAAATGTTAATTGCGTCTGTTAAATTACAACCGTCATCCAGGCTAATCTCTCCTTTGTCTTCGTACGGACCCGCCCATCCCGCTCACGAGTCTTTTATCTCCGTCTATTTCATCCGTTCCGTTTTCTGTATCCGCTGCATTCATTGTCAGACGATGTAGCCCGATCGACGTCGGGCTCCGTTTCAGGTGTCCTTGAACTTTCGAACGTTTTGAAAATATTTGAAATGCTCCGATAACATAAAGAAGTACGGAGGGAAGGAGGGAAGAATCGGGCGACACGTTGTTGCATCGACATAGACTACGGTAGAATTAACAGCGCCCATTAGGGAGAAAAATCGAGCAATCCGGGAGGTCGAGGTTACTAATTATACCCGTTGGAGTCGGCGATTACGTCGCTTAGTCAGTCAGTCAGTCAGTCAGTCAGTCAGTCAGGCTCCATCTACTCGTCCGTCTGGTTGATTTGCATTCGCACATTTATTCAAAGAAAACGCGGAGCGTCTGCCAAACCGTTCTCGTTCTCACTCGGAGACTTACTCGCGGCCTAACCAAATCTCTCGCCTAACCTTCAAGACCGGAGTATCGAGGGACGAGACTAAATGTCACCGGGCCAATTTATACTTCGCCATTTCGCTTCGCGTCGGACGATTTTGATCAGTGGAAGAGCGGGCGAGCAGAGAGCGAGCGGTTTAACCGACTATTGAATAATGCCGAGTACGATAACTCACTCGATAACAGCTCTAGATTTTTCTTCATGTTCCGTATCCTCTCGAGAACTGCCATTCGGTACACACTGGGTACATTGAATATACGGGGTACGGAGAATTATTCATACCTCGTTACGGTACGGTTTTCGCTCAATCTTTGTTGCCCGCCACGCGCTTTTCCCATGAACGTATATGCTAATGCGTTTTTGCAATAATAATACTCCGTACATATAATATATCCGGTGATTGCGGCTCCGGCGTATACAATATATGTCAAACCCATTTTTCAGCAAAGTAATGATTGGCAGATGTGGCATTTTCACTTGTTGTTGTCCCCAACATAAAGCTCCTGTCTACAGCACAACACGTCCTTCGCGCATTCGCACAGCTCCCGCAAGCCTACGGCCTTTCGGCCTGTGACTTTTCCATCTTATCCTATATAGAATCAGGTCCGACCCAACCTTATTCAACGCTCCATATTGATCTTGGATATTGGTATTTATAAAGCAGACTCACGAGTCAGGTAGAGTCCCGGGGTATTAAACTTTCCTTCCCTCGCCTACCGAATATTGAAAAAATAATCGGAGACATTCTCAGAATTATAGGGCGACGTTGTTCATGCGAATTTCATAAATTTTCAAAAGATTCTACACAGCGCATAGGTATCGGTATACTTCGATCGCAATTTTCGTCAACATACATTTATCACGAAACGTAGAACCGGTACTCGAAGGGAAGATCAGCTGGTCACGAGTATACGATATTTCGACGGTAAATCATGTGTTTCTGGTTCTGAAGAGTCGAAGAATACCTATCGGTGATAACGTAGTTCCGTGGTCTGCGTATTCCGCATGAGCAGGTGAATTTAGTTTGCAACAATTCGGCGATAAATTCGACGCGGTAATCTAGTTAAGGTGAGCATTAGTGGGGTCTGGTAACGGTCGAAGGATCTTGAGTTGAGCTTAAGTCGCCCACCGCGTTTTGGTTGGAAACCGGGAGGCCCAGAGGCGCCGCAAAGCCTAAGCCTTAACACCATAAAGTACTGAAATACGGGGCACCGTGAACACCTAAGCGCACTGGTGGGCGCTGAAATCTGTACGAAGCAAAGAGAAAGAAAAAAAAAGGAATATGAATGAAGAAACAGAAAAAAATATAGTGCCAAATTTTCACTGCAAGCTTGGGGGCACGGAGATGGTTGCAGGTCTCGAAAAGGCACTCGAGGAAAGTTCGATTTCACTTTAGAGGAACGCCGGAAGTACATTTGCCACGAGCATATGCTTGCAGGCTCCTTATCCTACGAAGATTTTTTTCCTTTTACTTTTAGTCGATAAAAATCTTCGCTCACCGCAGACTCGGCTCTGTCCTACATTCGAAAGGAACAACGGGTACAGGTATCTTTATATCTTCTGTGAATCCAGTTGCAATCAGAGAGCGTTGATAAGACCACATTTTTATCGAGGAGAGGAGCTGGTCTGGAAGTCCGCAGGTTGAGAGGGTGAAGCGAACGAGGGTTGAGATGGTAAACAATGTTTACTTAACCCCTGCTTGTACCGCGGTAAGTGCAGCTGACTATAAGAGCCAGGGTGTGTACAAAGCCTATAAAGTTCCCCCGGTCAATACCGTTGACGTACTTTTACGCTATGAGCTCAGAAGTTTGTAGTTGATAGTGAAAATTATCGAAACGAAGTGTCTTACTCCGGATTTCTCATTTTCATTTTCTTTCGCGGTCTTGGCGAGCTTGCGTTTTTATCAATTTCAAAATCTGTAGAAAATTAAAAAATTGTCTTTGACTTTCAGAATCGGATTAACTCGCTTAAAAAAAGATGCAAAACTGTAACGCACGGGTCGAGTCGCTTGTGTGTTTGATGATCCTGCAGTGTGAAAACGTGGCAACGGCAATGGGCGGCCATCGGAGTCGCCGTTGGCAGTTTAACCTAGCTCGAGTAGGGGATGTCAATTTTAACCGAATAAGATCATGTTATGAAAACGAGGAATACTCAGCCACCTTCTGCCACCGTACTCGACGAATTCTCAAAGTTTCGTTGAAATCAATCGAGTCATCTGTGAAGATTGACGATTACCATTTCCGAAACGGTTTCTGTACGTTCAGGATAACGAGTCGTATGGCGGCGCTTCGGTGCTGAAGCACATAAAACCATGCAGAGGATGCATGAGCCATAGCGCATGCGTATACTGTGAACCAGGAGTAGGTACGCGATGGCTCCTGTATATCCAGTGCTTATGCCTTGTGGGGAGTTTCATGTGCTTCGGCCTTCACTCTACTTCTCCCTGACTATTTTGCCAAGCGGCGTGATCCTGCAGGTGACGATTTTTCGTGAAATACTAGGGCAATATACTCCGTATTTGCTGTGTGTAAAATTTTTACCTCCGCGCTGTTTTCATTGCCGAGTGAGCGCTACCCTCCTTTTTGTCACAATAACTCCGAACTACCAAGTACCGTACGCCGCGCCGCGCCGCGCCGGAGTAGGTTTATGCATGCATGTATGTATGTATGTATGAATGTATGTACGTAGTACCACGAGTAGATCGAGTGTAGTCACTCGCGCGTAAGCTCGCTCTATTTCTCCCGATTTATCGTGCTTGCAAATTGAGTATCGGTTTTCCCAGAAGTGTCATCATAGTGAAAGATCGTTATGCTAAACGACAGTTGAGATTATCGATGGAATCGAGGTGTTCCTCGTTCGCATCACAAATCCGTAGACTCTCGTCGGTACAATATTCGTTTCATGCGAGACGACACCGAGGGGTAAAACGATGATACACATGCATGGCGTTCCGGGGTAGCAACGTACGACTAAAATCATTTTTTCTTTGTGCCAACGCTCATATTTTCACTCTCGGTTGAGAATTTTATTGTACGTACATCCAGACGCTGATGTGCGATCTGAAAATTTGCATTCTTTGTCCAAAACGAGGTACCGTTGATTTTTTGGCGATGAAGACGAATTTCTTTCAACTTTTTTTCCCTTTCTTCTTTCGCCACATGGGGAGGAGTTCTTCGTGATTCATTGCGTCCTTGAATGATGATTCATATCATTTACATGGTCAGGGTTCCTTGAGGGAAACGATATGAGTTCAGGGGGTTTGAGCACACATTTTTGCCAAGCTCGAGTTGACTTTGTCTCGTAATTCCTTCGAGATATCTTACAACACAAGTTTATACCGTAGGTTGGAGGTTTGGTGGTTTGGCCATTTTCAAGTTTCCCAAGGTACCTAATCGTCACGGTATGAGAAATTCATCACTCACAAGTATTAGATTAGATAGCTTCGAAGCCATGAATTTTTCACTTCTGAGCTTTTTCGTCTTCGGAAATAGCAGAGCAACGGCGATATTGGGGACACTTCAACTATCTAAAAAGCGACCGCGACCAAATCTAGGGCTGCGGTTACAGGATTGCATTGTACGTGTTTACGAATCACAATCGCGGGGCTAGATTCTCTCTGTGCAACCACTTTCCGTCGGAGTTTGATCGAATGGATCGTGCTTTTACTGGCGATCGCGCTCTGGTCAGCCACAACCGTATTCACGAAAAATCACAGTCGATACACGAGAAAGTGTCGCCCCGATCACCCCGCTCAGAAGTTTTCAAGACGCCAGATTCTTGACGGATTCTTTTCGACCTGATGGAAAAACAAATTTTATGGATCTTAGAATGCGGAATGACATTCGCCGCGAAGCGTGTTGATTTGTGAGAAAAAAACTGCTTGGCGCGAGCTATCAGCACCAAACTCTCACTTCACAATGTAGTACCTACACCATTGTTTTAGAATAAAAGTGACGCTCCGGCGCGTGCAAAGATTCTGCATAGACGGCGTGTGGGGCTTGTGAAACTTCTGCATTATAAGCGAATCGTAGATACTGCATGCGATGTATGGAGTTTCGGCTGCAGACGTTGATCGAGCGGGTGCCGGATACGTTCACACGCTGTTAAGTTGACTCTTGAGTTGTTTGACCCGGGTGCAGGATACCGAGGAGACACTCGACCCGATATCAAACTCGAAACTGGTTATCGATCAGACGGATGTGAAATGTGCATGAAAGAGAAAACCTGGTCAAAGTAGAATGCAATCAGACAGAAAAATATGGGAAAATTACTGTTCGCTGATTGTAATTTCGTTGAAATTATACAAATCCCTGGTCAAAACTTCGTTGACTAATTAGTCACCGTTTTATCTTTTCGGGGGCCGTGTGAAATGCGCAGCCACTCGACACGACGACGGTAATGAGAATTTATGGAACTCAAGCCGAGCACAGTGAGACCAAAGTATAAGTGAGAAAAAGACTTGGCACCCAGAAAATGAGAGTACAGCCTCGAGCGAAAAGGGTTGCCGGGTAGGTAGAGGGTACCTACTAGAAATTAATACGGTACAGAAGAGTTATTTGGGGAGAGGCAAGGCAAAGTGTTTTAAGTTAGGGCAAAGAGTTTCAGGCAATTAGGCGGAGTGTGAAACTGTGTATTGCGCCAAAGTTCAGAAATACATTCGAGTCATAAATTACGTGTCCACAAATAAATTCGGGGCCCGGGGGAGGGCGATGAGATGGCGGCGAGTGAAGAAATTGTCTCGAGAAAGATGATCGCGAACATGAGGTAGGCGAAAGTCTATCCAGAGCCCAAACCTGCATTCAGCTTTTACCAATCGTAGGAAGCAGGGAATTAATTATTCCCATCATATTCTTGATGGAGCCGGTAGTTCACGGATGGCGCAGTTAATTCAACGTCGAAACTAGCTCGCTCAGTTTGTCTCCACTATTTGCTGAATGCAGTCAAAGTGCATGCGAATTACTCCATTTAACCAGGACTCGTCGTCCCCCCAAGCGGTTTCGCGTGATAGTAATTAGAAGATTTTTGACACCGTGCTGCAGTGTAGTTTCGGCTGCTATCTCGATTTAATATCGTTCCAAGCGTTCAAATTTGATACACTATTATGCAGTTCGTGGTTACGACTGTATTCCGCCTAAAGTAATACATCCGCACGCGCGCGGGGCATTCCACGTCAACTCCGCGACCACTAAAAATTCTAATTCCATTCCCGAGGTTCCCCGAGTGTGGAGAGTGGAAAAAAGTGTGGTTCGTCCCATCATCGGCGAGTCCTTGCTCCGAACTATTGGCTTGATATTGCTCGGTCGACGACAAGTTTGGAGCCCCTCAGGGAAAAGAAAATCCTACGCACCCCGGGCACCTCGCTTCCAAAGCATGTCAACAAACATGGTTACTACTTAGGTACAGTTCATTCACATAGATTTGGAAATACTGTGGCGATAGTTATGTGGGGCGCCAGGCACAATAAACTGAAGAAGATGAGTCGAGGACGGAATAGAGGTAGAAACTTGATGAATATGATATGAGGATTCCGGTGTCCTGCTGCGAACATGTTTCTCATTCACTCGATGAAGGAGCAGAAGAGCTGGGTTTCTGTTAATCAAATTACAAAGCGTAGAGCAGCGAGCAGCCTGCCGGATACCCTCGTAAAAACCATATTAGGAAAGAAAAGATGCATCTCACTATAAAAACTGAAGCTTTGTCGGCTTTCACTCGCTCGGAGTTTTATATGTACGCTTTCTCTCTCTCTCTCTCTCTCCGTCTCTCCATGCTGCATGTGCACTAACGTCCTCAAATTCGAACACATCCAAGTATAATCCAGTTGGCCCGTTCCAACATCGCGATACAACGACGCGGACCATATAATTCTGCACAGACGTATAATTGTGCACGCATGTACCGGCGCGCGATAGCCACTCCCCCCGCGCCGCGCCGCACCGTGCCGTTGTAATATACCGTATAAACTAGATACTCCGTGTTTTAAGAGCTCTCTCGTGCTAGGACGAGTTGCCCGGCTTTAAATGCGGTTCGGCGCGATATAGTAGCTACTCCATGGAGCACGGCGCGGCGTGGCGTTCGCTTCGAGGATCATGTCTGGCACCGGTGGTGCCCGGCAGACCAGTAATTTTTCACACCGTCGAAGTCCCGCCTGGCCGGACTCTCGACGGATACAACCGGCAAATCCGTGAAAATGACGAGAATTTCATACACAAACTTACCGCTTAAACTGCTGATGAAATTCACCGAAAAACCATCCGCCCCCGTATGCGGATGTACTTGACAACAAATTGCTCAATTCTAATCGTCAATCACGAATATAATTTTCGATCGACCAACCACGGGCCGGCCGATTTTGTCTTTTGCAATGGAATTCACGTCGGATTGCCCTGCGATGGAATACCGCCGAAGTCAGAATGCGACACGGTGCGACTGAAGTAGGCAACGTTATCAACGAACGACTCCCGTTTCGACAACGATCTAATACGGCAACAAGTTCCGCGGTATACACCTATTCCAGTGTCACAATCGTAGGCTTTGCAGACGACGTCACGACTCCTCCGGGTTCAGCCGCAGGTGAGATATCATTGCACCGTGCGTGGGGCCACTCGCCACTTTACTACCTGTATGTAGTAATTCACCTTCACCGGTTTTATGGTCCACGTCTATCCCGCCTTACGTAGTTTATTACACGCAGGGCTATGGATACATAGGTATGTACATTGCGCATGTAGGTAGGTATACTATACAATCGGAACAGGGGATGTGATTCTTTGCATGATCGTTACTGCTGACAATCAGTGAAAATGCTGCGCCGTGGAACAGAGGACGTCGAGAAGTAGGTATCGCGGGTATAATTTTTGGGAATTTTTCAATAGGTTTTTACGGTTCATCGTGTGTAATATGTGTTTGCACGAATAGGTGGGTGTGTAGTATCCCAGATAACACGAATCAGCATATTCGATAGCTTCGCGAAGCCATGAATTTTTCACTTCTGAGCTTTTAGAATTACATATTCGCGATATCAAAGTTTCGCCATCAGAGATGAAACAGTTAGGTACTTGAAACCGATTTGAAGTAGCCGTTGTACATCGCCGAAGGCGGAATTTTGATATCGCGGAAATACAATCGCTACTTTGTGTTACCTGGGGATGCGAGTGTTACTCGCTACTCAGGGGTTGGTTGATCGTATTTTCATATAATCGACACATTTCGATACTGTGATACGGAGCTTCTCGTATTCCGCACAACCGTGCAGGCGATATGGAAGAAAGCAGATACGACGATAGGGATAAACGACGCTGCGCAAAAAGAGAAAGTACGTAAGCGTGCAATAGAGTGACCTTACTTTTTCATCAATCGACAAAAAGGACTCGATACATGTATACCTAACCGCGTACGTAGCCTCTAGATAGGTATAACCTAGATCGCGTGTTTTTGTGCTCAACGCGACATAGCGTGGCCTGGGAGACGTGGTTCTGTGTATAATTTTTTACCCTGGGATATTTATGGGTTATTTTAGTCGAAACGGTTTCAAACAGCAGCTAACTCGCGGCACAGCGAAGGCGCACTCGTACCTTGGATTCCATTTTCGTACAACGAAGAAGAAAAACAAGAACAAAGTAAAACTTGGAATTATAAAACTGATTAGTCTTACGAAACTAGAATCAGATGAACCAAAATTTACTCCAATTTGAACCGGCACGCGAACGTATTTTAGAAAAGAGGATAAACACATTAAAACAAAACCCCGTGTACGGCGAACTTCGCGTTAGTGTAAAACAGCTCGTCAATAACTCGACCCAACCTGGGCTCAGATTCAAAGTTAATTCGCCAACTCTCTACGGTTATCCAATAATCTACATAGTGGCAAATATTTCTGGTCATTGAATTATCACATCGTGGCGTTTGAAGGCTGAGACGGCGAAGTTGATACCGTTTTTCCAAGATTTTCTTGTTTTTTAGTTCTTTTCTTCCTCCCATACCCTTTTGCGTCACAGAGTATGAAATTCACACTTATCGTTAGCTGTGCAAATTCCAGGCAAGTAATTTGAATTCACCTACGAGCATCAAATTACGTACAATCGTGATTTCGCAATAAATTGTTACATCCGCTGTACACCGGGTGATCCACATAGAGACCACCCTCAATTCAGCTGTATAAAATTGTACGAAAACTATACAGAGGAGACCATGAGAACCAAATAGAAAAGCTATGGTGAAAGATGAGTAACGAATTTCTGTGGCTTCCGACAGGCTTTCTCTATTCCCTACGATACTTATAATTGCCAATTATGTTCCGAATTCGCAAATTTTCGACGACGAACATTTTGCGACATGCTCATTTCCGCCCGCGAATCAGCCGTACCTGAAATCCCGTATCATAGGTTTCAACAATTCGTAATCTTTCGAAAATTGTGCCATCTTCGTACGATGACGATACGCCCATTCATTTTCAAAATTAACTTGTATATCTACTTGCCCCGCATTTTACGGAGCCTCGAGATGAAACGGTCGGCAAAAGCAAAAGTGAGTAAGTTCTGGATTCGGAAGCGGACAGTAGTAAAGGTTTGCCTATGGAAATTCGCCTCAAGATTTTTCCCCATCTCTAGGTATTCCTCTCTTTCTTTCGTCTTCCCTGACAATTTTTTCTGAGCCGGTCCAACCGTCTCCGGTCGACACTCCAACCTGACGTCATCGCCTCGCGAAATCGGCCACCCTTCTTCTCTCAAGGCCCCGGCGCTCATTGGAATATTTTATTCCACAGCCGACAAAGAAAAAGTTTTCCACGTCCGCCTAACTCTTGGTTTTAGCATATTTTGTCAGACTACATCCCTCCCCTCCCCTCTCGCTACTCTACATTAATTTTTCGTTTTTTTTTGCGCCCTTCATCGCCCGCAGCTATAGCATCCACATCTTCAAGCTGCCGCAGAAAAAGAAAAAGAAGAAGGAAACGAAACGGTTCTAGTTACACTTGGTAGCTTCATAAATGCGGTAGAACCACCTTACCTCGTTAGATACGTCTAGAAACGTCTTAGACGAATCCGACAAACTTATTGCTACCATAAAACAAGCGAGGTTTGTAGACACCTGGCGAAAACGACGTTACTGCGACTGGACGTACCTTGGAGAGCAGGTGTAGCTTAGGTTTGACCTCTCGGCCTTAAAACAACAAAGTCCATAACCCAGAACTGCGTGGGGACGATCCAATGCCATTCGCCAGATCGCGTTCGCGGATTTGGAATAAAAGCTGATCCACAGTCGGGAGATCTCGTACATGTATATCTACTTCGTTTCGCATCTGCGCGGCTCTTGAACGAGATCAGGGGCTTTTTGTATTTCTTATTTTCGGATCTGGACAGGGAAGACCTTCCGCCATCGTTTCAATTAAAACTCTGAAAAGATTATTTTCAATCTCCCAAGATTCCCGATACCCTCTCCCGCGAAGGGGCGAGTAATCACGGTAGTTCCTTTCAGCTTCTCTTCTTTCTCCGAGATCCGATGGGGTGACCAGCAAATAGGACGAAATAAAATTCAATCCAGTCCACCGAACTCTTTTCGATCACATCTACCCGGTTCATTTCATTCTCTCTTTTTTTCCACTCAAGGGCCAACAGGCGACCGCGTTTCTTCGCTAGGAATTTCAGTTCCAGATTCACGTTGACGAAGCGAAACCTCGCGGATATTTGATGAACGTGTAAATCAACGAATCAGAACACACGGTCCGTACGAAAGGAGTAATACGAAGTCAGGCACGCTCGCAGGGTGGGATGATTTTTTGTGGAAAAACCGTGGCTCTGGGTATACCGCGGTAGCTGGAAAGTGGGGAAATGTGAATTTTGCGGAAGATGTTGTTGCGGGTGAAAAGAACATACGTCAGAGTTCCCGAGTTTGCTGCGGTATTACGTCTGAATCTGAATAAACTAGCGGTTGCTTGAGCTTATTTCGTTTTCCCCCAGAAGCTCGAGTTCTGTCTAAATTCTGAAGTCTCCCAAGTACAAAACCAGCTGACGGTGTCACCATGTTTTATGAAATATGACCGGCAAAAGTTTGCCGGCAGGTCCGCGGCCCGCTGACATCTGCAATCTGCATTTTCTTCAACATTCCAAATGCAAGATACGACTCTCCACGATTCTTCGTACCGGCAAGAGCGCGTTACTATTTATTACTCTTCCGCGATATGCGCACCAGTTCCTATACCCACCGACCCACCTCCTCTCATCCCCGTTTTCCTCCAACAAAATTATTCACGTTTTACGCCCCAAGTAAGCACGTATTACTATCGTAGAACATTCTCGAGATATTGTCTCTGAGCTGCTGGCATTTTTTACATCAATGCTAGTTTGATTTACGATTAAACAGTTTCGTCGTTACAGCCTCGCCTCTGAGTTAGCTCCCACTCGCCACGCTCCTGAATCCATGTAAACAGTGACGAAAAGCTTCATCGAGACATTCGCCGAGGAAAAGTTGAAGAAGTTGCGAAGGACCGGGTAATTACATTTGAATCAACGTTGCGTGGATAAAGTTTCAACGGTCACCCCGACGTTTGTTTTCCGACCGGGTATCGTACGCGCCCCCAGATAGCGCATTGGAATTCTTCGTTCCTTCCATCTCACTTTTTATCTAGCTAGAAGTTTCATAATCGAAGTTTCCTGAATTGTTTATATGATCTCACAGCCAGCAGCGCTACTGCCCCGCCCCGTTCCTGCCGCTCTACCTTACCCTGAGGATTTCTCTTCGTTGAGTAACGGGATGGCAGTTTGATATCGAAGTCAGTTATTCACTCGATATCCCCCTCTTGCACACTTTTCACAAGTTCTTATACGAGCAGCGGCGGATCTTCTCACCGGGAACGAATCTTTATCCGTTTACGCACGAGATCATAAAATACGCTGCTGTCATCCTCTCGCTATCGGCTGTGGCTATGTATCAATCTGCGATGGGCCGTCATCGCGCTGCGAATGATGTGGATTGGACAACGCGAGACTGCGTTCCTTTCACATATAATCAAAGTCCATTCGGAGACATCAGAATTCGACCGGTGTTAGTGTATTGGAGTATAATTTGCGTGCTACAATTACGTAAACGAATGTGTGAAAACCCTCCACGAAATCTTCCACCACCCCGACACCGCGGAATGCTTCAAGGACAACACTGTGTTCCGATCGATTATGGTGAGGTGCAGGTTCCGAGATACCAGCGTGCTTCCGTCGACCTCGCGTATCCTACAATTAGTTAACGTCGTGGTTGTCTTTTCTATCACAATGGTACGCGAACGGAAGCTTCTCTACGCTTTTCACCTTCCGGCGCAATAATTTAGCCCAAGCTAAACTATTAATAATCGTTTTCTCCACTTTGCCATGGCGGGCTTTGAGGAGCGAGAGAGAGAGTACCGAGGAGGAACAGAGAGAGGGAGTGAGAGTGAAGGAGTGGGAGATTGGGAAAGGGAAAGGGCAGGGGAGGGGAAGGGAAGGGAAGAAAACCTTCCTTGGCGCCGCTAATCGCGTAATGCCTATTACACCGGAGTCGCGTAGCGTGGCAAGAATAGCGAGTACCAAGGCGCAAATGTTACGAGCACGCCTCACACTTCCGGTAAACGTGCCTCAAGAAACGGTTAAGATTTCTACGTCCCACCACCCCCGAAGCGTAGACACTTACTACTGTCTGGGTTGTGATTTAGGGCGGCGACGTTTTGACCAATTCTTAAAAACCAAGTACACTTGCGCCAGCCATTCCCAAGATTTCTTCCAAACATGAAAACGATGAAATATGTGAAGAAATGGAGTTTCGCATCCGGTGGAGGGCAAGGGAAGAATTATTTGATGTTTTTTCACCACGGGTACAAAAAAAAGACATGGTTGGGGATACGAATCTTCAAATTTAGATTGGTAGGTTCTGTGATTACACGGAGTCTACGCTGGTATTTGTACTGAGACAGTGAAGTTCGTGGACAGAGCTAAGCAGTCTGTCAAATGTAACAACCTTTCGGGTGAATTCAGGATTCTAGAACCGGGAGGAGATGGAAGACAGCGAACTGCATTGGCCAGAACGTCTCGGTATTTCCTTGGCTCGATTCCTGAACGAACTTCTGGTACCTTGCTGCCGGCGCCCAGTAGCTTTCTCCAGCCAATAAAAGGCAATACAAACTGGTTAATTATACGGACGACATTGCAGCGTCGGAGAAGTTCCTTGGAACGAGGCAATGTAAGACACGGAGTGAACAACAGAATCGGGAATTTCGTAACTGCGATTCGATTGGAATTGCGTATCTAGGTATAACTGAAACCCATCTAGGTATGTAGTATCAGCGTTGACAGAGAGCAGTATACTGGTCAATCTGTGTCCTTCGTCTTTTTCCATTTTCAAATATTCTTATCGCTCGTGCGAGCGCATAAAAATTGCGGGCTTCGAGGGCTCGGGAAGCTCCCGAGGACGCTTGTTGGGTTCAATGGAAACACGCGCGCATGCTAATGCAGCGGAGCTTAATTAACACACCAAGTGGCGAGCTACTTTGCTTGGACACTTTGATCGCCGCAGAGTCGGCGCTTGCAGTTTCACTCTTCGGTCATCTCCGCCAGATGAATAAAGGGCATGAAAATGGGTAAGCAAAAGCGAAACCTACCGCACAAAAGCTTCTGTTGAAATTTCACCGATTTCGAATCATCATGCCGAATAAAAGGCACCTGTACCAATCGCCACAAGCAATTGAAACCGGACATGGATTTCTGACCGATATCTCTCTGCGAATTCAATTTTGCCGCAACTGGAAAAGACTTCATGAGCCAATTACCATCGGCGAGGACGAAGCGCATTCGCCTCGTAAGCGGAATAGTTAGCGAAGCGAAAGTGACGTCAATAAGGGGAGAGAGGTGGCGCAGTAGTGTTGGACGGTCGGTCATCTCCGTGAGCTACATCCTTCGGAGTGAAGTCGTGAAAGACAATAAATCGAAGGGACTGAGTGAGTTAGGTGACAGAAAATAAGTGGTCAGATTGGCCCCGGTGAGTTGGCCCACCACCACAGACCCGGAACACTCAAGGATTTTCTCGGCTCCATGTGGATGGGGAAAGTCCCGGCCGTCGAAATTGAAAAGCGAATTGAAAAGTGACCGTACGTCCACCCTCGACCTCCCATTCCCTATCCTCGCCCATGGTAAAATACGCGAGGTCCTTTTCTCGGGCGTTCAGCGGCGCCGAGGACTCCTACCACGATATATGTACACATATATGCCCTTTTTTTTTATCCCTTGGTGGAGCGGAGTGTCCTGCAGCAGAGGATGACGGGGAAAACCGAGTCTCGTCAATTTTTCATAATCTATTCTATTATGCAGACATCACGCGCCACGTGAAAATCGGGGTGAATTGATTCGAGCGAAATTTTGGACGCGGGAGATTAACGGCTGAGAAAGTGTTACGCCCGGGTTGAAGGAATGAAGACGTAGGTAATTGTAACCTTGGAGAGATAATCATCCAAGAAAATTTTCCCGCACGACGCTCACGGCGAATCAAACGGAGCGCCAGTTATTCCAACAACGTTTATTTCCCCTTTCGCACGGTACTAAAAGCTTCTCTCGCCTCAGGGGTAATCGAATGAGTATTGGAAGAACAGTAGAACGATAATGCACGACGGACCACCCGAAAGAAAACGAAGTAAACCAGAACAGAGAAAAATGTTCAGGAGGCAAAAAAGCTCCAAGATTTACACCCCGGCATTGAGTAGATGTTCGGAAAGTAACGCCTTCGGCGAAGACGGGAAACTCTTGTATAAATACTCTTGAAGGGGTAGCTAGCGCCGGAGGTTCGAAGAAAGGGTAAGTGAAATAGTTAGTCGAGCGAAAGTGGCGGAAAGGTCGCTAAATTGGTTCGCTTTAAAAGAATCGAGTTGGTCAAAAATGGGGCCAGTTTTCCCGGTGCAGGTACCGGGGGGCGGGATCGTCGTCGTCGCCTCCAGAGGTGAAAGCCACTTTTAGATCGTTCCAAATGAATGATAGGTATCCGAAGAATGTCTCGAACGTGATCGTCAGCGATTGACAACTGCCTCGTAGAACCGGGGACCATGAAAAATCACCCCAACTTTCATCCGTAGAATGTTTAAGCTCCAGTTTATGTAGAAATAATAGTACCGAGCGCCGTTCACGACTTTATCTTTCACCGAAAGCAAAGACCCTGCGAAAACCGCCGCCCGAAGGATTAAGCTTGCAGTATAACGGGCAGAAGAGTGTCCCTCGTGTCCACTTCCCGGTTTCCATTCGCGTGCCGCATGCAAAAGGGGCAGAAAAAGAGAAAGGCATGGCGAATAATCGGTGGCCGGGAAGACCTCCAAAAATCTATTCAGTCCTGCTAAATCTCCTTCTGACGTAGGGAGATTGCAGGGCTTTAACAAGGGACCCTGCCAACTATTGGATGCTTTGAAATTCGTATTGGATTCGATGGTCATTGACACTGCCAGGATGCTTTCATAATAGGGGAGTTGCGGCAGTTGGGTTTTTAATTAAACCTCAGCCGAACACCGTGTATGCAACGTGTGCTAAAATGTGTATACATATTCGGTTTTGTTGCTCAGCCTTTTTTTCCATTTTTCGAAAGTAGGATCGGAAATACCGATGGACCACCCCATCGACTGAACCCCGGGGTAAAAAAATTTTCCAAATTCTATATTACTCCTGAACCGCTGTACCAGGACAAGAATGTTGCATTCGAGAGTGAAAAAAAACGCTCTGGTGCATGGGAATTCGGTAAGCGTGCATATTCTAGCGCGACCGTGTTCATTATTTTTTGCATCAATCGTCAACGGGTATTTTGAACGGAAATAAATTTACATTTGCGTCGACAATGTTCAATTTATGGCAATAATTTATCGACCATGCTGAAACTCAATATTCTCCGTTGAATAATTGACTTTATTGGACTACCCGCTGTATCCAGCTGGGAAATTGTGCGGCGCGGCGGCGAATAAAATATTTGAAAGCATAAAGTATCGTAATCAATACACCGGTGGCATGTTTGACTTAAAATTTATCATATTTCACAATTACGTATGGGTAGAGGAACCCGCCCGCAATCAGTCTGCCTCGCCCACACGCTGTATCCTCACATATTGGCACTGCCTATAGCCTACGGTGTATCCCGTGGACGTTCGAGTGTCTGCAGAAAATTATTAAGCATCGGTCGATGGTCGTCGATGGTAGTTGTTCAATATTTGAAAACGTTTTATTCGGGTATAATATACCTGACCATATTTCACCTCGATCGGAATTATCAGTGACATATTTACAGACACACCGCGTATAGGATCGACCGGACGCTACGGTGGTGTGATTGTGATTCTGTATATTCGATGGGTTGCACGCGATTTGCCGTTGGTCATTCATAAAGCGATCAGGTGAATCTGTGGGCTACATACCCCATACAGCGGACGCCCGCGCCGGTTTGACTTTCGTTCTAGTTCGAGAGTCGGCAGGAATCACCGTGCAAAAGTTTCGCATAGTTCATTCTGCGGAAGACAATTTCCACCGTTCGTTATCAATGATCGTCGACCCTCCCGCGATGCTGCAGCGTACCAGAAGAACCGAACGTACGTACCCGATGCGCGGAGGAATTGTGCAAAAATGAGAAACGCGTCGTATTTCCTTGATCTGTATGACTCATGAGTCGAGTAAATATAGACGAGAAGCTTGCATGATGTATTCGAACAGATATTCTCCAGAGCTGCTTACTGATCAAATGAAAAAGCTGGAACCTCGCAATGCCGCGTCGCGTCTCGCCGCGATGTGATCCAATTTCAAAAGTCGGGGTCGTGAATTAATCCGCGGGAGAATAATTTTCACGAATATCGTCGTTCGCTAGCTGGCTCGACGCGAGGCAAGAGGCGAGGTAGGTTCAGCTAGAGTAGGTTAGGTTCGTCAGAGTCATGCGGAGCCTAACTAATTGTAAGTAGACCGATGAATTCGCGATATTGGACGCCTTACATAATGTGCTACAGTTAACGGAATCGCGTCAACTCGGAGTATATTCCCGTCGGATTACTCGCTGCCCGTCAGTCAGGATTTCGAATTCACTCGAAGACCGTAACTCCTGGAATAAACTTGTCGGTGGTACCCATTTCCATTTTCTCGCCCAGATGCTGACCGCTGATTTTCCGCCGATGTAAAAAAAAAAAAGACAAGAAAAATTACGAGCTCGATGGTCGCAAATTGTTTTCTCATCCGGGATTCCCGCTCATCGCGTTAGACAGTTTCAGCGGACGCGCGTCGTATGCTCGGCGGTTGAATTTTATCAGCCTAATTTCAGTTCATCCCCAGCCCACCTTTCAGGCCTGTCCATTCCGCTGATTTATTTTCATTTTATATTAGTGTTCTGTCACTTTCCATCCACTGTACTGTACGCGACACTTCAACGGAGCTCGGTTGGCCGATGAAATTGGTCGTATGATCTGTTACATACGAACAATTACTTTTCACGGGAGAGGATTGCACGCGTTGTAGTATAATTCCACGTCGCGTTTGAGAGAATGATATGCGAAAATACACGAAATGGCAAAAAACAAACAAACGACGGATGATGACAGTAGTCGTAGAAAGCACATTCAATCTCAGGATACAGAAGGGAAAACACGAAATAACCGAAAATTCTTCATTCGTCTCTCCGAAGATTTTGCCGAAGGGCCTATACTCCGTGTCCTAATACGTAATGGCATGAGATCCAATATCCCTTTTGCCACGGATAGATGGGAATGGACGGAAATGCATGACAACTCGTCATGGAATAGGTTTCGTCGAAAATATCGTCCTGGACGTGCTGGCACCGCGAGTCGTAAGGACTCCGAGATGAAGTTTATAGGTTCGGTGTACAATGACGGGTTGGACCCGGACAGCTAGCCCGCCGTGGCCTGGTGGTGAACGGGCCGATATTACAGCGTTGTATTGTCCTCGTTTATTTATTACTTCGATACCGATACAATTCCCCGCTCCCACTACGCTTGGGATATCTCATCGTTCGCCATACCTATCCCACTCGGATCCCGGATACAATCGTGCTTACGAATTATCTGAATAGGATCAGCGTCGAATCTTGAGAAAGAATGCGATTTCGTCGCGAGCATTCTAGCTGGACGGAAGGCTCGACGGGTGAGAGGTATATCTTTATGACAGAACGACTCACTTTCATACTTCACAAATTCCGTGACATAAATTTCCGAGGATATATAGGTGTACGATATAAAGAAAGATTTCGAGTTTCCTCCCTTCTTTATTGTTATACGGGAGTGAGGAGATCTGCACGCACGGCACTGGCATAAAACTCACCTGAAAACGGGCATCGAGGAGGCGCGTGTCAGAGAGTCGAAAAACCCGATAATAAGCTCTTAGCGTACAAATCTCTGAGCTATACAGATAAAAAAAGGTAAGGCTAAAGCCAGGCTCCCTCCAGGCTGCCATCGCGGCCTTCGTTCCTCGCTCGTCGAGATGAGCCGTGTAATCGAAACCTCATTACCTCCCACTCCAAGGTTCCTTTCGGACTCAACGATCGGATCTTGCCATTCGGTTACAATGTTTGAACGGGTAGCTTGTAGTGTAACGTACACAATTGTAGCAGAGGAAAAGTTACGAAGCGCGTTCGTTGTATCTGCGTTAATTCGTACGCCTCCAGGTTACATATAGTATACAGACAGGGATTACGATTCCACATTACTAACTATATGCACGAAGCTCTGTTCCCTGTACCTCTATTTCGCAGTCCGTTCCGTCTCGACAGGAAGCCGCATTGTTCTCGCTTGTTTTCCTCTCCATCCGCCAATTTGTACGTTCTGAATGAAGAGAGAGAGAGGTAGGGAGGAACCGGCGACAAGGAAGAGAAAAAGAAGCGTAGGTACAGAGAAAAGGAAAAATGGGAGATAAATTAAAGGGTAAAAAGTGTATCAACGTATACCTCTACGGCGACGTGGAAGGGTTGCGTCGCGTGCTTCTCCTAGATTTCTATAGCTTCCTACATCGACGGGTTAATTCGAAGAGTTTCTCTCTCCTTTTTGCCGGTTATTCTGCCATATTTCCATCCATTTTCTCTTCCGAAAGCCGCGTGCTACGTGGGGCAGGGGCAGAGAGTTACCGGGAGAGACATAGCGACGCCCGCCACCGCGGACGACGATGGGACAGTGTTTGGCGATACATTATTTAAATCAGCGCTCTGGCTGTTTGCTGTCTCTGTGTGCCTGGCGTAAATATGCCCCGTGTATCCGAATCCCACATCCCACATCCCAGATCCCAGATCCGAGATCCGAGATCCGAGATCCGAGATCCCAGACCACACACGGCGCGTACCCCTCGCACCAAGTCGCCCTCCAGCTGCCCTCAGCCGTGTCCGTGCAGGCTTGTGGGTGGTACTCAGCACTGTCCTACAAACAGACCGGAGCTCCATCTCGCTGCGATATCGTATCCACATGCCTTCCTACCATGGCTGGCTGCATGCGAAGGTCCGCGAAGGTGTAAACACGATTCGATACACTCGCCGAAGCACGGTTTTCGCTCCTCTTTCGCCCCCACCCCGTTCCCAATCGCATGCTCATCCCCGCGTCACATTGCTCTCTTCTGCTCTCCTCCCATCTTCCTTAAACTCTCCTGTAATTTCCCTCGATCGGATCCCCGGAGCCCGGATGTCCCTTGACGAGATTTTCCGGCTCTTTGATCGCATCGATTTCACATAGTATCTTGCGGGAGGGGATCGAGAGCTCGTGAATAATCAGATGTATCGAGACACCTCGGCGCTACAGTCGGGCATTCCGGTGCAATTCTTTACAGGTTCTACGTGATACTTTTACGGCGTGTGAACGACGGCGTCCGTTAACTCGGTAGGTACTGCAAAACCAACCCCCAGTATGTATGTACCTAGCCAATGGCTGTACAATATTTCGTGCAGGTAAACTGGATCACCAATTAGCTTTTATACGTCTTCATTGGACTGTGGTGGAGGCACGTGTGCCGTGGATTTGGTAATGTCCTGGGAACCCATCCAGTCGACGAAACTGTCATCTTCGTTGGAAATCTGCGGATCGCACAAGCTCCATCCCAACATACTTCGAACATGTTTATGCTAAACTGGTTCCACCAAATGGCCCGCTTCGTTGCAGCGGTTCATATCAAGACACGAGCCGGTATCGAGACCATTAGTGGAGTACCAGATCCGCTTCGGAACGTTCAAGATTCGCTCATCAAAACGGAGTTACAGGGCTTGACGCTTTATCCGTAGATAAAACTCACTTGTACAATTCTCGATGTCTGCGCCGTACACTGCACTGCAGAGTACATCTTCTGCTCGTCTATCACGTGCCCATGCATGTCCCATGCGTGCGATTCGCATCCATGTTGCTTCCACGACGCACCTACCCACGTGAGCACCTGCAGGCGTACTTGTATGCGGATTGCGGATTTACCAGTTCAAACATAAACCGTCGCGATTGTTTGCTATGGGAATGAAACGTTTTGCACTAAAAGTGTATATCGGTGTTTTGAGAATCCGGGAGCTGGTTCACCTCGGTTCATACATTACCGCATGCATACCTGCGTTACGAGATTTTTAGTAACCGAATCAACTGACAGGCGCGACAATTAAATACGCTGGAGTAAAATGAAATTGCTGGAGAAAATAAAACATAATTAAGACCGTAAAACGGCAAAGCTGCTTCCAGACGTGGATTGATATTTTAATCAATCGTCTCTCTCTCTCTCTCTCTCTCTTGTTCTCGGTCTCTCCGTAAGTAATTTAGAAATCTGCACCGGTTGAAATACGCCGCGCCGCGCGTCGGGAATACAAATGGTATACGTTATATCGCGAAACAGGTCAATTTTTGCGAGATAATGAGAACTTCGTGATATAATAAAGGGTTTGGCAATGCCCTCTGATGTCCCGTTAGGCGAGGAAGGGACTCGGCAGCAATTACTAGCCAAGGAACAAACCGGGATAGGAGAAAGGAGAATGTCAATAAGGTTTTGACGAGGCCGTTAACGTCAGAGTTACCACGAGTAACGTGACTATATTCCATTCCAGATCCATCGAGACTTGTTCTGTCTTTATCCATTTCCTACTATTTCCTCTCACCTTTTCTCCTCCCTCGCCTTTTCTCTCTCCTGCACGTATACCAATGCATTCTTGAACCACAGCATTAGTCGAAACCTTCTACGCCGAGAGCTGCAAACGACGAAATTGCCGAAAAAAAGGGTTGCTATGGAATCCTCAGAATTTCAATTAAGCCCCCCGCCCTCCGCCCTGCGCTTCAATTTTCTATCTCTCTCCCTTTCCCTTATATTTTCTCTCTCGAACCTAAATGCGAAGACACGAGACTCACCGAATATCTTTGAATCCTCCGATCCTTCTCGGTTATACGTTATCCGTATTGATTTTCGTGGGCACCAAACCCGGCGGCTCTGTACCAGCGACTCAATGACGCGCGAAATTTAAAACGCCAATCAGCGAACCGTTCCGAATAAATTTCAGCCAACCGTTGCAATAAAACGCAACGGCCCGTTGCCAATAACAATGATGATAGTAATAATAACAATACTGCCAGCAGTAGTAGTACCATGCCGGTGCCAAAACCGTCAGAAAGTCAGCTCGCAAGCCTAGAACCAAAAACCTAAAACCTACCGCCATGAAGGATACGTAACCCTTTGTATGGATTCTTCGGTGCACCCGATCGACCCTCAACTTCATCTCGCACAAAACTGTTCGATTTCTCCCATAATTAATTCTCTCCGCGAATTCTTTCTCCATTCCCCTTTCCGCATGCATATGTGACTGATATGGTAGGTATATTAATCTTGGTACGCGAAAGACTTGTTTGCAGGAATAACGGAAATTTTTCGATCTTAGCCGTGCCCTGTACAATAATGATTCAATTGTACATGATGAAGTTAAGACTCGAACTTGGGATATTGAGACCTTTCCCTCAGTAATGATTCAACTTTCCGCTGCCGGAATCACAATAGAATCGTTTACAGAGTTAACCGCAGCGGAAGTGAAAGGAATAGTATGAAAATAAGTCTGTACATGACGATAAATCACGGCTCGTGCTAGTAGCCCGTTTCGTACATTCTGACATTCGACTCGCGGTTGCTTAGACCAACAACCGGCTCCAATTTCTCACCGATGACTACAATACCGTTCGTTTGCATCGGTAAAAGCCACCTTGGGACTGCATTTCCTCGTTTCTAGAATTAAACATTCTCGGTATGCTTGTGTACGGCTGCTCAATCTGGCTGCCTGCAATCGTGGAGGATTCCTCTCTCCGTGAGTATGTATAACCTGGATGTAGGTGTATGAAATGAAGCCACACGCAACCTCCGGCGAGACCTTGACCTAGGACTGGAGAAGTCAGTCCAAGGCTGACATGAGCTCACCTCACCGTATCACATCACCGGACGTACAACGAAAATGTGAGCCACGGTAGACTTTCTCCGCTTCTGACTCTTCCCCATCGAGTACACTGTGTCCACTGAAATATTCATATTCTCATTTGCCCTTCATGTTGAGCGAACATCAATTTCGGAGATCAATTTGGTGAGGAATTATAGTACCTATACGTACATCGTGTCGCGAAAAGATCCGTACAGGTACAGGCAGAGCTGTGCGGCCTTCCGAATTTTTGGAAATCCGAATTCCGATTCGGGGCGGGTTTTAATCGAATCGAGTTTCTTGAGCATCCCGAAATTTTCGGGAATCCCAAAATCGTCGAGAATCCCGAAATTTTCCCGATTTGCAATGGTCGGCAATCCCAGAAAAGCAGAAGAATTCGAAAATCTACGGGGAATCCGGTTGAACCGGGAAAAAACGTTCGATAAATATTTTTTAATGGCGTAGAACGTAGTTATTACAGATATTCGATATTTCTGAGGAATAATTCGTCTGTCTCCTCGAAAGCTGCAGTTTATCTCACGGATTCTGACTTCACCTTTTGGAAATAGAAATATTTGAAATCGTCGGCGATTTCGCACGGTTCGAAAAATCTTCGACTCCGATTCGTAACGAGTGTTTTGCGAACCGGTAGCTTTCGGAAATCGCAAGATATTCGGAAAAGCGAAAATCCGGCGATCCCCAATGGTTTCGGGAATCCCGGTATATTCTCTGAAAATCCGAAATCTCGAGAACCCGAATCGAAGCTACCGCTCAGATATTTTCCCGCGCGAATGGACCCGATATGGATCGCAATACCCGCACAGCGCTACAGTACCTGGGTAGGTATAGCGGGAAATTCATTTTCTGGAGCTATACCTAAGGAATTACGTGAAATTTACTTAATCCTCGCAGCCAGCCGGATTCTAGAAGTTGGAAATTCAAAAACCCCGTACAGCAAAGAGCGAAGAACACGATATCCGTGGCAATTGTATTTCTTCGAATCACATAACCGTCTAACAAAGCCAATTAAGCGAACTTTTGCCTCGAATCTTATTGCTAGTGCTCCATCCATGAATGCAGTGCGCTGGAATACGAAAAGTACACTACTGCAGAGTACAGTAGAGAGGAAACTGTCGTCGTTGCAAACTTTCTTGCTGGTTAACCGTTCGCAGGAAACAGTTTTACCTATACCTACGTACCTACAAAGAACCCGATACCCTGCAGCTACCTCCTTCTCCCTACAATGGCAACAACAGCCTTATAATTCTCTGCAGTTAATTATTGACGTTCGAAGATTCAATTACGGGCTGTACGCTCAGAACGTCAAAATTTGAGGCTACGAGCCACGCGGAGACACGTGTCTCACGGTGTACATTTCAAAGTAGGCGGGTATCGGAAAGCGCGTAAGGGATGACGGTTGTGTAAATACCGAACGAACGACGGAGCAACTGATATACTTAAGCGAAAGATCACCCTCCTGGACTGCTGCGGCGGTGAAATAGCGGGCTGGCCACTTGTGTTTATTATTTTAAGACCCCCGCGACAGACTTTGGTATCCGTTCTTCGGCCGTTTTCATGCATGTATATATATGTAGGTTATACCCACTAGAGCGAAAAAACACTCGGTCTCCCCTTATTTTAGAATATTTCTTCTGTTTTTGCTGTCGTTTTTTCGTTTTATCGTGTTTTCTCCCAAGGAGTAGGTATATCGTTAACCGAGCTAGGCCACTCGACCCCGTATCGAATTTCAGGGTCTCGCGGGCTGTTCGTGTCGCGTCCGGTGGGTTAAAATTACCACCAAAAGTATAAGAGTGGAGAAAAAAAGGCATTGTCCCGTGAAGTCGGGAGTTAAGCTAGCTACTGCTACTCCTATAACTCGTACTCCCAGGATTAGAGGGCCAGACATCTAGCTGCATGCCGTCTAACGGACGTTTCATGCTCCTTTGACAGAGGTCATTCTATGATAATTCATTTTCTTGCCGTTACAAGATTACACCACTGGCCTCCGAATATCGAGGCGCAGTGGCGCGACGAGGCGGGGTAATGAATTCCCCTCCCCCCTCCCTTTCTCTTTTTCCTCCTTTTTTCCCGCTCTTATCATCCACCCTTCGTCGAAGAAGAATCGTAATTTGCATATCGTTCCCGAAAAACAAATTCAAGAGGCCTAATCATCGCCAGCGCAGACTCCGATGATGTTAATGAATGTTAATGACGCCCGTGCATACATTTGCCCGACTGCCAATAAAAAAGTTTAAATGAAAAAAGTAGCAAGTAATTAAACACCGCGATTGGGAGTTGCGCGGAGGAGGATACACCGCTACCTCCTACTTCGCCTCTCGCTCTCTTCCACTTTCCCATCAACGAAATTCATTTAATTAAACATCTCTGCTCAAGCTGCATTGATCTCTGTTGCAAGCGTACTACAACGTTTCCCGTTTCAAACTGCAGCTTCGACTCATAAAAAAAGCTACGCGTAGCTACACTAAATTTGATCTTCCCCGATTATCACCAGATAAAATCAACAGCGAAATTCATCGAAACGTTATTTTTCACCCCTCGAGGACCACCCCTCATACGCAGGTCCGTCTGAAGCTTTGTTTACTCATCCCTGCAGCAGACACAGCTACGCGGCAGCGAGAGCTAGCTGCTATCGAGGTCTGGTCAGGCCTCGCTCTCTGGTGGCAGCCCGAGCCACAGCAATCGGTTTGATCGATCAGCTGGACGGATTAAGCGCAGCGTGGGCACCACGGCGCAAAAAGCACTATACTCGGTACGCCCCCTTTATACATACTTTAGTTTCACACGCGGTAAGTCTCACGCACTTATTGTATCCCGCTGCCGCGCCATGCCACACCGTACTGCCTCTTCCAGACGACCGCGACGCGGAGCTTCCATGGTAATGCAACCATAAATAACGAAATAGCATTGCCCGTCGTCCTCCCCGTCACCCTTATTCCGTGCTCGTTCTCTCTCTCTCCCTCTCTCCATCTATATATCTCATTCTCGCCACTTTTCCTCCATCTACCTATCTACGTCTGCGTACGTCGTTTACTTCGGTACTTCGATTCGCCCTCCTCACGTCTTTGACGCGGAGCTTACGACGCGAGCTAATCAAACGATCTGTCAGCGTCACCCATCCCCTCGCCAACCACCCCGTTCTCAAATGGCCGCAATTTGTCAGATTTCTACAGATTTTCACGTGGATTTCTTTCCCCCGTTACAACGCCTTGTAGCTTGTCTGTATATTTGTATCTACAGGGTCATTCATAATCCAGACTCAGTCGACAATGAGTAGGAGGCGATGTTCTGTCGACCGAAATCCATCGCTCGAACTCTCCGTCACTCATATGTATACATATTTTTCATCTCTTGGTTTATAATTTCAGTGTGAACGGCTCCGTACGGATGCAGATAATTCGCTCTCCCCGAATTTTCGAATCAAAATTCAAGAAGGAACCACACGTATACGTAGCCGTAAAAGTAGACGCCGTGCTCCCGCTCCGACGTGTTCGTTCGGATTGAAATAAAGGTGAATTAATTCCGCCGAAAATTGATATACCTACATATACTCGGAAATGGAAAGGCGGATAAAATCCTGTCACGCTTGTGAGGGTTTTTGAAATTCCATGAAGGCTTCGAGAGATTATGAGCTTTGATCTTCGAGTTATTTGAGCCTGTGTGGCATTACGTTGATTAAAGGCTCAGAGACTCGGTAGCTTGAATTTTGCGAAACGAAAAGCCGTTGAATGTATATTCCCAGATTCGAGAGTAGTGGTAGGCACGAAGTAAGACATCAGGGTCCTAAATATTCGTGCCCATGTCATGGGCAAGGTTCGATTCATGATTCAAACAAGATTGTAAGCTTGCTTCCTTGTGCGTCTTTGCGAACATACATTTACTCAAGGAGCGGAAGTAATTCTCGTCGACTTATTACTGAGCTTCCGTGATACGACGTTGAAGCTTGCAAATTTTGATTTCACTATTTTGAACTTCGCTTCATTCATCTCGGCACAGAGGATTCCGCAGAACTCCAGCTCCATGGTGAAGCGGGTTGGTAATCTTATGTCTGCCTGAAAATGATGGATATAATAACTGTCGCTTTTCAATCGCGAGGGATCGACGATTCGAAATCGACGAACCGGGTAGGTAGATAGCTGTGCTCCGTGGGAAACGGAGCTTCCCACAAAATCAGCACTTTTATACACCAACTTCGGAATTCCGACCACGCATCTTCGCGTATAAATTTATATTTCAAAGCAAAGTCTGACTTGACTTGCGACATGTCAGCTGTCAATATCTTAGACCGTAAAATTTTGCCAGTAAGTAGGCGCCCGCCTACCCACCCTCCAGCTTTCGAAACGAAATATCTTTTGTCATATGTCGTCGAAGAATTCTCAAGAAAATGAGACGACGGTGCGGTGAGACATCTTGTTCATACCTACTCCACGAAACTGATCATTTTCAAAACGTAACCGCTACCAGAACAGAAGATAGGAAAACCGAGGAGGAGAATCCACCCGCGGTCGCCAGACTCTGTGTGGGGCGAGAGAAGAGGGTGACGATGAAAGAGGAAGAGGAGAAAGTGGGAAAACAGGAAGGGAAACATAGCTAAAAATTTCTCTCGCTCGTTGGGTACCACGCAAAGATTTTGGTCAGTGGTTTAGGGCAAGGATACTTTTTTTTTACCGGCGCGGCGCTCTTCTCAGCTCTCTGGGGCGTCGTGAAAATAAAAGGCCCCTCGAGTGAATAATGTCAATAAATGGTACGAACGAACGAATGAATGAATGAGTGACCGAATGAATGAACGAACGAACGAATGAATGAATGAATGAATGGGCGAGCGGACCAAGTACCGTTCCGAGAACTAACCAGCGAGCACTTTGCCGGGGACCATTAAAACGGCCGTTACCAAAACGTTTACGTAGACACCGGGACTATACCGACGCGCACCCGTGTACCTACCTACTTCTGAACTCCAGCATCGTAACCAGACGCAGTCATCCAAGCGAGGCAAAGTCCGCCTCTACCTCCGCCGCCGCCTCCGCCGCCGCCGCCGCCGCCCTTCCCCCAAGGCTTGTTGCTTTATTGTTTTATAAATCGTTTGGCGCCTGACTGCCGCTCCAGGAACGGTTAAGTGGTCGCTTTGTAAACACTTGACGAAAATAATAGTTCCGAGCAGTACGGAAAGAGCCTTGACGCGAGTCTTGGCTTCTTGTTCTCGTTCCAGACCCGGGTGAAATGGATGCTCGTATTATCAACTCCTTTGTTGATTCGAAATGGCTCAAGTGGAGGACTGCACGGCTTTCGTCGCCCGTAGATTTATACCCCGCTAATCGAGTCGTTAACGTTGAACCCTGACGAGTTCTACCAGAGGACGAAATGAAATTCATTACGATCGGTATATGTACCTTCTCCTCCGTCGAAACGGTAATTAGACATAATCAAACGTGGCTACGCGTTGCCCGTCTCCGCGAGTCTGATCTGCACCGATCTCGTAGCTTGCAGAAATTAGGTGCGTCCTCCTGTTCGATTCGGTGCCTAAAATAACCTCGAAACTAGAAACGAACGCCGACGCGCTTTTAGTGAGAAATTATGACGGATCTAGGATCACTGCGAAAAAATATCGAACCCTATTCCGCTGTTGGAGGGTGAAAGTTTGTTGGTGAAATAAGTAGAGCAGCGCAATACGTAGGTGGGCAGATTGGTGGGCGACCTAGAGACCTACCTGCCCTGCAGCGTGTAATTAAAATGGAAAAACATTGCTCACCTATAGTTTTGTTAACGCCTGTTGGATAATGAAAGGTGCGGAGTGAGAATTCGCACTGTGCAGGTGTAGTGTAATCAGAACGAAAGCTCGGCGGAGTAGGTAGGTAGGTACAGCACGAATTCTGTGTCAGTGGTGGAAGTAAGCTGATCCCGTGCTCGACTCCGTTCACGTTCGGTTTGCTTTGCGCTTCACACTTTTTCTGGATGTTTTGAATAAACTGCTGTACCTACTGCACTCCACCACGGTTCCGCTGTCGCAGGAAATCTATGTGAAAGTCATGCAGTTTTGGCCCGACTTCGGTGCGGCTTGATACTCTACAAAGCTCGGATGGGTCAGGACTCACTCAACAGAAACGTGCAGGATTCGGACTCATTCCGCACCGTCATTCCCATCGAAGACAGCGAGTGTCTCCTCGAGTCACAGGGAGAAAATAAATATACCTACGCCAGTAGTCCCGTGAGGATACAAGTGAAAGAATCAGAAGACAGGAGACGGCGTAGAATGCCATTGGGACGACACCCCGGTGAAAACTCTCCAGACCAATACTGAAACGGCCGAACAAAGTCGCTACCGCAATTGTTGCCCTTTCTTCGAGGTGTTTACTCACGTCTCAAAGTCCGTGCAGCGCGAGGGGCGGGGGGCGGGGGGGAGGGGGCTCTCCTTCCTTCTATACGTATGAAGAATATTTGTCGACCGCGCAGAGGATGTCAGCCTGCAGGTCACGAAGGCATTCATACATTTACACACGTGAACCAAAGGGTTGTTTGGTTAGGTTGTGACCGAGATATCCGGTAAAAGCCTCCTGCTCACCATACATGTACTCACACCTATGGTCCGGTCCATATACGCCTCGGTATACGTCGTAACTATGGGAGGTACAGTAGTACCACGCTGCAACGCGGTTTGATCTCCTCCTCGCTCCATAAGTTCCGTAAAGTCCCTCTTCGTGAACCTTTGAACTCGCTCGGTGGGTAAAGTCAATATTTTTATTATTACTATGCTGAGTATTCGATACAATATTATGCATACATTACTTAAATCTTTTTCACCGAACTTTCACGATAAGCCCGAAACTTTTTATCACGTTCTCTTGAATTTTATTGAATATATTATCACTCGCTCTCTCTCTCTATCTTCTTTCCCCTGCTATAGCTCGGTTGTTTCCGAGAAGATCCCCGGATGCAGTCCAACGGCGAGCGATGTACGTACGCATACGTACACACACGCATGCTTGCGCGGTTATATAATTTCTCTCGGTGAAGTTAGTCAATTAATTTTGATGGAATACCTACCTCCGCATCTAAACATCTTCTCGGTATCTCCTCTCGAACGGAGTACGTTTCAACTTTGACCTACCATCCGGCGGCCGAGGTTATTACTACATTACGGTTTATTTGTACATACTGTATTATATCCTGCGGGCAAACAACGGAAATAACGAGTACCACGAGATTGAAGTACTCCGTCTAACGTTTCACCTGTTTTTTCTACTGAACTTCCAATTTGGCTTGCACGTACGGGGATACACGCGACTCCGTCCGCGGCTACTTGTTATGGAAATAATGGTGTTTCAGGTTAATGCGGAACTTGTCTGTCATACAGGTAGCCATAGGTTCGGGCGTACGGCGCTCCGTGGCATGTAGTGCTGCGACGCGTAAAGCAACGTAACGCAACGTAATTTTGTACAACGGCTACGTAGCTTGGACGTAATTCGAAGTAATGCGGCGCAACGTAACGCGAACCGAGCAAACGAGGCTTTATATCAAACGCATAACAACGCCATTATCACGCTCAATTGCCATAAGCTGTAGATTGCGGATTATCTGCGGCTCGTCCGTCCGTTCTCCACCCGCTAAATTTGCCGTTCGTTGCCTACTCGGATTCAGGTACATGTTAATATTATATTAATACCCAATGAGTATTAATGCTAATTGATATTAGCGAACAATCGTGTATGAGCTGCAGTTTATACCCGAACCGTTCGTGCAGTTTCGACAGAGCTGATACTCTGTGCATTCGTCATCATACAATTATGTTCTAGCCGTATCTAATTGTCCGACACGAATCGGGTGCTCCACTCCTGCACTCCTTCGATCCTTGTTCTACGTTCTTCTCCCCCGAATGCGTGACACTGTCAAGGTTGTATAACGCAGAGAGCATCCGCGCGGTAAAAGTTTCGGAGAAAACTCATCTCCGCTTCTTTTTGACGAACTTTGAGTACAGCTCGTTTATCTGGCTACTCTGCGCTGGCAGTTGGGAAAAAAGAAGCAGGAAAGCGATGTTTTTTCATCCAGTTCATCCCCGGCGAAACGAAGCCAGACGCGAAACGGAGCCGCTGGATGCAGGCTCGAGAGAATGCAGGTCAACCTTCAACCTTCCACCTCGAGATCTTACGCGTGTCGAAATTGGAAACCCGTAACGAGTACTGGCGGATCACTCTTCTCCTTTGCCTGAAATTCAACCACGGGTTGCCCTCTGCTAGCGACAAGCTCTTATTTATTCATTCGACTGTGTGTTACACGCGTTTCTTACCTGAGATACACCTCTACAGGTATGCTCGAGTGATCGATTCGTACCACGGAGCTTAATTATCCTCGAAATTTGAAGTCTAATTTTCATCATACGGGGTCAATCGCAGAGTTGTTGCATGCACTAGAAGTGAAATTCTCATCAGTAACATACGCATATGAATGAATGTTTTCGGGCCGTATTGGACAATTTGCGTGTATCGTGCAGGTGCCGTATATATATATTTATAATCGTGTTCCATGGGCTCAATTCCGTCGGTCAAGAAAATGAAATAATGGTACCTATAACCCACGTGGGAATCCAGAGTAGAGAATCCACGGTAATATCCAAAAAATCTGAGGCGCCAGCCTCACGATCGCGGGGCCGCTCATCTCTCACGGCGGTATTTACAAATAACCGTAGAATCAATGGCATTCTTCAGAGAATATCTGCTTTTCCGGGTCTCCTCTTCATCATTCGTCCTTCGCTCATAAGTTATTCATTCGTCAATTCATTCATTCATTGGTACATTTATTTTTCACTCTTCTTTTGACCCCGGTTCAGCTCACTCGCCTCCGGGACTGATCCGTTGAACCGAAAACAGCCAAGTATTAATAGCATCTGTCGGTGAAAGGGAGAAAAGGCAAAGCGGAGCGAAGAGGAGGAAAGAACGAGAAAAAAAAAAAATGAGGGAATAGAAAGAGAAAACGCAGCCGAAGCTAGTCCGTCAGGGATCGACGTGGCCACATCGTCGACTTCAAAAATACCACCCGCGTTGCAATGGGAGCGGACATGTTCCTACAGTATGTATATACATAGGTAGGTGGACCCAGCCACCACACGGAGTCAAAAAGCTGAAAGCTACATACTCGTGCGCAAACGAATTGATATATTGATTATAATCAGCCCCGATGACATTGTTTGCTGTTTCGACCGATATTCCATTTGAAATCCGTGGCAAGCCCACGATTGGCTCAAGTCGAGGGTGGAACTAGACTGTGAAGGGCGAGGAGCGGAAAAAGAGAAGAAGTGCGGGGAGAGAGGCGAGTGTCCAATTTTATGTCGTTTGAAACCTAATTCGGTATTTTTCTCTCTGTTTTCTACGTTTTTGTTCATTGATTTCGAGGTTTTTTTGGTTCTCCATATCTTCGACGGTGACAAGTGTTCGAAGATGTTCGCACGTGATACTTGGCCTCGCTTAATTTGACCGTATAAATTCAATTTCAATCTCTTACTCGGCGAATGGTATGTGTATGCAAAGAGACGTTACGCACCCGATGCACGCACAGTCGCAGACCGGAAAACGCGTACGAAAGATGAAAAACAAATTTGAAAAATCAAGAGTGAACAATTATACGTTCATGTACGTAAAACATTGCGTTTGTGTGACACAGTGATGTATGTAACCGTACCTACGTTTCCGGTACCTACGTTGTAGGTGTACGTGTATACCTACGGATAAAATTGATGGGAAATGAACCAATCCTGATATTCGAGAGTCCTTGCGGTGATCGGATATATGCAAAACGGGGGAGAGAGAGAGAAAAAATGAAAATATAACCGGGTGGCGGTAATTTGAAGACGAAAAATTGTAAAAGTTTGTCAAGTAGGCGAACAATCCGGGCGGTAAATATGCGAACTTCTTTTTTTTCCTTATTACTTCTCTTTGCGGGCCATTGGAATATTAATTGATATCAGAAATTCTCACGGAGTAAAGCTGGAATAATTTCGTCCCCCACCGCCGCGTAGCGCTGGTGGTGGCTGTTCGCTGGTCTGAACTTCGACAATGAGCGTCGGATAATTAAAACGTTCTCCCGATAATTATTATTGACGTCATAACTTCACTGAACAGTTGTCAACAAATCTTTGCAGGAAAGAGGAAAAAGGGTAAAAAGAAAAGGAAAGGGTATGAACAAAGTACGGTTGCCCGGCGGTACAGCAGGTATACCACCGGGGGAGTCTTGTTAACACCCGATGTGAAAAAAAAAGTTTTAATTAAATATTTGCGAATTTAATTATCTCAAAACTTCTTAATTTTCAAATATTATAACCGATAAAAGAATTCTATCCCAGTTCTCTGCATCCTTCGTGATTCTTGTTTTTGTTTTGTCATTCTACATCACGGAATTATAATCAGGTACGCCGGTAAGCAATTTAGATGAGGAGAAAAAAACCGTGCTTTTCAAAAATCGAATATTTTAATCTGAATCTGATATTTCGAGATAGTATTGTTCGAAAAACCCGAAGATAATGTGCGAACTACTGAATCACGGTTAGGTTTCCGGTACCTACGTTGTAGGTGTACGTGTATACCTACGGATAAAATTGATGGGAAATGAACCAATCCTGATATTTGAGAGTCCTTGCGGTGATCGGATGTATGCAAAACGGGGGAGAGAGAGAGAAATAATTTGTGTGAATGTTAAATTTTGATTTTCGAACGAATAAAACTGACGGAAAATGGAGACCCTCGATATTCTGGTATTTCTGTACCGGCATCTCTCGATGCATAACTTATCTATGTGTACTACGAGTGACGCATGGCAGTTGATCTATTTTTTATCTGCCTACTAGAAGTCCCACGCTGCGGCCGTTCGCCGAGTGTAGCAAGAAACGGAGATGCGACGACGCCAGAGATCGGGCGGACGAACGAGCGAGAGAGAGAGAGCGAGAGCTCTTGCGACGGGCGGTTGTCGTGTTTGTTTAACGTATTTCCTTACTGTTTTGACAAACAGGCGTACGTCGACGTTGGGGGATAAATTCATGTCGAAACGAATTGATAAACAGTTGAGTAAACTGTGAACCATGCAACGATAATGAGATAAAATTCATGCTTTTTTCTTCGCGTCTTCTATCCTCCATCGGGGAATAAGTGAGCTACAAATGTCTCCGTTCTGCCGGTATATAGTGCCACGAATCATTCTAATTGATCAGCTCTAAGTCAAGAAGAATAGCCCGTGTTTACGAATTCTGTAGGCTGTCAAAGGTGGCTGTTCAAACATCGGCTGTAACTTGCTCGTACGGCTTTCGTTCGTTCCATTTTGTTTCTAAAAAATCGAAAATAGGTTTGGTCGAGTATTCTTTTCGGCGATAAACTTTGTTCAATGTCATAAGAACTCGTTGGCTAGGCAGGTATATCCTGTCAAAAATAATCCGTACTATATCCACGGCGAAATCCTCGGAGGGATGCAGCGGCAGGCAATAGAAGCGAACCAAGATATACGAGGTGGCTAGCCAATATGTCTGGTAAAATATTGATGACTCCCAGCAGGCCACAGTTGGTTCCACCTACGGGATTCTCGCATCTTCTATCGATGGTTGAACTCGGTTCTAGGTTATCCCTAAACTGTGTGCAATCGGCGTCTGATTTTCCGCCACTGAATTTTTGATATTCGAATTAGCCAGCCGTTGGCTTTCAGGGATGCGTCAGGGATTTCACTCGAATTTTTCATCGTTGCGGGTGTCTTGCAGGAATACTATATCCTCGATGGAGAGATGTGATTGTAAAGCGAGCAGAAGATGGGTGGCCGGGACTGTATCAAGGTGCCACAGGACTCGCTATCGTTTAAATGTGCCGAAACCGTCTCGAAAACGAGAATTGTAAATGTACGCAAACGACTCGGCCGATTTTGATGAAACTTTGGGAAGACATGGAGCGCGGTGGCAGAAAGTGACTAAGTATTCCACGTTTTCGAAACATTGATCGGATTCGATGGAAAATGAATATTTCCTGTGTTAGCTAGGTTAGGTTGCCACCGGCGACTCCGACGAGCGCTTGAACAGCAATGAGTAAGAGAAGAATGTCGAGTTTGCTCGCATGGAAATACAACTCGAAGAGCTTAGGTAGATATGGACCAGTGAATAATCGATGACTCATAAAAAAAACGGAGGAAATAAAAATTGAAATAAAGAAAAGAGAAGTGAGAGCGAAAAAAGAAAGAAATATTGGGCTGCTATGAGAAAAAAGTGAACCTACTCTCCGATGTTAGTTATATGTATATACCGACCCACTGCGAAAGCCGTATATAAATCTTGAGTGGCGATATAGTGATACGTTCATTTTATTATCGTAGGTATGGAAATTCAGTGAATTATATCCAACCTTCTCGGACGTATTTACGTTCGGGTCCGATCGTATTTCAAAAGTAACATATGAAATGAAATATTTTTGTTACGACGCTGTATGTGGAGCACCACGTGCCTATGCACTTGATGGGTACCCAGTTTTTCTTCTCCCCAGCTTTTATCTGGTTTATTTTACTCGATTTCTCTTGCCGACGAACTCGCGCTTCTCCGTTTTTCTCCATCGAATCCTAGTATAGCTGGTTCATAGTTATATGGATAATTATTGCCAGGGGATCATCGCTTCCATTCTGTGGAACCGAAATCGCTCTGAAAGGCATCTGGAAGATGAATGCGTGTGTTCCGTACTATTTTTCCCATGCTCGTACCAAGCCGCATATATGTGTCACATAGTCGGATTTATCGACACCCCTGCACCACCACGACGCCTGGTAAATGCAGTTTTCGACAAACCGCCGAAGACTGCTGCCCACCGAGGCTACTACATCGAGTCCACTTGTTCCAAACGACAAATAAAAAACTTTCGAATCACATGACAAATGCGAAGTCGTATTTGAAAGCTCCCAAATCCGAAAGTATCTCGGATGATATCATCGCCAACGAGACGCACGGTGTCAAGATTTCATGATGCCGAGACGCCATCCAATTCGACCGATCAACGGTCTAGGAGACTATAGTCTTGCGGCTCTCGTAATAAATATGAAATGCCTCGCGTTTTCGAACGAAAAAACAAGGGGATCAACGCTCACGTGTCTCTCCAAATTCAATACATCCGAGAACATATTTCGGCGTAACGAACCTGAAGGATGATATTTTTCAAAAATTCATCGATAATCTGCAATTCGTGAAAATGAACAGAAAACTGTAAAAGAGGCGAGGCTAACGATGAGCTTGCAGTCAAGCTGCACGTTTGCACTGTTTTTGGGGCACAGTAACTAGTTTGGTAACAGTCTGAACCCTGAGAGTTATGCATCCGTGTGTAAGCTTGCACATATAGCATTCTCCGCGTGTCGAGAGCTGGGAAGATTTGCGTCAGTTGAAGCTCGAGCTTGCTGCAAGAGGCCACCTTAAACTCGAGTAACAGCCATTGTTAGAAGTAATAACCGCAAGAGCAAAATGTACGACCAAGAGACAACGAGAGAGGCGAGGAGAGAAGAGAAGATAAGATGCAGAGAGATAGAGAGAGAGGGAGCGTTGAGGTTAATTAACAAGGAAGTTATGATGCTCACGAAGCAAAGCCTTCGTCCATGATTGCTCTGAATTAGTCACGCTCGCGCTGTGCTCCTCGAAATAGGCGTTTTTATTTGTTTAATGAACAACTTTGCATGGATGTTGGATGATTCCTGCGCGGCGGGACGGGGTGGGGGGGGGGGGGGGGGGGGGGGGGGGTCGCGGATGCAACGGGGGTGGCAGAAAAAATTATTTTTAATTAACTGATCGATCCTGCAGCCGTGGATTAATCAACGCCAAAGTTAATATACTAATTATAAAATAGTGGAATTGAATATCGCGTTCTATGTTTTTCGAGTACTCGAACTCGGAATTAATTGGCACGATTCACTCTGGTTCATTTCATCACCGCAGTTATAAAGGTTCGTTGGTCTGGTGGTGCAATCTACAAATATTATTCCTTGGTGAGTTTCCGAGCCCATCACCGACCGCCAACTCGCGCTTTTCCGAATCCGGAAGATCTCGTCCCTATACTCTCCTACTCTTTCTCTTCCATCGTATTCAGCTCACTCTCTCTCTCTCTCTCTCTCTCTCTCTCTCTCTCTCTCTCTCTCTCTCTCTCTCTCTCTCTCTCTCTCTCTCTCTCTCTCTCTCTCTCTCTCTCTCTCTCTCTCTCTCTCTCTCTCTCTCTTTTACATACACTCCTCCCTCTTTCTCCTCAACCCGGCTTGTAATTCCTCTCTGTTTTCGTTGGGGAAACTTGTGCCCAACAGGGGCGGCGCGGCGAGCCAACTCGCCGTGCAAATTCCGCAGGCGCAAGTTTGTTCTGTAATTACAGTGCATAATACCGTACTCCATACATTTATAGTGGAAATCTTGATCTCAATTGGAAGAATGAAGTTCAGGTAATAAACCGCTCACTGTAAGCTACCTCCGATGAAAATTTCTCTATAGATATAAGTATCAGTAGGTGACGGAGCTTCGGAAATTATTACTCCCCGTAGGAGGAGAGCCACTCATTTCGGAAACAAAATCTGACGAATGCTCTATTTCCATTCCCATCTCCGGAGTAAACTTAAACCGTATCGAATTAGCGCACTGAAACCGCGGTCACCGCAAACGGGGTGGCCTGCGCCCTCCGGATTCAAAGCGGACTGTCCGACCTGGACAGAGTATATTCCGCGGCCTTGTCTCCGTGGAGCATTAAAAGCGAGTCAGGTATATCAGGCGGCGTTCGGGCGTAGAAACTGGTAGAAGCGTCTCGACGATCGAGGGGCCCGAAGGGGGTTCCAAAGGGCCCCGTGGGGGCAACCGGGTTTCGCATTAAACGTGCGGTGTGGTGGTGACCCGAGGCAGTTTGGGCCCTGGTTTCGACCTGCTAAGTTTCTTAATCTGCTCGTAAGTCAGAAGGGTTCAGGGCGTAAACGAGCTGGGCGTTACCAGGGATTCTCCTCGACTCCTCCTTCCCCCCTCTAGAGTCCAATTCTGTGCCTCTTGAACCAGACTCAGGTTCATTCCGTCTATGCCTCTGTCTACGGATCGGTAAATCATTTATCTATCGGTTTCTCTTTCACGCGGTTTTGCTCCAGTGCGGAACACTCGTTCTTCAAACCTTGAACAAATTCACTTGGTTCTCCACTCCTCTCTGCGAGATCCGAATGCCGATATTACCGCGGGGTAAACGCAACCACGATTAAGAAAAATCGTATCCGTCGTCCGCCGCGGTCGTTCTTCTTCGGAACTCTCGTTTCCCCGATTCTCTCATGTTCGATCTCCAATTCTCACACCGTTTCAACTCAATGACGAATAGACACCTGATATTCTTAACGCGCCCACGGGCGGTGTGACAACAGTTATTGGCTGAGGTCCTCGTAAATTTGCATTTACGGTTTGCCGGTAAATCTATCGGGCTGTTACTGCCGGCCGTATATCTCGCGTGTCAACTGCTCACGGGTTATCTTGGAACGCCGCGTCGCGCCGCGCCGTCCACCAAAATACTTATCTATTTCCCTACTCAGATATACCTATGTACATGCATATACCTATATATATACATATATATACCTCGTAGCTCGAGAAGAAGAACCAGCTCATTCTGGAATCGTCTTTTTATTTCTGGACCCAATCTCATTCTCGGTCTCCTCTTATTATTATCACGTTCCTTCCCATTAAGCTTGTGGCAAACGCCACATCGGGGCACGGGTAAACATCTACAGGTATACCGTATGCACGGCATGCGTATGGAATTCCTTCGTCTTATTATTATACCCGGTATAGGTATATGAGAAAACTTTGGCAAATTTTTACCTTTCTTTTACGCGAGTATAAAAGTAAATATAAGCGAGCATATAATATCCACGCTTGGTATATATATATACATATACCCGCCATATACTTATACGTACGAACTTGCATGTACAGGGAAACGTTAACAAACCGAGCAGCACAATTCACAACTTTCGACTTAAATAACGCGTAAAAAGAGCGAAAGACAAAATAACAATAATAATAATAAGAAGAAAAAGAAGAAGTAAAGGAAGAAGAAGAAGAGGCAGAACAGGCAGTTGAGCAGTAGTATAAGAAGCAGGAAGGTAATTCGAATAACGATAATACATAAATATAACTGTTCTCGCTGCGAAAGTTTCCCGTAACGATATTGTCTGAAATCTGCATCGCGAAACGCTGCAGCATATTTCACACGGTACCTATATCTACCGATCTCTACTATACAAGACGCGGGAAAATATGTCCCGTTCTCAGCAGGATGATGAAATCATTTTCGTATCGTTATGACGTGGGAAAATTTGAACATTTTTCTTATTCTTCGCCATATAAATACCTCCCTACCTATCTCGACCAACGTTACTACCTCGCTGCAGGTTGGGTCGGTTTATTTGGACCCATGGTCTGCCCAGAATCCTCTCCATAGCTAAATATTCCCTCGATTCAGGTTAGTCTGGTTTGCTAACTGGCCGACCGGCTACTACCTCTCTCACAAATTACCTCCAATTTACTACCAAAGTTGCACCGCACGCTCGCAGCCACGCTCTCTCTCTCTCTCTCTCTCTCTGTCGCTCTGTCCTCCCTCCCGTGGTGCTAGTCGGTGATCTATTGTCACCGTGCGCAATTGTCACGGTGAAAGCCGTCTCAAAAGTATGCGGTTGGCGGCTTAATCGTTACCGATTGATTCAATTAAGCTGTTTAGCATGAGATGGGTTCGAGCTGGCGAGAGACTGATTTTCGGAAATCGAGGACCTAGAACGTTCCTCTTTTGAGGGAAGATCCCGCCGAGAAGACGGAATTTGTTTCAATTCCGTCTGATCTCGTTTAATTTGAAATTAGGTATGGATTTTGGACCCTAGAATGAAGGAGCTATCCACCGGCTCATGTGAAAGACTAGAAAATTATTTCAGATTGCTCCTCGCGCTTCAGTAATGGTTGCAAGAAATTCATGTTGTAGAGTGGTGCCTAGAGCACTGAGATGAAGATATTGTAGCATGGGATTCCAAATTGGATCTCTTGCTCGTTGGAAAAAACGAGAAATAAATTTTTTCTCAATTTTGATAAAAAATGTGTTGTTTAAAAATTAGATCTTTGAAAGAATCGGAGATCCGATCTCGAATCCCACCCTGTAACATCCCCATCGTTGTGTCGTGGAAATCACATCGACGGATGAATCCCTCGCTACCATTATTGAAACGGACGGAGCATTTTGAAATTTTGTATCTGTCTTCCAACGCGTAACGACGGATAGCCCCTGCATTTTTCGATCAATTTCCAATCTCAGGGTGTCATTTGGTTTGTCGTGAACAGCGCAATCGAGATCCAAACCGAATTTCCGATCAGCGGAAAAATGATAGAATTTTGAGAATTAGAACTTCTCGTTCGGGCTTTCCCTCGAGTCATGGTATATCATCAGTTAGGCTGTCCTTCAGCCCGTTCCGGAAGTTCCTAATCGACAGATATGTCTATTGGAGATATGGACAATTTGAAGGTAGAGGTTTCATCGCTGCGACCGGCAATGGGCCGCATTTTCAAAAGCTCATGTGAAGTTATAGTTGGGCGTTTATAATTAATAATGTATCGAGTATAACTATGAATTGCAAGGGTGAAAGTTGAGAGATCGCCGTGATCAGCTCGGCTCAGCACGGCACAGCACTGCAGCACGGTACAGCCGAAGCACATCGCATTGGGACGCAGAACTGAGGTATAAACGGTATAAAACTGAAAAGTTTAATAATAAAAAGAGCTTAGCATTTTGGGAACTTGCTAAATCCGTTCGTACAGAATGACTTTACTTTCGCCGAATTAAATAAATGGTCTCCACTTTACTCGTAACGGGGTGGGGCCAACCAGACGCTGTGATCTCCCTCGCTCCCTCTCTCTTTCACTCTCTAAATCTCTCTTTCCCTCTTCGTTTCTCGGCCCTTTCTCTGGTAGCGGGCGGAGGGACACAGGAGCAAGAAGTAGAACACTAACTTTTTATCGCTACGCCAAGAACTGCGTACCAAGTGTCTCGAATGGTTTCGATTTTCATTTTCAATTTGAATTTGAATCCTCCTCTGATGGTTAACTAGCTCAAAGAAAATCGAAAGCGAGCCTCTCAGATATATTCTGCAGAGAACAGCCCCGCCGTGGCTTCATATTCACAGTCTTTACCCGAGTCTCTTTCTCACCCGGTTTTATTTCCCTGCAGATTCGCACGCTTGGCGGGAAGACCGTTCTCCTTGATCTGACATAATTCCTCCTTTCCATTTTCACCGCAATAGTAGTACCGTCCAACGATCTCGCGATCATTCTACCGTGACTGCACCAATTACTAATTCTCGTTAGTGTCACCGATCGTTTGGCTGGGGATTGAGAAAAACTTCGAAAGATAGGTGACCATGAAATACCTCGTCATTGACACTCCGTAGAAACTAGAGAAACATGCGGCGTCTACCTTGAGGGTCTCGTTCGTCTGTGTTGCGGAATGGCATGGCGGGTCCGGTACGGGTAGTGGATATATTTTTACAATGTCAGAGCGATACTATAAGCTATCCGTGAAATCGTATTTTCCCGTAATCTCGAGAAGGCGGATAAAAATAATCTCCAATTTCCGGAAACAGTTGGGATTACTTCTAGCACACGAATCCCGTTCCACCTCTCGAATCACATAATGGTCCGCGGGTTAACTTTTTACCTTTTTTCGATATCACTGCCTTGCGGGCACGATTCAATTTACGAAACTCATTCGCGTAATTGCGTAATTGCCAGCTAGCCGCGGTTACCTAGGCATGTGCTTCGATAGCTTCCTCCACGTTTCCCACTCTGTAGACCCCGGTATCCCATTGAGTATTGAGGATTGCTCGCCGTTGCTTTTCTTGGCCCTCGATCCCTGCGGCTCGAGAGCAAACGCTTCCTCAGGCAACGACTTTTCACCTTCTTCTTTGCGTGTTTCTCGTTTTTTTTTCTCCGGGAATTCGGGAAACGACGATCGAACACTGAGCAATGAAGCTCAAATTAGAAATTTTCTAATTATTGAACAGTTCAGCTCATCTATAATTATGTGGAACATCCGATAATCGTGAATGAGGAAACTGCGTGACGAATTGGTGCTCGAGGTATTCTATCGTCGTTTGGCAAATGGGGAACATTAAAAGTAAGATAGCTGTCAACGCGATGAGAATTTATAGCCGTACTCAAATCGCGAATACAATTTAAGTGTTGTTGATCGGTCGCGGTGACAAGGTGGCGGCTATGATGGATGCGCCGGAGCCAAGGGTGTTCTTTTCTGTTTCGCTTTACTTCCTGCAGGCGCCGAGATGCAAAAGTGAATAAGAGGAATGAGAGAGGAAGGGGAAAAACGAGGAGAAGAAATCAATAAATCACCAATCGGCATCGGAACAAAGAATGTGGTGCATAGTCATAAGATTTTGCACATCGTTTGCACGCCTCGTGGAAACTCGAATTTGGAATGAAAATGAGAATGAGAATACGCAAATATCACGTATAACTGTACTCGACTATCGCCGAAATCTACGGATCAAAACTACTCCGGATAAAAAGCTGAACCGAGAGTGTGATCGTTGAATGGATTTATGTGCCGCCTGTATAGTTTCCACGTGACATTCAACGCAACTATACACGGCAACAATGGGATTCTGGCTAGGGCTTGGTTACTCAATCGTGTGATTCGGCGATGTTCCGAAGAGCTGAGAATCTCATCCGAAACGTGGGATTAATTTGATCATTGCAGATTTTATAGCCGCGAGACGAACAACCGAGCGAAATCGCGCGTCTCAAACAGCAGTCAATGATAAAAATTTCATTCGCTAGGTGTACGCAGGGTTCGATGAAATCGGGAAATATATTAAAAATGCAAACGGCTCCGGTATTCTGTACCCCATTTCTACGGTTTCATCGAAATGACGGAAAAAATTTGTGTAATAAAGTCAATATGATATGGAATTTAATCAAAACCACGAACGTAATGAAAGGGCTCGGTATACTTCACGTAGGAATATTTCTATACCGCTTTACAGAAATGTGGGAATACACGTTGGATCACACAAAAAGCGCTTCGGAACGCGGATCAAGTTTTTCTGTTTCTCTTTCATCTTTTTTCACGAATTTCAAAATCGTTATCAGCCCGTTACCATTTCGAACATTGATTGACGGGATTGAAACGACGGCCATCGATATTATGGCATGCTCGAGTCGAGTTCCACAATTCAGATGTGCCGCACGAAAGATGAAAGGATATAGGGGGTGAGCCCTGGCATCGCGACGCGACATTCTCTATTTACGACACTTCCTTACCAGCTAAATTACCCGAGAATGCCGCGATCCTTATCCACGGCATTTTGCATCGCCGTACGTGACCAGGCAGATAAGAACCGAAGACATCGTTAGTTTCAGAGAGGAAAGGCTTGTCACGTGCAAAGTCTAAGATAATCGCCCTTCATTCTGGTGTCTACGAACTCCGGTCTCGTGTACCGTGCACCTACACCTCGAATATTTAGGAAACGCACCCCAAAAATTTCGCGACATCTTTCCATTCGCCAGATTATTACGTGTGGCAATAATTATCAAGGGAATATACTATAACAGGTTTCGTCTAACGTGTCACATTTTCTCTCTGTTTCAGGTAAGAAACATCAAAGTTCGAAGCGAAAAAATAGAAACTTGAAACTCTATCTCCTCATGCTGCGTTCATCTGCCAGTAGCTTGCCGAAGGGTGAGTGAGTGTCCGTTTCCAACGGCTATAATTTTCCCACGGATGAAAATTTCAGTATATTTTCGAATTTCGAATACGAGAACAATTTCTCATGCCTAGCTCGCGTGATCACGCTGGCGGTAATGGAACCGAGCTAAATTCAGATGACGGAATTCACACCGAGATAACAATCCCGACTGAGATTGTCGGGTATGCATGTTCCTATACAAATTAAACTGCTGCACGGTGCGACCCGCGATGCTCGAAACAAGTTAGCGGTTCCAATTCCGTCGAGTTCGTCGTCCGCGCATCGTCGATTTCGAGTTATCGTCGCGTCGTTATAAACCGCAACGTTTATTGAGGTCTTTGAAGCTACGGGCTGAGAGCTGAGTAAACCGGCCGAGCAGATAACCGCAACTTGATTTCTTGCTGACCATAAAGATGCACTGCAAGCTCAGAGTGTGGTAATGCATCCGCAATGGCGCGGCCCTTCGCCATTTCAGTCTCCGTTAGTTTTGCGTGTAACTCAATTCCCAACGGTCGACGACAAGTCTCAGAACTATCGCTGCATGCAATATTCAGTGGTAAACTTATCACATTGCGTTATCATGAGCAGCCCGCGGTTATCGAATCAATCGGGCGAGCACTAAGCGAGCAAATACACAAAGCAATAAGGGAAATTGAAAAACCTAGGTATGATAATCATCAGGAATTCATTGGAACGTATGTCACAGATCCGTGAGGTTGAGAAGTTTCTAGCGCGAAAATTCGCGCGTTTTAACCGTGAATATGATTCAACGGGCCTACGTCACAATGAACGGTCGAATAATTTTGAACTCCATTATGAACCTTCCTCAAAGTATTACGAACGGCGCTACATGGCGTCAATTGAATACGCGAATGCGGCTGGAATGAACAGTTATAATAATTCATCGGTGGCTCTCACCGATACGCGAAAATGCAAGCGCCTCGGCCGTAGAACAGTTTCACTTTTCACTGAAGTATGAGCCAAGACCACGGTTAGGGCCAACCAGAGCGCACTCCGCAGCGAAAGCACGATTGCTCCGATACAACCCCGACGGAAATTAGTTTCACAGGAAAAGTCCAGCACCGAGATTCCGATTCGCAAACGCATGGAAGGCGATCGTGTAACCGCAGAGTCCCCGATTTTTCCGCGTTCGCCTTTTCGCCGATGAGATGGTCGCCGCCGTCGCCATCGCTCCGTATTTTTCCGAGACGATCAAACGTCCTCGATGAATGAACGGGTGAATAAGAAATATGAAAAGGACGAAGAAGCACGATGAAAATTGAGTCATTGGATCGAGCGTGAATAAATGAACGTACCTCCGTATATATGCACATGCAGTAGATTCCAATAGCTCGCAGTCTGCACTTATAATGAGCAGCAGCTAAGGTAAGAAGCGAGGCAAGACAGTAATCTTTTGAGACGCGAATCGCTACGTATACCTACGTATGCGCCTGTATGCGCGCGAGTAGCTGTTGAGGGAAAATTCGATCTGGTGAGATATTTATGTATGGAACATACACGTCCGTAAGAAAGAGGTATGAATAATCGAGGCTCAGTATTTCAGCTCCTTATTCGCAGGGTATAATTTCACCCATACTAAACCCGCGGTTCGCTTTGATTTGTCACTAGGATCCTTCTCCACAAAAGACGGAAACGTGTATGGCGGCATAGCGTGGCCGTAATAGTACCCAGGTAGTACACCCGCCTTTGAATTATTCCAGACGATGCATGTGGACGCGGACATTGCTGTATCGCGAACCGAAACGCAGTGGCTTTGGTATAGTTCAACAATCGTATATTGTATACAATATACAGATATAGGTATGCACGTACGTTTTGGCGACAGCCTTCGTAAAACCGATATGAAAAATCGTTCAATCGATCGTAAAAGGGAAAATAATTTTTATGAAAGTACCATCTGCTGCAAGCTCTCTCAATTTCTGACGGTTGATCGGAATCCATGGTTTTCATTCGACAACGGCTCTTTTTCTCTTTTCCTTTTCACTTGCGGTTCTTTATTCGCAACGGTGTGTTCATCACTCTCATCCGGCTCTGTAGCGTGTTGAACTTTGGATCGGATGAGATTGGATCGAGAGTACCGACCGAGAGATCGATAAAATACGTCGACAGAATGAAAATGAAATCGGATGAAACAAAATTATAGACGGTTATAGTCATTGCGGAAATGGATACCAACGATAAGTTGCACGTAGAATCGTTCGCTGAAATTTAACAGCATCTTCTACATCCTCCGGAAATGATATGCACATGAAATGTTGTAATCAGCGATTTGTACCGGTTTTTTAGCCGCGCCGTGAGCGCGTATCTACGAGTAGTAGAATGCTCCGAATTCATAACCCACAATTAGGCGTAACTTAAGGTGCTATTAAAGACGTAGTTGGACCCATTGCTACTCGTTTTTAAAAACATTGTTATCACTTCGGAAATGGAATTCGTTGCTAAACCTACACCAAACCACCGATCGGAATGAAACTTTGGGGAGTGGATGCAGTATTTCGGCAAGAAGTGGCCGAGTATTTTATTTCTACGAAATATTGAATCTTCTATCGAAAATTACAATTTTTCCAATCTAGCCTATAAACAAACCTAACCTATCTTTCAGAGAATCCCGAAAAACTTTGAATTCTCTTGGAATTTCAGGAAAATGAAATATTTAGCCACTTTCTGCCAAAATTCTGCGTCTAATCTTCGAAGTTTCGTTTTGATCGGTTGCGTGGTGTAGGAGTGGCGATGAATCGCGTTTTCGAAGTGATAACGATCTTCTACGAATGAGTAACAATCGGTCTTTATGTCTGATGAATATGTCTTTATTATAGCACCTTAAGTTCAGTACTCGAATCAGTGAGCTTTAACTGCGGCTGCAGACTTTGTGGAAATTCACAACTGTCGACTATAGAAATATGTGCGGTATACCCATATGAAGACAGTCCCGGCTTCACTTTTGAGAAACTTTCCAAGTATCGTGAACAATCCTTTCCATGAAGACCACGAGGATCTGATTAGCCGGTGAAGAAAGGTGTCGCGCTCGCTCATTAATCTTCATTAAATTTCGCTGATCGCACTTGGCCGGTACAGTAGACAGTAGACGTGTATATATATATACCTAGATACATTTATAATTATATAACGTTTTACTCAGCGAAGAAATGTGTGACAATCTTTCGCCTGGATTCTAGTTGGCGTCAAATCGAAGGAACGTAGCTAGAGATTTCAGCGAAGCTTCCAACCAAAAACTGCAAGCTGTACCTACTAAAAGCGCTCTCGGAAGCCAGGGCGTCAGCTCGTCACACGATGAGTAATGAGTCCAAGATGAAATCAGTTCCTTAATCGCTTTGTCTCTCTTTCTCACTTCTCACTTCTCTGAAAAGCCAGTCTTTGTTCAAGAGATGATAAGAATTCACGTTTCAGGACTTGAGAGTATTGCTGGAAAACCACCTAAGGTCAAGAAATGTCACCGAAACGTTCACATTTTCAGTAGAATGCGATATCGATGAAAAATGTTCACGCAGTCGGATGATTGCTAGATTTTTGTACATACCTGCATCGGAATGAATATGGAAATATGAGAGACGAAGATTTAGCTCGTCCGAAGCTAGATCTCGGCAATCTCAATTGACTCGAATAGGTGAGAAAAATAAAAGCGACGGTGTGAGTAGGTCTCTGAGATTCCTAGGATGCTGTAACCGGGGACGGATGGTCGGTCTTGGGAGGCAAGACGTCGCTCGGAAAGGCAGAGCGCAGTTTATAATGTTTATCTCGTAATGCGCCATCTTTCATAACGCCTCTTCGTGTAAAATGTGAGGCCGTTAGTCTTTGGTTGAAACACATTAGCCGCCACACGGCCTCCGTTCTAGTGCGACGCCAGGCCGTGGTGGTGCCGCGGCCCGGCCGGTGCTATTCCACACACTCCCCCATTTTTATACAGCTCTTTTATATATTTCCCTATACTTTATACTTACACCATTATTCCATATAGACTCTCAGGCTCCCAGGTAATCCGAGAGAAATACGTGTCAATTTCGAACCAATTTTCAACCCCCTACACCGTCTATAGCCCCCTCATACTTACACTTCGTATACGTATGTACCTACTTATAGAGCTATCTATGCACTCGCAACCCTTTCCCTCTTCACCCGCCTCGGTAACGTGTGTTTAAGGAAAAAAATCAGCAGAGAAACGAGAGCGCGGATTAGAAGTCGTCAGAAACGTGGAAATTTTGAACCTCGATGAGAGTGTATTTTCGATTATTTCGAAATATGACCCACAGGGGTCTTGATTTCTGTATCATAAGTCTGTTTTGGCCGAGAAACGTATCGAAGATAATCGACGGATGAATAGGTATACGTATGCGAGTGGGAACCGTGGATGAAGAGCTTGTATAAATTTTTAGTTACACGGTGACGATGCAGGGGCGGAAGGGAGGCTCACCGCCCGAGAATATACGACGGGCGTCAAAGCGTTCAATTGAATCTGTACTAAATCCCGGTAGACACAACGGTGGCAACTACGACGAAGAGCGTGTCTGGTTGACGGTTGTGATTTCCAGGTGGCATTAGCATGCAGCGTGAATCGCCAGTTACGTGTCCCGATGCGTGTCACGTCCCGAACCCCCCGATTCACCCTGCAACCCCTGAAACTACCCTTAAAAGCTGTACGTTACGCCGCTTAACCGGCGTCGCGTCCCGTCTCGTCGCCCAGAGTTCTCCACTCTCTTTCTCTCGTCGGATCAACCTGTCGGATATCAAGACCTTCCTCCACCTCTTCTTTTACTTTCATTCTTACAACCTTCGAGGTGTATTTTTCTATAACTATCAAAGCTCGGATGTTTGAGAAAGTTATTTGCCACCGAACCGCCTTCAGGTTGGGACCAGAATTCTTTTACATGTATGTACATACGTACCTACGTACAGACAAAGTCTCGCGGTTACTCTCGTCACCGACTGATCGACCTCGAGTCGTTCACCAGAGATATTATACGTAATAAAGCATAGTTTGACGAAATCGGACGAGGTGGTTACATGAGAGGAAGGATTAGACCGGTTATTCTGCAGCCCGTCAGTCCTAATTACCTTCGAGAAAGGTTGATGCGTAGATGGATGCCGTAGGCTGGAATTCCAGCTGTAGAGAGTAGAATTCCGGAGTAGATATTGTGAACTTACCAGATAAGTAAGTATAAGGAAGGAAGTGAGTATCACATAGATGGTGAATCTACGGAATGATTCGCATATATAGATCAATCCGCAATAAATTAGCTGCGGTCGAATTCGAAAGGTCTTCACGGTTTCTTGGATTTGTTTACACGATCCGAGTGCGTCGGAGCGTTCATCGATCGGGACAGATTAATCCTTGGAATGAGTACAAATATTTATTTATTTCAAACCCGTCAAGTGCAGACTGAATTCCATCTCTTGGCGCGTAGTGGGTAGAAATCTTTGGGATCCTGGAACTCAGACGCAGGCGGTTACATACCTTTCCCTCTTATTTTTCCCTTCAATTCGTATGAAACTACCTATACGTGCATACATGCCTCATAAACATACCTACATACGATGTGACAGAAATATTTTCTCGATGACTCCCGCCATCCGCTTCAATTTATTTCATTCATGTTGTTCTTTCCGTACGGATATCCAAATCCGTCGATGAGTGAAGGATTCACTTCAGGTGAACCGGTAAGCCCCACAAAAACTTGCGAAGTTCAGGGTCACAGAATTGTACACCTCGAGGGGAACTCGGACTCGGTGTCCTGAATGCACGGAAACCGTTTCGCAAACGAGAATCGTAGATTGACGCAAACGACTCGATCGATTTTGACGAAAGTTTGCGAAAACGTTGAGCATGATGGCAGAAAGTGGCTGTATGTTTCACTTTTCCAAAATATTGATGGATTCGATGGAAAATGAGATTTCCGTGTGTTAGCTAGGTTAGATTGCCAGTGGCGACTACAAATTCTCCTTAAGAGGCCATTAGAGTTGCCGCTGGCAATCTAGCCTAACTAACATAGGGAATATTCATTTTTTACCAAATCCGATCAACAACATTTTGAAATATCGAAATCCCTAGCTTCTTTCTGCCATCATACTCAATGAATTCTCAAGCTTGCATCAAAATTGATCGAGGCGCTTGCGAAAATTTACGATTCTCGTTTTCGAAACGGTTTCTGCATATTCTAAATAGCGAGTCGTAATGGCGCCTGAATGTCTCATCATCCGAGTGCCTACTTGCTGGTGGAATTCCAACGTGTATCCATAACTTGGCGATGAATTTTGAAGAACTTTTTTTGTTTTGGCTTTCCCCGGTTTTTTCATTCTGCATTTAAAGGAGACCGTGCATGGATATATCTATACATCTCAGTAGCCATGCTAGAGATTTTACGTCCCAATAAAGGTAGGTGAGCCTTGTCGCCTAACTCGGATTTATTTCATATAAGGAGTACCTCCTATAGCATAAGGATTCCTTGTCATTTGACTCTGCAGGGGCCGAGGGATAGAGAGCCGTTAAAAAGTTTTCCTGGTGCCAAGAACTCCGGCTCAGGAACGATAACCCCGGAGCCAATTGTGGCGTTGGTTCACGAGGCATTTTGAGCCTCGAGAAATAAAATTATGAATAACGAACGTCCCGGCGACAGCTAGGCGGTACTGGAAAATGAAACGAGTCTGAGACATGCGGAATAAAGCTATTCGGGGTGGAAAATGGGGGCGTGGTGCTGGCCGGTTACCCCCGACATTCGGTTGTTTATTAGTATAGCCGGCGAAATCTTGTGGAAAGACACGTATCGCTACATACGAGTTGGGTAAAAAATAGCTGTTGCATAAGAAAATTTCTTTTGCAATATTGATGATTAATAAAATAATAATAATAGCACGTGTATAATTCGCAACTGTGTGATTCCATGCACTTGATGACGCGGACGAAGTGAATTTTTTTCCACTAGGTTATGATTTTCACATTTTTTCATAAATTTTTCATCACTCTCAAAGTCTAGCTGCAGTTTTTCATTCTGGTATACCGGCCGGGGCGATGTGGCGTAGCCGATGCTGAACAATCACATCCCGCGCAAGACTCTCAAGCGCGAGTAATTAACGAAGCAATACACTCGGCGCTGGTCACTTTTTTCTCATCATGTTTTTTTTTCCTCCATATTTTTCACTCTCAATTCATTATCGCAAGGTTCACAAGGTCGTCAAGCTTTTACGATACCTAACATTCGTCGGTAACACTGTGTCCATATTCACATGTGAGATTGAAAATTTTCCCTGCCTAGTGCCTAGATTGTACAAATGTACACTCCTGCGCATTAATGGTTCCGCTCTGAAGTTAGCCACGGCCGCGGTAACTTCCTCCAAGGGTAAAGCAGAGACCAATCGGCTCGATACATTTGAACAAATTGAGGGGTAACCCCACTGTGTTCAGCGTCAAAACAGGCTAAATCCCGGGGATTCATTCTGGAAAAATTGTCAATCCGATCATATTAATTTGCTGATATCTATTTGGATACACCGATTTACATGAGAGTTCAAAATATCATAAATAAAACATCGATGTTCCAACAAGTTACGTGACTTCGCATCCGATGTGGCGTTCTTCGTGTGCGGTCGGACGGTGTACGCGATTCGGTCCATGTATGGTTGGCTCAAAACAGGAAAAAGGACATCTTCATCATCAGGGACGTTGTATCAGTTTCGGGTGTACCGAAGCTTTCCTTATTTTTCTTCCCAGCTTGTGAACAAAAATGTGTGATTTATTTTTTTTGAGTTCAGGCCCAAAAATGCGCATTATTGTCATCAATATTTATTGAATGAGAAAAAAGTGTCGATAAATCGTTCGGTCATCCAAACAGTATCATTTCTTCGAACATGTGTAACGAATTTCGAGTCGATTCGTCAATTACAGCCCGCGGTATCGTGTACGGCGTTTCGAAATACATAGTGTCGAGAGGAAACGCGTTTTTAGTTTTAGCAATAACTTTTTCAGTGGAATCATCGTCGTCGTGAATTGAAGCCAGCTGGCAATTGACCTGCCCCAAGGCTCTAATATCCATCGCTGCTAGCCGAGGATATAGGTCGAACTAGATCTCGCCCTAATGTCAATAGACGAGGTGAACCTCCCTCCATCGCTTTCAGCCTGGCATCGATTTACTTTACCAATTCCAACCTCCCTCTCCCTCTCTCTCTCTCTCTCTCTCTCTCTGGGTACCTGGCTCTCAGGCCTACCCCTATAATTTATTAATTATTCGTAAGTGCGTGGTGGTAGGTAGCAGCCGCAATCACGTTACGACGTTGATTGAAGACCATAAAATCAAAAGGGTCGCTACCGGCGGTGGCAACTGTCAAAGATCAAGTTTCGAGGTAATCAAAAAACGGGGGTGAAAAAAAGAATCAGTTAATCTTCACCCCGTAGCCTCTTGGTGTTTCGAAATAAGCGGAGGAAGACGGGGTATAAGAGATGGCTAAGAGTAATTTCGCAAATATTATTCGCAATTTGTGGAACCCGCGGTGAAATGGATTTCCTCTTGGCAAAAAAATCAGACTCTTTGAAGGTATACGATGATTAGGAATTGGGAAAAATCAGTGAAATCCACCGCAGCCCGTTTCTCCTACTTCGTCGTTTTTCAAGCAAACGCTTTTTTTTCTTCTTCTTTCTTCTCATTTCGTTATAAATATACTCGAAAGTAGATCGGTGCATAATTAAAACGTTCCAAGTGTACCCAGTGGGTTGGTACAAGTATACTTACGCTCTAAATCACATCGTGCACCTCGGAAGCCACGGAGAAAGATGAATAAAAATAATTTGAAATAATTTTTTAATATAAAGTCAGAAGAGTAATCTACTCGTGTAAAGGTATACCTATAACTCGAGACACTTCACACCCCGGTGCAGAGAAAATTCACCGTTCATAAGCTCGCGTACACGTAGATATACCTGCGTAGAGGTAGGTACTCGCTTTTTATATCACATGCATTGGACGCAGCAAGGCTCTGTCTCCCGCGCATATTATCTGATCCCTGTATCCCCTCGTCCGAAAGTGCAGTACAATCCAACTCCCGAATCTGCGCTATCGCATAGCAGGAGGCTGCACCGCACATACGAACACTTATTGCCTTGCCAATCATTCTACGTGTTTTCAGGGGAGTCAATAATTCTGCAGCTACCCTGCGCGCAGTAGTAAACGTTGGTAGATGATCATCCGTCGTAACATCACAGAGATAAACCATCGAACGCGCGTTCTCCCGCTCGAGTGTATAGGTACAGGAGGCAATGCATCTTTGTTTGGCGACCACGCTTCACTGAGGCCTACACCAATTTCCACTTACGCATTACGATGGGCTGCCGGGTGTCCCTTTCCCTCTCCGTATCCGCGTGTATCCTCTACTTCTGCCTCTTTCTCGCCTTCTCAGTTTCCCGAATCGCGAAGCAGGGAAGGTGGTGGTGCGGCGAGCATAGGTATCTGCTGCCTTAGAACATCGCGCTCGGAAGCCAGCCCCAAGGCGGCGGCGCGACGTTCCTTCGTAGTCGTGGGGGGGTGGCTTTGGCCCCCAAACGGAGGGTCGCGTCGTCAGTCGCGTCCAGAGGACCCCGGGTTTCGCATATTCCTATCCAACCAGTCTGCGAGTTATCATTCGCGATTTAGCCACGCCGCCCCGCCGCGCCGTGCCACGAGATCGTGGCTGATATACATTTCGCCAACGTACATATACGTAGTATTTATATATCTCGAGCACCTGAATTGTGTTTCGCGTGGAGATCCCATGCCATTTGTCATTTCGACGACGAACAGCGGCGAAATGTGACGATTGTTTATTCTTTTGTACTTTTCTTCCTTCACCGTTCTCAGCGTCGCCTCGTACCTACCGGCAGTGCGACTACCCGATACCTGAACCGAAATATAGAAGAATAGAAGAATAGAAACGAAAAACAAAAATTATCTAAGTCTCTCTGTGAGATCAGATCTTTGCAGTAAAATGAGGTTCCTTTCTAGTCTTCTGTCACGAGATCCGGAGAGCTGGTTCATCCGAGCATGACGCTCCTTCCCTTCGTCATTCGTCTTCTTTTCATTATTCTTGTTCTCCTCTTTTCCCGGACATCTTACGTGTAAGGTCAATCGATGTGTAATTCAGCAGGTTCGATTGCGATTTGCCGAAACTGAGAATAACTGATTACATCTCACGTTGACGGGAAACGAGCGATAGACATAGACAGACAGAGAAATAACGCAAAAGGGGATTAAAAAAAAAAAGAAAAAGAAAAAAAAACAGGAAAGAGTAAAACGACTCTAACCTATCAGCCAGAATTCGGAAAATGTTCGTCACTCGATGCTGAGGACACGCGGCGCGTCTCGCATCGACGCCATATTGACAGTCGACACGTGAGTTCTCTCCGTCTTCCCTCGCGCGAACTATTCAACTTCCCTTTTTTATCTTGATCCTCGTTTCGTCCGTTAAAATCTGTGCGATACGTACCTACACCGCACCCGATACCATCGCGATACGAAAATCTTCGAACGACCACACAACCAAGTTGAAAGGGATGAGAAAAAAAAACAGATGAAATAGAACTAGTATCGCGGCGGTCAGTTTTGTCTGATCTTATTTTATCAGAGTGATTTTCAAGCCGAGAATTTGAGCTCGGAATTAAAAATTGAAGCAACCGTTGCCACTTTCTAAAGCCATTAAAATTCGATTAGCACTTTCGAAGTCAACTGTTTATTTTTAACCCCACTCTTCCTCTTCCTCGAAAGAAGCAGTACTTTTCGCACGAAAAGTGTGTCACGCGATGATATTATTTCTCCCTCGTTATCACCTCTTGAATCCCGACTTTGCCGCCTCACAATTGCTCCGAAACTTTTGAGCCAGGGGCTCGATCCGCTCTATCCGTGACCTTGCGATTTTCATTCTGACTGTCTAGCTAACGAGAAAATGAGAGACAAGATACGATTTTTTGCTAAATACTGTTCGCGAAAAGTGGCAGGAAATATTTGTCGCGCAGGGAAATTATGAAAATAAAGTTTGTCGAGAACTTGAAAAGGCGTAACAGGCGTGTGCGGATTCTCATTCAACCTTGAAACTTTTCTATCATCTTGGAATTCTTAAGTAAGAAAACTTTACGCCGGAGGAGCTTCGCAATCGGCGCACATACCTCGAGGATCAGTGTTAACTAAACTCTCTTACCTAGGGATTCTTGATTCGACCTTGACCGTGTACACCTACGAGGAGGAGTGATGATAAGTGAGCCTCGTTCAGTTTGACTTTTGGATCAGTTTGTTGAATACGTGTTCAAGTGACCAAGTGATTTTTACGTGCTTCGACTGCCGAAGTATCCGAAGACTCTTTCGCCGTTAACTCGCTCATTATACACATATAATACGTAAATCTACTCGAAATCGACTACCGCAGCTACGTGACTTCTGGAGTTTTCCACTAAAGCTGCACGAAGCGTACTGGAGAGCAGGCAAACGGTGAGTTTGATATACCAATCCAACCGCTATAAGGCGCATTGTTCTTCACAATGGAATTGAAGCTGTACCTACCTACATTCCCTATACTGACGGGGTAGGATTATCGGAAGTCAAGGCACCCTTTTCGCTTTTCCGTTCTCTTTCCCTAAACCCAATTCGTCGCGCGGATCGATTATTGCGTTCCGTTCCGTTCCGCGGGAATTGCACAGTTCCTCGCGGTGTTCGCTGGATAACCGCTTCATTAGGATTAATTAGAGCGCAGTACCTAGATACAGGACATACAGGATCTGAAATAGCCTCGTGACGGAGGGAACTCGACACAGCAAATCGTCGACTGGTTTACATCCGTGAATATTGTACGAATACCTACTTAATCACGTGGATTGTGTCTACCAGGTACATACGCTCGCATATTTTATGAAGCCAAATACAGGCGGAGTCCGATTTTCCACTTAAAGGTCACCGCATGCATCTCGCCACGTTTACTTGCTATACCGATAGCGGAGAATCCGACGATACCGGATCGCCACGGACAAAAGCTATTGTGTAGGTACGATATAGTATATGCAGCTGTGCGCGTGTAGGCGTGCTTAAGCTCCAATAAGCTTTCGTTGCAAGCTGATCGCCTGCGCCAGTTCAATTCTGTGCGTGCAGGATATAGGCGTCGCGAGGTAGAAGAAACGCCGAATCAACGTTAGCTGTACAGTAAATCTTGGTAGAAAATTTTCAGCGTTATGTGAAACCTGCGGGTTCAAAAATTTCGGCGTTAAAGTCTAGTATCAAAGGTATATATTGTATAGTATACTCGTAAGAAATATTTTCGTTGTTCGAATTCAATTCGACCCTTCCGATCAGATGACGGAGACATCGTAAAGAGAATTTTCTTCTTTCCTCTTCATCTTCTTCTTCTTCTTCTATAATCTTATTCTTTCGTACATATATATATATATATATATATGTACACCTATCTGGACTCGTAATAAAAATATTTCTTCTAGTAAGTACGTACTAAAAAATACACAATATATATATCTTTGCCTCCGCGCCCGGCCGTATGTACTACGCTGCACATTATTCGTGCAGTCATGCGAGCATGTATACATACGCATGTATATACGTAAACATATATATGTACGTTTCACCTACTCGCGCGTATAAAGCTTATAAATACCGCCTCGCGCTAAATAGGGCGAAGGAAGAAATTCTGCGGAAAGAGCTAAGCGAAGCAACTTTGCAAATTAGAATTTTCCATAGATTCCGTCGTTTGCCTCGGGAGACGGGAGTCGGGAGTAAAGAGAAAAAATGAGGAAACAATAAAAGAAAATGATGAAAAAACGAGGAAGAAAGTTAAATCTTTGAAGACACAAAACGCAATAAGCGACGGGTGGGATACTAGGCAGACCGAGAGAACCTGGCATACAAATATTCGTTACAATTCTGAAACGCCAGCATCCGCCTACATAAAACCGCATTCTGACGGCCCCGGGACTGGGACTCAAACTGTTCTCCTGTTCTCTGTATTATGGGAAGTAATTTCGCAAGATTACATCGGAGGAGCGCAGCAGCGTATCTTTTCGAGCTTCTCAGGAAAAGTAGCTGAACTCATACCTACCTGTGCCGTGCAATGCACGAGACGGATAGTAGGCACTTGAGGCTCGTACTTTAATCAAAACCACGCTTATAATTCCGGCAACAAAAACAAATTGATATACATTATTGCAATTTTCATTCTCAGACTGCGACGAGTTTGTCTTTCTTTTTTCTTTCTTTTTTTTTTTTTTTTTTTTTTTCCTTTGTCCCAAAACATGATGGAAAGCGCTTCGAATTAGGAATACCGAATAACTTCATTCACCGCACATCGCACAGCTGGCGAGTGATTTGGACAATTACAACGATCTGTTCGACTACTAGTTCTTTCGATTACGAAACTTTGAAAAATATGCGAATTCGAGACGTTTGTTTGCGGCATTTTTAATTTTCCCATCCCGTGTTCAAAAATTGCTCTGCAGGACGTGCTCGTCTGTTGTTCATTGTTTCATTGAGTGGCGCGGGTCCGTGGAGAGTCATGACTTATAATAATAATTACTATCTCATGTAAGTTAAATCCCCCCCCCCTCCCTCGCGATCACTCCTACAAGTCACGTAGACGAAAACACCGGCGACGTGTTCATGGAACAATGCCTATCGCAACAAAGCTGTTTCGAATGCCAATTGACTCTTTATATACATACACTAAAAACAATATGAATCATAGTTGACGTGGTACCTGATGCAGGGACGGGACACTCCGTGGGTCCGAGTTCCCTCAACAATGCTCGGTGCTCACTTTTACTCACGAATCGCGTGTCTGATCGGAATGAAGTAGGAAAAATGTTCTCCGCGTCGGATTACACATTAATTCTCGTGGTAATTGATCGATCATCATGAAATTTTGATGCCGAAGTCATCAGCATTGTCAGTACGTCAGTAGATTATAGTGGCACCGCGGAGAATCGAGTGGAAAAATATATCGAGTAGAACTGCTTCCGCTTTTCTTAAACGAGCGTGTAGGTTGGGTCAGGTTCGGCTTCGGCCAGGTACTTTGTGTTCAGTGACTCAATTCGGCTCGATCAATTGCTTTCGGCTTTGGACTGGAGTCAGGATTCCAGCCTCGGTCTACAAAAGATCGATCGATACTTAATCGAGACGTATTATATTCCTTGGTACAACGAAATATTTCCAGTGTACAGAGCCGTTTGGAGCACAAATTATCGATTTGAAGGTTGTTCTACAAGGAAATCCCGAACGAATTTGCTCACGCGATTATCGGCGTTGAAACACACAAATGACCGACGTATTACCTGTATACGAACGAGATTCCAGCTCTTTCCGTCTTCACATAACGGGGCTTCCTCGTGGCCAGAGTCAAGGGCAATGTAAAGAGCAAAGAAAAAGCCTATCCTCTCCTGCGGCCGACCAAATCGCCCCGTATCGGAACGATTATGAATAATTTCGTATAATCTTTTACGTAGGTTATACGCGCCGCTATGAAAGCGTTGGACGATTATCATCCGGAGGGAAACCGAGATTATTAGAGCAGGTCCGTAAAGCGAGCATAATGGCGCAATCATTACGTTCTCTCATAAACGATAGAGCAAACGCGCCCGTCAAACGTTCGAAGCCTTTTGCTCGAAGCAAAAGGCTTCGTAGGTTATTCTCTGATTCGATCTTGTCCCCTGATACGTGGGCAATCTTCGGTGGAATCATTTTCGAGACGAGATATCGAAGATTCGGATTTTTCTGTTCTTTTCAATCACCTTATCGGTGGACCGAAATTACGCGGCGCGGCACTCGCCTGAAACAATTGTCAGTATCAATTTGCTTGAGGCGCGTGCTGGTAGCAACTGGATTGTTACAGGCTCCAAGTACGTTATGTCGGTTACGCAAAGAGGCGAATTGATATTCTTATGACAGAGACGCTTTGAGAGGCGCTGATGGTGCTCGTGCTGATTCCCGTGCTCGGAGTTCAGAGACGACAACAATCAAGGCAATCGCAGATCGCGTTTGTACGGAACCGACTTAGGTCGGTATTCCGAACTCAATCGATGATCCCGGTGTGTTGGAAGTCCTCCTTTTTATTGGCGCGCGCCGTGGTCCCGCGTTCATTCATCGTATGGTAGAAAATTTCTTCGAAAGTTTGACGTGGACTTATAATATACGATCGCCCCTAAAATACTCGATAGGGTGGATTTTATTAATACCTATTGACGCAAAGAGTGTGAGAGAGAGAGAGGGACAGAGAGAGAGGAAGGAATTTTCGGCACAGGCGTACCGGTATCCACGGATAGACCGTTAACTTGATAAATCTGTTGAGACTTCGGATCGAACTTCATCCGAATAAGATCTTGAGCAAGGTTGATTGTGCGGAGAGAGGAAGTGTTATAAATTTCATTTAAAACAGTGTCTAGATCAAGTACCGAAAACTCTCAGCTGCGCGATGTAAATTCAAATGGATAAGAGGACGGGTGTCATGGGGTTTTATGATTCCATGAATCATTGAATGTAAGATCCCGGTGCTTTTAATTTAACGAGATATATCTCTCCGGCGCCCTGCGACCTCCGCTTCGGCACCGGCACCATTCTACGTTCCTTATTTTCCCTTCTTCAATCAACAACAAGAAATGATAACGATATTATCACCCTTATCGGGACCGTAAATTTTCTCAATATCATACTCAGAGTACTCGCTCACGTATTCGGTATTCAGGGGTACCGACGTATCTAGATCGGGAAGACGTACACACACACACGCAAACAAATTTACATGACACCCATATCCATTCACAGCTTGGCGTGACATGTCACAGTGGCATCAGACCGATAACCTAAATGCCCTTACACGGCTGTGGATATTAATTCATAAAATCACTCTCAATCTATTAGATAAGCGCGCTAGACATCCGACTCGAGGGTACAGCCACGATGCGGTGTTAGGAATTCGTTTGGTCGTTCGGCTCTGGTTTTTGTTTTTGTTTTTGTTCCTGTTTTTTTTTTTCGCTTTTTGATTCAGTGTATTTGCCTGGTACGTGACGCGCGGGCGAAGTCCAGCTCGTAAGCGCGCTCCGAGCTCTTCTAGTAATTACGGAACGACGGAGAATATAGTCGGAACGATTTTTCGAAATTGAAAAGTTGGGGCAAAACAAGTCTGTTAACAAATTTCACCCATTCAGAGAATTTTTTGGGTACCCGACTACGCCGGCTCCACGTGATTTTATTTTCTTGACACATCAACTTGTTCAACCTGCGCTGTGCATATACTTGTTGAAAACGAGAGCGAAAGCCTTGGGAAAGCTTCGCGTAACAACCGGCAACGACGGCGCCGACTACGAGGGCAAACTTCCACGTTTGTCGCGAAGCTAATCCCCCGACCTTCAGCAGATAATCCGACATCAATCCAACGTCTCGTCGCGTTAAGTCTTCGTCATCCCATCCCCCCCCCCCCCCCCCCCCCCCCCCCTCGCCACTCTCTGGCTCTTCCTCTCTTCTCCCACGTCGCGAGGCGTCTTCCGAAGCGAACTATAGCAAGCTAGATGAACCAGGCTTGGATTATGCCCTGGGCCAGGGCCGGGGTTGATATAATAAACAATTAATTTAACGAGACAACAATGGAGGTAATATCGGGACCCGCGGTACTGACTAACGATGACTGACAGTGGTTTTATAGAGGCAGCTCACACGCCCGGCCCGGCCCGACGCGCCGACCCTGCCCTTCCCTGCTGATCCGGGTGCGGCCACAGGAAGTCGCGGGAGTACCTCTGCCGGTTTGCCTTATGGCGGTACCATATACCCAGTACAGTCCGGCACAACGTGGTCGTCGAGGCTCGCTTCGCCGCTACCTATCGGAACATAGGATACGCACGGCGTTGTTAGTATTTCCATTTATCTTCAGGTATACCCTGGCAAAGGTATAGATGCAGGTATACATGCACGTACGGCGTGTATTTGTCTTCTACAGGCGGTGTCAAGTTCCGCGGTTGCGTGCGCGTACCGCGTATCGCGTTGGATTCACTCGGGCTAATCATGGCGTGATTAATTAGATTTCGTTCTGACATGAAAACGCGCCAGGAGAACAGATTTATGGAGAAACTATTTTTAATCCCTTATTGATAGCGGCGTGGGTACCCACCCCGATCCTGACGACGACAGACGCCGGCCCCCGACTCCGCGGTGTTTACTACCTAATAGATTTACTAGGCGCGTGTCTCCGCCAGGAGGGTATCGAGGCAACCGCCATAAACCGTATACAGCTCGTAAATATGGTAAGTATCGGATAAATTATTGGATTATGTTGCTATACCTGGGTATGGGCTGAAAATCCTAGCATTCGGACGTGTCGCCGCGACTCCCGAACGCGGTTCGACGGCAACGTTGACGGGAAGAATCATTGACAAATTAGGCGGATAATAGCCGCCACGCTACCACGCGACGCCGTACCGTGGATTTCTCTCCGCGGGAATCGAGGAAAATATTGCGGTGTAAAGGGCGACGAAAGCGTAGCTGCGCGGGTACGAATAAAAAAAATCTGCTGTCCACGGTTTGCTCTGGTTACTCTACTGCAATTCTCCTCCTCGAGTCGCGAAACCTGCGTCCTCCGGGGACGAATTAAAAGGCAACGCGCATAGCTGAAACTCACCGGCCACCGCGAACGTCCAGCCAGACGTACCTACGCGAAAAGATAAAAGCACCGGTTGACCTGGCGGATGTTTTTATTGCCGAAACCGTGCACCGCGTACACACATCCTACGTATGTATGCTACGACAATCTCTCGTTGTTTTATGCGCTTGCAGAGTTGAAATTCTCGTTCATCGTTTTGCTTTTCATTAAAAACGCTATGCGGTTCGCTGCTGCCGCGTTAAAATGTTCACCCACTTTACTGACAAGTGAGAATGCAAATCCGCGTCGCCGAGATAACGCGAGTCGGAATTTCCTCAAAAACTATTCCACGTAGGTATATGTGTACGTGGGCACCTACTCGAGTGAGATCGGGCGGATGATATTTCCATTGAAACGCGTAAAATGAATGGACGGATTGAAACCGCGGGCGTTCTTTACCTGTCTACACTTTTAATTCCCATCAGCCAGATAAAACGGGATTCTACAGTTGACAGAGAACATTTTCTGTATGTACCGACCGTCTGCGACGTCGGGGTCGAAGGCAAGGAAGAAGCCGGAGAGATTAAACGCATTATCAATATACACGGAGGTATGTTATGTACACGTGTGTATGTACGCATGACACGAAACACTGAAAGACTATCTGAAATTCCTGAAAAGTTCCGCAGCGTTCCACCGATCCTTTCTGGTTTTCATCAAACGTCTTCTCTTCTCTCCACTTGAGCGTACCTCCCACTGCCGCAGCAGCAGCAGCAGTTTCTATGCGTTGCATTAAACAGGACACCCTCCTTCCCGGTGGGCGGAGTTCAGGGATGATTCTCACACGCATTCCGAAAGCACAGTGCCCAGGGCGATAGAGAAGAGACTCAGGGTGACGCGCTGACGGTCTTATCTCAAGTGGGCTGGAGTCACTAAGTCAGGGTTCAGCTCACCGCGTGGGTGCAGAGCTTTAGCACTCAACTATTATGCTCGTACATACTCGTTTCCTTTGTAAACGAGGAGATTCGTCAGAGGCTTTAATTCAGGGCAGGTACCTACATACTTTACCGCTGTAAACGATCCTCCGGAATGTTTTAAACTGTTTTTCTCACACTGCCGCGGAGGACACGTCCTGCACGTTTTCTATGCGACACCAAGTTTTTATTGGCGGTTAAATTCTCCCCCGTTTCTCAAGACGACGACCGGTCTCCAGAGCGGTTCGTCGCTCCTGATGAAAGACTTCGAAAGACTACGTCAGATAAAGATCATTCCGACGGAACTGCTTTCCCGTAGACGCGACGGAGCGATTGTTTCGCTTTGAGGAAAGTGGAAGATGAGATGGAAACGATGTGTGTGCGGGTTTGTCTGCGGATCCGAAACTCATCGCGTAGGAAAATTTGAATGGTGAACCGGCGCGGTTTTGGAACCCGGAATTGATTCGAAAATTGATCACGCACGATCCGCGTAGCTACCTGAACGTTGTGACAAATAGTTTTCGGAAATCCCGTGCCTACCGATCGGTTGGTAATTCGGTTCTCCGTACGCCTTCGAAAACGGATCACGTACGCCGACGTTACCTACATTTCTCTTTGTTGAGAGTTTTAGGAAATCCTGTCCCTGCTACTGTATGTACGTGTACTTCTCGATCGATTACTCATTTCTCCGTTTCTTTCTTTCCGTGTCAGAGCTCCAATTCACGTTTTTCATTTACAATTATCTATGACTATGAAACTACGAGAAAGTCATTAAGCTGCGGATGGATGCTGATTAACGACGGGCTCAGGTCAATGATTAGGGAATGAACGTCGACGGGTCAACGTTCACCGAAAGATATACCACCGGTTCCCTTTTCTTTCTGCAGTTTCAAACGAAAGAGCGACGCTACATCCGGACGATAGGTGAAATTTGACACGCGATTCTCTTATCGGAGTCACTACCAGATGTGTTCTGAGATAATATTCAGTCGACTGGAAGTTACGGTAGAACATGAATTTCAACAACAGCAATAGACGTTCTTTACGCTGGGAATCAGTCGCGTTTAGGCGTGTACGTACATATGTATATGTCTGTACCTACCTGCTGCTGGGTAGAATTTATGCGCAGACTAGTTGAGCCACACTTGACGAGAAAATTACTGTAACCGTATACAGTACCTACACAGAGAGCGACAAGGAGCAACTGCTGACGAGGGTGTGGAGAGTAACAACGTGCGTAAATCAGAGTCCGAAACCCAGACTTTTCACCCAAAAGCGACAACAACAATTTGAATTTTACATTTCTGTGGAGTCATTAACGCTCTTGTCCAGAGGCTTTATCGCCTGGTCAGAACATGTTTACTCACTTAATGAAGTCGTGTATATCGTACAGGCGACTACTACCACTACTACTGTCCTTTGTTTACTTTCAACGGACAATACACGCTATTGTCAACGGATGCGGATATCCAGCCACGGGTCTAGAACACCGGGTTTACCCCGCGCGCTTCGCTCACCTCTGTCCAAATCCGAGACAATGGGGGACCACCCAAAAGTCGAGACTCGAGATGACTAGAATCGATTGTTCATCGTCCTCCGCGCATCGCGGAAGGATATTATAAAATTCGTGAAAGAAATTGATGGCTGGGTATACGAGCGTCAAGACTTTTGGGAGACTTGGCCGGAGGATCGCCGGTCTAGACGCCGGACACTGGACACAATCGATTGAAAAGTAACCAATGAAAAGTAATATGAGAATTCGAGATAGGTATGTACGTACGTACAAAGCAGGATGTCACGCTCCGCCTCAACGCGTGGACCACGTACGCAACGCATGCGGTGATTCCAGCGTTTGAAAGATGACCTCATCGAGCACACACATGCCCCGGGTTTATAAAATCTCGTCGAGAGGCGTCGTCGGTTTATCAATTTTCTCTCTTTCTCTCTTATTCGTTAGATTTATTACCCTCCGTATTCATTATGTACGAAGAGGTACCAGAGGCTTTGAATTTCAACGAGTGAATCAGCCGGGAGGAATTCACTGACGCGGTGTTAGCGCCGGTAGCCCGACTCGTCGGGAATTTAGTTGGGCATATTTCGAAAAAATCGTGTAACCCGCTGCAGGTACTTGCCGAATGAAATGAAAGCTCTTCGTACTCGGAACAAGCTCAAAGTTCAGTCGGCGGAAGTGCGGAAGAATTTTTTGTTTCTCGTTTCTCGTTCTCTACCCCTAGCTCACGGCCCGCAAAGCGAAATTTGTCTTATGGGAAGGTTTTTAGAGCGTGCATATCTCCATCAACGTCACCGGCTGACTAAGCACCCTTCCGCTCCCGGGAGTCGGGGGTAGCCCGATAGAGGAACCGGAAAGAACCGGGTGTAACTCGCCATGCAGCCGGGGCTCGTACAGTCTCACGTCGTCCTCTCTTCTCTAAGATCTAAACGACCAAATGAAGAGTAATTGATAGCTGGCTCCAATGCGTGCTGAGAGGCTACTCGATATATTTTAATTAACTTCCACGTAATTCCTTACCTTCGTTACCTCTTATACTCGCACCGGTTATGACTTTATCTCTCCGAAACCCTGCGAGGGACCTACAACCGCGTCCTCGCGTCCTCGCGTCCTCGCGTCCTCGCGTCCTCGTCCCCCGGCCGGGTCTTATGGAAATTAACAACCCGTGTAACGAGACAATAGCGGTCCGGGCGTTCAACTCAACCGTGAACACACACTGGCGCAGGCACTAGGCATGCGTGTGTGTTTGGTACATATATGAGTATGCGGTGTGGAATACACGCGTGAGAGTGAATCACTGTGTCCCTGAGCTCCTCCGCTCCTCCTCTTCGCCGGTTTTCTGCCCCTCCTTCGTGGCTTCCTAGTGTGAAAGAAAGAAGATATTCGTTCTCCCGACGACCGACTACGTCAACGCATCGATTTCACGTAACACTGTGGTCATTAGCGCATAATGTCTTTCGTACGTAAAGCATTACCTCTTGCGGCGAACGGACCCTTCCTCGCTCCGACCCAAGGAGCAGGAGTTTACGACATATTTACGATTCATTCCGCACGAAGCATATATTTGTTATCACTGAATTATCTTTGTTTTACATTCGGAGAGGCCGAGCCGCCGCGCCGCGCCGGACGACGGAGCGAGGTTAATAGGAAAGTGCTGCCATATTAAATCGCTATTTTATACCGATGAAGAATGGCATACGCGATCCCCCGATGCGAGAGAAAGAAGGAGAGAGAGAGAGAGAGAGAGAGAGAGAGAGAGAGAGAGAGAAGGAGAGGAACAACATGCATCTTGCTGGTCGCGTGACAAGAACATTTTATTCAACTTAATTGTGACGTAGGTGACACGAGGAGCTCGGTGGTGTTCGTAGTTCGCGATAATGTAACCGGTATATTAGGTATGCAAGCCATATTCGATAAAGAACGTACCCGTTGATAAGTAATGGGTTCTATAACATAGTACATGAAATCGTGAAGAATTTTCCAAACTGACAAACTGGCTCAAGAATTAATCTTCCGCGGCGCGTTCGACCCGGGTGTAACCGTTGGGAGTTTCACAGATCCTTCGAAAGGCAGTACCTACGCGACCGCGACCACGGGAGAGAAAAATCGAGGCAGTGGAGAAAGTGAGGATGAAATGGGACTAGGAGGCGAGATAATAGAGAGAGACGGATGGGAGGGAAAAGGAGAAAAGGAGAGAGATAAGAAGATGGAATTTAATGTAGGTCACGGGCTTGCGCGAAGCTACAGCTGCCGGCTCTCGACGTACGTGGCGGTGCCTTTCGGTTAACCTCGCGAAGAATGAACGGGGTGCTGTAAAACCTCCGGGAACGTGAACCTACTCCCGCGGATGAGGAGATGAAGATCTTCACCACAGGAGAGCGGGAGAGTGAGATAGAGCCAGTATAACGTAGGGTATCAGGTTGAGAGTCGGGGCACGCTGTGGCCAATCCAGTGTTGATAACCGCACAGGGCCCGAACATGGCATGCTAATGTCTCACCACACAATCTTGCCGCCTGACCCCGTAGCCCGTCGACGGAGAAGAGTCTGAGGCACTCGAGATTGGGCGACACCCTCTGAATATCAACGGGCAAGATATTACCCTCGGAGTGTTCTCCTGGAGCTACTGTTAAGATTTTTAACGGAAAAAAATGGAGGAAAGAGGTGTATCAGTTGCCGCGAGATAATGTACCGTACGTGTCAAGCTCCGAGACCGGAAGACGGGATCGTTTATTGCGCTGTGTGCTCGATTCCCCAGATCGCCGATAGACACCGATATTGCGGTGATTTTAATCTCTCTCCGTGAATACAGATCGCGTCGTTTATGCAGAAACGGTGTTACCGTCCACTCGTACCCGTGACGTGTTGTTCTTGACGTCGTTGACGCCTCGCAAAGACTTTCGACGAGTCTCTTAGCGGCGCCACCGACTACACGTCAGGTGAGTTGTTTGGCGGCACAGCATCCTCCAGAGCGACTCTTTTCTAGGTTTGTAACGCGCATTTAGATGAAACACGTCCAGTGGCAGTACCGCGACATCTAGTTTATGACGTTTTAACACGATCTCGCGATAATCAGAGGTCGGGAGTACCCCTTCGGGTCGTGGCCTCGTGGCCTCATACTCATACTCATTCTCATTCGCTTACCTCTAGGCGCGTTCCAAAGTCACGCGAGGAACGCTGGTCACGCGAACGAAACTTGGTGCTCAGGTAGCTGCAGGTAGCCCGAACCTTTCACCTTCCGTATTCAACTACTTGCACCGTCACTGCATCAAAGAAGGAAAGAAAGAGAGAGAGAGAGAGAGAAAAGGGAGAAGAAAAATATACTTTATCTTGGAAGACCCGGCCAGGGAGTTTGTTTGCTGTAGTAGAATCGTTTGTGTGCTTATTTCCCTTCATTGTGGAGCCGAGAATAAAAGAACCGCGGATACAATACCAACCCATCTCTCCGAATGCTTGTCGCTCGGTAATTTGACAAACGGTAATGGTTAGGATCTGTTTTTGGATGAGACGTAGAGGAAACTTGCCACGGTATCGTCAATCGGAGAATTACAAAAGTTTCTTATCCATGAGATGGGGTGAACCGTAACTTCGGTGGATGTACTACTCCTTAGCTGAGTGGTGCAGACACTGTCCCTTCTTCGGAAGTGGGATATAACAATATCGCATCGACAAGCCGCCGTCAAAAGCAGAGACCTAGACGTCCAGAACACCCAGCCCACCTCCTTCCACCCTCGACGGCAAATTGGCTGTTCGACTCGGGATCCGGTAGGTACTATTTCAACTGCTGCTAGTAGGTAGTATCCCAGGAGGAGGAGGGCAGGTGGGTATAGGTTCCATTGAAACCGACTACAAGGATTGAAAAGACGGAAATAGAAGAACGGCAGAAAACTATATCCGATCAATACATACATTTCTATAATATGTATGTAGTACTACCCACGTCGTCGGGTCGCTCGACTCTCGCGCCCTTATTGTGTTCTTGGGAAATGTAATGGGTGCTTCAAGTTATCCAGAATAAAACTGCTATGGTTTCTCATACTCTTATCGAGCTTCAAACACTCTCCGCGATGTAGAAAAGCATCTTGCAACGGAGAGACTGAACGTTATCCGGGCTTACAAAGGAACTTTTTTCTTCTATTCCACTCTGGATAATTTGAGGGAGGAAAACAAGCATCGGGAAAATGTATGAGGACAAAAAGTGGGATCGAGTTATTTAGATATACAGACGTCGAGTGGTCGTTAGCGAACCTACGATGTGCACTTGACCAAAAAGGACCAGGACCAGAGTCGCGCGTCACCCGGTCTACAAGCGAGAGAATTTATGAGCAACATTGAAATTAATCGGACTTCGGGTCCCTCCGCGATCTGCGATAACCCGAGTCGAAAAAAACCGCGTGAATTTAGACCTTTGCTGGATCACTTCCCCGACGGAATAGCTCGTGGTTGGGAATCTGGAATTTCACGGAAACCAAGAATTCCGTTGCGATCGGAGAACTTGACCTACATAAGTCAGTATTACCGTAGCAGCCTGTCAAAAGTCGGGAGATTTACGATGCCTTGGCTTTCAGCTTTCTCGCACAGATGTAGCGAAAATTCGGTCGCAATGTCAAACGACGATTTAAACCTGGATGAGATGATTTTCTTGCCCCCCTTGGAAATGCAAAAACGATTACGACTCATGCACATAGATGTATGAGTCCGCGATAGACGTACAGAAAGGACTATCGTATTGAATCTAATGTCTGTTCGATGAGTTATATACGTAAATCGGAGAAGAAAATTTTCGTCTCTTTCTCCAACCGCACTTCAGCAAAACGAAACTATATACGAAGGGAGTAGTCGCAGTGTTCCAAGAGTGAGCGCTGCAGTGGCCCCTCAAATCCTCTTCCGAGACTTTTCGCTGGCCAAACCGCGGTGTAGCTTCGAAAAGCAAACACCTTCGTAGTGCCTGGAGGTACACAGGATGAATTACTTAAAACCTAACTCAGGTTAATATTTGAACGAGAAAAGCTCAAGGGCCGATAAGGACGAGATCCGTACCTGCAGGCTATGGATTCCCATCGGAAAAATCCCTACGGAAACTATGAGCTTTTGCGAAATGTATTTTCTTTCATTTGTCTTCTCCTTATTTTTTTTTTTTTCGGGTTTTTTTTTTTCTTCTTCGTCTCGTTTTTCATTCTTGGGAAAAATATCATAGCGATTTCTCCATGAGTCTAGGCGGCCATTCGCGACGCCCCCACGGCTATTATTTTGTCGGCATCCACCCCGTCAGAGGAAGGGAGTGGGAGTGGGAGGGGGAGAAGGAGAAGGAGAAGGAGGACGGCGCGCCGTTGACAAACGATTACGCGCCACTGCTTTCTGGAAAAGTAAGAGAATACTTGCGTTAAATCATCAAACCAGCCACGGAACGCCCCGATGTCTCTGTACGGGGCTATAATCTCCAAACAAGACCGACACACCGGGGTCGCTAGCCACTTTTCTGATTTGACGCGAAATATTGGGTAGGAGAGGGTGCCGCTGGCCGTAGTAAGAAAGCGATTGCGATCCCACTCAAATAGCTCACAGAGTGACGGGGGACTCGTCTTGATCCCGTTTTCCACACGAGAACGAAAATCCATGTCTAACCTCTGACCGAAAGCGTCGATTCGAGTTTGTTATCGCTGATTCGGATCACGAGATTGTGAGGATATTTGGGTCGATGATTCGCACGAAACGACCTTCGTACACCTCGGTTTTGAAAAAGGCGACTTCCGCGAGGAGGACTGAGGACCGAAATTTTTTTCAGGCTACAGAAAAGGTTGATTCAAGAACCGGCGCTTGAGTGGTTCCCCGCATAAACAAGATTCGTGACTTGGGACCCACGGTTAGCCCACCCTCATCCCCGTAGTATATATACTACAGTAAGTGTATACCTCACTTTTTTCTTCTCGGCTAAGATACGCGCTCTGCGCACAAGGCGTTACCCGCCTTACGGCTACAGCCGTTGGTACCGAGCCGCCGCGCCTACCCGCGCAACTCTTTCTCCCTCGGCGAAAAGCTCGCTCTCCCCTTCCCTGGTGGCCTGGCGGCATACCCCTCACCTCCGCAACCCTCATGAAACGTCAATTTAATGCCTCGAAATTTCGTCGGCAAGCAAGCCTCGACTTTCCCGCGCGAATTCCCGCTGGGGAAAAAAATCGCAGAAAGACCGTGTCGCCGGATGGGCGGATTGCTCGGGACCTTCGTTCCTCTCAATTCCTCACCACCATTGAATCGAGTTAAATCTGACTTTGGCCATGATCTATAGCGTTGCATTTTTCGTCCGGCTTGTTTTTACGAAGCAAGAAAGGAACGGGAGGAACGGGCTAAATTAATGATCCCAGCTACCGGCGGACCGTGCCCCGGAAAACACACCGGCGCGCTCCCAACGTCCGCTCCCTCAGGTGTCGTCAAGAGATGAGCACGAGCCCCCTCCGTGTCCTGTGTTATACATTTTTCTCCATTTACGCCGATGTGCATCGAAGGTGTACGAACAACGTTTTCTTCGTATTCTGTTTTCAATCTATATTTTTTTTGTGCGTTCTAATTTTCTTTTTCTCCTTCGTTTGCTTGCCATAAATTTATTGTGCTTCGTGGATATGAAAAACTCCCTGGCTTCCCGCAGATATTACCTACCACCAGCGGCTACGAGACACAGCTCCGAGTCTCAGTCGGCGGTCTCATGTGTATAGGTATAGTTGTAGGTGCAGCGTATCGTGTGACTTGGGGAAAAAGGGGTACGAGCGACGAAAAGTGCGATTTCAATGGCAAAAGGGCGTATAAAAAAATGTCTCTGCCAATCGGAAGAAAACCGGTTGGAACGAGAAGGGCCGCTGTTTTTTTCGAGTCAAAAGTCGAAAGGCAAAAAGGGGCGCGAGCGCCGGGAATACGCCCTTCTGGCATTAGTTGGCATAATTTTCTTCATAGGTTAATGCCGAAAGGCTGTATCGGCCGAAATATTGTTCCTGTACCGCAAAAGCTCTGAAAATTGTTGAATCGCAAAGATTTACCGATATCGCAATAAGAAAATGAATTTTCGCGGACACGACCTCACACCGTTAGTTTCGACAATTTTTTCCGAAATTTCAAAAATTTCCTACTTCTTTTCCAAATCAATGAATCTTCACGGATAATATTAAGCTTATTTATCTGACTTTTTTTCATTTTTTCAACAGCTCCAGAGGCGTATTTCCGGAGTTTCCGTCTTTTTGCTTCAATTTTTCCCGCTTTTCGATGCCGACGTATTTCTTTGTTTCGAAAATTCTCTAGTCGAATGAGGGAAAAAAATATGAAAATATACGCCCTTGTGCCTCCGAAAATCGTAAAAGGGCCTAAACAGGCCGCTTACGCCCTTTTGCCATCCGTCACGCGATATCTGTCTATCACGAGACTGCGAGACGTTTTTGAGGAGGGGCAGGGAGCGAGGAGAGGACGCGGGAAGGGAATAAAATTCCGCCGGCATTCCTGTCGTCACATCAGAAAATATCTGGACGGTAGAAATAACGTTTGGCAGAAGGTTGTCACCCGACAACCCATCTCCACCCCTGGGGATTCAAATAAATTCCACGTCTTCTGCAGAAAAATTCAAACGCTCCAGGCGCCGCCGAGGCCGCATAAGAAGGAAAAGTCATCTCAACCATCTACTCGAAACTCCTTATTCCACCTCATCCGACTTCCAATCAAAATCCTCCGCGATCTATACTCATATGATATCCATCTATGTACCTATATATAGGAATATAGGTATATCGACGCGGAAGAGGTGTCTATGGCGCAAAACCATCGTCCAACGCCAATGCAGGCAGAGGTTCCTGAGCTCTGTACTGCGCTAGGAGCTTCGCCGAGGAGGCGGCGAGGCGGAAACGGCAATCGTTTCACTGATTTCCGATTGTCAGATTGGTCACTGAGAAGAATAACTGACCACGCAGGTTTCGCGACCCCCACAGCTTTGCTCCGAATGTACAGACGCGGACGTTAGGAATTCATCCTGTATTATATGCGTATCGTAAGTGGGAGGGATGACATATCTGAGGCGTGGAGCCGTTTCTTTTCTTCGCTACAGACGAAGGTATCGATGAATGAATAAATCAATGAGAAAATGGCTGAAAGACCCTCCGCCGAAATTTTGTTGTTTGAACCTAACGCACACATCAGGAGACAAGATCTCAGCTCCTTGCATATAAATCCCTCGTCACTCACATTAGCTGATTTATGGCCGATCGGAGTTGTGCTTTTTCAACGAGTATCAACATCCTTGTTACCAGAGATGCCGCTTGATTCGCCGCGTAATTGATCGCCGACCTAAATATTAACGGACCAACATGAATTGACGTATACGTATACATACGTTACCTCGTACTCACGCGACGAGCAAACTTCAATAGCCGATAGTCTCGCGCGCGAGAAACTTGTCTGCAACTTATTGTTTCTATCCGCAAAAGTTTAGTTCGTGGATAAAATTACCGGGTTACACCCTTGATTTTGTTTGGTTTCTTTCCCAGGTTCCTTCCTCCGTCAAAGATAAGATTCGCGCTGTTCGTAGGTAAAGCTCGTATACTCAAGATTGATTTTTTGATACTGATATCATCCGCGAGGCGTAACACGTACGTATGTATATACCTGCCGCGTATACCTATATAAAGACATTTCGGTCTGCACATGGGTTAAAAATTTTGCCGCGTTGCGTTCGCAGCTCTGCGTTAAGTCCGGAACTTTTTATTTATACGATAAAAGTTTTTATTTCAAGCTTACGTACCTTCTAGTTCCTTTCTTCAGCCCCAGGTCTTCTCAGTAGGTTTTCTCGCCCTGTTTCTTCCTTCTTCTTTATCTTTCTTTCTCTTTCTCTCTCTCTCTTTCTCCTTCGCTACTTTCGTTCTCCTCACAGTTTTAGTTTGGTTGGACGCCACTCGCGCATAACAAATGGCTCGCTGAAACTTTTCGCCCAGTGAAACACGGGCGCGGCGCGGCGGCATTCCCGTTTCTGTAAATTCGTTTGGAAAATGAATTGCAGATGAAGCGTTGTCTCCGAAACAAAGAGTGATTCAAGGAATCCCAATGAGTTATCGGTCTGTATTATAATTTGCGACAAGATAAAAAACGAATCCCCCGCCGCCCTTGGATCTGTTCGACCTAAAAGCAAAAGAAATCAAATATTTCCCTCGTGTAATCATAATTCACCATATTCGCCCACCTTGATTAGAATTTTTCTGAAAAATTTATCGATAGATGCACCGATATATATCCTCGTATACATTCAAAATACACATAAACAGATATAATGCATCACGAGTGAGATTGCAGTTGATATTCCACAATCCATACCTATGCCGCCAACGTCGTATTATACATTATATGTGGAGGCGGCGAGGGACCGATGGAATAATTTGAGGCAAATGAGAGCGTCATTTCTTCTCTCCTTTGGTGGGATTCCTTTTTGAAAACCTCTCTTACTTGTTAGTGACTTTTATCTGGCTGCCTCCGGTCCTGATACATCTCGTTCCACAGAGGGCCCGCTATCGCGTTCCGACAGCCCGCAGCATCCAAGTTCGAAGTTATTCGGATCTTCCCAGCCCCTGGGACTGGCGTCGGGTCGGGTCGGGTCGGGTCGGGTCGGGTTGGCCTGGCCCACGATTGTTTTATCTTGCTCGGGTCGGAGACGCACGCATTCGGACTACCCAGACAACTTTTTCCCCGGGAAAGATCACCCCCGCGACCACCCGCACCGAACGTATCCCAGAGTGAGAAAATCCCTCGGACGGAGAGCGGGAAAATTTCCCAAAGAATTCTCTCAATCGACGGACGTAAGCTGCACTCTTCAATTCCGCTCGAATGTACCTACTCAAAATTATCTTCGGATCTAATTCAGTGAAACATGCGAATGAGTCAATGAGTAGTAAAGGACGAGAAAGAAGAAGAAGAAGAAGTTTGATTTTGTTCTAGCGAAAAGACTGATGACGAAACACGTACCTATACGAATATGGCACGCACGTACCTGGATATGGCAGCGTGTGCCTGTCGAACGGGCGTAGGTTTTCCGACGATATTTACGAGAACGCGTTGCGTGGAGATAATCTGCGCGGGCATGAAAATGTTCACGTATATTTTCAGCATTACAATTATCATTGCGTCACGGCTTATCGAGTTGTGAAATCGCCGCACGGAATTATACGTGGGTATACTTTTTTGACGGGACGTGAAACGAGGGAAACAGCTCAATAATGTATTCGAACGACAATGTTCAACAGAAATGACGATGAAAATGAGATGTTTATTTTCACAACGCTTATCGTCCATCGCGCTTTGCCTCCTTGGCGAAATTTCGTAATAAGAAATGGGGGGCGAGCCCGATCCGGGGACAATTATCGCACCAAACCTGACGAAAGCTCACCCGCCCTCCCCAAGAAAACTTTTGAACTCTGAGTGGGTACGTATTATCGCTTCGGAAAATTCCGGTTCAAGCGCAACGTGACGTAAGAAGAATCCCGACGTAGATTTTCCCTCCCGGCTTCATCGGCGAATGGAATTGAGCAGAAAGCGGACGGGACGTCCGCGTCGCGCGGAAAAGCATCGCTGAGCGATAGCCAAGGTTCGAGCAATGGACAGCACGATCGGTCTTCCATTATGCTTAAGTTAGGGGTGGCATGGTCGCGCGTTTGGCGTTATTGTCCCACCCCCACCTCTGCCGCCGAAGACCCATCAACGCTGTCGACGGCTAAGACGCTTCTTCTTGGCACCGCCGCCACCGTTACAACTGCAGCTCGCTCTGTTTTGTTTCTCATCCTCTTTCAGCGCAATTCATTACGCCAGACTCATATAATTCGCGCCGGTTCAGAGGCCGGCTAAATCAAGGAAAAGTTACCATACCTAATCTGATTGGTCCGTTTCGATAATTGAATGGTGCCAGGACTCGGCTCGGATTCATTGAACTCGAGAGCTCAATTTTCCAAATCAGTTCTCAATCTGGCTCAAAGGGATTCAGGGCTATCTGAGTGTAAGCGTTCGGGGGGCAGGGGGTGCGTGACGTCACTTTGTTCTGATCCTCGACCCACTACAATTCAGTGTCCTCGTCATTCGATTATCTTCGCTTTGCCGCGGAAAGGACTCTCGGAAATCCAGGCTCTTGGAATCTTGGCAGTCCCTTCTTCATCCCTCAACCTGAGAACCGGGTAGCCAGGCACCGATGTTACCTCGAGCAAGAGACAGTATCGATTAACGACTGTCACCTAGCTAAGAGGACAACGGGAACAACGACCTTCACCTTCTTGTTGGACTTCGAAAATCTTATCTTCATATCAAATGACGGGAAGTCATTTTTTCATCCCGATATTACTGATGCATATGTACATGCATACCTGCACCGATGCGTTTCGATGTCAGCTTCCTTGTGATGAGCAAGAAAATAGGTTGTCCCATTCGAAAAATCATCGCGACCACCGAAATCTCATAAGATATGACCTTCGGATGGCATACACTTCCAAAACTCATACTCCCCCTTCAAATGCGAAAACTTTTCCGCGTGACACTTGTCGGCACAATAAGTAATAATCAAGTTATTCGGGGTGGCAGAGTTAAATGGACCACCCTGTATAGTGTGATGGTTTTTATCTTTCTTTCCTCCCCCTTTCTCTCTCTCTCTCTCTCTCTCTCTCTCTCTCCCACTCCCTGCTAGCTCTTAAGGTACTTTACAAACATAATTGTAATAAAAATAAAGGTTTTCTTTCTTTCTTTCTTTCTCTCCCGATTTCTTTTTCCTACTTTTGTGCAATTTTTGTTAACCAGTAAAACAGAATGAAAAATGCTTCGGAGAATACGGGGGACACATTTTTATTTGCCACACGGAAGCCAAATGATTCTGAGACGTCGCGTCGGGTGTACACGCGGATGAAACTGGAGGGCACAGGTGTGTCTGAGATATCTGTCATTTTCTTTGCAAGAGCCACCACCCAAGCACAAATGAAGCTCTGCCGAAGGCGAGCTCGCGGCTGTAAGAAGATTTTTGAGATATATATTCTCTAGCTCTAACTCTCTTGAATGAATTCTTTTTGGGATTTCAATTCGTCAAACGTCGTCTTTCGGAGACCACGTACAGAGTTATTGGTCTGGAGGGATAGAGATCCACTCGAAAACCAGAACGTATAACGCGTTGCGCATACTCATATAAATTAGCGATTAGAGCGAAATTAAGTTTCCCCAAAGCCGGGACAGTGTGCAGGGAGCCAGGCAACTGTCGTTCACCCATCAAATTAATTAGCCGGGCAGAAAAGGGTGATGAAAGCCTATCTTTCCGACATCGTAGAGAAAATAGGTTTCGTGCATTTTAGTAATTAGACCTTCCGTGCGATACCTATGTACGTGATGGAATTCATTGACAAAATGAACACCCCGTCGGACTCTCGTATATCTATGTATAACGTTTAATCAGCCCCCCGTAGTCTTTGGAAGTCGAGTTTGCACTCTCGTGTCTGAGTAGGTTGAGTGAAAAAAGTTTCCTTTCTCTGATTCATCGTCATCAGCACCGTGCTCGAAAGTATCGTGCAGGATGTACCTATTTCTACATAATATACAGGGTGATTCAGTTGGGCGGGACACACTCTGCGCAAGCGAAGAGTCCGTCGCGAAAAATTCCGGTGACCTACGGTTCTCGAGCTACATCAGAATGAACACAGTCTCTCCGAACTTCCATATCAGCGTTGCGATTGGTTACCTCCGATATTCTGTAGCTCGCAGACCGTCGGCCACAGTAATTTTTGGCAAAGGACATTTCATTTCAGAATTTCTCGAAGAATCTGTCCACCGAATGTGACCCGCTCAACCTGAATCAGCCTGTACAGAGAACTGAAACAAACTGGATGATTAGAAAAGCTCGATATCACGTATCGTGAACAAATTTGGCCAAAAGGATTATGCAGCCAGACCTATACATTCGAGTATAGCAGAGTAGCCGCGACGCTGAGGGAGAATGATGAAACACTGACGGACGCGGGGTTCGCTAATGTATCGATCGTTGATCGCGCTGTTGGCCGTCCTGTGTTCATGATCTATCGAATGCTGACCGCGACGCATATATCTCCATTACCGCAACCGCACCTAGGTCGTACAGGCCAGTACACTCGACGTCAAAAGTTAGGTACCGTTTCTGCAAAAATAAGGTTTGGAAATATTTCGGCGCTTCGGTAGGGCGGACCTTTTCCCAGTTTCAAAGAATTCAAATTATGTGCTATTTCGCGAGGACGAATATCGATCATTCCCATTTTCGTTACACGGAGCAGCGTCTCCTCTTCAAAGAATGTTCCCCGCCAAGCTCTTTGATTAATGATATCGATATATATACTCCTCATAAATCCGTACATACTCGTATACCTGGTATGGCATAGCGAACGAACAAGAGTAGCCTATCTCGTATGAATGTGTTTGTACGCGCCTAGTACGTAACGTTGACGTACGATCGAACGGATTTTGCCGGATGATAAATACGTAAGCGCTATCCGACACGATAAAGTAACCAGGAATGCCTATCTTATTATTTTCTGTTTCCGTTTTCGTTTTGCTTCCTTTGCCTATTGAGTCTGTTTCGTATGCTGCGGAGTCTAGCTGTAGCTCAGCTACTTTCTTTGTCGATATAGTACGTAGGTATCCATAGTACACATGCCTCTATGGTAGCGTTTCGAAGGAAGATGATGATGCCGGTTAATATCGAAGGCTACTTTAATTCATCTCATCGTTGTGACCATTAATAATTCCGGGCTTTTCTTTGTTTCAGGTAAGTCAGCAGGGTTTCTACTGCGTGTACGCGTAGGTATCACGTGAGTTTCTCAGTCATTAATCAATTCACTCATATGTGAAAAAAGAAGAAGAAGGAGAAGCTGTAGGTGGAGGAGAGAAAGAAGAAAAAAGAAAACATAACCTACTCGGTGAAAAATACCTACCTCGAGCGCCTCCGTTAAAAACCATCCTCCCTAACTTGCAGCCACTGCGTACATTTCACCGGTCCCAATCCCCGATCTATCGAATCTACAAGTCACAGTAAGACCCGAGAAACCATTCGTAATTATAATATACAGTTGATAATGGATACATTGCCCAGGTTCAGCATGTGCGCAATACAATGCGTAAGCTACGAGTAAACGTGAACAGCGATGCAATGGTCTTTGTCTCCGAAAAACAATACCGAGCTACATGACAATGAGCAACAATTGCGTAAGCAGTAGAGATCATGTGATAATTATATTCAGAGGAAATATTACATCATCTCGTTGTGGTGAGCGCGAGTAGCTTGACACATGTAGCTACCAGTGATGTACGGTTGATCGTAAGCCGGCTAAAATGGCTTATTAGCGGAGGCTAAGCCGGCTAACAGTTTTCAACCAGCTGACCAACATATCGTGACTGGCTGAACCAAATTAACCGGCTATGTTTAAACGGTTACTATTTTTTAGCCGGCTAAAAAATTTAGCCAGCTTAGCTATGGCTAATTAGCCGAATTAGCCGTTTTGGCCGGCCGAGCCGCAGAGTATACTAGTAGCTACTTTGACGTCAGGTTTCTAATTGTCTCTAATACGCCGGAAGGCAACCATTCGTCGGGTTAACAACGAACTTTGTCATGCTCAAGGAATTTATTTGCTTCGGTAGTTACCCTTCCTGCCGACTTTTCAAATTGACGAATATAGATTTCCTCTAGATTTCGTGCCATTCAATTTCCGGCAACGAGAATTGAATACCGATGATATTAGGTGCAAGTACAAATTCTGGTCTTCATCCGATTGCAATGCAAAATATTAGAGTTATTGAATCAGGTTATCGAAAAACTCTTCGAATGTTCGGCGATTGAGTCGTCCGAGAATACTCTGCGTTAGAATAAATGTGCAGCATCGTCGCGAAGTTAAAGTAGATGCAGAATATCAAGTAGACATGTACGTGATGAACGGATACTTCGTTGAGAGCCATTCAGAAACCGACGTTAAACTCCGCAGATTCGACGACGATGCCGGCGCTGATGCCGATGCCGGTGCGGGGCATGATTAGTACACAAAGTTTTGTTGAAAGTTGGTTAGTTGGTTAGTTGGACCGCGTTATGACGTTGCCTGGGTAGCAGCTGGAATCACTCTCATTATCATTAGCCGACATTCCGATTCCCTGGGTAACATTTGTCCGCGGTTTCCAACAAATAGTTATCAGTTTCTTGCAGCACCTTCGGGGCTGTTGCTCTCCATCGTTTACGTCCTGGAATACGTCCATTGATTTCCTTCTCCTTCTCCTGCTCCTTCTCCGTCCCCGTTCCCGCTCTGCTCTATTTCATATTGAATCGATCATGACATCCTGCTATATATTTATAACAGATGAAATATCCATTTGAAGTAATATTGGAAGAATCGATTCGCAGAGACACAGAACCAAGGAGGTAATCAAATGATATCCTTCTCTTCTCCTTCGAAGATTCAAAAACCTCGAGAGATTAGATCTTTCAGTCAGAGTGTCAGGTGAAACGCTCCGTCGACCGATCGCGGAGCCTCATACAGCCACAATCACGGAAAGCTACATCCAATACGTCAATCAAATCGCCGGAGCCAATATGGCGCCAGTTCTCCGTAAAGTTTATCATCAATTTTTGCTTTTTCCCATAGGTTACAAGCGACATTTAAATTTTGTTAATGAAACGTCCTCGACAATAGATTCAGCCGATGTCAGTTTGCTTATAGCTAGGTCTCCGTCTCCCGCACCTGGCGTCACCGAAATAAGCAGAAAATTCGAGTTTGGGTTAGCGGAAGGGGTTCGATGGGGAGTAGCGAGAGGGACAGGATGGGCTAATTGGATGTCGAAGGCGCAATCTTGCGGTCTCCATTTGTCATTCGGTAGCGAGGTACCTACCTTCTCCCCGAACCGGAAGCCTTTGGCAACCTGCGGTGCTACGACGAACCACGACAACAATTCGGGAGGCCACGCCTATTTCAAAATTCGATCTCTATCAATTCATCCGAATTTATAGTTCTCCTCTTTTTTTTCAAACATGGCGATGACGAGCTGACAGAAACATCCGACTCCCTAGCTGAAGGATCGAGGTCTCCGATTCTTCAATGCTCACGGAAACGTCAGGGCAGAAGTGATACGAGAAGAAAAGGATTACCGACTGCAGATCGCGATCCAATATGTTTCATCTCATTGCCTGTACCTACTCGAACTTCGCGATTGATTGCTGTTTCAATTCATTCCCAAACAATGAGCTATTCATATATTTTCAGCCTCGATTCCTCTCGCTCCGCGATTCTCTCTGCCTCGAGTGAATCCGATTCGCTCGCGTGGGCTGATCGAAGTTGTAAGTTATTCAGAGCCCTGGTTAAACAATTACCAAGCTCTTTGTACGAAATGAAGGAAACGTGTATGCATGTGCTACTCAGAGGTCTATGCCACGCGTATAACTTCAGGGTGAAACTCGTGCCGCGCCGAGGTTAGCACGGAACACCGGCAGTTTATCGTGTGCCGCATCTCTATCCCACATTGGTTGCACGTCGATACAACCTCGCGGCGGTATCATTCGTACGAAAGACAACACCAGCGCCTGCCCCCGTCCGCTTCGCCGTAGTCCGTAACCTAGCCCCGTTGTTCGATTATAGGTAGTACGTACATCGATTTCTCGTCGAACCGCCAGATAGACGAGAGCGCCGTTCATAACTAATTTGTGAAATGTACATCATTCCGATCACCTGATATCTTCCGTTGCAGCAAAATGAAAGGACATCCGTCAGTCAGTCGATCTGAGTCAATGGACAACTGGCAGATTATTCCTTTCCATCTTCGTTTGTCACTTCTGTTGTTCGTCTTGCGTTTTGTTTTTCTTTCTCCTCCCGCTATTTCCTTCTCCGACCTAGTGACTAATTGTTCGCACGCGATAAACGAGAGATAACGATAAATCTTGACGGAGCTTCCAGCTGGGTCACGTTTTACCGCGAAGTAGGTAGCTGCTGCCATGTGGCAGCCACGTTTTGCCTTTGCAATAGCTTGGCGGAGGAAGGAGGGTGGGAGACCGGAGACCGACCCGGAGAACCGGAGGAGCAACGCTACTAATTGCTCATTAGCTGGGTTCACAGGGATTCCTGAACGCGGTACCGACTTTGCTTCCTCTCGTAAGAAAATGCCCGGGAGTTTCAAGATGCGCCCGATGGAGAGGAATTTCTAACATCAATATATACCGGGGGTTTTCGTGGAAGCGCACCACGGTGAATTGAAAACGCATGCGAAGAGGCGACTGGAGTACCGCGCGGTAGAATTTGGCTCGCGCGTCGTCCGTCGGACTTGCGGTTTGCATGGTAACGAAACCGCGTAGCCAGACATGAATTTTGTCAGTCGATGAGGCATCGGGAGAAATGGCACGCTCATACATAATCGGCAACTGACGTTGACTGCAGTTACGACTCGACCCCACAGAGCGCATCTGCCAACATGCGCATATTTTATTGCAGTTTGAGCGCACCGCAATGATTTCCGGCTTCAGAAGATTTTGAGATTTCAGGAGCCAGGAGCCAGGAGTCAAGTCAAGCAGGAATGGTGCTTGAGCGCATTGTCAACGGAATTATAGGCTTGCCTTATCACTTTATTCTAATGTTTGCTCATTTTCGTTATCCTCCTCCTCAGTCTCGCTCGCAGTTTCATCAACCGCCACCCAACCGTCCTCCGCCCCCCCTTTCCAGCCCATGATTAATCGTTATAAATAAACGTCCTTAGGACTGGCTGCCTCTCGGCAAGGATTTCGCCGGAGCTGGGCGGTTATTTCTTGCCCCGAGTTGCCAGGAACAGTAGAATTCATGGCGGTGCGAAAAGGAAAATTTATAGCAAAGAGTAGTGTTCCACGCGTGTATAATTTAGTAGGCGGCACCTACTGCTGCTCAGAATATGAGAGACAGATAGTTAAGGAAATGTTCAATATCTTCACTCCGCGATAAGATATTTTCGAACAGGTGACGACGGCCCGTTAGAATTCTCTCGTTCCCGTAGATCCGTCCGGGTTGAGAACTTTCTAGAAACTCGTGGGCTGAGCAGAGCTTCGCACATTTGACTTTATAAAGCTCTGGATTCTTGGTTCACAGTGCTTTCCTGGGCTCACGATACTCGCCGGATAAGATGGACGAGCGTGTACCTAGGCTAACAATTTTCATGCAATTTTTGACAGACCGAGTGGTAGGGCACTGCCTCCTCATAATCGGGAATTTGCCAGGGTGCTCAACATCTCGAGAACTAGGTCGAGGCTCGGAGCGTCTCTTAATTAATTACCTTCTTCAGCTGCGCTCGAGTTTCACTCGGAGGCCCTGGCTGGCGTCAAAAGTATAAAGTGCGCGCGCGTTGTTAGTGGCTCCTGCCCTCGAATATCTACCCTCCAGGTAGGACACCGGGAATACTTATCCGAGCGTAAAGAATGGAAGTGTGTGAATCTATATCTATCGTCAAGGGTGGTGGAACCGGTGGGCGTACCTACCGGCGGAGACGACAAGGATGACGAAGACGCGGTGACTTGGGAAGCACGGGGTCTCTGAAATATATTGTTGCGAGAAACAAGGATTAGATAATTAATGAGGCGAGGTTAAGTATCTTGGAGTAAGCGAGCACCCCGCCATTCTTACTCCCTCTCTCCTTGTTGTAGCAAAAGCAAGAGAGGACCAAGACATTTCCTTAATGATGCCATACTACCATCCAACCTCTCCAAACTTTACCCAAGCTCTCCAGGAGCTGAGACGAGCGGTTGTTCGCTGAATCCTCATCTCTCGATTCAATCTTTTGTAGCTGGATTAATTTTTTGAAAAAACCCAGCATCCCCCAGCGCTGGTACAGTCTCCGAAATGTGCTTCTACCAACAGCCGAATAATCATTCATTCGCGCGCCACCCCACCCCGTGGAAATGTAAGAGGGAAAGGGGAAGAAAAATAGCGAAAGAACTTCACCGTAAATTATGTGAGACCGGGGAAACAACTTAATGAGGGTGGGACGGGGCGCAAAGTGAGCGCGGAATAAACGTGAGACACAAAGAACAAAGTGTTCTTGGGTGACTACAAAACTATCGAGTACCCAACGCGCTTGTGGCGGCAACAACTCCCAACGGGTCAACGGTGGGGGGCAATTACAGCGTCTGAAGCCGCTAACGAGGATCGCCTTGCCGGTCGATCCTCATCCCTACAGGCATACCAGTCCCCTTCGAACGAGCAAGATCGTCAGAGTCACTGATTGTCGGAAGAGTTCCGTCCTCTTCGTCGTGGTCAGAGCCATCCTTGTCAAGTTCAATTCGATCGATAGATCCCCAGCTTCACGTGGCTCCGACCGAGTCTCTGGTGCTTAATTTTTTCCGTCCCCAGAGCAGCCGGTTACGATAGATCGTTGAGGAACAGGTGTCTGCGAGATGACATGCGTGGTTCAGGATGATAGTTTCCTTCATTGGATTCTCGGCTAATGGCGAAGCCCGGTAATTAAAATTGTTCTAAAATACCAAATTATTATCAAACCCTTCAGGTGCACAAAGAGACCGCGACCCGTTCGACCGGGTGGGCGTGTCAGATTTCAAAACTTTCGTGAAGTCATCCAGAGCTGTCTAGGTGGAAATCTTAGGTGAAAAAAGTGAAATGGCTTTGCCGTGTAGGTATAACGTTGAGTCAACAATAAGTAAGCGAAGCACGAACGCGCGATGCTTGGCCCGCCACCTGCTAGCTTTTTTCTGATACATGTCCCGAGATGATTGTTAAATACGAACTCACGAGGTTCGACGTAAACCGCTAGGATGGGTGGTGGCCTGGAAATTTGCTTCCAAGGAAAGTTCTCGTCGTTGAAGAAACGGGAATTTTTTAATTTAATTACGAGCAGAGTTCCAGACACGCACAGGCTGGATGCCGAGACATATATTTTTCGAACGAAACGATAATGTCTCAATAAGCATTCCCAATTCCTTGTCGTTCGACCGCCTTTCATAGATAGAATGCATCCGAGTATACATCGGTCAGAGTTGTATAAATCCAGACGAGGAAGAATGTTTTTGACAAATTACCTTGGAAATTTTCAACAAGCATTGTTGCATCGCTGGAATGCTTTGCATGTGATTTTCATGTGAACGGAACTCGGCAAAAAAGAAAAAAAAAACCCGGTCGACGAGGAATGACCGGGGGGATGACGTCGGAATATGTATGCATCTGCATAAATGGAGATTTATTTATTGTCGTGTGTCGTGCGCTGCTGCGAATTAATGGTCTACGCTCTGAAGTTAGATACTCTCGCGGCAGGTCGGTCGCTTCAATGGCAAGGCAGAGACCAATCGGCGGAACTCACTCTTCAATTCTCCCAAATACATCGCCCTGATCGGTCTCTGGCCTACCATCGGAGGACCGTACCGGAAGCGCGGCTGACTTCAGAGCAAAACCGTCATTGCGCAGGAGTGTACTAGCTGGTGAGCACACAGTATCTCGAGTTCATTATAAGATTTTTCTCGCGGTATCTGGTGGTTGAAACAAAAGTTACAGATTCACAAATGGTTCGGGACTTATTGTTAGTCCGTTTCTCGCGTGGAGACAATTGGGTACGGATTTGGAGGGATGGTCGATCACAGAAACTGCTCGGACTGCAGTAATTAAATTCTTCGGAATGAGTGTAATTCCCATGTGGATGCTTCTGATCAAAAATCACCCTGTATCAAGGGAAAAAAACATTGTTCACGCACGCTGCGCATGCATACCCATAACGATTTCATCTCGAACTCGTCGGTATAGATATTGTAGGGACACTCCATGAACAATCGATCGAAATATTCATCCAACCGATTGATCATTCGAGTCATCGTTCCCCACGATTTCACCGATTCTTGCAAATACGGCTTTTTGAAAATTTTACGCAACGATCTAAACTCAACCCAATATCTCCGGACGTGTATGTCTCAGCGCATTCGTTCGGGTCTTGCTGCAATCAGAGAGAAGTCACCTTCGCGAATATTATATCTGTGAATGTATTTCAGTTGTTCGTACAACAATATCTATAAACAATCGAAATATAATGGTGGCATCATATTTGGATTTTATTGAACAAATTTCTACATCATCTTCGAGGGGTCACCAACTCACTCTGTGAATTTCAGAACTGACACGTCAACAGCAGCTGGGCGGAAGATCATTCGATGTTCCACGGTGCCATAAACACTGTACATAAAAGCCATTAGCGAAGACTGATGCGTTTTATAATTCGTAGGGATATTAGTCCTGTCCGATTATGATATTTTCAAAATGGACTCGCTCGAGCTCAGTTGCAAATAATGCGAATTATACCACTTGAAAAAAAGAGGGCGCCGAGCTGCAGTGTCAGATCTATACTGAAAAAAAAATTTTCTCGAATCAATCAAATTTACAGTCGAACAAATTTTAAGCGAAAATTGAAGAAAAATTCCTTAAAATCGAACCAATTTTTTGGTTGATTGAATCAAAAATTTGTTCGACCGTGAGACAAAGCAATTTTTTTTTGATTCAACAAAACTCTTTTCTCCTGCGTCTACGTTTCGTTGAGATCGACGCGCGGAACTTTGAAACGGCTGTAGTTCCGAAAATCGGTAAAATCTGGCGGAACGACGACTCAAACTGCCATTTGTTAGGATAAATGAACAAGATATTTGGTTCGTACGAAATACCCCGACTACATGCGGTATGTCTCGATCGATTATTCATGCACGTTCCTATAACAGGGATATCTGCTTTTCATCGGATCTCCTATCGAACTCATGGCTTAGAGAAATATGAATAAAATTTGCTCATTACTTCTACGACTGATCGTTTGTTCAGCTTATACCTATGAAGCGATCAAGTGACCACGCGACTTCTTCAAATTCCACGCCACGCCTCAACGTTCAATATGCATTTGAATTCGAATTCTTCGTCGTTTTACACCGAAGACTTCATTTCAGAATTTATTCATTTCAGTTTTATACACCGCGTGTTGGCGTCCAGCCGCTCAATTCGTAAGTCGTATTACCTAAAACAGTAAAATAGCTTAGAATGAATGTAATGAGCGCAAAGTGATCCACGAAAATTTATGGGCGACCGTCTTCCATCAGACAGATCTTCATCTTCCACAATTTTCAACCATTTCGTAGGTCCCTCATACGCAGTTTCAGTTATTCTCATCAATTAACATCGGCACGAGAACCGCACGGACTGCTCTGAGAAACTTTCATCGAACTCTATCTGTCTCTGCGCTGAGCCTCACTGAGAATAAGTACGAACAAGTACAAAGTTGACAAAACAAAGTACGATAAACGAATGCTTTGAGCGAAACAATGCATAGAATCTCGAGATTCCAACAATATTAATGGATTTCGACTATTGCTCAAAAATTATAATAAACCAGTGCGTGAACTCGAATACGAACTTGGTGGATTAGCATCTCTGACAGGTAACGCCACGTGCGATTCACTCGTCAGCTATTCGATTCCAGGCTTTTCACCTCAGCATTTCAACATTTTCTATACATATTTCAAGCATCTTCTTGTGTCAAGTCATCTTCACGTGGCTCGAAATATGATTTTCAATAACAACATTCATGTTGTTCATGAAACAAGAAAGAAAAATCTTTTCCCGTGGGAAACGTGGATTGAGTCCATTGTGTATACGGTACCCATACACATACGTATGCGCACAGACACACGTACGTACAGCTGTGTAAGAACCGTAAAGTGAATCGTGCAAGATGCGCAGTCACGGAGAATCCTGACGGTGTGAGTTAATTGAAAAATGGTTAAGTTAACGCACTCGCTCCAGCCGCATCTGTGTATGCGCGCGTTACCATACACGTATTTCCGATAGAACGAGAGAGATCCCGCGGGTCTATGAATAGAGCCAGCAGCTGCGGCCTCTAAGCGGATCGAATGGCCATCCTGCGAGGCGTACGCTGTGTAGGTACTAATCTAATCCCTGTTTTCAGTACAGAGAAAAAGAAACTTGCGGTCTGGTTGACAGTCGGGTGAAATGGAAATTGAATCAATGCTAGAGAGGACAAGGGAACAAAAAAACGGTAAACAAGCAAAAACAAGCTGTCACACGAGCCGTTATTCGAGGAAAATATACATATCATTGACAATATTTTCGACCCTCATCAATGCTAGGAAATGAATAGAAAGGAAAGCACAATTTGAAGTACAGAATTACCGGATATTGATACACCTATGCACCACGCAACGATGCGGCTGTAGGAATAGGAATTGCCTAACACGTTGGCACGCGTGTGTATCTATGTACATACATGTGGACGCGTACTATAAGCATACCTTTGGCAAGGATTTTCGAATGTAAATATTTACAATAGAGAAATGAAAGGCGACAGTTCGGCGTGGCCAAAACTCGCCAAGATTCAAGAGGACGGTTCTCCGCCTGATCAGCATGCGAAAACTTTGTTATTTGTTTGAGCATGTTAAATTATGCATGCACAATATGCCGGCGACGAACGAGTAGGTGGTACGTTGAGCTGGCGAAGGGCTCGGAGAAGAAATGGAGAAAAAGGTGGCAAGGGATTGGCGAGGGATGAGGGGTGGGTTCCCATGCGATCCCAGTAAACCGAGCGACGCGCAAAGGGGTGTCTGTCTATTCCGTGAGGTAATTGAAACAACAATAAAGTGTGAACGAACAACAATGAACGTGCGTAATAACCCGGAGCTCTTTGCCGAGGCGTTTGTGCCTACAGCCGAGAGCTGTAGGCGAGAGCTCCTCGGTTGAGATAGAGACTCTGCAGAGAGCAAGAGCAGCGGGATGTCTACGCCCCGGCACCGGCCGACGTATTCCTGTCGCTCGGAGGGACCCGGACGCGCGGAAATATTATTAACTTCAAGCCTTCGTCCGTGCCGGTGAATATCTCACTCGTACTGTATGTATACACAGTACGTACAGTGTGCAGAAAGCTTCATCGTCAATGAATTCCGCATTATACATGTACAAATAATCTACGGTCCCCCCTACGTAGTGCCCCTGAAAGAGGCAAGTCTAACCTAACCTAACCCCGGCCTAGCGGCGGGGGACAGGGGTGGGGGGTGATTATTCGAATGGGCCCAGAGGCGTATGCCTACCTATACGTATATATAGGTACGTGTATAAAATCGCAGTGTGCAGGCCCCTTCGTTACATTCAAGTAGAGTACAATGGCCGGGTTGATAAAATATTAAATACAATAATAACTAATCTCTGCAGGAAGTTTGCACACAATGGTGACGCGGGGAGGGGTTTTCCTTGACAGTGAGCTAGTCAATCGAAGCGGACCCATTGGCGAGTAGGGGGAAAGCACCGAGTGCCTACTGGCTCGAGCCGATTGTTTCAAGCTAGTCGCGTGTGTGTATTGTGTACCGTGCGCAGGATACTATGCCTACACATCCGAGGGTTGACGCTGTAAGGTTTTTTGCGTTTGTACAGGGGTACGGAGTGCGGGGTACTCGCTTGGTCGCTTAGGGGTATTTCGCGGGCTTGGGTCGCAGCTTAGCGTACCAACATAGAAGGGAAAAAAGACACGGGTGAGGAGGACCTCTCGCGGAGGGGTATAATATACCTAGCAGCGAAAGGGTAAAATGTAATAGGGAGATAAAACGACTCGTGGCAGCTGCCTCGCCGCCAGCCTGCCAGCGTACCCTACTCTATTTACCCCACATAACTACTGACCTACATATCTGGGCTTAGATTCATATCCATGTTTCGGGTCTAAGTTTTCGCTACGATATTCTATACATACTCTTCCGAAAATGGTGAAGTACGAGGGATGGAGGGCGAAGGGGCGAGGGCGAGGGAGAGGGCGAGGGCGAGTCGATCCTAGGCGAGAGATTGCCATGAAAAATATCAAACTATCCCGAGAAGCCGGGACGACGCGACGCGACGGCCGCGGCCGGATCCCCAGTCCCGACCACGGAAATAATTGTCACCATCTAGCCGCGAAGGAATCCATTTGTTGCGGCATGCAATAACCATTGTTCCGTCCCGTGGAACGACGAGGGCTTTCTTCCTGCCCGTAGAGCCTAAAGTCTATACACGCCGAATGGGTTCCATCCATTTCAAATACCACGAAAACGTGAGGAATTGTTAATTTCGTATCCTGCACCTAGTATATACGTATACCGTAAGGTATGTAGTACCATTGCGACACATTACACCGCCGCGCCGCTGATATCCATGCAGCAATGCATTTCTCCTCGCGGTCGACAGTCTTATACGTATACGTGCGGTGTACATTCTCCCGTACACCTATACACACCCCTCGCTCTTCTCTCGAACCACCTTGCAATGGTACGAGACATTTGCCCCACCAAGCCAGTGCTGGTACCAGGACCAGCAGCAGCGGCAGTACCTCGAGTAGCACCAGACCCCGGCGTTATTACCGACGATAAATCGCCACCTTTAATAAGACCGGCCGCGTGCCACCCTATGTCGAGTTTCGCTCTGCCGGAGTATACCGGAGTGAAAACGATAGAGAGAGAAATGGAACGAGGGAGCGGGAGTGGGCGACAGGGGCAAAAGAAGGACCCAGACAAGAAGAGAACATCGGATAAAAGTCGACTCGGACATTTTCTCGGCCAATGCATACGTGGGAGGATAGTCTATTGTTTTTTGCCGGTGATTTGGCTGCGTCTGCATTGCAGGGTTTGTCCAGTTTCGTGGTGTAAGAAAAGACGGAGGTAAGGAAGCGGGACGGAAAGAAAGAGAGAAAGTAAAAATGAATTCAGGATCAAAGAGGACGGATATCGACAATACGTTTGACGAATCGTGTGAACCGTTTAACCGCCAATCACCTGACACACGCATCACGGTGAAACTCACCCCCCACTCGGGGTGTACCTTTATAAAGTCGAATAGAAATTCAGATTCAAATTCGTTTTGAATAGAACCGAGATTAGCGGTGATGCATTATTCCATTATGTACTACGTTAGCTGACACACATTTTCTCGCTAAGCTTTTTCCGATACGAGACATATGAGGCTGAGAACCGGCTGCAGGCGTGTCGTATACGTATGTACTATACCATGCTGTATATAATGTATATGATGGAAGAGTATTAGAGCTAAAAACGAAGATAGACGGCCCAGTTTTTGAAGCCACTAAATAATCAAACTTCAATACACTCCAAGCGTTTGTAAGTCGAGAAGTAGGTAAGCACTGATCGAAGTATGTGCTGTTAGAAAAAGGAGAAGATATATCGGCGATAAAAATTGTTGAGCAAACGGAGGAGAGTGGAAAACAACTAGGTAGTACCTCCACTCCGGACTCAACAGTTCTTATCGCTTTTTGTTCTTTCCTTTTCTACTTATTTTTTCGTTCGTTTTCGATTCCATTTCTCTCTCACTTCGCTCGGTATATATTCCCGCGTGCTCGCTCACTCGTGATTTCCATGATCAGAACAGCAGGTGCATTTCCCACGACGAACCAGCGCAGCGGCGCAACGTATACAAATATGCTAAGTGTAGTTGATGGGCAAGTTTGGTGGTAGATTCAGGCGTCTTCTACCTCTATCACAACACTCTACAGTTCTACACAACGCTGCGCCGCACCGCGCCGCGCCGCGCCGGTCCCCGAGCCGTGGAACTCGTCAGTCGACTAACTATACCAACACTCAAATCGGCGCGGGCTGTTCAATGGCGCAAGAACTGCAGCCGCCACTCGTGAAGCTTGGTAGGTATAAGTGGAAATCAGAGAAAAATCCAACCGGTATTCATCTTTACCCGTAATCTTAAGAAGACAGAATGCAGCACGTTTATTGTACGTAGTTCACTCCCAGAACACTGTCGGCGGACGGGAGTAATTCGTCTCCAGACTAGCGGCGAGTGAGTCTACGCAATGAAACCGAAATACGCGACGTGTAGGGAGCTGGAGTCTTTCGGAAATTAGACGTTGAATTTCCTTCAATCGACGGGTGTTGGGGGTCCAACGTTCCGCGCCCGATTTGTATCGCGTTTGCGATCACGATCCCGATCCGATTGCCATTTCGGGATCTCGCTGCGCCTGCGCTCGGACTCCATCGAGGACGAGGAAAGCGAGGAAAGCGAGAGCCTCGGACAACTATAAATAACCTATGAGAAAAACAATGCTTCTTCAGGCGTCAACGGATGAATAACGACACTGACATTTTTTAGCAGTCGCGTGACGCGTACGTCGCGCTCCAGTCATGCTCGGTATAATTGGGCCGCGAGGAATTCTTGTGCCAGGTGCCACCTAATTGGTCCACAAAGAACCCACGTGGGTGGCCTCACGCTAATTATGCATAAAGACTTTCGACTCTGGCTCCAGCGCGAGCGACACGACGCGACGCGACGCTTGCGGATTGCTGGACGAAGACAACCGAGACTCGTCCATCCGGAGGGAGACAGTCCGGCTTTGCTTGTCTTCCAACCTTGCCATCCGATGTTACCTAATGAAAACACAACAACGAATCGGGGCAGGTGGCTATAGAGTAATCAACGCATCTAGAGCCAGCGGCACCTGTATTATAAATTGTTATAGTGTCGTTTGAATAATGCTTATTTTAAGACTGTTCCGAGGCAGTATGTTTATCGTTCGACCGTCTCTGGTCATACTTCCAATCCACGTACTGAGTATTTAATACACGGCGAAAGAAGGTGCAAAATCGTCGAAGGTCGATCAGCGAATCGAAGATTCGCTTGTCATGTTTCTGATTGACCGGCAATAAACGTTCACAAAGTTTTCGGGGCTCTGCTTCGGTCCCGACTCTCCACCGATGCTTCGTCTCGGCCGGAATTTCCTTCGATTTGGTTCCATGGTTGAATTTCACCCGAGCCGAATATCATGAAGATGATCCAGGCGAAGATCTCAGCGATTACTACGATCCAGAAGATATTTCTCCACGAGCTGAACGTGTGCTGAGCGAGAAAAGATATTATTGTGAGATCCGTTCGAATTTCAGCAAATTTTTAACAGATGTCTCAGGAGTAGTATCGTATCGAATTCGGAGCTTACTTCTTGTTTGGTGAAATAGCCAGTCAGGACGGGAAGAACAAATGCAGGAATTGTTCCAGGAGTATTGGTGATGCCCATTAAAATTCCAGCGAAGTTTGGCGCTAAGTCGTTCTGGTTGCAGACGTGACCGATGAAAATGGTACCGGCGACGACGATGCTTGCGCACAAGATAACGGTGGTAGCTAATCTGTGACATCCGATGTAAGCTATGATCAATATGAGGACAGACGGTGGAACACAGCCTAGCGCAGAAAAGGGAAAATAAGGTTCGAGGAAGTTTAAAATCACTGGGGATTCCATGTACAACTAACTTATAGTGATAGCCATTTTTCGTGCGACCGTCATTTTCCAAAAACCTCGGCTTCTTCCCCAGTCCATCAACTTGCCGAGGCTTGGATTAACGATTGCGATAATCAAATACGGAGTGCAGGTTATGGTGGAGTTCTGGAACAATTTCATCGAGGAATAATCAACGATCATTTCAATTCTAATTTATTTTCCTAGGTGCGGTTCAAACTCACCGCTTTTATATTAAAACGGAGTATGTTTTTCATATAGAGAGGTACTGTGGTCAGCAAAAAATACCACGCGCAATTGCCGAAAGTATTAGTGACAATGAGCGCCCAAAATGGTACCGAAGTGAATATAGCCTTCCAGGGTACATCGGGTTTGTTTTCTGCGAAGGGTTTTCGGTGACCGTAGGCACTGCAAATGTATTCTCTCTCTTCCTCGGAGATCAACTTCTGCGACTCGGGGTTATCGGCGAAAAAGATCAGGAAGACCACGCACCATATTATTGGCAAAATTCCGTGTATATAGAAGACCGCCTCCCAGCCGAGGCCTTTCATAATCAAACCGGACGTATATATAGAGATTACGGTGCCGAGAGATGTCCCAGCGTAAATGATTGCCGCCCACATACTTTTTTCCTCGTAAACCACCCATTTACCGATCAAAATGTTCATGACCGGTAGATTCGCGGCGCTCACTAGACCCGTGAAAAACCGCAGAAAGTACAACGCGTAGAGATGGATATTGGCGGCCAGTGGCACCAGGAGGGTGGACAATGCGTTCGAAAAAACCGTACCCAACAGAACCCATTTTGTATTAAATCTGTGGGAATGCGTTTATGATTAGGCATTCGAAAAGTCTGAGATATTCGCCATTTGGAAATCATTCAATCGCTCTAATACGCACCGATCTGCGCAATATCCGCTTGGGAACATGCCAATCATGTATCCGGCAAAATATATGCTGATAACGAATCCTTGTTCAACCGGCGTCCACTCGAAAGGTCCTTGAATGACATGAGCCACCGATTTATCACTAACAAACCGCGGACACTGTACAGTCTCATTTTCTCCTCCGTGGTTGACCTTATGCTTGGTCATACCGATGATTGCCGTTGCTATGTTCACTTTTAGCCCATAAACTATCATGTTTGCTATCAATAGCATTATGGCATATACTCCACGGACGTAACCAACTGCATGAGACGAAACGATAAAACTTTGATTAAATTACCGATCCACCGATTTACCGATTCTACGGATCTCGATTACTTACACATTGTGACGAAAAACTGTAGAGCCCGACCAGATCAGCTGTGGTGAGAATATTTGCAACATGTCATTGTGCTAGTCGCGATTCCACGTGACAACACCGCAGAAAATAATCGTCGTTCATCTGCGTACCCAAATTAGCTCAATCGAGTAGTCAGTTTCCGTAAGATTTCTATCTCACGTTCAAAAATAATGGTTTTGAAAATTTTCATTACCAGTTTGCAAATTATTTTTCTACAATCTTCAGAACCAGAACCTTGTGATATCAGGGTCAACGGAGAGCACGATCAGCCTGATAAATTGTTGAACAGGTCTTTCAATGACGTGAATAAAGTTACCGAGTGCTGCACTGCAGACGCGAAGCAGAAGCTGCAATAAGCCGCAAACTAGGATCTGATCGTTTTGACCAACGAGTAGACCAGACATTCGAATAGCAATATTCACTCTAGGATGCATTATTCCTAAGTATCAATTATTCGCAGATTACTGCACACAGCGCGAAATCCGAGCTTCTCCATAAATATGGCACCTGTACCCATCTATCTACCTTCGGAAATTAGCACTGACATCCGACGAAACCCAAATACATCCCCGCGGACAACCATCTCGAGTAAATATGAACAGGCATTTCGACGCTGGAATATTTATCATTGAATATAGACGTGTCAACGTGAAGATAATCTCCGGAGAGTTATTCTTCGCGATATATCCTCTCGAGATATCTACTCAAGAGTCAATAATACAAAGACAATATGGTTCATCACGTTTCAAAACATGGCAGCCCAGTCAATAATTCGACTTTAATCCGGATTGCAGAATAATATGAAATGCACCATTATTTATGGAACGATTCACCATGAAAGCAGCGGATCATTTGTGCGAGACGTTGGGGTACTACGATGCAATCTGAGCGAGCAAGAAACAGGTAGGTAGGTATGGCGATGCTGTCAGAGAAGAAGAAAATAAAAGGCTGAACAGCCCACGTCCTGCTCCATAATCGTCTCGTGCTACAGATCATTTGAAAAGTTTTTATGGAACATACGCGTCCTGAGAATTGGTCTTTTTGTTCGTAGAAGAAAATGAAAAGCAGCAGTATCTAAACGCCGTGAAAGGGTTACGTCATTAGCACGCACTTAGGAACCACTCGACCGCGACTCTCGACTACTACTGTATGTACTAAAAAAGGTATATACCTAACTTTCCCCGTGTTTAGTTACGCCTTACCTTCTGCCCAAAAAATTTTCAGCTGAATTAACGGACGGGACAAAAGACTTGTGAGTAACGACGTTAGGTTACTCATTTCAATTCTCGACGCTCGATATACGTACGCGTATGTATTACAGCCGTGCACCGAGAAAAGAAACTCACATGGCTACGATGACTGAGTCTGCTTGCGAGCGAATATTCAATGGATGGAAACGAAGCCAGAAATTGAGCTACCATAAAACTCGATGTCGTGAATTTTCGCAAACGATTCTCTCGATTAAGTGATGAAACTTTGAGAATTCACCGAGTATGATGGCAGAAAGTGGCTAAGCAGTTCACTTTTCCAAATCATCAACCAGATTTGAAGAATAATGAATATTTCCTATGTTAGCTAGGTTACGATTGCCAGCGGCGACTCCAATGGCCTCTTGAGCACCGGAATCCATCTCACGAGATTCATAAGTCAGAAATATCTGATGGATCTATATCCCTGCAGACGCTACATAAATCGGACAAGCATGTGCGAGACGCGACGACGCGAGAAGCATTAGTTACTGAAAATCCATGGCGACATTTAGCTCCGTCAAATTTGGCACGTCGCTCTCGACGTAGTCGATCTACCTTTATACCTGTATCTGGGACGCCGATGTGTCGTCGCACCCCTGTCATTCGTCATAAATTCTGGCCCCCTTCTTTCATATTTCACCACGCAATCGAGTTTAAATTTGGTTAGCGGAAGGGATGACCAAATGGAACTTTACCGTCGATGAAATATACCGAGGAAATATGTTACGCCAAAGATATGCGTACCGGACTCCGCCTCTTGTCTTCCCCGGCAGTCACTGAAAGAGTCGATATATAAAATTATAAGCCATTCTTTCACGTTTTATCTATTGTTCGAACCTTGATCCCTGCATATAGAATAGACGGAAGATGGATGGCAGAGAAAGATATTGGTAGAAGCCAAAGAGGCGTTTCGAGAGCTTCGGATGACAGTGAAAAGGTTTTCATGAAAAATATACAAAACCGAGAAACAACAAAAACAAGAAGAGATTTTCCTGATGGGCCAATAGAGGTTGGAAAATGAAATCAAGTGTAAGTTCCATCGGTAAATCTCTATGATTTTTTGTGACTCGTTTCTATTCTCGTCGCCCTTCTTCTACTCTGTCTTCTCCCTCCGTCTCTGAGGTCCTACTTCACCGTGGAATATCAGAGCCAATTCCTAAACGAAATTTAGAATAAGTTTTCTTTGGACCTTGCATGCCGACGCGATAGTAGTTTGGACAATCGTACGTCAGGACGTCGGACGGGTGCTATTATATCAATACGGAGACGTCCCTATAGGTCGGCGGTGTAGTGACATGACGTGAGGATTATCAAAGGAGTCGAGACGGCGCGGCGTCCAGCGACCTGCGGGTTTCGGACACGAAGGATATGATCCGCTTAATATGTCCAGAGCTTAAGACTTACGAGTATAATGAATGATACGGAGCTAAGCTGGACAGAGAAGCCCTGGCGAGTGACGGCTTACATGCATATTGATGTCACGCGTGATATTAATACGTTGATGTCTCTTACCTCGAACTTATCCCCAGTGCTTTGGTCTTCACCGCCATGTTACGAGGTCCTTAAGAATTTTAGTACTCACTTTTCAACTTCCTCATTCCTCGCTTCCTCCAGGCTCTGACGAATCCTTGACTTTCGAATCATTCGAACGAATTGTCACCACAGTGTCAGTTTTCGAAAGACACTGTGCGGGCATCGCGACGGAGTAAGTTTGTAGCTACATACCAGCTGCGTTTCCGTGCGTATTGCTGTAATACTTGTAAGTATGTCCAGACACATTTTCGACCGCGTAAAACGTGGCACGACGCGATCGTGGGATTCGTTACCATCACAAAGACCGCCGCTGGTATCAAAACCCTGGAGCCAAAGGGCCGAGCGATTCCTCTGAGCCAAGTAGGGATAATCGCTTCAGTCTATAAAGTGCTCCTACGCGTTTGCCACTCCTGCTTCAGGGACCCAGAACCTTCTCCGACCAAACCTTACACCCTGTGACCGGGGGCCACGTGTATGCGTGTCCGTGTCCGTGTCCGTGTGCGTGGTTCGATCACTAGTCTTATTAAGCCGTGAAATAGTGATTCTTTTGTACTCGAACGCCCATCCCGGATTCGATTTGACTATTCAACTGGATAACGTTGTACCCCGGTGGATGGATAATATGGAAAGTGAGAATATTCGAGCACGGTCACGACGCGGCGCGGGGTTGCAGCGTTGGCTATATTTGACAGGCAGAATTCAGTAGGTACGCGGCTGCTCGTCGACGCGTCCGTGTGGCTTAACTATCCTCGGCGGTTATGGAGCAGAACTTCAAAATTTCTGATGTCTGAAATGCCAGAGAGAAATGCAGGAGAGGGCTAAATCGCCGTAAGAGAACCGTCGCGTCAGGTAAACAGGAAAATTGCTTGCGCCACACCTCCGTGCGCCTCTAATGCTTCATCACATCATCAGCCGGATCCTCGGTAACGAGGAGTCACAGAGCTAGCGGCTAACGAGACAAGCATCATCTCCCAGAGGATCAGGCAGCGTCCTAAAGAACGAGACATGACGCCGCGCCGGGCCGGGCCGCGCCGCACCACCAACTTCAAATCATAAATGTGCTTACTTATGTTCTTGAGTCAGGTGCCTGGCTTCCTTCATGTTTTGCTCCGTCTTTTTCGGCGCACGAGAAACTTTTGCCATGTATATACCTAGCTATATCCGCGAGCGTACCTCATGCTCCGTAAAAACCGACTAAAGTGATTCTCTGTCGGCCATCAATCACGCGTTTCAGGTTTCTTCGCTTTCCGCTCCTTTTCTCTCTCTTTCTCTCCCCTCGTTCCGCTTTTCCCTTTTGTTATTCAGTCACATCATTTCTGCAGCAGATTTTTCTAAGTGAATACAAAATTCGGTAACTGTAATCTGACAATGAGCCTCGAATCTCACGACGTTTGCGCGTCTATGCACGTATGTACGTACCTGCCAAGTTATATTTTCGAATTGTGATAGATACGACAGTATAAATATCCGCCGAATTGTTCCTCGCGATTCGGAACTTTCGTTCGGAGGTAGTCTTCCCGGCGCGGCGCGGTGTACTTGCGAACGCCATGCGCCGCGCGTTGCAAATGAATGAGCAATTCCGGCGGAAGTGAGGGCAATAATTGGGAATGGAATATAAATTTTCTCGAGGATATCAGATTCGGAGGTATCTTAAAGCTCAAATAAATAAACTATGACAATAACCAGCGACCCAACTTGAACGTGAGCTGCGTGAGAGCGAATCTGGACACGCTGACGCCTACATAGGTGTGCGCACGTAATATGTAACATACATACGTGCGTCGGAAGGTATACAGCAGAATATTAATGGTCTAGACAGAATCGACTTCATGTCAAAAGCCTTGATTCCAATATTTTCCGAACTCGTGATTATCCGTATGTTCCGCTTCTTCATCTACCTCGGTGATGGGTTGTTCAGTGGATTTCACTTTTTCCATAGCCTCGCAGATTAGCAACCGTTTAACTGATGAGAACAGTTATGGAATACGAGAATTCCAGTTTGGCCAATCGGGAATGCCTTATTCAGAGATATAGATACCACCGCGACGAGCCAGTACCAAATCCTTCGTTATTTTGTTAAAAAAAAAGCAGAATCGTGTCCAGACCGTGAAAGTCCATTCCGCAATTATGAGATTACGAAAATGGGTCGAAGTATCCAGAGTTCAGTCTTCAGTACAGTGTATAACAAAGTTGACGGAATTATTCGGAAAATTATTTTCACTCACCGAAGTTCACAGTCGGATTTTTTCGTGTTTCACTACAACCCCGCATAGATGTGGTGTAGCTGGAGGCACGGCGTAATCGGATGCCGTTGAACAAAACTTCTTGTCTTTCACATCTAGATAGGTTATTATACTTACTGGCTCGAAGCTGGAGAAACTGGATATGTGATTTGAAATGAGATCAACATGCAAAGCTCCCGTCGGAAGCGTCATCATCATATAATTGTAACCCTGAATTGTATGGTCGGGTTGTGAATCGCACGTGCCACGCATCGCCCTGACCGAGGAGATGGACGTGACGCGACGCGACGGTTCGCGTAGAAAAACGACGACGGCGCCATACCTAGTATTCATTTCGAAAGCATCGATCCGTAGATTTTGAAGTGTATAACTCGTAGAAAAAAAAATCGCAAAGATGTGAGACAAGGAGCATCCTAGAGTTTGAGGATTTCTGCACTTCCTCCCGAAGGCGTAATATTTGTGTTAATTGGTTCGTTATCGACTTCCGCCGGAGTGAAGAAAGTGCGGTATTTTCGGCGCTTTTTCGAACGCTCGACTTCAACCGCCTGCCATCCGGCCGATGCGCCCTGGACAAACACGTGGATTTTTTCGGCGTTGCGTCGATTCTCCAAAAACGTTCCGCCACACATGGATTGATAATATGTCGAACCGGTCAGATGTTATCAACGAATCTATGCCGTGGTGCCATTTCGGCATCGGAAGGCGATACGAAATCATGAAAAACGGAAAATTACATCCAAAGTACTCGATCGCGAGGAGATCCAGGAACTATTGACCGTTGGAAGAAACACCGAAACTACCGCACCTTTTTCATTCCAGCGGAGATGGATAACGAACCGATTATTCAAAAAAAATAGCATCTCTGCGCGGTAGAGTAGAAATCTTCGAACTTTGGGATGCTTCGTGTCCCGTATTTTTGCCATTTTTTTCTACGAGCCATACACTCCGGGAGCTAGAAGTCGGTACTTTTGGAATAAATAGTATATGAGGTATATTAGCGTCGAAATTTACACCCATAATCGATTATCGGACTCTCACTCATCGTCAGTCAGTACGCTGGCATAGTATAGAAGCATACCAAGTTATACCGACGCGTTGACACCTGTGGAGCACAATTTTCTCACATTGGTAGATAGATACTCGTATGCGCGATGAGAAAGAAGACTGTCCTCCGTCCGCATCACGTATGAGTGATGCACGAAACGGGAGATTTTTAACTCTTTTATAAAGCAAGCTTATACGCTCGCAAGAGACGTTTCTAACAAACGCTACACAGAGGTATCCGTACGCTGTCAGAATTGTATTTGAATGCAAGGTGTTAATCCTAAAGAATGGTTGAAAAATGTCCGTGGAGCTTTTCACCCACGTAAAAATTTGTGCCTTTCACGTTCCCGGTCATATTTAAACTTTGGAAGCGATCAAACGAAGAGGGCACGCCGAGGCAAATAAAACCTTTTTCAACTTCTAAAGCGCTCGTTCTCAGAGTGATTAACCTCTGAAACGTGAACGCGAGAGCCTAACGATACGGCCGACCGTCCCCCGATCATTTTCCGCCAATCAATTTTCTCACGATGTATTTTATCAACGCGTGCATCATCGAAGAGTGGAAGGAGTAGGCCGTTGTATGAAAAAGATGTGCTACATGCATCATGCGGATTCTACCTTCCTCTGCATAAACCGCCACTTAAGATCCCCCGAGATTCGGATCGCCGCTACTCTATGATTTGCTCCTCTCTATCATCGTAGGTACAATTTTCGGAAGAACGTTGAACAATCATCCTACAACAGAATAGATCATTCAACGTTTTCAGTTTTCGAAAGCTGTTTATACACCAACCTAAGAATCCCATCGAGTCGGGGGTATAGGTACTTGCCTACTTTACGATATCTTTCTGACGTTTGAAGAGTTTTGATTCAAGGATATACAGGATGTGGCTCTGCAGTAGGCATGTTTACATACTCATTAGTTTCGATGTGTATACATCAAACGACACGGTGAAACGTGTGATGTTCGAAGGAAATTGAAAGCTCCCCCGCCCCCCAGCCCCTTCCGGCCCATTCCGCTGGCTTCCAGATTGGCATCGCATCTTTTGGAGCGGGGGGGGGGGGGGGGGGGGGGGGGATCTTTTAAGTATATTGGGTCTCGCAAGTTTATGTACATTATATAAAGTTTATGTTCATTTGTAGCGAGTCTTAGTACTGCCTACTCAAACAGCCTCTCACAAAGTGTTAAGAGTCATAATAGAGATATGAGACATAAGACGAAGGATCGACGATGAGTAGGTTTGAGTAAAAACGAAACCTGGACAGGTGATACCTGAAAATGAAAGGTATGATGCAGGTAAATATTATAAAGAGCCTTCAGGCAATTCCTATAACGAGACGGCTCCGTCAGTTGGGCAAGAGGAGGTGATTACGACGTAAAAGTTGGGGCGGAATCGCTGACACTGATATAATTAAAGGTATGCCTCTATTTATTACAACTCAACAAGGTTTCCTCCTGCTTCTCATTCTTCTACCAATTACCAGAGCGTCGGGGCCCGGCTCCAGCTCCAGCTACAGCCTGGCTTATTATACGGTCGCAAAATGAAATTACAAGCTCCTGAGGCAGTTGGGGCAGGTTGTTTCTCCGGAGCCACACCAGTGTGCTATGAAATCCCTGTGCGGTTATATATTCTCGTATAGGTATGGTACAGGTACCCACGTGCGAGTGTATGGAACCTACGTTCATTGTGCTCGCATCGCATGTAAGTTGTACACACACGCGCGTACGTACATATGCATAATTTATGCATACATATTCAGAGCATTTTGACCCAGAGAGAGAACAATATCGCTTCATGAGTACGCCGTCGCATTCCCTCCGCCCACTCTTCCATCTACTCCGGGATCTATCCACGATAGCTTGGCTATCGAATGGTTAGATAATATCTACTAATATATTCCATAAAGTACGGTAATGCATTGAAATCTTGAATTGACGATATCGATATTTCCAGATTCCATTCCTCGTACCTACCCGTACTCGGGTTTAATTTCATGAAATATACCTACATCATACATCAGACTTCGCGATATTTCGAGATGGTCTGAATTTAAAGACAACTCGTCTGTCTGTCGCGTTTCACGGAGATTCAAACCGTCAATATCCTAACCGGCTGATTCTCTTCCAAATTATTTCAACGCCGATTTTTCAATCGACTGGGGGGAACGCGACTCACGCGGCTGAAGATTAGTGTGAATAATGGAGGAACGAAGAACGTTCGCTCGACGGCCGTGGGACGATCTCTAGCTCAACGCCGTACCATGTCAATTAAACGACGTTGATCATCGCTAGTAAGAATTCAGTCTGAAACTCGCCAATGGCAATTGAACAGAGGTAGTACCTACATTTCTGTGTATACACGTGTTTTGAAATTTGTCTCAAAATCTCTTGATATTGGGTTGCGTCTGCTCCGATATACTGCCACACGATATCCGTCCACTGGAATGTAGGAGTCCACTGCCAATGAGTCTTCGAGTTATCGATAGAGTAATCGAAAACCACCGAAGTACATGATATCTTCGAGAATGGAAATCCATAACGAAATTCTAGTTCTAATAGGTTATAAATTTGTACCTTCTTATCGCGGATCCTTTGCTCAGAAATTCTATACTCCCAACCGCACGTATGTACGCGGAGGTAGACACAAATGTGCATACGCAGTATCGGGGAGATTGGACGGGTGAAACTTTAACCGGGACTCGCGGTGGTAGGATAAAGTCTAAGACGCCAAGTGGCCATAATGTCCACGATACTTAATTTCTGAGGACCGTCGGTTCATATTTCCGAGTTATTTAGTTGACGAAAGTTTAATCTAAGATCGTGAGTCCACGGGGCGGGGGTTGAGATTATCGGAGGCGGCAGACCTCGCGCTGCTCATTATTCACACCAAAGTTCTTTCCAATCTGACTCATGAATCTTATCGAAGCCTCATTAAATCTTACCAATCAGATAGGAGTCAGGCGGAGTACAATGAGCGGTTCGGGCTCGACTCGACGCTCGCGGGTAAAATACTGTTGCGGCAGATGCTCAACGCGAACAGGTACCGCACCTTGCTACCTCTGTCTCTGCCCCTGCTCCCGCCTCTCGCCTCTGCCTCGCGGCTAGCTCCTCGTTATCTACACCGAGGCTCGTGTGACTCTAGCCACAAGCTAACCTTACCCGTGCGTCAACCCCCTACGGGCGTCCGTCTTAAGTTATCTCCGCACGTTCATCCTTTATCCCATGTTCATCTGGCTTGTCTTCGTGATTCCGGTCCACCCATGGTGTTCCGAAACAAGCTTCGCAAACCTAGGAGTACATTTGTTCGTGGGGCGTGATAATGGTAGTGTAATAAAAATCCGAATGGGCTCCATTATTTCCGAATGATTTTTCAAAATAGACGACTACAGACACCCAGCAGACAGGTGCTGCGCCGAAGACTTTCGATCCGGTGAAAATCACAGAGATTTATGCGGTTACATACCTATCCGCATGAGCATAGTTCGTGCGGGCGATTATTTACAGGTGCGTGTGAAGTTTGATCCATGGTTCGTCAAAGTTTCGGCAAAAGATGTGAGGCCCGTAGCTGCGGTAAGCTCTTACACGGCGTCAAGGAGGGGGTTAATCCCAGGGAATGATCTCGACTTGACAATCAAATCCAGCGGAGCAACCGACGCTAATGGGTAGCCCGCAGGTCCGTGTCCCGATCAAAATACCTTTCAATAATCCCCAACAAAAATTGAGACCACTTTCGGTGACCCAAACTCAAAAAAGGACCAACAAATATTTAACGGTCGAGATACCTGGGTCGAGATTGGATCCATGTCCGAGCCCATTACGCGCTAATGCCCGTGTAACTATGGGGCCCAGCAAGTCTCACTCGTGGAGCAGCTGTCGCGACAGGTTCCTCGCCCGCGGGTTTTACAACCTGCCCACAAATAATTCATCCCGAAGTCAGACTGCGGTTTGGTGGGTCAAATACTTCCTCTGACCTTTCCGATGTTTCAAAGTGTACAAACAAGGCTCACATGCGCTGGTATAATACCTATGTATGAATAAAAATTCACGGGCTGCTCAACTTCATCGACAGCGCGTGAGAACCTGATCCAGTATACCTGTGCTGTACATATGCGTACGAGTACCTACATATACCTGTATAGGTATCGAATGGCCCATATGAATTTGTGACGTAAAATAGCGGAAGGGAACGCGCGCTTACTTCCAGCAAAGAGAGGAGCGGCTGAATTTATGTAGAGCACAAGCAATACGGTGAGCTTCATATATCACCCGTCGACCAACAAAACCTACCCCCTGCCAGCGTCTTGGTCCTTCCCATTCACCATTCACCCCTATCCTCCAGGACCCGTACCTAGAGGCGCGCCCGCGCATGGAAAGGGGAGAAGATCAGAGTAGGGAGAGTCGAGGTAGAGGATACGGGGGGATGATAAGGTGGAGAGTGGGGGATCACGTTTCTTACTAGGAGGAAAATATAATCTCTGAACACGACAGCTCATAAATATGCCTGCTACGGGGCAAATCAATCAATGACTGTTTGCGTTCGATCATACAGCTATAGTCGAGCCCCAGGAGTGGGGTAGTGCGTAAAAGCGAAACCGACGTCCCGCGTAGAGGAGAGCATGACGTATAGTATGCAGTATCTTCGGAGACCTGCAACTATCAACTGCATACCAACCTCTGCGAGGAATTGGAGGAGGGCGGCTTAAGGGTGGACATTCATTCTTAATGGGGCTTCTCTTCAGATTTTTCAGGTCAAGACATTCAGTGAATTTCGACAACAATTGTGGTTTAAGGATAAAGGGAGATTGATCCAATACGGTATCCTTCGGAAATAACAAACTTTCATCATCTTCTTCCTTTCAGGAAGAATCGTTGCAGGGCTCCATAAGGTTCCGTATCACGTGGATCTAGCTGGAATATAGTTAATCGTTTAATGTGTCATCATCTCCAATTACAAGCGTGTCGTTCGATACGTTTGATCCTCGAGATCAGACCGTTGAGCTAGAATCCGTTTTCCCATCTCTGTCGTCGCGAGAGTTCCGAACTCGTACAACTTCGTATACCTACATAGGTGTGGTACAGACACACAGCATGCGTACAAGTTTGGAGGCCTATAATAGATATCATAAACATTGACGGACTTAAATTGAAACCAAATAGCACGGCCCATCTCAGGCTTTGAAGTGAGTTCAGTGAGGCGTTGATTCGTAATCATTACGTGACACGTATTTGGAGAAGACGTTGATCAAACTGAACTAGGAGTTCCCAGGATAATACGTACGCGATGGATTATACGCAGGGGGACCCTCGTGATTTTAGTTAGTTTCGATAGTTTTATGATCGAACTCGATCTCCATGAAATTCAAGAACCCTTCGAGATCGGTGAGATACGCAAAAGCGTGTAGGCGTTAATCCCGAATTACGTCTTGAACTGGGAAGCGGTTGTCTTTACAGCCGAGTTCTCCGTGGACTCCGCACGGTCGAATGAGTGAGTAAGTGGCAAGACAATGGCTGGCCGTGGTACTACGTCTTAATGAGACTGAGAGCCCACAAATCTCTAGTTAACGAGTATACCGGGCCTCGGGGTATACATATAGACCGAGAACTTTGCTCGGGGTAGGTATGTCTTTTCGGGCTAACCGATCCTCACCAAAAGAGGTTCGGGAACGAGGAGGGCGGAGACGAGGCGTACCTCGTGCCGGTCGCGAGCAGGTGCGCAGGTGGTTAGGACTCAGGTGAAATGAAACGAGGTGTGAACCCTTCAGGTGCGTGCCCGCGGTTCGGCAGGGTGAGGAGTCTGCCAAATAAATTCTGCCAGTCTCCTCGGTGTTTATCCTTTCGATTTTCTTTCTGTCATTATGATCGGTAGACGAAACCGAAAATTCTATCCCCGAAGGGATCGTATTATTTCCTGAATTTTACGAAAGACAGGAGCAAGGGCGGCCCGGACCGAAAACAGATATATCGTGCATGGATCCCGCGGATAATTACATCCGCCGTGATATCGGGCGAAAATAATAAGTTGGGCGCGCGTCAAGTAATTACCTTGTATCAGGTCGTTCGTAAAGCGTGTGCAGCTCCACGGAGCATCCAACACATTAGAATCTAATAATACGTTATTATATTTCGGCGCGTCGATGAGTTAGCGCTTATACCTACCTACTCGTTTCCACCCGGGGATGAGCAAAGTCAAGCGACCCAGACCGAAGTCTAGGGAAGCTTGTTAGCGGACTGAGGATCGAGATGAGAGGGATGGAAGCCAACGATTACTAGGACTCTCTTCCCTCTTATTGCCCGATGATGGGAGCTGGAGCAACAGATTTTATCGCTTTTAAATACCGCCCACCGATAGGTATTGGATTTTTTAATCGGGCTGCTCATCCCCCAAGTACAACGATATCTCATAGACGCGATATTCCGAAAGCAATTGCTTTAATGATCCAACGAATAGTTTGAAGAAGAAAAAGAACTGGAATCGGGCTTCGTCAATTTCATCAAACTATACTTCGAGACGAATTGTAGTATTTTTACGGTACTTCTACACGAGTGCCTTGGATCGAGTGTTATATTCAATATATATACCGAACGTTACCTATATTTACATACTTACCGCACGCAGGGCTATACCTGGCGGGTAATTTGTAACGACTATAATATAGGAAACGGGAACGTGTAACACCTAGAAGCTAATTCTAGGTTAACCAAAGCCGACCGTGTCGGAATGTAGAAGAAGTTCGGCTAAAGATATACATAATGCTTCGTGCCCGGTCGGCAGCATGTGGAATGCTTAAACGTCGTGCTCTAATCTATGCAGGCTTTGAAATTATTTATACAGGTAGGTGGGCACACAGAGGGAGTCAGGTAACGCTGTGATATTTAAGCGTGAAGTGTTTCTGGCATGCCTGTTTGCTGCCGGATTACAACTCGTGTTTTACCCGCAGCTTCGCGTAACTATCTAAACCACGGGAGCAAACTCGGCATAGTTAGCATTTGATTACAATTAATTACGCTTCTAATTACTTTGTGGAACGGAATGGGGAAGGGAGTGTTCAATCGCTTCGGAATCCCCGTCTAGCCGTCGGTACCCAAGCAGGATATTTTTCCTCTCGTTATTATTCGGTTATTGTTTTTCGTCAGACGTTCAACGATGATCGCTTCACGATCCGCAAAACGATTTCAGATTTTGATGGATAAAGGGTTGAGAAATCTCGTTGTTAGTTTCAGTTTGTTGTCCTATACGACGAAAGGTCGAGTTATCTGTAACGAGTACAGAAGTTGGGAGGATTTCGGTTCTGTCTGAAGTGTAAGGGATCCTCCGGATCCGGGAACTATGATATCCGCATCGGTACGTGTACGTAGAGCTCAGAAAAATAAACGTCGAGGGTGAATGAATAAACAGGGAAAAGATAACCGCGCCACGGTCGCTTTACAATTTATTTACGTGTCGCGACTTCGTGTAATACCTATACCTACAATTTCGCCGTGATATTATTGCAGTCGGGCGCCCTAGGTTCCGCGAGGCGAGGAATACTGTGACACGTCAAGTAGAACAAACGATTTTTACTTCCGTGGGTAAAGCTCTCGCGGAGCACGGTGGATCGTGCGGAAGAGAAAGAAAAAAAAAAACAAAAAACAAAAAACAAAAAACAAATTAACAAACGAAATGCTCGAGTTTAACTGAATTTCGCACATAGGTGCACTCGCGGACGTAGGTAGACCGAGTTTACTCCATTAAATGACGTTTAGAATAGGGACGAGTCTCTCTCGCAGCGTAAAAAATCTACCGACAGAAAAGCTTGTTGAATCTTTTTTCCTGTGAATATATTCGAAATACATAGGTGTGTAGACGTTTTCCGAATCGGACGTCGCGGACGGCCTGCGTGTTGCCATTAGCATGAATTTTCATAATTTTCGTTTTTTTTCTCTGTTTTCTCTTTATTCTCCGTTTTTCTTCTCTTCATTCGGGAGAGCGAAGGAACGTTTAACGACAAAGTTTTCGCAGGTACCCGGAGTCAGGCTGTTGGGAAAATAATGGCTAAAGGCGGGAAAAAATAGAAGAGCAGAAGGAAAATCTCGCGAGCGAAACGTCCTGAGTGGTATGTTTCTTCGCGCTGCCAAGCGTTCCTTTTTCACAAACTTTGAATCCCTGATACCGCGCTGTAGAAACGATGCATGCACCGCGTTTCACCGAAACGAGAGAAAGAAGAGTGAAGAGAAAAGAGGAGAAGAGAGGACGACCAGATCACGAGTGAAAAACAGAAAAGGCGTTTTTCTACGACACTCTACAATACAACAACCCTACTCAAGCTCGGTAGGTTTCAATTGTCTCTCGTAAGGTGTACCCGAGCATAAAGGTGTACAGAGGTATGTACTCCACGTTTGTTTCTCTTCCCTCTTTCTCTCTCTCTCTTCCTCTCTAATCGGTGAGACGGAACGAGCAGCGATTTGTGTAACAGCGTCACCGTGAAAGCGCCGCTATAAGCCAAAATATAATGGAAACAAATATTTTCACCTATTTGTGGATATAATTCCGCCATCACAGCCTTCCGAGCGAAGCTTTTCTTAGTTCAGTATGGAGTCAAGTACATCAGTCATAATCAAAGCCGTGACTAGATGTATGTATGCGAAGGTAGAGCTCCTTAGGGGTGATTTGCGGGATATCTGATTGAGGGGTTGAGGAGTATCAGGATGGAAGTTTGCAACACCGAAAGGGCACCGGAAGATCCGATCCAAGATCTCACGTTGGGTACCGGATATTAGCCGGTACAGCGGGAGTTCTTAGGCAGGGAAATCGGAGGGTAGCTTGTACACTGGGATGGGTAAGTGATACGAGCGCAATGGAAGACGACTTGGATGCTTTGCAATCTTGTGGACTATAATAGATATGGCTAATTACTATTGTTTCTGTATACAATGGGCTTCCAGCTTGCCGCAACCTCTAACCTACCCGATCTCCGACTTCCACCCTTCAACCTGCATCTGTCTTCATATATATTTACATTACAGCAGAAGTGCCCCCCCTCCCCCCCCCACTCCCACCCGCGCCTTTCCAAAACAGGATTATATAGTTGAGGACTTTCGAGCGCGGCGATTGGGGCGATCAGCGAGACTCCGTCGCCATAAAAGCTCTGACAAATTTGAGGTTCAGTATGAAGCTTTCTTGGAGTATTGCGAATCGCGTTCCGTCGTCAATTGAACACATCAATGTGGCTGAAATGAATAATTATATTCATTCATCGGCGGCTCGCGCTGACACGCTCTAACGCAAACGCCTCAGCCGTGGAACAATTTGATTTTTTGAAATACGTTTTGTGGCCAATCGGAGCGGACTCTCCGGCAAAAGAACGATTGCTTTAATACAACTCCGACGGAAATTAGTTATATATATACATATAGTTACCGAACCAATTTTCACGTACAGATTGGATGCGTGGACGGAACAACGGGAAATAATAGACCCATGGAAGTCATCAAAATCGCTGAGAAAGTCACATTTTTACATCGGGAGAAATGGGCGTGTCACACATTTCCATTTATATCTGAGCCTGGGCATCGAAATCGAGCAAAAGGGGAAAGGAGCGCCATTCCGCATGCAATTCTGAGCACATACCGCCATAAATATCCTCCGTTTGTGATAAAACAAAGCCGAAAAACGGAAACTACGAAATACATGACGATAGGCGATTGACATTCGTTCGGCGGCCAATTATCAGAGTCATTTGGGGTTCTCCACCGAGCTTGGCCGGCTCCGTGGATACTGTGACCAGCGAATTTTTGACGCGTCGGCAATGCTGGCGGCACAAACTTTTCGGTGTACAGTGTTCGCCGCACCCAGAGGTGCCAGGATCGCTCACACATGTCTGTAATTGGCCGGCGCTGCGTGTGAGTGTCTGTGCACTGGTCAGGATATCCGTATACGAGCTACCACGAAAACTTTGTGTCGTCGGCATAACCGACGTGCTCACAGTATCCATTGAGCCGGCTAAGCTCCGCGGAGATCCCCGAATAGCTCTGATGAATTAGTCCAGTCAAGATATGGAAAAAACAGGTCGAGCCGAGCCAAATTGCAACAGAAGTGTTTATCATCGTAAAAATATGAGAATAATATGCTGAATCAGATATCCATAATCCGCGAACATCCACGCAGCGGAAATATGTTTTTCATCGACAAATAGGCGCAAAATTATAAACAATGAAAATTTGTTCGAAAACTCGTGAAAGTACTGAAAATTAAAAACGGAAAACAGAAAAAGTACTACGAAGAAGATGGGCAAATGTACCCATGAAAATTGCCCAAATTAGCCGCTCACTCGGTTTCAATTTTTCTATTTCAATTTTTTTTATCCAACGCATGTATGAGAAATGTTACTTCTCGGGCCTGCAGCAAGTGGCATATAGGTTGCGCTGTACAGGCAAGGATACATTAAAATGGCTGCGCATGCGCAAAACGACTAGATCTCACTTCTCGCGCTAGTGCTTTCCACTTCTCGCTGGTCAGGCACGGGAAGCAGCACTTCTCATGCATTTGTTGCATAAATTAGTATATGACACACGTACGAAAGAGCGACCATACGCATGCCGTGTGAAGTTGGTCCACAGCATGCGGATAATCGTTGCTTTCTCGCACTTGTATCACAAAGTACTATTACTCTTTCATTGTTTTTATTGTCAATATCTCTTTATGACCTCATCGGATAACGTTGAACGAGTTATTTGGCGTTGGGGGGTCAGGGTGAGAAAGGAAACTCAAACGTTCGACATAACTTCTGTCTTCGTTGAGTTTACTTCGTTACCCTGTCTCCCTCACGCCAAAAAACTTGTTCGCGCCATGGTTCTTATTTTTTTCCCCAATCTCGAATGTTCGTGACTCAATTGATTTCTAGATCAATGATCCTAGATCTCGCATGCGGAATTGTATGGTACCTGTCGCCGATACGATACAATTTCGCATGCGAAATCTAAGGTTCATGGATTTAAGAATACAGGCTCTGAGCAGACCATTGTTTCGAATGCTACAATTCTGTCACATCCGTTTTCGCAACCACATCGGATTACTCGCAGCGTCTATTCTGGAGCTGGCTTTTTATCGGTCATGATGGAAATGTATTTGATTTGAACAAGACGCCATCCCCATTCATCTGGCTTCATTTCCAAAGCCATACCTTTCCCGGTCATCAATTGTGCGTACACTCTCGAAAAATGCAATTTTGCAGCTCCATCAGGTGTCGGAAGCAGTCTTTCCGGGAGAACAAGAGTTGTCGAAGGAGCTAGATCAGCAGAGATCAATCGGCTTTTCAAAAAAAGCAGTGAGTCTCCAACCTTAGCTTTGTAAAGACTTGAGATAGCTCGTTCTCCGGCAAGTATCGATATTTCTGCTCGCACCTCTGAGTCATTCCACGTCAGACCGGACAAAATGTCTTCGATTCTTTTATAATTTTTTTTTTACAGATTGTACGAGCGGAATGAATACATCAGATAATTTTTCAAATTTTTTCATCTTCAATAGTTTCGAAGTTTGAGGGGGTTGAATTTTGTCAAAAAGCGACAAAACACGGAAACACGCTGTCGTTCAGGCGCTCATATCTTCGGTTCTATCCATCCTACAGACTTGATCTTATGCTCGTTTTGAAGCTGTCGGAATGTCGGAACCTACTTTCACATTAGATTTTTTACAATTTTGCTGAAACAACAATGACTATCCGTTATAAGAATTATATTTTTCAAACGCGATTTTCAAGACGAGGGCACGCTCTTAAAATTTTGGAAAAAATATGAGCCTGTTCCTTGGACAATTATCTAAAAGATAAACGAGTTCTGGGATGGAACTCGAATGGGAAGTATTTTCAAACAGCGATTGATTAGGTAGAAAGCGGCGCTGGCTGGTGCCGTGCGATGCGGTTGGAACGTCTCTCACGTAGAATCGACTTCAGGTAACAGATCCCGAAACGTTTGACATTTTTTTTTTCAAATTGCCCCGCGATATCGAAGGCTGTCTTGTAACATTGTAAGAAAAAAGAATGAAAGTTTGAGAATATTTTTGTTTTTGGTTGATAAAATATTTGAACACGAAAATGAACCCACCGCTATTAAGCGGTTCAGTAAGAAGTATAGGCGACTTGTAAATATAAACAGGATGGCAGTCGAAGTGGGTGTTAATAAATTTACTTACACAATATATTACGATTGTCGTATTGTTTATTCTAAAAATTGGTACACAAAAATTGAATGATCTATTCTACGGTTAATTATTCGGATGAAAATGCAGTTACATACGGTTCAGCTTTGGTAAACCTTTTTGCTAATGTTTGTCTGTATCAAAACGGCTCTATATAATAAGAGGTGAGCGTACCGCATGCTAATTTTGGTCTTACAAAGCGAGGTTGTAACACATCAGATTCTTTTTTGTAAAGATCTTCGTCGGTGAAGAATTCTGCGTGAATATATCTTTGATGTTTCTATTATTTTTAGCCCAAGTGAAGAATTTTTTGGCTGTACCTACTGATTGGTTCTTGCAATTGTCGAAGACTACTTTGGGTAGCTTATCTTTTTACAGCCCCTCCAATGCCGTCACAAGGCCCTTTTCCGTGCGAAGTGGCAAAAAAGTGCCACAACGCACTAACTCCAAAGTATTCTTCGTGAAGACACGAGCTCAAAAAATTCTTTTTCTTTTCATACTGCGCACTGGCTCCATCGGAGAAACAAATTATCCTATTCACTTCTCGTAATTCTCGTTTGAGAAAGTTCACGAGATGTCTCCTCTGGTAGAGATGAACGGCGATGGTGTCGTGTTACAGGCACTCCGATATCGCAACGTAATTCTTGTGTTTGTGATTGCTTCATCTTCATTACAACAGACAACGAGAGGATGTAATGTAATTTGTTCGTTGTTCCAACGAATACCCTGGATCGCGTCTTGAATTACGAATGCGTAATTTTCGGCAAAATTGCGCACACTACCGAACATTCCCCTGGTTGTAACTGCTCCTTCAGTTCCAAAAAATACGCAGAATGTTGCTTAGCAATTGATGCATGCGTAACCAGTACTTTGACTGTAACCATAAGTTTTCATAAATACTCTTCCACGGGGGTTTGAATCGATTCCAGATTTGTGCGATCAACCGATATCCACTGCTTGGACGTCCCGATATCGATGAATTCTGCTTCGAACAACTCTTGCTGCTGGTTTTCTGAATTTTCGGTTCCTGGGCAAATTCTACATTCCCTCAAATGGCGTTCGGTTTTCCGCGGGCTGCACATCATCCTCGCTAAACAGTCTTTGTAATTATTGATAGGTTGCGGTGCGTCGGCTGTTAGTTGTGCTACCTTGCACCGTCTAACATGAATTTCACATTTTCACGAATTGCACAGACACAAACTGAGTGGGTTCGGCTGGATCCAGGTAGTACGCAGTTTTGCGGTCCTAATTCACAAAATTTGGAAGAGCCGATGCTCAGATCTTGATACTTTTCTTCGAACATCCGGTACGCTTCTTTTAAGTTGGTTAAAATCAACCGTTTCTCTTTTTGGATCCTCTCGTCGTTCTCTATGACAGAAATATAATTCTTTTTCCCTGTCATCGCGCGGCCCATATAATATCAGATGTGTAGAAATTGGCTACACAATTTTCTGTAGCTTCGTCTAACTTTTTTCCGTTTCTACAAATCGGGCTCGATTAAATCCCACGGTTTTCCGCTGTCTTCTCGGCTACCGAAATCAAGTGGCTAGAAGCACCAAAGTTTTGACGAATTTCTGTGAACCATCAAGAGTGAAAAATTGTCAAAGTTTGAAATTTCTCGCTCCGGTCATCAGTAGTACGGAAAGCTGTTTTTAATGTCTCCATTATATCGACTTCTTTTGTTTCATCCACCGATTCAATTTCCTCTACGATGTGATACACTTCCGAAGCCATTGTTTTCTGTAACTTCCGGAATTTTTGCCGGGGGATACTTTCCGTGACACAATTTTCTTTTATCAATAGGTGCAGATCCGCCCGATATATCCAAGTAGACTCTCGTTTAATTGTTCAGCGTCGACAGTTCTCTTGGTCGGCGTTGAATCCTCGTCGCGCTCTAACAAACGTGATCCTGCACTTGAACTGGCTTGTGGGGATCATCGGTATTTAATGAACTGTCACTAGTCTCGCTAACGATTTCCGGCATTTAAAAAACTTTTAACCGGCAGTAGTCACAAATTTTCTCGTCTGCAGATAAAGGCACGTCTCCCATCTCCGATTTACGTAGCATCCCAGGCAGTGCAGGTCTCAAGTTTTTTGAACACTTTGTCCCATGCTCTGCCAATTGAAACGGGTTGAAACAGTAATCATAACTCTTCCGTTTCGGTGCCATATCGAGTGCGAAATACTTCAGAAATTATCGACTCAGAACTTTGAAATCGCAGAGCGAGTGTTACTTGAACGAGTGTCAAAACGATACTGAAATACACGTCGACTGCATTCTCATGGGACGGGCTACAAGGGGCAGGGGAATTCACGCAGGGCAGCAGCTATACGACGGAATTACGGAAACGAGGTACCAAATAATTCAATAGGCCAGTTATTGAACTACGCAGAAAACCAATGGGACTATCGGATTTAGAGAACCTTCATACACCAAAATCTATACAATTTGAAGTTTACTCGAAGCTTTAGACTAATTAATGATGAAATAAAAGCTCTTTACCTGGGCTCAACATAAAGAAAACATTAAGAACCTCAACTCGATAGTGTACCAGGTAATCCAAAAAGAATTTGAAAATGTTTCATATCCTGTTGCCTGAAGTCATTTCTACGTAAGGGGCACTCCAACTGCGTCGCGATCGCACGGCGCCAGCCTGGGGGGCTCCTACCTAATCAATCGCCGTTGAAAAACACTTTCCATCCGAATCCCATCCCAGAATTCGTTCATCTTATAGAAAATTGTCCAAGGAACACGCTCGTATTTATTTCAAGATTTTAAAAGCGTGTCCCCTCACGTTGAAAATCGCGTTTGAAAAATATGATCGCTTATAACAAATAATCACTTTTGTTTCAGCAGAATCGCACGAGTTTAATGTGAAAGTAGATTACAAGAGCTTCAAAACGATCATAAGATCAAGTCTGTAGGATGGATAGAACCGAAGATACGAGCGCTTGAGTCACAGCGTGTTTCCGTTTTTGTCGTTCTTCGACAAAATTCAACCCTCTCCAACCTCGATACTATCGAAGACGAAAAAAATTTTTTTAATTGTTTCATGTATTCACTTCACTCGTAGAATCTGTAAAAAAAAAAGTTTGTTGAGTTTCGAGAACATGCTGTCTGAACGGTGTCCGGTCCGACGTCGAACGACTCCTCTGGGCTTGCAGTAAACACTAGCGCAGCTGTTTCGAATTCTTTATTCGATCGACACCGAGAAAGAGCGACTTGTTTTTCAATGCCATAGAAGCATGACGTCGTATCACGACCCCAAAAAGCATGAATGAATAAAATTTTATCACATAGCTTCCCTCGCTGCGCTTTGGTTCTACCGATATTCCAAAGCTACGATTCGGTTTATATTATTTTATTATTCAATATTTTTTTCTTTTTTTTTCTTTTTCTTCCCCAATTTTCATTCATTTCTACTTCGGAATCTATCAAGCTGTAATATTCGCGGACGATTCGTGATCTACTAGCTCGAAGACAAACCACGCGCATAGCTCCGTACCTATATCTCGCACTTTTGATACCATCATCGCGATAGAAGCCAACGATTTTTTCAAATTTTCTCAAAAACGGTCGGAAATATCGATATTATAGTCGGGAGTCTTCTTGTAGTACCATTTCTATTTTACACTTCTGATCGAAAGTACTTCCTTGACATCCCGCGCGGTTTTCAAGAAAATTTCATTCGTTTACGAATTTGCGCAATCTTTAATTTTATTTTTTTGCTTCTTTTACGAAAAACATATTTCTGCTGCGCGGATTTCTGCGGATTTTGGATATCTGAAGCGGCATGTTTTTCCGATATTTTCAAGACAATGAGCACTCTCGTCGCAATTTGGCACGGCTCACAAATCATATTTTAACCGGACTAAACGGCCACCGGGCGCCATTGTCAATCGCCGCTCATTATGTATTTCGTAGGTTCCGTTTTGCGGCTCTGCTTTAGCATGAACCGAGGATGTTTTTGGCGGTATATGTTCGGAATCAAATGCGGCATGGCATGCACTGTTTTTCCCTTTCGCTCGTTCTCGATGCCTCTAGGCTCGGATATAAATCGAAACGTGTGACACGGCCACTTTTACGATACAAAAAAATCATTTTTTCAGCGATTTTCATGATTTTCATGGGCCCATCAGTTTTCATCGTTCCGTTCGCGATCCAATCGACACGGAAAAATTAGTTTGATGGCGCCTTTTCGCAATTAGTTTTGGGGGTGATGAAAACTGCGTACGGAATCGCATCAAGACGAGGTCTCCGATTTCGGAGGGTGACGATCGCCAAGCCGAAATTGACGAGAGCAGCAGTAATTCACTTTTTTAATTGTTAAAAGTGCAAGTATCCGACATTGTGCCAAAGTCATAAAAATTTGCCGATTCCAATTGCTGGAGGAAGGAATTCGGTATTTACATAAGTCCAAGGGAGAGTTTGCCCGGCTTATCTCCTTTATGTAATAGTACTGGGACGTGGAATAATAGATACGGTTATTTCGTTAAGATAGTGAAGATGAATTATGGAAACTACTTGAGTCGTATAGTAGACGCGGGGGAGGAAAACGAGAGTGGAGAAAAGAAGAAAAGAGAAGGAGGATAGAATCGGATGATCGAGCGCTTCACTTGGCCGTGAATGAACGAAGATTATAAAACAACCATAAATTCATCTATTTTGAAATTCACCCTGTGATGGTATCGTGTCTGCAGGAGTAGCAAATTGAACTGTTTTGATAGGCGAGAGTCAGGGCCCATGGGAGAGTTCGGTGTCTCGCGCATCGCGACTTCCAGGGAGATGAATGAGAATCAAGGTTGCGAGCGTAAGCTGGGAGGTTAATTTGTCAAATGCCGACACTAAGCAGCTAACTTCAGCACGCTGATGCCATAGCTCATCCCCCGAAGCTCGACGATTTAGATCTAGCTATTCCCGTGTCAACGACGCTTCCTCAGACGTTCGCGTTGGACCTAGTAATAAAGCACCGAAGACAGCCCGAGTGGATACTCAACGGAATTGGCACCGTGTAGGTATATTAACACTCGCGGAACAACTATCTGCTAGCATATGGATACAGCGAGCGAGGTTCTTCGTCGTTTACGATGGTGAAAACTACCTACTTGCTGCGAGGAACTCGAGAGCAGCGTCGTCGATGTTCTAACATGAAACCGAGAACTGGCGCCCAAATTTTCTCCGCATTTCTAGCTCTCTCTCTCTCTCTCTCTCTTTCTCTCTATCTCTTTGCATCCCCCTCTATTCCTCTCATTGTTCATCTTGTCTCTCGTTTAGCCTCGGGAGTGTTGACGCCGGTTCGTGTTTGGTAGTGGTCAGAATTAGAGCCGAGAGAGGGACATCCGGACGCCCAGGGTAAACCGTGGACGTAGTTGAATTACACAGGCTGCTTGACTTCGAAGTGCCAAATTAGTAACAATGGCGCACGATGCTTCCTGTCCAATCTAAACAAGTCGAGCATGGAGTTACTACTAACTTTACTGCGAAGCCCGTCACACTGCTCTCGAACAAAGTTACCCGCCATTTCAAACCCACCCCATAATGGAGGATAGTATCAAACCGATGATCCAATGAACACTGGTGCCCTCGGCGTCACGGCGCGACGACGGTGGAAATGAAACTATGTTATCATGGTACGTCGCGGGTGACCTCGTAGTCGATTAACCAATTTCGATTTTAGTCCTGATGGCTTTTCAAACATTCGTGCAATCATACTGGGAGGATAAATATTTTATGAGTCAGCTTTAGCGATGAACTTCATCACTTTTTCGGCTACAGTTGTAGTCATCATACAGCCGAGTACGAAATATTTATACTCGGAGCGGTGTGCTCTTAGGCGTTCCTCAGAACATGATCCAAGACAGGACATCGGAGAATTTCTAGAGATTTCTTCGATCGATTGAGAAGTCGTATAAGCGAAATTTTGGATCAATCGTAAAACGCCCTTGTTATCTGAAAAAACTTCCTAGCTGCGGCATTCTGTGAAACAACTTTGACGCATTTCATTCGGTACTTTACCCGGCTAAATTCCCGCAGGGAGTCACAGCACCAGCGGGGGGATTTAGTTGTATTTTATTCAGCTACTTTATTCCAGGACTTGTCACAGTTTTACATTTCCATCGTCTGGCAACATCTGGCGCGCCGACGGCGCCCGTGTATTTCTATGCTACCTCGCTTCCCCTTTTCTGTCTATCTCCCTCTCACTCTCACTCTCACTCTCCCTCTCTCCCTCTCTCTGTGTTCCACCCTCCTATATTCATCCCTCTTTTCTTCGCACCGCTCTTTCCTTACCTACCTCCTATTCCAGTCGCCTCGGTATCTTCATTACGCAGCTTTGTCGACATGAACGTCGACTCCCTTAATTCATCCAATTCACGTGATTTCTTACTTCGTTCACTGTATTCAGATTAAACAAAGTTACGCAGACGAATGGTAGCCGCGTGGCTCGTGGGCAATTCAAAACAAGATTCCATGTCATTCCATCTCGCTCTCGGTCTTCTCTTTCCTCAAATTTCCTTCTTCGTTTTCCATATACTACTTTGCTATCCCCGTTTCTTCTCAACAGAAGACAAAGTAGAGAAAAAATAACGAGATAGAAATAGAGAAAGAGAGGAAGAGGAAACCCGCGGGGAAGGGGGAGGGGGAGGGGAGATAAAAAAGAAAAAGACTCCGGTCCATATATCATCCCTATCTATCGACGCTCCATCACTCTCGCTTTCGAGCGATTCCCACAGGCTGCATCTTGGGGTCCCATCACCAACTTCTCTCAGGTCCAGTACCTACCCTATACTACGACCAACACTCGCCCGTACACCTCCATTTTCCATCATATCTGATGCTTTTTATGCGCGCGGGTTACTGCCGCTGGCCGGTGTCCATTTAGCGAGCGTCGTTTACCCCGGCAGACTTCTCAGTCGACCATTCAGTGTCACTGCCTTTGGGCTCGCGTTAAGATCCCTACTAAACGATAATAAGATGTATATGTAGGTATATATATATATATATATATATACACACAAATATGTGTCGCTGTACCGGGTCAATCCTTCGAAACCTTCGCTCGACGCGCGGTTTCTTATCCGTTCGCTTTCAGCGTAGCTCTCTATACTATATTCGTATTTGGAGATCGAAAATATCGTTTTACGAGATACTTCCATGAAAAAAGCAAAAAGGAAGAACCGTGGGACGAAACGTTTTGGGGAAATCGCCGTTCATTGCTTTCAGATAGCTTTTAGATTCCAACAGGACAAGGCGGGGGTATCCGAAAAGCAAACAGCTCTACCGTTTTGGAACACTCTGAGCCGTTAAATCGTCCGGAGGATTCACTCCTGAAGGAAGAAGGACTCTGGTATCCCGAGGTCGCTAAATGGATTGACTCGCATTACCATGTAACACTGAATACATCTCGACCTCCAGAATGGCTCGACCTTCACCGCCATTGTGTTGTCTCACCCGAGCGGGTAGTTCAGCGGACACATGTACGAGCCTGCGATTCGACGTTCGAGCTAATAAAACGCTCGAAAACGAGTCCGAGTGAAATTGAAATTTGGTATACTAAATACACGAGTCTTAGAATCTTTCTGCAGTTCAAACAATTCCGATTGTCTTTTTCCTCCTTCTCCATTTCTCTTTCCACGCTACGTGCATGTGGTTTGCTCCTTTCTCTCGTCGACCGTTTTGTCGCGCGGAGTAAAGCATTTCCTTTTCTACTAGGTAGGTATAATAGGAGGTGGTTGGTTGGTATTACAGGGCGCGTGGCCTGCACGCGTTGCATGCACGTGCCTTTTGTCAGGACATCTTTATTCAGCGACCTTTTCTCGCTCACCGAACTGCACCCGAGCTACGTGTTTACGAGTTTAGACATTGTTTCGCGAGGCTGAGCAGAAGAGAAACCCTCGACTCGAAACAGGTGAGTTTCCAAAGAGCCACTCGAGGGATCCGGATAACTGATAACCGCAAACGCGGTTACGACACGAGAACAAAATCCAAGCACGATTGACCGAGAACCGGTGGAAAAAAAATGTTCCACCAAGTCAGTCGTGGAAAAAAGTTTCAGTTGTTTCCCCCACAGCCAAAGCTTCGCTCCGGGGACACGGCCGCAGGCATTTGTCGCATAAATTATGACACGCTGTCGCACAGGGACACCCCCGATGCCAGGTAACGTCCCCCGATATCTGAATATATTCGAGCAAATTTTATCGATACGACTCGTGCATTTATACGACGACCGTGTCCACCGGAGTTCCGCGGTACCGCGGGGATCGCTGCCTACCTACGAGAGCGCCGATCTACGGCCGCCCGGACATTCGGACGTAGTTGTATTAGGCAATGGATTACAGATGTGGTGGGTGGATACGTGTTCCTATCGGTCGATGTAGGCACTATATGACCGAGTTATGTCAGATAGATTGGGAGTAATTATAATATTTACCGCAAAAACAGACCCGCAGGACACTCTACCGCGCCTCGGTACCCGGATACCCTCGGCAATAGGACAGTGCAATATTCATTGTGCAGTCAGCGGGCGGTACCAACTGCGAAACACAGCCGGTCGTTTAATATTTCAATGTTGCACCGAGGGACGTTCTCCGGGTTGTTGAAATCCCACAGGATTACCGTAACGCCGAGGCGCGGCGATAGACGCGTAGCGACGATCCACTTTTCAATTGGTACCGGATATACATATACATATACATATACATATACATATACATACCTGCCTACCGCACACGCGTTCTCGCAAGTCACGAAGAGTCGCTTTATCGCGTTTTCGTCGGTTTCTCATCACCGGGCTTAAAGCTGCGTTCTCGAGCAAATTTCGCACTTTCCTCCGACGGCCCCGGGGCTGTAGACTGACCGACTGAAAAAATGGGCGAGCTGAAATATTTTCAACTACCCGTGAATATCGGAAGATGGGAAATTTGCATGAGGATCGCAACTGCACCGATCGTGAGTGTGCCTACATAAGAGTGATGTTTGGTGCTCGTTCGAGTGCTCTCTCCCTCCTGGCATAACACCCTCGCCAACTCAGAATGGAAACTTTCGAAAACTAATTAGAGCATTGGGAATTAACTGGGAAGAATTTTTCAACGTTGTAAAGCAAAAAACGAAAACAGCGAACAGCGAAAAGACTCACGACTCGTCGCCGAGAGTTTTTCCGAGTAACCGTTCTGGCTCACCATTGCTCGAGGGACGGTTTAAACGCTCGATCAGTCACTTATTTCTGGCGAATTTTTGTCTAAACTCAAAAGATAATGAGTTTCGGTCACCGTCGTAGTCTGGACTGCTTGGTGAAGGATTAGGTACCGCCCTTGGTGTTCGTTCTTCAATCGACGGTACGATTATTTGACTCCCGCCGAATATATGAGCACCCAGATTGCCCGCGATAACAGAGTAATTCAGCATTGACTAAATAATTACCCCGATCTGGTGCTATAACAATTTGATTCATTCTGACGGACTGGCATATAATATCAATTAACGATCAACCGACCTCCTATGCAATATTGTCCGGTGATCCCTGACTAAATATTGCAAGGGACGTTCGCGTGTCAAACTACCTAGGTATGTATGTACCTACATAGGTATATGCGTGTACCTGGGTCGCGCCGATCGTCGAGCACTTTCAAACAAACTTCGCACTCCGGAAGGGGTTGTGCAGTTTTAATGTATTTCACGAATCTCGACGCTGCCACTGAGGTATTCCGTCGAATATGTCCACCGGCACATACTGCGGGGGATGCATATCATCCATGGAATGATATACCACGCCGCCAAGAGTCTCACCCATTCGGCAATCAGATTAGCATTCGTGTCACGAGATTTCATTTAATTTTCTATACAATTTCGTGAACATACGTGCCTGCATAGCTGTGTCCTATCATCGAAACAGAAGAAACAACTATTTCGTATCTTTCTCCTGTCGTTTTCTTCCCTTGAATAATCACCGACCGCCGCGCCGCCACATAGGTATACGTCAGGTGAGGTACAGTGGTAATGGATCCAATTGCAGGTAGCGTCAGTTGTTACGTTGAATGTTACCAGATTAACGTTGGCTACTTCGCGTAATCTTATCCACGGGAAGACGGGATGGATGTAGAGAGAATGGGATCTGGAAAGGAAGTTGGGACCAGCGTTTTGTAACGAGCAGAGGCATCATTCCTCAACGTCAGGGCAACACCCAAGCTCGCCCATTGTAATCGGGCTTATTTGTCAGCAGTGGTATCTCTGCTCAGTGGCCACTTGGGTGTACCGAGCTCCCCCATACCAGACCGGGCTAACCAGGCTGACACCTATCTATACATTTTGGCCTACCCCGGAGGAACGGGATGCGATGGGATGGAATGGGATGGGATGGGGTAAGCCCCAGCCAGTCATACCTAAGCAGAGTAATTTTGACCGAGCTGGTTTTTGCCAAGTATTTGTTGCGTGGTGTAAAAACCTGTTCCCTGGCCAAAAACGGAATAATACTGGATAGAGGGAGAAAAACAACTGCGACTGCTTTGTGGCATATGTGCGCGAGATCGGGTATACGATACGCAAAACACAGTTTCGTTCGCCCCTCCGTTGCTCTTGCCAGTTTTGCTTGATGAATGATTGTTGCTATCTGGCGGTCCCGCGGCCGTTCGTTCGTTCGTTCGTTCGTTCGTCCGCTGGATATGTTTAAAAAAATGTTACATCACACGGCACGAAACTCTCTCTCTCTCTCTCGCACGAGTGCTCGATGTGACGCGGATTTGGGCCTTCTCCATAACCATCGCATCACGTGACAAGTAACGTGTACAAATTGGAACGTTTCGAGGGCTTTCATGTCCTCCTGGAGTGATACGCGGGACAGTATAGGCACCCGTGGCTTTGCCAGTGGTTGGGTTGATATTCGTCCCCATATTCGCCAAACCCGTTGAATATTGTAAAAGGTTTTCTCATGACGCAGATCAATATCGCTTTTCGCTTTTCATTCTCCACTGCAACTAATTGCTCGTTTTATTTAGTCACGTCCATTACATGTCTGAACGAGGTTTGTATTCTACCTATGTCCAGTTGTCTCGCTCTCGTCCAAACAAACAACGCTCTGTTTACTTGTTCAGGTAAACAGAGTACGAACGATGAAAATAGAGAAAGAAAGAGAGAGAGAGAGAGAGAGAGAAAGCGCACATTAGATGGAGAATGGAGGATGGCGACAGTTAATTCCACAGACGGACGGCAGTTTCACCGCAATTATTCCATTTCAAGCATTTCCTTTCAGAATCTCGTCACCACCTGCGCTCGAGCATCATATTTTCAAGTTTCAAGCCCGAATGTATTATCTCTCTATGTTCGGACTCGTCGTAAGTGTAACTAAAACGACGGGGCTCGTTATGAGGCGATGTACGCAGTCCCACTAACGAGAGCAAATTAGCTCTTGCTGCCGCGAGCCACTTTGCAGACACCTACGGGCTGTGGAGGCAGCCGTTAAGTGGTCGAGGATGCAAATTTGTTTTCTACCTTTGCCCATTCACCTCACCGTTTTTCACCACGCCGCGCCGCGCCGCGCAGTCTCCGACGCTCGGTGACTGGCTACACTCCACACACACACCTTCCGTACGAGTTCCTGACAGAGTGAGTGGCTTTTCCTTTTCCATTCACAGAACGGGCCAATCTGATCCGTTGATATTTATTGCTATCCCTCCCCGCGTCGTGGAAAATTCTCTTCGCTTCTCTATCCTTCGCAATTTAACAAGTAAGAAAATGAAGAAAATAGCTATCGACTGTGTTTTTCTTCAATTTCCTGAATCTCTCGTACAGGAATGAGAAACTCCCTCTCAAGGTCGTCGTTGAGGGTTTCGGAAGTGAGAATCCCCTGCCGCGTATGTTTACAACGGCGGAGCACGACCGTCGCGTCGGGCGTCAGCGACCGTTGAACGCGGAGATGTCTTCTTGGATTCCTTCGTCAGCAACCGGGTCTAGTAACGTCCTACCGTGGGCAGTAATCGTCCACGCGCCGCACCGCACCCGAGGGTCTCGCAGCGTCCAAGAATCCTGCCGTGAGAGCAGCAGCGTAATCGGAGATACCGTCCAACGGGCTCTCTGCGCTAGTTCGGGTTACCTGCAAGTGGGGGGAGCTCACAGGTTGTCAGAGATTTGGCAGCAGGTTTCGGTCCATGCCGAATCAATTTTGGCTGGCATTCGATTCGATTCAACGTTATGCGGTCCTCCAGTGCAGTCTCTCAGATGTCATATCTAATCCAATTGAACATCCTATTCGCGATTAACTTGCACCTTTCAATCCGCAATCGGGTCATTTCGTTTTGTGCTGTGCTCCACAACGTGTACCGGATTAGTATTCACCCATTTACAGCAGACTACCCTCCTGATAGCCGTGATTATAATTGGACTAATTTATAGCGTGGTGGTTTCAAGCTCTAGCAACTGTTAGGTAACATCCGGTCGGTGTACGGGTCTGTTATATACACGTATACAAATATACGTTAGTCTCGTAATCGCCTAGTTCGCCGGCACTATCCGATGCCGCAAGGCTATTACCACTTCAATTTATTACAGGTGAAATTACTTGACGCGAGCGATGTAGGTACTATAACTCAGCGGAGCGGTACGTTATTTACTCAAATTTATCATCGGACACGATTCATCTACCGTTCAGGCTTGAGTAGGTGGTAGGTAGTGTTGTTTTGCCGAGCAGCCGAAGGTGTAGCTTTTCTTTTTTTCCTCTACCGCTGGAAATCCAGATTGATCAAATTTTCCACCACCGTATACCCGCTCATAATTCTATTTGGAAGGCCTGGATACGATCGTCCGAAAAGTGACGAAAATTTCTCGAGAGATTTCTCACGAAGCTTTTTTTCTCCCGGGCGACATCACATGCCCCGCGATACTTTGGGCCTCGATTTGATTGACGTCCGATGTGTATAAATATGACGACCTCTCTTGTTCTGCGCTTTTCCAATACGGTTGAGGAGAAATTGATAACCGTCTGAAGAGAATTATCCCCTGGCACTTACTTCCCCTCTTCCTCTCTCTTTCCCTTCTTTCCCGTTTCCTCAACGGCCACTCGTCTCCTCTTTTTCCTTCTCTTTCAACCCTCGGAGGATACGCATCAATGCCACATTTGCCACGAACCGGTGGAAGAGTTCCTAAGAAAAAAAAAACCATACACACATAACGGGCGGCGGGATAACGCAATATTTTCATTCCTATAGAGCTGTGAAATTATCCGCAAAGAATCGCTGGCATTAAATTGTGATCAGGACGTGGGAACAATTGGGGAAAATCCACCTGCAAGAAGTACGTATGATCTTTTATATTTGCTCACCGGTGATCGATCCTGTGTAGAAATCTTCCCCGTTTCTTCAAAGCTATTCGCAACCTCCGCGCCAATCGCGTCCTGCTCGTGGTCGACCGACCATCGTACCTGTACGACACCAACTTCACGCGCCGAATTTCCAACCGCAGATCTCATCGCCTGGCCGCGTCTTTGTCGTTTTACGGACTACAACGACAGGGCGTGGGCGTCGATGACAGCCACACCGCCGTCGTTTGCTCGTGTTCATATTTTTCGTCTCTTCTTTCGCCTCGCTCTTTAGTGAATAAATTTCCGAAACCAACGTGAGAAGATACATTCTCTTTGTACAAAAATCCATAATTACCGGATCGTCGATTATGCTGATTGATTGTGTGATCGATCTTGTCATTATATCGTCTGTGAGTGACGTCGTGTTTCTGAAATATGGATCTCAGCATCGTCTCGTCTCGCACGCCTGCGATGCGCGTCGTGGAGTGTAAAGGTTTTTGGTGAGAGGAACGAACGGTGCAGCGTGGTTTCCAGGCGATTGATTCCACTCACATTCTAGTCTTCGTGGCGAACGAGTTTCTTCATCCTGTACGGATTTCAGAATTCACCGTCCTCGCAAAGGCACCCGAGACTACTCGAGGCTGGACGAGAATTTGGCCGCGGCTACAGCTGCGGGTCAGAGGACCATCAGAAAACGCGACACTCTCGTCTTCATTGATACAAAGAGGAGCAGCGAGGGGCTGCGTTTACGCGGCAGGGACCTTGAGCGGGGGAGGGATAGCGCCTTGAAGAGGCTCTACAGAGGTCGGGAAAGAGGTAATCTGAGACCTTCGAGAAGAAAGACGTCGTCGTACATTCTGCGTACCCCTTCTCCATTCCTCCTCTTCTGAGCGTCTGGTCTTAATCGGGCGAGGTAATTAGTAAGAGAGAATGAAAAATTATGAGAGAAGAAGGACGTTAAACGGTTCATTTGTGCGAAAAATTTGTCCGGACACTTTTTTCGTCACTGGGAGCTGGTTCTCTATTTCTGCCAAGTAAGCTACGAAAATAAATATACAGCAGGTGGAAAGTTGGGGAGGATGATAAAAGGTAAAAGGTAAAAGGTAGAAGGTAAAAGGTAAAAGGTAAAAGGTAAAAGGTGGTTTGCAAGCGCAGCACGTATATGACATTGGCGTTATAACTTGACAAACTCATAAAGATAGCGTGGCAGCAATTGACGAGATAGCGTACCTGCGGATAGCTGTACGGTATAGTGCTAGGTACTACGTACAATGTACTTACCAACCTATAGGTACGTACGTACGTACGTTGCTCGAGCAAAAATAAGCAGCGGGATGAGTAGAAGAGATGAGTGTATCTTTGAGGACAAAGGGAAGATAAAGAAGCGGGTTCGGAGGCAACGTTTGTCACGCGAGGAAAACTATTGCAGTCCGTTCAGGTTGTGCTATGTGAACGCGCAGTTGACCGACGACTTTATTGTCAGGATTGCACCTTCCCATTCCCTTTTCTTTCCACCTCTTTTCTTTTCATTAATTTATCTCTCTGACATCTCGTGCGTTATTAGTTTGTCCCGTACGCCATTCTGACCGGGCGTTATCACCGCAAGCCGGTCGGTCGGTCTCTGCGATCGTACCAAACCAGGAAATCTAAAAACTTGAACGACCGCTATACTCCTGTTCAAAGTCGACTGGTACTACTTACTTAGTGTCAGATACTTGTACGTGGACGGTGAACTTTATTCTCACCAAAAGACTGCAGCCTGACGCGAGAACAGACTCGATGGAAACCCTTGACTACTTTCACCGTCCTGCTCCAGTCAATCCTCTTGACAAAAATGGCAGAGACGTTAAGCTAACGTATGGAAATTGCAGAGTGCATCTCATGCTGCTTCAACGGCACCAGGCTCGTTCTCAGAATAGAAGACACGAACGTAGGTACGATAATTCTGCAAAGAGAAATAGAGTCGAAGTCGCTCTCACGCTTTGGATGGAATCCACGATCGGAAATAGAGTCGGAGACTGAGACTTGAGGACGCGGATAAGGATGAGAATACAAACAGAGATCCGTGTCGACTGCAAGGAGGGAAACCTTCGTTCACTAAAATGGTCGCCAGTGAACCGAGTGAACCGTGCAAAACGCCTCTTTGACGGTATAAGAGCCAGGTGTGACTGAACCCCGCTTAGATTCTGGCGGAAGTTCTGCAGAGTCACAGAGCTTGTGGCAGTTTCTTTGATTCCTAACTTCGGGAATGATACAGGTATCCGTAGAGCCTCGAATGGATCTCAAGCGATTTCTGGTTGATCGATGAATTGCTGATTTCTCTTCGCCTGAAATTTCATCGCCGCTCTCGGCGCGTGATGAAGTGCTAATATAGAATCTGACGAATGCTCGAAAAACTTGAAGCGAGACGATACCATGGTCGAGCGAAACGTTCCGAGTGAGAACGCGAGAGAGGGAATCGTGGACCTCAGATTTCCCAAGCGATTGTCTCGCAAAGTCTCGGAGAGTCTCGTCAGACCATTCATCGGCGACGTGCTCAGACTACGCGGACTTCTTCGGCGACTCCCGTGGGCTGCGAGCCTCCCTTTTCCTCTTCTCTTCTCTCTTTCCGCTCTCTACTGCGCCTCCTTTCCTGTTCCCGCCCTCTCCGGTTCTGGGAGCCCCGTGGTAGCCTTACCTTGCGTGTGCTTTATTCGGTCCACTGCGAGCCTCGGTAGTAGACCGTTGAAGGAACGACAGGGCTGCCAAGTACGCGATAACGTTGATTGAAAAAAGCTCACCTAGGTAGAATCCAATCCAGAAACCCTTTCTTCTCCGGTTTGCCGACCTGCTCGACCGTGACCGTCCTGCTAAGCGTCGCGACAACGAGCTTTTCAAGTATTGCCATTTTTCTGCACGCGAGCATAAAACTGATAAAACGAATAGTCCAGCCCCGCAAATCGAGGTGTCCGTATAGAAACGGAATTCCATCAGACTAAACACCTTCCCAACGATACTACTCTTCAATAATAATACATATTGATTCTGAGCGTTCCTTTCACCGAACTGAACACCGAGAACCTGGGTCAAGTTGCCGGATCGTTTTCAGAATTCAGGCAAACTGCTCAGACTTTTGATTTGAGAATCGATGGTTGCAAAAGTTCTCTCTGACTCAGTCGAGACTACGTCCTCATAACCGAGCATGGAAACCATCGATCATGCAATAAAAATTTCACTTCAAGATCCTGCAGATTTCCCGTAGCACATCATTCTGTGATCATTTTGAGTTCTTCAGACTTATAATGGGCAGACAATCTTGGACTTTCGGCAAACTAGTAGACATTCTCCGGAAATAGTTCCACCGTTCAAGTTTCTCTTTTTCGCGGTAAAAATCCGACGTGTGATGAGAGGCTAGCGCATCTTCGCACACACGTCTATTCCCATATTCCCAGCCCTGACGAGTACTGTACGTGCTGTGATTCCTCAGCCCGAAGGAGGGCTCAGGTCGGCCGTGACTCGTGAGAGGGTAATTATTCAACTGGCATCCCTCATGGCGAGGAGATCGTACCAGGGAGCAACAGCAAAGCATAATGCCAGGGAGAGTGGAGCGATGTACAGAGACAGAGAGAAGCAACTGGCGGGAGAGACACGAGAGAATTAAATACGATTCGACGATCAGTTCCACTAGGGGACTGAGTGGATTGAAGTTACCAAATATTCTGATAATGAACTGCAGTTACGTTCAATATTGGTGGATACGTAGATTGAACAGTTCGAATCTCTCAGTGGAACGAAGCGCTTGATTTTTGATCCGAAAACTATTCCATTGCGAGGGAAATTGAAGAGCCGAAAATTGTTTACGTAATCGTCATTCATTGGAGCTCTCATGCAGACGGAGACCAGCGTAAAGCATATTCTCGGTTGAAGCAGAAAAAATTGTCGGCCCGATCACCGCGCTCGAAAGTCATTGGGGAGTAGAAAACATCTAGCGTATTGAAAGAGTTGAGAAGCGATCCGGAAGGCAGAGTTTAAATTTATATTTTGGAACGCTATTTAGTATGCGCAAGCCACGAGAGACTTGGAAGGTAGAAAGGCGATCGCGCTTTTCGGCTTGGCGTTCACTGGCGCGGCGTACTGGGTGCGAGAGGCTATTAGCTTAGATTTATAAAGCTGCGAAACAAAGAACCTGTAAATTGTGATCTTGGATTAGTATTCCCGCGAACGCCCGCTATTTCCAAGTCCAACCCTCACGAACAATTTTAACGGCGAGAACTGCCTCAAGGATCCGCTATGTATTATATGTAGGTACACCTTAACACGATTAACGGTCGCGCATGTTTTTTTCTCTGGCGTACAATTATCTATCTATTCCCTCATCCATTCCATTCCTCAAAGCGCGTCAATCGTATCCTTCGGGCGGAAGATCGAGTAGACGTGTAATTCTGTGATGGATATTTTCAATACAGATCGATGTAGCCTGTATAGGTACACCGCGCAGAGCAGTTATAGGACATCGGAAGCGACCGGACCCCAGCAGACACGAGACTGCTTATATAAAGATTTAATATAGAAACCGAACCGAGTATCAAGGAGGATGAATGAAATATAAGCCTGGAGCTTGCAGGGTATCGCGGCTGAGGTCCGCTATTAATGTCACTAACCTGCGGACACCCGAAGGAGGGTGCATTCTTAATCAGTTGGCTCCCACCTCGGGATCCCTAATAGGATGAGATAAAATAGTATTTGAGGCGAACCTAAATCATTTCCTCAAACCCGGGTGAATAAATTGACGTCGGGACGCTCGGCATCGTTACCTCCCGGATTTCACGTAACATGTTCAGTAGGTATATATACCGCGGTGTGTGCATGTATATATACCGATAAAGCGGGGAGTTCACTGATCACAGAACTGCGGAAGGCGAGAAGTTGGAAATCAATAACCGTTAGGTATTAATACAAAATAATTACAGCCCAATTACTGAATTTCAGGGCGTTCCTCGCTCGTAGTCAGCCGCTGAAATTGACAACCGAATGATATGCGGTACCGTATAGGTTCGTGCGATTCCATAAATTCTGTCCGCCCTGCCCCGACCTCTCCCCGCCTCATTTGCTTGAGTCCGTGGAGTTCTGTGACGTGTCCGAAACGAAAGCACGGCCCACTCTCATCCACTTAATCATTCCGTATTTATTCATTTTTTTTTCTCCTTCCTTCTGCTCTATCCTTTTCTGCATGGCCGTGAGTCACGTGCGGTAATGAGTACGTAGTGGAAAGGCCACATGCGCGCGGGGCTCGTAAAAGACATGAAACAGAGACTGTAAAAGTTCGCGTGCAATTGCCACGAAATGAACGAACAAACGGCGCAGGACGGGCTGGGGTGGGGTGAAAGCCAGTGCATGAAATTAAATATAAATTACAATTTTCGAGGAGGGGTTGCAGTGCGCGGGCTCGGTTGTTCCAATCGACCCACGACGTATGTACGGTGAGATATCCCGCAGTGGAATATCATTATTGTCATTGAATTTCTAGTTCACGACTTCTGTGTTCAAACATTGATCTTGGTCCGTGATTGATTTTTTATCAGGTCACGTCGTTCTCCAGGGAAGATTAATATTTTTCCTCATTATTACTATTATTATACGGACTCAATGGTAACGGCATCGTCGGCTTTTACCTCCGTCCGGAGATCGATTCGTTTGAAATATGTATATGATCCTCGATTTAATCGCACGCTTGATTTCCCCCGGCTTTCAATGGAAATTATGTCCGATATGAAATAACCGTGGTAACGGTGAATAAGTGAGTTTCAATAGCCCGGATTTTTAATTGGTGCTCAGGCCGAACTTCCTCAAGATTGGCAACCGGAGTTATGTATTCGTACCTCCTCTACTCCGTAATGCATCCTCGTCCCGATTCACCGTGGAGCCGAGCTCAAGTGAAGCTTTTGACCAGCCCACGAGATCCATTGTTTCCTGGATTCAGGTAGAACCGGCTTCTCCATTGGATTTGCTAATTCTCCGAGCTGGAGGACTCTATACGAGATAATTCATTGAACGGTTGACCGCCGAATAGTCGTGGTTTTGCCAAAGGATTTCAACGGTACAAAACATCTGCGATGCGGTGAAGTTATCTGGATGCCAAGACGGCTCCTGTGACGTCACGGATGGTGGAACGGGGCGGGTTTCTCCTCAAACCGCCTCTTCAATTTGCCAAGTTATCTTTCCGGCAAAAAAAATGAATGGTAGGACGCGGTTCCTTCTTCCTCCATTCTTTCGCTCCTCTCCTCATTACGTGACTCCCAGTTTGAAACTTCGCCTCATCAGCTCCTCAATTAATGTCACGAGTGACTGCCCCGCCGTACTTGAAGCGTTGCAAAACGCATTTCGATCGCCAGGCCCGCAAGACTAAGAAGCTCGTCTATATTCTGATATGAGCTTTAATATTGGAACGCCGTTAAGTGCTCGGCGGCCGATCGATATCTCCTTCACTTCGTCAGCCGGGCAGCCTCATATGTTGCCCTGTTTCGAGTGGCTCGCTCTTTGCTCTTTGCTCTTCGCTCTTCGCTCTTCGCTCTTCGCTCACCGCCCTGCGCTCTTCTGCCTCTTACTCTCTCAGCTTTACGCTCTCGACTCGCGTGCGTGCGGGTCACAAAGTATCCTAGACCCGATCCTCCTTGTTCTACCTCAAACACCGTCTTAGCACGGCTCATTTGACACCACATCTTCAATTTATCGTTCAACGCTCTATCGATTTCTGATGTCGAGCATTTGACCGGTGATCATTTTCTCTACGATGATTATGGAACGGGTACGAATAGACGGAGAGAGAGGGCCGTCCGAACACCGTGAGCCTATCAATAACGGTTCGCAGAGGTATTATGAATATTGTGATGAAAGTTCACAAATGTATTCTTCAGAAGACCTCCCAGCCTGATTTTCAGGAGTCTATTGCCATGCGGCGGTATTCCCGGCCTCGTGTGCGGGACACAGTTATTCGATAATCCATCGAACGGAAAAGTTTCGGGGTCAGTAGGCACCGGTGGAAAAAAGTTTCATGCGAAATAAACTCGATTTCCGGTCGCGTTTCTGTCTCCCAATTCCAGTCCCGAGCCTTCTGTACCTGCACCCATAGTCGAAGGATCTTACGCGAATCCGTCGATTTCATACTCTCGACTGTTCGAACTATGTAAGGCAATACTGAAGTCCGAATGCAAGTCTTCTTCGCCTCGTCGTAGGGTCGATGACGACTGCGGCAGAAGTTGGATATCGACGGGGCCTTGTTTGCGCGACGATATTATATTCGACTCTCGACTTTTCGTCGGCAAACATATCCCATTTTTCCACGGTCCCGAAGCACCCTGTAATGGCATATACACGGTCGTTATTCCCAAATGTTCTACCCATTCCTCTTCCTCCGTTCACTCGGTATAGGCGAGAGAGAGAAAGAGAGAGAAAGAGAGAGAAAGAAAGTGAGAGGAAACGCGTAGGTACATACTGTAACTATACCTATAGGATATATTTCTCTCATAATCTATCTGTATCAATTTATCTTAAGCGTATCGAATTGTGTCCGCGAGTGTCTTCTCCCTCGAACATTCTTACTCTCTTCACTATCCGGCTCTCGGTCGACCTCATCCGATTATTTTCCTCGGTCCATCAGCTGTTTCCCTCCTTTTTCCTTTTCCATGGAGCTCTTGCCGGAGCTGGCGCGGCCTCCTATTCTCCCCTCCTCCGACCCTCTGCGCCTGTATTTCCGTAAGTAATGTTTGCCAAGGAAACTTTACCCGTTCACGGAATTTCTCAGCTCGCTTGATATTTTCCGACATTTTTACTTCCCTCGGTTCATCGGTTAGCTCACTACCATTTTCCCTCGCTCTCGATTAAACCCGGCCGATATCGATCCCGTGGAAGAGACAAAGAAACAAAGAGTCTACCAGAATCAAAAGACAGTTTTCTGTTCGGGTTGGAGTCAATTTTTACCATTTCTAACCCCGCAATTTTATACGAATTACTTCCTGCGGTGATATAATATGTGAGCCCGCGGCAATTGTGATATATCAGACACAGTATCGCAGCATTGGCTCGAAACCGTTGTTATTGGTATCACTATTATAGTTGCTACGGGATTGCTGGTTTATAGCGAATGTACCTAGCTGCTAATTAGCACGCCAGATGGACATGCCGTTTGTGGTATTGGCTTAGTTAGCCAATAAGTTCTGCTCGTATATTACGGAGTCGGGGATTGCCTGCTGAGGGCTGAGAGCTGAGAGCTCGGGTCTGAGGGCTGAGGGCTGAGGGCTGAGGGCTGAGGGCTGAGGGCCGAGGGCGTCGAGACGTTAGAAGCGAATCGCTATATGCTCGAAAGGAATCAACGTCAGAAATTACAGCTACAACAGCGGTCTTTGGTAGGTAGCGTGGTGGTCGGAATCGGCACAAGGGTAGTTAAACAAGAACCGGATGGAATGGAAGGGCGTAGTAGCGGGAGAAGAACATATTGCGAGAAAGCGATATCGGCATCAGCCCACCCCGAATCAATATTTTGGTTTAATTGGACGGCATTCCAATCGTCATTAAGAAGCAGCTGGTTGAAGGTCGGACTCCTACATTGTCGTGGCGGGCGTCGCGTCGTGTACGTCGCGTCCCGTCCCGTCGCGGCGCGGCGTCGGGACGTTGCGTTGGGACTTCACGAGGGTTATACCGCAAGAGTTATATACGTCCGACGTAGATGTGGCTTTGAAATAGTTTGCAGAACTAATTTACACCACGAGCAGAAATTAAATGACCGGGTATTCTCGACCTTGGGTTACTCTCCCGGCGGGAACGCACCGCCATTGAAAATAGTTACACAGTTACAATCATGACGTGAATATTTCTATGCGCGCATGCTTTTCCTGCCAAAAAAGTGAAGGGAATCTGTTGCTTCCAGCCACTTCTACGGGTCCTTGAATTCTTTTCCCTCAGTTTCCATTCCCCTCCGATTCTCAGCAGGTCCTCTGATCGAGCTCGATTTTGTTTCAGGTGATATTCCCGTTATCGAGTGACTCCGACGAGGAGTAAAGCCCGAGGTACATGACCGGAGGATATGAACTACACGCAAGGTAAATAATTCTAATGTTCGAAATAGTTTTGCCGATAGGTACTCGATGCGCTGCGCGCTGGTCAATCCGCCGTGGTTCAATTATGTCTGAACTCTGGACGCTAGGGATTGAATTGAGACTATTAGTGGTTCGCAAATAGGTTTGGAAATCTGGTTGACGAATCGAATAGTCAGCCGCCGAGACCTTCGGGCAAGTTGTGGAAGTTGTCTACGTGCCTGGACTGAAACTATCAAAAAGTGAACTCGCTGAAGCGACGATCACCAGACACAATGAGCTTGTGAGGGACGCGGTAATGACTATAGTATCTACTATCCGAGATTTCGATCAAGGAAATTCATTAGGGAATCCGACAATGGAACGTTAGCAACTCAAATTAAAGAGCATACTACTCCGGGTGCGCGATAGGTTAGTCGGCGTAACTTTTATCATTCGATTTCGCTCTAAAACAGGTGATCACATTCCGGAGATTAGTTTTGAAACTTGGAAGCTATATGAGATGTATAAGAGTGAAAGTCAGTGGAAAGATATACCACCTGCATAATTTTCGATAAAGTATCGCGAGACGATGCCGCACGCTCGAAGAAAAAGCGTGTAACCGAACCGTTTTTTCCGACACAATAGCTCAGCTATCGGCAAGAGAAGGAGAGAAGGCACAACTTTCAATGGGAAAAGTTGGCACCCCTTGCTCCAACTCGATATAGAATTAAACGACGATGGGAGATAACTGGACGATGGTCGTTTCCAAGTTTTATGCACTGCCGCGGACTGACCGCCGCAGTCCAGAAATGACCGGATCGTTGTTGGGTGTGATAGTTGGATGCTTTTATCTTTATGTCCACGATCGAGCTTCTATTTTCACCCTCGGCAACGTCATGGTCGCCGTACGAGTAGATCCTAGCTCTTTGCACTATAAATATTGATTTTATACTCAGAGATCAACGCGTTCCTACATTACAAAGTTCATGTATGTATGCATACTTACTGCGATTGATTCGCAGACGGTTTCGTCCCAATTGTTTTCTGGTTGGGCAATATCAGACAATTTATTTTGACCACCACTGAACGCTGACGGCAGCGCCGGTTAAGTGCCGGTGAATGGAGATAACTGCACGATCTTCTGCTGTCTAGTGTCCGATCTCCGAGTCTCCGATGACAGACGTCCTAGTCGCTGCACCAGCAAAATCAGCCCACACAAAAAAGAGTGGTGGGAGGTTTTCTTACTTCTTTATTACTAATTTATTACCACTTTGCCAAATTTTTTTGCTCCTCACAGTTTCGAGTAATCGTCGTGCGGCTCAGCTTTAGTCGAAGCTGCACCAGCCACATCCTAACTTCGCTACATTTCCTGCTACAAAGGTGGACTATACGTCGAAATTTTGTACTTTTTTATTACCTCCGAAGGTTATCAACCAAAAATTTTCATTCGTAATTCTGAAGGGGGCAAACAACACTTATTCCCTCATTTCAGGCACAGCGATCATCTAACAAGATTATTGGGCCGAAATTATTAGCAATAGGGACTGGTTTCCACCTGAAGATATACAAGTATACCTTAAAACGATATGAAACATTCGAAAAACAGCAGATTATGATGATGAAATAAGTCCAGCCCCGAGAACGTGCGTATGCATCGAATTCCATCGACTTCTCGCTTAGCATACATTTTTCACTCGGGTTTCGTACTTTGGGCGATGTACAGAAATTGGAGGTCATCGAGCTGGAGCAATGAGAAAAAAGATGCGCGAGTATTTATGTATTCCGAATTTGATCCACTTTCCGCGGTGACGAAATTTTTTACTCACCGTTCTTGGATGCGCTGTTTTTTTCGAACAGGTACATACCTGTACTCCGGAATGATAGAAAACATTTGGGGGGCGTAGGACCGCGGTAATAAAAAAAATAGCTGGGAAAACACCAACGTAGGTGTACTTCGAAACGATAAAAAATGTTTGGGGGGCGTTGGGAAGCGGTAATAAAAAGAGAGCCACGGAAAACATTCGTATTCTAGCGAATATCATCCACTTTTCGCTCAGACTATGTTTTTCAAATCAAGAAAGGCTTTTCAAACTATTCTTCATCAGCTCAAACGCAAATGTATATTTGTTTCCGACGACGCATACATTCCATACATAGGAAAATGGAGCATATTCATTCATGTGTGGAGTCATATTGCGAACTGTTTATTTCTTTAAAAATAAAAATTGCCATCAAGGCGACGTGGTCATAGCGTCAAAAATCCCTAGTTTGCAGTTGTACTTCGCATTTTAATACGGAAAGACAAAATCAATTTTAATTTGCGCCAACCGATGTATTACAACGTCAGGTTAGGTTGGGTTGGGTTGGGTTGGGTAAGGTTAGGTTAGGTGAGGTTGCACGTTTATCGGACCAGAGGTCAATACCTGACGTTTTTTATCGTTTCAAAGTACACCTACGTTGGTGTTTTCCCAGTTATTTTTCTATTACCGCGGTCCTACGCCCCCCAAATGTTTTCTATCATTCCGGAGTACAGGTATGTACCTGTTCGAAAAAAACAGCGCATCCAAGAACGGTGAGTAAAAAATTTCGTCACCGCGGAAAGTGGATCAAATTCGGAATACATAAATACTCGCGCATCTTTTTTCTCATTGCTCCAGCTCGATGACCTCCAATTTCTGTACATCGCCCAAAGTACGAAACCCGAGTGAAAAATGTATGCTAAGCGAGAAGTCGATGGAATTCGATGCATACGCACGTTCTCGGGGCTGGACTTATTTCATCATCATAATCTGCTGTTTTTCGAATGTTTCATATCGTTTTAAGGTATACTTGTATATCTTCAGGTGGAAACCAGTCCCTATTGCTAATAATTTCGGCCCAATAATCTTGTTAGATGATCGCTGTGCCTGAAATGAGGGAATAAGTGTTGTTTGCCCCCTTCAGAATTACGAATGAAAATTTTTGGTTGATAACCTTCGGAGGTAATAAAAAAGTACAAAATTTCGACGTATAGTCCACCTTTGTAGCAGGAAATGTAGCGAAGTTAGGATGTGGCTGGTGCAGCTTCGACTAAAGCTGAGCCGCACGACGATTACTTGAAACTGTGAGGAGTAAAAAATTTGGCAAAGTGGTGATAAATTAGTATTAAAAAAGTAAGAAAACCTCCCACCACTCTTTTTTGTGTGGGCTGATTTCGCTGGTGCAGCTACTATGACGTCTGTCATCGGAGACTCGGAGATCGGACACTAGACAGCAGAAGATTGTCCAGTCACTCCCATTCACCGGCACTTGGCCGGTGCGGCGCTGCCGTCAGCGTTCAGTGGTGGTCAAAATAAATTGTCTCAACTTGCCCAAACAGAAAGCAATTGGGACGAAGCCGTCCGCGAATTGACCGCAGTAAGTATACATGCATATTATGCGATCCTCACTCGAAGCGCGTGCTATTTTACTCACTAGTAGTGGACACTGTCCAGCCAACCGCAGCTCGGTACTTTTCAGGGAGAAGGCGACGACCTTTCCATCGAATGGTATTATATCTTTCCACGACAATGAGAAATCAAACATTCAGAATCCTGCGTGCATGGGATATGCGGAATCCTGCTGCAGCCAGCGCTAAAATCCTTCGACTTTAATTAAACCCATCGAACACCATTCCGGCGGAGTGGCGCGGGCGACGGGATATTCAATTAGCTTGAGATATATCACCGCGCTTAACCAGACGATAATCGCACTGTTTGATATCGATTCGATGTTCTAAAAACTCAATCTATTCTCAACGCCCCTTCTCGTTTTGCTATTAATTTTTGTCTTCCTCTTTCTGCTACTTTCGCGATTCAACGGGTTTGAATGCGAACTCGGGACACCCGACACTGGTGGAAGTGAATGCCACGCTGGGTTCACATACACGAGGCGTTTGCTTGCCCCCCCCCCCCCCCCCCCCCCCCCCCCCCCCCCGGAACGTTTGCAGGAACGAGCAGGAACACGTTATATACTTTCGGATTAATTCAGGTAATTTCGAGTGTCATTTGGCGAAATAATTCCGACGGTATATTATATTATTCTCATCCATATACACTCCCAGACCCATTATATGCATACACTGCCGTGCCGGTACATACAGAATATATAATACCTGTACACGAGCAGATTCTTCCCCAGCCAGCAATGCTATCTCCCGTTGAACTTGCTATAACTGAATCAGCAATTATATCGCTGGACATGAAGCAATTTAATAGCACAGCGTAGCTCGGCATCACACGTCCACATTCGTTGCAGTAATATCACTGCTGCTATCTTCTCACCACTTAGAGTGCACGGGCTCTGTTTTCGTTTTGAAAATCGGGTGGATGTTTACCTTCTACAGCACAATTTTTAACCGTTCCCATCGGAAGTTCTGTTCAAGTAACTATTCCACAACGACAGCTTTCCCGGATTCGGGCGATACTTGCAGGGCGAATTCCTGCGCGATGGAATTCGAGAATTCTAGCTGGGGTTAACTTGTGAGTCGCGCAGCGAGCATTCAGATTCCGATTTCGGTACCGTAAGGATGTGTCATCAGGCGACTGAGGATAATAGTTCAGCTCTGGTAGCAGAGGTTGTACTATTCACGTGGTACCTACCTATACTAGAACACATTCAGTAGAATCGCATTTTTCTGTTCCGAGGATTCTGTTATTCCATATTACTATTTGAATACCTAAATGCAAGGCTTTCCATGAAGAGGAACTGGAAAATAGCGTATCACGTGGTAGGTCCTACGCAAAGGTTCGTTACGCCTTCCCTTTGTCGAGGGAAATTCCTTCGGCGAAATGAAAATCTAGGTACTCAAAAGATTCCCGCTGCTACGGCCTGTCAACTTACTGCCTATACCGACTTGAAATAAAAAAGAAATCCGACCACGGACGGCGGCGGCGAGCTTGAGCGAAAGAGAAAGAGAAGAAATTGAGAGAAGCGAAGTTTCACTTGGCATTCGGCGTCCTGCGAATAACTGGCAAGTTACCCATCCGGCGTAATTTCCATCCTTACACTGCTTCGTAAGGTTAAAGGATTGCCAGATATTTGCATTTCATCAGGCGAAAACGGACGGGCGCGGATCTCTAAAATTCATATAAATATAAGGCGCAATCCGATGAACCCCGGAGGGTGACGGAGCGTCTCTACCAACGTTGTCCGGAGCGGAGCCATTGTTCCTTCGGTATAATTGAATTCCCAAGAGAACCACCCCGACGGCTCAACGCTCGAAGCTCGAAGCTCGAAGCTAAGCTAAACCGTAAGGCTAACCTCCCAGGGTAGGTAGGTACCTGGACTCTGATTTACCCCATTCATGGTGAATAATGTGATATCTTGTGCAGCCGACCCCACTTTCCCGAGGTCATCGTGTCCGTGGGAGTTCAATGCCAGCGCAACATTTCCTTGCAGGGCATCCTGGGCATCACCCGAACTCCGCCACGTCTCCTAACGCTCTTAAAGATTTGGGTTCAATTAAGTGTTTAGCGTTGTAGTCACCCACAGCCATTACTCGACGCCCGGGGCTATTCATGGTAAGTTTGAGCCTCGGCATAGCGAGTCTCCTTTCAGCCGACCCGCACTTCCTCCACGCCGGTAAATGCTAAGCGACGTTCCTCGGGTTACGTTAGGGTTACGTCAGGATGGATTAGACCTAATTCCATTCCTCTTCTTGGTCAACACCCTCACGCCCCGTCAGACACCTTACCAGGCTCGCTTCGATGAACAATAACGCGAGACGAGCTCGGAGCTGTTGCGTGATTGGAACGGGAGAAAGACGCGGGTATGTACGGGGGATAATTGGGCTGTGTAGCATTCCCCGAAGATCTTATACGCCGTGAAGAGTGCCGAGTCGAGAGCGAGCGCGTAAATGCAAAGTAGCCGCTGTGAAAAAGCCGCAGCTTGAGTGCCCTCGTCGCGAAACATCGTAAAAAGATCGTAAACGCACTTTACGTCAACGCAGACCCGGGGATGTTGAATGCGGTGTGGCCGTGTGTCGCCTCACCGCCTGGGAAAAGATCCACGTCCGCTATCGTATCCTCGCGTTAATTATTCGCGCACGTACCCACGGGTGAAGTTAGTATTCATGGTTCTGCTGTCTTCTGGTCTGGTACGAGCGCTGATAACTTGATAACTTCCAGAACGCCACGGCCGATTGTATGGGGTGACTAGGTGCCCACGCCAGGCACGCGTTTACACTCGTCATGCTGACCTTGGAGAGCTCAGATCTGTGAAAGTAACTCAACCCTTAGTCCTAACCGACTGCGGTCATTATGCTGCGCCTGTCTATTGTGGGACTCTCACCTAACTGAGAGAGCAATCGATCATTGTGCCGTTGCAGCATGCTGCCAGATGATATATCAACAACGTTCGGATGGAACGTCGAAGCGCACCTGACTGAATTTTGGCCGTTCGCATACAGCTTCAGATCGCGTGGAGGAAAATTAAAGAATTCAAAATAGCGTTGACAGATCGGACCACTGCCATCGAAAGCGACGGAATTACCGTGACTCAGGAATTCGCTCTTTGGGATCTAGCAAATGCCACTTCGTTCAACATCACCCGTTCACGTATTTGAGTATCGAATTACTTATGATTAATCATTGGGTCAAGCGCAACGGTCGAAAGGATTAGACCCAGTCGTTTGGAAGCTGTTTCTATACGTACGTGCAGCTACGCTCGGCGAATCCCGTACCTACTTGTACCACGTCGCGGACCTTGTGCCCGCCATGACTGATTACCGTGGCATTACAATTTGTCAATAACAATTGTGCCCAGCATAACTGCTGCACAAACTGCAACTGATGGAAACATCGATTGTCCGCGACACCCTGTTACATTGATGCTGCACTGGCTGCCCCCTCCTCCCCCGTCTTCCGACTCACCCTCTCCTCCCTATTCCTCGCCCCATCCCTCTGCCAAAACACTGATGAATGGAGCTCGTGCGTGTAATAGCCGTCAAAAGTCTGGCGTCGACTGCCGTCAAAGGTAAATTTAACAGCGTCGGATACGCACGCGTGTGGTTGTACGTATTTGGAGAGGGAAAAATTCGTTGCCTACGTTACGGCCGCGGTTAGTTGGGTACAGCCACCCAGTTCAACCCTTTTACTTTCGTGTATATCGCGTTAATTAGGGTACTCGACTTTGTATAGGTAGGACTGAGCGTAATCAGTCAGTAATGCCTTGTTAGCTCCGGGTACCCGCGAAGGTTACTCACATGTAACGTGATATTGTTCTCCTCCAAGATAGTAGTTAGGTCTTCGCCCGACAATTCCGCAATTTCAACTTGATCGTGACAGTCCTTGTATCCGAAACGTTGTTATACGGTTACGGAGTGAAGATTGTCTCGAAAAACTATAGTCGTTCCGTACCGGTTTTCTCAAATTACAAAGTCCCCTGATCGAGAATGGTAATTGAATCATTGCACGAATAGAAAGATCGAGAGGAGGACAGAAAATTGGAGAAAAAGGATGAAAAAAATAAAAAATGTCCAGAGATGAAAGGGAAATATATTATTGGAGGCAAGAGCGCGGACAGGAAGAAGCACAGGAGCAGCCCGAACAACGCGCACGGCAGTTGCAATGACGTGAACAATACCTTCGACGGGAATATATCCGCCGAGGGCAGAGCTAACAACGCCCGTTAGTTTGATTCGGTGGAAACCGGGAAGTCGGGAAGAGAATGTCGCGCATAGGATGCATGCGTCTCGACCGGGACCAGCGGGGACCGTAGTACACTCCAGTACCAGACCTGCCCCAGCATCCTACCGATGCAAACGGTCCTTGCCAAGAGACAAACAAGCGGACTGCAGACAGTCCGCGAGTTTCACTCGATGGGAAATATCACGGTTCGCAGTTTTAACGAGAGGTGTCTATCGTGGACACGGGGATTCAGGATAATTGGACAGTTATACATCGTGCATACCCATACGCTGGATCGGAAGACACAAGGTTCAATTGTATTGTTGAATGAAGGTACTCTCCGTTCGCCGTTCCTCGTTCTCTACTGGGTATTCGGTTTTTACGAAATAATTCGCTGCCCCGACGACGGATACGGAAATTAAGTGAAAGGGAAGAAAAATAGAGCGGGGGGGAGCGCGGGAATTAGTGAACGTGAATCGGGAAAGAGACACGGGCGGAGAGGGTGAATTGTATTCGATTAGCAAGACAATGCGCAATTACCAGGTGAAATGGCGTCGCGTACAACAGGCACGCGCGTGCAGTATGAACCCGGTCCGCAACGGTAACGAGTTGCATTGTGCATCGCGTCGGGTTCTTGTTTTATTTGGCGACGAGAACGGCTGCAGGCGTCTGCGACGAGGGGGAAGGGGGGAGGGGGCTTATTGTCTGTTCGGTTGGGAACATTAGAAATAATAGCGTCTCTCGATAGGTTCTTAGCCCCGCTCTCTCAGGTCTCCTTCGTTCGCGAATGCTACCGCATAGAACGGCGATCAACGGGTCCCCAAGATCTGCGGAACCACGTGGAATCGACAAAGATAGCGACGGGTAATTAAATCAGCACCAAGAGTAAGCGCAGTTTGTCTTCGCCTCGAGTATCGGCTTCCTTGTTCCAGTTCCTCGACTCTCTCTCCGTCCATTATCTATCTCTCTTTCCCTCTCTCTCTCTCTCTGCAAACACGGTCGAGAAAGAAAAGGACTATCGCTGCTCAACCTCTTTGTATTTCCACTTCGAATACAAGCGGATTATCCTTCACATTCACCACAAGAACAAAAAACAGAAATCAGTTACAAGGAATCACAACAGATCCCTGTGAACGATGACGAAGCAGTGATCTGTACGAACAACATCGAATATCCTGTTTTCTTTTCTCGCTCTCTCTCTCTTTCTTTTTCTCTCTCCTTTCAATACAGAACTCTTCGCGCGCGGTGCAAACAGATGTTGCACGTTTGGGCGAACAGTCCTTGACACGGAAGTCGGGGGAGTAAAACGCCGACCAGATGGGACGTCCGCGAAGTCTAGAAAGTCTAGGCGTGTTCGAGTGCCACTACGAAATTAACTTCATTCGCTAAATTGTTCGCGCGTTATGCCGGATCACGCTCCGCCGAGTCGCTGCACTGTATCTCAATTCTCTCTAGCTCTAGTACCGTGATATAGCGGCAGTAGTGAACCGAGACGACAAGAATCTGAGGGGAATCGAGAAGATGAAAATCTTTCGGTGGATGAAATCCGAGGTAGTGCGTGGGCGAAGGAAAAGCTATAACATGACAACCTACGACCCACGAAACAGTAGTGTAGCACGGGGAATGAAAACCCAACCTCCGTACTTTTGGTCCTGAGCTTTCCCGCAAGAGCTCGCCTCTGCCACTGCAGCGGACCCGAAGTTTTCATTTTCTGCAGTAACTGCTCCTTCGTGAACGTTCCTGCAGCAGTTGTCTAAGCAAATCAAGATTCGCGGCAGCGAATCGCCGCCAAGTTTATCACAGACTTATTCGTGTCATTTGTCTGGTTATTAGTGTTACTCAACATAATTAGTTAATGCGTCAATATATTCGAAACTCGGACGCGCACTTGAGAGCGTGTAGCTTAAGGAGCTGCCCCACCAAGAGCCGTCCCTCTCAGAGTTGACTCGTGTCCTTAACGCCCCCGCCCCCGCTCTCGCCCTCTGCTGCCATGCCATCTCGCTCATTCTCTCGTTATTCTCTGCTAAGGAACCTGCTTCGTTTTCTCGCTTTTCGCTTGTTCCTGCTCTGTACGTGGCAATGCTCCACGGCACCTTCTGCTGAGCCGAATCGTTACTCTTGCTCGCCGTTCATTACGGACTACGCACAGGCACGGCACGCCGATGCGAAGTACCTACCAACCAACCTAACTCTCTTTCTCCAAGAACCCCCTCGGCGCCAGAGCGGGCGCGGCGCGGCAGGCCCAGGCCGTCCTGACGAGAAGTTAGTGTTATTGCCCACATCGAGAGCATTCAGAACTGTCTCTCGAGCTCGGTCCTTAATTTGCTGAGAGCCCTACTACGTAGTAATCCTTGAAAAATTTAGAGCCCGGATTTCTAACCAGCTCACGCTCCACGCAACTACTTCGCGAGTTTTTGCGGCCGTTAAGTTATTTCGGGGATAGTACTTCTGACGGCCCACTGTAACCCGCGAGTCGAACTTTCGGCCGGTTTCTCACGAAGGAGAACGAACAGGACAGGAGATAGGTGGTTACATAAATTATGAATCTCGAAATAACGAGAAAAGTTCTTTTCGCCTCAAAGAATGACAGTCCCGAGCGGACTGAACAATTATACTTATACCCACCTCGGACATTTCATTTCATTTCATTTCTCTTCTATTTCTCGTTCGTTACACGCCACTGCCGTACATATAGATGTTTCTCGCGGCATTCGGTCTAGGTGCCTGGTATTCTAATATACATACAACTCTAATTTCTACTATCATAAAATAGCCGACCCCTGACTCGCTTCCGAGTTCCGACTGAACTAACCCGCAGCCAGCCTACAACCTTGCATGACCTTTCCCGCCACTTGACCAAGATTTACACCAACCCCTCCGCCCCTCCCCCCCCCCCCCCCCCCCCCCTCCTGCGGGGGCAGATTATATCCAAGGTGGAAATAAATTGGCGCGTGATTTTTAATTAGAAACTCCGGCCGCCATACCCACGTGTTTGCCCGGAGGTTATGTTTAGACTCGTTTTTAGGAATCATATTGCAGCTATAGAGACGTTTACCCTTCGACGCTTTATTGCCCTCGTTCATATCCCTGTCACCGTGGGATTTATACCGGATTAGTTTTAGAAATTTCATTGCCGGCTGAATTCCCCAACGATGGCAATATATAGAGTCACGTAAGTCGAATGGAAATAGAATTATATTGTATACGATTTTTTCATCAACCAAACATTTACCTGCGTGCATGAAATTTTCGAGCAGCATAACTGAACTGTCGATTCGGCTCTAACTGGAATGTTATATTCTTTCCCCAATATACTATAGAGCAATTTCCATTCCCGCGATGAAAATTTATCGAATTGATTAGGCTGTACATTTTCCGTGTAACGTACGCCGTGCGGTCTATATTTGAGCTTTTGTTTTTTTGTTTTTTTTGGTTTTTTGACGGAAACCGTGAAACAAACAATACCGCCAGCGATTCAAGTTTCACAGAAACGCAACGATCTCTAAATCGGACGATTCACACGTTCGATCAACTTCATACGAATTCAGATGCACAGTTCATTATCGAACGAAATCATCTGTCAACGTTTGCCGAAAAAATAGACGATAAACTTTCAGAATTCAAGAATTACACTCCGGGATGACGAATAATCGCGAAGCTCAATAGTCGCATCACGATATCATAACATGCTGCCACCTAATTTTCTCCGAGGGAATAGAACGGGCTCGGTCTGAAACGTGGATCAATTAACCCTGGGAAATCCCGTGCGTGTAACGAATTAACGAGGCGTTAAGTACGGGCTACCACGTATAGTATCCGTCTGCGCCGATACCGTCAATATTTGAACATTGCCAAAACTCGATCCGTAATTCCCGCACTGAATCCGGAAAAAAGTATATATATATATCTCAATTTTTCGTTCCAACTGTAATTTCGGTGTCATACGGAAACACCTCGAGCTCGTACACCGGGCCCGGAGTGAATTGCCGCATGAAATGAGGTCCCAGTGACCTACATCCTTCGTTGGGGAGCTCCATTCCTAGTTATCGGAATCGCCCTGGAGCGGGTTCACTAGGACTACTACATCGAATAACCAGCAGGCCGAAGGGCGTCTGTACAGTGAACGTGTAGACTATACAGAGATATATAGCTTTGTGGGGAAAATGGTTTATTCGTGGAAACAAAGTCATACTAAGGCTAGCAGAGGGCGAATTCGTGAAATAGCCGGGCAGGATTCTACTGCGAGAATGGTTTTTGGTTCGAAAATAGAACGAGCCTACAGTAGGCATCGGTGGGATTCTGTCGAGCGGAAATCGCGTCGATGTTTCTCAAGCTTGTGTGAAATTCTCGATATTCTTCAACCGCGGTGTATTCGTTGAGAGAGCGCCACAATAGAACGCGAAAATAATCAATGACTAGAAATTTTGCGAAATAGTCGATAAAGCCGGTCATGTGCTCACTCAGATTTGTTCGTTTTGTTTTTTGGTTCGATTGTCTCAGCGCCGCTTCGGACAAACGAATTCGTTCGGACGGGTGAAGAGGATGGGCGAACAGGATTTTCGAAACCTCCTACGCCGCGGCATGGCATGGACCGTTTTTTCTCTCCAACTGTGAAATATTTAATTACAAAGGACCACACAAGCGGCAACACATGTGGACACGTGTCGAAGTTCGGGCAAACTTTTCTGAGCCCCGTCTCACTCCGTCCCAGAGCCCGTTGCATATTTAACCGTAAATATTATGCGTCCTCAAGAGCCGGAAATGGTGTCCTCGTACCCACGAAATATATGGAAGTCACGGATACGCAGAGATAGAGGAACGATTTCGCAGGTGATGGTCATTTTTTGGAGAAAGAATTTTACATTCCAAACTACAATTCGAGGTTCCATCCATCCACGCCGACGAGACTTGTTGGACCCGGGCGACAGTTTTAGTGTTTGACGAAAATTGATGAAACGCGGTTAGTTTCACACGGCTAGATCGTGATCGTCTCATTGTGTCACTGGATGATCGATCTCACCGGTGACGCTCTCTCGAGTCGAAATTTAGCGCATACTTCGATCCGCTAGGCCCCGAAATAGAACTATTCTTGTCCTACGCAATCTCCATGCCCTTTTTCGATCGGCCAAGCAACAACCGCGCGTTCTTTTCTAATTCAGAAGATGCACGCACATATCTGAGCTTGAGCATCACCGTCGATAGAAAGCACTTTCAACCTCATGGACTACGACTGCAATGTTGGGGTCTCCATGTTTATGTGTGGAACGGTAAAACATACAAATGTTGGTTGTTCTCATAGGCTAGCGAAGGTAATTCGTGAAACTAGAGTGGAGTCCAAAGTGAATGGAACAAACCTAATCTGTTCTGCGGGTGGCGCAATGCGGGTGTCTTCTGTAGAGGCGCGTAGAAACCTGCGAAACTATATTGACGTGAAAAAGCAGCATCAACTTCCGGCCAAATGTCGTATCCAGTTTCGCCTGCGTGTAAAAAAGGAAGAAGCGGTGTCCGCTGGCAAGGCTTTCGATGAAGGAGACATGCGGTTTGATGCCGCGCACACGTCTGCAGTGTTCTGATACGGGCGAAAGAAACGTTGAGTTGGTATAATTCTGCCGTTGTTCGACGTTCCCCGAAATTCCCGACAGGACAATTCCCTGGCGAAATTGACCGTTGGAATGTTTTCATAAACGAATGTTGGCAACTACGTAAATGACACTGCGCGGCGATCTTGATGAAAGATCAAGTATGGCCCGCGGAATGGTATCGAGGAGCGCAGGGGAGACCAAGAGAAGATTCGGCAAAGAAACCTGGAACGGACGTAGTAGCAAGATCGGTGAGGAAGGATCACAAACGCTATTCGATCTTATCTATGATAATCGAGTTTTCACCGATGGACTTCCGAGGATCGAATCCCTCACGAATGCGATAAAACGAGCGATGCCATATTGGAACGGGATTATTGTGCCTCGATTGACGGACGAAAGAAAAATTACGAACGCTGCTCGTGGGGATTTTCCATTCGTCGAGTCCTCGAGACTCGGGACGATTAGTTCTTCGAGGTTTGTTCATCCGCCTTGGAAGCGCAGGAGGCACGAAATACTCCTCGTGCGAACAAGTCAACTCGAGTCATAAGCGATATTTTCAGCGGCGACGTAATTGTCTTGAATATCTACGAATTGAAATCCTGTTCGTTCGCGAGCTGTATGAGAATGTCAATCCGGTCGTTACCGCGAACTTCCCGGGCGATGAAGCCACCGTGAAAAAAGCCTCGGCAGAAGCTCCCGCTCGAGAAGAGTCCCAGCGATGAGAAAATTTTTGACCGGATTTTTCCAAGCGTAGAACACTCACGCGAAAAGTTCGTCCACTCTGGAATTGATTCAATGAACTTCGAAAGAGACTCGATTCTCAATGCCTCATGCTGGAGTTCAGTCCTGGCTTTCAGAAGTCCGCTTCGCTCACTGCAGCTGTGGTTCATTGCCTCATCTCACTGACATATTGATAGATTACTCCTCGTTTTTCCAGGGTCAAGTTGTACCGGGTAAAACATGGGGAGCATTTGTTGCGATAGACTTATAATCCGAGGGCGTAAAGTTAAGAAGACGGATGCCGCGAAATTGCCGCAAGTAACCCGAGTCTTTTTCGCGTTCGCTTTCACCACTCGCTCGTCTCGCTTCTCTCACCGAGAAGCGAGTGACTCTGCTGAAATTTTCAAACAGTTTAGGATATTCGTGAGAAACTACATCCCAGAGATTCGCGGAGTTTCCCGCGTGTTTGCAAATGAGTTACCTTCAGCCCTGTTGCAAAAACAGCTCCACCATACAATAAAGCCAGATAACACAAACTGGAGTCAAGATTCTTCACAGTCGTTTACACAGCAAATATTGACCAGCCTGCAGACAGTGGGATGAGCATTCCTTTCAATTCCGTGGATGACAAGCCGCCCACCTCCGGGTCCGAAGGCTCCCCCTGCTTTTGGTAAAACTTGTCAATGCCAAGAATTGTAAATTCGTTTGAAATGAAAAACTGTCTGAGATGAATTCGGAAATACTAATATTCCCGAGCTTTTATATTCGAGGAAAGCTCAATTTGATTCCTACTCGACGGGAACAGAGAGCGAACGCCGGTGTAGGTCAGGTATGAGCAAGGTATATGGATGAGGTTTTGCTTGACATTTTATTCAACCGTCAAAAGACGCGGCATCCTTCCGCACGCTGAACTTCCTTGTGAAATTCAAAGTGCCTCAATACCACTTCGAAAGCTTTTCCTCGGAATCAACCGACAGTGTATTCTCATATCTACTTTTTTCCCCCGCTTTCTCCTTGTCAGATTCTATTCATCTTCCCTCTCCTGCCCTAGTCTCACCTGTACTTGACTTTCTGGTTACCGAAGGCTTACAATTCTATCGAATCATGCACAACTATTTCACTTGGCCGACTGTATCACAACACGCAGAGGCATCGCAGGCGCGTCTTTGGTTGCGGTTCAGTTTGATCGAGTCGTTCAAATAGATTGGCACGTACCAGAACCCGTACACATATAAAACGCAGGCGAAACAGATCGGTGAAGACGTGTACAGCTTGCACTCGCGCGTCAGGAATCTCGGGTAACAAGATTCTGAGCTTGCGGAAGGACCTTGACTACTGGAATTTAGTATCAGAAAAATCTCTTCGTCTGCGAAAAAATGTGAATCGATGTGTCCGCGTTCTCTCTTTAGCTCGAACATTCGTACAGATACGTACTTTCCTCTCGTTTTCATGAGCTTTCGTGGAATGCACGCGAAACCAACCGACTCGAAAATTGGCAAAAATTTCTCGAGTAATACGCGCGCTATATCCTCGCGACGGCATGTCCCTCGCACCCTCGCACCCTCGCAATCGCGTCGGTAATTATTTAATTAACTGACCCTATGGACGTGCGATCAGATGTAACTTGCCCTTGTTCTATCAAGCTTGAGTCTCGAGGACCGGGGAAGAGGAGGAGGAAAAGAAGAGAAAGGGAGAACGACGTCCTAGATTCGGGAAAATTTTCGGGTTGGCTGAAACCTATTACGCACCGCCGTAGCTCGGAGTTTGCGAGGTTGGCTCGGAGGAGGTTATACTTAGGTACGGTTAGCTAAGGAGCATTACGAGATGATATTAGAGTCCCCTGATCCTATACTATTCGCTTAATAGATTCAGCGATATTATTGAATTAGCGCGGCTGAACGAAGCCCGGCTACTTCGGGGCGTTAAAGAGGGTCGAGGAGGGTTGAAGAGAGGTCTAGGACCGAGGGTGAAGGGTGGAGGCTGAGGCTGAAGCTGAGGCGGAGGCTGAGGCTGGAGGTAGGTGAAATCGAAATTCCCCACCGTTATTACCGATATGGATTTTTCACTTGCGCTTTTTCCCCAGCCCATTGACTCTCAATGGAATTTCCGTCGCTCGAACGAATGGAGCTGTAGATTAGGAAAAATTATGTCTATATACGGGGGCCGGATCGGGGAGGGTAATCTCTCCCTCTAATTAAGGTCGAACTTGTTCGAAGTGAAAAATGTACTTCTCTCGCGCCAGTTCGCGTCCTGGGAAGAGAGAAGAGAGCCAGGATTTTTTCGCTTCGCGAGATGCCGAATAAATTTCAAACTTTTTCATCCTTCACCTGAGATCACTCGAGAGGTTCCGTCAGAAAAACTCGGCTGCATTCCAAGTACCACTCTGAAAGGAAGAGAGAGGTTCGTTCCCTCCGCGTTCTACACTACCTATCATGAAAACTTCGTTGCTCAAGCACGTCCAGCAATTTTGTTTAGTATAATCGAGTAATTGACTCCACTTTATTTTGCTCGAGCTCTTCTTTCGAACCGTTTGAAAAATTACCGGGCTTCTAGACTCGGGTAATCACAGTTTCCCTGCTGTTTTTACGGCCATCTCTCCACTCTCCGCGTAATTCTGATACCTCGCTGCACTACGCCACACGGAAAGAGGAAAACAAACCGGAAAGTTTTTACAAAGATAACCATTACCGGTAACGCTGCGTCAAATGTATAACAGCGGGGGCTGGGACCTGTTTAGACTGATAAAAGAAACCCGTAGGGAATTTTTCTCTATCTCCGTTTCCACTCTGTTTATCAGAGACGGAAGTCCGACGCGTTGAGACAAGCTATCCGAAAAGTTTGTGGACTATCCTGACGACGAAGCAGCCTGCTAATCATCGGTTTCGTACGTACCATACTAGCTTATATTCCTCGGGAAATGTTCCCGGGAGAAAAGGAGAAGTGAGACGAGGAAACAGGAGTGAATCCAGATTAGCGGGATGTCAGCCGCATCCCGCAAGGCTGCACCTTCTGCCTTACCGTAACCCCCCGAAGAGTTCCTACCGAAGGCCCTTCGACCTGACCCGTCACTTAATAATCTCATCCGCTAAGTCCACGGGGCGTGGAAGTCGACTGCTTAAGACGCCGAGATTAGGCAAGAGATGTGGCCGGGAGCAACGTAAGACAAGGGTCACCGCAGAAGAGGGTTGTAGGGTGAACCCGGTAGCGTTTCGTTCTCGTCGAATGGATATAGCAGTAGCTTGTGACATACTCCAGAGTTCGCTCGTCGACCGGGATTACAATATCCATGAGAGGAGAGAAGCTCCGTTGTCCCTGGGACCAGGTTTCCCTTCTTCAAGACCCCGACGACTTCTAATATTTGCCTTTGCTCCGCTCCCCCCTCCCCCGCTGAGGATGATATTACAGTCGAATTGCTACGGCTAATAATTACCTTTCGTCGAAATCCCGTCTTCCGCCGCGACCCCCTAGCCCGGGTATTCCCCTTTCTTCGTCCCCTCCCTCCCTTGCTCCCTCCCGGCCCACCACCCCGCCGGCAATTTCTCGCCTGGCTGACTCAGTTGTCGAATTGTTCCCCTTTGTAACTCATGCGGTTCCGCCGATCCTCCAATTCGACATCAAAGAGGAAACAACAATGATACTTGTTATTTGATTTGAACTCTGAATTATCATCCGAAAATGTCCTTTGATGACAGTACCTATGTAGGTATACTATATAATTTCAAGAATCGCAAACTTTCCCGATGGATTATCATTTCGTTAAAATTCGGTTAACGAGTTACGGACTTACTCGAATTACTGCAACAACGGTCCCTCGGGCGAACGCGGCAATCGGGTTATTATTTCGTTTAGGTAGGTATCAGGTACAGGCGGCCCGAGTTTTCCCGGGGATATACAATTCCAAGCATACGCACGTAGGTATATCGTGGGCGCATCTAGATTGCCCGTTAAAACCTGCTGAATGGAGTAATCTCTGCTCTCCCATTCCACATAAAACGGACAGCCAGAAGCCCCCCCCCCCCCCCCATGTTTCCTGAAACCCCGTACGACCCGACTAGCGGTATTTTTTTCCTAAGCAAGGGTTGTTTTCAATTTCACCAGATTCCGGACGGCTGATACATACGCACTCGTATACCTACATGCGCGTTACGTGCCCGCCGAGGAGGCGCCGGTTCCCGGAGTGTAGGTGCTTCACGTTTTATTGAAATTTGAAAAATGATGAGAGGCCGATAGAAGAAAGTGGTGGAACCATGTAGTCGTAATTGTTGAATACGAAACGGTAGGGGGGCGAAGAAATGTTCTTTATCCGGTGAAAGTTCGTTCTGTATACTTTACTGGGATTCCTGAATCTAATGAGAGTGCGGCGAGGAGGTACTCATTAATATTTATGAATATCATTGTAATATCGATGGGGATGATAATAAAATTCAATAAAGAGCGGTTACCCGCGACCTCTGAGGACGCGTATTTATAGTTCATCAATACTTCTTCTCATTAAATGAAGAAGAAATGGAAGGTCCGGTGGATGTAGTCTGCACAAGGGGAAACGAAAGAGAAAGAGATAGAGGAAGGGGGCGGGGGCGGGGATGGGAATGGGGATGGGGATGGGGATGGGGAAGGAGCGCATCCTATTAGTGTATTCATGAGATTTTCCTCCCCCATCATCCCCTGCTAGCACCTTCGTATCAAAGCTACCTTGATATCATCCCCCAGATCCTTTGGACCCCGAGTTAAACAAAACTGTGATTAGTTATTTAATAAGAATAGCGCTGATTAAATATGCAATGAATGAGGTTGAAATCGAGCGTGAAATTGGCCAATTGCTTCGACGAGTCCGCCGCTCGCTTTCAAAACTCGTTATCATCCACTTGCATATAGTTACGGTCCCGTTGAAATTATCTCTACCGAAGGTCCCAGCTGTGTGTGTACGAACCAGCTTCCTCCCCCCCCGAAGCGTGAGTGCTAAATAACCCCCCCCCCCCCCCCCCCCGTCTCCCCCCACGAAAATGTGTCATAAAATTATAGGCACGCGATGTTACTCGCGATGGGAAATTAGTCTCTCCGAATCGTGCAGAGGAAATGGCGAACAAACGAAAATCCCGATGAATTATCTCCATCCCTCGAGTCACAGCCAGTCGATCAGCGCGTGTCCTGGGACGCGCGACGTTCAAAGACTTGTGAGAGAACATCTTAGGGAATTAAAGAAAATGGCCGAAGAAGGAGCAGGAGTTGCAATAACTTTGACTAAAAACCTTTGAAGCGGAGAAAGAAGTTGAATGCGAAATCCAATTATACTTTCACCCCTTCTCGTCAAGATCAATCGTATTCGCCCCCCCCCCCCCCCCCCGCTTTTCTCCTCTCCTTCCCTCTCGGCTGGCTCTGGTTGTCCTCCGTAACCCGTAAAACTACCCTCAGGGCAGGTGGTTATAATCGAGTTTATTATTCGGCAAAATGAATTGTTTTCATTTCATACCCCGCACCGATTGTCTGACATCGAATGAGGTTAGAGTAATACCTATATTGTACATATCAAGGGTCAGGGTTCTGCTCTCGTTCTCTTCTGGCCCGTCACGAGCCTTCGGAATCGAGAGGAAAAATTGAGCTTCGGTTAACTCAGAGGAGAGAATCATTCGTCGTCGGTCTTTTCCGGGCCACGCGATCATCCCCCAGTATTGGCCCAATCGCGGGTATGAATTGTTCTCACGTTACTCCACGGCTGGAGCTATAAGAGCGTCGATCGCCATTCCGGGAGGCCGAAAATATTGTTGCAATAATAATTCACTATCCAAATAACAATATACTTGCTTCCACCGTTTCAATTCCACAGCCGCCACAGCTTAAGGGAAATAGCCAGCTCCACAGGAATACCTTTTCAGACGTCTTTGGTTTGCTTTAATTGCGCTCCGCGAAGAGTCTCTAAAATATAGTCTGGTCTAGTCTGTAATTAATACCATCCGGTTATATTGTTCCAAGATTTCCATTGTTCGCAATTGACTTTCATCGGATGTTGAATTACGGGAATAGATTTGTTAGGTTAATTCCACTCGCCCCTAAGAATTTCATTTCTATAGGCGAAGTATCTGTTCCGCCAGAAGTGCAAGGGAATAAATTCCCCAGTTTATAATGCTCACAGATTTTGCTGGAGAGAAGTACTAGCCGGTTCGACACTCAGTCGCTGAGGCTCGTCCGAAGTATTCTTTCCTCCCTCTCATTCACTGCTTTTTCTTCCTTTATTTATTTTCTCTCGTCAATTGACATTTTTCAGACGCCCAGGTTCTAGGTTCACCGAAAAGTTTTCAACGGCAAATTACGAGCGGGTCGTGTCGCGGTGAAGTGCTCCCCGTGGATCTCGAATGAATGTTACATGAACGGAGGAAGATCCTCCTTCCCCTCGCATTTCCTTTCTCCTCCTCCTTCTCCGTCCCGGTGTCTTCTCGGAGCTGTATCTCTTCATCTCCTTGGAGGATCTATCCCTGTCTTCGCCCTCAGCGGGTCTAAAATTATTGCAAACAATGATTAAAAAAATCTGCATACATCGCTCCCAAGACGGCGGAAACTCGCGGAGGGGGAAAATACAGCGGTCTTTGCTGTATCTCGCCCCGTGCTTCCACCCTAGAAGTTAAGTTCGTGGGACTCGTAGGTGTTGCGTCGCGCGTCGCCTAGAGGCGAGAGATAGCAAAGCTACGAACTCGCAATGAACAATTAATATGCAAACAGTGATTACCTAATTCAAAGTTAGCCCCCAGATTCTAATAGCCTATTTTGGAAAACTTGATTGAGATTTCTTTCTTCCTCTCTCTCTCTCTCTCTCTCTCTCTGTCTCTTCTTTCCCATTCCCTTTTCTCCTCCATTTTTTCATCAGGACGTAGGTGCTAGCCCGCGGAGAATTATCCCCGTTGCGAAAATCGACGTGATTTATCCCTCGCGCCTGTTGGTGTAGGTACAATCTCATTTCGTTCACGTTTCAACGAGGTTTGACGTTTCCAGCTACTGTATGCACGGACTCTTGACCGCTCGGTGGACACGCATTCCACCTACAGCGTGCTCCCTAGCTATAAAATTCTTTGGTCCGTGTAAATAATAATAACGATCCTCATCCGATTCAATCTTTATTAGCATAAAATTCGAACGATACTAGTTGGTGGATAGCTACGCGTCTGGCTGAGGCGAGTGCGGAGGAGGATCCCTCTCGTCAGCCTGACTCAACCCGCGAAGCGTACAATTTCTTTTATGGACCATCGTATAAACCGCGTTTGTGGCAATTCTCGGTCATAAAAAATCATGATTGCTGGGTACGCACTTCCGAGCTGTTTGCGTCTGAATATTTTTCCAAGATCTCTCTCCACACGTATACATTGGTCTAGCGAAACCTTGCCGAGCTGAGCCTTGCCACGGTTTCGGCGCCATGATCAAATGAATCGACTTCGTTCTGACGAGAGAGCCGGAAAAAACCAAAAATCAAACGAAAGAGGAAGTATTTCATCATTATCATGTTAAATACTACACTATCGGAGGCAAGATTGCTTTTTTTCTTCCTCCGACTAGGAGGATAATTAGTTTGTAGTCAACTCAAGTGGAGAGGCTTTCACGGATACGGGAAAGCAATAGCGGCCGAGCACAATTTGGTGGATAATTTTGAATAAGAAGCCTTCTCTTCCGTTGTCTGCGAATTTATTCCCCTCCAGGATTATCACGAATCGGTTTGCTCTCTTTCTCGCTAATTTTTCAGTCCTGTTTCTGTGTATCCTTCATTTTTTCCACGGTCGCGGTTTTCTCCGTCCAACTAATCGACGGAGATATCTTCCAGTCGAGATCGTAAACTGCATTGGACAGGCAGATTTGGTTAGAAGACCTCGTCGTGCTCAGTTCCAAGGGGCAGAATATCGGAGAGAGGGAAGGAGAGGGGCGACATCCCGGCTCGCGTGCGATGCCTGTTAAATAACGCCACCCTCTGTACCAGGATCGAAGCAGCCGCGAAACGGTTCACGCTATTCGGAATCAAGAATCAACTTTACGAGCGGAATAAAAAACATAAAGTCTAAATCGGCGGGCGGCGGGCGGCGGGCGGCGCGGGCGTTGTGGCGTGGCGATATGGAGGTGAGGCGGCACTCTGAACAAAAGTGTAACCGAAGATCTCTCTCGGGCTCTAGATCTCACCCGCAAAATGTTGAGAGTCTGTCTGCTGCTTCACGAAATGGCAAGAATGGCGCCTAGCCATTCCTTAAGACGTGGGACACTAAAATGTAGCTCTACGACGTGAAATCGGCACTGCTTCTGGCATGGGAAAAATATATCAGGTAGGTAATATCATCCCCCGTTTTACGATTCTTCGGATGCACTTTAACTCGGACTCGCGTACTGCAGCCCAGCATCCGAGACGACTCATTCGGTACGGTGCAAATAGATTCAGATATATTTTTCCGCAAGCGTTACCTCCGCGAATAAAGATCGATCCCGTTCCTTTGCCGAAAAATTTTTCGTCACTGCCAAATATTTTCACAGTAAATTGAAGTCCCCGTAACAAAAAAAAAAATGTCGCGATATCGTTCGCTCCAGGGCCTTCTGGTAGAAAATGCCTGGTGCATCGTCTACAAACATGAAACCTTACCCAGGTAGGTTATTTCCGATCTGCCTGCTTCTTCTTCTTCTTCTTCTTCTTGGCTTGGCTTGGCTCTCCAGCCATTGATTAAACGTTTTTTTCACCAACTCAGATCGAGTCGTGTGATTCGACGCTGCATGCTCCCGCGTTTCGGCGCTTCGGTTAAAGAGCTTCGAGCCATATATTGTTTGATCCTACCTACGTATGTAACGCGTTGATGAACTCCTCTCGGTGACACTCTCTGCTCTCTGACAGCACCTTCGCGGATGACACGGTTTTTTTTATCTCCACTGTACACCATCGGAACTCGAAACTGGTATACGACAGGTCAACGAAGATGTAGCATCATTCCACGCACAGGCGCTCGAGAAAGGGCTTCTACTGAACGCAGACAAGACAAAGGTCATGGTCATCGGAACAACCAGGCATATAAATACGATCAACCTCGGTGGCCTAGCTCCAGTCACTGTACATGGGCAGCCCCTTCAATATTCGACGAACATCAAGTGTCTTGGGATCACCGTTGCAAACAAACTACAGTGGCATGAACACACCGAATCCACAGTAAGAAAGATCTTCGCACACTCCATCAGCTGCGGATGAATAGAAGAAATATCCCTAAATAACTGAGGGTTCTTCTCATAACCGCACTAGTGTTCCCACATATCGACTATTGCTGCCTCATTTACCTGGACTTGACGGGCGGACTAAACTAAATCTGATCGGATGTGAAATAGTCTGATGCAAAATCTGGTCAGATTCGGTCAGATATTTAAATCTGAACATACGTACAATTGAATTTGGAAAAATCGAATGCCAGGTCTCGATCTCGCTCTAATCAGATATAATGAAATCTCGTGTCAGATCTGATCAGATATGAACGAACGAGATCAGATGTGATTGCAGATCGCAATTTGACCTGGTTTAATCTCATCATTTTGTCCCGGGAATTCACCCGAAATGGTACACGGATATCCGCGTACCTCGACCGAATATGTATACGGCACACCGCACGTATACATAGATTCGAAAGACAAAATACCACACGAGCAGAAAAGCCATTTACTCGATAGCATTTTTCGTCAATTCCATTTTTTCAAGTATACGTATAGGTATACACACAGATGATACATACAGCTAAAAAGAATATTAGATATACTAGATCGTCCTACGCTGCGGGCCGACTCTTTATACAAATTGCGTAATTTATATTCGGAAAATGGGATTGCAGGGTCGGTAGAGAGGTAAGAGGGTTGAGAGGGTGAAGGTGAAGGGATGCCCATCTCGCTATCCGATTCTATCTCGCCCACAATGTATCGTTCGTCCGTTACGAATGCACCACATTTTTTCTGGTTTTTCCGGCTACTAAGATAGGGAGGAAAAATACGAGCGATTCCTTTTCCCCCTTTTCCTCGTTCGTTCTTTCTTTCTTTCTTTCTTCCTCTCTCCCTCTCTCGCTCTCTCGCTCTCTTTCTCTCTTTCTCTCCGCGCCCCGCTCTCGAGATGCATCCTAATATTGTTAGCCTAGTTTCAAAGTCGGGGAAAATTGCCACCCATAATTTATTCCGGGCACGTTGAGAAAAAGAGATTCGCAATCGACAAAGAATCTCCGCGGTAAAGTGACCGACCCTCGATTCTCTTTTGTTTACTTGGCCCTCCCCCTCCTGCCCCGTGGGACATCGCAATTTTCGCAGACGAAAATCAACCGCCCTCTACTAATCGTATGAGGCTGCACGTTTCCCACACTCGTATAGTTATATCTGCGAAATGAATCGGCCTCTCCTTCTTCTTCTTCTCCATACCACGCCAGAGCGTTGTCGCAGCTGCGATCAACGATCGACACCTCAGGGATCATGGAATGCGTTCGGGAATGATCCTCGAAACCGAACGAAATCCAAGCTATTCACCTGATTCCCTTCTTTTTCTCCGTTCTCTTCGCATTGAAGACTACGAGGTGTGATTTTATGCCGGTCTAATATCCGCCCGGAGTGTCGCGTGCGCCTCCCTCGCCAGCGTTATTAATTAGGCATCGCGAAGAGGGAGCAGCTTCGGCGGGGATTATTAATTGACGAGGAAACCGAGCTGCAGTTCTCCTCGGATTCCTCTTCGCAGAGTTCGAGAGTCCCAATGAATGCCATATATTAATCAATTAGACGCTTTTAGTGGGGCGGCTGACAACTCTGACGAAACTAGTTCTGTACAATTCCATGCGAACGAAATGTTTCGGAAAAGTATTCTCTCCGTGCCGCATTACATAAATATAAATGCCCACGTATAGAAGTATGGAAATTAGTTGGGGCTGTAGGGACCTCGGGCTCTGTGCACTAGGATTAATACACGGTGAGGTGGGAACCAAAGGGTTGTGAAATGATCCCGTCTATGCCCTGCCAGGACGAGCTGTCCCCGGCAACCCGTACACCCCGAATATTAAATCCAAAGCGTTGATATTACAAGCCGTAAAACCGCACCTCATCCGCGGCAACTCCCTCGGTCCTCTAAGATCCTAATCGTGTTCGCGCCGTCGATCCTCTTGTCCGACATCTTGTGGCACCCCGTTCACCAAATGTTCCCTCTCGATCGCAGTACCGGTTTCAATTATCACGCGAATCGATATATCATCCTGTTTCATTCGTGAGCCGAATGGATCGGGAGAATGAAAAGAATTGACGGCGGAAATCTTAAGCGAAAGAGAGCTTCTGATACGAATATGAGAGGAAAAAGGACCACAACGGGGACGAATTCTCTGTATTTATATTCTCGCGTGAAAAAATTTCCGTCTTATTATAGGTAATGATACAAAATATGAGGAATTCCGATGAAACTCGATTTTGGTAACCAGCCCCTAGCGGCAACTGAGCGAACAACGAAAAGCTGTGGGGATTCGGAGCGGCGGAGAAATCGGGTCGTCGGGATCTCCGTTCCAATTTCAACGGAGATTCAATTCGCGTTGTATAACTGTGGCAGGTGCATTGTAACAGTAATCCATCGACAACGGGGATCCCCGATTTACAAAACAAGGGATCGAAATCAAGGCGAGAACGGAGAGGGACAGAATGAAGGCGAACGAGAGAGGAAGGGAGACGCAAAAACAACAAGGAGGGAATAACAAAAAACCGAGGGATGTCATCGATCATCCTTGGTCCGTCATTCTTCAGCGCGCGGAGGTAAAACACAGCCAATGAAAAATGACCCGTAGGCAATTATGACGCGGTGTGAGGGCGCCGAACTCGAGAGACTGCGAGGTGAAGGTGCACACCACTAGGTATACTGTAAGCGCGCGAGAAAAGAAGACAAAGAGAGCGAGCGGGAGAGAGAACGAGGGAGGGAGAGAGCGAGAGAGCGAGAAGTTGAGGATCATCAAATAGCACATCGCGGGGTAAAATCTGCGTATTCAACGCGATTTAGATTGCATAGTAATTGAAAACCCATGTTCTTGGTGCATGGTGGCTGGGCACTTTGGTAATGGGTAGAGAAGGGGATGGAAAGGAGAGAGGCAGAGGGATATTGGCCGGATAATGTAACTGGGAGATGAGCACAAGGGACGAGGGGCGAGGGGCGAGGCAATGGAGACGAGCTTTTGGTACCACGAGCAAAACAACTCGGGATTGTCTCGAATTAATACTCGAATCAACGCTAATTGATTAGTAGTACCTTCTCCGTCCCCTTTTCCGAGGGTCCTCCTGCTCCTCCTCCTTCTCATCGCCTGCACCTTCTCTCTCCTCATGCTCTGAACCATGCGTTGTTCCTGTATCTACCCTCGATCCGGACAAACCTAGTTTCACATCAAAGGCCGTAGTCAAATTACTACACACTGTATCTATATATATATATATATTTGTGTGTGTGTATGCGTCCGCAGATTCAATGAAACAATCCACTGCAATCTAGTGTCGTGTTGACCGTCGGTGATTGATGCTCGCTCTCTCCCTTCCACTCTCTCTCTCCCTCTCACTTTCCCACAAAAGTCGAGGAACGAGTTCTACCCCGATATAGATATGGACACAGACGGGCTCGTTCAGTACCGCTCGATGAAGACGCGTCTACTCTACACTCGTCCACCTGACCTGTTTGCCACTGCACTCGTTTGTTACCGTTTACACTGTCTAATCTACTCTCGATGAACCAACATCCCTTGTTTACTCATTACTCTCTAGGTATGCGAACATAGTCTGTCCCCGCGTGATTCTATCTCGTTATGTGAGATCGACGTTGCAGTTTGGTCGATGATTCCGACTATTCTCTCGTTTCTAGCTTTTGCAATTGACGGCGAATCGCTATTTCTCACGGCGAGCATTCTACCTCTGAATGAAACATTCGGATTGAGATAATTTTTTGCTTCATTCGTACCGCCGGAGATCACGGTCAGCCCGAGTTTACCGTTCGAAATGAGAAATTTCGGAAACTTTCTCAGACAAAACTCGCGTCCCCTATAGATCTCAAACTTGAATCGGTACCGAAAAATGAGTTTTATATAAATAAGGTGAAAATTCTGGTACCGGATATTTACTCCTGGATTGGAAACCTCAAAGTTCGAAGCGCATTTAGTCGAGGTAGAATGCCCCGCGCCGTATATCTGGAGGGTAAACTCCACCAAAACAATGATACATCGCTGAGCGGTATTGCAACGAATCTCATCCGGATGTCGAAAATTGCAGCGATGTATGGAAGCATTCAGCGAATTAATAACGATCGGTAGAAGCGCGTCTACACCGCAAGGGATAAACCACGAACGCTCCGAGGTAAGGGTCGCACCAACGAGCTTTCGCTGGGAAACCCGAGTACCTCTGGCTTAAGCCACGGAAATACAGAAATATGCAGAACGTTGTACGTTGCATAGGTACGGTATGTACGGGTACACGAAGCCGCGTACGTGGTCGGTACACAGTACAGGGAATGAACTAGATGTACATTTCCGAAGTAGGATATACCAGCGACGTGCGACTCGCGATGAAGGAGGGGCGGCTGCAGCCCCCGAGCTGTCGTATAAACTTAATAACCAAGAAGCTATTCTATTAGAATAAGAACGACGCGACGTGTTCCGGGGCCGAGGGACGTACTCCAGGTTAAAACCCTCTCGTAACAATTCCGTGGACTTTTGATGGCGTTGAATATTAAACTTCGAACCTTGGCCTCCATGCTTTACCGATTCACGGGTATAAGGTACACGCAGCCGTCACGGTGCAGTGGGCGGAATTCGGCCAATGTCGGGATATTCACCTGACGATTTATCCTCGACGTTTATCGCGTGGTAGATAAATCAGAATCGTCCGTGAGCCCTCACAGGTGGTTTCATCTTGGGACGAGAGAACCAAAAAATAATTAGATACGTACCGCGCTTGGCGGAGTTGCGGCAGTTGAATATGGGAGGGGCGCGGCGGCGCTGATGGGAGGAATTCGAACTTTGCAAAGAGAGAGGAAGAGCGGTTCGGATGGCGGTTGAGAAAGGTTCGGAAATTGCGAATTGTTCCTCCGTCTCCAACCCGCTTTAATTACTCCTTGATAACGTAGGTGTCTCTCGACTCGAATGCGGTTAGGTCGCGTTGTTAGCTTCGTACCAGTTTCACGAAGTCAGCGTTAATTGCCCCCGCAGAAACGGCGGAGGGAGTCAAACCTCCGTCCACCTCCTCCTGCCTCTGCCCAGCCCATCCCGCAGCCTTCCCCTTCTCCGCGTGCCGTAACTCACGCATAAATACATGAAATTACTTTCCCTTATTTAGGGGCTCGTTAGGCAGATCTACTGTTATTGCTGACAAACCTAAAGCCACACGAGTGTACGCCTCTGGACGGCTGATATACACAGAATTACCTGTCTCTCTGAGATCCACGTACGTGTGCGTGTGTGTACCTACGTGCAGCCCTTCGCCTGTCCGCCTTCGAGCCCTTCTCTCAAATTATCATCGCCGCTATGATTATCATTATCAACACCATTATTTAGGTCTTGGTGCGGAGAGTGACCCAGGTAAAATGAAAGGAAATGTATGCGAGAGTCGAGAGAAATATATCTTTTCAGTCCTCCTCGTTGCGCCGTGCAGCACACTTCTGATGTTTCTGAGTGCGGATGTTTTCAAGAGAACCGTACGAACTACGAGTCGAGGGCCCCGATGCATCTTCTCATGTTTGCGCAGCAGGCTTGAGCTTGACGCAAAACACTTGTGCACACATTCAACATAGGTATAACATACGAGTACACATGTACGGACGAGGAAGTGGACAGAGAGGCTCGTCAATGCCACACGAGCGAGCGAGCGAGCCAGCCAGCCAGCCAACTCGTCGTCGTCGTCATCGACTCTGAGGCATTCACTGGAGAGCAGAATTTCTCCCTCTCTTGCTCCATCCCACTCTGCCTTCTCTTCTCTCTCTCCGTCTTCAGCGCATGCCAGACTATGAGCCGCTGGGCACCGACCAAGTGCGTCTGCTAAGTTGTGTCGCGTATATAAGTTTCGCACGTGGTTTTCTTTCCTTCTTCTTCTTTTCCGCCTGCAGTTAGCGACGCGCTATAATTTATGGGCTAATTACGTGAGTTATTCATCGGAGTGTGTATTCGCGGGACGAAGTGGAAACGGAATAAAGGAATAGCTGAAAGAAGGAAGAGGCCGGCGAGGCCCGGAGTCATGTAAAGCTGAAAACCGCACGCGTGTATCTATACCTATGAGTGAAATATCTTCCGTAGGTTGGTAACGTGACCGAAGAAGTAACGTAACCCAGGCAAGACCACCGTGTGGAATTCGTAAACTGGAGGCAGGATCTTGATTGGTGAACAGTTTAGAGTAACAAAGTGGCGTGCCACGAATTCGAGGATGAACGTGCCGGCGAAGGTGGCTGCGGGAACGACGGGCGCCCTTAAATCACTCTGAGGCAAGCTCCGCAGGGCTCGTCGCTGAAGATTTAAAACTAGCGCGCCTCGCTAATGACCATTAACGCTCGCACGGGTGTCCTGTCAGGGTGGCCACCGCCTTTCCGAATCCTCTCAAGCCCGCAGGTCCGCCATGCCAGAAAGATTTATCTTCCGGATATGACGCCGTTCATTCGGGGCACACCAGTTTCAAATGCACCGCGAAACACGGACACAAGTTCTCCGTCGTCAGACAATCCCTCGTGGTCTCCCTCATCTCGGAGGCGCCAGGAATGGAATGGATGCCAAAACAGTCTTGTAATACGTGCTGATAAAACGATGTCACACATGCATATCCACCTGGCATCTAATGTCCTCCGTGTGCCTCTATCGGCTCGTTCTCCAGTTCGACGGCGCGGCGATGCCAATTGAGGGTATAGATGAAATCCTCATTCGTCCGTACGAAAGAATTGATCAACCTTGACGTAGATATTCTCCTGTGCAAGCGAATTGCAATACCCAATAAATTAAATACCTAGAAGAACCGAAAACGAGAGAAAAGAAGGGAGAATCCTGCTAGCGGGGGTAACGGGGCTGCCTCCTCGAAGAAAGTAGACTATAGGTACCTACATTACCTACACACGTATACCCGCGTACGCGCGCATACACCTACATGATCTATACTTTGGCGGAGGAATATGATGAGAGAAAATATTCGTTGTTATATAGGAACCGATCAAATTCCTTGAGGAAATTGTCCGTGATATTACGATGGCCGGGTCCTTCGAGACGCGCCGCCCGGGCCATAAGCCAGCGGCAAGCCAAGCGCGTTGGTTATTGTCAATGGAGTTTTGCCCGGAGGCGTCGGGGCGTCCGCGTTTCCGAGCCCGGGGGATGAGAGGAGGAAAGAGAAGAAGAGCCGGGCTGGAGGAAAGAGGAAAGAGGAAAGAGGAGAGAGGAGAGAGGAGAGAGGAGAGTCGAGTTTGCGGTGAAATCACAGAGGCGATTTCGCTCCAACTATCGCCTCGACGAATACGTGGTATTTGCGTATATATACCACTGAACGATATCGAGGAAATATACCGGGCGGAACGCGCGCTGTGAAACTATCGTCTATCCGGATGTTGGATGACCCACATGAACGAACGTTGTCAGGATAACACAAAAGAAAGAAAGAAAGAAAGAAAGAAAGAAAGAAAGAAAGAAATAAAACAACCATCGAACCATCCGCGTTCCCTCGGTTGACAATTTTACCCTCATTCTGATCCCCGACTCGTATATTTTTCACTGAAACATCAACGCGTTTCCCTTAATTGCTTACAAAAGAGAATGAAAAACGAGTAAAAAATAAAAATGAAACAAAAAAACAAAACAAAAAAAAAACGCCGTGAATAAAAGATAACTGGAAGATCAACCGAACGAGCTTTGTAGAGCGGAGGTGTTTCCCTGGCGGGGTATTGAGTTCAATTTGATATGTGATTCCTGATCTCGTCCAATTCAATACTCGATACACTTCAAGTTTGAAGAACGAACTACAAAGCCGTAGAATTCTCCCGGTACGCTTATGTTTCAGCATAAAAATCGGCGTTTCGTATACGTCATACTCGCGAGGCTCTCATCTTGCTTTCTATGAATAGAATATGGAAATTTTTCCGCTCCTAAAACGGATTCTATACCGGTAATGCTACGCGAGAAGTAAAGTGCATTCGAAACACTCTGGTGGAGTCGTCGGTGTCGTGTATACCGCTGCACTCCACTGTACTGTACTGTACTGTACTGTAGTCTAACGTGAACCTGGCTGTAGATAGTCTGCAGTGCATTCAAGCGCCGAAGTCGTAACGGAAGTCACTCCATTCCCCGGATGGATGAGCGCTCGGTATCGTCTCCAGCTACATAGCGTCGATCAACAATCGAAAAGATGCCGCCTCCCTTCATTTCTCAGTGTTCTTGTAAACAGACGAGGCAGTTCAGTGCCAGTTTCTATATACTGTTATTTTACGGCAGTCTCTTTCTGCTCCGGCATTCCCTTAGTCTTATTTTTCGTCTTCATCTTCCCATTCCCGTTTTCTTTTTATCTTTATTTTACATCAAATTTTAGAACCTTCGGGGATGTTTATGTCTGTCTGTGTGCGTCTTGCATATTTTTGTTTAGTCTACTCACCCCGTTAACCAGTCTCCGTTGTGAAATACCGCGCGCGGTAGCAGCAGCGGGAGCAAAGCTTGTTTGAAAATCGATTTCGGATATTTTTATTCAATTTTTACTGGCCTAGTTTCCTTTTCAGAATCTGAATATTCCTTACCATGATATCGAATGCGACTCACGTACGTCTGCATCTTATTCAACGGAAAGTTTCGTCTTTGGCGCACAGCGGTACCTACCTACCTATATACCTATACCGGGACTCTCCGACTACCAAGAAAGTCTCAAATTTTCTCGGAATAACGGTGAAAATTCGATGCCCGGTGAAACGCCGCACGTTGAGTCTACAGCGCTGATTTTCACCGCGGTCTTGAGCCAAGGGGTCAGCGCTGGTTGGTCCAGCGATCCACGGATCAATTTTACTCCGGTTATCACATAATCGAACTTTCTTCCGGAGGGGAAAACCTACGTCGATAGGTACCTGGTCTCGAATTCTCGAAACGGTGTCGGTCGTTGCCAACTGCAGTAACTTCGGACGTCTGTAGTCCGGGGCTCACGATCGGACGCGGCGGTCATTGGAGGAGTGAGACATGCGACGTGGAAATCACTGTTTGCAGTAGGTACCCACCTCCCGGTACCGACTAACTGGCTGAGCATATTTTCGGGGTGGATGTTAGGCGCGGGATCGCAGAAGCAGAGGAGCGTCACCGGGACATCCATGAAATTGAATGAATTGAAAATGAAAACCAAAACGAAAACCGTTCTCGACGTTAATTCTCCACCGAGCGATGGGGAAGCTAGTTTAATCTACTTGCGGCTCGAGCCCTGACCGCACGTCGGTGACAAAAGAAAGTTTTCCCCAGATCTAATTAAGCCCCCGAGACTTTGCGGCCAACAACGAAATCACGGTTAAACATTATACCGGTCGCGGTGTAGCTGTAGTAGCAGCAGCACAGCAATAGCAGAAGTTGCATGGAAGAAGCGGTACCGGTGTAAGGTATAAGAACGCGAAGACGGAAGACGTCTAATGCATAAATTATCACGAGCTGAACTACAGCTCGCGGTCACAAATATACACCAGCGCGATAAACGAGGATCGTTGATTAAAGAAGATGAGGAAGGGTTGTGCAGCCGGTATAAGCACCGGCCGCTGGGGCGCTATCGCTGCATAAACATAATTTCGGCGATATTGCGTGTTTCCCGTTACCCCCGCCTCGACGGCGAGCTCGGGAGCATGGAGTAGGGGAAAAGTGTGAATATGTATGCTCCGTTCGTCGCACGCTATACATTCGCCGTGCACAGTGAGATACATACCTACGCAGCGCAGCGCAGCGCAGCACGGCACGTTCGTAGTAAAAGGGTTTTTGTGCCAGGGGGACGACGACTCGCACTGCCAACGAGGAGACACTCCGGTATAGTATATCTGCTCCGCGCCCGCGGATGGTGGTTCTGTGGAAGCCGGAGCTAGCATCCCGCGGTGAATTTCAACTTCTGGGCAAATACGGCCACGTGTGTCGAACTAACCCTTCGCTACCCCTGCGAACCCCTCATCTATATAACACGACCCGAGCAGCCGTACTGCCGCCGCTGTTTACTAGAATAATATTTACACCTGACTTATAAGTATCAACTGTTAAGCCACGCATTAAAGCGTTTATGTAATAGGTATACCCGACCGACTCGACCCATGGGACAATGACGACCGCCATTTCTCTTAACCTAGCAACAATATAGCAGGTACCTGCACATGCATACATACATTCATTAGCTAGCTAGCTACTTCTGCTGCTCCCTTGCCTCTCCCGCAAATATCGCGAAGCGTATTAGATTGGCGAAAGGGTGCGAAGAACTGGGGACTGTCTCGATGAGGATCTGCATACCGGAAATAATCTCCTTGAGTAGATACAGGGCGGTAATAAATTGGTTGCGTCTCACTGTGAGACGGGACCTTCGAGTTGCGAGTTTGGCTCTCTTCGGGTAATTTCTTTCCGCTTGTCAGCAGCAAGGCGGAAGGGATCGATGCAGTTCTGGCGTGCGGAATTCGAAATTGAACAGAATTTTTTTTTTTTTTTCTTCTAAATCAAAAACTCTATATTTCTGTGCAAAACAGTCGCGTTTATTGCTCGCGGTATTGTATCCCATCGCGAATTGCGGAGACCGAGAACACTCGCGGTGAAAATCTAATTGATCAATTTTCCAACACATCTAGATCTATCTTGACTTGGAACGAATACATAAAGATGTTGCCGAGTGCAATTCAATTAATTCTATATTACCGCGTCAATTAGTAAGGAGGCTGCCGCGTAGAAATAACGAGCAATAAAAGGAACGTCTGTCCCTTAATGAACGGGTAAAGTAATTGGCTTCGTTCATCGAAGCTATACTAGTGTACCTGTAGACATACATTGACGAGTCAGGCGGCTTTATTTGAAAGAAAAATTTCCGTCCAAACGGCTGTCGAGAATTTGTTGACAACCTGACAATGTTAGTTAGCGATGACTTTGGAGAGGACGGATCAGCACTTATCAGATCACTTAGGTACGCGTCAATGTTTGCAGCTATAATCCATCACCGAAACCGATACCATTACGTCTCAAGTCCCTACTCTGATGTAGTTCAAGCACTGTGCCACTCAGAAGCTGCAATATTATTGCATTTGTTGAGTGTGCTATTTGCGGATATTATTGTCGGAGCAAACGCAGGCTTGCCTTTGCCTTTTCTCGGTCCACCCCTCTCCTTGTCGACGAGGGTTTAGGGATCGGCGGACGCGGCTGATGTCGAGCTTCGTCAAATTGCACGGTCACGTGCGGAGCTAAAATCAAACAAATGAACCCCACCGGCTGTGATCCGAATTGCAGCTTTCAATTTTTCTCGGAGCACAAGTTCATTCCAGCTTACCGAAGTTACGACTAACAAGCTCAGCATGAAAAGAGCTGAATGAAGTGAATCCGTGTTTCAATTTTCAGTTTACTTACCTAACCCGCTATTTTTCAGCACCCAGTAGACGCTTCGAGAAATATAAAAGGAACGAGGATCGGAGGGCCAGGATGTGTAATCAGCAATCCAATCTTAAGTTAAATGAGTGAGAGAAAGAGAAATCCCACGTTTCCCTCGCGGAAGCTCCGGGCGTCCGTCTGGCCACGTGAAAGAAAGAGATGTGGCGATGAATCGCGGGGGTAGCAAAAGCGGCGTGAGACATTCTCACCCCTCCAGAAATCCAAAGCCACTTTGTCTTTGCTCGGTCGAGCGGGTGACTGCGCGCACGGTGCAGCTTCTGTCGCCGACAACGTAGATAGGCACGTCGTACGTAGTACGCTGCCGAGGATTGCGATGAGGGAGGCTCGTTAAACATGGATATAAGAAGCGGTGTAACGGTGAATTATTCACAGCCAACATCCTACCCCCCGTGGTCTCGGAAACCTCCAGTCCTACTTAACGTCTCTTGCTTTTATGATGCGCCTACGTAGGAATTATGCCCTAGGTTGAATTTTCACTCGAAACATATTGCGCTACCGTGCAATTACAGACCCAGAATGAATATGGATGAAGCACGTTGTTTGGTGACAATTTCTCGAAGAGAACAATTACTGTGTGTAAGCTTCACGAGGGTACGAAGTTCTGGAACCTGGCAATACTCGAGTAACGGATGAGAAGTATTTATCACTCCCCGACTCCTCCCTCGCCACCACATCGTGACGAATGACGCATTAACGTTAGCCGAAAATCGTGGCTAATCGTGGCCGTACACAATGGAGTAATGCCGCTGTAAAATGACATCGCATCGGATCGGCATGGTACGGTACGGTACGTTTGCAGTGCCCACGGTACTTATTTTACAGCCGAAATAATGAAGCTCGTTCCATTTAAATGGCGTGTAAAGTGTGTAATTGCACGCGTCACTTCATCCCCGTAATTTGACGCGTCGGTGGCCGTTGGCCGTTGGTCGTTGGTCGTTGGTCGATGGTGGGCCAACAGCCCCTGGATACCGGATACCGGATTCTGGTTTCTAGTTGTGGGTTACTGGTTGCTGATTACTTGGCTTCATTAGGAAACGAAGTTCTAGCGCATGGGGATAATCCCCGAGCGCCATTGAACGCCTTGGCCTCGGTTGATGGACCGTTGATTTGGTCGGTCGGAACATGATTAGGTTTTTCAGCAGTTTGTACCATGGCGCCGGAATTTCTGTACCTATACCAACCGGAACAACGGACGACCAGTGCTGCAGGAATATTTGAACCAGGAATATGAACTTTTTGGAGCCGGGTTACGGGAGAGGAGGGAAAGAAGAGAAAACAAGAAGAAGACAACGAGCGCCGGGGGAAATCTTCGGAAATAAGGAGGCTGGCTGCCGCTCGACTCCGCGGGTTTCTGGGTCTGGTTACCGCCAAATCCTAGCCTAGTCCTTGGCGAGATCGAATTCTCTACTCGCTTGAATCCGCAAAAACTTTTCGCCGCTCCACCACGTCCGTTCGCCAGAGTCCTTGATGTATGTATGTGTGCTTATGAGCTTCCATGATTTAATACATCGTCCGGATGTAGGTGAGCAGGTACGCGCGTACGTGTACCTACGTCGGTGTGCGATCTTCGGGAATCATAGTTTCCACGTCGGTTTATTGGAGCAAATTTAATACACGAAGATCCTCCCCGGAGTTGCAGGGTTTGCTGAGAAAGAAAGAAAAAAGGGAATATAAAGAGCAAGAGAAAGAGAGAGGGAGCGAGGGAGAGAGAGAAAGTATACTGCGATGTACCACGCTCAGCCATGCGAGCGAAGAAATGGAATATCACTTTTAACCTCGTCTTACCTCAAACCGCGACAAAAGTGTGCCAAGTGTTTCGTTCTACGAGCGTTCAAAATTCGCCTCCTCTATCCGGAGTAAAAATCGTAAGAAAGAGATTGCAGAGCGCGGGATCAGCAGAAGAATCAGAACTCGAAAGCCGGGGATTTCAGCTGTTTAAACTTTATTTTTCAATCCGAAACCCTCGCTACCAAGTAGTACCCATTCATCGTAGGTATATGTATATGTATGCGTATGTACTACATACCTCAACCTATACCATGATACCGAAATACCGACACCGTGCAAATATTCAATGGATTGATTTACGCCGGTCGTAAGTCTGCACAATCGACATACATCACTGACCCATTGCCATTTTTCTCATGCGAACTTTTCAACCTGCAGCGCCCCCTCATCTCCGGGATCGTTTCACCTAATCCCTTCACAACCGACCGCATGAATTTCAGTATTATTAGAGATCGTTTTTCCTCGTGACGCAGAGGTTATCTCGTGGACTTTGATGGAGATGGTAACCCTGGAATGCCTGGGGCAACGAAGAATAATACAGAACGAGCGCGCGATCCGTCATGCAATTAGCCGCAAACGTCATCGTCTGTATAAGGAACGGTTGGTTATAAATTCAATTATCAAAGGGTAGGGTAACTGCCCGCAGCCTACAGCCGGCAACCGACAACCTACAACCTACGGAACTATGTGACTTCCCTTTGCGGAGCAGCACGAAAGCATAAATACCGCATACCGGGTACAAACTATGACCATTTCACTCGGACTTTCCGACTACAGCTCGTATACCCGGCAGTAGGTTCAGATCCTTGCGTTAGGTGCACGAAGCTTACGTAATGCTGGCTAATTCCAAATACACGCAAACCCCTGGTACAGCCCTACTTCTGCTTGCTGTTCAAGCATAATTATACCCTTGTACCTGCCCCCGTCCCTTCCGTAAAACAAATCGTACACCCCTAATGTATCCTATATTCATATACGAGTATAAATTACGCACACGCATACGCATGCATGTTTTTCAACGCTCTCTATTCCTCGCCATGGTGCCGATAGGAACGCAGTCCCGAACAGACGGAGATACTTTTCTCTCATTTCTCCGTGAAATTTTCCCTTTTTTTTTTTTTGGTTTTTTTTTTCTCTCTCTTTTCGTTATTCGAACTCTTCGGAATTGGTGAGTCGCCCCGGCAGACTCTGCGCACCACCAACTGATAAATATCGGATCAGTCTGCAGGACCGGACGGGACCAAAGCAATTTGGTGAAGGTGCCACGGAGCAGAAACTACTACTACTACTACTACTACTGCTAGATGTCGATGACGAACGCAGCCGGGCGTAAAAGTCCCTCGTAAAATTTTCCGACGGACGAATAGAGGCATGCTGCGCTCCTTCACTCATAGCCACCCTCCAATTTATCCGTCTTAACTAACAGAATCACCGTAATAAGTTACGTGGACGACTAATCGGCACGAGGTTCATGGCGCGTTTACAATGCGGGAAAGTTTTACCAAGTGGACAAAATGTGCAGGTCGTTGATTAATCATTGAATACACGTTATATAATCTGTCTATATCTTATAGTCCTGAGAGATCATAACAGCTTCACATCCTCCTCGTACCTAATTATGACGGGGACGTTCAGTTCAAACCAAACACACGTTTTATGATTATGTCTCCTTGGAGACAAGTTTACGTTCTTGTTATTGCAGCTGATTAGGTACCGTCGACGAGCGGCATACGAGGCGCGTCCGAGTGTGACTCGATGTCGTACGTTGAATGGGAATTCATTGGACGAACTGTTATTTTGTATTTTTTTTTTTTTTTTTTTTTTGTGTTTTGTGTTTTTTCTTTCTTTCCTTTTTTCACGCCAACTCACCGTAATAGTCGATAGAGGCGCCACGGCGGGAACGAGTGGCAACAACTTATTACAGCTCTGGCGTACAGCTGAGGGTCATCTTTGCCTCATTAACGACATCCTTTCATTCCTTCAGTATTTTCCGCCATTTCTTCCGTTGCTACAGTCCCTTCCGGACCTCCGTTATCCCTCTCCTCGACGGCCGCGTTCCTTTATCCGAGAATTGATGGCTCTTGCCTTATCGCGCCAGACTCCGACCCCGCGGCTTGGGGTTCTGCAAATTAATTGGTTCATTCTTACGAGCGGACGCGGGGCTCTTGACTATTCGCAAGAATTTCAAAGACTCTACGAGTAATTGGTACGCGAGCGAGCTACATTAGCTAACAGAATTTCGTTGATTAATTAATCAAACATTATTTGGGGGGGGGGGGGGGGGGGGGGGGGAAATGTAAAGGTAAACGGCCAGAGAACACAAATTCATTCCGTGTGTAGTATAAACAGGGTCAGGCCAATGAGTAGAGGAGGCGGTTTCCTCGATCGTCCGAGAGAGCTTGCGTAAGTTCGGGAAATATAAAGGGGAAAACACACATTCGTGATTACTTCGTGCTCGCGCCAGGTCTTCTCCATTGCTTTCACTGACTCATACGTCCATTCGCTCACAGCGAATACCTCGCGCGGGTACTGGTTGCCGTCGAAAAAATGAAAAATAAAATTTCTCGCAAAGTGAACGGGAACCGAAGCCTCGGCGTACTTAGCCCCATAGGCATCCGATTCATGGACGCATGTATCTGGCTCTAAGGTCGTTCGTCCATTTTGTACAAATAGAGCTGGATGTTTACCCAATGCGTGTGTATGCGCACGTATATGTATATATGCATGCATGCATACCTACGGGATGCAAGCGAATGCATGAGTGAATCGCGTGGTTCGACGCATCGCTGCAACTATACCGCTACCAGCGGAGCTGCTTCTACTCTGGCCCCTCGACTCTCGCGTGTATACATGCGATAGTAGGTAGATAGACGAGACCGAGGTACCCGGAGGTACTTTGCAAAGATTTGTTCAGCAATCATGGCGCAGTGTCAGTGGGCACTAAATATGCACCTGTACAGAGAGCAAGGACTCAGGAATACCGGTTTCAATGAGATTACATACGTTTACCGTTTACATCGTCGATGCATTGAGAAGGGCCGAGATGGGAGGATGAAGCTTCTGCGTGAGAAAGAGGGAGGAATAGTTGGCGGGGGAGGTGGAGTAAAAAATAAAGAAAATCGTATACTCTTGCAGGATAAGGTCCCCGAGAGAATCGTTCGTGCACAGAGAGAAACCGCGAAGCTTTTCGCATTTGCATGCCACGTAGCTGCCAGACTAGCTGTGACGCTAGGATGTGGGGACTGGGCTATAGGTACAGAGGAGACATTGAAATTCAGGGTGGAAAGTGAAAACGGATTCTTTGTTACCGCTTCCATGCGATGACGGAACGAACCCCACCTCCTCCTCCTCCTCCTCCTCTTCCTCCTCATTCTCCCTATACCAGATCTCTGAGTAGGTACGATTCAACCTTCTCCACAGCTTCTGCTTCTCTCAGCGTTTACTTAGCTTTCGCACGTGAGCGGGGTTCACAGACGGATCGACAAACCAGCAAGTGTGTTCGCATTTGGTGGGCACAGACGGGCGACGTGCCGTAAATATATTATACATGCAGCATATTCCGTCATTTTCGGAAGCAAAGATTTCGAATACCGATGGTTTTTATGAGTTTACACTTCCGCTCGATAAGTCCGTCCGACGATAGTTATGCCAACGGGGGAACAGATCCGTCTCTCATATTCTCCGTGCCGTTCTCATTATTATTCATAATAAACTATGTAACGTTTGATGTCTCGTCGGCGTCTGGGCTCACCCTCCGAATCCTGGATGCTGCCCGTCCGTCCGGATCGGTCGAGTCAGCCGGGCGCGTGAAGAGGAGGACGATGTGCGACGCCAGCACGCGTCCGTCCCGGAGTCGCCATGGTGACAAGTTGCCCGTTAGAGTCAGCTGCAGCCGTCGTCCGATTCCCTGGACGACGTTTTGCGCCTGATGATCAACGACCGAAAGATCGAGCCGCTTATATACTACATCTCTGTCCACTACGTGTCCCGGGGCGTCATTTCCGTGGCCCCTAAATCCTGCAGTACACGGATATTCTCATCCGTGAAAATAAAAGTCCGCTCTAGGTGTAGGTATACTCACTGACAATCGCGTCCAGTTTCTATGACGGCGTAACAAGCCGCATTGCATTTGTGAACCAGGGCACGGCACGAAGATTGTAACGATCGTTGGAAAGCTCCGGTCGAGGTTTGGCAAAAGGCGATCGATGTTGCAGCACTCACATCGAGGCAGAAAATATGCAAATGATTTCACGACAGTCATAAATCTTGGACGTTCGATGTTTCAGGGCAGATACGCTGGAAGCTGAAACTTGAAACCCGAGAACTATAGAGTTGAGGGTAAAAAACCTGGTCCGGCCCACTCCACCGATGTTCGACATCGACTACGCGTATCGCATAGTCACGAAGTATAAGAACCGCAGGGCGCGTTCGAGCAGCCGCGCCGCTGTTTATTAATTGAAAAATCATTACAAATACATTATTCAAACGTTATCGGCAATTCGGACCGCATTTCGAAACCGTTTTTACGCCAACTGATGGCGCCCCGCAAGAACGGAGGACCGCGGTGGACGAGCGAGGAATTGTTACCCGAGTTACTTCCCACATTTAGTAGACTCCAGGCGCAGAGTGGTCAGGAACGTGGTTTATCTTTCTTTAAGGCGATAGACACGACGAGTCGAACCGCGTCTTTAATTTCACCCGTTCGACGATTATTTCGGAGCTTCAGATTCCCCGCTTCGTTAACGCAGGTGAGATAAGAGCTGAATAATTCCTACGTTCGATGAAATTGCGATATGATTCTATCTTCGGAAAATTAAGAGACATCCGAATGACTCCAGTGGCTGACTGGAACGTTATTAATGCCGCAGGTATAATTTTAGCCACGCGACTTACGATCCGAGGTTATTTCTGCACTCGTTGATTAGTAGAACGCTCTCCCGCAAGCCAGGTAAAATTTGAGGCTACGGCAGAGCTGCTGGAAATTCGATAGATCGATTGAAATGTGAAAAATCGTGAGTTCCAAACGATCCTAATGCAGGATTCGCACAAGTGATCACGAGGCGAGGACTGCGTCCTCGGCATTCTCCTCATCACCGAAAAAGCGCGACGCTCTCTCGAATTTATTTCCGTTCAAAATTCAACGCCGCGAATGGGTAGCAGCTTGACGTCCCAGAAAAATAGAACGAAAGTCGAAGACCTGATGCAACACTAACCGAGTGATTACACTCGTCCCCGCATCCAATTTACTTGACAAAATCGTGGAAATATTCGACGTCATTCATTGCCCAGGAATAAAGACTTCAACCCGAGTTCTCTCCTAAACGATGAAGCGGCATTTCGAGTGGAAAATAGGTTGGGGAACGCTGGTTAGCCGATGGTCGGCGCAAAAGCCTTGTCCATCTGTCCCTCGAGGCTTGTGGCGACGCTATGATGGTACCACTGCAGAGAAACGACCGCCTCTATGTATGAGCTAAGCTATATCTAGCGCTCGCCTATATGTAAATGGGTCAGCACTCGCGGAGGACGGTATTGTCCATGTAATTACATTAACTGCTCGAGCCCCTACGTCACTTGGGCCTTTATGCGCCTAGCCCCGCAACGCGAGCAAAAATATTCTCAAATTTCGAAGAGGACTCTGAATTTTGCGAGAAAACTCAAATTTCACGTACCTATACGTGCAATGTTGATCACGGCCGGCCCATACGCAAACCTCTTCGCACGAATGTCTCGGAGATGTGGTGACCGACGAGCTCGCGAAAGACAGTCGATTGCCACGATGTATAGATAGAAAAAAGTCAGTAGACCCTCGACGACGCACGGCTCTCGGTGGGCCCTGTAACCGCTGTGCGACCGTCGAGCAGCTGGGACGAAAATAATCGACAGCTCGTATCTCCATTCGATAAAACCGTGATTAGAAGAGTCTCTCGTGATCACACAGGACGTTTCCTAGTTCGGTTTTCGGCCTTCGCCACGTTAAGTCGAGGAATTGATTATCTGGAGATCAGGACGCGATGTGTGTGGCCCGTGGGGTGTGCTAGGGCTGGGCGATAAGTGAGAAGTGAAAAGTGAAAAGTGGAAAGTGGAAAGTGAGAAAGGAAAAATTGAACGAACGTTCGTCTGCTCAAAAGTGAGATCACGTTTGCCGGTTGATATCTGTATCCAGAGCTCTTCAATCAGCCATCAACCCGCTTTTACGGCTCCCTTAAAAGGCCATATCGATAGAGTCGAGGCTAGGCGGTCCGGCGGCAGGGCCACGAGGCTGTCGAGACGCACTCTGCCCGATCAAGCCGATTAATGTTTCATCGAAACGCGAACCACGCAGTGCCGTAATTTTTTTGTAGCTCGTACGGTGAATTTGATAAAAATTTTCTAAACCATTTTGCTCCATTCAGCGGGAAATACCTGCTCGCCTCTAGGTGGTACTACTTTCCGCACACTTTTCAGCGTCTATAGTTACTTCTGCATTTTTCTCCGCGTCAGTGATACGAATCCTTACAGATATGCTCCTGTATTTGGTTGTGAGTTAATTTTCACCGATCTCTCTATAGATTCTTTCTTTACTCTCGATCTCCTCCCATCGCCTTCCCGTAGACCGTCGTAAAAAGCTGATTTTCCGCCAAACCGTGGGGACTGACATAAGACTTTATACGATATCAAGTTCGGATCATTACGGTTACTACTTTTGCTCCGTCGCTGAGATACGCCGCGATTCAATTGATCACGAACCTTCGTATACCTATCTACCTACCTACCTCCACAGGGGCAGATTTTCGCACACGAGCGCATATTATACATCGGTATATCATCCCATCGCCTCCGTTCCCCTCTTCATTCTGTCTACCGGGTTTCAGCGTCGCTGTGCTCCCGAGGGTTCCGGGGAAATCGAACATAAAAACGCTGTAAAATAAATTGAGCCACGGGAAGGACAATTTCATGATTACTGGAGCGACTCATTTGTTTTCTCGTAAAATCCGATACCTACCTGTTCCAGTGCTTGACTACGTTGAAAAACGGAGAACAAAAAATTCGGAAACGCCGACCTGTCGTATCTCTCCTCCCTCCCTCCCTCCCTCCCTCTCTCTCGCTCTCTCTCTCTCTCTCTGTCTCTGACTCGCCTCGCGCCGTTCCGCTGTAACGGCGCTAAATTCGAAATGAGACAGAGAGAAAGAAAATATGGGAAGAAATAGCACGCAAATATGACCTGGCTCCTGCGCGAGGCGCCCTAATCGCCGCGCTGGATCTCACTCGCCCCGAACCATAAACCAAGGAGAATCTATACCTACAACGACCGGATTTTCATTACGAGATGATTTATGCGGTATAGAAGTGACGAAGCTAATAGCGGCTTCCATATCATGAATACTAAACGTCGAAAATCGACTTTGTGGCGATGCCGTAGAGCAACGTGGCTGTAGCCTCGCGGTCGGTGTCGAAGATTCTTTTAATATCATGAGAAGAGTTTAATGGAATAGCTGCCTGCCTGCCTGCCTGCCTGACTGCCTGACTGCCTTGCCAGATATCTGACGCCTGCGCAGAACGCAGCCAATTATTCAAAGCTACATTATTCAGATCGAATGAATACTAAAAAGAACCAAGCCATTGTAATCATGCTGTCTGGAGAATTTTCGATGAAGCATCGTCGCCCATATTTCAGAGGCGCGCGAGTGTCTCGGCAATCGGACTATTATCTTCGACTATACATCCCGCCAATCGACGTAGACATTCATTAGGCTGCGAGGAGCGGTAAATCATAATTTTTCTTCTTCTTTCCACTCTGTCTCTTCATTTTTCCTTTTGTTTTTCTCTTTCCTCTTCTTTTTCTTTTTCTTTTTCTTTTTCTTTCCTCCATCAAATTTCTATCTACAACCTCGAACCTCCGCCCATTACAGATATTATACCTACCTCTGTAGGAATGAAAGTTGGGCGAAAGGCAAGAATGCGAAATGTTTCCTGTAGTGGAATAAACGAATCGTCATCACGTTGCACCTGAGGGCGAATCCACGCCCTTTTTTCATCCGCATCGGCCCATCGGTCCAAGAGTTGCTGTACTTCTTTTTCTTCCCATTTCATCCACCTTCCCCAGAAGGTTGCCAGAGGCGTTGGAGCCTAACGAAGTCTGACCTGCACGCGTGACGCATGATCTCATTCTTGCCTATTCTCCCTCATTTATTCAACACCCTCGAAGCCCTCGTTTTCTCATCCTTCCTCTTTTGTCTCGTCCCGTTTCACTTCTTATTCCGATATAGTGCTCGAAAATTTTCAATGCAAGAACTCCGGCCGGAGATGGAAATCTATTCGTCGTTGAAGCCGTCTTCTTTCATCTGCTACACGTACCTAGTTCTCCAGCAGTAGTAGGTAGGTATATCTTCCGCCAGGCGTTGCGCGTTCATCGCGTCTACAAGCAAACCGTCTCTGCCACTTTCATTTACATGCATACAAAGATAGATACGTACATTCATGCATACGTTGTTGCACTGTATGACGCTATCGGTAGTAAATTCGCTACCATCCGTGTTACCGGTGGATGGGAGACGGTGAGGTGAACCGACAACGAAGATTGTAGGTTGGAATGGATGCACAATACATACTGACATACTACTGAAAATAAATGCTCGAATATCGGATGCGAACGCGGGGGCGTTTGTCCCTCATTGAAGTATTAGTCGAACAGGTTGACGCGTGGCATTGAGTCTTGTAGGCACGCAGCGCGCATTCCTCTCGGTATATACTTAGGCAACGGCTTCAGACTCTTGCCACACACAGTGGCTGGGGGGGGGGGGGGGGGGGGGGGGATTAATTTCTGGACATTTCATGCGGTCTAAAAAAAAAAAACTTTGACCCGCCTCAATCTCGTCGTTTTATAGTTCACGCTTGAATTTTGTGTTTTTTGGTTCTCCGTCAGTCGGTGCAGCTACTAACCACAGCCATTTTCTCTTTTGGCTTTTTGAGTTAAGCTCGAATCGAAACACTTGGAACTTCGCCGACCGACGCCTGAGTATAATAGCGTGAGTTATTCAGGCACACACACACGCATACATAGCAAATCTACGTAGGTGCTGTTACTATGTCGGTACGATGCCTGGTGGACGTTGACGAATTTCTGTTCACCCTGACATAGACGCACGCGCCAAGGAAGGAAAAAAAAAAAATAGAAGATTGCAAAGCTGTATAGAAATCCCACCCTAACGCGTATACAGCCCTTGTCAAAAGCCGGGTGAGAGATTTGCATGGGTTTGAGGTTGAGAAGTAGCCGAGACGAGATAAGACAGTGCCCGGGAACCCCCCCCCCCCCCCCCCCCCCCCCCCCCCCCCGCCCCGTCCGACGTGAGAACTGAGCGGCGTGGGAGGGGGACAGGGACGGGGACGGGGGCGGGGAAGGGCAAGGGGAAGGGAAAGGGGAAACGAAGAGAAGGCGTGAATGCCAGCGTAGATAACTTGGCGGGACCGGAAGCTCGGCGCTTGATAAGTGCACCCCGCGAACTACCGACCCCGCTCTATGTCGAGACGACTCGATTGATGAGACAATGCGGCGCAACATCACGTGCGGCACATTTGGCCAGACACCCCCTTCGCGCGCCGCGTTCCAAAACCATTCGGTGAGAACCGGGGGCGGGTAGGATAAGATATCGAAGCTATTTGAACGCATTTAAAAGCAGAATCTTCTCACTTTTATTAGTATATGGTCGCGTTGTTTTCATCTTGTGGATCTCACGGCGTGTATATATATATATATATATATATATATATATGTGTATATATGCTGTACGTAAACTTCGGAGCAAGATGGAAAGAGGAGGATAAGAGAGAAGATGAGAAGGAAGAGAGAAGGAGGAAGGAGGAAGGAGCAAGGTCTCGTCGAGACTGGCGCCGGCAGAAACAACAATGTTATTATTCATTAGCGAGAAACAAACAGTTTTCCCCCAGCCCCGCTTTCGTTCTTCGGTTCTATACTACCTTCTTGGCACAAGCTGGTAGTCAGGAATACGCAGCTACCCCACGATCCAGTTACTGGCGAGTATAATCAATACGCGCCAACGTTATTACATCAATCATATTGTTTGGTTTCGCTTGAAATCTGACGAGACCGGAAACTCCGATTGTTTATCCATCTCGATTTTAACTAACAACGATTCCACCCCGGCCGTTAGCATTCGCAAGTTTTCTCGCCGTAGCTATACGAAAGTCGATTAACCCTTCAACGGTTAATTGCTGCGCCGCGCCGGATCGGAAAAGGCGAAGCGACGAACGAGACCCCCAGAAAGGTGGCAACGCGAGCTGAGGAATACGGAAGCATAAGGGAGAGCGAAAAACAACAGAAAATGGTATATTGAGTGACTAGGGCGAAGGCACCAATTCTCCCTAGTCACACGTGATATTTTTTATCGCTCATGCGTGAAAAGATGCCGATTTTCCGAGTCAAATTTTTGTAAAGCAGCCTTCCCAGGGAACAAAATAGCGTTTTCTTCCCGCTCCCTAGGGGGAAATATAGATATTAGCGTTGTGCGCATGCGCGAAGGATCTTGACGCCCTCGGTCGGTAAGCTGCCGTTTTGCTCCCGCTCCACAGGCGCGGAAAATCGACTTTTTCATGCGAGTGTGATAAAAAGGTGCATACCACTGGCTAAGGGCGAATAATTGAAATAGACGGAAGCAGGTAAGGTGAAAGTCGGACGGTTCGTTTCTTTGCTTTCTCTTATTCCCTTTTAGATTTTCACGTCCATCGTAACAGGGAAGGATACGACCGATCGGCTAGACTCTTACCCGCGGATTAGCCGAAAATGAATTCCCGATGAATCCGTAATTCGGTTGGAAACTTTGAACCGTCTCCCCCTTCTTTATTACTGCCGAACTGGGAAGTAGCGGTCTTCCCGTCTCGCTCGATGTACCGCGAACTTGGAACATTACACGCAAATGAAATTATTATACGTTCTCGGCCGATCTTCCACCGGATATAATGAGAGCCGCTTTCCCGAAGAAGACCCTGACGCGCGGTAGGTATCGTTGATTACCAATTATTAATTAAGTTCCAACCAAGTCGAGGATCGCTCAGAGTTCCTTCGCGAGGTGAGAAATCTCCGCAGAGGCTGTCCTGCGTTCGCTCGGTTCACTTCGTAATTAAGTATTTCTTGTAACTTCAAATAACTAAGTGCGGTCTTTTGATTCACGGAGGGAAAACAATAAGGGATGGTTCACATCAGAAAAGGACCCGGATAAATTCCGAGCGAATCCAAACCTTGCATAATTTAATTTTACGCGAGTCTTTCCCACTCCCTTTTTCCCGCTTTCTCTCTCCACCGCTTTTTCGCTCGTAATGTTCTCCGTTTTAACAACCCTAACTCAGACTACGTTCTCATGCAGCTGCACTTGGGTATACCTCTCGACAAACGTCCCCTGCATAGGCTCTTCTTCTCTGAGAAAATGCAAGTCGGCGAGCAAGTACCGCTTTTAATTTACGTAAATTGCCGGTTCCTCCACGAGCTAACTTTTATTACGAGAGAATAAAATTATTTCACCTCCGACGACCGGGGGGCACTATGCCGTACCGCCGAATAGTTCCTCGGTGCATAAGCAAAACGACCCTCCTCTTTTTCAACTACACGGCTCCAGAATCTCGAGGCAACCGAGAGAAAAACAGAGGCTGCAATTTTATCACTGCCTAGCTAATTTATATTTTTTTATACTTCAGAGGCGATTGCAGTCGCAGCTGGCAATCTAGCCTAGCTATCATAGGAGATATCCGTTTTCCAACGATTCCGATCAATATTTCAACGTATGGAAATAGTTCGTCACTTTCTGCCTTCGTACTCAATGGCTTCTCAAAATCTTGTCAAAATCGATCGAGTCGTTTGCGAAATTTTACCATTCTCCTTTTCGAGACGGTTTCCGTACACTCGAACGACAACGAGTCCCGCGACACCTTCATTGCTGCGGCTTCAACCTTCGACCCGATATTTTATTCCGGAAATACTCATTCTATGTATACTTTGACTACATTATTTAAGGGTACCAATTCATACAGGGGCCTACCTACGCACTTAAGTCATTAATCATGGCGTCACACCGCTGGAGGATGCCCCCCACACGTTTGACCTCGCGGAAGCTGAGCCTATGAAGAAACGACCAGGCGACCTTCGGGCTTGAGCGCGGATATCGGTGACCGCAAGCGATGAAGGTCAGAAGATCGTATAGCGTTTCAGAACGTAGAAATTTTCCGCGGGAATCCGACCGCCCATCTACACACTTCGTTGGGTTATACACGATCTTGTAATGATATTATATGAAACTCCGCGCTACCGTTACTTCAAAATTAAACAATTCAAAGGTGGATCAACGAGCCATAAACCAGTTTAATAATTCAATTAGCTACACCGAGCGCTCGACTGCTACCAACGGGCTGGTGTACTTCTATCAAGCATCCGCCTAGCCAAACCCGACATCCTGGCTGATTAAATCCTTGTTGCTAACGATGCTAAAATAAAGACCCCGTCATCGGGCCCCCACCCCGCCGAGCCACCCGTTTCTCTGATTCTGTGAGAAAATCTCCTCTCCAATGACAATCTCTCTTCGCGGCAATCACGCCCGAGACAAAGTTCCCGAAGCCAGCTATCGCGTAGGAATACTAAGAAAATCGCATAAATCCATCTTAGAAACTAGAAAATGGAAATAGCGGGTATAAATCAGCGATCTTTTAGCGGAGCTTGGAGGTTAGGTTAGTTATAAGGTACCTGGCAGGGGGTATCGGGACAGCGAGTGACGGCCAGGACGAAAGCTAGAATGAGAATTTACATAAACCACCCATTAAGTCGTGGCTGGTTTATTGAAAGCAGCGGTGGCGTCGGTGGCTTCGGAAGGTGAGCTGAGAGGTGGAAATGTTGGTAGGTAGGCAGAGGTGGAGGTGGAGGTTGGAGGCGGATCGCTTAAAGGAAAGTAATAACGTTTGTCGAGTGGGGAGCTAGCTCGCCTTTCTTGACTGGATGCGCGGTGGTTAGACGAGGACGGGAAGGGGCTCACTTCTTCTTCAGGGTGGAAACGGAGTACGAGGAGGGGTCGGGAAAAGGGGTGTGAGATATTATTAGCGAGGACGTCTTCGCTCGGGCGTGAACCAAGTCGCGCGACTGAATATACCAGCTTTGTAATTCTGCTCTTCGCCCTCCCTCGAGCTGCCCTTGATGGATCCTTGCGTGTGCCGTTAGGCTCTGAGCCGCGAGCTTCGCCCCACGTACGAGTTTAATTGTCTCAGAAATCAGTACCGACGCGACGACGTCATTACGGGAACGAAATTAAACCGTTACAAGAATACGCATCGGGCGACCTTCGAATAACAATGGAAATGACGGGAGTACGGAAACCACCAGCCTCCAGCCGAGTGTCGCATTGAACTTTTCCTCGAGGTATCATCCGAGCCCTCTCAACCCTCAAACTGCCAAGCGATTTAATATTTTCGGAGATTACCCCGAAGCGCATTAAGTGAGGAGGAAACGCGTGGCGCGGGATGGAAGAGGAGGGGAGGGTTGATCCCACCCCCGCCAATACATGGGTCTCTATGTATAGTGCCTTACATAGAAAGCTGGGTGCTTCACCGTTCTCAGGTGAGGGCGTAATTTACAATATATCAGGATCGTGTTGGCGAGCGCGGCTCGCATTCCGAGCACATCATTATTGCCAAAGCCGACCTGGTATAGCCTCGGTAGTGTATCCAGTCCGACCTCAGCCTTAGCCGAAAGACCTCCGTTCGTCTGGCAGAGCTTTTGCGTGGCTTCTATGTTAGGGGTAGGTATATGGCGAAGTACGTACCTACCATGTAGTAGAGTTTGTAGAGGCGAGTGGAGATTCTACCCCGTTGGTTCATCCCGTCTCGGAGAATACCACGACCGATGGGGCTGACCGGTAGCGCGTGAATCCTAATTTCTTGTTTGATCGAAGTTTCTCTAAACTATGCCTAGTACATACCCTCTCGGCCACGTTTATTGCCGGACAGGCATGCTCCGGAAGGCTCCGTTCATTCCGTCTTTCCCCGCAGTGGGTAGGTATTAAATTTCCATTGACTCGGATCAACGCGAACGGTATCCATCGATAGGCGGAATCAGGTTCCTTTCTCGAAAATTTCAGATGGAAAATTTCAAACGGAAAATCAATTCCAGGTCCGTGATGGCGGAGAATAAAGATTCCGAGAGCCTTCAACGATGTTATAAATCCTGTGAAATTATCAGAACGGGTCCTATAACGAGAATAGATACCGACTGAAAATCTCTAACGACGTTGCATAGCGGTGTCTTCTTCTCCAGAGTGCGCGAGCGAGATAATATCCAAATGCGTCTAACAATAACGCAGGTATAATGTGAGGAAGGTCGTGTAGATTCGAGAGAGAGCCGACAGAGATAGCCTGCCTCGGGCTGCAGACTTGCGCGGGGGAATACAGACATCAGTGCAATGGGGTGAGTTTTGGTGCCCGAAGATTTCCGGAAACGGACGGGGACACCCGAGGTGAGTATGATGCGCACGACGTACCCCGGGATCAATACAAAACCCCGATGTCGAGCCGCCGACCACCAACGTTAGGGTCGTCGACGAGGTTGCCCACAAAGTCTGGACCTTGACTCAAACCTTTTTAGGGATCATCTCAAGGTCCAACTTCTGAGCTTTGGTGCGTCGATCCAGAACACGACATTCACTCGGTTCGAATTCCACGCACCGAGTTAGGAAGCGGTAAGGGGCAGAGGACTGATAGAAGAAAAGCCCCATGCAGTTGGCTCGATGCAGGCAGTCGCGAAGTTCGAATCGAAGAATCCACCTTTCCTCCATCGGTTGTGACTCAAATCTTCGCAGACTTTTCTTCCGTCCTTGTCGCGGCACTGCGTTCAGCAGATCAGTTTCATGGAAGCTCGTGCGGTAGGTATACCTGCCATATTACAGAAACCTCGAAAACTCGCCACGATAGCGAACAACAATTATGGGGAGATAGGATAACGTTCGTTCGGGCGGGCGATGCAACGAAGATTTAGCTAAGATACGGGGCGAGGACGCAGCGGCATTCCCGGCCAGGCGGCGGGCCCCGGCCAACTCGTCCCATTTTGGTAAAAAAATGACAGGGGGAGTAATATTGCATGGCTGGGGAGTGCCGCGTCGTCCTTGTTTCGCAGGCCAAGAGCCACGACGAGCGAAGGATAACTGTGACCGGGGCGGATCTCGTAAATAAACAAACCCCCAGTAGCTCGTTGTCGGTAACTGAAAGATTTATGGAAAAAATGGTATGAATAATGAGAAAAAAAGAGGGATAAGGCCGGATAATCATTTGATCATTCTTGTCCTGTTTCGGCAGAACGTGTTGTATAGGAAAATGCTACGATTTCATTCGGGGGACAGCAATTTCCAGTTACCAGATCTAATCCCTATTTCATCGCGTAAACGACATCCCTCGTTCGTCTTCGTTCCCGTCCATGGCGACGCACGGTAGGTATACCGGGCCTCGGATGAAAGTCGGAGTTGAGTCGCAGTAAAATATAATTGGGTTTCCAGGATTATCCCGCGGGTGAGATAGATCTCCGTGCGACGGGTCCCGGTGTGTTCCCTGTCCCTTGCTCCCTGGGCCCATCCTCGTCCCCAAAAACCTCGCAACGCTGCATCAGCGCCGCGCCCGCGCCCGCGCCCGCGCCGGCCGTCTGTAGCCTGTAGTTGACATTTTACAGGACAACACACTGAAGCGACGACGTAGCTACGTATGTGGACGCGCCGGCAAAGACCAGTCATATTTCCGTGAGAATACCTCCTATGGGGATTTGCCAAGGAAACGAGATGGTGGACGCGATACGAGTGATATTTCACAATCGTCGATTTCTCTCGCGAACCTCTCTTCAAAACTCCAATCTCTAATGGCCTCGCGGATGGTCCGCTGACAAAAGATCTGACTGAAAACACGCCCCTCCCTCAACGGCGGATGAAAGATACTGTGAAATGCAAATCCAACAGGCGAGAGGATTCCTTTTTCTCAATATCCCTCGCGTAGGTATACCTACGGGGATCGGGAAATGCGAGAAAAAAAAATGGAAACGAAGCGAAAAAAACCAACAAAAAAAACAAGAAAACTGTGAGGAGTTGTCCCTCGCAAAAACGGACGTAGGGGTCAGTCGTAAATTGGCTTCGTTGGTTAGAATTTTGTTTGTTCTTTTTTTCTTTCTCTCCTTCTTTTTTTTCCCCCTCGTAGGTACGGTCGTACCCCACGTGTGACGCAGGGGCGAAATACGTAGCCGTGTTATTCCATTCTCGGCGGGAGAATGAAAATCTCTATACGAGGTATCAAATTTTCAGCTGAGTTGCTCGAAAAGTGAAACTGGAGACCGTGGAGAGGGATAAAGTAGAAAGGAAAAAACAGTGAAATTTCTTTTCTCGAACAGCACCGAGCTCACATTTTTTTTCTCTATCTTTTTCCTAGCTGTACACGGCGAGGTGAAGGAGGTACGGGTCCGAATGTCGTCTGGATTGTTTTCGTATTCTTAAACTCGGGGGAATTTTCTTGCGCCAAACATTACAGGGACCGTGTCTGGGTCCCGTGTTACGTCGATACCCACCCGGAAATAAATGAATGAACACCCGAGCTAACCTTGGATAATTGACCTTTCATCTTCTGGGACACGGGAGAGTATCGCGAGTCTCCGATAACGAGGTAATGTTGGCGCTGGCGAGAAGAGAAAAATGAAAAAACGCACGCGAAAAAAAACGAAGAAGAGTCAAATGAAGAGGGACGAGAAAAATATCAATTACGGTAACAAGACAGGCCAATTGATTGCCGCGTTGAAGAACAAGCGAGAAACAGATAGAATAGAGAGCTGTATATAGGCTTGAGCGTTGGAGAAGGAAAATGAACGGAAATGGGAACGGGAATGGGAACGGGGTGGGGGTGGGGGGACAAGCGAAACAAAAGAGAGTTCGCTGTATAAAGTTTAACCATAAAATCGTGACCTGAGCCACATAATCTTCGAGAAGCGTGGGGCGATGAAATTGCGCGAATGAAGTTGTGAAAAAGAAGAATACAAAAACGTGAGACAAAACAAACGACACAACACGATGACGCAACGGAAGGTTTCAACAGTTGCGAAAGGGATAACCGAGCCGCTCGCCCGCGGGACGGGCATGGAAAGAAGGAGAAGAGCTGGATGGAAGGGGGGTGTGGACGCGTGGAGGAAACGGTGCATTGTGTATGAAGCCGAGCTAATGAGAATGGAAAGCCGCGAAAGGAGGAAGTGAGCGGTGGCATAGAGACAGAGGGATTTTGGGTGAGGGCTGCCGCGGGGTTGGGAAGGAAAAGGAAAGAGGAAAAGGGAAAAGGAAGAGGGGAAGGGAACCTTAAGCAGTCACGGATGAAGATAAGCAGATAAAAGAAATGGTTTCGCTCCGCGCCGAGTGAGCTTCAAGGACCGTGAGTGTGAGAGAGCGAGGGAGAGAGAGAGAGAGGAGGAAGATAAAAAGCGAGTGCGGCAAAAGCAGAGAGAGAAGGAGAGCTATAGCTCGGGCGCCAGAGATACATCTTGAGCGGACGCGGGGGCGATGCGGACTCTGATAGTGACAGACTGCCACGCGGCGGATATCCGCTCTGCCCAATCTACGACCGATTGACGAAAGGATAGCGCGCGATTTCGCGACAGAACTTATCCGAGCTTAAGCGACCGCGTTATTCTTGGTTCGAGGTTATCCTCGAGTTTTTCTTTCTCTCATTTTGCATTCGCGATCGAGGGAACAAGCGCGCAGGTATGCACCTAGCGGGAACAAATAACACACGCATCGTGATATATCTGATTAAATTTTCGATACCCTAAAATGGGGGAAAGCTCGATATAAAGCTCGACCCCAATCCCGAAGAATTCGCGGTGAATTAACAGGGCGAAAATTGACCTAGCAGACTTTGGTATTCCCGCGCCTTATTTAGAGGAACGCTTACTTATATTGGTATGTATACCGACGCGTGAAACATCGTGAAAATATTGAATAATCGCATCTCGGGATCTCGATAAATGGACGGAATGGGTGAGTGAAAGCCAATAACAATACAGTCCGGGGGAAGTAACAGTAAAATAAAACAAAACACGAGAAAGAAAAGGAAGAGGAAGGAGAGGAAAGGAAAGGAAAGGAAAGGAAAAGAAAAGTTGCCGTGACTCAATTCCACCCTTGGGTCGTAAAAAAGGAAAATTTTATCTCGTAAGAGAACGCGGCGCTTTCTTGCTTGCCTAACTTTGATTGAGGCTGCACGCTTGCTATAATAAAAGCAGAGGCCAACTTGCTTATTATACCTAGTTTACTTTTGCTCCATACAGTAACTCTGCACCATTATTATACCTATATCGACTATTTTCACGGTATTCCGCTCGGTTGGTATAAATCCCTTCGAAAAGCTACCCCGACGCGCTCCTTACCCCAAGAATAGAATCTCTCTTCTGCCTCTCGCCTCGCCTCGAAGGTAAAACGATGATACCAAGATTCAGCAGTTTCTCTTTGTCTCTTACAATTAATGGACCCGGCAACATCACGCTTCGTTATGCTCGGAGACGTAGCACCTCTTGAGAGTGAGGCAGAGGCAGAAGCGGCGGTGGTGGCGGCGGCGGCGGCGGCTGCTCCCTGCCACATTTACAACGAGCGGCACTTCACATTCAAATCCGAGCGGGAGGAAATCGCGCAACTTATATTTCTATGTAATTGATATAATACGAAGATAGCGCGTACGTCACGCGTAAGACATGGAGGAAGGATGAGAAAAGCGAGAAACAAAGAAAGGCGAGGAATCGAAAAGCATTCGGAACGTTTGACCGATCGATCGATCGATGGGCGACATTTATCATCCCAGACTAGCGCATCGTCGCGTCTTATTTCCGTTCTCGATTCCCAAGATTCACGGAGAATCGCCGTTCCAAAGAAGGAGGAAAAGAGTAGGAGCGAGAGGAAGAGGCCCCTCCCTTCTTCTGGACGGTCGTCCTGCAGCAATCAGATCTAACCAACTTGCCTCCTACCTCCCGTAGCGCCGTCATATCTGTCGCGGAATCGACAATCCTTATATCGCCTAGCAACTTTATTCGATGGCTGGGGAACGTTCCGTTCTCGGTTATTTGGGAGTTCCGGCCGAGACGGGAATCCCAGAGTAAGAAAAGAAAAGGAAAAGAAAAGAATTTGAGGGAGATGCCACGTCGGTCGAAGTCGAACTCTTTGTAGCCGATGCGACGCTGAAGCCCGGGTCGGTTTGGCGCAGAGTTTCATTCCGGAAAAGAAATCTGTCTCTGTGTCTTGAGGTATTGGTGTGTCGCGTCAAGATTAGCAGACTATATTTTGAAAATTGGGATCGAATTTGTCGCGTTGAGTTCGACGAATGAATTTCACCGACATTTTACCAGAGACGAGAAACGTGACGAATAATGAAAGAAAATGCTCGGCAATAATTACGGTGGATTTGATAATTCAACTTGTGCGGCGACTTCGCTGGCGGGGAGGTGAGCAAGCATCGGCTTTCCTCTTCCCGCAAACTCTGACAGCGACTATGATAGGAGAAACTGTGAAAATAATTGATTCATAAAGTTTAACGCCCAATCTGTACGAGCTGGGGATGGGAATAGAAGGGGAAAGAGGAGAGAGGACAGAGGAAAGGAGAAAAAAGTGAGGGGGATTCCTCACCGTGGAAATTCAACGTTTCGAAAGGCAGTGTAGGTACGCGTGTATAGCACGTACAATTAAACGAATAGAGAGAAGTTGCCTCCGCAGTGGCCACGTAACCGAAAACCATCTCATCTCATTCTAGTCTTTGATCAGGTTGAAAGTTTCCAAGTGAAGTTTGTTGTCTCCCAGAGGCAGTAATGTGTCTGTGTACGTGCATAGGAGTACAGTGGTCCAAGAGATCCGTCTCGCGAGATAAGAGTGGCATGCTGGGGAGCGAGATGAACACCGCGTGGACCGGAAGTAGTATACCGGCATCTCTGCCCACGCGTAGACTACATCGAGAAAGTTGGAGCTCTACTGTCAAAGTCAAACGAACGACCGTCCCCCGCTCCAGCTCCAGCTCCAGCTCAGTCTCTCCTTTCGTAACCGAGTTCTTCTTCGTTTGGCATATTTATTACGCGGTGTCTTCCGTGGAACATTCCCAGCTCTATCCAATTTAAACTCGCTAAATTTATAGAATTCGACGCAGCTTCTATACGAACTCTTGCTCCTGCCCCTGCCCCGCGATCCCAGCTCGCTCCCTCCTGTATATAACTTCAACCGGGAGAATTATATCCCACTGTCTTAATGCGCAGACATCATACGGCAATGAAGATATTCCCGCAGAGAATCCATTCCTCCCCGTACTCGACCGTCCCGGTCCTCTTTGAGCTCCGCGACGAGATTCTGTGCTCTCTTCGTTTGTCTCGTGTCAGTATTAATCGATCAATAGCTGTGTGCATTGAGAATTTGTACACGAATCGATGCTCTATCCACAAGTTGAGTATACAAATTGTGGAGGCCGGTGGTTATATCCAGTGTCGATAAAGTTCCGGCGATGAATTATACTTCTCGGCGTTTTTCATCTAGCAGATTTCGTCCCAATTTCAACCTCCACGGCTCGCCTGTTCCGGGATGAAAAAAATTATTCGCAAGGTGTCCACGTCCGGGGAAATTTCAACGGCGCAGCAACGATCAACCGGATCCTCCTCAGGATCAAAGGAAATTCCGGGTTGCGACCGAGCAAAATATGTATTAACGTTTATACGCTCGGTGTGGTCCGTGAATGTATGCTAATTAGTGATTACCTTCGGGTTGAATTTAATTACAACACACCAAGGCACGACGTTATTGTCTACGTTTCTCTCCGTGCTTGTACCTGCCTCTATACTGCACTAGACCATAACTTGAACAAATTTGGGTTAAGCACGGTTCAACGAAGGTCGGCAGAAATAAGACGAGGAGCGGGCTCCGCGCAGGGTATTGCTTTCCAATCAATATTCAAGTTCGACTGTAGGTAGTACGTACATGTATGTGTGTACGTTGCGAGGAATCTCATCTGAGGATCGCATCGCAACAATTCATTTGATGGTAACGGGCGTGACTAATAAGCGATGTAAACGAATGTAGATCTATCTATGCGTACCGCGTAATAATTGGCCGATGAAATTCCGACAAGATCATACGACGATAAACCCGAATTGAGACTTTGAATTGCGGTTTAATTAGGAAACGAGGTCGTGGACTCTGTTTTATCTGTTTTACAGGTTAATTACATCGACGTGCGACACGTCGAGATGAGAGATAAAGCCCCGATCGCGTGGCGTATGATTTTATAAAGAGCGGGTTTTCAAAGCAGTCGAGCGGAGAGTATCTACCCCTGCGCGGGCGAATTTTGCCGAGCAATTAGAACGGCGTGAAGTCCCGGCAGATTCGGAGGTACAACGATGAATAATTCCTACGGATGGGCACCGACCATGTAACAAGCGCGTGCGATAAATAACGAGGCTGACCACGTGGAGCTAATCGGTTCATTGTCGGAGAATCGCGTATTTCGCACGTTAACGCATTCGTCTTCGCATCCCTCCGCGGCGCGGCGGTACATAATTTTCCTCATTCAAACGCGTCCACATATTCCTTATTCTCATTTTGCCCAATCGTCAGACTTCGGCGGGAGATCGAATCCACCCCGCCGAGCCTCCCGTCTCACAATCAGTTATACTGGTTCGATAAAATTATTCATCGACACCGGAGAGTAACGACCAATCGAATTAACAGGCTAAACCACACGCATGCACACACATACGCACCCTGCACTGATCCCATGACTTTGGGATAGATCTGAAGCCAAGGGAGCCGCTGGAGGTCTGCGGTAGCCTATACTGGCATTAGCGGAATTACCCGCGTAGCGTGTACTGCAGCCTGCGTATTAGGGAAAGAAAATCCGGTGTCCATTGGCGTTGCCAATCAGAACTACAAATAGGAATTAGTGTTGAGCCACGCACAAACAATGCCGAGGCGGCGATTGATTGACTTTTTGCCCTCGCCCGTCGCGTCGTCGTGTTTCGGCGCCAATACACGCGTGTATAAATGCCTCCGCAAAGCGCGTCCGTATATACCTGTGTATGCGTGTACGCGTGTGTGTACGCACGAGGGCCCGGCCGGAGGGTCTGGGGATCAGAACGGCCACTCGGGGTATAACCGGGGCGTGATAATCCTAGACAGAATTGAGATCATAGACTCGGAGGATACACATACCTGAACGGGCAGTGATCACGTGAGGAAAAAGAGAGGAAAGTTTGACCAAAAATCGTTGAGAATTCAAGACAGACCGCCGCGGCACCGCTCACTACGAGTGGTAACGGTAGTTCTCGAGCGGGACTCTGACGCCGAAAGTATCTTCGAAGAATTCAATTAAGGCATGCCTACGCTAGACGCCCCTGTCATCCGCTCTTTCGTCGAGGTCCGCGTTATCTGGAAACCGGGTATTCCATGACTCGTCAGATTTCACAGACTTCCATAACTCTCTCAACGCGCGGAGGGACGCGCACCACGCCACGGCCTGGCTGTCCATTATCGACTCGAAACCAGGATACAAGCCCAACCTATTTCCGCATGCATCAACGCCGCACTCCATGTGGGAACTGAAACTCAATTTTTACTCCTATCCCATGTAACAATATACAGTAGAGAAGTGGCCTCTTATCGTTGCGCAGAGGTCTCCGCCATCCATGTACGCACGTACATCCAGCACTGATATAAGATTCGATCATAGAGAGTCGATTCCGACGAAGACCAGCCACGGCTGTTGTATGTTTCGATACACCGAAATCCACAATCCACGGCGTTCTTTCCGAAGGGACTTGTTAACAAGATAATACAGGAGTTACAACCTCGTCCGACGAATTCAGTATCATACCTTTGACTTATTTCAGTGTAGTAGTGTCGAGTAGTCTGAAGATTCCCGATACCCAACCAGAATCTATCTTTCCCCTGATCCGAGCTATCTATCTCCTTTCTCTTCGGAGTCAGGATGCCTGGTTCGGGGCGTCGGGCGTCGCTCGGTGTTGCTTTTCGCGCTTCAATTTCCTCCCTTCGCGGTCTTCGGTAGTGGCTATACTTTGCAGATGACCAACATAGACCGGACCACAAGGTAGGATACCAATAACTCGCTACGATTCTACGCTGTGCTATACTCGCTGAGGCGGACCTCCGCACTTACTTGGGCTTTCACTTTGTGAACTTGTCCCTATACATTACAATTTGGTACAGTGTCCGCGGTATAGAAGAGATGCGGACGTGTAATACAAGTACTTGCGGCAAATTTGCTTTCAGTATAATTAACGGTTCATATATATTCTATATAGATGCCAGGATTGTTAAGTGAGAGGTAACTTGGGTTTCTCGGTTTCAAATTGAACCCGACCATCGCTGCGGTATGAGGTACGTTGTCGAATATCATTTTCCAAAGGGATGCAAGCATTTCGATTTCGATTTCGATTTCGATTTTGATCTCGATCCCCGGTTTATCTCCACGTTTTTATACGGAGTATGGAAACGTAGGCTCGTGTTGAATTCGTGTTCACAATTTACGTTTCTCACATGCGCTTGTGAACGCAGCTTCCATACGAGTAGGCTGAAGCCTGACCGGCCATCGAAGTTTTTTATGAAACCGTTCTCCTAGCACCTGTCCGAAATCCGCCTACGTCGGTAGCTGTAGGTTGGATCCATTCGATTCTATGAGAAATTTACCGGCGAATTTCCCCTCGCAGTGTTTCTCGGATAGCGCACCAAAGCGCCAAACCCGACATCCTCTCACCGCCCGGCCCTGCCCCTCACCAACCTATTCCAAGTTTCTTGGTTCTCGGTTTTCTGGGCCTCCTGGGTTTCCCCGTTGCCGTTCCCCTGTTTTCTATACCTCCGGCTACCGTTTGAATCGATAAGCGACTACCGAGCCCACACTGAGCTGCTCCATCGGTATCCATTGAGACTCGGGAGAATTTGATTAAAGGATTCGATTAATGTTTAGCATCGCATTTTCTTTCGCAAAGTTCAAAGGATTCCACCGTCGTCGTCTCCCACTCATCGCTCCATCCATCTCACACGTACTCCCAAACTCTCTATTTCGCACTCTTCTCCGTGTCTCTCCTTCGCTCCATACCATCATCGGTGGCTCTTGAGTGTATTTTCACACGCCCCGGTGTTCCTGACTGCCAGTCTGCCTCGGGCTGCGTTTCAATGTCGCGGTCACCCATATACCAACCCCCCGCATACGTGCGCATGTGAGGAAGAACTTGCCACCCTCCGAAGTATTGAAATGGAACATTTTTTGTCCGGTTTTTCAAACGGCGAAACACCGTAACTATCTCTTCGCGGGGGAGTTTCGAGCCCGGAATCTGTAGAGCGGATGAAAACATTGCCCAAAGCGAACGGTTTTGCGATCATTCCGTACAGCCGTACGTCAACTCGTTGCCCCTAATTCTGCATTCTCTCCGTTCCTCAGCCCTAGCGCTCTGCTTGCCGAATATCATCCGACATTTGTGCTTTGTTAACAAGGATTTTCCCGTGCGCCGAATCGCACCCGTCGTTTCCTCCGCTTCTCCTCCTTCCTCCCTTGCCCTAGCTCTTCCTTTCCTCCAACGTTATATTTCGTAGCATTCGCTAAAGTTTCGACATTACCATATTCCACGGATCGGTGTTAATGCCCTCTGTAGAAAGGAATTATTTCGGGGTACACCTACCCCTCGTAATCCACCGTCTTCGTATTCCACGGTGAACTTTCCAACCCAAATTTAAGGGGCTGGCTGGTCGACTATTATCATCAATTGATTCGCTACTCGGTACGAAGTTATGAATTGAAAAAATTCAGTCAAATGTGTGCGCATTTTTTGTTTTTCCTGCAGTTAGTTTTTTCTCGCGGTAGGAATCAGCTAGCCCACATCGAATTGTTTCCAAAAAGTGTGTTATCTATGCGACAACGCAGAACATGGAAACCTCTTCTTCTCCCTCGTGGATTTCCAGATCCATACGGATATGCACAGTACCTACCTAAACTCCCAAATGAGTTTCGAAACAAACGACAATAAGGAAATGTACAGTTTCCTTCAAAACAGTTACAGTTGTAGTGTCTATCAAGCGAAACATCTAGCCACAAAGGTCACGAACTAAGGCAGGAACACGGGTACTTACAGGATATCGATACACCTCGTATTACCGTAGGAGTTTCCGCGTTTACCTACGTACCTATGCACGTATATGAAGATTCTAGATACACAGATATGTCTCTCGTATGCAGGACTAGCACAATTACCTATTGTCCGATACGGCAATTTATGTATGTAGCCAGTCGGTAACTAATGGTCAGTATAGATGCAGTACCAAATTGCCTCGCTACAGGTACCTCGTCCTGCGCCTTAGACCGCACGGTTCGGATAATCTATGAGAATATCATCAACTCGACGAAACTATGTTTCCCGCGTAACAGGGATTGTTTTCCTAAAAATCTTGTCTCCCTCGAAGTAACGGGATCAATCTCTGCCTCACAATCGGTCTCAACCGAACCCTATAAAATGAATAGCACACAGCTAGCCTGTGAGTATCCATATGTACACATATGAGGTATCCCACTCCAACTCGGCGGAAATTTTCCGTCGCCAATTTTTATTTCACTAATTATTCTTTCTATGATTGTCCCAAATCTGAGTAGCACTCCTCACTTTTTCTTCCGATCGTGAATTTTCTATGATTGTTCAAACCCATCTCGAATGGCCCTTTTTCAAAAATCGATACCCGTAGGTCACATCCGGAAGTGGAACTATTTTTTTTATACTTATTGGACTACTTTCGGACGAAGAACAATCGGTAAAATTGCTCAATTAGGTGATTTCACTGGTAATTATTCATTTTTACGCACCAATATCGTCTTTGATACACATATAATCATCCGCTTGGTGCATAAAAATTAATAACTACCAATGATGATACCTAATTGAGCAGATTCATCGATTTTTTTTGTCTCATATTAGTCAAATAAACATTTTAAAAAATAGTTCCACTTCGGGATTCGGCCTGAAATGATCGTCTTCGATCGAAGAATTTTTGAGAATTTTTTGAGATTTTCAAAAAAGCACGAATTCAGACAGGTTCGAAGAATCATAGCAAATTCACGACCGGAAGAAAAAATGTGAAATGATTCAGGAGTACTACTCAGAGTTGGGACGATCGTATAAAAAATCATGAACGTTATCAAAAATGGCGAGGGAAAATTTTCGCCGAGCTGGCGTTGAATACCTCATATATGTAGTATATGTGGCGGCTCAGTTAGTTTCTGCAAGCTCATCATGACCGTTTCGTGCGCCGTTTTTTTTCCTTCCACCTCGCGCAACATCTCACTGTAGAGTTTTGTGATAATGGAGCGTAGGTATGTCATTTGCTAGTTAATACAGATCACGTATTGTAAACTCGTATAAATTTTTCGCCGCCAGGTTCTGAAAGAGCGGACGAAAACTCGAAACTAATAATTAGGAAAGAGACATGATATTCGGTTGGCTCAGAGCGAGGGGAACATGGGGTCTGAAGTTGTATGTATAAACGAATTGTACGAATGAAATTGATTTCGTAATTTGTTGAAATAAAGAATAGGGAAATCTTGTAACACGGCTCCAGTGTCCGGTCGTGTGTATACGATAACCGAAAACGATTGAATCACATATATTAAACGGGGATATCCAGAGTACTATATCGAAGTATTATATTGTATAGAGAACTGTATAATTGTCATGTCTAATGATTATATAGACACAGTTATCGTAATGAAGCTGAACTTCCTAAAATAATTTATATGACATTAGAAAATTACAATCATACAATTGACAGATGAAATGGCAGCTTAGTATTCGGTAAAATCTTCTGCAGAGAATATCTCGTCGATTCTCGAAAATTATTATTACTGATTCCAAATTTATGGAATTCTAGTAAAAATGGGGAATATCAAGATAATTGATTCACCAATCCAGAGCAGGCGAATAAGGGGCTGCGAATATCAGAGCACACTAATTGACATCGATGGAGAAACGCGAAACGTGAAAACTAGTTACGATGGGGAAAGCGTCGAAGACGTGTGAAATGGAATATTTTTCAGAAACAGTGATTCAACCCGGAAGTCGTATTCCGGCCCGGAAGCTCGACAAAATACTGATTGGGTAATCACACGAACGGCACACAATCGCAACGAAACATAAATCGAAATATTGAAAAGAAAATAATCGCGCACTCGCGAAACGAAGTGGAATAGGAGTGTTCGCTGTGTGAATCTGACGAGAAGCGGAGAATTCGGACGCGTCAGGATTGTCCCGATATTGTTCCTTGTTTCTTCAAACATTTGCGAAAGGATGCCGCGGCGGAACCGCTCGACCGCCAGAGATTTTTCGTCAAGCTTATCGTAGCGACCCGGACGCCCGGCCCCGGAGACTCGGTCAGCGAGATCGCGTTATCATTCGGGATAACAAATGAGAATATAATCCTCTGTCGAATCTGCGGAACCCACGGAACATACACGGAGATAATTTTATGAGAAATTTCACGATAATTTCATAGCAATTGAGGAATATACTGGAGCATGAGGCTACTACTCAAGTATATTCCCCGGTTGCTATGAAATTATCGTAAATTTCCCTATAGAATTCTCTCCGTGTACGTTTTGCGACTATTTCGAACCACCTTGTGCTTCGTCGAGATTATAGTTCTATTTCACTGAATATATTCAGCATTCAATTTTGAACGAGATTGTTCGCGTAGATATTTATCGCTGTTGAAAGAGAACAGTTCGATTCGTCATTCGGAGGTCGGATACTGTCGCCAATTACTCATGTCAGACAGAACCTTATTCCATTCTTGTTTCACGTACTCATCCATTGAAGTTCCGAACGAGCCTCGATCGGATGGAATGACTGATGGTGAATCGCGAGGATTGCCTCATTCCGGTATTGCAGACCAACTTCACGCGCTAGGACGACGCCAAAAAGGGAACCACGTTACAGGGCTGTACCTCCGAGGGGATGAGATAACGGATCCAGACGGTTGCCTATCTTTTCAAGTCCATTGACGTCGGCTGATTCTGCTCGACTACTGACTCTGGGGCTTTGAAGAAACCAACCAGGTCTCAGCTTCAGGCAGGGCCATCGGGTTTCGGGTTGTAGGGAACGATAGCGAGGGAATTCGAAACGGTTCACAAAGAAAACTGCAGAGAGTACGAGAGGTTTTGAAGAATGAAAGTACAATCCGCAGGAAATTGAGTTCCGTAATCATTTGAAATTCATAGACTTACGGGAGTCGCTCTCGTCTGGAGAAATCGTCGTCGGTCAATCACGAGCAGCGAGATGCCACGTCACAGTATGCGCCTGTGTGTTTTTGAAATTTTTGTGTTGCTATGCGGTTTCGAATACTCGTGCCCACGTACAGTAGGCAGGTCGAGGATTTCTCGAAGCTTATCGTCTCCATTCTTAAGGAGGGTTCACCTCGGATTAAACCTGCACGGTGCCTCGCGTGCGCAATAATTCCAGGTGCTTGTAGCCGCAACCGCAGTTACGACAAGGGATTTTGCTTGCGCAATTTGACCGACCCTAAACTAAGGGAATAACTTACAACGTTGTACCTACTGCAGGGTATATATTCGAGCAATTTCGGGTGAGAATGTTTATCATTGTTTTTAGACCCGAAGGAACTTTGTGAGAAGAAAATATGAATCATGAAGAAGGAAAGGAAGAAGAGGAAGCGAAAGAGGAACCAAGTTATGCCGGGAACAGAAATTAGCGTATTTCATTTCGCGCGGAGATGGAAGAGAAGAGTGGAAAGGAGAAAACAAGAGCGAAAAAAACGTGGAAACGGAAAAAAAAAAAAAAGAAGACAGTCTCCTACTACCGCCTTTAATGAAGACTTCATCGTGTTATAAGAGAGAAACTCCAGTGACGAATTAATCTCTTGAATGGAGATGACTACGGGACGAAAGGATACACCGGTGCGACGAATCGTATCACGGCTTCATCAACAGGGTGTTCCTGCGAGGAACACCCTGGCGTGCAATTTGCGCCTGCTTCTTGGCCTGCAGCAACGTCGAATTGCAAGCTAGTACAGCTACGGCGAAGTTGACGAGGTGGTACACGTATACCTATAACCTGCAGGTACAAGGCACAGAAATAAGATACCAAAGAGCGTTGTAATCAGTCCTCTTACTAATTAATTAACCAATTTCTGAGAGGGATGGGCGTCACGCGAGGAGAACGAAGAGAGAGTGAGAGGGAAGGTCTGCGCCATCGACGCGATGCTCGAGTCGCAGTCTACAAGTTTCTCCATGAAGTAAACTCCCGGGATCCCGAGGAGGCCACGTTCTGAAGGAGGAGGACGACGCGGGTACGTCGGGGCTAAGGAAACCGAGGAGGCTACAACCACACCCACACCCACGCCCGCAACTGTAACGTAAAACGAAACCACCGCTGCACATCTACTCTAGGCAACCGCCCGCCGCGCCGCGCCGAGAGGCTAGAGATCTTGCTCGTTACCGCGTAGGTAGGTATACCAAAGCTTTGCTGCACGCCAGACCGCCGCGCCGCGCCGATCTACCTTGCATACTGCATTCGCAGTTAGCCGGGCTATCATTCAATGTTAAACGGCTCGTAAGCTACGCCGGGTAATCCTGGCAGCGATTAAACTCTGGTTAACCTTACGAAGCTGTTTGATATCTCGGATTAATATCGGCCGGCAGTATCGAGTCCTCCGACGACCGATCGCCTGCCATTCGCATCGTGTTGGTCCCATTACGTCAAAGTGCCATCGTCAGGTTATAATTTTGGTTAAACGAAAATCCAAATTCACGAGAAAAAGTTCACCTCGGAACTTACATATCCTATACAATTAGGTCTGCAGATATAAGTACCTACGCCTTCTCGAATACGTGCGTAGCTCTTGAGTCGGGCTCATGGAACGGATTTCCTTCTCCCTTTTTCTCTTTACGTAGATCGATGTTCTACCTACTCGTTAGGGAATAAACTACCATAAACTAGTGCCGATGGCGTTCGTGGGATGAGGCCGATGTGACGTAGATTACCGAATCAGCCTGATCCCAGTCGCGGTGTGAAGGTAATTGTGTGGTAAGAGCGGCACGGACAATCCACGGGACAGAAATATCTCGATGTGGGTAATCGAGCCTATATTTCAGGTTTCATTTCTTCGTTAGCCTTGCTCGTCTCCAGTCGTAAAGATTGAGCTATAAAGTGAGCTCCGACGCGATAAAGAGTGTTTCAAACTTGCACAACGAATCGAAACGTCGAGGCAATATTTACGATCCATTTGTCTATTCGAACAATTGATATGGGTACTAGAAAAACGCGAGAGAGAGAAAGAGAGAAAGAGAGAAAGAGAGAGAGAGAGATGAGGCATCTGATATCATTACATCGTTCCGAGAGGAGGAGTAACGAACGAACGCAGGGCAAATGTAAGCATAGTGTATGTATGCGGTTGATTCGCGGACGGTTTCGTCCCAATTGTTTTCTGGTTGGGTAGGTTGAGACAATTTATTTTAACCACCACCGAACGCTGACGGCAGCGCCGCCGCGCCGGTCAAGGGCCGGTGGATGGAAGTAGCTGCACGATCTTCTGCTGTCTAGTGTCCGATCTCCGAGTCTCCGATGACAGACGTTCTAGTAGCTGCACCAGCAAAATCATCCCACGCAAAAAAGAGTGGTGGAGGTTTTCTTCCTTTTTTATTACTAATTTATCACCACTTTGCCAAATTTTTGACTCCTCACAGTCTCGAGTAATCGTCGTGCGGCTCAGCTTTAGTCGAAGCTGCACCAGCCACATCCTAACTTCGCTATATTTCCCGCTACAAAGGTGGACTATACGTCAAAATTTTGTACTTTTTTATTACCTTCGAAGGTTATCAACCAAAAATTTTCATTCGTCATTCTGAAGGGGGCAAGCAACGCTTATTCCCTTATTTCAGGCACAGCGATCATGTTACAAGATTATTGGGCCGAAATTATTAGCGATAGGGACTGGTTTCCACCTGAAGATACACAAGTATACCTTGAAACGATATGAAACATTCGAAAAACAGCAGATTATTACAACAGCCAACCGATGTATTACAACGTCAGGCTACGTTGGGTTGGGTTGGGTTGGGTTGGGTTATTCGAAACTGTGAGGAGTAAAAAATTTGGCAAAGTGGTAATAAATTAGTATTAAAAAAGTAAGAAAACCTCCCACCACTCTGTGTTGTGTGGGCTGATTTTGCTGGTGCAGCTACTAGGACGTCGATGACAGTTCAATACCGGTACCTCACCTCGTAATCTATTTCGGCAAATTGAAAGTTGTCATTCGAAAGTGATAATCGTTCAAAAAATTGTTGCTCAATGAATAATAAATACTCGTTTCATAAGAAGATACAGCTACGAAATAGATTACGAAGTTAGATATCGGTATTAAACTGTCATCGGTGACTCGGAGATCGGACACTAGACAGCAGAAGATCGTCCAGTTATTTCCATTCACCGGCACTTGATCGGCGCTGCCGCCAGCGTTCAGTGGTGATCGAAACAAATTGTCTGATATTGCCCAACCAGAAAACAATTGGTACGAAACCGTCCGCGAATCAACCGTAGTAAGTATACGTATAACTGGTTATCTATGATCGGGTCCGTGGTGTACGGAAGGTGGAGGATGGTGCACTATACGTTCATGCCGGGGAAACATTATCCATCGAGGGGTTATCCCCCCACTGGAGCCCGGCTCCATACTCCTTTACCTTTTTTCCATCTTTTCTATCACCTTTTTCCCCCACTGTTTACGACTTTTTCGGCTTTTTTTCTTTCTTTCACCTCGCCGCTTTACTCCTCCCCTACGATGTAGGTAAACGCGGTTACCTAAACACCTTCCCACCGCCCGAGAGCTCCCCGTTATTATTTCAAGCTAATACAGTTATCACGTCATGCTTTCTACGCCGACGATCGCCCCCGAACGAAAAAAAAAACAAAAAGAGGACAAAGAAAAAAAAAAGAACAAAAAAAAACGCTTCTCGCAGCTCGTATAAGATGTTTTCACAGGCTTTCCTGCTTTTTACGCAGGTTGGAAAATACCAGTACACGGTCGTATGGCGTATAGTGCGGTGTAGCGCGTTATAGTATTACACACACGTTCGACGGGGAGCGAGTCGTCGTTACCGGGATCATATCGAGTCATAATTCCTTGGCATTTACGAGACGTGGGAAGGGGGGGGGGGGGGGGGGCTACATCGAATAATTTATCTATCCCGGGGGATAACGCCCTATAAAAACACGATTTCACCATCACTTTCTCACCGCAATTATCAGCCTTACAATAATACGCGCGTATCCCGCTACACAAGCTCGATGCCGTGCCGTGCCGTGCACGGCGCCGCGCTGCTCCCAACGATTAACACAGTTTCGAAAAAATGAGTCCGAAAATCACGCGTTACGGCCTACCACCAACGGCTATGAATTTATCGCTCGCAAGTCTGAATACACATGGCGCAATTGACGCCGGTCGCGGTCGTGGGGAACGTCGCAGGTTGTACCGATTGCCTATATATACTCTCGATTCTTCGATGGTGGGTAAATTTTCTACGAAAACCCTTCGTCGCCGTTTTCTTTGCGTTCGGAACGAACTGCCGACTGACTTGCTTCGTTCTAGGAAGAAAGAAAAGCCGTCTCCTTTTCGTAAATTTCTTTCTATTTCCACGAATCTCAAATTTTCGATACGTCCATTTCCGCTGGACCGCAGAGAAGCCGGAACCGGGCCGCGCCCCATATGGGATCGGTATCCTCGGAAAATCCTGGACTCGGAATACTCGATCACGCGAAACAAATTGCCGACGAGTATGTCACATATGTAGGTACGTCACGAAATATTTGCGATCCATACTATACGAGCAGATGTGTATATCGGCGTGCAGATACGAATTGAATTGTCGGACAAGAGGTGAAAACACGCGGTAACTGGCTCGTGCGAGACTCCCGCGTTATCGGCGCTGAGAGGGGGGGGGGAGTGTTTGAGACGGATTTACATAAATCTATAAAGTCAACGTTAATTCCCAGGGACGGAGTAATCTGTAGATTAGACGCACGTGTCTCGTCGTGTGTATCTAAAGGACCTGCGTAAATAGAGTTAACGCGTGTCAGGCCGATGTCCTTCCTCTCCGTGTCAGCCAACTCCGTGCGTCGAGGTACCCCATGAATAGTTTTTAAAGGGTACGTATATCACATCTGAAGCGGTAACCCCTCGCGTTCTCGTTGATAAAGTTATCTTTACGTACAATATATATATATATATACGAAGATGTGACGCGCGTGCGTACGTATGCATCCTATACATAGGTACCTACGTAGGCGCATATGTATACTCTTTCAAAAGTAAAAGGAAATTGGAAATTATTGAAAAATATTTGAAAAAAAAAAAACAAAAAAAACAAGGAAACAGTTGTTCGACCGTCATCCGGCGACGCCACCCGAGTCGGAATGCCTCTGGGACCCGCAGGATGTCCGAAAAGTAACTTTCGCGAATGAATAATGAAACGCTCGCGTTTTTTCATCGACGCTCGGGCACCTACCGGGGGAATCCCTCTCCTCGTACGTGTGTACATACAAACGTGGCCAATTTATAATGCCAATAACGTTTAGCGATAATTATCCAGCGAGGACAAACAGCCTCGGATTAGAATGGTTACGAAACCGATGTGAAATTACCGTGGTACAATCATTGTCAGCCCATACACACGGAATCGATCCTCCCTCCACTGGTGTGACTTCGTTTGCCGTTCGCATACTCGATACGAGTGTAGCAGTATCAACGGTTACTGAATGACTAGCGATACTCTTCACGATTATCCCCGCTTTTCATATTCTGGGTAGCGCACACTCGCTCGCTTCCCAAGTCGCCAACGTTCAGCGGAAACTTAGTGCAACTGGCGTTACGTTCCTGGAGTGATACGAGCCTCTCGTATCTTTGGATTGGAGAGAAAATGGAGTGACGGCGTTTGTCTTGGAACGAGCATGAGCATGAGCATGCGATCCACATTCTTGGTTCATGGTAAAAGTTCTATGCGGAGGTAGCTATTATCTGGAAGTATTACGCACTTTCGCGACCAAGAAGCCACTTTCACTTGCGTGGCTTTACGCATGCATCATGCATCATACATCATACATCATACCTGTAACGAGCGATACATGAAGACTAGAGATCGATGTAATTTTCATATGTACCTACGTAACTTTCATTTCCGTCTGCGTGGCAAGTTCGGTGACTGCGAACCATCGGAATTCCTCTTGCCGTTTAGGCTCGTTCAACCCTAATTCGGGAGCCCGATGATTTTCCCTCGAAAAGCATTTCGTCCGCGGGCATATTCTTATACCGCATACTGTTCGTACTCTGCCTAGGTACGTATGTGCGTGAACTTAACCTGGCATTAGCTCGAGCGATGAAACGCGAGCAATCACTACCTACCGGTCTACTCGTACTGAAGAGCGCGGCATGTGAAATATCCACCCGTATACAGCGTATCTTGAAACCAGTGGCAAACGGCGAAACGCACCGGTTCGAGGCGTAAGAAAATTACTCGACTGGCCGTTGGATTTCGCGGAGCGTTCTTCCACCGATTCCCACGTTTCTCGGGTCTTTGTGCAGGCATGTACCTATGTATGCACATGCCTAGCTATAGTGCGGAGTTGGATGCGAGTCGGAGAACGACGAGGCAAGCGAAGAGTGAACGAAATGGAAAACGGAAAGCAGAAAAACATAAGCGAAGATGAAAATGGAGAGAGAGAAGTGAAAAACCGAACGTGACACAGCGAGGGAAATTCACAGAGGAAGAAAGAAGCGAGTGAGGAAGCGACTCGATCGACCTTTCCAATGGCCGGAAATTATGACTCGCGGTAGCACCACCGTGAAACGTAATTTGTTTCCACACGCCGCGCCGTCGCGGTCCCAGATACGTGGCATCGCTCGTTGTCCGTACAGCTATGCGTCTGCTAATCGTCTATGAAAACTGCGGTGTCGTAGTTTCGCCACTTTTCCTAATTTAAAATCAACGACCGCACCCAGCTAGTAGATAGGTAGATACTGGGTACCCGTGGTCAACATAAAACAGCGCTCATCCTAGCGTCGACCCGGCTGATTGCCTCCTGGTAAATTCACGAGGGTTCAGAATAGGCCGCAAGAGATAGAAGGAGATAAAGCAAGAGAGGAGGAGGAGGAGGAGGAGGAGGAGGAGGAGGAGGAGGAGGAGGAGGAGGAGGAACGTTGAAGCTCGGTAGACCGCACAAACGAGGCTGTGCCCCTCCGGCCAGGTGAGGCAAAAGCATATCGACCCGAAAAAGCGAGAGAGAGCGAATAAAAAAGCCTGCCTAGGGGACTTCCGGAAGTTACCCACTTGACTCACGAGGTCAGTGGTTGAAAAAAATCTCCCTCCAACTTGCGACGCGTTTGAAGAGATTGTGGGTCAGCTACACAACGCTGGTCCATCAAGAGATTAGATTGTGAAGAGGAAAGCCATATATATTGTACCTTACCTAGGCTGAGAAGACAACGGGGAGAAAGGGGTCTGACCTGTGACATGAGACGTAAATGGATTGACGGTCATCAATCGATGCGTTCGCCCAGTCCACGGTCGTGGCGAAACGTCGCCGCGGTTGTAGGTGTACACAAGTGATCATAAATCATAGAATCGGCTAAGCTCACTGGATCCAATACAACGAAAAAAGTCTGCAAAGTTTCATTACGCAGTCCTCTGCACACCGGCTCATGCACAAACCGTAATTTTACTATACCTTTTTGTATCACGTCTGCCTGGAAGGTTTGATTTTCGACGCCCGTACAGCGTGCATAACGTACCCCATTCTCGAACAGTGCATTGACGAAGCGCCGGAGTTCACGGACTGCGAAATGTTTCACTTTTCTGCACTTGGGCGAGAAACTCGAAGCGCATGCGCACACGCGCGCTCCGAAATAAATCGGTCGCCGAGTAGCGCCATCGAGCCTAAGTGATGTATGATCGATATTACTGCCTAGTCGGCCACCTTATCAGATGTATCAGTTACGTCTGCTTCTCGAACCAAACTTTCCAGGCAGAAGTTACAAAACATTTCGTGACGCGTGTGAACAGGCGACTTCTGACTCTCGTGAAGTCAGAAGCACTCGCACCGGCCGATGCTGCACTCGCACGAGTACTCGTGTATCTACAGCACTCGCCTTCGTCTCGTGCGTGAATCGTATTCGTACTCGTGCGAATGTGGCGATCACCTTCGACTGGTCCACGCAATATACTATTTTGAATCGCAGAATTTTTCTCTGCTTTTCCACACTCCCTGAAGAATCATTTCTATCGATCACTAGGATGCTAATCGCACGCCTGTCTATCCATTTCGAATTTGGACAGCTCGTCAAATTCGTCATGCATTCGATAAACTTGTATTTTCTTCTCCGCTTATTGGCCTTCGAAGATACAGTAACATCAATGTTCGCGGACCGCCGCGAATGACTGTGAGAAGGATATTTATATCGGTGGTAGTTGTTGTGGAAACCATCGGGGATACCGGTAATGTATCCTGTGACACGCTATATACTCGCAAAAACGATTGTATCTGTTCCCAGATTCTTATTTTCTTTCGGTGTCCGCCGATCCTACACCCGAAATAGCTCCTGCTCGCAATATCGAACGGTATCGAACGGTGGGGCGGATCGATTGCTTTTTGTCGTACTCATCCTGTTCCTCGAGCTTTCGATGCTTTCGAGGTTTATCCGGGCTTCTGGGACTGTGATTTTCATTATTTTCATCATTTTTATCAATTCCATCTGTAGTAACTCCCAGTAACCTAATTATAAAATCGCTAAGCCGGTTAAGCGTTAAAACCCAGTAAATTCATTTAGCTTAGGGCGTTTATAGAGGGGGAGAGAGCGTAAACAGCGAGAGCTAAACTGAGAGAGATCGTGACGAGAGTGAGTGAGAGAGCGAGATGGCAAGAGAGTAATTCGGTTAGCCGTGAGTTCAGTTCCGCGTACGCCAGGGTTGATACATCGCGTCCATTAACGGTATGCACGATCAAACCTAATTATAATGTATCTCTTCCCTATCCACGTCCCCTTCTTTCGTCCCCGCTCTGTCCCCGTTCCCTTCGATTCCCTCATCCGGGGGCCACGGCAGACATCCTCCATTCGCGGGATTACAGTTCGCGGTTCGATTATATCGGAGTAGGCTATAGTCTGGCTTTCAGCAACGAGGCTTTGCCATCGTGTTCGATCGACTGTCAGCGCGTGAAAATACCAGCATAAAGTATTGCCGGTGGATGTAGAGTGAGTTCAGGCCTTTGTCCCGTTACGTCCTCTCGAGGTTTTGTCAGATATCAATGAAGGATATGAAGGTTAGATGAGCCGACGGTGTCTATCAGCTCCCGCGAGAAACCACGATACGGTTAGGTTGGGTTCATTTTATCTTTCATCGCAGGTACACTTCCTCTTCGTCAGCCGCTCGCAGCACCATTTCTGGGATTATCGTCCTTTCAGACTCGCTAAATAATACCTACAAATTCATAACTCGGTTAGAATTAATTCAATTTTACGCCACAGAAGATTCTCTGCGCATGGTTTACCAAAAGCTTAGGTTGGCTCTGAGGAAATTCGTCGGTAGGTTGGTAGGTAGGTAGGTACGGAACAATAACTGGTAAGGAGTTTAAATTCTGCAGACTCACGGGATGTCAGATTCGAAAACTCGTAACATCTGGCAAAATGTTTGCTCCTTGCACAGCAGTGCCCAAGACCTCCCGGAGGAGTAATTAGCGATCGTCACACTCTCTACGGGAGGCAGGCAAGAAGCTCGGCTTCATATTTCTCCCATTTTTGCCTTTTTTGTTCTCTCTCTTTCTCTCCGGCGTATACAGCTATGGAGAAAACGAAATTCTCGCAGGGGAATCGCACGAGAATCTGTCAATCGACGGATAGGATGCGCGTGGAGACAGGCGGACGGACAAACGACGGACGACGGGCAACGCCCTATGTAACTGTACAAAACGAGGGTTCTTACACCGGAAACAAATGCCCACACCCCGGAAGTCTCACTTTTCTTCTGTTTGTCCAAGTGCGCCTTACGCTGCGCTGCGTTGCGTTACGTTACGTTTTGTGCGTGCGTGCGTGGTTTTGACATGCCCCCACCTCCGCCCCTCGCCTAGGCGTGGGGTTGTTTTGTTTCGTACCCTCTCTGTCACTGACTAGGCATAAACTCGCGACAAAGCCTATTTCCAGTTCTAGTCCCAACTGGAACGTGTGGCATATCATTTCTGAAGTCGATGAATCGTCAGGCCGTAGTCTTCTGTTCGTATGGCAAACACGCGCACGCACACACGCACTCACACTCGATGGAAAAACGACTATTAGCATTAACAAAAGTATCCCGAATGCTACCCTCGCGATTCACGAGGATCCAGTACGTACCTACAGTGCACAAAAGGTTTCTCGGAGAACCGATCACAATTATGAAAAAAAGAAGAGGAATACTCGAGTTTCAAGTGAACCAATTACAGAAAAACCGAATTCTGTTTCAGGGAAGGGACGGCTCTACCCAGCCTACAGCCTCAGCGGCAGTGAGGGCGAAGAAAACTCACCGAGTCTTCGCGGCGGTCGTGTCTATCCACCGAATAATCATCCAATTAGTAATCAGGTTCAACATAATCACTACAACACAAACCAGCATAAGCAACGAGCGTACCAGCATCCTCTGTTTCACGTGCCAGGAAGTGGAGCTGGTCTCAGTGACACACCGACCTCGGGCAACGCTTCTGACGAAACTCTGACCGACAGCGAACTCACCAATCTCGCCAGGGACTCAACTTTGCTGGTTCATAACGGTCAGTAATATCTTCGGTCGGAATTTTCCCCGCTTTATCAATCGCTTGTTATTCCTCCAGAGAGGTTTTCGATCACTTCAGTATCCGGCTGGATACTGAAACACTCGATCAAACCTGAGTATGAATATCGTACCTCCCGTACTCCCCGGCAATGAGTCAAGAGTTGTAAAAATCGGTAAATCGCAATAACGGAAAATCGTGTCACTGCATTACTCAAAGGTGATGAATGGCGGTAGCGTATCCACCGAGGTGCTGCATCGATGGCATCCTTGCTCTACCGACGCACGTTAGTTCGGGCGAAAGCACGGCAAACCGTCAAGATGACGTATCACCTAGGACGTACGGTAGGTCGGGTTCCTCGGGGTGGTGACCCAAGTCCTCAAATATACTCAGTGCCTGTCTTATCGCCCCTCATCAGGGTCAGGAGTTGTCCGTACGTGGCGATGAAAGGTAGGCGGGTACCTACCTACCGGTTAAATTTTTCTCCGATCACCGAGATTTGCTGAGGGTTGTTCATTCTTTTCCACCAATTTCTTCCCGCTCTTCCCCCGCCCCGCCCCGCCCCGCCTCTTCCTCTCTCTTGTGCGGCTTTTGTACGTAGCACCTTATACTTTAACTTTTGCTGAAGAGGTTGAGAGCTTTTGCGTGAGCGAAAGAGCCAGAGAGTGAGAAAGCGAGATGATGAAAGAGCGAGAAAAGTGCGAAAAGTTAGCGAAGAGTGTTCGCAGGCGTACAATAGATTGCGATCGACGCAATAGCTATCGTTCTAGGTCCTCTAGAAACTCTTTGCGAATCGGTACTCGAAAAAAAGAATTCTCTAGTGATCTTCGATTCTTCAAGGGCGTTGGGCGTTCGCTCTGCAACCGTCAAAAGTACCGCACGCTAGTCACTATATGCGTTACTGGAAGATCCATGAATTCAGTAGGTACTGCGCGTCTTCCCACCAAGACCCGATGCAGCGCGACCGAGTCTAAACGCAGAGAGCTATTCCCATTGTGCCATCCAACCGCATCGTCAATCATACGGGTCCATTCTTATTTGAGCAAATATCCCCGTCGGTGAAACACGTCCTGAACAATGATTAGGTCATTCTATCGCTCACCCTCCGTCCCCGCCCCCGGAGTCTGGATGAACAAGTAATTACCCAGAAATCTACATGACACTGGAAATCGGATGATTCGAGGAGCGTGTATCGGCGGTAGTTGCGGGGTACCGCTGCGGGGCGTTTTCCCCTACAAAGCTGCGCACAGTCTACCGGATGGCGTATATAATAACCGCGTCTTCAATCATCTTCTGGATGCGGGGATATCGCGCTGGAACCTCTACCAGGGATTACGCCATTAGCATTAATATCGTCATCGAGGGATTTTTGTATTAGCTACGCCTTCGCGTGACGAATTCGCCAACGCAATGCTCACGGACGACGAATATACCTTCCTACATAACACCCAACGTATCTTGAGCTGCCGGAGCTGCGTAATGAGACGGAAGTAATACGCTGGCTTCCTCTCGAATGGATTCCTTCATTGGCGATGGTTCGGGTGGGCGCTGGTTGGTACGCAGGCAATATTCATTCATGAATCGATCCTAGTTATAGCACTTGCCTACCTGCCTAGTATTCCTCTTCGATAATACAGGTCCTCTGTAGTAGACTCGGGTGGAAAAAATCGACCAGCTGCGAAGACAATTTTACGAAAGGATCACTCGCAATTTGCGTATCGAAGTGAGATCGAGGTGATAAATTTCACCCGGCGGAGGTAAAAAATCGCTGTTCAAGCGTCCTCGAGCACCCTTTTCCTAGATCTATACTCTCCACGGCCAAGAACCGTGACCTGATTCGTACCCGGGATTCTTGATCTGTATCTCGCCGATTGTCGTTTCTGAATAACATCGCGAGATTCTCCGGAGAGAGGAAAATGCAAGTCCGATAGGCAAAGAGCAAAGAGAAGGACAAAGGTATCCCGAAATCGAGAAGCCATATTCGCGGCCTGACCGTACCCTCCACGCAATATGAGTCCAGCTTTCAGGGGTTATGGGGATATTCGGCAGAATAGCCGAACCTCTCAAGGGCACTCTCGAGGAATGTCAACTCGCGGTGGTCGACCGGGGGGTCAATGGTGGTCTCAGAAGCCTGGAAATTTGTAGCCGAGATAGAACTGTGCTTCCGGATTCTGGAGGATACGAGAAAACACGATCTCGATCGAAACCCGCGTACCGTACGCTGTTCACAATCGCGGAGAAGAGTCGCAATTGTAATTCTCTGCAACGAATGACTCGACTGACAAGAGCAGGTGACACCGCGGTGGTTAATTAGGGGCAGGGGTGGTGCTTACTCTTTCTCTGTCCCCCCTTTGTCTTCTTTTCGCGGCCACTCAAAGCCCCTTCACTCGCTATACCGCAAACCATGATATAACGACCTTCGTCGTAGGGCAAAGTTGAACACCATCGGCCATTCTCGACAATGGAGACCCCTTCAAGTAGTGCACGCAACCTCACCCACGTGGCGAATCTGACTCACCTTTGGCCCTACCTGCTCCCGGCCGTCATCTTGACACCAGAACACAACGAGGTTGTTCGAGCACAACAAAGCCCACCGGGAAGTAGATAACCGACTTCGTACTCGTCGTACGCATATCCCAATACCTATAGAACGCCGTAGCCCAGTTCGGTGATCATTCAATGAGTTATAACAGGCGGGTACACGAGGTACAAGCCTAGATCGCTGACTTGGGTATGCTTGACAGCGTGTGCACGATTTCCCACAATTATTCGTTAGATGAAATTATTGAATCGCCTGATTACTATACTGGCGTGGAAATGTAGGCAGCTAGTCAGTGTTCACCTCCTCTGACTGATTGTGAGTAATTGCCGAGAATGTATAATAATAGGTAATTACTGTAATAACAACTCCGCGTCTTGTGAACGTATGCATGTACGTACGTACGTACTGGGAATATTCCGAACCTAGAAAGGTACCTGGGTCCCTGTTGAAAGATAAATACTCAACCTGCGTTTGTCGTACCTGTGAGGTTATTGATCGGCCGAGGAAGACCTAGTTTCAGGATCGGAAATACCTGAATACCATCGCTCGGTACGGATGATATCAAACGGTGTTCAATTATAGTATGAAAATAAAGAAAAACCTGCGGCTGGAAAAAACTTGACTTCTCTCAACTTTATCATCCGTATATACCAAATACGTGTATGGAACTACGTCGGAGTGTCATAGCCGCTCACACTGCGGTGTAACTAATTCATCACGGGGGTCGATATTCCGGACGATCGGAGGTATAGCTTGCCTACGAGTAGTGAAATTGCCAGTCTATCTCAACTAATCAAATTTTTCAGGTATCTCGCGAGTGTGGGGTCGTTGAATCGAATCCATCTTAGGATCCGCGATACGATTTAATACCGATAATGCTCCGTCAATTTCACGTACGAGAATAATCTTAGATTCTGATGATATGCACGTGGCGTCAGAGTGCTCGATTTTGTTGCCAAAGTTCAAAGTTCATTGAAGATGTAAATTGGATGCGAGAGAATCTACGGTAGAATAATTTTACGCACGACCACTTCCGAAGCGGCACGTGAAAGAAGTGCAGATGGAATTTAGTCTAGCTCGTTTATCTCTGCCTGTGGATACCTACTACTGGGTACTCGCCGCGGGCTGGCAAACATAAATAACAAAAGAAATCGATACATATTTTCGTAGGCTTTGGTTCCCCGTGCGTCTTCTTCCGTTTCTTCGCCTCTCTCGCCTCCCCCTGCTATCTCCTCCGCCGCCTCCTTCGCATTCTGTTTTGCGCCCAATTTGCGGCCCATCATCGCTACGGAAGAAGCAATTTCTAACTTAAATGAAACTCCATCTCCCCAGCCTCCCTCCCTCCCTCCCTGTCCCTCCCGCATCCATCTCTCGCTCTCCCAGTGTCGATCGGCTAACATCTCCAACATCCAAGAAGAACCCTTTTGCCAGGAGTAGCCGGAGCCGTATCCTGCAGGCTCCGGCGGTATGGGATGGCAGCACCAACTTCTATACAAGCCATTTTAAAACCACTCGTGTCAATTTATCGATCGAGCAAATATCAAACGTAAGAGATTGGAAAGCTCGTTTTCCCGGTTGGCGGAGGAGCGAGAAAAATATCCACATCTCTGAAGCCTGATAAGCAATCTTCTCGTAGGTGTGAATACGAATGAATATATCTCGCAGCTATCGCAACGGTGTGTCCGCACCTGACATAGTTGGTTAGATCTCGGATGACAATTGCTACAGTTGCTGGATTTTGCTCCCGTTACCCGAGGGTGGAGGGAGAATTGTAAGCTTGTCGAACTCGACAGTTCGACCGAGTGATTATGCCGGCTGCGATGCCCGGGATTAGTTTGTCTTTAGATAACCGAATCAGCAAGGGTTTACTGTATTTAATGAAACTATTACCGCGCATTGATTGCTAAACTTGGTAGCTGAGGAGATTATGGAAGTTCGTCTCAGTTTGTAGGCAATCTCAAAGTTGTGCCAAGCCTCATTGGCCCGCTTTGTCGACGAGACATTTTCGATCCCAATCATTACCAGACAGTGGGGCGCACCGAATCGGCAAAAACTTTTCCCAAAATCCTCATCAGACCATCCTACGCGTATTCTCACGTCCCAATCTCGTTTTCAACGATCCCGAGGTATCCTGTACTCCACAATTACTATCATTGTCTTCCCATTCCTGAAGTAATGTACTACCAAAGGAGAGCGGAAAAGCATTTGAAACCTGGTTTGTCCCCTGCAGTGAGGCTTGGCTAAGCTCAGGAGGTCTGTGGCCGGTCAAGCTCGGGTAAGGGTCTACAACGACTCGTAACGTGAGCGCTAGCTCAGCTCGGCTCGGCTCTTGGATAGAGGTGATCTGCGGCGATGCGATGGAGCAGTCGGTATGGACGGCGCGGCGGTAGCTCATAGATCGGAAGCGAAATGGAGTAAAAGAAGTAGAACAGAAATCGCGCAGGAGAAAGAGTCAAGAGGCGTTGAGAGGCCGGAGTACAAGTTACCCCCGGCAAGTCCATTGACGTATGTGGCACACGGGTGGTGGTTGGCTTGCTCCGTCCCTATATCGCGACCCGTTTCTATACCCGGTCGCATTACTAACATACGTTTCTCTTTGAAAACCGCAGCGCTGGTAATAGGTATCGCTTCGGCCGATGAAGTTTAATATTTCATCGTGCGTGCGACGAGGCGTACCTACGTCGAGCAGCCGCCTTGCCGAACGATAACCGCGTGTCTTCTTGAAATACCAGGCTAATTATATGGAACTCTTGCCAAAAGTGAGGGATACAATGTGCGGAAGAGGACGGTTATCCGCTCTTGCGAATAACGTCCGCGCTGAAGATCGAATAGTTGGTACGGACTGAAGGTGGAACTGGTATTTCCATTCCGGTGAAAAGTCTGATTACCACTTCGGAAGGAAGTCGGTGCTCTGCGCGGATTATTGATACACATGAATAACTCCGTGCGAACTTAGTTTATCCGGTCATTCGTACGAGGGGTTGCGATCCCCGGTGGCCACCCGCATGTTTATGTATGTCCACCTGATTGCGAAAGAAGACGACGCCAGTTTGTCTGTGATGTTGATGGGCCGGGAGAACGCGCCGCGGTCGAATAGCCACCGTCCGCGTGACCGTTCTACGGGCCCGGGCCTCGCGAAACTCGAACTTTGATTCCCCGGGGAAAGAGGACACCTTACCTCACGTCTGATTTGGGTTCCGGAAACTTTGTCTTTTCACCTCGACCCTCCCGGCGGTGTTCCGGCCGCCCTGCGCCCCCCACCTCGTTCCGCCTCGTTCTCTACTTGTTTACGAATTACCCTCTCATTTCCATCCTTTTGTCATTCCCTCTGGACGGAATTTAATTTCCATGTTCTCGAAGAAACAAACTTTACCGCTCCTAAGAAAGATGTATTATACGTATCGGATGAAAATGGAAGAGTGAGACGAAGAACGAATCGTTCCGTGGAACGCCCTGGCAACCTAAAGATTTCTACTCCGTTTGCCTTCTATTCTCCTGCAGAAGAGATAACAAAAAAAGAAGTGTAAATTAATTCCGGTCATGGACCTACGGGGCTCGTCTTAATTTCGAATAATTCCCGCAAGCCTAGTACCGCCTCTATTCGGGGGCCGTACGAAATGGCTAGTCTGCTTCTGTCCTCGTTCTGTTTTCGTTCTTCGCTAGAAATTTGGACGCCTTGCACCTATTTTTCAATTCACCTCATAAACAACAAATCTCACTGATTCTTCCGCGTTTTTCTCGTTTGCTGTTTCTCAAGTACCGATGCCGCGCCGCACTGTGGCGAGTAGCTTTTTTTCTGATCGTGCGCCAAGGGATTGCGAGCGAACAGCTAGGAGGCTCGCTGACGGAGATGAGTTCGGTCGGCGGCAATGAGGAGACGATGCTTTTGCCGAGTGACTCTGTTCAATCGGGACGGCGAGGTCCAGGGTTGGCAAACAATGGTTCAAGTTTCGAATGAAAGAATTCAGTGAGCGAAAAAGACGCGGTGGAATGTAATTTGTTGCCCGAGAGACAATGGAGACGCGAACCACCGGGAGACAAGGGACAAGGCACAGACGGAAAACCAAGACGCAAGATTTTCTATACCCAGCTATCTTCCACGCGTTCAAGAAACAATTTCGTTTCTCCGTACATAGTATATATGTACCCTCGTTGAATCGCAACTTTGAAGTTTTCTAATCCAACCTCGAACGCATTCCACTCGTACCTCCGCCAGTAATTCAACCTTTATCTCAGAAGTCGTGCACGATTCGCTTGAGAGCGAACGGCTCCAGCTCCAGCTCCGGGTCTCGGCTTCAGATTTCTCGGTCGTTCGTTTGTTCGTTCGAAGAAACTGAAAAGAAGATGGCGAGCGAACGACAACCTCGTAGCTACTCCCGAACGAAGACACAAACGGGTTTCAATCTCATTCTGTTTTCTGGACCTCGAACAAATACCTCATACGTCACGGGGAAGCCCCACCCCCTTCCTTCTCTTCGGCTCACTTGACTTGCTTCGTGCCCACGCACATAGTTATTTGCCAGTCCGCGCTAAAAAAAAACACTGGGTCCATCTCATGGGAGAAATATGACCCGGTGCTGCACTTCTATACAAAAATCTTATCACAATCCGCAATATTTGCGACACAAAGAACTCTGGAACCTCGACACTGCTAACAACCGCTTTCGGCAGATTTTCGTCATGGATGGAGAAAAACGTTCGGAGGATCGAATAAAAAGACGTGCGTACCGTCTCCTCGAATCCGCGGATCCTTGGCCGTGGATACGAAAAGCATGGAATCATCATTTTCATAGAACTTGAATTTCCTCTCCGTTTCCAAGCTGCTTCCTCGGAGCAGATTATGAGTAGATATAGGTTGGTGCGGGGAAACTACCGAAAAGAAAGAAACCGAGTTCTGAAATGTAGTTTGCGTCTTAAATTGGCGAAGCGGAGTGAAGCGAGTGAGGCGGTAAGATAGGGGTCTGAGTCTTCTGCGGCTTTGCCTTTGCCTCTGCTTAACTCCGCTTCGCTCCGTCTTCCTCCCTTTTTATATATAATACAAATATATCTGTATCTATAGCTGCAACCCACATGCGGGCTAAAAACGAATCTTTTAATCTCTCCGGGACTCGAGTCTCCACAGACGATTGTCTCGTCTCCTCCAGCCTTCGCTTCACATAGTAGGTATAGATTTCACATTCGCCAGATTCAATGAACCTCGAAAGAGATGGTATATTTTTTTCACCAATTGCAACGCAGCGTTTTTTCCTTTCGTATCCCTTCTTTTTTTGCCCCGAGCAAAGTACTAAAAACTGGAGAAATCGATTGGTTCATGTCGCTACATCACGATTTCTGCTTCCTCACATCCATTACTCTAAATTTATTGAATTTTTTCTGTTATATTCTTCTTTTGGTAAAAAATGTGGAAAAAATTCATCGCTCGTTGATATTTTTCGGAGCCGGTTTTACTCGAGTAAATATCGTGGCTCGGTAGCCCGCGCGATATGCATCCAGGACACGTTCGAGATTCTCGTACAACGGTAGAAGTTGAGCGCGCGCGGATGTGAACCAGGCTGTGTCTCAGTGCTCCTGGTAAAAAGGAGAAAGAGGATGAGGCCGAGGAGTAGGAGTAGGATGGGGAGGAGATATCAATGCCACTGATTACAATACTTCCGCACGACAACCTCCGGCTCTAGAATTCCCGAACCTAACGCGCGTTTATTACGTGAATCAACCGGAAACTTGAATTTACACGTTGCGCTTACGCGAGTGAGAGGGCGGGGGGGGGGGGGGGGGGGGGGCGATACGTGATGGTAAAAATACAATTTGCTCCCACTTATTGTGAGGAGGGACCGAACCACGTTCCTCGGCGTATTGAAAACCCCCGAGAAACGCGGGGGGGCGGGGGGACGAAAATCAACGATGCGTGCAAATTTGTCGAAGATAAACAACCAGAGGAGACAAAGTCCGACCGTGCCTATTCGCCCTCATATACTTAGCTGCGCTGCTTAATGAGCGCAGTCACATACATGCGGAGCCGCGCCTCGCAGCAAGCGACCTTATCAACTCGGCGCTACTAATTGTTACAACTATACCAACTGCAGTCGACGCAGAAACGTAAACGGTAGAGTTTTAATCTACGTCAGGGGGTGGGAAGCGTCGGGTGAACGCTGAGAGGGAGAGAAGGACGAAAGAGTGGAAGAGAAAGAGAGACGAAGAAAAAATAGAAATTAATGTATACGTGGGGAGCGACGGCGCGGCCTTCTCTCAATGGTCGCTTCTCTCGAGCACACAACACACGTACACACGTACTAACCTTAAGTGGAGGAGGCGAAGCTCTCGCCTGCGAACAGTCAGTGAAATTAAACTGAGTACCATCCCCTCCCGTTTCTCACCCCTGTGGGCCACCTCTTCGCCAGCCGTGCCACCCCCGTGGTCCGCTAGACTATAAACTTCGGGAGTTTATTGTTTCCCGCGTGCCAAGTAATTTAAAACGTCGGCCAAACCATGGCGGCGGTCGCGGCTAGGGTTCCTCGACGGACGCGTGGCCGCAGAGGGCCTCTTCGTATTGTCGTTTTGCCCTACTCGTGGTTTTCTCCTTCGGTCACTTGTCTGCTGCCAGAGTGTATTGCACGTCGGCGTAAGGTTTTTCCCTTTAGGGTGCCAGAATTAGAACACATCCGAGTGTCGTGGGGAGGAGCCTCGCGCAAAATCTTACGTCACTTCTCAGTTCTTTCGGAATTTACGTGAACCGAGAAGATAGCTGAGTTTTCCCGTTGTAACGAGGTCAAAATTTAGGTTCAATCTTTCATTCTGAATAACTTTACATTGTACAGATCATCTGCAGGTTCCAGGCTCGCGCGACCGGCACTGGAACAAGACACTGAGACTCTTGTTAACGGTGAATATAAATACGGAGTACCGCTGAAACTTCCCACCGGTCGCGTGAAATTGATAAACTGTGACACCCCATCCGCTGAAATATGTTTCCTGCAACCACGTGACACGGGTGAAAAAAGCAGAGAACTTCACCGCAGTCAGCTGTTTGCCCCAGAAATCGAAAAACGTCATGCTCGGGACAATCTCCAAGGGTAGTATTGGATTCAAATTCTGTCATATTTTCCTCCATTGCGAGTAGAGCGTCATCGACGCGGGCGAGATTACAACCTTCGATAATGCTTTCGACGAAGTAGTTGATCACTTTACCGAAAAGGTCCGGCGTTATCCTAAATGGGAATTCCTTTCGGGCGATGGCGATCGCTCGGGCTTCATTATTATTTCGAAGTGGTCCCTCTGCCGAGTACACACCTATGAGTAAGTAGTAGGTATCTATCTGTACCCAAACGGAACCAACCTACTACAAGCAGAGGGCATAGAAACGAGAATGAAACGGTAAGCGAACAACAACGATATACGTACGCAAGAGCAACAAGAGCTTGGGATGGCCCGCCAACCCTTTCCCGCTTTCTTACGACTCGCCTCCTGCTGGGCCTCGTACATTGTTACTTTAATTCTGGGCCTTTGATAGCGATATTTCATTTTGAAGCATGGCGAGGCCCAACCAGGTTATTAGTACTGTCATGCCCGCCGGATGATGGGATAACCCCCTACCCTACCTTCGATAACCGACGTACGCCTACGCGTCGCCATATTTTTTATTATGTCAGATCTCGACCCGAATAATGGGGTGCCGGAGGGGGGGGGGGGGCTGGGGATGGGGATGGGGAGGCGAAGAGCACACACTCACACCTCGCACCGTATCCCAGCTACGATGCTCGCGTATAAATATGTGTGCTTTATTCTCAGTCGAGTTCTTTTCAATTCCGATAACAATCTCGACTTACTTTTATTCCTCTTACTCGGTGCTTTTGTACGCATGTACGTATATGGACCTGTGTATGTACCCCGGCCGCATTATTCCCAACTTCATTTTCAAGCCGAACAATCGCGAGGTTGATACTGCGGGAGTTGTTAGACCGGGAAATAATATATATATAATCTTGGGCTGGAGGATAAATCCGTATACTGCAGTAGCGAGGAAGGGAGAGGAGGATAGGAAGAGGAAGGGAAGGGGACGGGGACGGGGACGAGGAAAAATGGAAAACCGTGTAAATACATTTTTGTATTGATTACTCGGGCGCCTCTTCGACAGCTTTCTCATTAAATCAATTTACCTACGTCGAGCTACGTACACATATTGGTCTCCTCGGGGCGAGACCGGCCACCGGTTCCTTATTACCAAAGGCACAAAAGCAACCCGAGAACCTGGGCAGGTGAAATAAATTGTATTTTCCACCTCCCTTGGACCCAGCCTGTGCTACACGGCTCGGCAACGTCGACCCAGCCCCCGGGGCTGAGGTATAAACCACGCGCTGCGGTGACTCTTCAGTCTTTGCTCCCACATTAACTAGCCATAAATTATACGCGGTCCCTGGGTGGCCTCGAGCAATTTTCGGCTATTATAGGTCTCTGGAAACAACCAGTTTGATTCAACCAATATAAGTTATAGTAAGGAAACAGTCGGCTACGTGGGTAACCCTGCATACCGTACACTGTAATAGGTATATTCCTCGGTGAATTATCACGGAGAATTCATATTGTCCGATAACGAGAGCAGGACAATATCGTCGGACTCTATCAACTCCGTGGATTTCGATTGAACGAACCTATCAGGCGATCAAAGCCATCTCTAAACATACCTCGAACATCGTACGGCATGTGGCATATATATACCCGCTAAATAGGAATCCTGGTGATCCTCGGGTAATATATATACACACACAAACATAATGAACGCTGACAACGGGGTCGATAGAGCGCTCGACGGCGCTCTGCACTCTTCACCGAGTCAAGTTCTCCTCGATCTCTGGCGACTAATTAAATATAAAATGCCTTTCCATCGAGAGAGGAGGAAGCTGCGGCGGGGGGGGGGGCTCCGAATGGGCCAAGCCACTAACTCCTCGCGAGCTGGGTAGCAATTATAACTCGTCGATTAATGAGTAGGTATCTCCCATCGTGACCTCTGAGCCACGTTCCATTCTGTATAAGACCTGTGACTTGCAACGAAGAAGCTACATCGTCGGAGGTACACACGTAGCGCGGAAACTTACCCGCGAGCATCTTGTTATGCAAGTTCTAACTTTGCGGATAAATCAGTTTTGCCCGCGCACGTAGGTATGTATGCCACTCGTACATAGCTGTATACGTGGGTATAGGTGGGTATATGATATTAGCAGCTTCACAGATCGCGTTGTGTTCGTTCCACCTGCATGAAGTATCTAACCACACATCTAGCGTCGTGGCTTGGGAGAAATTCGCGAAAATATTTGAAGAAGCGTGAACTTGCGAGGGGAGAGGAACCGATGACGCGAACATTGTTCGGTCTTCGTACGTGCCTCCGCATGAACATGCATGCAGTACGTACACACCTGCAGTTACGTGGTTAACTGATGTATGCTGCTACTATATGCATGTAGGTCGAATACACCCCTCAAACGTATAGACAGATGCTGTAGCGCCTAACGGGCGAAGGCATTGACTGTGAAATAATGAAAATTTATTACCACTTCCCTGTCGCTCTTCTTTGGCATGCAACCCCCGACGATGCTTCTGCTCCTTCGATGGGCGGGGGCGGGGGGGGGGGGGGGGGGGCGTGGTGGGTTAAGACTTCTTCGTTGTCAGGAATGGAGAGAAGGACTGCGAAAGGGGTGAAGCAAAACGACGGTGAAAGTCGCCGGGGGGTAGAAGGTAGGTAATTTGTAGAGGTTCGAGGGGAGCTCTTCGCTCTACTGCCGGCGCGCAAAGTTTAAAACCCTGAATTTGGACGTTCGTAGTTTTGACGGAAAAAATCATAACGCAGTGATCCAGAAAGTGTTCGGAAGCTTGGAGTTTTATACGTCTATCGATCCGTGAGTGAGCCTTCTCCGAAAATCGTGATGGCCCCTCTGATGCCGGAAAGGTTGAAAAACGTATGTAAAGTTCGAGACGCCGTACTGCTCGTTGGAAATGGGTATAAAAAAGCTGAAGAAATTCAGCGAACCTCCCTGAACTGTACTGAACATGTCCTCGTTCAGAGATTCCAAAAATGTTCAAAAATCTCGCCGTGGGCACGAAAGTCCAACGATGTGGTTTGGGGAACGGCGTGGTACAGGTGAACCTGCGAATGGATATAAATCGCTCGATTCTGTAATCAGTTTTTGTTTCGTAATACTGAGCTTGCAGCAGGCGACTTCGTGAGTTTTTCGAATTCGCGGTGGGCAGCGTGTGTCTCAGCCGCGATATTCCTCACGGAATTTTCCCTCTTCGCCTAGTCCGCCGACAATAACGAGTGGAAGACAGAACGAATGTATATTGTGTGCTGCGAGCAACAATTCAAGAAGCGAGGGGGCGAATTCAGTAACGAATATCGCGGCTTGGACATACGAAAGCTCCAAGCTTCCGAATACTTCCTGGACTAGTGCGATATCATTTTTTCGTCGAAACCCCGATCGCCCAAAGTCAGGGTACCAAACTGCACGCGCCGAGAGTGAACAAGTCTTATTGCGGGTACCAAACTTGCCCCAAGATTGCCCACCTATACTGCAACAATTAGTTGTCTTGGATATGAAGATTCAATGAGGAAATGGATTCAATTTGTCACTCACTGCTTAAGAGAAGATTTCTATTTACTTCACTCCTCTTTCCTCCTTCTGATAGTCGCTTCTTCATCCGTCACTTCAAATACTGAGTCACTAACGCTAGCAACAAAAACTAACGCTCAATTTCTCGAAGTTTTTCAAATTATCCGAAACAAATTTTTGCTCCTTTGACGGTATTAGGTAACTGATTGCGAGTTTGATTCGGAGACGAGCTGTTTCCGCTTGAGATTGCACGAGCTTTGGACAATTTGAAAAACTTTGGAAAATTGACGCAGGGGCAGACGTAACTTCGGACACAGTATGCGGTGAAATTTGATAAAGTCACTAAAATCGTAGTACCTACCTGCAACGTAAAGAAAATGCGAGGAACGCTCTGGATATTGAAATTCACTGGATTCAAGTTCATCGGGTGAATTCTCTGTATAATTTAAACCGGTAGACTTTGAATCTGAAACTCTGTAACCCTCCGACATAACTGCGGAAACCCTATCCTCTCCTAACCTTTCCTAACCTAGCCAAGCTGAACTGACGATGAGCCAAGCCGAGCCGAGCCGAGTCGAGCAAAGCCGAACCCTCGAACAGTCAGTTTATCACCGAGGACGTTAATTGATTAAACAACCCCGATATAATTTATGTGTAAATCGAATTAGACGGGGGTTTTCGTTATTTATATGCCCAATTTGCTGGTGTTTCGTGGTACGCGCCGTGGAAAATTCTGAAGCGTTAATTAGGCGAGATTAATCTTTAGTCTGCCGTCCCAAAATTAGTACCTTGATTCGTCCTCGTGGGACGCGATTCTCACTACGTGTACGCATGCACCTGTACACCTGTACACTCGCATCGCGTACCTGGATTTCATTCGTTTCGCATTTCATAACTTAGAGCGGCTGCCGAAATCGACAATACCGAAAACCGCCTCTACCGAATAATTTCCCATCCGTTTATTTCTGCCCCCAAACTTGTGTCCCACTCGTTGTCGATGCGAAAGCGAAAGCTAAGTTAGCGCCCCGTCATGACACTGGCAAGATATCGGTGCGATAAAGATGCTCGCATCGCTGTGAGGATACCTGCACCTCGTAGTAGGACGTAGGAGCCTACGCATCGGCGGGAATTAATCAACGCTGCCTGAGAAAACAAGGCGAGAGATGTATTTTGTGATCAGGTATAATTTGTCCGTGCCTACATGCCCGTAACGAGCAGGTAGTCGGTAAACATCGGGGGCAACCTTTTCGGCACGACTGCCTCCGTAGATCCCAGTTTGTGCTCTTGGATGCTAGAATCCTGATGCATTCCACGCACGTGCGTCCCCCCCTCTGTGCCTCGTCAGCCCCCCCCCCCCCCCCCCCCGCCCCAGTACCCAAACTTTGCCCATTCGCCCCCCGCCCTTAAAGTCGCGTGGGTGGAATGGACCTGACTTCCTACGCCCTGACGCCCTGACGCCATGACGCCCTGACGCTCGGACCCCGACAACCTAAGCCTACGCGTCTTATGCTAGCGGGCATGGGCATGGGACGCGTCGAATTATGTCGACTTCTATGATGTCCTAGCTGCGCTCTTCCACCCTCGTCAAATGCGAGATGCGACCCGAGACGCGAGACACATGGGGCCGCCACTCGGATCGTCCACCGGAGGTATCCGAGTCCACGTTGCGGGCTGAGAAGCAGCCACCTATTCTGTTCTCTTTTCTCGCTGCGCCGCACACACCTAATGACGAGTGCTTGCCGAGGATGGGGAGGCACAACGAATTATCTGACGATCGAGCTGGGAACCACTCTCGGTGCAGTTGAATCCCTGAGCAGGTAGGTATAATGTTGCTTCGAGAGGTCGCGACGCGCAAGATGAAACCAAGTCACTTCAACGAGGATCAAGGAGAGGAATGCAATTCAATGAAATTTCATATTTCATGGTGTTTGGAGGGGATTGTTGATTTATATTAATGACGACTGTACCTTATAGGTACATGTCTTGCCCCGCCTGCCCCATTCGACGACGCTATTCCATGGGGCGACGTATTGTCGGGTTAGTGAGCGCCAAGTTGAACCGTTGAAGGATAGACGTCCACGTGAGAAAAGGGTGTCCACTGTTTGGGTTTTCTATTTTATTTTTTGTCACAGCAGAGTCCTGCGCGAGGATAATGCTGTGGAATGAATTCAAGACGGTTGAGAAGATATGAAATATGAAAGACGACGGGTGGAGCTTCTTACGAAGTAATTAAAATGGAGAGAAAGAAGGTTCAAAGAGGCGGGGATACCAATGCACATCTGAGTAAATAAAGCCAGCGGGACAATCGACGTACCATACTACGCCATGCCATGCCTCGTGTAGAGGATTGAGTACAAAAGCGAGGTGATATACACTCGCGGTATTCCTTCCTTCCAAGATGAATTGGGTCGTGGAAAAATTTACATTTCCATCGAGACTGCGGCAGTGGTAGTACAGGGCAGATGGAATGAATGGAAGAAACGGAACAAATGGAACAAATTACTTCTCGTTCGTCACGTGCGTGGCCGTGGATACCGTGACCTCTGCGACTTATGTAAAATACATATAGGAGGTTTACCCGGGACTCCGTCATAGCTAGAAACTTGGTAAATTTTTATCCGCTTCAAGAGGGAGCACCCGGGAAAAAGGTAAAATTTATAAAAGATTAAACGAAGTAATCCGTCCGTGATTTTAATTACGAAATTTTGCGATGCTATGGGACTGGCGCCGCGCCGCGCCGTGCGGATTTCGAAATTAGCATGAAATTATACCCGCAGCTACCTCCACCAATTTCGAGATTATTATACAACAGTTCACTTTGCATGACTTTTCGATTTTCGGTTAACAGCCCGTAAGAAATTGGGGATCCGTTCGCGGTGATAAATTCGTAAAATCGAGTATCAATTTTTGTATACAGTACCCGTTTACTCATATATATTATATATAGATATAGGTATATATGTATAATTCTTTCGAAGTATGAATTAGGAAGACGAATTCATACCAAGCCGAAGTTTCATTTTATTCTTTACTTCTTTTCTCCTGAAACGGAATTAATTTCGGAATTCTCTTCTTATGTCCTAAAGCGGATCAACTTAATCTTATCTCCGTCGCATTTGTTAATTTAGTCCGAGATAATTTTATGCATCGAATGCACGCGGCGGAAAGTCATCTAACGATGCTAATTAACGCTAAACTTCTTTGAACTGCATATAAAACCGGAACCGGACGTTTCTGTCATCAGTTACGTCACTCCCTTCCCCGCGGCCAACCACCAGCCGCAAGTATCATACGTGCGGGAGTAGGTAGGCATACCGGGAGCTTATCAGATGGCCACCATGAGTCAGCCACCCGGTCACCATTTAAACCACCCCGTACGTCGCTCCTTGTATTGCGTGCGAACGTTTATCGTGCAGGTACTTTCGAAAAAAGAAAAAAAAAAAGGAAAAACAAAAAAAAATGTAAAAACGAAACCTGAAGCAAAAAATTTTGCATCCGAAAGGCTGAGTCAACTCATATCGTTACTTACATCCGGCTGGAAAAAGAGATTCCACATTTACTCCATGAATCACCTGATTTTCAACGACTGGCTCGAAAGAAAAATGATCTACGATGGTCCGTCGAAAAAATGCAGGTTCCGACCCGATCGAGATCCTCAACGAAGAGGAAAGAAGGAATAAATAAAGACTCCGAAACGGCATTAAAACCGGGAATCAAATCGTAATGTTTTTGCTCTAAGGGCGAGGCTTTTGGGAGCTCGACACCAACTGTGCGGTGATGCCGCTCACCTGGAGGTGACACTCGTCAGGAGCACAATCTCCGTCGGCGTTCAGTCTGCCCGGTGACACGGCAGCCTTGCGTTTGTTAAATTGTGTATGCGTCATCGCGATCGGTGTAACAGAGCTGCTTACATGGACGTTAACGTCACATGCAGCGAGACATCGCCACTGTTGGTAATTGGTTGGTAGGTAGGTAGATAGGTAGAGCAACGAGCCGAGCGATCCCTCAGGGGTGGCTCTTCCTTTCGTCGGTTGGGAACGTCCCGCAGTGCCGAATATAATTGCCTTTAATCGACCCTTGACCCGTGCAGTCAGCTGACCGAAATCGAACACATCGTTGCTTCTTGCGGATCGACTTGAAAGCCTCCGAACCATCCCCGCGGCTCGTGGCTGAACTGACCTACACGCCGGCCCAATTCCGATACCCGGTAACCACACTTCCGAATCTTGGTAATATATGTATTATTCTGAAGGATAATTGTAAAATTACCTAAGTTATTATTTATCCGGCTGTTTCGTGGATCATGAATGAACCCCGATGCTGAACTAGCAGATCCGTTGATCACCATGCGGCATTAATGAACGCGGTTCATCCCGGGGTATGAGGTAGGGGTATATCCGCGAGAAGCTTTCCAATAAATAGATGATCGCAGTGCGATAGATTTGGTTGGACGGAGAATCCGGGGACCGGGGAAGGAGGACAGAGAGTAATGAATATGTGATGCGACAGTGAAACATGCCGCGATTATTCAATGGCCGTTTGCCTCGGCTAAGACTTGGCGGCTGAAACTCAACTCGATATCTATAAGCCAGAGTATTAGACCCGCGCGATCTAGTAACCCGGACACGCAAAACACTGGCTGTGATTTCGCCCTAATTGATTCTCACACTCTGTCATTCCAGGACAACAAATAATCCGTATGAATATTTCATGTTTGTACGTATGTGTATACATACGTACATGTATACATAAGTCAGAGTCAGACGATGCGGTGCGCTCGTCAACAGTCTTATCTTAGCCCTCGTCGAGTCTTCGGTAAGAACTCGAGGCATTTATGAAAGAGCTAATGAAACAAGGTTCGAATTATCTCCGGCGAAAGAGGAGATAGCGGACACAAATCGCGTGACAATTAATCTCGGACGGCATTTGAACGTTCAAATTTTGACTCGGGTTAACGAGAGAACGCTGTCTTGGTCGGTCGAACTCGCGGCGAGACCGAAAGGCCGAATGGCGTGGGCGAATCGTATTATAGTTCGCGGATTGCGATGATCTGATTTAATTTGAACGTTGGGAGATCTGCCAAACTGGGGTTGATGTGACGCGATAGATACCGAACGGGACTTGGAGTGGTGGGAAGTATTTTTGGACATACCGACTATATCCGCATCTTTCATGAACCTCTGACCGCGAAGCACTGCGCTATTCTCTCGCTTCGTTGTATGATTTTCCAGAGCGTTTCTGACCCCAAAATCACTCGGCTCCGCTGAGGATCCGTCGACGAATACGAGTGGCGAAAAACGACGCCGAAAAGTGGTGGCAAACTTTTCGTCAACGTCAAGGCTCGAGTGACCGAAATTTGGGAAACCGCACGAACACTGCACCGCAGAGCGTGAACGCACGTAAACACAATTACTACGCGATGTAGAGATCTGCTGACGGCGCATTCGTGTTACATCAACCATGCTGAAGCTACTGCATTCTGCTTGGGTATGGAAACCGGGAACGGGGAACGGGGAACGGGTGAGACCACCCGCGATTAATAATCACTCGAACTCAGCGAACATTTTCTAGCATGGAGAGGAGTGAAAGCGAGCATAATGTAACTCGCTTTCCAGGTTAGGTATATACTAAATTGAGAAATGTGTCGCAGCACATCATTCTGATGAACTTCCGTCCATGGACTGACCATGAAACGACACCTGAACAGCAGTTTGGGAACGCGTTTTGCGAAGCTTAAGACCTTGCAGGGAAAAAAGGAACAAACGTGATTCAAGGACGAGTGTTTTCGGGTGGAACTCTGGTGTGATTCATGGGTTATGAGAAGTCATTGTTAACGAGCGTTTCACCAGTGAATCGAGAACTCCGCGCGGACAGAAGCGTTCGTTGCGGTTAGCAAACAGTGATGCACGGTCAACCTGGTCTGCGTCGCGCCAGTTGGCAGACGCAAGCCGGAGAGCCTGTGCGTCACATTAATTAATTTCGAACAAAACCATTGATTTGATGGCGGCAATGTCCTCGCGCCGTATTCCCAACAAGTATCACACAGACTAATCAACCGAAACTCGCGAGTCTCGAGGTCGATCCATATGCAGATAAATTAAATTCCATAGTCGTTTCCGTCAGTTACGTCATCATATTCTGATCCGTGCTATCCAGCTCCTTTGAAATCTGCAGTCGAAAGTATCAATCGCTCGATCGCGAATTGGTATCCGTGTCACGAAATACTAAGTTGCTAGATTCGAGCGAATACTCCTCCCGAAACTGGAGATTTCATTTTCTGCAAATCATCGGAGGAAAATTTTTTTATCACGTTTAAACTACGGTATTTCTGCAAACGGAACGAGTCTGTACCATTGCTGCTACTATTGCCGCCCGGAAGGCGAATAGAGCGCAGAAAAGCACCGTTTATAGGTATTCGAGCTGCGAAAAACTTGGCCAAACTAACTGAAACCTATATTTACGAATCGATTCGTTTATCGAGGGCGTTCGAGTCCGAGGGGCGGGCGTGATGTTTGGATTCAATTGATGGAACGACAAAATAACGGGGTGCCGGGTGTACGGAACCTACTCCAGCACGTATAGGTATTACAATATGGAATATAGCTGCGGGTGCCAAAACTGGTACAAATTCAACGCGACGTTCAACAATAATGTGACAAAGAATAACGACGATTTATCGTATCAGAGCGGGGAAACCCGATTGTTTGTCACAAAAATTCATCATTCGTCTGAATGGCGGAATTATTTTTGGAAAATTGGGTGTTCCGGTCGCTTTACCGGAGGGTCGGAGATTTCCTGGACGTATGCAGTAGGCACTTCAGTCGATAATTATCTGACAGATTTTTTCCTTCGGTCATTCCTGCGCACACCTCGCAGATATCGCCTACGGCTCCGTTCGTCTCGTCGGTCTGTAATGAATTTTCGATTTCCCTGACCACCGCGGTAAAGAAAATCAATGCCGACGGTTATGCCCGGAACATCACACGATCGACGTAATTCCTCCCATCGTTCGAATTGCAGGATCAGAAGAAGAGAGGAGAAGCACTAGTTGAGGAAAAAGGGAAAAAAGGGAAGGCAAAAATTGTTCGATAAAAGCGTAAAGGAAATTGACGAACATGCGTGTCTATGATGATGGAGTAGTTTCAAGAGAGCAGACCTTCATTGATCCTTATCGTTGGTTTAAAGCGGCCATTAGAGTCACCGCTGGCAATCTAACCTAGCTAACACAGGGAATATTTATTTTCCATCAAATCTCATCCAATGTTATGAACAAGTGAGATACTTGGCCGCTTTCTGCCGTCGTACTCAATGAATTTTTCAAGTGACATCGAAACCGATCGAGTCGTTCGCCGAAATTTACAATTCTTGCTTTCGAAACGGTTTCTTTGCGTTTAAGGTAGCGAGTCGTCGCCTCACGCCACCTTAATACTTATCCGCGGTGGAGCTAACAGAGTAATTGTAATCAGAAAAATTATTGCCCGTTCAATGTTATGCCCGATAATTGTGCTCCAGTTTTATGAATATTAATTGGGCGTCAATATGTTTACGAATAAATACATATTTCACCGTTGCCGCGGCGGGTAGGTTTAGGTGTAGGTGGAGGGGGAGGGGGAGGGGGAGGGGGGGGGGGGGGTACCCCTACACCAATCCGCGCCCATGAGTTCGAGGAACAAAGGTATTTAATTTTGGTGGCGGTTGAGTAAGCTCCATAAGCGTTCAACAAACAACGGAAATAAAATTAATAACGATTGTTTGCCGATGTGTTAATATCGAAGGAAAATACAGCTCTGTAAATACACCTTGAAATTTAATTCTCTCCTCTTCTCCTCTCTACTCTTCTCTTTTCTACTCTTCTATCCGACGGCGCGCGCACGACAGCCTTTAGGTATACCTTTCTACCTACGTATCTACCTTCCTGCAGCAAGCAGCAAAGGACGAAGGTCTTAGAAAGGAGTCTTCTGCCTGCTGCCAGGTATAGCTCTGAACGTTGCGTTGTCTACTTATTCTTGCTTTTATAAGCTTTGTTTATCTTCTTCAGACATCGAACGTTTCACGATTGCACCGAGTGCGAAGCCGTTCCGTATTCTTAAGAGGCCATTGGAGTCGCCGCCGGCAATCTAACCTAGCTAACATGGGGAGTATTTATTTTTCATTAAATCCGATCGATGTATCGAAGAGGTGAATTACTTAGCCGCTTTCTGCCATCTAGCTCAATGAATTGTGAAAGTTTCATTGAAATCCATCGAGTCGTTTGCAAAAATTTACGACTTCCATTCTCGAAACGGTTCTGGTAGATTCAAGACAGCGAGTCCGATGGCGCCTTCAGAATGAGAGAATTAAAACCTTGGCGTAACATCACTCAATTGGCTCAGCACTTCGCAACCGATTCTAGTTCTCGTACACAGTCTCCGTTTACAATTGCCAGTAATTCCGGAAGCGACGCAGTCAAAGTTTTGAGTAATGAGAATTAGCGAGGAAAAGTGTAACGAAATAGTTGAACGAAAATGGAGAAAAAGGGGAAAAAGAAAACAGACTAAAACTACACCAACGCCCTCGAACGTGGGCAGGTATTGGTATGGTCGCACACAATACAGAAGACTATTTTACTACACTCATCAAAAGATAAGAGTAGGTACTAAAACTCTGACAAAGTTATTTATGCGTTCGTAACTTACAGCCGGGTTACTGAGCGTGACATTTTTTGTAGTTTCCTTTAATCCTCCGTGTTTTGAGCCGGCTTTACAGTCTATCCGAAGACCGTATCCCTCGGGAGGGTTGAAGAGGACAAAAAAATAGAACTAGGAAAGGGCAGGGAAAAGATACGGCCTTCTTTCTCCGGTCATTAAAACCCCAAAGAATGTCGCGTGCAGCAGGGCTGGGAGATCGATTAAAAAGCGCGAATAGAACGAGGGACATTGATCCTCGGAATAAAAATCGTGACTCTGATTCTCGGACAAATTTCTTGCCCCCCTCGCCTCGCCGCGACCGAGCTACACGCATCCGACGCGCCAGCCAGCAACGCACCTCGCATCCTTCGGAAATAAAAAAATGCATATGGATACGTACCGCGGGTCGCGGGCCCGCTGCACATTATTTATGCATACAATATTATAATATTTTCCCGAGCACCTAGGCCGACGGAGTTCATTTTCATCCTTGTTGGCGGACGAGGGTGGTCCATTGGGACCTCCGCGGGGGTCCGGACCCCACATCTCGTTCAAAGGACCCCGCATCTGACCCCTGCATATGGGACCGGCCCACTGCGACAGGTATATCATCTTTTACCCGCCTCAACGACCGGCGCGGCGGCGCATTGGTGATTCGGGCGTTTCTATTGCGCGTGAACTTATGTGCATGTAACAATTGGTACTGATAATAATGCCATAAATTTACTCTAAAGAGACTGCATCCAGCTCGAGTGCATGGAAATTACTCGACCCCCCCCCCCCCCCCCCCCCCCCCCTCCCCCATATGGACGCGTCTAATTGAAATACTCGAATCGAGGATACGGATGTTAGGAATATCGATTGTCAAATAGAATATGAAATTTCAAAGAGAATACCGTCCCGTTTCATCTGGGATTCGTATACCCGTACGCGTAGATATATACATGAAGGGAGAATCCCTAACACCTGAGCCCCGTCGTCAATCGTTTCACCGTTTTCATCCGATCGAACGATCGGAAACCACTGAAACAATTGCCGGCGGGGGCTCGCGGCCACCTCAATTCGCTCCTCCGAGCGTTCATAATTGTCAGACGTCGAAAATTCTCCCGGTATATGCAATATTCCAGCATTGACGCGATTGGGCGCGTGGGGGGTTGAATCGGCCGCGGTCTAGCATCGAGCAGTGCGCTCGGTCTATCAAAAGATTGTCCTCTTTGGCAGGGTGGTCCCTGGAAGACGTGGTGCTGAAGATGAACGGTTCGAAGAACTTCTCTCGGGAGGGTAAAGCACGCGGAAGTAACACTTCTGGCGCACCTTGGCTCGGAGGTACGCACATACGAATACGTACGTAGGTGTTTATCTGCCCAGAAATTCCACAGCGTGTGTCTCTCCGATTCGCTTTCGCTTGGCGAATAACGGCGAGGAAAGCGCGAGGCGGGATCAAAAGCCAAGATTAAAAGACGCGCGTGGACGTTTTCTTTCGCTCGGCAATTGATACGAAACAAACGGCGATTCTCGTTAGAAACGTGTCGCCATTCGTTTTACGAAATCTACTATACACGCATACATACCTACCACGTGCGCATAAGCGTGCACCGAATTCTCTCCAAGTCGAGAATATTTATGGGATATATATGTATGTATATACATATACATACATATTATACCGATATCTTCGGCCCTTTGAAATCCAACATCTTTCACCTGAACGCCGATTTCGGAGGCGAGCGAGCCGCTTTGGCTCAACAACTTCGTATCGTGCGCAAAGGTAGGTACGCGACGCACGACTGCACGGAAGGTTGGTAGGTGTACTACGACGCGACGGTAAGGTATCCGGCTAGCGGTTGTCATTAGCATCTCTGCATCCCTGCCGGGCATCCAGCAGAGCCTGGAACACAGCGTAGCGGAGCTCTGGAACTAAACTAACAACTCTGCCAACTCACTCGTCTACCTATACATGGACGATGTTTTTCTTTCAGCTACCTGACCGCTTCGCAATGCTCCGTCTGCCCTGCTCCGCTCTACCCCCGTCGCCGTCGCTATTCACCGAGGCAGTCTTGAAAAATTTATACCTCGGTATAACGAGGAGCGAGATTGCCTCCCGCGTTGCAGTTCGCGTTTTTCAGCATATTTTCGGGCATTTTTATTTCTCTCATCCGTTGTTTTCTGCTCCACGTCTATCGTTTGGTCTATTTATATGACCATTTCTCACCCGTTTCAGGGATCACGGCAGCCCCAATTTTGGGGAAAGAGGAGAGTTGCTTGTATTCGAACAGGGGACTTTCAGGGCTTCGGAATCCCCGAATGGGTAACTCACTGTATGAGACGTAATGAAACGCGGTGACTAAACGGTGAATAAATATCGATGTATATCTGTTGTAAGGAACTGACACGAGAATTGGTGCTTTTAGAGGTGTCAAATTTTTCTGTTTCTGCTTCATGATCACGCTGGGAGTATTCTCTTGACCGATTCGTCGCGATCGCTTCCTTCTGTTTCTGACGCCATGTGTTTAACGAAGAAGCCAGTAATCGTGACCACTTTGATCAGTGATCACGGTGAACAAAAGGATACGCTCGTATTACCATTTTTGCTCCTTCTTCTATGATCGATATCCTTGGGAGATAATTTTTCGGTCACGAAAGATCGATATTTTCGCGAAAACACGATAAGCTGTCTTCACCCGCCACCATTGGCGGACGTAGTCTGGTGCGAACAAGTTTTTTCCCGCGTTTCCGGACCAGGCGTAGACATTCTCATCGTTTCGAGGGGATAAAAAATGAGAGAGACTAAAATTTGAAAAGAGAACTCTCGAAGAATTAGGGGAGTCGCTGGAACGCCGAGATTTTGGGTTTATCTTCTCCATTCTCGTTCTATACCGGGCGCGGTACGCTCTTCCGCGCACTAAATACTCGAAAAATGCATTCTAATTCGGCTTTTCAGAACTATCGATGATATTTCAACCCGAGAAATGTACGCGAAACAAAATATCTCAATCGTGAACACTAACTTGGAAATGAAGATTAATTTCTAGACGAAAATCGAACTTCCAATATCCTTTCTAGAACACTAATCATGACATGCACCGACGTGGGGGGAGGGGGGTGAGGATATTTTCGAAGGAGGTGAACTCCGTCTCGGTCTCGTCACCGTCACCCCGTCCGTCTTCTGCGCGCCGTTTCGCCCGGCTACAAATACCCAGCCAGAGAGAGCGACGAAGTTACGAAACGATTTTGCGAACGTCCCCAACACCGAGCTCTACCCTAAACCACTACGCGGCTACGCGGCGCCGCCCGCGCCACGCCGTTCCCCTGACAAGCGGACTTTGGCTCACCTTGCCGCTTCCGGAGGGGCGGGGGGGGGGGGGGGGGGGGGGGGGTGTAAAGCATTTGTTAACGAGCAGGGCTTGTTGTGCAAATTAACGAGTGCCATGGCAGCTATGGCCGACGTTCATCAACGCTTTGCGAATGAAATATCGGATAAGTTATATCGTTCAGTTTACAATCCGTGAGTAGGTATGGGTGTAGATAAATATGTATCTAACGTGGGAAAGGATCGTTGGAATGTCATGGAGAAAAAATCAAAAAACATTGCAGGGTGAGATATTTCGGCTTTCGGAAACCGTAGTACATTGAAGCCGAGAAGCTCGAGCCCTCGACCGGCGAAATTCCCTAACCTCACTCATCTTATCCTATTATATTTTATTTTCCCGCTCGGAATAGGATCGCATCTAGGACAAAACAGCTCTCTGATAAGAACCGCAAATCCTTCGGATCTGATTCCCGGGCACGGAGAGATAGCAGTCTAAACTTAAAGCCGTTTTGCTTCCATCAAATTTCCTAGGCGGAGAGCACAAAACAACTTCAAAGCCCTAGCTCTGTCGAATCATCTAGTTTCACAATATTATTTCAACCCTCAAATTTCTGCCTCGCTCAGCTCATAATTGGTCGCGAGGTAGAGGTAGCGGCGGCTTAGCCCGGCTAATGCAAGCGCCTACTTCAGCGCTATTGGAGACATATTTAGACCCATTGTTAATCATTCTTAAAAACGTTGTTATCACTTCGGAAATGGAATTCGTTGCTAAACCTACACCACTCAACCGATCGGAATAAAACTTTGGGGAGTGGATGCAGTATTTCGGCAAGAAGTGGCTGAGTATTTTATATCTACGAAATATTGAATCTTCTATCGAAAATTACAATTTTTCCTATCTAACCTATAAGCGAACCTAGCCTAACTTTCAGAGAATCCCGAAAAACTTTGAATTCTCTTGGAATTTCAGGAGAATGAAATATTTAGCCATTTTCTGCCAAAATTCTGCATCTAATCATTGAAGTTTCGTTTTGATCGGTTGTGTGGTGCGGGAGTGGCGACGAATCGCGTTTCCGAAGTTAGAACAATGCTTCTAAGTATGAGTAACAATCGGTCTTTATGTCTGATGACTATATCTTTAATAGCACCTTAAGACTTACACAACTCGAACTAATCTTGATAAAATCCAACTCTCAGCACAGTTGCGGAGTCAAGCCCTCCTCGAGTGCAAGGAATGCAAAAGAAATAAAAAGAAGGACAAGAAGCGGGGAGAAAACTTTTTTCAACGACTTGCACATAAACACCGGATCAGCCTCCAGCCTCTCGTCGATCCTAGGCGGATCAATTTATAAATACTTTATGATTTATTTTCAATCGGTAGAAAAATTCTCCTCTCGTCGCCCACAGTCGCGCGTCACATTCTGAAGCTACGCAAAACTGGAGCAAACTATATATGAGGTATTCCACGCCTCTACTCGAGGAAAATTTTCCCTCGCCATTTTTTATTTCACTTATAATTCTTTGTACGATTGTCCCAACTCTGAGTAGAACGCTTGAATTATTTCAGATTTTTCCCTCCAATCGTGAATTTTCTACGATCGTTCAAACCCATTTAAAAACGCCCTTTTTTTAATTCTTTGAAAATCCTCAAAAATTCTACGACCAAAGACGATCATTTCAGGCCACATCTGGAAGTGGAACTTTTTTTTTTTATATCCATTTGCCACATTTCAGACAAAAACAAATTGGTAAATTTGCTTAATCAGGTATTTTCGCTGGTAATTATTCATTTTCAAGCACCAAGTATCGTCTTTCATACGCATATAATCATCCGCTTAGTGCATAAAAATGAATAATTACCTATGAAAATACGTCATTAGGCAAATTCACCGATTCTTCTGTTTTCTGAAATTGGTCAGATAAATATGAAGAAAAAATAGTTCCACTTCCGGATTCGGCCTAAAATTATCGTCTGTGATCGAAAAATTTTGGGGAATTCTTTGAGATTTAAAAAAAAGCGCGATTTCAGATAGCTGTTCAAAGAATCATAGAAAATTCACGATTGGAGGAAAAAATGTGAGATAATTCAGGAGTGCTACTCAGAGTTGGGACAATCGTCGTATAAAAAATTACGAGCGTTGTCAAAAATGGCGAGGTAAAATTTTCGCCGAGTTCGCGTGGAATACCTCATATGTATGTACGTATATATATATATATATACACGTATACATACTTTGCGTTCAACGATACCTGTATACACGGCGCTATCACCACTTCACCTCTACGAGGCTATTATTGCGGTGGCCGATGGCAATCTAACCCAGCTAACCCAGCTAACATAGGGAATATCTATTTTTCATCAAATCTGATCAATGTTTCGAAAAAGTGAAATACATACGAGGAGAGTGTCGGACCTCCGGGTGTCGCTTTTGGATCAAACTACTAGGGCTGTTTATTTGGGCCGAAATATGAGGCTCGTCATGCTTCATCCGATCTCATACTTACGCCCTCAGAGTCTTGGCGCGGCCAAAATTAGGCAAATTCCCAAAAATTCATTCCCAAAATCTGAATTCAATTAGGTATATAATATGATGTCTTGGAATAAAAACGAGTATTCGCGCCCTGAAACCTATACTTTTTGCATGTCCGTTCATCAAATTCCAGAATTCTAGGCAGAAAATTCATAAATTCAGCGTTCTTTCCCACGTAAAGCTGGAGAATTCAATGTATGATTTCTGCGTCATGTCTACCTGTTGTAATACGTACACGTAATGTACGCGGACTCTATCTAAATAAGCTGTATCAGATCTATGAATAATAAATACCTGTGAATAGTCGGAAGGCGCAGCTGATCCCGGCGAAAAATCTATATTCGACATCGATCGATTGCCATATCATTTCGTGAATAGCATCTGAAAAAACAGCAAACTACCACACAGCATTCAACTTCGTGAAGTTGTATAATGAAGATTTTTCAGAGAATTGTACTGAAACAGGCGCCGGTACGAGTGTCCGTAAGGTGAGAGTGTCGGGGCCGACGCTTCCACCGTTGCCTATTGTCAGATAAGTACCTACAATATTTTCATAAATCTTCATTAGAGCTTCGCGAAGTTGAATGCCTCGCGTCTCGCGATAATTTGCGAGGTTTCAGACGCTGATCATGAAACGACAGTTCAATTGATGTCGACTATTAATTTTCCACAAAGATCAGCCGCGCCTCGTTCCGAAGATTCGCAGGTATCTAATACGCATAAGTCTCGCATAGTATTAAGTATTTGTAGTATTTTGGCTCGAATAAACAGTCTAGCAGTTTGATCCGAAAGCGTCACCTAGTAAGCCACTTCCTGCCATCATACTCAATAAGTTCTCAAAGTTTCATCGGAATCGATCGAGTCGTTTGGAAAAATCTGCGATTCTCGTCTTCGAAACGATCTCTGTACATTTAAGATTATAGCGAGCGTACGGGTGGCGCCTTATTGAGGCTTTTGAGCTTCTCCGGCAAAAAGTGGCTGCACGACGGCGCATGCGGCGACGATTTTATTGGTGAAAAAACGAGCACCGTAAAGTTGAGGACTGCGGTCGCGTTGCATGATTGCGCTGCATGTGTTCACTGCTAGAACACTGCAAATTCTCGCCCCGATCGGCGCGCTCCGAAGTCCTTATAAACACGAAGCAGTAAACCGAAGGATACTCTCCTGTACAGGATCTACGTTATATACGGCAAAATATTATGCTCGCACTTCATGCTCCGTCGTATATTCAACACAAATATCAACCGCGTATACATTCCAGATACATAGGTATACAGGGTGGTACATTCGAAGTATTACAGATGGATATCTCGAATACCAAGCCTCGTAGAAACAAATATGTCGAATAAAAATTGTAGGGTTTTGAAACAAGTAAGTTTCATATCGATTTCCCAAAAACGTCAATTGCTGCTGAGAATCTACTTATATCACCGCTGGATGTCCCCCTGAAAACCCTACAAATTTCATCGGACACATTCGCTTCTACGACCCTCAGTATTCGAGATATCGACTTGTAACGCTTTAAATGCCCCACCCGGTATATTACGGTAATACCATACCTATGCCTATGCAATTATGTTATCAACGCGACGCGTGGACGTAAAGCCCATGCTACAAGCTAGTGTCGCGCTTCCGAGTCCGATCCTCCAGACATTCGGACCGCTTAATAGAATAATGTGTCTGTCTGACTGTCTGTCTGTCTGTCTGTTGAGCAGAGGTGAGCTCGTAAGCCATGTTCTGTGAGTGACGTTAACGTATAGCACATTGCCAGAATGTTTATCGCCATACCATGGGTCGGGATAATGAAGCGAGTTTATGGACAGTTGTAGTACCTTAGGTGTTGCCTTAATTAATTTAACTTATACGAATATAAAATTACAGTGACTTTTATGAACTGACTGTGAAATACGAAGTGAGAAGGAAGACAAACGACTGACTTCGGAGCTAGAGGGTTGAAACTGAAGTCACATGGATTGTTAATTTGAAATATATGATATACCTAGGTACCTATTGGACAACCAATTGATCTTGATTGATGAAACATCGGACTGATCAATATTGCTTTGAGGAATTTTCCACCGGTGAATCATGATCGTACCGAATGAAAATTATTCCCGAGCTATTCGTTCGTTCAAATATTGCCTTTGGGTAAACGGTCACGTATATTAAGTATTAAAGGTTTCGGGTTTAATTTGAAACGTGAGATAATGATAAGGAATGCAAAATCGTTGCGAAGTAAAAGGGTTCTGTTAGAGGGCAGGACTCCCCCTCCCCCTGCTGCCCCCGGCGCCTTAGCCTTCGCCCGTTAGACTCTCCTCGACGTCCTCCCTCTGGAATGAATGATCAATGGTTCTTTACCGAAAGTTTTGACAAGGAGTTGAATTTGATCGTCAGCCGGATAACTTTTATATTTTCATTCCGGCAAATCGGGTAGCCGCAGGAGCCTCGGGAGAGAGCAGTATTCTGCTCGCCAACTTTTTCGTGTTTTTAAGTGGTTAATCTAGAATTTGCCGAGTCATGGAGCTGAGTTGCCACTCTGAAATTTATCAACCGTCGCTTATACTGCCGGACACCGGAAACTAGAAGACGAAAAAGGGGAAGAGAACATCGTGAAGTCTGTACCTTCTCTACACGTAAGAAAAATGAACCTGCGACGATACCTTTTAAGGCGACTCGCATCGGGCCATTGTGGTAATGCAATTTTACGCGGCCTTGTATACCGCACCGCGCGTCTCTCCATTTTCATAATGCGGTATACCAGTTTAGTAAGGACATTGAATCAGGTGGTGCACCTGGCCGACTTGTAATGGGAAATGTCCATTCGTACCTGTATAAGTTGGTACACATTTTCAGAAAATGATAATGTATCCCGTATTCATCGCCATATTTGCACCGCTTCACGGAGCGATTCATCTCTCAGGAGAATCGAGCTGTGAGCCGATGATTCGAGCAGTGCGCGGCTTGGAATATAAATGCGCGCGGTACATATCAAATGAGCATTGTAGCAGGTACGACAATCGTAGAATAGTGAATCAATTGACCAAACTCGGCGAGTTACAGGTAATTCAATTTCTCCGCGCTGACTCTGCTTCACCGTATTTTCCCGTTCGTTCCAATATCTGACCGAAGTGATTCCCTCTCTAATGAATCACCTCACATCACCTGCTCGTGAGATACTCGCTCAATACAGTTTTATTGCCACCTTTCTGACGTCATACCTTTACTTCAAACACGAAGCGATCCAAGGAGCTTCGTGCGAATATATTTATCAGGAACGAGATACCCGCGCATGTTTCTTTTTGTTCCTCCCCCCTTTTTTCATTTTTGTTTACTTCTTTTTTTTCCGCCACCCATTGATCATTGAGTATTGGCAGTTACGTCAATCCAGTAGCACCCGGCTAATCTCTTTGTTCTGTGTACAGAGAACCCGTTCCCCGTTCTTTTTCGTTCATTTTTACGCCACGCTTTGAATAAACGGTTCCAACACATCGGTCGATCTGACACCCCTGGCATCAAACGTTAATAGCTTTTAGATTGAGCTTTCGCTTTCGTGGGAGGTGAAATGATGAGGTTAATGCAGAGCAATTGGACCGTAAAATTGGAAAATATAACTCCTCCAAAGCAGATTGTTTCCTCTGCTAATTTATGATTATCAATTCAAAACTCTTTTCGCTACTCGAGTTCTATGAAATATTATACCAATTTGGTGATGATTGGAAAATAACGATGAAAGCGGAAGTGGAAGCGAAAGCGGCTTCATCCGCTATCTAGGTATCTATCTATTCCTCGCGAATGGAGTATGTAGGCGATCATAGCGAATGGACAGTACTTAATTGGCAAAGTGGCCAGCGAATTGACAAACGTCTGATCAAGATTGAACACAGATAAAAATCACGAACACAAGCAACCGTTACTTGAAACAAGTAACTCCAGCTCGAGAACAAGTTGGTAAGTATATACTGCGAAAAAGAGACCCACGGGGACAACTCGTCGATTATTAATTGACAAGTTTGCTTTTCGTCATTAGAGCTGGAAAAACCCCTCAGAAAACTTTGTCAACGAACTTTTATATTGGTTATGTTCTCAGCGTGGCTGTGCAAACTCCTTGTCTCCGGGAGAAACTCCTTGACCTTGACCCTGACCCTGGCGGAGGAGCCCGTGATTTTTTGAGCACTCGGTTCCCCTTCCTCGCCTTCCCTTTTCCGCTCTTTCCTTTATTTCGGGTTTTGTTTGTTTCCACTTCTTTTCCCCCAGCCACGCGAAAGGCTTGAGAATGATTGCAATTAAGGATAAAACGAGAACGTGGCGACCCATTATTTGTGGGAAACTTTTTATTCCCGCTTTGTCAATACGAGCGAATCTCAGCTAACACGTTTTCTGGCAAATTTGGTTACGTTATTCAGCACGCTATGCCGAACACAAGGCGCTATTATTCGTGTGCGGTTTTCACGTTTGCTCTGTAGCCACCGACGGTTTATGTGCTCTACGTTATCTCACGCTTTTCCCCCGGCACCGCACCGCTACTCGACCGCATGATATTCTTGGCTACCTGATGAGGAGATGTGCTTGTATAGTCAGTTCGCATATAAATTTTCATCCATGTACGTTAGCTAAGAATTCACGTTTTCATTCGATTATCTTTTTCAATTAATTGCGCATAGGTACCTACTTTCGATCTCCCGCTACGCGTCGGATGGCAGAAAAAACAATGGATCGAAACATTTGGCGGAAATTGAACGAGATCTGAGATCACTCGAGGGTCCTTCTCCCTCTGACCAACCTTCTTGGTCTTCTGAAATTTTCGGCAAACTTGTTTCAATTGATGAATTCGGTCGTTCGCACCCGATCGCTCGATATGATGCCGATAAAATCATATCAAAAATATCACGAACGATGGGTTAGGAAAACTATGAACATACGATGAAAAATTTTGTGGAATTTTTCCAGATAGTTGGAAAATTATTATCGACGATCTCATTGACGGAACAGCGATGTGAAACATGTTGCGAGCGATCTAGTCGTTCAACTCCGCGTATAAGAATTTGGAAGAACGATTTACGGTATTTTTTTGATCAGTTTATTCGCGAGGTGGTAGGCTGCGATCGAATCTTCTTCGATATTGGCGCGGGAGTTGTGAAAATCGCCGATCGAAATCTCGGTCCTCCTCTGGGTAACGCTAAATAAAATGATTATATCGGTGAAACGCTACCGCTCAGCTTCCATCGACGAAACCTAACAACTTTTGTCTTATCGAAGTCGAAACGCCCTGAAACGGGGATCTGGGAATACCGACTGACACCGCGGGAGCCAGCGTTTAACGTGGGTAAGTGTTGCCGACTACCTTTTACCCCGTCAAAAGAACGTGGAGGCGCCGCGGCGGTAACCGTCAGATCCGTCGTTTTAATGGTCGGAGAAAGATAAGTAACACTTTTCTCTCGAATGATCTTGCTAGCATAAAGCACTATATAAAACACGGCCTCTTCCTTACTGCACAAAGAGTAAAGCGATATCTGAGAAGGTAAGCACCACCGCTCCCTCCTACTCCTCCCCCTCCCTCCTCTACCAATATCATCATTTATTCCAGGCACCGGGCACCTTTACACAGGAGTCTTCAAAGCCGCCCTCGCAAGATAACCTGCCAACCCTAGACTAGATATGGCTGGAGTGCCAGCGAGCGCTAGACTAAAGAAAGCAAGGAAGAAAGGAAAACAGAAAAAGGAAAGTACATCCGTAACCGAGAAACAATCTCTACAATAATCTTCCGCTGTGATCCCTGGCTTTTAGTGGGATATTCCCCTCTCTGCTTGTAGGAAATTTCACATTTTTAACGAACGACGTGGATGAAAAATGTTGCCGAATACTACTGGGACCAGGGGAACAGTATTTCCCATAGAAATATGGACGCGTCGAGTTGGATTCTGATCTGAATAAAGAGGGAGGGGCGAATCTTTAACGACGAATATCTGATCCCGGCCGCAATTCACTTTTATTTGGGACAAGCCGTGCCTCACGATGAGCCTATAAATTTGGAGAACTCTTCCAGCATATCGTTATATTCCCTCATTCATCTTGGTACCGTTCCCCGAACGTGATGTCGCGCAAAGTCGTCGAAATTCTTCGCTATGCGGACCCTGAGTTCTGAGATCCGAGTTCCCAGTTCCCAGTTCCCAGTTCCTGCGGGGTCTTGCGGTATAATTCCTCGTTCTACTACATCCTCTTACCGCTCGTCCTTCCCCTTCCTCCTCTTCTGTCATCTCGTGGGTGTAGCCTTTGTCTTACGAGTATTCCATCTTTCCTTCTGAATAGAACAAGCCTTCCTTCCTCCTAATCTCAAAAGGTAGTCCATTCCGCGATGCAGAGACCAAAATTTGATCCTTCCGCCCCACGCGCGTCCCGTCGCGTAGGTCCAAGACCCCCAAAACCTCTTCCTCTTATCGTTCCGGTCCATACCTAATGTATTTTTCCACCGTCATCCACACGCCTCTCTTCGTTGTAACCTTCGACCGACCGATTCCACAGGCTGGACCTTTCTGCCCTCGGAAAAATCCTGAAGAAAACAAAGACTACATAAATTCCAATACCCTCGTTACGGGCTGTTGATCTTCCGATCAACGTTCGGTGCGCGCTTCATCTGTAGGTATCGGCAGGTATACAAACGACTGGAAAACAAGAGCTAATCAGTTGACGCTCACGCTGAAAAAAAATGCAAATCAATATCTAGTTATCCGAATGAACAGTTGTCAATGAGCCGCGTCCAACGGCGAGTGATTAGCTGCGGGTATAATTCCATCCTCCCTTCCACGGAACAACCAGCATCCGGAGAGAGTTACGTGTTACGTGCCTACAGCCGTTGGGTATTTACGTCGCGCCCATCTTCGAGCTGCTGCTAGCACGTCGCGTCGGTAGGTATGCTCAAATACACCTACGAGGTGGAAAATCGGATGTGGATACACACAGCTCGTGTATTCGGTTGGATGTTGAGCTCATTGTCAGATCACATGACACATTGTCGGGAGCTCATTCTGGAGCTGGAACGGATCGCTGTATATACCGGTGAACGGGAACCTTGTGGGAATGCACTCACATCGGAGGATGAAATTTAAGAAATTTTGTCGGATGCCCCTGGAGCACAACGCATCGCCATCTCCTCTCGATCAGCCTATGTGTGCCACGATCCTAGCGAAGGCAGAAGCGAAGAGAGACCGAGAGAGTCTTGCTGACGCCGGCAATCCATCACGCGGCTGTCTATACCAGCTTCGAAACAGCCTGCCCCGGGGCTAAACCAATCCATGCATTTCATTCTCGTTCGCTTCACTCGGGGCTGACGCTATTTTTCATCGGTACGGGGCTGCATCGTCATTTTCTGATACGGCTAGGCTTCGCGTATATACGTACCAATGCCACATACTCACGAATAGGTACACATACTCACGAATAGGTGTGTTCGAGCACGTCTTGCGTCTTGATTCGTGGGGCTTTCGACTCTAGGTGTACGTGAACCGTGACAAAAGCTTTCACCTTTCGGATATATGTACAATGTAGATCTTGCCTTTATCTCTTAATAATGCGGGATGAATATCGCAGTATTTATTCAGCCGCTACACCGCATGCGCTCGGGGGAAGCACATATGTTTTCCCCTCTCTGCTCGTATGTAGGTGAACTATAATACGATTCACTGAAATTTGAACGTCCCGCGTACCCACGGCAAGTTCCGCGTTCGACGTTATCAGCCGGTTTTCACTCTCCGAGAGTACGGTGAGCGCGAGGGGGCTGGCGGAATAACACGCGCAGGTACTACCTAATGTATTTTTTCCTACCCCGAATCATGTAATTAAATTTCAAGGGATGCTGCCGGGGGTCGAGTCAGGGTGGAAGTAAATGAGCAGCTAGACTGACTCGCGGCGGCGGCATTGGCACCGAACGGGCGCGCTCCGGTGTTCCGTGCGTGCGTAGCGACGTTGACTAAGCCCAAGCTCTCACCTCCCGCCTCCCGCCTCCCGCCGCCCGCCGCCCGCGCCCGGTTCCCCTCTCGTGCGAATGCGCCCGCGTCAAGGGCTCAATTAGCGAGCGATAACGAACGCTCAAGAGTAAACACAACAGGGGACTAACCCTGCCAACGCGAAGCCAGAGCTTTCATATTTGTGCTTGGCTGCTGCGTCGGCGACCTCTGTCTCCTCTTCGTCTCTTTTTCTCTCTCATCTATCCGGTGTTTCTGCTCCGAGTAATTCTCGAAGCGGGAGTAACAATCGTCGCCAAGGTAAAGCCGGCGACGGACGAGTGCCAGCTGAGAATACGTTACGTCGCCGTGTTCTAGTATTTGGGGGGGGGGGGGGAAAATTCTTATCTCTCAGCGTGGATTATGCCGGAAAACGTGGCTAATCTCGCGTCGAGAACGTTGCAGGAGACACGCCACGCCTGCACGCCACGCGGTGCTCCTTGGTACATCACACGATGTACATTAGCGCGCTCTACCTACGTACGCGCAGCCTCGCGGAGCGATCGTAGATCTGGTACCTACATCTCCACCCACCGCGGGGATAGTTTGCGATAATAAGAACATCTTTAGCCAAACATTGATCCCTCCTGCATAGAACTGTTACGAATCTCTAGAATCCTTTTATTTCGCTAAACGAGCGTAGAAATTTCTGCGACCCCCCCGCCACGGCGCGGTTCGATAAATTGTGCATATACCGGAAGGTTTTAACGGGCGTTTCGTAGCGACTACACGGATCGTGCCGGTTCTTCTTGCTTTTGCAGCTAGCACTTGGCGGGCACATAAAAGCGATGAGAAAAGAGTTTGTCGACTTGGTCAGACGGCGGGTGAACTCGTTAGGAAAAGAGATAAATATAGCGTACGTAGTTCGGCGGGTAGCCAACCAGTCAGCCAGCCAGCCGGCTGGGGCGCAGAATTTTATTTTAATGAGTACGAACCACGGCTGGACGCTCGCGGTTTGCCGTACCTACCTACCTTAGTCGTCCTTGCTTTTACGACGCGGGATATTCAAAGCAAACCGCGTTTAACGCGAGGCTGGGTTTTGGTTTGAAAACGTTGAAAACATGAGAGAAACGAAGCCAAAAACAAACAAGGAGACGGAGAAAATGCGGGGGAGAGAATACCTTTCTCCTTCTCGTTCCAATCAACGTTTTCCGTGGGGTAAAGTGAGGGAAAACGGAGCAGAAACGCACAGAATATCAGGAAACATCGACTGCAGACCTGCGATGCCAGTCCTGCAGTATACCGCGCGACCCCAACCGCTGGTTGAGAGATCGGGACGACGAGACTCCGTGAAACTGAACCAACCCTCCTCCAGCCGGTGGCTGCACTGAATTCGAAGATAGCCACGGATAAAAATCCCCCCGTGGCTTTGAAGTTTAACAATTTGCACATTTTCTCATCCCCGGGCGGATACGCGCCACCCACCCCGCCCGCGACCTCCCCGGCTCTTCCTCTCGCCCGAAACCCTCCAAAGCACTTCCCCCGGCTCTCTGTCTTCTCGCCTTTTTTCCCCGATCTTAAGTACGTAAGACGTGACGCAGCTTCGCTGAGTCCCGCCGATAGACCATAGCCCTACACCTTTCGATACATAAATATTTCCACGGAGTACAATACCTGCCTTGCACTGTTCACTCTCCACTCTATCGCTGTATACCTACATAACGTGAGACTAAATTGAAACGCGAGCCAGAGAGGCGTGTCGAAACTAATGCACGCACCCCGTCGAACAAGCTACGAGAAGGCGATGCGAGGGGTGGAGGGGCGGAGGGGCGGAGAGGAAATAACTTGGAAACTTTCTTTGTGCGATAAAAGTATGGGCATCGCATCACCCACCTACCGACCTACAATACCTCATTTCTACCTACTTATCAAGGTTGTGGTAGCCACTCGATAGTGCTCTCGCGTGGGGCCGGCGCTCGGTAAACGGTGAATTTTATCGAAACAAACGCTCTCCCATCACCGTTGAACAATCGATAACGAAAAAGAAAGAAGAAAAATCTTGATGGAGCGAAGACTCGAGGAGGAGCGTCGGCTCTCTACGGAAACCGTATTCTCCCGAGAACTTGTGCGCGTGATTAGGAAAGTTATTCGGTCAATTGATCGAGAAAATCATCCACCCAGTGTTATGTTTCACTTTCCATTCCAGGTTAACAATAAGCCATTTTACCATTCCTTCGAACGTGGCGTAAAAATTAGCAGGATTAACCCGATAGCTGTACGCAACGCTACAAAGTTGAGACTACGACGGCGGTGTCGTTGTCCTAGAGTATAGCAGCGAAGCTATCTGTTAAGCGGCACGTAAAGCTTGTACTTTAGAAGCCTGGGGGGGTGGGGAGAGGGGCGGCTAGGCATTGCATCCCAAAGCTTGGGGCAGGTGGTAGCATTCTCAGGGGTTTGCGAGCAACTCGTAGAGGGCGATCAACCAGAGTATGGCAAAGGAAGTTGCCGAGGAAAGAGGAACCAGAATGTTGCATGAAGAGGGAGAGGGCTGCCGCAGAAATGGCCGCATGGAGGGGACGCTGAATTGAAATTGAAGACAGCGGATCATACGAAAAATTGGGGATGGAGACGGGAAGACGGAATAGAATAGCGCACTCATCAACCCCGCTGCCCGATCGATTATCACATTGCGGGAAAAATAGCTCTCCTAGTGTGAGAAAATTCATCCCCGGACTGTACCGTGTGGATACAGAGACATAAAAATCCAAGGGCAAGAACTCAACGATCATTATTACAATTCGCGAGCTATACGCGAAAGTATAGCAACGTGTATTATATACACAGTAGGAAAATATCAAGGCACAGTTGCGGAAGAGGTATATATACACCCAGCTACTCCCATAATAATAAACTAAATCCATTAAAGCCAGTGCACTAGCGGCGCTGGGGCGTGTAGTGGGGAACTGGAGCGTCAGAAGTTTGCGTTGGGAGCGAAATGGAACTTACATCCCTCGGGAGATCGTAAAACTACAAGGAGGAATGTGCGACGTGCAGATAGTCAATTTTCACTCGAGTTATTGGTCTTAGGGTGGTAAATCTTGGAGTACCTGAGACCGTCCGCGTCTTCCGAAGTGTCCTTTTGGCTATTTCTCGTCCAGTTTTGGAAAAACGGTGACACATTGCAGGTATAGAAAAAAAAAACGATCGGTAACAATTTGGGGATGAATTTCCTGTTTCGCTCCCTCTCGGTTAACGCCTCGATTAATATGAACGGGAAAAACTGCAGCAGCTGTTCGTCGCTCGTACGTGCAAACCGCGTAGTCCGAACAAACGCCTCCGCGCCAGCACGCCATATTCTGGGAGGAAAAAAAAAGTCCGCTTAATAACGCGTTCCGTTAAAAAGCCGCTCCCGCTTTTTCCTGTCCACGTCCCTGGAATGTAAGGAGATAAAGAGCGAGCTGTGTGCCGCTCGCGAAAACATCTTCTAATTTCGGAACGCGAGGGGTGAGCAGAAAAATGGATTGTTTTCCTCGTTTTTTCACCGGGTTTTCTCTCCTTTTCTCTCCCACTCGTCCACGAGATTAAAAGGCTCGCGAGCTAATTAATGACCACTCCATCTCCGATCCCCTCCCCCGTTCCTATTCCAATCGTGATCAATGCGCGCCTGCAAATTCACACCCCTGACATAATAATATAGACTTACGGAGATGGGGATGAAGATAAGAAAACGGTCGAGCTTCGCCTGAACTTCGAAACTCGCTGCATGGGATACTACCACGCTGTTCCTTAACTTAAAGGGATCGTATAGCGACCCTATTGAGACGTACAAACGTGTCGCGTCGGGCGGCCCCTCTAAATCCTTAAGCAATGGTGAAGGCACCCGCTCATTTGTTGGCTCTTGCATGGTCGTACTCCGGTACCGCAGGTGAAAGAGAAGGGTTGAGGCTGAGTCACCTGTAGATCACGAATGTAAATGATCGAGGAATCAGGCTGCTCTATCTGGGACTACGAGCTTGAATATAAAACAGGACCCCCAACACTCTATCCGGGTTCGTATAATGTGCGCGGCTGCAGTCCTGAGCGTAACCGCAGTCCGTGTTCCCGGTTACCTCGCGTTCTCTCGCGATCCGATCAGGGTGGTTACCTGCAACGGTCGCGTCCAGCCGTCTTTCTCGATCCTCCAGGCTATTTCGAACTGGATGTTCACCTTTCGTGTACAAAGTTCAGATAAGATCACCAATTATTCCTAGAGATGGGGTTTTGGTCTTAGCAAAGACCTGTCAATTACGAGTCTTCCAGTGCCAAGGACCGGTCCATGAGCATGAGAAATGATCTTCAATCTCTCTCACTATCTCCAAGTCGGAAACTGCGTGGTGCAGGATGGAATAAATTCTCGAGGGAATATAAAGGGTCGAAGCGACTCGACCGCTGATGCCAGCCCTATTCATAGTCTTCGTCGCAATATACATATTGATGGATCTACTTGCAGGGCGTGGTCGAGGTCAGCTGCGAGATGACGACCTTTACCTTTCATTTCCACCTTCTTTAACCTGAGAAAACTGAACTTGGCGCCTCAAAGGAATCTCCGCGGTGCCTGCGTCTACTGCTGATCAGCCCGAGTCTGTAAACGACTCTCGCGATGCACCTCTACCCTTTAGTCTGACTCGTCCGAGGTTGTATAATTACCAGCGCACACATGACGAGCACGGTTACCCTTCGGCAGACTGTCCTCCGGTAGCCAACCCTCTGATACATAGCGAACCCCTCGTGCTACCGCCGCGCCATCGTGCCACACCGCACAACGCGCCCGCAACCGCCAAACATTTACATTTCTTGTTACCAAATCCCTCTCTTTCCACCACCCACCAAAATGTCCCTTTGGAAAATACGTTTGGCCGATTTATTGAACCGTGCTCGCCGATTAGCATATCTTTTTCGACCTTTATCTCTCCTCGCCTCTTCCCCCTCGTATTCAAATTATACCATTTATTGCACTCCACTAACAACGAGTTGACGTGGGTTCTCGTTCGGTATTTTTCTTCGAGCTCCTAGCTCGCGAGCTCTTCCACAATGCGTATAGGTACGGCAGTTTCGCAAATAATACACGCAAAGGTGGAAATAATATTCCAAAACGTAATTGATCGGAGTGATGTCGGAGCTCAATCGTATATTTGAAGTTCCATGTAACTCGATTCGATAACGCGTCGTTAAATCCGCGGACGGGGGCAGGGAGACACGGAAACGGGGAAACGGGGAAACGTGGAAACGCACGGGAAAGGGCCACACCATGAAGTTTAAACACCCCTGAATTCCTCTAGTCGACTCAATGTACTCGCATATAGGCATATGTATATATGCATAAGCCATGCGCATGTATACGCGATGTAGTTTGTTAGCTGCTGCACCATCGCCATCACCACCACAACGATGACGGGGTCCGCAGTCGGTGCTGATTGCTGATTATTCACAGACGCTACAATATACACACAGCAAGCTAACTGACGTTCAGGCAGGATATGCGCACCCACGAGCGAATCCATGATGTATACGAACATCATACGTACGGCACACAACCTGCAGACCTATGGTACGCGAATGCAATGAGTACTTGTGCACAGGGCAGGACTGAGCCCTCCTCCGGCCACTGGAACTGTTGATATTTCATCAATTCACGGCAACGTTCATTGAGTCGCAAAGACTTTTCATGATTTTCAAAGTCCGTTTTTTCCTCGTCCGCGGGTTCATTGATTTGCGACAAATTGGAAAACCTTTTTCCGCAATTGCCTCGTCGCTTGCTCACCAGATTTCTGAAGCGCACCAACTGCACGCCCTGCCGAGAGAGAAAGCGAATGCGGCACCAACTGCGTGAGGAAAAAAGAAAACTTTTGGATTTTATAGGAAACGAAAAAATCGCCGTTACCGAACCTCTCGATGCTTCTCTCCGGCGATTCACCTCCAGAGTATTGTGAATTATTGCATACCTGGGGATCTTACAAGTCGTTAAACTGCATTCTTAGAATGCTCCTTCTACGAGCCTGGTTCGTAGCGTACCACGTCGCGGTCGGCCCGTTTGAAAATGTGAAATGTAAATATCTTTCAATTTATTTCTCTCCTTTTTCTCCTGTTTGTGTAATTCAAGAAAGCGTGCAGCCGCTTAACTGCGACTAAACGATGCATTAACGGGATTTCGAAAGTTGCTTGGTTGTAGGCGATAATCGTGGACATCGGAAACAAATTACTATTCCTTGCCCATATCGCGATTTGCATTTGCTGGTCGTTTGGTTCAAAGATCCGTTGGTATTAGGTATAAGAAAATAGTCGGAGTCGTCTTGTTACACGTTTCGTGAAAAGGAACATGCGCCGCGGGTATATGTACATTGGGAGACACGCTCAGTTGTAACACGATCTTCTGAGCCTCGCAACAGATATTATTTATTGCTATGACAAACTCTACTTGAAGCGCCGCTCCAACGCTTACTCACCGCTGTTGACACACCGGAAGGTGGTGAAAGGTACTTTGGGATGGGCCAGTTACTGGTCTATAATTCCATCAACTCAAGATCCAAGATTGAACCTCTTCGGAAGGATCGATTCGAGGACACGGCTTGAACAAAGATTATAAGAAAATAGCTCAGTTCCCAACGATCTTTAGTACCAACCTTCGCCTCGATTATTTTCGACGCAAATTTCCGAGGATGAGATATCTACTGTAGCATCGATCCTCGTTTTCGAACGTAGAAATCGCTAGAAAAGCATTTAACGGAGTTACGTTTCTTTTTCTGTTTCAGGTGAGTGCGGAACCGGCGTAGGTACTCCAGTTTTCCGATCCTTGCGTCATAGTGGTAAGACGAATGAACTTTTCTTCGACCAGTGCGGAAAGTACTTTACCGCTCCAGTGCGGAAAGTTGCTCTCACGAGGAGCGTGAGAAAATACTTTGCGCACTAGTGCGGAGAATAACTCCGACCGACAAAAATATAATATGAAATTTATTTGGTTCGTTTGCTTCTTGAGCGAACCTCCCTTCGCATGAATTGCGGAGAATATGGTCTGTGGCGAGTGGGAACAGGCGATTTCTGGCTCGTGTGAAGTTAGCAGCACTCGCCTTGGCTCATACTGCCGTCTGCAGCGCCCGCCTTCGGTTCGTGATGGGAACCTCACACTCGTCGAGAATCGCCTCCTTTCCGCACTCCGTAACACAACACACTATCATCTGGTTTCGGAATCTTGGAACGAATAGTAATGCAGCTGGCTAAAATCTATCTGACAAGCATAAGAAAGTCACTTGAGTAGCATAAGATCGACATGCTCATGTTTGAGGAGGGGCGAGGGGTGAGATAATAACGCTCTCGAATCACGGATCGATGTCTGAATCCCATAATACGAGGATCCCCGACCGCGCGTGAGTTGAGCGCTAGGAAAACAACCCCTCCTCATCGTTGGATACCCGATAATCCCACAAAACGATTCACGCGGAATGAAATTAGCCGGTATAAGATTTGACGAGCGAGAAATTCCGGGATAATCGGATGTTTGGAATATTAGGAAAAGAACTGATTAACCGCTGCGGGGGCGGGTACGTGCACACCGATACGCATATCGGTAGGAGGTATACGCTCGCGCGTTGGAGCTAATAAATAACGCATACCTTGTACTACAGAGAATGCGTGTTCGCTTGCGGGTGCGGGTGCGGGTGCGGGTGCGTTTACCTAGGTTATAACGTATCACGTGCGTACACATACACAACGAGAGTGGCGGATGGGAAGTACCGACGAATGCATTATTCAGCGTAGTCTTCCTGCGCCCCACGCATCGGCCCCTGGGCCTTTCCCGCTTCGCCTCATCCGATGATCCGCCTATGCCGTACGTACGACCGCTACGCGACGCGACGGTACGTCTTCCCGGCGCGGCGCGAGCGCGGTTCTCCGCGTATAGGTACATACATGCGCCATCTCTCAGCTGCGAGAATCTATAATCCGTAGGCGATTTTTACTCGACAATCAAGTTTATTTGTTGAAGAGGAGCGAGGCTCGCCGTCGTTCCCTCGTTGCTCAGGCTTGTTTGTCTCCACGTCGCCGCGGCGAACCGCGCGGGCTTCATGGTTTCTCTTTCGATGCTGATTTTTCAACCCCTATACAGCTGCCGCAAGTTGAACATTGAAGCGGCCGTGTACCCACGATACGAGTATAACCACGGAATGATTCGATGAGACGTAGTTAGTTAACCGGATTTCGTGAAAGAAAGCACCCACAGCTTTGACAGACAGGGAGGGGACAGGAGCGCCTTATCCGCGATCAACTATCGACGGGAAGTGCATCCCCGAGCGAATCGATTATCGGAAATTGTAATATCCCACGCGCGTATACACACCGCTGCTGGTACATAACTCGCTCAGAAATACTCACCGGCGCGGCGCGGGCGCGGGCGTGTCGCGATGGATTCTGGACTGATGAGATACTCCGGTAATCCGCAAATAATTGCTCATTTCGGCAGGACAAAAAGAACACCCGTGTACCCGGGATACGGAGGGAAAGAGGGGGATGGCAAGTTTTTGCGATCCGGTTTTACCGCACATAGTTTATGTCACGTTGATTTTTTATTTCATTCTTTCCATTTGATTTGTGCACATAATTCATCCTGTCTATGTACCATACGCTGTGCGATAGGTACCCACGTGGACCCGAAGGAGGGCAAGTTTGTTCCTCATCGGTGTGCTCGGATTTGCAGTGTATACCTATACGGCCGCTACCTGTACGTCGCGTCGGGTGTCCATTGAAATCCGGAAGTAGCCGTTTCGCGGTGGATGGCGAATGGTGAAGGGAATCAAATGGTTTAGAACCGTTGGATTGGAGACGCGCTGGCGACTTGGTTACTCACTTACTTAGTATTCCAATGGAGCATCGCGATGCCCTCCTAGCTAGCACACGCCAACTATCCGGGGCGCCGAGCCAGGGCCGGGCGTGCCGTATAGCGGCGCGGCAGTCCCTCGGTCTAACCGAGTTTATTTCGCCCATCACCGAGCAAATATTTGCGATAAGTTAAAACCGAACGTAGCTCCGCAATTTCCAAAGTTCCTCCCGGTGTCTAGCGATAGAAAGAAAAGAGAAGAAAACGAGAAGAAGCGAGAATGACTTGAAAGAGAAAAAAAAAAAATACGGAAAAGAGAAAACTGTCGTCGAGAAACAAGAAACCCGCGGGAGGGGGGGGGGGGGGGGGGGGGGGGGGGGCGGAAAAAAAAATAAGAAATCACCGCAGCGCAAATTGCAACTGCAGCAGCAACTTACTTATACTTACCTACTCCTCGCTGCTAACTCTCAGTTGGAGAAGTCTCTGCGCCCAGGTAGGTATTTCTCCGATGTAGGTATCGTTTCGGTCCATCGGGAACTCTAAGTCAAACTTCTACTTTAACGTATCATCTTCTTAATACTCTGCAAACACACTTTCCACGCTGACGGATCATTCGCTTTTGAATAAGAAAGATAAATAAAACTGGGTACCCGGTTACAGGTATACCTATATATGTACTCTATGTCAGCGTAGCTTTCCATTCTTTCATTTTCCTCATGTCGAATTGCACGTTTTCCGGAATATCTTTCAATTTATATGTAATTTCCACACAAGAGTTGCCTGCCTTTTCAAAGTCTAGCCGCGTGTATAAGGTCGGCATATCGTAGGGCTTTGAGACGGGGCGCAGTTGCCGGGTAATAGAACGGGAGCCAGCCCTGCGAACGAGTACTAGTTATTGCATCCGCGCTCCCGCTGTGTGTGCTTACCTAGTTAGTAGTTTTTAATTAGCATGTATTTACGTAATTTCAAACCCACTTAGCAAGTAACTGGGTGGCGAGGCCGGGAGAAAGAGGCTCGCGCTCTATATATCTGGCTGCGATAAACATTCAAGTTTGCTCAACTTCCAGAGTCTCTTCGAGGATCGCGGCAACCCCCGACCCCTACACCGAGGACTTGAACCACCTTCCCTTATACTTCCTTCCACCTCCTTTTCCATCTACACCTATACCCGGTGCCTCCTATCTCTCCGCCAACCGGCATAGATGCCTTCCCACAGGAGCTTCGCCTCGCCGCTGCGATCAGGGTATCTGAACTTTCCAAGTACTTTCGGCTTAAAGGGCTGCTGCCTCCCCGTTCGAGAATAGGTATAGGGTCTAGGTATGCGTGGGGTAAGTCCTCCCCCCCCCCCCCCCTCCACCACCCCCACCCCCGTCGATCGAAAGTACGAAATTCCTACACAATCGGCGACTACCCCAGTCTCTTCTCCCTCGCAACCTTCGTTCGAAACTTTCCTATAGTTTCTTACAAATCCGCGAGAAATAGAGGGGTAATCTTTGCCTCCAAGAGGTTTTCCTGGTTCGGCTATCCTATTTCCCCTCGTACACTTCGCGGCACGAAGAGTCTACGTATGTAAGTTCGACTGCGAATTCCAACGGGTAAATTCCGCGGTTACAACCTCCGAGGATTACCCCCACCTGCGTATAAACTTCGCGTATATTATGTACGAGGTAGAACCGCTACTCTTCTCTGTAGTACTTCTTCCTCTCTCTCTCTCTCTCTCTCTGTCTCCCTGTCGGCATGGGCATCGTAAGAGAAGAGACCGCACGACACGGCTTCTATTTCACGCGACAGACTGGGCGCCGCTATTTGATGACCGCATGTTGGGTATGGTAAGTAAACCCAGCCACGCTAAGTGGCTATACCAGCCCACTGTAGTTACTGGTTGCCTTCGCAGGGCACGCAGCTTTCCCAGAGTCATTAAATGCCGAGTTAGTACGACACGCTCACTCGTAAGACGAACTCCCATGCGCGCGCGATGAGGAGAGTCGGACGGAAACAGAGAAACAGAGATGTAGAAATTGAAATTTAGAGACCGTGAGCGAAACGGTTGAACCGATTCCGCAGCTACCGTTGCCTTGGGTCGGATCGATCTCAATCATCGACGTTACGCGGTAATGATCCCATTTGTGGAATTACGATTCATGAACTACTGAAATTGCATGAAAAATGTCAGGTATATCAAATCGTATGAAAAGCGAGGAGAGAAAAAATGAGGAAAGGGAACTCAGAACGCTGGCGCGATCTGTTTGAGAGAGTTACGCGTCCTTTGAATGGTGAATTCATCCCTCCTTCCGTGGTTACATCGGCTCGAGTCATTCCCAATTCGTGGGATTCCGAATACTGTTCTTTATCTTGTTCTCGTTCTTTTTCTTCTCATTTTCCTGTCATTCTTCCGTCGACTGCATTTGTTCCTTAGTAGATATTCCGTTTTATCGAACGCAATGGGTGGGCGCGTTCCCTTTTCCTTTTCTCGTTGCCTAGAACCGGCGAAGGAAGGCAGCAGGGAAGGGAGGAACGAACGAACGAACGAACGAACGAACGAACGAACGAAAGAGGCATTGCACGTCCCTTTGCACGTCTACGCACACGCTCCTCTGCCTCTTTCCTTCATTTCTTCGTCCGAGACATCGTTTTATTCCGCGTCTCGAATTTCAGACGTTATTATTCACCCTTCCGCGCACTCTCTACCTCCAGACCCACGGGTCCTGGCCTTTGCAGCATCGGTAGAACCCTCGAAAAGAACTTCTATCCGCGGATGCCCCCGACCTACCCCGAGCCCTTACTCCGTCCCGTTGGTTCTTTTCCTCCACTATAAAGCCTCGAAATTTTACCTCAGCTTTTCCGAACCGACAATGAAGACGCTTTGCCACTTATACGGAAGACGATCGACTTTTATGTATACAAGTAGGTATATATTTACTATACTTCTATCCTCGATTCTAAAAGTAACCTACGTCTTCGTAAGTTTGAGGTATTTCCTTTACCGCCGAACCTTCTGTGCAACACAAACTCACCACAGTCCGTGGCATATTGACTTTGTAGTCGTGAACTTGAGAAGTCGAGCTAGCATCAGTTCAATATATAGGATAATGGGACCTGGCGTTGTGATTCCTTTGTTACCGACAACGAGACAACGACCGGTCGGAGAAAAGGAGCTTATTGCCCTACGGCGCGGGAGTCCGATATCTATCGCCATCAGCAATGTCCATGTCCGCTCCGGCTTTTCGACTCCTATGTATATAGATACTTGGAGATACAAAGTTCGTAATCACCGAGCACGTATCGAACGTATGTACCCAAGCATCTACCTACCTGCCCTAACAGACTGCGGTCACGAATGACTCGTGAACGTGAACGGAATGAAATTTTCAATCGGAGCCTTCATCTCACCTGTCACATTTGTAACACTGCGCATAGCACCCGGGAGGAAGCTGATTACGTCCGATTCTAATATTCAACCGTTTGTCTATCTGATCCGCTCCTGTAACGACGTACCTACCTACACTTGACGTGAGATGCTACCGGTCCTCAAGCGATACTCGATCAGATAGACAGAGACGTAAGTGCGGGTACTATGTGAGCAGCACCCTAGGCGTCCTATCGACCAGAGGTGACAGAGAGCTCGCCTCTGGGATTCTGGTTTCTTGACTGCTACCAGATCGTAGTTAGCCACGACGAATGGACGGCGAATGAGTCACGTGTACCAATTAAGGATTAGTCCAGGGATCCGGGGTGACGCCTGGAGGGGCTTCTCCTCGTCAATCTACCGAGAGACGAAGGAGCTGGGGCGAGACGCTATCCGTACGTATCGGTAGCCAAGTGATTTTTAATGATTCCGATAGCATCCTTTGGGAAAGGTTTTCGGAGCGAAGTAGCCCGAGTATAAGGCGACTGGGAAGTTAGTCAGGAATCGGCTCTGTATCTAGGTAATTGTTGTTGAATTTACAATCATTCCGTTTTGTGAAGTCAACTGTGGCCTCCCTCGAAGATTCAAGAACTAGATCGTCATTTGCCTGAAGTATTCCAGGGAAAGAAACCCCCTCAGCTATTCAAAAAGGAGATAAAATGTATTTGGGGGGACAAACCCGTTCTCACCCTCTCAGACGTATTGGCTCGAGTGATTTGCGCTCTAACTTCATCGCGGTTGATTCGGTCGGCCCTAAAACGTCGTGATCCTCGCAGTGGGCGAAATGAACGGAAAAACAATAATCTTGGCTCGAGGTTAAGGTGAATTCATGGAAAGTCAACTAAAGGTACTGCAACGTACGAGCGTTCGAAATTCGAATCTTTGACTCGAGGTCTCGGCCCTCGGAGCTGCATCTCTTCGGGGTGAGCTGGCCGAGCTAGCGCAGGCTTTAGGGGTGTGGAACGACGATTTAGGGGTTGAAAAAGGGGGGTGTAGGGGTGGAGGGGGACTGCGGCGGCGACGGTGGTGACGACGGCGCTGACGGTGGCCGCGGTAGCGATACCAGAGACGGCGCATGGCGGCCATGTTAAGTGGCGCATGCGCGACTGTGGTATTCAGCTGTGAGTCGGGTCGAATGCGAAGGCAATCCTCAGTGCACCGCCTGCTGCCTCAGGGCAACGTCCGTCGTGTTTCTACAGTTGGTTCGCGGAAGAAGAGAGAGAGAGAGAGAGAGAGAGAGAAAAAAGAAAACGGAAAAGAACCACCACCCTCGGAGGAAGCTTTTATGTCATTGACGTGCCAGTGTACCGAAGATTCTTTGGGATGTTTAATCCCGTTGTTAGAATTGTTTCGTTACAATTGCTGTAGCTCCTGTTTGTAAAAGTCAAGAAGATCGTGAAATTTTGTAATACTTCGAATCGCTTCTGATCTCCGAAAGCTCGGTTAAAAACTCGAAGAAACTTGTTCGCGGTACGCGGTACCAGTTCAATCAGTTTCATCGGTGTAACTATTCTGATTATATGTGCGACGCAAAGTGCCCTGGGATAATTACCACGTTGTTTCATCAGGGTATATTTTCTCAATTGTTTTCTTCTGTTTTATTTGTTTTTTTTTCTTTTCCTTTCTGTTTCTTTTCTTTTCTTACTCAATTATCGCTCACAGTGGCTCCGTAGCGGGCGATCATGGTGCTGCTCTAAGTGTCGTTAAGTGTTTTTTCGTGCAATGAGAGCGCCCAGAGGTATCCCGATCACAGCAGTGGACCAATGTACCAACCAGGTACGTACGTTCCACCGAACCTTTCGATGACGTAGAGAAGAGGAAACCCTTCCGTGTATTCTGCTACGGCGCGCAAGCTGCGCCCCACCCCGTATATCCCTACTCTTTCATACCTCACTTAACTCTTTCTACCTGGAGTTTGGTCTATCATTCAAAAGCCGCTCCTCCGTTATTAGGAGACCACCCGCGTTTTACCCTACCGCTTCGCCGAGCCCCTGGGTAGTCCGTAAATGAATTGAAACCTCCTTGTCTTACGCTGGTTCCAGAGATTCCGGCGTTTTTCATCGTTCTTCCCAATTTACTACAAAATTTAAATGGTCGAATCGTCTGTCAACGAATATATACTCCCGTTGTCCCTGGGTACGGTACAGATAGGTACCACCTACTCGGTATATTTCGGAATTTCAATCGATCGATTCACGTCAAAGAGCATCATCAGGGATGCTTCGAAATTGTATTATACGAATATTCGGCAAGTTTTGAGAACAAGGAGCGAACGGACGCGACCGCGAATCGACCAAGCTCGCAACTGAATTTCACTGCATTTCTTAATATTCGCACATTAAAATCGAAAGTGCGAAGTGCGAAGTGCGAAGTGGAAAGATATTCGGACGTTGGGCATATCCGCGCTACTGCACTCTTGCGTTTAGGTACACATTCGTACATATGCATACGCGGGGTGGGACGTCCGGTGACTCCGAAAATACATCGCAGTGCGCTAATAAAGGGAGTGACGTGCTATTGAAGTTGAAGTCGTTGCAGGTTCACCGTCGGGGTATACAAAAGAATACCAGAAATAGAGATCCCTCGGAAAACAAACTGCCGGAGTCCTACCACCACCGCTATTCCCCGTACCCTTCCCCGACGTGTAGCCGAAGAATTTTAATGAAAACAAATGCAACTTGGTATCCTTTGCCGACACAATTAGTACCTACACCGAATGCTCTGAAAATAGCAACGCAAAAATATAACGGACACATGAGAAACGGCTGTGGACCGTCTTCGAGGCTTTTTTCCAGTCCTCGGACTCCGAACGTATCTATACTATCATATTCCTGTCGGGAAATGATGTTGAGGAAGAAAATTCAACCGATGACAGAGATCGTGAACAGATTCTCAAAAGGCTGAATGAAATATTGAATGGAATATTCTCGAAGTGTCATATAAATCGTCACCCCGATAATTGCATAGGAAACTGTGAAAATATTCCGGACTCACTTGACCCTCGAAGATTTATCTAGCTAATTTTTATCATATCGGAATCACGTATCTCCGCTGATAATTCATTGGAAGCAATCGTGTGAGCGGAATGTGGCGGTTGCAGTTCTTGCGCGTACATAGTTCTACGGAGCATCGCTTCGTACATCAGAGATCGAGTTTGTGTTGGTGGAGAGGTAATCAATTACAACAGTTGACAGTTGAACATTGAACGATCAACGAATTACTAGATTGACTTTGCTTGAGCCGCCTATTAAAAATACTTAACTCGATTCTTTGTGAACGGTTCATCGACCCGCGCCGGTCAGACACGAATCGCGACTCTATGTAAATAATCTCACCCCGTTGGGCCCTCGACTCTCGTAATAATGTGAGTCTAGCTCCGACCGTTTCCTACCTAACCAGCCAAAGGCTGAAGATCGAATCGTCTGCGTTCGTCTGCGTTCGTAGAAACGCGGTTTCTAATACCGGCCACAGTTCTTCCGCCGTAACAAAAAATGATGAGCTTCCGGCAGGATCTTTGGAGATGAATTTTAACCCTCCCCGCTGGGCAGGTCGTTTAACTTCGTTGAAAAAATGTTCGCCCCCCCCCCCCCCCCCCTCCCCCCCAAAAAAAACTTGATGAGAGAAAAAAGAAGGAAAAAGTTATTGGCGATGAATTATCTCCTCTCCACATTTTCGCGCGTCGGGTTATACACTGGGAATGTCCGGATGTCCTCTCCTCTGTACGCGCTTTTTCCCCATTGAAAAAGATTCACGAAAAATTACTAAAATCCATTGAAATTTTGACAATCGAATTTTTGTTACTTCCCTCGCGATCGGGAGAGAACGTTGGGATTCGGTATGAATTGGTTTTCTCTTCGTATTTTGCCCCCCCCCCCCCCCCCCCCCCCCCCCCATGAACAAGGGTATACTCACCATTGTGTCATTTCAAAGCACTTCTGGCCAAGGGCCAAGTTCTCGCGGTACCTACGAGATAATAACCGCGAGAAGCGACAGGTATAGGTACATACATACATACGTATACATCCAGACATTTCGGTATTTCACTTTCTATTCTCTCGTCACGAATGTACCGCGACTCGAACATTCGCGTTTTAGGGGGAAACGCGGATCACACATGACGATAAATTGTCTGACCTGAAATCAGGGGTAAAGTCTGCGATAAGAAATCACGGTTACATTTCAACAGCATCGAATCGAGAATACAACGAAAGCTAAGAAGAAAAAGAAAATCGCCGTGAATTCCTTCGTTCGACATTTATAGAAATAAATCAATCTCCGAATCTGTAAACTCTTCCGTAAAATTGTTTCCACCGTCGTATACACGGGTGTATATAATGCGTATAACGGCCCTACGTGCTCGTAGGCGTAAATATGTCGTAACGCTCCGAAATATCAGGCGGAGAATAAATAACCGGGTTGCCTTTGAGAATCGATGAAACACTTTTCCGCCATCCTCGAACGAGAAAACAAAGAAACAGAGCGAAAAAAAAAAACAAAAAAAAGAAAACAACAAACTGAAAAAACTGACTGGTGGCTGAGAGTGAAAAAAATACATCGATGAATCACAAATTTTGCCTTCCTTTTTTTCTTTCCGTTTTCCGTTTTTCTCTCGGCATCGCTTCGATCCATTTCTCCCGAGCCAATTACATCCGTGTCAAATATACCGAACGTTTTCCCGAGCCTGCATCGGGGAAGGTGTTCGGTTTTGTCCGCAAGTTGATTACAGATCAAGTTCTTCGTAAGCTATTGAACGAACGATGAATTTTGTAAGCATAGATGCGAAGCTCGTTAATTAATCTTCTCCTGGCAAATCGGCCTTGCCCCAATTTCCAGCGTATTATTCTGATTTCTTTGTTGCAATCTTTCTACGCTTCGTTCACGGTATGTATGTATGTATACACGTGCCTTGTACGTACGATATAACGGCACGTGATTTTGCCCCCATTGATTTTTGTTAGCCAACAAAAGATGAGGGATGAACTGTCTCGCTTTACCCCGAGGCTCTATTTTTCGCCTCGATCTCTATTCAATAATAAAATATCGGTTTAGGTACGGGGCGCAGCTCTCGTTAACCCAACCTAACCTAACCTAACCTAACCCTTGTCGAATTTGACCAAAATTGAAAAAGTTTTACGCGATCGTGATACCTAAGAGGCTAAATCTGACTTCAATGAAGAAGGAAACGAATGGAGAGTAATGCGTTCGAAGTAAAAAATTGTGAATAGTGATCACGGATCTCGAATCCCCGGTGCGAGTAGTAAAGCTCGTTGTTTCTAGGCTTTAATTTGTTGAAAGCTTGGAACGGCCGCAGAGAGATGACGACGCGAAGGAAAATAAGAACGGCGGAAGGAGAAGGGCGGGGGAGTAAATTTGCAGAAAATTCCGTTGCAGCTCGGTAACGAGCCAACCGATAAACTATCTCCGCGTGCGATATTCTACTGCATGTGAGTAGAATTCCTCGCCGGAGTCAACAAAGGAGAACAACTCCCCGCGAGGAAGTAATACTAGTAGCTTCGGCAAAGGAAAGAACTGCTTCGAGTTAACTTCTGCCACGTCCGAGCACATGTATCACCTATTCATTCGGCTGTAAAAATGATATCTCAATCGCAATCACTCCAGCGAACTAAACCTACCTACGGTGACTGTGTTTCAGGGACTTTTGTTAAAATATGTCGGTGATAGCCGCCGATAAATGAATACAAATATTCATTCCAGTCACATCATTTTACGTGTTCAATTGACGCCGAAGCGCGATTCGTAATACTCCAAGGAAGGTTCGTACTCGGCCTAAAAATCATCAGAGCTTTCATGGAGACGCAGTTCCTCTGAATCATATTCACGCAAAATCCTCGTCCCGATCGCCGCGCCCCAGAGTCCTCGAGGAGAGCAACCATTCCCTCATCTATCTCAATTGTATATAAACATGGGAGAAAATTTCTTCGAATCCGCGTCATTTCACTCCGATTGATCGCACTACGTAGGCACGAATTAGTCCGGTGTATCGGAAGTCGGGCGATAAAAACGTCGCCGAGTCTCTAACAGCTTCCGAGAGCCGCGAATCCCTGTACCGAAAATCATCGAGCGTGATAATAATGCCCTACAGAACTATTCTCCAGCGATACTCCCCGATCGCCCCCCCCCCCCCCCCCCCCAGAAATGAAGATAGAATTTAAGAACGTGAGAAGCTCACGAGCTTACTCAACGCCGTTCTAACCGCGCCCTTATCCATTCTGTGCGTGATAGAGCTGATAGGTATTATCGAGGCCATGGAGGTCGGGTGTCACGCCGCACACAGGCCAAGAGTAGACCAAGAGTAGAGGCCAGAGTCTGACATCCCAGGCCGCGCAATGTGCTGTACAGTGTTTGGCTACCGGCCTTACGGCGCGGCCCTACGGTGCTGCGAAAGACAGAGACGGACGGACGGAGCGAGGGCGAGTCGCTTCTTCTTCTTCTTCTATCCTCCTCACTCTCTGGCCCTCCTTCCGTCTCTGCACAATATTAGTATAGCAGTGACCATGACACGGTAGACAGTCTCCGACTGTACCAGATCCGTCAGATCCTGCTTAAAGCTTGTCATGTATACGTGACATGTATCAGTTCGAAGGTTATTTTCTTTCTTGCTGTTCCCTTTTAGTTTTATTTTTCCTGTACGTCCATCTACCCCGCGCGCCGCTTCCTCCCCTCAGGCCGAACACTGAGATCCGGACGCGAAACGTTATCGAGCGATCTTACAGGATTCAACGAACCGAACGATTAATTATTGTACGGCGGTGAATCCTCTGGCCAGATTTTATCACGTCGACGGAAATAACGAAGACGATTTCCCGTTGTGTATAAAATATACACATCCAGTATTTATAAGTATTCCATCGAATGCTGCAGTGGTCACGGTCGTCGATCATCCGTTCTTTCTCTGCACCGGTTTTCTCCTAATTCAGGGCCTGACTATCACATGACGCCACGTATGATCTAGTTGTGCGGATCAAGACCTTGACTCTACAACGTAGATCTACAACTGCTCCGAATTTCACACAGCGAGTGGTTATTTTCATTGGAAAATATATATATATAGAAGTTGTAGGCGGTCTCTCCGGTAGCGTACTAGTTTGTTTCCTTATCAATATAGCTGCGTGTAAATGAGCTCGTATATGTACCGTATCATAAGTCACTGGTGAGCTGATTATAAAGTCTGTTAAATCACTTCCTGAGAGGATTAAATTGCGTTTTGGAAACTATCTTCGCTGTGACAACCACCGCCCAGCCAACCCTCTACACACGCAGTTTAAACGGGAAATAGGAAGACCAGAATTTACGACATACTTCACGGTAATCTTGAGTCCACGGTCTATGCTAATGCCATATAGTAGTAGTAGTTGCGCGTGAAATTTCTCCCAGGATAGCAAAATCGGGGAAATCCTAGATAATGGCTTGAACGTTGCGAAACCTAAGGGGACCGAGAAATCTGCCCTTCATCTGCCCTTCCCTTCCCTTCCCTTCCCTTCCCTCCCTTCCCTGCAGCATGGATATTGTTTCAGGATCTCGCGATTGCCCGTGGACCGAAAGCTTTCGGTACGAGCAGTGAGACAATTCTTTGCCCCCCTCCCCATAAATATCGCTGGGAAAATCCTCCACAGATATTATCGGCGGTCAGAAAGTCGAGTAAGAGCGCGAGCGTACAGGAGGGAGCATTAATATTAAGATTTATAACGTTAATTTTCTGTTGGGGATTCTCATGTTCTAGGAGGAATCACGCTGATCGTGATTCCCGGATTTTGTATAGAAATTCGAAAATGATAGGCATAACCGCAGCATGGATGAACCCATACATATTTCGATACGAAGTTTGAGGTCTAAATTTGAGGTCGAAAATTTGGGCGAAGTATAAGTGGAGGGGGTATGAATACCTATAGATGAGGGACGCTGAACAAAAATCTATGGAGGGGGGATGAAGCAACTACCAAACGAAGGAGTTCAAAGGGATGTACCCACCACCCACCCTCGGGCGAACACGTTGGGGGGTAGTTTCAGCTCCCACAATCGAAGCCCTCGACGTGTGAAGGCGAAATTAATGTAAATCCTTACAAACCGGAAATAGTAGACAGTGGATTGTAAATGGATGAAATGGTATGAGAGGAGTGGAGAGGAGAGGCTTTATGAAACCGGAAGCAAAGTATCCGGCTGGGAAGTTCGAGAGTTTGAACAGGAGAGATGAAACCACAAAATTGCTAATCTGACTTCTATAAAGATCGAGTTAATAAGGCTACGGAATACTGGCGTGTCCCGTGAAAGCCGTAATGGAAATTCCCTCGCGATTTGCATATTCATCTCGAACCCTTGATACCCGCCGGGAGTTACGAAACGATCCAAACCTCCGGGACAACCTAATTTCTCCCGTTTTCTTTTCTTCATTTTTCTCCTTTCTTCTCTTCATCCCTTAGTATCAAAAAGTAACACGATTTCGCCATCGGCCGTCACCTGTACGTATGTATAACACGTGATAAAACATTGACCATGCTGCATTTTAGATCTGTCGAAGAAAGGTCTTGATACAGTTGCAACTCGGTTCACGACAGTCCGTGCGAAGAAACGATGAGAGCCGTGCCGACTGGCGAGCATTAATTAAGGACTTATGACTGATTCATGGGCTCCACGAATCAATAGCAGGAAGTTGAAAACGCTGAAACTCTTGTCCCATGAAAAGTGACGAGATGTTGAATAATGCATTCGGGTCAACTGCCGGAGCTCGAGAGAGAAGAGAGCCGGGTAGCGGACACATATTCCCGGGTGGTCATGAAACTAGCACCGGGCCAAACCAAACCGCAACTGAATCTTCTCCTGTGCTTTCGCACGAGTCCCGGATAGACCGAGATTTGAAGAGTCAATTCCTGTTTGTTTCCATGATGCTTTTCTTTCTCGATTACCTCGTTCGCGAGTTGTAGCATCGACCTATCGCCATTTCCTTGCCGTTTTATTCTCATTCGCTTCATTCGCGGTATACTGCGATGATCGCGAAACGGAACAAGTGACGTAGAACAAATGTTTCACCACTCGCGTGGTTGGCCAAAGCTCGCGTGGCCAGAGGTCAGAGGTTACCGGGATAGAGGTAACCCATACATAACAGGCAGCCCCCCACCCCATGCTTGAATTTCATACGGGTTACAAATAGCGTAGACTCGCGTGCGCAGCGAATCATGTGTACGTAGGTATGTACGTATGTACCTGCATCACGCGAAATAATATCCGAGCCAAGCTGAAGCAATATATTACGCGGATAATATTGGTATATACTATATTAGATATATTGTACATAATGAAGTTACCACTCGACTTGGAATATTGAAGGAAAGGTCACAATTCGAATTGACTCGACTCGACTGATTGAGACCTTTCCTTCAATACATTAGGTACCTATATCTGTATAACAAAAAAGAAGAACAGAATTACACATTTTTGTCAATTTTTGAAACAACTGCCAAGTCCGCAGGGGGGTTCGTCGGTAGTGCAGTGGTAATAAATTGCAGTTATCAGCCGCGAGTAAACAATTTTTTTACCACGCTTGGATGAAAACACCGGCTTTGCATGACAGTTTTGCTGGACGAGAGTAGCCGATTGCGTGGCAGTTGGGTTCGCGCATGCGCGGCCCGCAATCGCTTCACACTCGTCCCTTGGGAGAAATTTTGTTTTTCTTTCGTCCCCCGCTGAAATGCGAAGCGAAGCCCCCCCCCCCCCCCCCCCTTCCATTCGCTTGTTTCAAACAGTATCGTGTGTGAAGTTTGACGCCCGAGCGAAGCGAGCGCCGCAGTCGCACGGAATCGCCAACTCTCGTCCATCGTCACACATTGTACTGTTTCTGTATTTTGTTCCTTTTTTTTTTTTTTTTCTTTTTTTTTCATTTCTATCATCATCCTCTTTTCGTTTTTCATTCGCATCCATAATTTTCGCTTCAGGCATACCGCTGCATAATCCGAGCCAATAAAATATTCGTCTCGGTGACTCGACGACCGCGGCCGTTGAAAATTATCTTCGTTTCTATCAATTAATACCCGCGGCAGCGGTTCTAATTGACGAAGGTGAGTTCGAATTATCGAGCCACGAGAAATAGTATCTCGAGCTACAAGGCTTTGCCTCGGGAATCATATCACGCGGGGACGCGAAGTTCGATTTTTGTCCCGTGTAGCTTATACTTTTTTTCTTCATAGCCGATCGAAAATACGCGATTATTCGTGGAAATTGAATCGTTGAATTATTATTTCCAAAAGTTGAGGTTATGAGTTCGAGTTCGTGGTCAACGCCCGCGGCGGCATTTGCACCGACGGCGGGCATCGACAACCAATAATTATTGAATAAATACATTCTTTTATCGTTAAAAGTAACCGAAACAATTTGAATATGTTATGCATGTGTATGGCATATGTTGTCGCCAAGTCTTGTATACGTGTCGTAAACCAATGAATACCGATCCGTCGATTTCTTCGGCAAGGTTTCCTCTCGCAAAATTAATGCTGCCTCGGAATCGAAATAGTTTAAGATTTCTTCTTCGTTTTCCGAATCCTCGGATGAGGTCATGTTGTTGTTCATTTTCACTTCCTAACATTCAATACAAACCACGTGTCCGCGATACAAACAGAGACGCTTATTTAACCGTCGCTCGCTAACTTTCCTCCCGCATCGCTTGATCTTCGTCCCGCGACACAGATGGGGCGCGCGCTACGTTTTAGCGAGGAGCGAAAGACCTATTTTCCTCCTCCAAATCGGGGGCGAAACTGCGTACTTTCGACCGAGGTATGAAGAAAAGAATAAAACGAAACAATAATAAAAAGAACAAAAAGCCGCCGCGCTTCCTCGGTACTACAAGGTCGATCGGATCAAAGCGGGCATGAAAAGTTTTTCGTCGCCTACAATCAATCCACCAAACTCTTACAATTCAGAGTTTCGGAATCTATCAACGAAGTTGCCGATTGATATTGGGGAGGGAGAATAACTTGGGACAAAATATTTATATACAATGAATTATCGCGGTATACTTCTCATTTGCTTCTAATGATTGAAAGGTTTTTATAAAAATACGAGTGGATACGGTTAGCGAAAGAAACGGGAACTACGACAACAAGGGAAGAAATTTGTTCTGTGAGAGTTTGATCCGACTAAGTAGTGGCTCAGCGTTTTCGCTATTTATGTACGAGTATTAAGTGGCTCAATCTCTTGTTTGCGATTCACGGGGTTGCGGAGGGAATTGATTCGGTCCGTTGGCTGTACCGGCGAAATTGGAGGGTCGGAGAATTGCTGGATTTCGCTGGGTGTACTCCCCCGGCTCCGCCGCGCGTCCCTTCGGTCGCCGAGGTTCGTTAGTGACTTTATAATAATGAGGGGCGGGCGGCGCGGCGGCGGCGATTGCGTTGGAAATACGGCTCGAGATTGGAAAAATGAAATCGTTCCTAATCAGTGTTCCTTGGAGCGTTGAACGAAAGCCGCGAAAGTGGTTCACCCGATATTCCAACCCCGCAAGATTCGAACCTCGCAAATGATGCGCTCAGCCATCGTCTGCGCACGCACGTCCCCAAGAAAAAGGAACGGAAAACAAATAATAATGACAGAGGTAAGCCGATGTGCGAAATCGCGGATTCACCGCGGAACCAATCCTTCTCATTGTCGGATACAAAGAGACGCGCTAATTGTTCGTTGCGACGAAATGTCGTAGTAAGTAATTAATAAGCCTCACTTCGATTCCAAATTTCATTATCGTTTACACAATTTTTTCATACAATATACGATAGATTTCCTGGGTAGGTGTTATACGATTTGAGAACTTCAACGTTGAGTTCTAGCGTTGGTATAACGGCCGAGCGAATCGGTAGCGGCGAAGGAATTTTGAATCGTGGATTTCAGTTGCAAATGCAACAGCGGCAGCAGGTCCCCTACATTCGCGAACATCCAAAAAGAGAATTCCTGATTTTAAATCGCGAGTCCAGTTTCTTGCTTACGTAACCCGGGTCAATGTTTTGGTTCGCGGCTCAACTGGTTTAATGGATATTCCTGCATGAGGCAACGGCGAGTACCGTAAGCAGGCGGGGGCGGGGGCGGGCGCTGGGTGTAAGGGTGTGTTTCGAAGCGTGACCTGGATGAAGTACGCGTCCAGTTTTGCCCTGGGTCGGCTTAGCCACGGTCACGGAACATCGACGTGGCCATGAGTTCCAAAACCTAAGCCCAAACCCAGAGCCTCGCTTGCTTCTCCCGTGGAGGGAGCGACCCGCGCGCTGTAAACCTAATCCTGGATAGGATTTGCTAATCCAGGGTTGCGGAGTCGGTCATTATTTGGTGTCGCGGTGTCCCCAGGGTGCGGAGGTGGATCGAGGATAGAGCCCTCTCCTACACCCGCGTGGTCTTCCACCTACTTTCATCCGGCAATGTATCACCGCTTCCCCGGGCTACACCCTTAACAAGATATTTTTGTCCCACTCCCTCCGTCGCCTGCGCCTTTCCTCTTTCCCTTTTTCCCGCCTACACCGGAAATGATGGGATCTCAGTCCTGAGCGATCTCTAGTAGGTAGGCAGGACTCTTTCTTCCATCGTTTTGTGCCAAGTGTTCCCGAGCGTAGGAGAGAGCGTAGGAATTGGCTGACAAATGCGTATGAGGAAATTGCGGACGGAGTGAATTCTGGATAAATTAGGAAACTTTAACATTTTTTAGAACGTATAAATACCTACCTGTACCACTGCACCTACCTATGTACAGGGAATCGTGGGGTTGAAACGTACACTGCGCCCATCCCCTGCGAAGCAAGTGGAGCTGGTGGGAACGTTGTAAATTAGACTTGGCCTGGTTTAGGTCGGGCTGGCACCCCCTTACCGTAAACCTTCGTAAACCACCCTGAATCCGCCGCCTGAACCATTCCAAGCACCTCCGAACCCCCCCGCGGGGCAGGGAAGTGGGGCAGAAACTAAACTCTGCTCTTACACCGTTTTCGCAAAGCGTTTCGCGTTCCGGATAAAGAACGCGCGCTCCTAATCCAAGAGATTACTAATATTTCCTGGTGTATAATTTACGAGGGTGATATTCCCCGCGACTCTGCGAGTAAGTAAGTATACGTAGGTAAGTACTGCGAGTGAGGAAAAAGAAGAACGGAACGGAATAAGGAGGGAAGGAAAAGTGTGAAGCTTGTCCTGGCCGTGAACCGAGAATTGTTGAATTCCGTCATTTCGACGATATATTGTCGAAATGGAAATGTTCGTATCGCGGACGTCCGACGCGGTGCCGAAAATAGTAAACGAAATTTGTGCGCGCGTAAATTATATAGCTGCGTACGCGGGTGGAGATGAATCTTTTTCAACTGCCTATGTATGGATTTTGTCGTCGAGCGAGCTGTAAGGCGGGAAAATCCCAGAACTCCTGAGGGCTATAGAGCAGCCGTAACTTTCATTACAGTGCCGTCGCGTTGGAAGCGGGGGCACACGCAGCACTTCGTGGCAGACATGGCCTCCCCGCGGTACGATACATAAATAACGATATCGGTGTTTCGACGAAGACCTCCAACCACCCTTCGGCGGTTATCGTTGCGCCGATTATATCGAGCTGCAACGAACGCCCGCTCTGGTATATAGAACGACGCGACCGAGTGTGCTGCGGGATTCCCGATCGATCACCGCGCGAACTCGGAAGGCCTAGATTCCGGACCCGGATCGAAATTCGATGACGTATGTGTGAGGCCCCGCGGAGCCTTGAGAATTGCTGGCTCCCGGAAGACCTCGTCTTTCCGAGCCCGAAATAGTGACGTACCTATAATGTTTCGGAGGTCACGGTGTTCCTCGCGAGGTTGACGGGCTTCGTCTCGCGATCGCGCTACTGCAGCTTCATAAATAATGCAGGCCATCCGGGCTGCCCTATCCCGGTTCCAGAACCGCGGCCTATACCCCTCTACAGTTTTTCTCGCCGGAGAGGAATATCATGCCGGAGTAAATGCGCGGCTCGCTGCGATCGACGATCATAAACTATCAAACGGAGTTCCTCGGTGCGAGGTAACGGACCCCGCGTATTCGCCCGATTGGGGGAAAAAAATGGTCTCCGTTTCGTTTGGATTCTATTTTTTTTTTTTTTCTTCTACTCCAGCGGAATCATGCGTCGTCGAAGGGGAAACAAACTTTCGAGGCACCTACTGCGTTGCGTTCTAACGAAGCACAGCTGCGTTTATAGTCGGGCGAGAATCGACGCGTGCGCAACGGATGGACCGGCCGAAACCGCGATGATAAAAAACGCAATGCGAGTCGTAAACTCTATACCGTTGAGCTTCGCAATACTTTTGAATACACGGCGGCGATGGGTTGGCAAAAGTTTATTAAATAATTCCATGCCCGTATATGTGTGCGCATTTGTATCTATGAAACCTCAGCTCGTAGGTACGTGTACATACATTCATGTATTCCTGTAGCTATCCTCACGATACAACTATTCTACTGTTGCCGTTGAATTTAATTACTGGAAGTAGTAAAATATGAATGCCATTCGCTGGCTGCGCAGGTAGCTCGAGGGTTCGGTATGCGGGGGTTGGTAAGAGCCGGAGCCGAAGGAGGAAAGCGGGGCTGCTACTTCCACAGAGCCGAGTAATAATACGGGTCGATCGATAGAAGGCGGATGGCAGATGTAGCGTATGTAGCCGCGGTGGATGAGTCTAGTTTTAAAGTATAATTTCTGGGAGGGCGCGAGAAGGAGCGGCGAGGGAACGGGTCCGAGTAAACAGTCGCGAAAAGGCTGCCGCGATTTTTTGCGAATATTCAAACCGAGGATCCGAGATCTTTCCCAGACTCAGGACGGTGTGAAAATAAACAGCGGGAAAGATCAGCGAATGAAAGTTTTGTAATTCACAGCTCGAGGTGTTGCGAACGAAATAGCCGATACCTCTGGCTCCGTGGTCATATAGAGAACTGCAGGAGAGAAAATGAACCAGGGATTTTCATGCCGAGTGTTTCGTAAGTGTTACACTCCACTCGACTATTTTTAAGAGTTTTCAAATCTCGCGATTCGTATAAGAGCCAGGACGAAGACATTAAACTCGTAAAAAAATTGCAGTACAAAAGTCTCGAGCTTACGTACTTGCGGAGTCGTCGTTAACCCGTTGACCCAGTAACGAAGACTGCTCGGCGCTGTACCTACCAGGGAGCGAGGGAACGAGGGAACAAGGGAACGAGGAAACCGTCGCTCAGCGAGGGTCAACTGTTGCCATGGATACGAGGCGGAAATGAAATGCTGGACTTCTGGGATACTAGGTATAGAGAGCCGCTCGTGGCCATCGGGGAAACACTCCGCCAGGGAAGATGAGGAGAGTCTCGGCATTTTGTATCTTTATCGTATTCCTCCGTCATCCCCAAGTTTCCAGTTTGTCAAATTCAGTCTGCCCAGCCTTCAAACGCACCGCAAGAACCACGCGGGGACGAGTAGCTGCCAAAGACAGACCGTCGACTCCCCCCATCCGGACAGAAGATAACAAATCCTAAAACGTAGACTGGGTAGTGGGTACGCCTGCGGAGCTTCAGGCCCATAATCGTCATCTTGAAAATATACGAGCTCGTCGTCGTAGGGGATGTTATTTCAACTGCCCAGATTTCCGTTGCCCATAAAAATAATGGGAGGGAAGAAAATAGGGAAAAAGGGAAACTATTCGAAATAAAGGTTTCCCGGTTCCCGGTTCTGCGGAAACCTTCGGACCGAAATGTGCTCTATGACGAGAAACGAATCCGTGGAAAATTTCCAGTATCGATTCACACGTCTCGAGGATGTATATACGTTTCTAAATCTCGATAGTTTTCATGAAGATGCGGAGCGTAGCTCCATTTTTTCACGGACATTGAGAAAGCGATACTGACTTCGGACAAGCGACGGCTTATTATATCAACGGCAGATTTTCCGACTTCAGAGTTTCTGCGTGCCTACTACAGTCTGCAGCAGTAGGTGCAGGATATTTTGTTGGGCGGACGAGCTCCCTGGACTCTGGAGGGAGAAATAAGCTTCTAAATCCGTCGTTTTAATTCCGAAAGGCGAAACCAGCGCCAGGGGCGTTTTCTCCCTGAATCGAGACCCCTTGAAAAGGCAACGCCGCTGACGAGAAACATACTTTCAGTGTCGCGGCCTTCCAGTATCAGGGTCAGTTTTTTGCTTGCCAGAGCTTGCCTCGTCTGTTTTAATGGGATTCAAGTGTTCTGTCCAAAGGTTCTTATCTTTCGGCTTTTTCCCCCGGCCCTCCTACACTCGCTAGCTCTCTTTATCCTCCTCATTTTCCTTTTGCCTCTTTGCTCGGTCCCTTTGGAGGTATGCCCACCCACGAGCCTCGCCTCGCCTTGCCTCGTCTGGTCCCGCGTCTCGTCTTTCCCTGAAAATTACCACAAAGCGGATCGTTATTTATATTCCCAAGAGAATACTTACCTTCCAATTTCAAAGGGAAAATTATCACAGAATTTCGAATACTCTGCGTATTCCCGAAAAGTTATCAAAGACGCGACCCGAGCGACGTGACGCGACGAATACACCGACTCGGCTTAACGCTACGCATCGCTCATTCAATTCATTCCAACCCGAGTCGTATTCGAGTACCTACCAACATCTCAAAGACTTCGAAGCCGGATGATCACCGACTGCGAATCTACAATTTTCGGCAATTTGATCAAATTTTCAGTTTTCACCACGGTCTGAAAATCCCTGCGTCTTCGTCCGGGACTAATCTTCTCTCCAGCTTGTCTCCAAAGGGATCCGCCTTCTCTGTATCGTTGAGAAGCGGACGCTTTACAACGTCTGAGATTCTAATAGACCGATATTATTACCCACCTCGGCTTTCGTCCTGTCATTCTCGTTGTAAAAGAAATCTGCTAAACTATCTGCAGTAGCGCACCTCGTACCTCGCACCTTATACCGGATTATGTTCTCGCTGAATAAGCAACAGCCTGTCATAATAGGAAATATTACGAATAATACTCACAACAGCTCGGACGTTCGCAGTTGTATTCCAGCTGAAAAGCGGCTAGTATAGTGAGGATTCGCCACCGAAAGGGGAAGATTGTGATTTTTGCGACCCTCCGTATCCCACACCTGGACCAGGTCGCCAACGACGGACAATACATGGAACGCAAGACGACAGAAAAGGCCGATTGAAAAATAATTCGCCCGCGACGGGTAAATTTTTGGCGAACTCTACGAGCATCCTGAAGGGGGTAACTTTTTTTCCTCTCTATCAAGATCGCAACGTTGGCCCGATTCATTTCCCACTGGATATCCGATGACCCGGTAATGCCGCGCATCTGCAGAAGGGGTGGATCGGTTAGCTGAACACGATTTAAACGAGGGTTGGTCATTTTTAGACCAGTTGACCAGCCGCAGAAGTCTGCATGCGATAGGAGACAGGTGATGAGCGATCCCTCCAGAGGTAGATAATAGGGTTGAGGATAAAATAGTTGAGAATTATTCAGGGAGCACAGGGCCACCGGTTCGGTAGGCCGAACAAAAAATTACTGGGATAAGAATCGGGAATGTAGGTACGTAGGTATTACGACCGGTGTGTGTGTACGTAATGCGTATGATAGAATCTACGATTTTTTTTATCAGCCAAAATTGTTGAGAATGGTTAAACCGAAATCTCCAACTGCAGGTTTGTTTTATGTTTCCGTCATCATCCGCGTTAAGTACTGTTATAAAGTTTTCTCAGTCTACTCTCGAGCCGCCGCGTCTGTAACTGTTGCTGTTACTCCCACTACTACCACGAGTTTAAAAGAAATCTACGAGTATGGTATAGCTCGAGAGTTTGATACTCGTGGATGCGATGCGACACGATGGGACCGTGTCATTTTACGTTATAAAACTCTATACGGCTGTTCGAAACTGGAGACTGTCGTAAATTAACATAAATCCACGATTTGATAGTATTAACGTATTTCCAAATTACCGAATATTCCCTGCGTCCGATTCGTTAGCTTCCCAATATTTTCTCTTTTCTGAAAAAAAAAACAAAAAAAAAACAAAAAACCCCGAACAAATGTTCCACAAAGAGGGAGAAAGAAATATTTCGGGATAAAAAGTCAACTTGATTAATCAGCCGCGTCGGAGAAGATATTTCTGTCCCAGACGTGGGATGGGAACAGTTTTTAATGATCCTAAATGCGACGAGGAGAGATGAGGAAAACTAAGAAATCTGTTCGCTCGCTGTAATCTCCCTCTCCGGAGCGATACGCCTCCTGTTCGATTATTATCCTGCCTGCGCCGCGGGTTCAGCGGTGCAGCGTTAGTATTTAATTTTGCGACACGTAGCCCGGCCGTGATTCGTTTTCTCTGGGACGTGCGGTGAAACAGGGAAACGTACAAGAACTTCGGCTGGGAGGCCCTCGGAGCTGATTGTGAGCGTGGAAAATTGTGTTTCTCGCGTGAAAAACGTTCCCTGTTTATCGGGGCACGTTTAACCTTATCTCGGCCGGGCTCCGGGCGCGCCTCGGCCAACCGTCTGGTAATTACGGATCCTCCTACGTCATGCATTTCCCGAGCCCCGCGAACATGAACATGAACGTGAACGTGAACGTGAACGTGAACGTGAAAACCTAAAATATACGGAATCAGATACAGCTTCTTCATTTCCTAGTCCATGTTTTCAATGCTGGTTGGGGTGATTATAAATTTAGTCACGACCCAACGACCCGCGCCCACGCCCACGCGCACATCCTCGGTCCATGCTCAATGTATTATGTATGAATGTATATGTACGTACGTACGTATGACTACGTAACCGCATACCTTGGCAAGGTACACGTGTATGGGTATGCATAGATAAACGCGCCGACGACGGCTAACCTTTGCTTTTCATTAAGTCAACAGTTCAGCCAGCCTCCCCCTCCCCCCTACATATGTAAATATAAACGGTAACTAATGTATCTGACTAACTGCTGTACATGTATATATACATATACATTGCGTACATGTGCCTTCGTACCTACCGATTCGATTCTTCATCGAGCTTGTCCTCGGCCGAGTCGAAACTTGGAATATCTACTGCCGCGCGCCGCGCCGCCCCGTGACGACTATACACATGTGTAAACATTTTTAAAGAGAACCATCCCGGCTCAGATGGAAGTCCCGCATGTACATACCTATGTCCCGTTTAGTCCCGTCGCGTCCCGATCCTGTCGCGTTATGTCGTAGCCCTGAATATCGGACACAGAGAGAGAACGTCAAAGAGGAACCCGAGGCTAATCTGATCAGAATAAGTCATCTGCTCCTGTAGGTAGTGCCGGGGGCCGGGAAAACGCCGCGTCGCCTCCTTCAGATTCGTTTGCTCCTCCTGGTCCACGCCGCGTATCGTATACATAGGTATAACACGTTCGGCGGGGTAGAGGTAATGGATTCTCCGCATCGGCCGGAGGACCGATCATCAACGATAAGAAACGCACCGCGCCGTATTACTCCGTGGGCGAAAATATTGAGCCACCCTGGAGAAACTGGAGTTTTCCTTCATTTTTCCGTTCCCATTTTCCTCCGCATTCGCATCCAAGCTCCAGTTTTATCATTAATCAAAATGGCTGTGAAACGTACACGAGGAACGGGAAAGATCGTGTGGGATTTCAACATACACATACCTATATCGCGTGACTAATGGGAGAAGGACGTAGGTGACGAAGAGTGCGAGTTCAACGCGGAAAAGGCGTATGAAAATAGTAATTTTCCACACGAGTGCGTAAAATAGGATTTTACACACCGAGAGCGATTAAAGCGCACGAGGGGCGGCGAAGCCCCGCCCGGGTGTCGCGTTTGATCACACGGGGATGTGAAAACCTCGCGCTCGTCTATCGAACAATATTTTCCGACATTTTGTCGCAAAATGTCTTTTTACCGATCGAAAGAAAAACGGTTGAAACGAAAAAAGCCGCTGCGTTTTTCGAGTCAAAAATCGAAAGGCAGAAGGGTGTAGGCGCCGCGAATACGACCTTTTCGCATCAGTCTTCGTGATTTTTTTTTCATAAGTTAATGCCAAAAGGACGTAAGAGGCGAAATGTTTTTTGTTTTTTTTTCGTCGGACGGAAAACTTCTGAAACGCAAAGATTTATCGATAGTTGGAAAAAGTCGAAAATTTTTGATATTGTAGAAGAGAAAATGTCGAGGCTGCAGTTCGTAGGTAGTACACATGATCTAAAAACTTCTGAATCGCGAAGATTTATCGATATTGCGACGAAAACAAAAATTTCGCCGATGCACCCCTATTGGCATTAATTTATCCGATTTCTCACATTTTTCCAACAGCTAGAGGCGTATCTCCGGCGTTTCTGTCTTGTCGCTTTGATTTTTATGTTAACGTATTTAACGTATTTTTTCGTTTCGAAGATTTTCTAGTCGAATGAGTGAAAAGCAAATGCGCCCTTCAGCCTTTGAAAATTGCAAAAGGGCGCAAACATGTCGCTTTACGCCCTCTTTCCACTAGTCACCCGATTTGTACGGGAAGTAGCTGTATATAGGTACGGAAAAGAGATAAATTTTCCTTTTCGAGATTATGTTTTGTTAAAAAGAAATGGGACAAATAACGATAAAAAAAAACCACGAACCGTAATCAAATTTTTCAACATTCAGATTCTCGTGCGTGAAAAAAAGACAGATGCTTTTGGTCGTATATATGCATGTACCTACTCTATTCATATATCCGTCGGCGAGTGTAGCAGGGTAGGTATATTTAAGACATTATAAAGTGTATCTGGCGGCGAAGTGACGGGGATGCGCACACGTGGCGGGTATATCTTGTAAACTATCTGTCTCGCGCTGTCGTTGTTCTCGAAGCTATACTCTTTCTCCAGTGTCGAATAGCCGCGAGGCGCGTACGCGATGTAGGTACGTATATACGTACGCGTCTCGCGCCTCGTGAACTTGCGCAGGTTGACTGATGCGAGAAAAGGGTAAATATCTCATACGAAGATTCTCCCCAAGATCTCGAGCCTCACACGTACCTCCGTATTGTAACGAGCAATAGTGTGGAGAAAATATACTGCTGTGCGTATCAAACGAATCACAGAGTCGGCTGTTATGTGGGAATGAAGGAAAACCGTAGAGTATAGTATATGTAAATGTATATGTACATGTACATGTGTTCATGTGCGTAGGTACATGCCTACCGCGGCGTAGCTGTAGTGAAGTCAGTGAGGTGCAGGCTCGGACCACCCTAATTACCAAAAAATGCGTTAATTAACCGGGCGTGTAATTTCTTACACTTCTTTCCGTCTAGAAGAATTTCTACGAGGCTGCACCGCTGAGTACGTATACCTACCGAGATGAACTCTTAATTTTTATGGCCCTGGAGCTATGTTACTCTCTATAACTTACTGGTAGGCAGACAGTTTTCTTGTTGGAGATATTTTTCTTCTTTCTTCGTCGTAGTGTCTCGAATTTTGATTCGGCTTGCGAAACTCCTGAGCAACTCTTGTTCTTTTCCAAATTCTGTATATAGTGTGTATACGAGTACATCAGATCCGGAAAGCTCCGTGCGTCGATTTCGCGGTCAGGGGATTGATCGGAGGAGGAGAGGCGGCGGCATGCGATGTATGCGGTCCGAAAGCTGAAAGGTTATTGCTTGATGCAATAACGCAAGTTTTCACGTGCCGTGCCAGGAGGCAGCGGATCAAAGAAGAAGAAGAAGAAGGAAAAGGAGAAGGAGAAGAAGTAGAACGAACGTACTCGATATTACTATAAAAATCTATTTTAAGAACGCATCGTCTTTTCGCTCACGGGAATATAATTCTTCACACTCCGGCCGCGCGGTGGAGACGACCGCGACGCAACGCCGACGCGACGCGACGCGACGGCCCTCGCGAGATACTGTAATTGAGCCCAATTATTCTATTAAGCTGATATTTAGGCGTTGCTAAGTTGCGCGCTAACTTTAAAATTGAACCATGTTTCTAAACTCCCAAACCTCGTTAGGCGGCGCGCTCCCTGATGAAACGCGACACTCCTGGCGGAGTGATTTCACAATCACGGAATCGCCTTCTTTCGGGTTTCCGTTTTTTCATCTTTTTCAATATTATATATACATATATATGTACACGATCCCTGAAAATTGATTTCTCACGCAAAAACGTCGACCGCGATCGCAATAATACGGTACAACCGATTTCGCTTCCTGATGCAGTACAACGCTCCAACAAACAATTATCCACCCTTCTGTTTTTTTTCCCCCCTTTTTCAACACTGACTTGCGATACGTTTTCACCAAATTTACCTAACGACGTGCGCAAAGTTCGTCTTTGCACGCGGTTCTGAGCGCGCAAACTGGCCTTTTCCCGCGCGCAATTTAGCGTGCGGTAATGAATTATTTTTGCCTGCTCGAACGGTCTCTTTACGTTTTTTCGTGCGGCAATGAAAGCACTCCTGCACTGGCAACTGAGCGATAGCACACCGCACACCGCGATCGTACCCATACCTTGTAGCTGTTTGTTTACATCGTGTTTTTCGTAGCTTGATGCGTTCTGAATATCTGTTTGAACCTGTTCAAGCAGCAGTATTCAATAGAGGGAATTGCAGAAGGCAGTCAGTCGCTTGTTTGGTCTCGCGTGTGCCGGTAACAAAAAAAAAGTTACGAAAATGAGTGCGAGTTATAGCGATGGTGCTGTAGGAGACGATGTGCCTGAAGAAATGATACAACCTGCAAAGGAAATTTCTTTGGATTTAGTGCCTACTGTTTGTAAGAAAAAATACACTGCAGATTATGATCAATTTAAGGAATGGCGGCGCACAAAAAATGCGAAGTCTTTCGCTGAAGATGTGTTTGTTGTGTATTTTAGTGAATTATCGAAAGCGTTCGCTCCATCGAGTTTGTCGTCTAGATTTAATCGTCATTTTGGGTTTGAAGCAGCAACTTGATACGGACATTTTGTTGACGCAATTTGACCGCTACTTTATATTTCAATTTACTGACGAGGAAGAAACTGATCTATTATTATTAAGATATATTTAATTTATGTAATATAAATTAAGTATAATCGATTTCCGATCAAAAAGTCTAATAATCGATGTAGTATGAATGATCAAATTAATTTTTGATTTAATGTCGATAATTATTTGTTCAACAAGAATAACTATAATACTAACAATCATATTATCAAAAACAATAATATACCATCGAGAAAAAAATTCTCCCTTTGAATGTGGATTTGATGCTAAAGATAAAATACGTTTACCATTTTCTTTACGATTCTGTCTCATTGCTATTATTTGTTTTATTTTTGATGTAGAAATTGCTTCAATACTGCCAATAATTTTAACTATAGATATTTCATATTATAAAATTTGACTGACTGTAACATTATATTTTAGTTTAATTTTAGTTTAATTTGGGGGGGGGGGGGGGGGGGGGGTCGGTGGTTTGCGTGCGATTGCGATTGCTCTTTCACTCATCTAGTATTCTTTTACAGGAGTGATTTACGTATTAATTTGTTAACAGCGCTCGAACTTTGCACAACTTGTTAGGTAAAATGGTGTACGATACTCTAATGACATTCGAATCTTTTCTCTCTTCCCCGATCTCGCTCCTGCGATTATCGATGGGGATCAATTTTCCCCCGTTTTACATCATGGATCTCATCTTTTTCTTCGTCACCGCTCAAAAAATCCCTCCATAGGTACCTACCTAACTCTAATTTTCTAATTTTGCGATAGGTGTGTGTAGCAATATTCGAGGGAAGCGTGGAGGCGGGATTTATGAGAGCGTCGCGGAGCGTTTCCATTACCGGTGGTATCTGGTTCTGGCAAGTAGTTAGTTAGGCGAGGTACTCGGATTGCTCGTACAGTTCTATGAACAGGAGACAAATATATTATAACACGGAGGAGAGTGTTAGAAATCACAGAAGCCGTGTAGGAATAGCCGGAGTAACCAGCAGCTTATCGATCTATCGGAGTACGTACGAATGTCCGCGCTATAGCGGACCCGCGGATGCCTCAGAAAAATGAGAAAAAAACCAGAACACATATTATACATACTATATTGTATGTTTTCTCCATAATTCTCTTCCGTAACCATCGTAGTGATATAATATGCGTGTTTCCCGATCCCGTTCGAGTGACTCGATGACAAGTCGAGAGGAGAAATTGGCGCCAATTTATTCAGACGCGATTTAACGCTGCCTAGTTTTCTTGAACACCCGAACGAACGGCTGCCTGGCCCTCGTCTTATTAAAAACTGAATCAATCCCCGCAGTAGGTAGCGAAAAATTTACCTCGTCAATACTTCAGGGTCACTTCCGTCGACAAAACGTCGTCGCTTTTCGCCTTTACTAATCGCGAACTGATCCCTCAACCCGAAACGTTCGATCGAACGTTTCGATCTTCACGCGACACTCGTGCCGAACACTCGAATCCACCGATTCAGTTATCTTGCGGAAAAAATTTACGGTTACATCGACAATTAACTGCACCTCGACGAAGATCGGGAACTTTTTCGACCTCTTCAATAAACCAACGTACGTGCGAATGCTTGTAATTTTCTCACCTCTTTTTCATCATTCCAATTTCACTCGCGCCACGGTTGTTGATCTTCGGGGAGAATCTAGCCCGCCGTCCGGCGCGGCGATCCGATGCGACGACGGTGATAACCGATAACTGCCCGGCGAACAAATGTTGCGTGTTCGTAGGTGGCGCATAGCCCCGAGACTTGACATCGGCCTCAGCGGTTAACAGTACCAGCTCCGCAGGCCGGATACATCGCGCTACCGCCGCGCCACGACTTCGTGCCTGATCGGGGCATACATATTTTTTCGACGTAACAATAGCGCGCCCATGGCAGTAGTTTTCACGAGCAGCGGGTATAGCAGCCTGTAATTTTTCCCGTACAATTCAATCGCGAAGGGGGGAACACGTAGGTATTTCTATTTATTAGGTAAAAGCTCGTTCACGCGCGGTCCGACATGAGCTTGACGAGGTGTAAATCATTAAAGATTTAATAGCCGACGGATCGTCAACATGTCGAGCAAATGATAGGCATCCATTATTACGGTTGCACATAGCTTTCGAGAAGCTCCATCCAGCGGTCTATGTACGTGACTGGGGGTGAGTCAGTGTAATGGGTCGTCGGCATGTGCCTAACACATATCCACGTCAAAGAGGGTATTCCCCGTTAAATAAAGAGGTGAAAAATACTCACCGAAGGAAGCAATGAAAGTATAAATACCTAGTTACGAGTTTTCCCCGAACGAGGGGGGCCCTCAGACTTCTGATTGCGAGCTTTTACGTACGTGAGTACGGACGTCTGTGTACAGCTTCTGTTCGTTGGGTTTCGTGTTTCTGCGGCTGGCTCCACTCTCCTCCTCCTCGTCCGCTCTTCCTCCATTTTTTTTTTTTCACCCTACCTAACGCCGGATTTCGTTAGCACCGGAGAACGAACACTAGGATCTTCGCGGAGCCTTAAAAGCGGGCGTACGTGCGTACATACGATCGCGCGTGTAACATTCCCCACGTACATATACGCCGGGAGGATAAAGTCGATTCTCATTTATCCAGCACATACACGATTGGAAATGCTTCGAAAAGTAGAAAGACTTCGGATCAGAGATTTTTCTCTGTTCTATCTTTCCACCTAATGTCAGTTTTGGTAGAATGGCCCTCCGATTCCATACTCCAGAAATTCATCGCGCGCTAACTACTTAGGTATTCAATCCGTTCGTATATCCGGCTACTTTTCACGATCGAAACAGAATTCCGGTGAAATGGCTCCGTGAAAAGAAATCTCCCTTGAATTTCGCGTAGTAGTAGGTATCTTTTTGTCTTCTCTCCGCGCGTAAACCCGCGGCCATCGCGCATCGGTGGTAGCACGTATATCCATAGTTTTCCGTCTGGGTCTACGGATGTGGGATGGAGAAGGAGTACGGCAATTTTCAGGAGCCTCGAGGCTCTGAAAGTCCGGCCAGGATATTGGAAAGTTTATCTTGCATGGATGGCACGGTTGTAAACTATGCATCTGGATTTCCATTCAATAAAGGGATGCAATGATTCAGATGGGCAGGCCTCAGAAAAAGGTGCAATAAATAGGCCAGAAACGTGAGCCGCATGTTTCCAGAAGCTAAGGCTCGTGGTTATATATCCAAGCGGAGAGTGGCTCTGGGTTTGGTGGATTCACCAAACCGGCGAGGACTAGCGGCACGGCGCGGCGGGGCTACGGATGTGGGGCGGAGGGTAGCGAGAGTATCAGAGGAAGGAAAATATGATCGGAATAAATTCCCTTGTTTGTTCGGGAGGCGAGAGAAATTGGTAGGGACCAGCCACACCGAGCATGGTCATGTTCGATTGGTTCACGTCCAGGTCCAGGTTCAGAGGTTCGGTTTGGGTTGGGCATAGGCTTACGCTAACCGACTAAAAAGTCGATATGTAAAATCGAAGCTACATAAATTTTCGCGCGAATATAGATAACAAAAATTTGCCCAATCGACGAGCTTAGGAATCAGCCTTTGAATCCGAATGTATGGAAAGTGTAGTTGACAAAACTCTACGTCCGCTGCAAAAGGTAGGAAAGCAAGAAAAGAAGAGACTGCGCCGGTGATGGGAGAGAGAGGAACAGCGGAAAAGGAATCACGAGAAAAAAAACGAGAAGGGTCAATCTGCGGGGTATAATTTCATATCTGCGCAACCACATCTGGAACATAATTTTTGTTCTCTTATCGTTAAACCTGATCTCATCGGATCAGCGGAATTCAATGAAACCCCGTGATCCATCAGAACCCCGCGATCCGAAAGAAATTGAGGGAGAAAATTAAATAAATCGAAAAACAACCCCCGCGCCCCCGTCCGGTCGTCCCGATATGCGCTCTGCCGGTTCCATTGTAAAATTGATTAGGAAGATTTTTGCGGGATGAAATCGCCCTGAAATGTTTAACGATAAAAATTGAGAAAAAAGAAGAGAGATGAGAAAAAAGTGAATTGCGAAAAACAGAGATTTGAATCGGCCGCTCTAAGGTGAACTGCAATGCGGAAAACGACCGGCTAGGTGCAGCTGGTTTACAGTTCATACCAGGGGTGCGCGAAAGCCATACACAGACACGCACACACCCGTGTCTTTGCACGCCCGAATGAGTATTCCCACGGCGACCATAAAGCTCGGGAGGGTAGAGTAGGTCGGTATACGTATAACGTACGTATGTAATATCATCATGGTGAACCGTGGAACCGAAATATTGCGATAAGCTCACAGACTTCGAGATCTCCGGTGATAATCATAGCGAATGGGGACGAGGGCCGTGCTTCGATCGGGCCAAATCCAAGCGGCGGTCTATTCTCCACAGGTTTGGTACCGACATTAATTCAGGACTACGTGCGGTATGAGCTGAAGTACACGTATGCTGGGTAGGTATAACGTGGCACCTCGTTGACAGACGTCAAAAAATGTCACGATATAGTACATGTATGTACGTAAGTACATAGTGTGTGTAAAGTGAATCATAGAACGGGAAAAAGTATTTCAATTATAACGGTGAAGAAGAAAAGATTCTCGAGCTAGGGGTGGATTCGCTTGCCGATTGCCTTTCTATATTCTGCACATTCTGCGAGTGAAGTCTAATAAGCTCTACACTTTGCTATGATCGCGGTTGCTCGAATGCCAACCGGGAACAGGTATAGTAGTACCGGGATTCCGGTTGACCGCGTTCAATCTCGCTATAACTCGGTCGAATAGGTACTAATACTGCGCTATAATCCATCTGAGAAATGACAACAATTATTCAAAGCGAATGAGGACGACCGCGACGCCGGCGGTACTGTGCCAGTGCCACCACTCGGAGATCGCATATGTCTCGAAAATGGGGTCTGGGACTTGGCTGAGACACCCCTCGCCGCGCGGGGTGTGGGAACTGCGCGTGTGTGTGCTTTTTTATCTTCATATTGCCACGAGTTTAATCCCGCATCCGAGATTACGCCCCCGACGCATGTGTGTGTAAATGACAACAAAACCGGTCAGTTTCTGACGATCCCCGTCAGTCAACCTTTTGCCAAGCTCAGTTCCTCGCCGACACTCGACGAATCGTTCCCATGCACATCGAAGGGGTGGTCGGTACCTCCCCGACTCCCCCGCCTCCTGATCCTCTCGCGCGGTCACGGACGGAAGTCGTTACCTCATACCTGCAATACGCGAGCCCCAATTAACCGTAATTTATTCGTTGTCTACCACCGAACACGGGCCAGTCACGCTACGGTTTCCTCAAGATCCGAGATTACGGACACACACACACACAGCGCGCGCGCGCGACCGCCCTCGCCCTTTTCCGTAACTTCTTGAAAGAGAAAAAAATTGGAATGGAATAAGATTAATGAAACGCGAAAGAACTCCTCCTCGTCGTAGCTCGTTATAGGTAGAGTAGCTGCTACCTGTAGTCAGTCGCGGTGGAGTTCGCTTCGACTGCAGGGAATCGGTCGTCCGGGTGAAATGAAATTCCGACGTGCGGGGATGACCGCGCCCTGATCATTAGAACATCGCAAACTGATTACGACGAGGGTGGCCTGCGGGGAGGTTTTTTAGGGCGCGTTCGATATAAGGCCGCACCGGGCTCGGGGAGGGCTAATCCGTGGGCGGAATGAAAGAGTCAGCCTTATTGTTCGACGAGCCTATTCATTTGACGCATTATCCGGTAGGATCACAGCCCGTCGAGATCCGACTATAATTTCCTACTAACTGACGATCGCACGAGATTGGCAGCCACGTTCAGTCCATATTTACTTCTCTTTCTTCTAACGTTTTGTCCGATAAAATTACAGGCAGGCATTACCTGATCCTGGGCATTATCGCCGTTTACACACATGTCGCATGTCGCCGCGAATACCCAACCTCCGAACTCACTTTCAATTATCAATTCGGAGCCAATGAATTTCGAATTTTCGTTGAAATCGTTCGCTACGCCGCGCCGCGCCGGGTTGAACTTCGTTGACGAAGAATTCCTCTTTCGCCGATCCCTGCGGTTCCGGGACACGTTCCGTTTCGTCAACGCAGCTCCCTTCCTCTCCACCGAAACCGATATTCCGCGCTACCGCAACCTAAATGATCGATCTAAGAAACGAACCGGTTCCATTTGAACCACAGCTAGTGGACGCATTGATACGTTGTAACGGCGAGTAGAAACAGAATTGAAAATCGGCAGAGAAAAACAGTTCCACGTGGCCGAATCTCCGTATTAGGTATGCGAGTGATAGGTATATCGGTCTGGATGTTTGACGATCGACGAGAATTCGGTTCCCTGATGGTTGGAATGAAATTGATTCTGTTATTGCAGCTTGAAAGAGAACCCCTCCAGGGTTTCCCACCTGGCAGCCGGCGCGGCACCCGGGATCGTTCATAGCAGCGAAAGCGCGATGCACATTTTAACGTAAACAAACATTCGTGAATAGTACATTATTGGTCAAGGGAAAGCTTCTGATAATTGCGTCGAACACGAGGTAATAAGCTGATACCGATTCATTTGCATTCCGGATAGCTGTATAATACCTGCGAACAAAATTATCGCGGCTTGTTACGATAGTCGTGATTTGTTTGATCGAATTTGATACGACAACTATCGGTTATTCATTCGTAGGTAATCAGTAGGACAGTTCTAATCGATTTATACCTCCTTCTTGTCTCGATTTCAACTCTAATCGGGAAGATTTTCAAGCCAGATACACTCGCCGCGAGTGAGGCGGTGTTTGGATGAAGGCGATCGAGAACAAAGCTGAGAACGGACAGGAGATGAAGATAGAAGGGAGAAGGAAGGAGGAAGGAGGAAGGAGGGTCCAAAGTGCAGGCTGGAGGGTTTGGGCTAGCTTGCCAGCAATGAAAGTGGAAACAAGGGAGACACGGGGAAGGAGCAAATAGGAAAGTGGAAAGAGGAAACGGGAGAGAGGGATTGGAACTCTTGGTCCAATCTCTGTCCAATCTCAGGCATCTAGGCGCGACCCTACAGACAGCAGGGTGAACGTAGTTAACCTTGTTACTAACAGATCGATACGATACTATATCCTCCACTAAACTCTATACTCTGCTGTATATAGCTAGTAGGTACCTATGCGAGTAGGTCTACCATGGACACGCGGTGCCGTGCGATATACACTGCGTCGTATCACCGGAGTCTATATAGATGCTCTAGACTCTGGACCGTATTATGAGTATCGTAGAACGAGACGAGGGGAGAAACGTACGAAGTAGCTCACTGCCCGGCGCGCCAGGGACGGGGGAATACGAAATCCATTGACAATTATGAAGGAAAAACGGTTTCAAAAATCAACGTGGAAACAGTTTGCACGGGTGGAGAGAACGAAGATAACGCTAATTATCGAAATCGTTCGAAAACCTGGAATCGGGGTTCTGCAATGCAGGGTGCGGTCTAATGCGAAGTATCGCCTCCGGGTGACTGCAATCTTCACCGCGGGTGCTCGACTCAGATATCCAGGATAAAATTGGTCCATGACAGCGTCCCGACGCACTCACGGTAGCCGTTAGTTTCATTGCCGGTTGTTTCTTGGTTACCGGTAATTCGCGCGACCTGAATATGGAATGAAAGTGGCAATAGGAATGCGAGTGGGAATAGGAATGCGTTGCGGTTTGGCCAGCCTGGGTTTTGTGCACGTACGACAATTTGTGGAGACAGGAATGAGAAGAAGAAGAAAAATATGAATAATGACGATTCACAGAGTTGAGTTGTTCCGTCATTCTCTATCGGATCACTCATAGTGAGCCGCGTTGGAATGAAAAGAAACGGAACGTGATGAAATGGAATTCGAAATTTGTCGAAAATTTTTCACCGTTATTTCGAAAGTTGTAACAGGAATGAAAAAGCCAGCCGCTCGGCCCGACGCAAAATCTGATTAGGGGAAACCGAATTTTAGAGCATTCTAAGCGCGAGGAATGGGGTAGGGTCCCCCAGGAATTTTGGTTCGTTCCTTCTTGCCTGTGCAGTCGTTAAGCTTGATTAATGAGTCCGAAGATATCGAACCGCCGCGCCGCGTCGCGCCGTCCCGGCCCTCAGCGCTTGACAAACTGGACGTGAATTAGAGGAGCATTCGCGTAAGTTTATCCCGCACTCGAACACCGACGTGCATATTCAATTATTAAGCATGCAGCATAAATATAGTCGGTGGGTACGTGATACTCTGTAGGTATATCGGTATAAGTGGACATGAATTACGATCGCTCTTCAAACTCGAGTGCGTCGAGACCCATCCCCGTTACAGACGATCTTTCCTTATCGCGTAATGCAAGAGCCAAAGATAATGGAAACCCCTCTCTCTTCCAGCTCTGTACAGCTCACTCTCGCTTCGCGTGCTGCACCTATGTGTTCCACGTGAACGCGTGCATCGTGTATGAGCGATAATTAACGAGAGAGAGAGAGAGAGAAAGTGAGCGAGTACTAGTCTGGCCGTTCGGTTCCCCGGTATAAATAGATTCGAATGAATAGTCGGGACACAAATTGATGGGCGCCGGTAATATCGACTGTCAGTCTCCCCGGATGGAACACAGATTGGTCGTTCACCTGCCGCAGATAACCTAACCATGGCCGAACCAGAAACTCGTGTATTCGCTGCTGCTGCTGCTGCTGCTGCTATTACACGTCCCGCAGACCCGCTGTCGCCCGCAGTTGAGATCGTTAAAAATTAGAAATTTATAAACAGTTTCCAAGCCTCTAGACACCGCCGCGCCGTGTCATATTTCAATGGGCATATTGTGTACAACAATACACAGTGGTAGATATAGGCGCATATTTACGCACGCACCTACTCGCTGAATGTTTGATCAATCGTATATTTGACCGGGAGCTGGAGGTGGAAATCGTTCGCGAAATATATCTATCGAACTGTAACCAATGAGTTACGTTCGCAAGTTGTACATTGTACATTGATTTTCGAAAATTGATGAATTACAATTTTGGGTTTGTTTTTTTTTTCTTTCTCTCTCTCTCTCTCCCGTTTTACGCTAACTTTCGTACAATATACAGGTGTACACAACAACTACGTACGCGCATACTCTCGTAAATGTAATGCAATCTACGCCTCACTTCATTCAACGGTGATCTATCTCTACGTGACCTTTCTTTCGAACGATTATCCTCCCAATCGTGAGTTACGTGTGTGTGTACCTCGGGACACGCATGCGTCCGTATATGTATGTATACTGTGCATACAGGTACGCGCCTACATGAAGTTATGTCACATGGCGGAGGATACGTGCGGATTTTTTATCCTCGCCCAGTATAGAGAGCTTCGGAGGGTTGTTATAATCACGTTTTCAAACAACCGTATCGTATCGTGAATACTATTTTTTATCCCCCTTCCCCTGCCTACGGTACACATGCGTTCGTAACCCAAAAACTTTAGCCTGTTGATTCTCTTTTTGTTTCATTCTGTTTTCGGTTCTCTTGTTTTTTTTTTTCCTCCGCCTTTCTTTACACTTTTGCAGTAATCTCTCTCTCTCTCTCTCTCTCTCTCTCTCTCTCTCTCTCCCTCTCTTTCCTCCGCTGGGACTATGTATGCATACTATAATATTCTCTCAGGAATTTACATATTCTCTCAGTAATTTGTTCGGTCTAGACTCATGCAGCGGACGGTCGCCGACACTGGTAAATAGTTCATACCTATACAGGAACGATGTACCTATATATACGTATATCTACGTGACGGGATGCTGCTGCTGCTGCTGCTGCTTCTGCTGCAGGGATTGTTTCATTTAGACGTTTTCTTCTCAAATTTGTGTTCGTTTCTCCTTCTTTTCCTTGTTTGAATTTCATAACTTTCAACATTTACGTTCATTTCTGTACTTTTCTATCGTGAATCTTCGTCTCCCCATCTTTCCGAATACCTACTTCTCGAAATCTACTTGCCCATCGTTTAATTAGATGCGCAACGAGTCCACAGCCACGCTCTTCCTACCTCCGCAACTTTACTCACTCCGCGTTTTTCGAGAGGAAGTCTGATTCCAAGCTGCACCATCTCTCGCGTTTCTATCTCGTATAGCTGCTGTACAGAGTGTGTTAATCATCGTAGATACGATTTCTTCTTCTTCTTCTTCTCCTCCTCCTCCTTCTTCGTTTTCATATTCTTCGTGTCTTATAACGCTTGTGCCAAAATCTATTGAAGTATGTACGGAGTATGTAAATACAATACACTCTACGATGATTTATACCAGCTCCAAGCTAATTTTCCGCAGTTTGAACAAACGCGTATGATCGTACATACCTGCTATTCGATTCTGTATACCCCGACGAAGTAATCCTTCCGATGGATAGCTGGGTCGGTACGTGACACGATCATTGACCAGCTGCTGGATATCGAGGTGAAAAGAGAACAACGATTTCACATACAATCATTATGCACCAGCTTAATGACGTCCGCCGCGCGGTGGAAGTGTTATAATTTCAGCTCGTTTCGCACAATTATCATTATGCATTTGTATACCTAATTACTGAAATTTCTGTTTCCCATAATATCTACCCGCCCGCCCGCTTCCGCGCTTTGTTCGTACATGCAACATACGCAGTTGGGATAAATCTCGATGAAGCATTCGGAAATTGAAAATGTAACTGCGCATCAGCTACCTATCGTCACGCTGCCTAGTATAATATGTATATACATGATGTACGAAGCTTATAACTTCCGAATAATTGGTTCCAATGGTTTTTGTGACAATTGCAACGATCCGCAATAATTATACCCGCGTAGCAATTGATCACAGGGTTCGGATTTTGCAACTTCCTTCAATATCCTCCCTCAGCTGTGAACGAATCACGAATCCGAATACTCAACGCACTGTTATTTTTCTGCTTTCAGGTGAGTGTCCAATTCTTTTTCGCAAACGGCCTTCCTTCCGGGTTCGAACCTGCGTACGGGTTGTCTCCAACTTTTTCGTAAGTACGCACGTTCCCACAGTATAGGCAAATATCGCAGCAGCATTCCGGGATTGGGAATATATGCCGGTGAGTCGACCAGCTATGGATCCAGTCGTTTGAATCGTGGAATACACATATATCTGTCGTACCTACACCCGCGGATTCGTTGCAACATTCCCCGCCGCGGCGCGATACACTCGCACTGCGAATTCGCTCGGGGATCGTATCACGGACGTAAGTTATCTGATCAAAGATGAGAAGCCGAAAGACTGAAAGTGAATGAAGTAAACCGAAACGAAAAATGAGAAAAGTCTGTAATCTTCGCACACACCGATAGAAGTATGCACTACGGCACGGAACGCTCCGAGTAATATAGTAATACCGTTTTATCGGACTTCGGAACGACGTCGAAAAATATAAACTGTTTGAGGTCGTCCATCAATTTGCGTCGGAAATTTCAATCGTAGTTTATGTAGCACATTCCCGTCTTCCAAAGTCCTGGCCGCTAGGGAGAATGCAAAGAGACTTGGAGAGGGCAGTGACTTACTCAGTCAGTCAGGCACTCGAGACTACTCCTCCTCCTCCTCCGCCTCCTCTTCCTTCTACTGGGGGTCTCATTTCAGAGCAACCCCGTGTCCCACGGGAATTTCGTTTTCTGCTTTTTCTCGTCCTGCAGGCCACCGCCACAGAACCTTATAGTCAAATGGGCTGGCTGGTGGTAGGAGTATATATATACATATATACACACATATATATATATATATATATATATATACACACACACACACCCACGCAGAGTATAGTCGCCCGTGGCGGTGGGTGCTGCAGCGGGAAGACCGTCTGATGCGATATTTTATAGTAACCGCATCAAGCGGGGGGGGGGGGGGGGGGGGGGGGGGACACACGCGTACATACGTATACCTACCTACAGTTGTTATCGTTATAATAAGGAGCAGCGAGGTGCGAGGAAGCGAGTATACGTGCATCTATACATAGGTATATATATAGGTACGAACTAATACGAGAGCGAAACAGGAATAGGAGAGTTACGATGAGGACAGAAGGTAAAAATAATATCGCCGGAGAACGGATCCTGGCGCGGGAGCGAGGGCCGACCCGTTCGGGGGTCCAGGCGGACGTGCGGAGCAGTTTCAGAAATGAGAAATCTTCGCTGCAAATATATTTGTGTAGTGCGATAGGCGGAATAGATGTACCGTCTTCTCTCTCACATTGCGTCATCGCTTCTCCGTCGCGCAGGACCGCGATTCCTCCTCTCTCTCTGTTCACCCGACTTTCTCCCCTCCTCGATTTTTTCTCTTGGTTTTCACACTTTTTCTCATTCTCCTCGGTTCTTTTCAACCGGAGAAAAAAAGGACTGCGTCTCGGAGCACAGCATAAGATCGCGGCATGTACCGCGTCCCTGTAGATAGCCCAACGACCCGCAAACTAACACCCTTCGCCCCTCAGCCGATGCCGAAGCCCTCGGTACCTCGCGCCACGCCGCGGCGAGCCCGCCGGAGTAACCGCGACGCGGCGCTATCTAAATTGCATTTCAAAGAAAAGCGTTATTTATTTGTAGCTTGGGGGCATAAATTTCGTAATCAAGAACGCGAGCTCGTTTTCTTAGCTCGCAATCACTTTTCATTCTTCCCCGATTTCGCATCGTGGCTTGTTTCACTCGATTTTTTCGTCTCGACTTTTCGCTGCAGTGCTTCTTCTTCTTCGTCTCCTTCCTCTCTCATTCTCGTCATCTTCTTCGCGTGTACGGAGCGGGCTTGCGAGGGAGGCCGATAATTCAATGAAAAAAAAAAACCAACGAAATGGGAAAAAAATATTCGATTCCAGTTTTAGAAGCATGATAGAAAGAATGGACGGAATTTTATATCGTCGCAAAGTATATACAGGTACGTCGCATTATTTCTCGTAGGGTACTTCGCATCGGCTAAGTGAAAATAGGGGATGGAAAATGAGAGAGAAAAAAAAAAAAAATGGAACGGAATGGTGTAGGAAGGAAAAAATCACGAGGCTACAACCCTGAACGACCGTAAAACCGGAAGACGCGCGGTCTTCGCTTCCGGAAACCGGAACTGAAACAGGAATTGTATCGTTATTTCATTTCGACTCGAACGCCGACGACCGCTTCTTCGAACTCCTTAAGGGATCTCCGCTGAACCACCCCACCTCACCCCACCCCACACCCTCATCTTCGTCTCCAGATGCATAGCGACCTCGAGGAACACTCGGAGTGTTTCGTTATTTCCGCGTCTATGCCGCTACAGTAGGAGACCCGGGACTTTAGTTGGGAGAAACGAACACGAACCGCGCCCTCGCCCTCGCCCTCGCCCTAGCCGTTCTTTCACTCTCTGCTGGTTCGCCCTTTCCTCCCCTCGATCCCTTTCCTCCCCTCGATCCCTTTCCTCCCTTCCCGGACCCTCTCGGGGAGGGTTGGCATTCTAATGCCCCGAGGTCCTCTGTCCTTCTCTCTGCCTCTTTCGCCCTCTTCTCGATCACCCTTGCGTGTATTTTTTACGTTTCTTTATTTTTACATTTTCTTCGCAAAGGCTGACGGCGAAACCCCGCGGATAGGCGATAGGCGCGGTTCGAGAACAATTTTTTTCATACGCAAGTGGATCCGATCGGACAACCGGGGTAGCCGATTCAAGCTGAGAAAATATTGATGAGGGGAAGGGGGAGAGAGCTTGAAGAGATATCCTTCCCACACCCCCTCATCCCTGTCACCCTGCGTTGCGGAAACTTTACACACCTACACGCATGAGATTGTTGTTTGTAACCGGGAATATATTGTACACGTACACATATATCTCCTCCTTCTTTCTACCTACGTACGTCCAGTTATTTTCCATTTTTTTCGACAGAGTAGCTGAGTAAACTCTTTATGACCTCGTTCCCTCGCCTCCTCGCATGTGAATCTCGCTTATCAATATATCTGGCACAGTTTTGCCTTCAATTTCCTTCACCCAACGTTCGAACGACCGCCGGAGCAGGCCCGTCATCGCCTCACAACGAAAAAGCCTTTCTCCGTGTTCGTAAGATGAAAGAAAGAAAAGGGAGGATAAAAAATAGAGATAAGAAACAAAAATTGGGAAAATCGACTCGCATTTCTCTTCGCCTATCTCTACTATAGTACTCTGCACAGTGCAGAGGAGTGGCGGCGCGGCGCTCCCAACGGGGAAAGTATGTGTGTACGACTACGCGGCTGGGTTCGATTCCGACTTGGAACGTGGCCCGAGGCGGCTTATTTCGGGATCCAATCAAAATCGAGTCGATCGGGATTTAAGCGGCCCCCTCGCATCCCGCGGGTGCCTCTTCCTCCGACGACGACTCCGGGAACTCCGTGAAAGGGTGCAAAGCCTCGTCGAGTAGTGGGAGGATAATTGGCCAATCGATTTGCGGAATGATAATTCGAATCGTCTGTATAGGGCTGAAGGAGCGCTCGGACTTCGGGAAGCCCTGTAGGCACGTACTTTTACTCATATCCTGAATCAAGCAAGCTCCAACTCTTGCCGCATCGGGCTGCATTGAAAGCAGGATTCAATATGCGCACCGAGTTCAACGACGCCTACGCCGTATGACGAGAAGGTAGATGAACGCCAGGCTTCCATTTGCCAGACATCGTGCGGTGATCTAAATTTTTGTTGCAATATTCAAGCCGCTGCGCGCTGGACTCGGGAGAAAAATAATTCTCTAAAAGGGCCCACTTCATGTGGAACAGTTAATTTTAATGATATTTCCGATTCTACCTAATTTTTTCTCTTCGATTTGAGTAAAGATGTATCCATATTAATTATACGTACATACACACGTCACCGGGAATTATAGAGTGCAACGGGATTTTGATGCGGACTGCCTAGATTACTGGCTTGGCATAGCGCCGCAGGGTGGCGCGGAGGTATAGAGAGTTTTCGCTCACTCAAACATCAGCGCCCTCTGCAACCCTACTCAACGCGCTCTTCTCGTTCAATACTCGCCCTCTCGGCCTCCCTTCGGTCATTCCTGCTAGCCTGCCTGCCTGCCTTCCTTCCTTCCTTCCTTCTTCGCTTCCTTTCGTTCTTCCTTCCTTCCACTGGCAAGTTTCTGCACAGGGCCGCGGTTGAAACGTTAGAAAAGAGGCGGCTCTGAACGTTGATACATCTTGGCTGCGAGGTTGAGTAGTTCGTTTCCCTTCTTTCTATTTTTCATTCCTTCTGCCTTCTCATGATTATTCCTTGCTTCTTCCTCCATTTTTCGTTGAATTCCTCCGATTCTTTCCATACGTTTCGCTTTGTAATTCAGTTATTACTATCTCGTGCCTTCGTCCGAACATTACTACACCAGCCTGCCACGGCGACGAACACTGATGAGGGGTGCGGCGAAAACTGAGTGGAATGGAAAATAAGTCGACTCAACAATTCTCACAAATTATTATATTTCTCCCACCCCCTCGAACGACGGTCTACTCGAGTCTCGAGTTTTTCAACCAAACCAGACGGCAAAAAGAAAGAAAAAAAGAGGCGGGGGCGGGAGGGGGGGGGGGGGGGGGGGGCTCTTTAATTACCAGAGTTTAGATTATGGAGCTTTCGACAAATTTCTCAGCTCGAGAGTTTCGACCTAATTTACAACTGGGAATTATTAGTTTACCAAGTTTTAACGCCTTGTACCTTATATAGGTACCTAAGGTCTAAACCAGCCCGTTTCGTTCCTCAGACTAGGTACGACCGTATCGCAAATTTTCATGAAAATGGCATTCACCCCACTCCCGCAAACTAACTAACGATCGCATAACGTCCAGCCCTTGAAATATAGTTCTTACTCCCCCCTCCCCCCCCCTCCTCTCCCCTCCCTGCCCCTTCGCCAGCCCCTCCCCCGTCCTTTCCTCCGCAGTCGTTTTACAGAGAAAAAAGTAAGCGGTAGTTTACGTGAACAAGATGAAAAAAAAAGAATCCACCTTTAATCACGATAAAGTAAGCCTAAAGCCCCGCCGTCCCTCCCTTTGCCACCCCGCGGCAAATGGGAGCTTGGAAAATGCGGAAACGTCGCGGCTCTCACGATAAAAGGGCTATAGAGAGATGGCCGCTCGGATCGCCATGAGCAGACCCCGGATATAAATGGTCACGTGCTCATACAGAGCTTCGTAGACTCGTGTTACATGTGTGTGGACACACCTGAGCTGTAGCGGAAATGGGAAAAGGCACATACAACGGAAGCCCTGTGTAGTCGGAGTTTTCAAACTTTCGTAGTACCAAAAACAGGAGGGAACGAGCTAGCTGGATAATTCTTTTTTTCGTTACCAAATTTCGCGCATGTCATTCCAAATATATATTGTATCCAAGCGTATAAGAATGGAATTTCAATTTTAATACCAACGCATGCGAAAAGAATCGTTGATATTATCGTTCTTTCTAGGTTACCTTTTCAAATGAAATTCTGCGGCTGCTGACTCCTTCGACTTTCGTTCTTTCACAAAATTTCAATTTCGCTTCGCGAATGTTCTTTTTTTTCATTTTTTTTGCTCGCTTCGGAACGCGGGGGGGGGGGGGGGGGGGGGGGGTCGCCTACTCTAATTAGGAAACATCGCGTGGTCTCAGAATATATGAAGATAAAATTCCGCGCAGTTCTTCACCTTTTCTCATTCTGTTTCTGTTCCCCTGCTCGCGATCATTTACGGCTACCGATACGAACCTCGAGCCATAAACTTGTCAGCGATATCGTTGCTCCGCCTGGCTTTACGCGTACCTGTGTCTCTATGTGTATCGTGTACGTAACATGTATGTATGCATGCGCGGTAAGCATAGAATTGTAACGAGGGATTTTTACTTTCGCTTTTCCATCGTCCGCTGTTTTTTTCATTCGGTTTCCTTTTTTCTTCCACTCTTTCTTTCCCCGTGTTCACTTTTATCTTACCCCTACAAACCAGCGCTATTGACCGGCGTAACGCGAATCTAGATATCGATGCCGAGTGATAAACGAGGATCAAGAAGAACAGATCGTGAATTACAATTGTGGGACCGGTGACGATATAATTGCGAGAGAAATTGGAAAAGAAGAGGAAGAGAAAGTTAATAGAAACCAAACCGAAAGCAAAGTCAAGGATAGACACGGTCGACGGGATTATCTTGGCTCAGTTTTTCTCACCAGCGGAGGAGGGTACTTTCGCGGGACCGAGAATACTTACTATCGTCATCGATATCGCATATATAATCGAAAAATCCGATACCACCCCGATGTGGACTCGATGTGGAGAAGAAGAAGAAGAAGAAGAAGAAAAAGAAAAAAAGATCAAAAGATAAAAACAGGCAGACAGAAAGACAGACAGACTGACTCCCTGGGCGGATGGCCGGGTGACGTGACTGTTGCTGACAATTACTTCTAATGCGCGTACACTGTCAGAAGTAGGTACGGTGGCGAGCTAAGCTCGGCTGAGGCGAGTTTGTAACCCTGTAACACAGTAGATATACAATGCACACACTCGCTCACTCACTCACTCACTCACTCACTCACTCGCTCGCTCGCTCGCTCACTTACTTACTTACTTACTTAGTTACTTACTTAGTGCAGACCTTTCTCGTTTCTTGGTTTAGGCTTTTATACTTTCCCATACTTTCTACCGCTCACACCTATTTATGCCTCTCTATATATAGTCACCTACTTTTTTGACAACCGGTGTATGCGCTCGTCTCCGGCGCGGGTTGCAGGTGCAGCGATAAAAATAAGTAAATAGCATGAGAAAAGAGACGAGAGCTTAGGTATAGGCATAGGTATAGTGTTCACCTGCGCCTCAGGGGAGAACTAAAAGATCCTATAACCGTTGAAGATGTTAACGCGACTTTTCAATCACCGAATTGGGTAAAGCCTCGTTCGACGTTTGTTTGTTTGAAAGATACGAAAAAGCCTAGGAACGACGCCTGTGTATACGTGGACCCGCAATCGACGCGGATATTTCGAACGGAGTATTATCTGCCGGTACTTAACCGGAGCGAAATTTTCTCATCCGTTATTTTCCACAATCTACATTACAGATCTGTCGTTACAATCGATCGAAGATCGGCCGACGAAAACTCGTCCTACGCGAACGGGCGCTCGTCCGTGTGTGGGGGGGGGCACAGGAAAAACCCGAAAGCCGTGACATACCGAGACTACTATTACGTTTATAGAACGCGAGTCGTTGGCTGATCTCCGACGGACCGTAAGGAAGAGTCTGACATGCATTTCGGAAAATGGTTACCGCGAAAATTTCGATCTCGTTTCGACACAGAATAGTCCGTCGAAGATCTCGGGGGGGAAGTACCGGTTCATTCCCTGCGTACGTGAAAAGATCGATCTGAACTTTGTAAATACCCGCGGCGTATCCCGGCCCAGAGAATGTATGTATAGGCACAGATTAAGATCTAATTGTGATATCGACCCTCAACCTACCTACTCGCGCAACACACAAGAACTACGGACGTCGAGCTCAGGATATGAGTCGCCGGTTCTAACTGCGGTAGATTGTGACTAATTACACTCTCGGCGACAACCCGGTACCCACTACATACTACACTAGCAACTCGGTTAAACTAAAATTTAGGACAATCCTGAGTTCCGAGGTTCGGGTCCTCGGCTCTCCTCCTCTCCTCTTCCCATCAAGAGGAATATATATCTGTGTATACTACGTCTACTCCGCGCCCACGGGATGGCGAAGGTGTACCGCCCGGCATACATACGTAGGATACACACCCAAACTTATTCGCGCCCTGTTAGGTACCTAGCCGTATGTATATAGCTACTGTTTCTCACCGAGTTCGACAAACTCGCCTTATTGTGATAATCCCGATGTCTTTGCCTGCAGTTAGCCCCAAGCATAAGCACGAACATTTGTCGTCAGAGTTACGCCGCACCTTGTGATCGTCTCGCGGTATAGCATACGGATCGACAATTTTGCTTCTTGTGACCCTTTGAGGCCTGCATGAAACGGAAAGATCTTGTGATCATGCGTATATATGATACTTTATTCTTCCGTTTTCATTCGGTTTTTTATCTTCTCTCAATCAAAATTCGCACGGTGTGATGTCGTGGATGAGTTCTCCCGGTTTGTCTCATCTGATTTTTCCGCCATTTTTCTTTCGTTCTATTTTTTTACCTTCCGTCCCGAATCGCGCGCCCTTATTTCTCCCTTATTTCGGCCGAAATAAACTCATGATTTAAAGCGGCTAAAAAAGATCTTCATTTCGCTCGCTTCGGACCGGAGGAGTTTCGCGGTGAAGACGGCCGGCCGAGGCTTGATTAATGGTAGTTAGTTTTATTCGCTCGCCCGCGCCGCGCCGGTTGCCCAACGACTGCGAACCAGACCGCGCGTTTGAGTAACCTTTATCTTTCGCCGAGTACAGTACGTTCCCTATACATTTCTTCCCACCGCCTTTATATTTCCTGCACCCTTCGAGCAGTTTCGTCCAGGTTTCGCCTCGTTGGAAAAGGTTGTCAAAATCGTTTCGACATTTCCACCGCGTGGGATAAAATGAGAGAGGAGAAAAAAATGGCGAGAAGAATAAAGCAGACGCGTACATGCTGCAGACAGCGAATCGCCCCGTGACGTGACACTCGTATTCCGAAGGATTCTAATAAGCTTTCAAAAAGTGACGATAAGAAAAAAGAAAGAATCGTTCTATTCGAGGATCTTCTAGAGCAAACTCGCTGAAACACGTACATCCTAAAACTATCCTCAATTCGAGTATCAGAGCAAAGCGACTAGCCTAGCCAAATTCGGATATGCATAATTCTCAAGCTGATGTTTCCACTCGACATAACAATGCGATAGCTGCGAATACGTTTTAATGTAAAACGCATATACGTATCGCGGGAGAGAGATGAAAATAGTCGTGAAGAAAGAATTGATCGTGTGCAATTCTCCCAACGCGATTCTCGTTCGCTATACCTAGAAGGTATATATACTGCGGTAAAATCTCTCGCAAAATAAAGGACACATCTATAAGGCTGGCAGGCTTTTCCCGCAATATTACCACAAAAAGCTCGTATTTCCTCAGAATAAGACCCAGGTCTATCGCGGTTCTCTGTTTCCTCGACGCCTACCTCGGCTCATCCTTCTTTCACCGGGACGTAGAAAACTTCGCGATACTTATCTCCCGGTTGGCAAGCGGTCTTCGAGAATCCGAATCAGAATTGGATGGGATCCAGAACGAGTTTATTAGCCAACTATACCGGCGAACGGTTCGCGCAGCGGTATAAACCATGAGATTCGTTTTTTTCCCACATCTTTATCAAAATATCAATAGAATGAGAAGAAGGAGCAAGAAATATCCGATTTCTTCAACAATTTCATCACTTCGACGCACGTTTCGATGAAAACAAGAGAGATTTAGAAAAAAAACAATTAAACTCCCGTAGCGTCCGTGACGTGACTTTCATTTCCGTTGGAGAACATTTTTTTTTTTTTTTGTCTAACACCTGCTTGGAAATTTTTATTTTCGGAGCTAGTCTAGCGTGCGTAAAGTGCCGTATTCCCGCACTAGTGCGCGAGAGGGTAATTTTCCGCACTGGCGCGGAAATCGTCTCATCGTGGACAAAAATAACGGGAATTTCAGTGGGTTCGTTTGCCTCGTAAATCAAGCTTCCCTTCGCAGGGATTACAAGAAATATGGTTTCTGACTCGTGCGAAATCGCCTACTTTCCGCACTAGTAACAGAATATACTATCTCCACCTTCGGGCCACGCGCGCTTTTCTGATTTTTCATTCTTTTCGTTCCTTTTTTTTTTTCCTCTCGTCTTCCCTCCGATAAAACGACTCGCGGCGGAGGACTAATCTCTTTGCGAACAAGTAATGATTACTTTTAGTGCAACCCCCCCCCCACCGTAAACACACAAGAGTATGTACTGTGTGGAAACGGGGGGTGGGCTGACGAGGAAAGAGGCAGAGGGAGCGAGAGAGAGAGAGAGAGAGAGTAGCTGGTATCTCAGATTAAGAAGGGGTGCGTTTTTGCGCTATACGGAGATCGCGTGACCCGCGTAAGCAGGGATTGAGGCGCGCGCCGTGGCGGTGGCGGCGGGGTCGTTGAATCCCGAAGATAATTCAGCAGCTTGTAGAAACATCAAGCTAAGGAGTCTACCTCGTAGAACGGAGCAAGAACTTCACCTGATGTTTATTTTCAAGTTAACCCGTCATTATTCGCACCTCGTTGTAGTCAAGAGGCCGAAAAACGCGCATCACGCAGTACGTACCGCAATTTTAAGCTCGACGGGTGTTTGTTTAACAAAGCTGTGCAATTTTTTCCTCCTCTTTCTCTCTCTCTCTCTCTCTCTCTCGCTCTCTTCTAAAGTTAGGCTTTCTAGACATTCGTTTGAGACTGAGGAGTTGCGTAGTGGTAGGATCTCTTCTTAGGGTAATTGGTTCTCAATTTTTGTCTTGGGGGCTGGGGGGGGCGGGGGTTTTCTTCTTGATGCTAGTATTAGTCACTTTTGTAAATTGTTGTCCCTTTTTGCTGCCGCTCTGTACTTATCTTTTGTGCATTGCCTTTCTTTTTTTGTATTATTTTTTGCCGTTGTCTCTTACTTAATTGCCCAATATTGCCACGGGCATAAATAAACTTATCTATCTATCTATCTATCTATCTATCTATCTCTCTTTGGTTCCGTTTTCCGCAGCTCACTCGCTATATGAACGACAGCTGCAGAAATATGTTCGTATAATTTTATCGTACGGTAAAAGAAACGACGCGGCGTACGTATACCTTATTTCTGTGTAGCCGTGTACCGCACACACGCAAACCCACAGGGGATGAAAATATCTCTAGTCGTTTGTACGCAGCGTTCGCGCTATAGTTAGTCATATTTTAATGGCAGATCACATAACTTTGGGTTAGTAATTAACCGTAGCGAGCAGCTATAAGAATGTAGATTAACCGAGCTAACTTTTCTCTCTCAGCTGCCGCAGAGCTGGTTGCCACGACGCGGAAGAAAGGGAGTAAAGTAGGGAAACGTTTCCACGTTCAACGTGGTGCGGTGCGGTGCGGGGGGAAGGAATTGAAGTGGAACTGGGTCAATGTGCCAGGGGTGGACAGGAAGGGAATGCGAAAGATGAAAAATATGAGAAAAACGTAAAAATTTGATGTTTGGGGTTCAGCGGTGGGAAGGGAGGAACCCGCGGTGGAAGCGCGGACAGAGAACGCAAATAAAATGAAAAAAACATTATTTTCACCAACTTGATTGCGTTTTAAGTAAGACTTTAATCAACCGCTTTTCCACATGGCTCCCACGGCTTGAACGGGGTTCCCGAAGCGTAGGAGGGTACCCGTACGCTTTTGCCGCGTACAAAATAACCGGCTCGTCCAACGACAAGACATTCTCATATACTTTAGCGAACAACAACAACCCAGAAAACGAAACAAACTGGATCCTAATAGAAAGCTTGCGGTGGGCGCCGCGTGATTTATGTATTTCCAATTACGTCGAGTCATCGAATTTCTGATCGAGTTTGTCAAGATATCCGCATCTTCCGGCTCTGTCCCGGTTACAAAAACCAGAAAGAAAAACAAAAAAAAAAGAAAAAACGTGAGAACGGTTCGCTCCGCCGGATCCGGATTTCAGGCATATGCACGACGTTGAATAGCGCGATAAAGAAGATAGAAGATACGCGGAAAATTTGATAGCGGAAAATACTACGGACACTGCAGTTGCATGTGTACGTACCTACGCGTAGCGTTGCGGGAAGCTATAGCGCAAAGGCTGGCAAGAATTCCGCCTTCGAATTCCATGCTTCATACGGTGGATTATCTATACCTATATATACCTGCGATACCCGGGTAACTCCGATATGCAAATAGTATCGTTGGTATCCCGCCTATACGCTAGATGGGTTGGCGGCATGTCCAGAGTTCGTGTCCCATTTCGATACCGCGGCGAGCGTGTCAGGAAAAGTACGTCTGCATTAGCGTACGTATACGTGTGTATATATATATATATATATATATACACATGACTTTCGTCGTATTTATTCGTCAGCTAGAGGAGAGTAGAAAACTGATCTAGACAGACAGGCGGAGAGACAGACGCATACATGCCTATACCTCCCTGCATTGCGCTACGGATTTCAGTCGGATCCGGCTAGACGTTACGTAGGTTAAACTGGCGGTGGAATTCCAACTTCAATGAATGAAACGACGATAGAAGAGCAATTTTTGTACCGCACGCGCGTTACTTGTCAAATAAACTATACTCGGAGGTTATACATACTTAGGTAGGTATTATACTTTATGAGGTTTCGGATTCATCCACGTGACCGCATGCAGGGTCCGTAACTTTTGACTATACTGCAGGTGAGAAAAACAGATAAACGAAGGAACGAAACGAATGAAATATTGTAATTAACGCCCATTTGCTTTTCCCAGTTCAGTCTTCTCTTCTCTTCTCTTCTCTTCTCTTCTCTTCTGTTCTCTTCTCTTCTCTCTCTCTCTCGTACCTTACTTCTTCTGTCGGCCGCAGGAAGGAATCGGGAGAATCCAATCGTCTTTGTTCGACGGGGAAACATATAATTTTCGAACGATTCTAGGTCCTTCGATCTAGCAAAGGATGACAAATGTACGGAGATACCTGATACGACGTGCATAATGTGGTTAAGAAGTTAATTTGTCAGATAGGTACGTAGGATTTTGAGAAATTGTCCTTCTCATTTTCCCTTTCCTTCTTTTTTTTTCTTCCTTTCTTCCTCCCTTCCTTGCTTTCCCTGGCTATAGTACGGCCTCGATCAATATATCAACGAAAATATACGAAATTCTTTATAATGTAATAAAATTGCGAACCACACGAACGATATACCTATTACTAGGAGAGGGAGAAGAAGAAGAAGAAGAAGAAGAGTTGTTCACTGCCGCTACCCATATATATATATATATATAGAGAGACTTCAGGGAGCCTGAGGTAGAAAAAAAACAGATCCTCGTTCCCTGATCTTGAATAAAAGCTGGGCTGAATGTAGTTGGAAGAAGAGAATTTCCAGTCTAGTTTTACGGAGCGAAAAACACTCCTGTCGAATTCTCGAAGACAAACTTACTCCGAGAAAATGGGCACAAAGTTTATCCTTCCGAGGAGGGATGGTAGTCGATTGGGGGTAGCTCTACGGACGGCGGCGGCGGGTAGAACGTGAGGGCGGAATGGCGGAATGGCGGAATGGCGGAAGGGTGAAACGGGGGTGAAGGCGCGTCTCGTAGAGGTTTCTCAGTTTTAATCAAGTCCGGGAAGAGAAACAAACAAGAAACAACCACGCGTGCACCCAGCTAACAAACACTTCGAATATACGAACATCACAAAAGTTACGTAACATTCTCAATTAGGCCTAGAATAGAGATAATTAAAACAACTCGGTGGCGAGGCGCTACAGCTGGCCGTTCTAATTAATGACGCCTATTAGCGAACGCTCCTTGTTAGGTCTAAATTTTACTCGTATATCCATTATTCGCGTGCAAAGTACTCACTTGCCCCGGTGAGTAATTCGGGCACCTTTAAAAATGTTCATTTTCTCCGTCGTCTCCGTTTAATTTCCCCGCCATCTTCCAGGCAGACCTACACCTACCTCGCTACACATCCCGCCCGATTTAGTACTTGAAAGAAAAGTATATTCTTCGTATTTCCGCATTTTTAAGTCTCCTTTTCGTTTCTTGTTGTCTTTTCTTCTTCCGTGTTTTTATCATCGCGTAGTTCCGACGCACGATGAAGAACTGTTTTGTCAGAAAGAATGTAGAAAGGCAGAGAAGAAGAAAATGAGGGAGCCGATCAATGTGCGACCCATTTGCAACCATCGTTACTCATTGTTAAATGCATTGTCATCACTTCGTAAACGCGATTCGTCGCCACTCCTACGCCAGACAGCCGATTCGAATGAAATTTTGTCGACTGGATGCAGTATTCTGGCAAAGAGTGGCTAAGTATTCCATCCGTAAGAATCGTTTAAAGGTTCTTTCAGAAATTCAAATCCGTCTGATCTAACCTGTTAACAAACCTAACCTCACAATCAGAAATTCCTGAAAAACTCCGAATATTCTCGAAATTTCAACGAGATGAAATGCTCGGACACTTTCTGCCGGAATACCGCATCCGATTGACAAAGTTTTATTCGGATCAATTGCGTGGCGTAGAATTGGCGACGAATCGCGTTCCCGAAGTGGTAAAAGTGCTCTCAACAATAGTAACAACGATGCGTATTCAAGGGTGCCTTAGGATTATTTGGAGAACCCTGTATGGCTAGAATTGGAATAATACCGACGTCCCTCTTATCCCACATTTGGCACCCGCTCATATTTCAGCTCAAGTCTGCGGAAGTAAGTAAAAAAAACGAGTAACTGCGCGGAGCAAAAGATGCTGGCAAGTCGGAATATGAGGCGACGTGACGTCTGTCCTCGTGCCTCGGGGATCCGTTGAAAGCCCGTTCTATTAAGAGCATTCTATGCCAGCATGGTATTCCGAACCTAGGTACATACCTATTTCTTTCAAATTCCGATTCGCCCAGCCCGTTAGCACCGTCTCTTCCGCTATGCCGACCCTAAACTCGGCTTGGGAGTGAAAGAAATGTTGGAATGAGAGAATGGAAAACTGAAAAAATGGAAAAATATTTGGAGCTAACATCAAAGCGCACAGGTTTTTGGAAATTAAATCGTAAGTGGATCACGTTGAATAGCTAGTTTCACTCTGTAGCGGAATTGGATTGGGAGTTTAAGTCTGAAAATCGATTGCAAGGATTCTCCTTCAATTAATTCATAACGAGATTCCTTGTTATGTACGATTATCCGATCGAACTAAGTGGTTTTTTCTTTCATTCAATTGTATAGTATTAACCGGCGATCAAGTTTTGCGAAATTGATAAACCTCCCTTCTTCTGTTTCGTTGTGTTCCCTTCTTCTTCCGACTCTTGGTGAGAGATATACAGAGTTGAAGGATCACGGTGGTATTATATCTGCAGTCTCGTTCCTAACAGCAATATCCAATTTTCTTCCAGGCATAAATGCACACGGCAATATCTCTTCTGCTTTCTTTCTACCCTAACCTCCTACGTACTTAACTTTTTCTTTTGCGTCTAGAATCTAGAGTCTGGAGCCTGGGGTCTAGGCAATGGTGTTATCTCCCAACCGCGATGTGACCAAGAAAAGTGAGAGAAGTGAGAAAAGCATGACGTCCGGGCAGCCAGGGCACCCGGGAGACTGATAGGCTCAAAATCCCAGCCACGTTCGTGAGCCTGAAAGTAGTGAATGTCTTCTCTCTCCCGACATCCCCCAGAGTCTTGTTACCCTACTTTCGAAGATTTTCAAGAATTCGAGTCGCGATGCCCGAGAAATAAAAGCTACATGTAACTCACGTTACAAGCGTAAGCGTAGGGTTTATTTCAGACTTGGCCCGAGGGATGTTTCTTGCGACCTCTCGCGATCGAGTAGGAAAAAACAGAACGGAAATCGAACGTTGAGTCTCGAAGACAGTGATCATTGTCAGAGCGTGATCCGATTCGGAGTGAATTGGTTCCGTTCGACGGATCAGGTGATTGCATAATCGCGGTGAACGGGAAACCCCGATACTAATCCCACGCCGGATACGCAACGAGCTATTATCAGACCAGGAAACTAATGGTGATGATTTCCCGGTGAAGTCCGGTCCAGGAGATTTGCTTGCTTATCATACCTATAGTCGCGTTCGTGATGAAGTGAAGCTGCATGAAACAGCTGCGGTAGAAATGACTCCTGCTCTCCGGCGTCGCGATTCCATCGGCTGGATACCCTTTTCGCAGAGATCAGAAAAAATCGTGAACTCGCGTTGCATCGTTCGAGAAGATGAAAGATGAAAGATGGAAGATGAAAGATGAAATACTGAAAAGATATACCTACATGCTTTCAGTCATCATTGTTCATCGGCGTGATTGATGATCGTACGTGCACTTTGACCCTGATTATTCGTGTCATAAAAGCGTTGCGCGTTTGCATAAAACTCTGTATTGAGTTCATAGCAGTACGCAACGCGCGTGTCCAATACCAACGGATCAAAGGAAATAATCATCAATGGTGGAATACCGACGCTCGAGGATTTTTTTGTTCTTTTTTCTCGTTTTTGCCTTTTTCTACTTTCCAGCTAGCCTCTTCACTCTCCGCAATTCGACCCTGTATGTACATAAATTCGAGTACATGGTCCGTGCGCGTGTGCGTAGAGGCTGAAAGAATTGGTGGCGTTTATCATCGACTACGTATCCATCGTTGCTATTATTTTCTATCCACGATGTGTCGTCGCTGTAGCTTCGAGCACTGGCCGATGAATGTCATCATTCCCTCTCAATTTGATCATCCAGCATACTGCGATCTTCGATATACTTCTCATCCTCTTTTCGCGCCGTCGAAAGCTATCTTCTTGTTTTTCCACCTTCTTCAAACGCGTCGAATGCGTCATTTTCACGATCTCTCACAGAAATTTTCATCTCCGTTTAGCCGGTGGTACTTTCCGTAACGAAAGCTCATCGTACGAGAATGTTTCTAGACATAGGTACGTGTTGTTCCCCGCGGTTTTCCTCTTCCGAATCAAACGGCCGTTTGACGAAAGATGTCAAACGGTTTCGTTCACATGCGGAACATACTCGTCGTTATTCGCCTTATACGTAGTACGTAAAACGTATACGGTACACATACCATACCGCGTAACATCGGGCCAAGTCGACCCCTGGAGTCGAAATGATTTATCAATAACATCGCGAGTAGGTTTCGCTTCTGCTGCCATTGTTGGAAATTTCAGTTCTGTTCTTTGAACGCGTTTTATCAGCCCAATCAGGAAATGAGGCGACCTGGGACCCAGCCCAGCGATATACAAATTGATTGTATTTCGACAGCGTAGCGGGTGAACAATAACTTTTGAAATCCTCCCCGTATTCCTACCCCTATCCTTCTGGAACATCCACCGTACCCGTGCAGTAGGCGCCTGTACTACGTTCTAGCTGGTGGAATGATGAAGCATTATTCAGAACGGTGCGAGAGTATTTGTCAGAACTGGCGTACCGGTGCATCGTAGAACCAGTCCCCTCCCTCGTATCCTATGAATTTGTAGGATCCCTCGTTTTAATTTTCAATCGTACGATCACCGGGTAGGCATTGAATCGAAATGGTGGTTCAACGTAGCCCGTACAGGCAATGACGCAGACTCACGCGCGCTACAGAAATTAATAAACGCGAATGACGAGGAAACGTTACGACGTACGGTATACCTCTACCTCCGCTGCAGATCTAGCTTTCCGTGTTACGGTCGAGATGGGCACACGCTGGGAGTACGGACGCAGTTTTCGCAAACAGCAGATACAGATGTTGGCTCTGACGAATCGAGGCATGATCACACAGAATGCAATAACTCGAAAACCCCGACGATTTCAACAAGTAGTGCAGGGTTAATCATGGCGGGGGCCGCGCGGTTATACTCGAATCCGGAGTTCAGAGGTCAAAGGACAACGTTGGGAGGGTGCGCTTTCAAATGAGATTCCCTGAGATCCGATCAAATTGTTGGTATACTGCTTTGTAGCTTGAGAAACTAGGAGGACCCTGGAAACTGCGGAGTAAAGTTTTCGTCACTGATTGCACAAAGGGAGCTGCGTGCCTATTTCCGATCTCCCTATCCGCAAACTCTCGTTTCCGCAAAACACCGACTCCACTATAGTTATGCAACGACAATCTAACCGCTCGCGTGATGCATAATTTATTTCAGAGGAGGGCTCCTGTATCCCTCCCAACCTTCGGGGCGCCCGTCGAGTCACAAGAATCACAATTTCCTCTCTCTTTTTAACGTTTTATGGCGATACGGACAATCCGTGACGCCGTTTCTAATTTCTCTGCAGATATTGAGACAAACCCGCGAATTTCAATACCGCCGTCACACTTCAATGTCACTTGATAACTTTCAATCGCTGTGCAATCTGCGATTTGCTATTAGCAATTCGCTTCCGACTCTCCGCTTCCTTTTTATCGCCTTGATACCCGATCGTAAATAAATATGAAATGGATCTCCGGGCTCCCGAATAGAGCGACTATTAAATATGTTAACGTAGATCTGGCTGACCACGCATCTGCATTACGTCTCGGATCACGTCCTCCGTGGTATACGACCGATAACTCACAATCAGACCGGGAGGTCTTCCCCGTAACGTAGGCCAGTACTGTACCATACCCTCCTCCGCCCCTAGCGGCCGACGTAGGGTAGCGTTTTGGCTTGCCGATCAATATCACCGCTTATTCGGCGTCGATATAGCCTCGTTTAATTTCCTATAACGTCAGCAAGCCGTCCAAGGATCAGTGGTTTTCATTCGCCAATCTCTTTCTACGTGTATATACAGATATATATGTATACATATATATATACTGGTACATACACGGCCGAGGCAGGTTTTACCCGAGGGAAAACCCTCCACCCTGAACCAAGAGTCTCTCTCGATTAGCTCTCTGCAGATAAATTCCGGCTGAATCTCGGGGTGCATGGCGTAGCTAGGTACCTCTGCGCCGCGTCCCGTAAGAAAACGTATTGCATACACGCATGTAGAGTTATCGATCAATTATATTCGCAAGCGATGATTTTTTTTCTCCCCTTCGCTTCCATGTAGCTGGATACGTTGAATCGTCTTTGTCGCTCGTCCCCTGCACGCAGCAAAATTAGAGATCGAAATAGCAGCCGAGCGATGCGTCGACCGGTTAGCGCCACGTTGGCTCCTATTCCGGTGAATGTACAGAATCCAACGCATATCGCATCCGAGCGATGAGCAGGAACGGTTGAGCTATTCATTCGCCCGTGGATTCAGCTACTTTCACGGAGTTGAGGGAAAATTTATTAGGTACCCACATACATTTACACTGCGTTACGTTGCGTAGGTACGCGGGTTGATGTTGCACGCGTGTATCACACACGCGCGTGTCATTCTCCAGGGTATCGAAACGGAGAGGCACGTCGTACGTGTCTGATTCTCGCTCGCACAGACCTTCGCCTTTGGTACTAGCCTCACAGTTACTGACCGTAAAGTTTCCGAGGGTTGATTCTTGCCTCTTGATCGACTCCAGACTCTCGAGGATTCACGAAACTTGATGAAATCGAATGCACCGTGGCTAGGAGGAACATCGGGTATCACCTGGTTATCCAAATCCGCGATAATAATTATCCAAATTTCATTAAACGATGCTAGGGATACCTTTCTGAACGTTCGTTAACACGGATTCCAATATCATCAGTTCTCCCCACGAATTTTTTGACCCGCCTATGCACCCGTGTATACGCACGGAGAGAATTCTGTAAGAAAATTAACGATAATTTCATAGCAATCGTGGAATATACTTGAGTATGAGGTTCGACTGCAGTCCAGCACAGTTTTGGAAGCGTTGATACAATTCTGAAAAAGGGGTTTCCGACAACTCTGACGAGGTGAACCCCGGACATAGCTTCTCTCTGTATTCGTATAGGACAGAGCCTCATACTCCAGTATATTCCTCGATTGCTATGAAATTATCGTGAAATTTCTCATAAAATTATCTCCGTCCAGGAATGATGTCCCGTCTTGCCCAGAATATCCGTCGCTCGCGCATGCTTCGCCTCCAATAAGACGATCGAAAGTCAAAATCGAATAGAAACATGAATGGTTTTCAAAATTTGAGGGTATCTTCCCCATCTCCGGGGCTATCCCCGTGCTCCGATAATTCTGATATTCCGTTGAAAGTTATCCTCATCGCTGGCTACGTTCTTGCTTGAATTACAAAAGCCCCTATATCCGTTTGTCACGGGATGTTCATGCAACTATTTATACAGGTGTACAAATACCTGCCGATCCCGTTGATGGAAGTAAAAGTTTATTTGAGGTCGGTATAACGAAACACTGGTGTATCTCTCGACGTTGCAGTCGCAGCAGGGTACGATACACGGCCATACACAATTCATAATCGCGCAGATATTATGTAAACCTGTGAAAAAAAAGTGTGATTTGTTCACCTAGTCCGGCCGCCGCAGTTGCACATTTCCAGTTTACTGCGTGATGTCATTAGACCTATCACCTATAAGCGGAGCCTCGGCCGCGACGGTTGGATGAGAAAGCTAGAAAGGAAAATGAGGTTTAGGTAGTCAACTTGGCTCGCAATGATCATTAGGCAAGATCAATAGTTTACTTGGTATAGGATGTACGTGACTTGGCCAAGGCTTAGTCCCAGTGCCGTCCGTACAGGACTAAAGTTCTTGCGCCTGAGAGGAGCCACGAGCGATCCGAACGGAACGAAACGGGCTGAGGGATTGCGCCATTACGAAAAGCAGACAATCAGTGCGGGACAAATGAGAGGAATACTGATGCGCTCGCGCGAGTCAAGCCCCACGTTCGAGAAAAAAGTTCTCAGGTTATTTGCATCCGGCGACGAGAGAGAGAAAGAGACGGGGGGGGGGGGGGGGGGGGGAGAGAAACGAGGACAAAGAAATATAAATTCGGTGCGGGCCGATGGGAGTATCAATTCGAAGCTCCGTGCACCTCCTTCTGCTCTCGTTCATCCTACCTTCCAGTTTTTACCTCTCCCAATGAGTCCGACTCGACACACCGGTTGCAGAGAAACGATAACCCGTAACTTTTGACCGCAAAGGAAGTCTTCCCTGGTTATTGGCTTCCGTGGCGGGTACTTCTTATTCGCAATCGTATTATGGGGGAAGGGCAAGATGGCAGACTAACAAAATCATTCATTTTTCTGTTCCCGGCTGTAGTCCGGGGCGTAAATTCGTAAATGACTCTGGAAGGCGGAAGTCGCTCAACGATCCAAGTTCGACTGACGTATAACGGACAGAGTTAGCTTCGTTTCCGGGCTGCGCTGCCCGTGCTTGCTGAGGGCGAAAGAAAAGGCTCGTGGCTCGCTAGCTGCTAGCTAAGAATCATCGCCGTGATGCGATGTAGTTTGCACGCCACCTCGAGCTCGGAACAGCACGCCAACCCGTCAAACACGCAACCCTCGAGGCTCTAGGCTCTAGGCTCTGCGATCCGAGCTAGATCCCAGCTTCGCGATCTTCTTCACTCCGATTACCATCGTATATACCTACGTTGACAAAATGCCTCACCGTATCAGGGGATCAGTTCCACCCCCGCCCACCCGACGGGAACGCGGCCGTTACCGTGACCCTTGACACTTCTGTCTGTATGATATCTATACATGCAGTCTGTACGTTCATACGCGTTTTGCACATTCGTGCGAATATTTAATACCTAGGGTAGGGTACGTATGCTAGTGCTGCATGCAGTCGGCGGCGGCGGCGACGCGGCCACACGGACGCCGACTGCACCGCCGGAAACTTTGCGGTTTATTTGAAACTCGAAAGAGAGACGGGGAAGCCAGTTACAAAACTCGTTGATGATATAAATTTCAAACGTTGTACCCGCCGTTGCCATGCGCAGGTACATGCACAGGGTTACCCGGATCTCACGCGGAAGGGTATTCCTCGTCAATTATCTGCCAAAATCGGTCCGTCGAAGATGAGCCAAGAGCGGGAGTGGTGGCGTCAGTGCGCCACTGCCGTTCGTTCGTTCGTTCGTTCGTATCCCACACATGCGCCAAGCGCCCTTTCATCGGCTAATCGCAAATCGACCGTAACGAGAGAACTATGCATTTCGGAAGAGAATCGATGAGGAATCTTTGATCCCGGTTTCAACCAAGGATACCCCGTTGAAAATCGCCGGCTCAATTACGTGTCGCCCCGCCTACACGGGGCGAGAAGAAAGGTGGCATCAGTTGTCTCCGGCTATGGGAGTGAGGTCGCCGTTGTATTTGAACAATATAATACTGAAAATTTTGAACCTAATTGGAGAACGTGGAGGCGAGCCGTCCATTGCGCGGCTCCGTGATTCCTCGATCGCACATTTGCGACCGGAAGCGAGGACGTGAATTTTGACGCTGATTTTCAAGGAGTTGACACATAATAACGGAGGATCGATCGAGTAACCGGGATGACTCGGGAAACGAGGGTCTATAAATAACAAACGAACGAAGAGAGGAGGCCGCTGTTCGATGTGGACCCACCACCACCTCCAGCATCGGCAAAACGGATAGTTAATTTATTTCAGACATCGATATTCACGGCGCGACGGTCTGCGCGAACCGAAGGGGTACGCAGAGGGTCAGCTAGATTAACAGTCCACGGTTCTAATAAATATAAAAGGCCCGAGCCTTCCCCTCGCTGTCCTACCCCTTCTCTCCTGACTAACATTGCCCAGCTGACCGCTATGCCACCCACTCCCATGTGATTAAGGGTTTCAATTTATCGGGTGCGTGTCCCGATATCCGGCAAGAATTCGAGAGACTACTTTCAGCCCTTTATTTATATCCCATGTATATACATTCGATGTGATATTTATTAGATTAGAATTGATTAGTTATTGATTTCCATTTTTTCGTTGTTTTCACTGTGCGTTCTTCTTCTCCTCCGTATTTTCCCCCTTTTCGGCTATTCCTCCGAGGAGTCGTCCCGTACAGATACTGCAGTCGAGCGAATCCGATGACTCGGAGGAGTCGGGGAAAGGTGGAAAATAATTGCGTAGATAACTGTTCTGAAGGAAATATATAAAACGGAAGAAGGATGCCTTATTCTTTTTCGAGTCAATTGAAACGATGAATTCGTTCGAGAGATTTAAATTGGCTGCGGGTGGCGGAGGAGTTTGCCCTTGACAAAAACCTTTCGGTGCTACTATGTACATACCATACTTCGTCAAAGTGGTGGAAATTGCCGGAAGTACGGTATACATGTGTATATGTGAGTCGAAGAATTGGGTCGCGAGGATTGGGGTCCAGGGAATGAGAGTGTGAAGACAGAACGAAAAGAGGGATATCGCAGCAGGCGAGGCGCAGAGGGGCCAAAGATAGATAAAAACTTACTGCGGGAACTGAACGCAAGGGCCGTGCGGGTTCCTTCTTCTTCCTTTTCTCATTCTCCTTCTCTTTCCGCCCCGTGCGAAAATGTAGAATAGGGAACTCGCGCCTGCAGAGTGATACCTACATATACGTGAGTTTTAGCTATCCTTATATTACGTAAGTTTGGATACAGGAGGAACCCCGCAGTGCCTTTTGCAAGGATAAAGGAGTCGGAAGACTGAAGACAGAAGGAGGGAGGCCTGGCGCGGTTGAGATAGGAATACAATTTCGCGAATTTACATTTTACCCAATTTACAATTTGATTAGAGAGTTGGGTAGGTGTGTACAATGCATCGCTCTCTGCTTCGGCGCCGTCGCACTTCCGCACGACGTTTTCAATTCCGAAATACGGCCTGCGCAGGCTGGACGGATGAAAAATATTGGAAAACGAGAGTCGATCGAGGGACGCTTTCGCCGATACTGTATCCATTTTATCTAACGTGAAACAACGCGACCTTTGCCTTTCAGTTTTCGTTTTTTGACACTGCTTCCAAACTCTCTCTCCATGTTCGTTTGAATTCGCCATGGCAAACGGTAGACCACCGTGTTTCTGTATGCCGTGGGTAACCAAAACTCTCATAAAAAGCTTGAGCGGCCGTCTGCAGGCGGTTGGGAAATGCATGTGAAACCACGGCAAGCTGAAAGTGGTTTTAATTTCCGGCGTGAACACTGTCAACTACGTTTACAAGACTGTAGAACCGCTTCTATATATACTGTTAAACAAAATACCGAGCTAATACCTCGTTACATTCTGTCTGGGACGAGAAATTACGACCTGCACCTATAATATATACACCTTTTTCAGACTGAAGCTCGACCGGGGGAAAAAAACCACTCAAGCTCCAGTCACTCCGGTTAATTCGAATTTATATTTCCCCCGCATTCTCGATTCCTTGGAAAATAAGAAAGAACGAAAAGAAACTCGGAAAGTATCCAGCGGGAAACTTTCCACTCCCTGCATCAGCCGAGTAAAATATCGGACGAAGCCACGACCCGTGGTCAAGTCAAGTACACCTACACACTTATATAATTCCTGTAGCCAGAGAATGTTGAAAAAGTTTCGGCACGTCGAAAAAATCGTCCCTCTCGTGCGACGAAGAGAAATAGAAGGCTCCGAATGGTTATAAGGTACGATATTACCCATTTTCAAAAGTGTTCCCATAATTTTGCTAATTTCATTTCTGTTTGAGAACCGTTGAACCGTTGCTACTAAAGGAGATGAAGGGGGATGATAGCTGGGTGTAACTAGGGGGTGGCGGCGGCAGGGAGTTAGGAGGGTTTTCCAGAGATGGAAACAGGCTGGCTATAGGGGAGGATTGAGTTGGTACGGGGAAGCGGTCGTCGGTCGGGACGGACGTCTTGCTGACTCTGCTCAGCCCGCTTCGATGGCCAGCAGGCCAAGCTCCTCGTCTCCCGGGGATTCACGTAATCCTCTCTATCATTTCGCGGCAATATAAAGAGAGTACTTATACTATTTCAATTATGGGAGCTTGACTCGTTCCTTTCCTATTGCTCTCCATCTTCTCCTCTCTTCTCTCCTCTCCTCTCCTCTCCTCTCCTCCTTTTCTTCATCGTTCCTCATCCTTGGCTGAGGCGGAGCCGAAATTCTTCTTCTCATTTGCTCGCTCTACTCCGCGGCGTATAGACTCGGGTAATTTGAACCTTCGAGAATCGTGACATTGGATTCCGCCTCTAGTTAAACCATCTCTGTGGGAAGCAGAAGCAGGATTTCGAAATACTTGAACCAGAACCAAAAAACAAAAGGAGAAAAGGACAAATTTTCGAAAGACCAAACATCGCTGGCTGACTGCACACGCGTTCCTGTAGGAATATAAGCTCGCCGATATACGAGCCTCCGAAATCAATACCTATACTTGGCGGACACGAGGCTAACCCTTTCTCGCGCCTAGCGTGAAAAAAGCAATGAGAAGAAAAGCTCGGTTCAATTAACGTCTTATTATTTATGGTCAGATGCTAAATACATTCGTAGCTACGGCGGTGGATTCCGAAACTACGTACGTATACAAAGTTCACGTGTATAGTTGACGCGGGGATGTATAAAACTATCAAGATTAGCTAAGGGTCGTCCAGCTCATTCGTAGCGACGTCCGCGTCGCGGTCACGATGCTTTATGGTTAATCAAGGTAAAACCTCTCGCTTTTACCGGGAGGCCGAATTCCTAGCGCTAATCTAAGTAGTAGGTAGAGGATTACATCGAACGTGTCAAACTGCAATTTGTATCCGTTCGTCCGGACCGTGTCTAAGGAAAACGGAGACGAAAAAAAACTAAACGAATCGAAGCTCTCGCCATTTTTCTGCTCGGATATCCACACCCGTACGAACGTGAATTCGCGAAAGATCCTACGCTTCATCCGACGCAATACATGCCTACCCGTAGAGCGAGGCGCAGAAACAGAAACATTCGTCTTCATTTTCGCGATAGTGACAATTTCGGCTTCGATTCCACTGCCGGTATATCTAAATTCATTTTCTATAGCCTGGTACTGGGGCGAGGCAAGAAGAGCGAGGAATGAAGGGGATAAAAGGGATTCTGAAACTGCAGTCGCAGTCGCAGTCGCAGTTGCAGTTGCAGTTGCAGTTGCAGTTGCACTTTCGAAGCAACTTGCCACCGTTACACCGTGGCATCGCAAATCCTCCCTCTCTTGCTCCGCTCCGCAACTCTGCGGCACTCCGTAGTACCTGATGCCAACCCACGTACCTTAAAACTCTCAGGATATACGCGATGTACCTCGGTTTGGCGTAGTACCTACCTACCTGCGCACCGCACCGTACACACCCCGGCCGGATCGCCCTGTACGTATGAAGGTGTATCTTCACTTGAGAAACTATACTGACGAATAACTTAGTTTATAGGTATCAGTAGGTATAGGTTGTAGTCGAAGAGATGCTAGCTCCGCGATTATTCGAGCTGGATTTACTGCAGCTGCCCGCGTCCAACGTCTTCGTCTACCGGCTTCATCCTAGTTGGTCGCTTCGTGAGTTATACCTCCGGATTTTGATGACCGGGAAAACGCCGATCGTGATTATTCTGGCGCCAGTCGAGCGGAGAATTCTCAGTTTTAGTTGATTCGTGAGCAAGGTAAAAAGCCGAGAGATTCTGTAATTCGTGTTTGATTAGCTGATTCCGGGGCTCGGTTTTTCCTTGCTCCTGTTCTTTCCCTTGTTTTTACGATTCTAATACCTTTTTTAACGAAGCTTTGTCTTCGACGGTCAGGGAGATTTCGAGACGGTCGAACTACCCGCTACCGCACCGCACCGCACCGCACCGCATCGCGTCGCGTCGCGTCGGTTGAATTCTGAATTCTAAACGCTGAAGGATCACGACTAAATGAGAGAAAATATAATGAACGATGACCACAGCAGAGAGCAGAGACTGGACGCTGCATCCGGCCGATCTCCAGCTACCGTCCCAGCAAGAGAGAATCTAACTTCCGTCGCATAATTGGTTACTATCAAAGTGGGAAATAACTAACTGATATACAAGTAGACCAAAGGCCTTTGAACAGCACCTACGCTGAACGACAGTTCTACGCGAATAGACGTGTGCGAGTACATACCTCCGATACGCGAATACGTGAATAGATGCACTTTACAGCGATGAACATATGTACACGTTCGTACATAGGTACTAGGTATATAACTCGAGGAAACGTAGAAGTCGGTGTCAGAGCAGACTCTGCGGGTCCCAGTTTCGTTTATATACCTACCTACCTACCTGTGATATATATATCTGTATTATATGCCTGTATAATGAGTATATAGCGCAGTTCCATAGGAACTCTCGTTCGAAAAGTTTGGCAAGAGGAAAACGCCTGTTTCAACTTTCCATCAGATTGCAAGAGAGGGAATCTCGTCGATTACAACGTTAACGACTAGCCCGAGAAACCTGTAATTCACGTATACAATAACTCCTTGTTCGATGATGCCATCCTCAGCCTCGAGGTGCCGCGCCGTATGATCCGTTATCTTAGATGTACAGAAACCGTCTCGAAAACGAGAACGTCAAATTTTGGTAAACGGCTGGATTGATTTCGATGAAACTTTGAGAATTCGTTGAGTATGATGGCAGAAAGTGGCGATGTATTTCGCTATTTCATAACATTGATCGGAACTGGTGAAAACTGAACACTCCCTATGTTAGCCAGGTTAGATTGCCAGCAGCGACTCCAACGGCCTCTTAAGACGCGTGACTTATCTCTGTCGTCTGATTAACCGCGGTTGCTCCAGCCTTTCCTTGTGATTCGAGTAACCGCAGGTGCGCTCACATCGCCTTCAAAGTCGATTTTTATCGAGAGTGAGATCGACGGAGATCGCTTTGAGGATCGATTTCCGGATCGTCGCGATAATCGTCGACAGCTATTCCGTGCTTCATAAGTTCCCCCGAGTTTTCAGCGTTAGACTTTGTGTTTCGATTTCAACACTGCGGAGGTCTAGCCTCTGCCGCTGTCCTCGCAACTTTCATTCCATCAGATCGAAAGATACGCAAGTATGTACTAGCAACTCAATACCTTTACGCTGATGATCAAATTCTTTTCGTTTATTATAAAAGTTGGGTTATTTTTAGATGCCCCATTTCCATTTTTTTTATTCCCTCTTCCGCGGTACGTACGTACATATGGTACGTGCATGTACACGATTATAGACAGGAAAAAGATGCATCCGCTCGCTCCTCGTACAGCGATCTACAGTTACCAAAAACCAAGAAGTCTATCGCCACGAACAGAACGGGTTATCGCTTCCTGTATATAGAACGTAACGTTACCACAGACCGCAAATTATTGTTCTCCGAGTGCTGTTATCCACGGATGATGGAGCGAACAGAACTGTTCCGATAAGAAGAATTTCATGTGACTCACAATGAATCGCATTCATTTCATGCAATACCTACGCGTATATACATATAATCGTGCATATTTATAAATATATCTTTCAACGGAATTGCAGCTATTCGACAAAACGGAATAACGAACAGTTTCTCATTATATTCGAGAACAAACCGCGCACATGTGACCCATGATATTATATACTCGTATATACTACATAAGTCGATCAAAATTCTCCACCCATTATGCACACCTACGAAACTCCAACAAACGAATCTTTGTCCTTTTATTTCTCGTCTTATATCTCATACTATATTCATGCTCCGATCACTTTTATTAACAACAAAGTGAAGCGAATGAAAGAATAACTGTATTGTCTATAGTCATATGTATGTATACACCGTAACCGATTACCAGCTTCCACTCGACTGAACTCCTTGAACCGCAAACTTATTCTGTACGTCGTGTACACTCCGGCGCAATAATTGTTTAGCTCTTGCGAGCTACCCCGTGGATGAAGCAGAGACCGATCAACGCGGCGTATTTGAACAATTTGAACAAATTTAAAAATACCTCGCAATGGTCGATTGGTCTCTGCTTTACCACTCGAGCGAATTGCCACGAGTCCAGTATAGCTAGCTTCAGAGCGAAACCATTAATGTGCAGAGGTGTACGCATACCCATTATTTCGCTGTAAGTTTGCTCCGAAGCCGTGATTTTCCAAACCAACAAGCTTACGGGCTTTAGCGTGATCAAAGGTCACTCGCAGACCACGTATATTATATCCTCGCGACATATTATACATATCATAATAGCTATCCGCCTACAACGTATTGTATATTATATTGTAAGAGAAACAGTCGTCTTGAGAGATAACTAACCGAGACGAGCAGGTTCCTAACCGGTAACCACATCGGTCACATGATTGGTCTCCGGCATCCTTGTTTGCGGTTTATTGGTTACGCCAAGCGTGAAGAATCACTTTTCTTGTATTTTATCAAAGGAACGGAGATGAAAAAGAGGCAGACAAAAAGGAAAGTCTGTATATATACACGGTGTACTTGTGGAGCGGAATACAATGCAGGTTTTCTATTCTTTCTTCTCTCTCTCTCTCTCTCTCTCTCTCTGTCTTCTTCTCCGCTTCACGTATTTTTCCTCCTCCGAGCATGATCTTCATTCACGTTCTCGCCTCCTTGCCCGCATCTGTAAATGTATTTTAATAATTTCACAGCCTAGAATCTAGATATATTCTGCTTGATGAACCGTTCATTATTAATACCGTTCCACTGATGATTCGTATCTTCCTTTCGCTTTTCTCCTCCTCCATCCGCGGCTCAAGTATGAAAAAAAACAAAAAATGAACAACGAATGAAAATTGTCAAGACATACCAGGTACACGCGTACGATAGTAGAAGATTGATTGCTTTTATACGAAATCGAATTCTGGTATGCAGCTTATTAAGTGTACAGGTTGGCATAGATATATGCCGTGGACTGTAGGAGCGTATAGTATAGCGTTCCGTTTAATTCTAAACGCGCGATAAAGACATAAATTTATGTATTGAAGTCACGTATTATATATAACTAATACCTACCTAATAATGTATGTACGTGGCATAGCGTGAATGAAATTGTTGAGTTATTACCAAACTTCTATGCATACCTATATATAGGTATATACGTACTTGCTATATGCCGCCGTGAACTCATCGGAGCCCGCGAGTTCCCACCATGTAGGTAATATTTATCTCGCATTTTCCCGTGACTCGCGGTATGCCGCGTGAAGCGTTCACGCGCCATTGCATAATTAACCATGCTGATAGCTCGGGTATTAATTATCGGGAGATATAGACGCACGTATGCGTATACTACATACATACCTGACACCTTTCATTTATTTATAATTATACCTATCAAGAGATTTACACACAGATTTCCTTTGCCCACGTACATATACTTATGCTTATTATACAGATGGGTACCAGATAACAGAGTCAAATCTCCGGGTACTATTCCTGTCCGGAGATATTATACCATCCGCAGAAGGAATAAATTCGGAAAATAACCGCACTCGCGTGATTAGAGTCGCCGCTGCAGACAGTCTAACCTAGCTAACATAGGAAATACTTATTTTACACCAAATCAGATTAATGTTTTGAGAAAGTGAAATACTTAGCCACTTTCTGCCATCGTACTCAATGAATTCTCAAAGTTTCGTCAAAATCCATCGAATCGTTTGCGATTATTCACGATTCCCGTTTTCGAAACGGGACTTTCAAACGCGGCGATCGGGGCGACCATTTTTGCCTGCTTCAGCCGAGAACATCGTTCAACGGGCCTCCGTCTCCACGAAAGCTCTGATAAAATTGAGGTTCAGTACGAACCTTGCTCGATGTATTACGGAGCGCGGTCTAGGGCACGTAAAATAATTGACCACGTAAAATAATGTGACTGGAATGAATAATTACTCTTATTCAACGGCGGCTCTCCCTGATACACGCCAAGGCAAACGCCTCAACGTGAATCGATTTTATTTCTCAACGAAGTATTAGCCAAAAATACGGCCATGACTATAACCAGAGCGCACTTTCCGGTAGATGCACGATTGTTCCAATACGACTACGACCGAAGTTATACCTATACACAAGAAAAATCTAGCGCCGGGATTCCGATCCACGAACACATGCGACGCGATCGCGCAGTGACCGCAGTCCCCGATTTTCCCGCGCTCGCTTTTTCCCCGATAAAACTGTCGCCACCGTGGCCATGCGTTCCGCCACGTTGTTCCCGGAGAGGCTCGAAACTCCTCAATAGTAGAGATGAAAATATTCTCCCCTGCGAAGAAGAAATTCTCATTTTCCAGGATCGATTCAAGAGCCCCAAAATCTCGGTCCAAATAGTTTCCGCGTTCTATATACCTACAACGATGCGCGCACGTTGCGGTTACGCGCAGGTTACGCCTGCCCTTATCTTCCGCATATTATCTGTTAACGCACTGCTGCGTTTTATTCCCGATTGAACAAGCTGGTACCTACACCTATCGCCACCCAGCATCCGTGCGTATAGGCACATCGGGACGCATCTTGATGTACCTACATATACAGGGACGAGAGTGTATACCTGTGGCGGCGTGGTTGCTCGGCCTGGCCGTAACCCCTCGGCTTATTAAACCACCGCTAATTATATTTCAATATATACGCCCAAGCGCGGCCAGCCGTCCCACCGACCCCCTCCCTCCCACCCTCGTGGCATTCCGCCTTTACACCAGTTTGCTTGACGATGCGAGTTGGTGCGGCGGAGGCTTCCTCTTCCTCGCCCTCTGCACCAAGCTCTCCGGAGTAGCAGGGTGGTAGGATCTCAGCGCGTTTTAGTAATTAATTAATAGTTTAATTAATATGTTGCTTCCGGGATATTAAATGTCGCTGGCTGATCCTCTCAGCCCGTAATTAGTTTTCGCCTCACCTGAGCGAGCTGCATACACAGAACCGGATGTTGGATCAGAAAGCCGAAGGTTTTACAACAGTTTCGACAATCGGCGAATGGGTATGTACTACGTATGTTTTATCCGCCCCGCATCGACGGAGTCTGTAGTCTAGCTTTGCCTCCTCCTTCTTTTGTATCAGTAAATCGAAGCTTCATACCTCTCAACACGTTTGATTCCTCTTCGCTCCGTAATATTCATGGCGAATTCTGTTTACCGCGAGCGAACATCGTAGATGCGAACGAGCTTCCTTCGAAACGGATAGGGATCGGGTGCTTATGGGAGGGTTATGGGTGCTCGGTAGTGGGGAATGGGGGATGGGGCTATTATTAACATTTTTATTGAAATTCCCATTCATTCATATTCTATTGTTTTCCTCGTAATTCCTGATTAATTCCCCTTCGTTATTCATCGTCTCTCCATCGCTATTCATCCCGGAAGTTTATTACCCTCTGAATATCCTTGTACGTAGGCTGGCAGGTACGGTACACTCCCGGCTCTGTAACGCTTCTTATATTTTATTTATTTTAAAAAATTTTCTTTTTCCCGCTCTTTTCCTCACTTCACTTTTTAATAACTCCAAGCTATCGAGCCGTGGCTCGTGGAATGTGCGGAGATTAACCATAATCCTCCTCGTACACCTACAGCTTTTGCCTAATTATTTTCTTATCAATAAAATATGAGAGATCGTCGCTGCCTACTTGCTCTCAACGAAGATGAGATAGCTGCTGCATGAAGAATATCATTAACGATCTACTTTTGTTCGAATTATTATTTCATATATTGTTCAAGCTCATGTAGTAAATAGTAAGTTTAGGTATGTATTGGAATTCAACATTTCGTTGTCGAATTTTATCATCGAATTCTTTTACGGTCCGTACCATTTCGTTCGAAATTTTCCTCCCTTTTCCTTTGAGATGAATAAAGAGAGAGAGCGAGAGAGAGAGAGATTCTTTCCCTATCAATTTATTCATTCTCAACCAATATCCTCTTTCTCAAAGCTCTCTGTAATCTGGCTAAGATATTACGCATAATATTATCCAGATAAGCCGTTTGATCCACGTCCTCAGCTCGCGCTTCGTAGGGCTGGTGGAGGACCACGTCTTGAAGGCTCTTTTTTCTTTCTCCTCTTCCGGTCCTCTTCATTCCTCAGCTCGTTCGCACTCCACACCGAATCCCCGATTCCTGAGCTATGTACATGTATGTACATAGATGGATTATATACCTATCTCTCCTTGATTTTTTTTTCATTTTTCTATCCTTCTTCTTGTTCTCCTTCTTCTTCTACTTCTTCTTCCCTTTCGGCATCCTGCCGGAAACGCAAAATTCGTGATTCTGAACTCCGCAATTACGTCAGCGCAACAAAATGATCAAAAATAATATCGGACGACATTTTTCTACGATGAAGAGTCTTCATTCTTGTTTTACCGATCTTCGCAAATCCCTTCGCCTCGATTGCAGGTAAATTTGCCGAAATTTGTCTTCGTCGGAAATCTCCTCACGGGGAGAAGATTCCCGAAAAATCGGTAAAAGAAAATCCAAATTTTTCTCCATCGAAAAATTTCACAGGATATTATTTCTCCTCGTTTTGTTGCCTCACTGACGCTTGCAGCCTCGCGATCGCACGAATTCCTAGCTCATACGCATACATAGGTATGTACCTACGCTTATTATTTCGACCGTGAATTCCCCTCGAAAAATTGATAAAAATTCATTCGTTGGTAAAACGAAATGCGGTCGAAGTCAGTCAACGAAAGTAAACCGAGGATCGCTATTCTTTTCTCGGTAGGTAATATGCGAATATATAACGAAGTGCTGAAACGGCAAAAGCTGTGCTGCAATCCTGACGAAATTTGAAACCGCTCCTGATCAACGATACGTTACACAGAACGAATCAAGATCCCGCAATTGAAGATTGATGACACGAGGAAAAATAATGCAAGAAGGGGAGGATAACATTATCTACTTGCTGTGGAATTGGAATATCGTCGTCGAAGTATTCTATTTCCGCAATCTCTGCGTTATGGCTATCGGTAATTAGTTCGTAGAGTTTTGAATGACCGCGGCGTGGCGTACCTATCTGTTCGTAGGTATATCGAACCGCACGAGCTTTAACCCCAAGACTATAAAAGACGTCTTCATTTATGTACGGAGGATACAGGGTGACCCTGAATTGACGCCGTGATATTGAACGGGGTATAGTTTGTCGAAGACGGGATCAAAATTTCCTGATCAAAATCGTTTTTCCAAAACACGGAGACTTGTTGCTGCGCTTGATTAAAAATCAGCCGATGATGACACTTGTTCTGCGAGCGGGCGCCCGTCGATGTGTGGAATACAAGCAAAGCGCGGAAGAAGTGCGCGCAAGCGAGCGCCACGACACACCGAAACTAATTTCGTTTATAGAACGCGCGTCCATTGGATGATCCTCGATGGACGATGGACCGTAAAGAAGTCTATGCATTTGGGAGAGTAATTGCAGATGAGGATTTCATCGAATAACCGTTTTTCTCGAATAATACCCCGTTAGAAATCTCCACGTCAATCTCGGGTCACCCGGTATCATCATAAACGGACTGTACTCAAGTGTTTGTCATTCCGAAGCGTACCCGAACAGAGAGCTACTCTTATTCGCAGATAAATATTATAATTATAATTCCGAGCCTCAGTACATTCCCGCGCTTTGAACAGTAATCTGGATTGGCTGTTGTCATCGCCTTGTAATATATATGATATAATATACTCGTATGTTCAAGAGTCTCTCGGTATCCATCTACGAGAAATCGGAGTAATAAAACTCCTGAGTATAATAAATGCAAACTCGATTTTAATACCCCCAGCTGCGTAACATCAATCAGCGAAGTCATATTATTTTTACGTCGTGGGGGCGACAGCGAAGAGAGCTGATTATAACCTCAAAAAAACCAGTTAAAAAGAGAAACAAAGAGGAATTGAGGAATTGGGGAAGCCCCCCTCCCTTCGTACTGCAGAGCTTGTAAGTAGTAATTGACAAAAAGTAGACGCGAGTAACTGCATAGCGTATACATAACGCCATAAACTGTAGATTAACGTATGCTCTATGATGCCATAGGACTCACTATCTTGAGCGTACGAATACCGCTTGGAAAACGAGAATCGTACATTCTCGTAAACGACTAGATCGATTTTTATATAACTTTGAGAATTCATTCGATACGATGGCAGAAAGTGTCTGAGTATTTCACTTCACAAGAACGTTGATCGGATTTGATGAAAAATAAATATCTCCTATGTTAGCTAGGTTAGATTGCCAGCGGTTATTCCAATTGCCTCTTAAGAGGACGGACGTGGCCCGGCCCGTTAAAAAGGGACAGTCAACGGCTGCCCGAGAATCTAACCCGTTAAATATTCCTAATTTACACTGACAGAATATAACCTAGTCAGACCATGTGTCCGCAGTCCTCAATCCTCAATTATAGACTGCATAGAGGCCTTCTCGTCCGCCAAAGTGTCTGAAAACTCGCCAATTTGGATTTTCGAACCGCCGCAAAAGCTGCTCCGTGGCAGGAGGTTCGGAAAATTTAGATAGAAATGAGCTACCAATTGCTAGATATCGGTACCAACTAGTCGGATGTCGGTATATGTTGATACTATACCCTTACCTATCCCTCCGTCACCCTCGAGCCTAGATATATCTAACGGTAATACAAAACAAATAGAAAAGGCACGCGAACACATTTGAGCAAACATGACAGGGCAGGTGCACCGGCGCGGCGGTGCCGCGATGGCACAGAATCATCCATCCTACAGCTGCGCGCATGTGCCCATGCGGTGGTGATGGATTGGTCCGCGTAAGCATTGGTACCTATTGAGAGTTGTTGTCAAGCAAGATGACGCCTGGTGGGAAAAAATATACTACTCTAACCAGGCTGCATTTAGCTTTGAAGATCGTTGTTCGTCGCATATTTTTCTATAAATTCAATCATTTTAATAAAACGCGAGCCTGATAGGTTGCACGGAGTGTTTGCACGGTTGTGTTATCCACCCGTAACGATCAGCTGATAGCCTGGTTATCGTCGCCATGTTACTTGGCCTCGCCCACGGTAACTTTCGCAATACATGAATATCCTCGAGTTTCGCCGCCTGTGTTGAATCCTACTCACGTTATTCTGCTGTAGGTACCAAACAGACGTACCTACGTACATTGAAAGCGGTGTGACCCGAACCCTTCAATCGGCGCATTCGAATATTTCAATTATCGGAATAATCAAGCCAAATTTATATTGTAGTCATCGCTGGCAATCTAACCTAGCTAAGATGGGGAATATTTATTTCTCACCGAATACGGTCGATGTTTCGTAAAAGTGAGATAGTTAGCCACTTTCTGCCATCACACTCAATGAATTATCAAAGTTTCATCGAAATCGACCCAGTCGGTCGGGAAAATTCACGATTTTCGTTTTCGAAACGACGTCTGCTCATTCAAGATAACGATTCCGTTGGCACCTCGTAAATGTCAATAAAAAATCATAACTTTATGAGATCGCTCGCACCTCTTGTACCTACGATCATTACGTCTCACCAGTAGAAGGTTTTCGGACGAGGGCCGCATTCTCTTGGATTTGTGGTGTACAACGAGTCACCTATACCACTTTCAAAAACTTCCACAAAATTCTGTAGAATTTCAAAGAATTCCAGACGATTACATAGACGTCCATGAGGCATTCTTATCCACTTCTAACGTGACTTCCAGAGATTTTCAGTGACTTCCAACACTTCTCCAATACTCCCAAGGGCTTGCAAGGATTTCCAAAGAATTCCAAAACTTTTGAGACCAGCGTGCCGTAAAACTTGCCGCGTGAAAAGCCCCCCCATTTTCGAAAGACCTCTCAAATCGCTAGAAAGCCATCGGGTATACCTACGCGGCTATGCGTGCGTGTACGACTGTACAGGGTAGAATTAGTTAGTTATAATAATCGAGAGCCGAGACTGCGGACTTTGATCTCGTCGAAAATTGGTCACTGCGGCAGCGTTGCGTCTACGCAGATACGCAGATTCATAGACTCGTATGAGAGAACGGAACGCGCATTGGTGTACGTGGGTACTATATTCACGTTGGTACGACCAAACACAATGCAGAAGAACGTTCGTGGAGCTCGTTTGAGCTGCAGAGTCGAAACCAGAAGGATATATACCGAGCGATAACCGGTGATTTTCTGATCGACGCTTTGCCCCACTGCACTGTACCTAACTACGAATTTAGTCGGTGCTGCATCGCGTATGCCGGGTGCTAACAGACCTGCCGATTATTCGTATACCAGGGCGGGGCGCGGGGCGCGGCACGCGCAAGCCTTTGCCCACGATGCATGCGTGGATCTGACAGGACGCTTGGTCTCCGTATGCGTAGGAGGTATACTACAAACGTTTGCGTACACTACAATACCTACACACGCACACGCGTGTCAGCACTCTGTTTTCTGCTGGGGGTGAGAAAACGCTGGTTTAAGCTCCTCCAGCCCGGGGTGCGCGTGTCCTTGCCAAATATTTACTCAGTTAATGGATGATTTTTGACCAGCTGACCCCGCGCCCTGAGTTATATCGTACCTACCTACGTACGCACATATTCCCGGAGTTAAAACACTTTGAAAATGTCGTTATCGTTTCCGTAGGGCTTAGGCAGGATTCGGCAAAACGGAGACGAAGTTAATTGGCCAAAATATGGGTACCTACACGCGATCAACTGCCGCGACAACGCGCGACGGCAGCTGACGACGTGAGTCGGTGAAGAAAAATCATACGGCATGCGCGCGGCGCAGGTAAACCTACTTGGTTGGGTACAGGTATGCGGACATGCTCGGCAGCAATTGGCAGATTAACGAGCGACCTGCAGCTTTGGGGTTCTACATTCACGCATACGTGCGTATACGGCCTCTGCACCGGTATCTACCTACGAAATGAATACCTGCCTACTCCGATATCTGATTCACGCGGCTGTATAACCAACGTGCCGCACAAATCGGTATACAACCGAAGCTCGTTAGAGAACCGGTGAAAGTATGTGTCCGAGTCTGTACGATGCTCGTGTATCCAGGTGCAGTAAAATTGAACGTGTATAGCGTGAAAAAGCTACGAAAGTGGGGGATTTAGGAGGAACAAACACAGAGGAGGATGGAAAAACTAAGCGCGATGATAACTGATTGTGAGTCTCTAATTTGTTTCTCATGCATCTGCACTCAGCCACTGAACAAGGAACTGCCCGTGTAGTCAGTGGATGGATTTGTGCTTGCTCCTCGCTCGCAGAGTATCATCATCGAAGTACTCACGCGTATGCATACGCGCGGATAGGCGCGTGTGTGTGCGCGTGCGTGTGTATAACGGTTGTATCAATGGGACGGAATAAAGCAGAGCCGCGTACGAGTAGACTCTGGGGAGGTTGAGTCATCCCTTTTCTATACCTGCCTGACATACCAATGGGTACGGATGTATGTACACATGCAACATACATAAAGGGTTGCACGCGTGATATACAGCCGTGTTTATTGCGTACTATTTGCTCCTCTCTTCCCCGTCAACTCGCGAACGTACAATACGCAATAACGTACAGTATCGGGCAATGTGTACCGGAAGAGAGAGACAGAGAGAGAGAGAGAGAGAGAGAGGGAGAGAGGCAGAGGAACGGTGATCCGGTCTGCAAACTAATTGCAATAGAACTGAACTTGTTATTGCTGCTGTAGTTGTAGACTGTAGTTGTTGTTGTTGGAGAAGAAGAAGAAGAAGAAGAAGAATGAGAAGGAGAAGAAGTGGCCGAAATGAGGGAGGAACGTACTCCGTGGTAAAACTTTTCCCTTTCTTCTCATAACCGCCACCACTCAAGACGGGGCTTCCCTCGACAATTTGTAAGCGCATCGTGGAAGCATGTGGATGCATACGTACATGTATATGTATATGAATTTCTTGGGCATCAGAGAGCTCGGTGAAACGGAGCTCAATAATGAGGAATCCATTTATTTGGACGTACGACGGTCGTACATTGTCGAGCAACTAGTCGGCTGATTATGCTGCCTAAAATTCATTCTGGTGTACGTTTACACGGGTAACTGTTTCTCGTAGCTCATACTTGTGACACTCGAGAGGTCGCGCGTAGGTTCAAACAAGAATCTCAGGAATTCAAACCCGTATCGTGAAGCTAATACTTAAGAGCGTGGTAATTAAAGGCGAAGAGCTGATTGACGAAACGGTAATTGTAATGCACTTTCGTTGTAGAAGGCTTGACAGAATTCCAACTTTCAAAATATATCCATGCATGCATAAGCGGGGCATTCCGTGTCAACTCGACTAACGATTTTCCGTCGGCATTATTTATTCGCTCCACGATTTTTCATGCGATTGCGAAATTTTGCAGATTTTTTCCTCAGACCTTCAATGTTTTATGCTCAATCAGACCCATCTGGTATTTGGTCCATTTTAAAAATCTCGAAGAATTCTCGAAAATCTTCTTTTTCATTCCGATCATTTTCACACCCGTCCCATGGTGGGCCGATTTGTTTCTATTTCTCTTTGGCGCTTCGAACATTCGGAATAAATAAAACACCATGTTTCAGCTTTCCGAAGATTTTTAAAAAATGACCAAATATTTTGTGGTCGATTCTGAATCTTCTGATGCCAGACCTGTGGCGACGCACGACGCCCTTCCAGGCTTTCGTACATACGTGTATAACATCTATGATTCAAGCAAACGTTTTTCGTTTGACAGACAGACATCTTTGTGAAAACTAGCCGAAAAGTCAGATTTCCATTTTGTAAGTCGTTACCGCACTTATTGTTAGCCTAGAAGGGGGTCGTGCGTCGTCATGGGTCTTGCGTCAAAAGATCCAGAATGGAGCGCAAAATTTTTGATCAGTTTTCCAAAATTTCCGGAACGTTGAAACACGGCGTTTCGATTGTTCAGGATGTTTAGGGTGCTAGAAACAGAGATGGATAAAAGAATCGACCCATCATGGGATGGGCGTGAAAATGATCGGAATGAAAACTAAGATTTTTGAGATTTAGAAAGCAGACGAATCTTCAGATGGGTTTGAATAATCATGAAAAAATTAACGGTTTGAGAAAAAAAATTTGGCAAAAAAATTCTGGAGTGCTTCTTGGAGATCGGAGAATCGTATGAAAAATCGTGAAACGAACGAAAATGGTGGTGAGGGAAAATCATTAGTCGAGTTGACACGGAATGCCCCATTTACATATGCACGTAGGTGAGTATATACCTACACCTATAACGCAGGTATCAACTTTGTTTTCACTGTATGGAAGGAAATGAAACGAAGCTACATTTTGTTGTTTTTTTAGTTCCCATCGTCGCGTCGCAGTTTCTGTAACTTAATTGCCAGTTAGAAACTTCTCTTGTATGACTAGGGTAGGATTCTCGTAGACACCTATTGCCGTAACCGGGTATAAATACCGTACTATACAAGTCCATAGGCATACATAGTATACACACTACGCTCAATAAATCATAAGAAAAACGTAGGAGAGATAAATAGGTAAAGGAGAAGCTATTGAAAAATTGGAGAGCTAATACGAATAATGATACACGTACAGCGATGCCTATACCGGATGAAACAAACCGTTTAACTATAATTACAGACGTAGGCAGTAGAACCCTTCGGTCTAGCAGTCGGTATATCTACGTATACAAAGTTGGCAAGTATTATCAGCTTCAATATTAAAATACCTACGATGTACTTGCGTATCGTTTACACAGTGTACAAGGGTGCAGTATCCCTATGTGCAAGGAAAATAATGTGGAATTGTACCACCGTCCTGACTATGTGCCTGTATTTGGCTATGTAGGTATAAACGAACGTGCGGCGAAACGGGTTTTCTTCATATACTTGGTGTATAATTATATGTACATACAATATTCGACTACCACCTACTGTCGGGTCAAAAAGGTTTGGCGGTTCAGTTTGAGTGATCGTAACTTCTAAAAAAAAAAATGTTAGAGCGTAAATTCCAAAATGTGCGTAAAGCGTAGAGTTTTCTGCGTTCAACGATTATTCACGGGTTTCGGTGCGAAAATCGTGCGAACCGATATGATCTCCGAAGGGTTAAAAAACGTAGTATTTTCGGGGTGGGTTGCCGTAGGTCAAGTTTATGTCGTCACTGTTCGTCTAAAAGAAGCGTTAAAAATGTGAAAAAATTCATAGTTATTCCCCGAACATTATCAAACGTCGTGGCTTTTGAAATTTTGAAAAATATTTTTAAAAACCTGGACGCCGGATGCAAAAAGTCCAATGTCGCGATTTCGGTGACGACTGGGAACAGGTGACACCGAGCTAGTTTTCTCCGATTTTTAACGCGTCTTTTAGACGACCAGTGAGGATATAAAGTTGACCTACGGCAACGTACCCCGAAAAAATTACGTTTTTCAACCCTCGGAGATCATATCGGTTCGCACGATTTTTTCACCGAAACCCGTTAATAATCGTTGAACGCAGAAAACTCTACCCTTTACGCACGTTTTTGAATTTACGCTCTAACATTTTTTTTTCCAAGTTATGATCACTCGAACTTAACCGCCAAACCTTTTTCACCCGACAGTAGATAGGTACACGTACCTATGGATACGAGAACAGCGTACGCACGAGTGCCAACGCTTCTATTTTCTATACGAAGAAGAAAGAAGAGTGCGAGATGCACGCGGGGTTCGGCTGTACCGCGAACTCGTGCTACTCGTATGCGGCGCGCGCGACGTAGGTGCTACTGTACATACATGCCTACAGGTATATATATACGTAGGTACAACCGAAGTGAAACCGCAAATAATATTTTTAGTTAAAACTTGGAAAGTTGCGGCTGAATAATTCATGCGACATCGGTCTTCTGGCATTCTATATATTCATCATCCCCCTTCGCTCGCATTCCGTTGCCCCTGTACCTACCTCGTAGGTGGGTAGAGGTACTGCAGTAGTCGACCGCCGCGTTGCGCCGCGGCGTGGTCTTGCCGGTGTGGTGCACGTCCGAAGTACGCGTGTATAATATACATAGATTCTTTGCACGAGTGTATGTATGTGCCCCCCGCACATGCATCCGCGAAAGCCCCTGCGCTTCGGTTGTTTCAGTTATTTCAGAGATTTGGAAATCGGTTTTTGTTCACCGACTCGAACAGACGTCGACTTCCGATCCGACTTTATTCTCGTGAATACCGGGCACACCGTGGCGTCATAAATTTCAAGAATATAGGGAACGAGGGTGAGGTGTGCGGAGGTATGTATCTATGTAACGGAATCGCGGTGTATTGACGCGTATGTGTACTTACGCCGACGTTTGACAATGGGATTCGACGTCTAGATGCCTGTGACGCGGACTGAACTTGTTCGATGTACCATTATGCTCTTCCATGATCCGTAAAACCTTTCTCCATACATGTACGAGTTGGGTTCTTTCCTTTTCTGCAGTTAGTTTCGCCATTCGCCGCGCTGAAAATTTCCCGCTGCGTACGTACGAATCTGCGAAAACCTAATATTCGAATTGAAAGAAGAAACAACGATCGCCGTAGGATTCATATACTATACCGATAGGGACTGTTCTCTCGGCAATCTGTATAGCTGATTTCCAAAGATCCACAGTGTTCAACAGTTGCGGGCAATCGTTGCTTCAGACGGATTTCGGGACATCGGGCGATTCGGTGGAAATTAAGAAAACAACAAATCGGAGGAATTTGGCTTCGTTCAATATCGGAAACTCACCTATCCGACGGCGAACGAGGTGAAAAAGGGAAAAACGTTGGAAAATTAAACCGGCCTAACGTAGAGACGTATGTAGGCTCGATTATTACGACTCGCGAGGAAAACGGGCCTGTGATTGATAGCATTTCTCTGACACTCTGTAGTCTGTACTGTACCTAACTCGTGAAAATATATCGAAGGGTATGTGTGCCGATACGGGTTCACGCGTGACGTGTGACGTATGACGCGTGCGTCACGTGCGTTCAATATACAAGAAAAAGTTAATGACATCGCGACAGACGGGAATTATCTGTTCAATAAGGGACCCCGGACGTGCAGATTACACTTAGGGAGGAGAAGGAGGAGGGTAGATCCTAGACTCGTATAATACGATAGGGTAGAGTCATCTACCAGTCCCTTCGTTTCTGTACATCGAGGAAGGGACTAAACACTGAACACTGAACACTGAACACCGAACACTCGACCCTCGACACTACCGCCGAAAGGAAAAAATCTAGAAAAATTTATCGATCTGGTATAGATCCGTCGAGATCTTTTTTTCAAATTTCTCATCACCTGGATGTATGGTGGAATTTATTCCGCGTGACACAAAATTACCGAAATAGAATTCCACCGTACAACTATATATTGTTTTACGAGATTTTATTCGTTCCGCCTGCGGTAGGGTTTATAAAATAAGCAACCGCGTATGTGATACACATGCGATGTAGGCGCGGCTGGGTATTTTTTTTGTTTTCTAAATTCACGAATTCAAAGTAAAAATTTTCAACAGCTAGATAAAAAAATCCGTACGAAATCCACGCGTAACGTTATTTCATCCGTGTTCGACTCCGGCAAAGTGCAGTGGCTACGGAAAAAGAAAACCGAACGAAAAAAACACACACACACACACACACACGCACGCACGAAAAAGATGAAAATAAAATTCCCTATCAATCATCGGCAATTTATCTATTTCATTGGTACACGGCACTGCTCTGTGCACACAGCCGACTGCAATTGCGACTGCAACTCCAACTGCAACCGTTCGTGTAGACAGGTGGATAGGTTTGAACAGGAATGCAAATTTCATTTGGCACATTTCGAATTTCGCATCACATAGGTATACATAGGTATACGTACGTACATAACCCTCTACATATATTTTTCTACGTACAGCCGCATGTCTGTACTTTGAATACGTTTATCGATCAGTTTCAAGCCCAACCAGAGACGGGGAAAAGCTTCGTAATATATTTTCGATTTCACAAAATTTCGAAAATTCTGACGGACGGGATAAAATTCGTTCGTATTATAATATCTCTAATGCATGTACAGATCGCGGCTGTTCTACCGTCAAATTTTACAAACCGCAAGGGAAACGAACAAAACTGTCAGAGACTTTCCCGATAGAAATTGGTCCGTTCTATTCCGATAATCCGATAAACTACCCTTCGATGATATTCATAAGTTGCAAAAGATTGACAATAAGAGTACGACGATGCCACTGCAGGCGAATGACAACGCATTCCGCTGAAATATACGTCCACGTAAGTGAGTCACCTCATTCGCGAGTTCTCCGCAAGTCCCGAGAGACAGAAGGGCGACCCTTCTTTCCCATCGTGGCCACTGATCAGTGCCTAGGGAACTGAGAGACTACTGCATACTGCATAGGAATATACAGCGGATTCGCCAAGCCTGTCGTCATGACGCTCCCGATTTCTCCCTGCGGATTTTGTAATGAAATATCGCGCTTACATACACACAACCTACGACACATCGGTACATATATATATATGTATATATGTGTGTGTGAATTTGACGGCAATAAAGAATCTGATGATAAGAGGCTAGATGAAGGATGATCGATGGTCGATCTCGAGTTCGATGCGGGGACGGGGGTGGATTTTCACTCGTACGTAAGCTGAGAAAATAATTTCATTGTCATTTCATGCAGTTATGCGTACGTTGAGAATAATGAAGGAAAAAGAGGAACGGGCGAAGGTGAGCGGCAGGGGGCGGGGGAGGGGGAGGGGGGGCGTCTCTGAAACGTACTTGGACCGTAAGAATGATGAGAAATGGAACAACTGACGGTAAATTTCGTTCGCTCAAAGTCTGATTGACCAAACGAAGTATGCAAAAAATACATATGTATGTACCTACACACATACATATATAGATCTCAAATAAATTAGCAAGTACTTCTTCTTCATATTTTTTGTTTTTTGTTTTTTTTTTGTTTTCTCTCTTTTCTTTTTTTGCCGGCAAATAACTTTCTTTCTTTTTTTAACGCCACGCAGCATAGACGGACCGAAGTCGTAGCGTGACCAAGATGGGATGGTCTCTGTCCGGAATCACAATTAGCATACCAATACCAGCCTGTCTATATACCTATGAATATATATACCTATATAGCCGTACAGCTCAGATGTATAGGCAGGTAGGTTGAACTCGACCAATCGTGAATTGATATATACCTATACAAGATAACTTCACCTCGTGAAATCACAGGCTTTGTTGGTACGGACCAAGAGAAATGAAAAAAGAAAAACACTAACAACAACAACAACCGACAAAAAAGAAGTAGAAAAAAATGGAAGAGGAAAAGGGAAAGGGAAAGGAAACCTCCGTACAAAAAGCAGTCTAGACAATTTGAACGCGATGCATGATATCGGGTGCTCTCGCGTCAATTTCATTATTAGTATTATAGAAACGGAGAAGCGTGAGCATTGATTGTGTAGCGGAGAAACAGAACAACGGATAACGGAGGAAAAAGGAAACATGAGATTACAATTAACACGATCGTCGGGGATTTGGGGGTGAGGGAGGAGGGGGAGGGGGGCGGTGTACTCCGTTGATCGAAATGATTGAGGAAGCACGTTACAAGAACGAACAGTGACACCTGTAGGAAAGAAAGAAAGAAAGAAAGAATGAGGATAGAAAATAAAAAGTCGAAGAAGGAGGGGAAGAAGAAATTCTTTTACGTATGCGCGTGTATAGTATACCTGCGCAGGCGTACGTGTGAGGTAAAACGTAGCACGCAACCCGAACGTATGAAGAATATTCTAAGGTAATGCGTTCACTGTATGTGAGCCAGCCGACAAAAGAAAACATTTCGCAATCCGCCGCAGGGATTCGAATTTTTATACCACCTCGGTTCAAACTCGAGCTGAACAACCCCCGCCCAGACATCCCGTACTCGTATATACGCACCCCGCGTCTCTCGGGGGTTTCAAATTTGAAGAGAACGCGAACAATATTCACCGGCCGATTCGAGCATTCGGCTCGCGTTCCACTCGGAAAAATTGTTGTTCTCCTTTCTTTTTTTTCTTCTTTCTTTTTTTCTTCCTTCCTGACGCGTCTTTCCTGAGGGACGGAAAAATTTGAAATTTTCAACACAGAACAATAATCGCTGGTCGATTCTCGTACGGAAATTATTGTAACATACGTACTACCTACGTACTGGCTATAATGTATAGATGCAGTCGTTGAAACGCCGCGCCGGCGAATCGTAAAGCCACGAAGATCATACATATATACGATGCTAATGTTCGTTTTTCATTTCATTCTGTTTCAGGTATGTGACCTAGCTAACTCCAGTTCTAATCGCGAACTTCTGCCGAACGTGCGACACGCGCGATAGGTATATGCAGTCATAAATATCGATAACCTAACCGATGAGTGAGTAAATATTAATAGACCGTAGATATAGTACGTGCCTATGTGTCGGAGTATTCATCGACAGCTACTCAAATCTATGATTAACTAACTCTAGTATTACGATACTCGGCAGTGACGATCGCCGTCCAGCGTAGCCCGTGGGATCGATAAACTGATCGTTAAAATATAACCTACTCGGTCTCTCTACAGCGGACATTTGTATAACACTGGGGGATAAATTCATTCGACGCAAGGGTCAACCGACCAGGTATCATGTATACATATATCGCGCGCATGACGGTACTACATGCTGTCGTACCTCGTGTAGAAGTAAGAGGGCATGTCCCTTCTACTGGCCGTATTTACCGTGAGAGATGTGAAAATGCGTTCAGAAAACTCGAAATTGCGAAACTGATCGATTAATGCGGTAACAGATCGTAAGCAATGGCGGTTGCGCCCTTTTCCGATCTCTAGATTTGTGGAAGAACAAATTTTTTCACTGGTGGTATGAGGCGAAAAAACTTTTTGAAACGCAAACATTCACCGAAATTTGATATCGAGAATTTGAACAGTTTTCGTTTCCTCCCTCGCTGATAATTCATGAATTTATTACACGCGAGTCTGTCATATTCGTGTAAAATAATTTCGAATTTGTATATAATGCGAATTCTATTGGTTTCCGTGATTGATTTGGGTTAGAAAAATTGTTCGGAGTCCTCATGATGCAGATAGTCTCGCGAGAAAATTTTCAAAAAAAAAAACCAAATTCTCAACTCTCTTCGATTATCGATAAATTTTCGCGCTTTAAAACGTTCTCAGAGCGTTGGCGGGAGAAAAAAATAACTTTCACCGGTACGACCTCACGCCCTCACTCTATTTGTCGGTTAATTCCACCGAATCTGTGCGCCTCGAGTACTTTCGAAGCTAATGCCGCGGGGGGAAAAAAATTAGGTGCACGACGTTTTACCTCCAAAATCGCCTTGTTGGCGCACGCGACCTCGCGCGATATATCCAGTGTGACCCAATCCCGGGAAAGGGTTGCGGAAGGAGGGGGTGAAAAAATGACACAGACAAAACGATTTTCCACTCGACTCTCGAAAGAAGGGAGGCGGGGGGGCAATGGGAATGAAGGATGTAGCAGACAGGGTTTCTCCACGGGCCGCCGAAGACTGTATTTTGTTGAAAGTATTTCGCCGTGAAGCATTCAGCTTATATTACATCTGTGTATGGTAAGCAAGCCGAAGTGTCTTTTGGAAACGTAAATAGCAAATCGAAGTTTGGAGCCGTTTTATTCCCGCATCCCTCTCTCCCGCCCTCTCTCTCCCGCCCTCTCTCTCTTTCTCTCTCTTGCGAGGATTGCGAGCCGGCACCAAGGCACAGAGGGAGGAAGTCTCAATACTGCCACCTTGATTCAACACCGATTGCCGAATCTATAGGTATCTGTCTATCAAAACGAATAGGATGCAGGATGGACGTGTCCGGTACTCCGATACTTATGCTCCTCCGAGATAGACACCTACATAGAGGTTGTGAAATATAGCGTAGAAAACTGCTTGAGACAACGATATCCCTTATTGTTAGTACGGATGTGTATAGGACTATCCTCGTAAAAATATGGCGCACAAAGCACACGGCATAAAAGTTAATCGACGATTAACTTCGTCGCCAGGACGAAGTTGTACTCCTGGGGACGGACGTCCCCTGTTCTCGCACACTCATAGGTAGGTACGTATATTTATATGGTACGTACGTATACTTTCGACGGCCCTTTTCTGCCTCGGTGAAGTTACTTATCGCGTTTCATTCCCTCCTCCTCCTCTCTGTTTCTTTCTTCTCTCGTTGGTTTTTCTGTTTCTCTGTTTTCCTCAATCTTTGATTCCAGCACCGCCTGCAATGAAGTTCAATTTTTCTTCTCCAAAATCACATTGCGCACTACATGTAACGTACGTGCATTACAGTTCTGCGCCTATTACAACTATACACCTACCTACCTACCTGCTGCTCACAGAAACTCCGCGCTTCGACGTCATTACGAGAAAACCCGTAAATCTCTAGAATAGCTGTAATAAAAACAAGATGGAATCTCCTCCCTCTACCAGCACCTATGTCTATACCTTGCAGTACCGAGATGCAACGGGGTGATAAAAAATAGGCCGATTGCCTCGTACAGCAAACGACGCACGCCCACCCATGTATCGGATCGGATCCCTCGATACATCCACGATGGACGTGTCGCGTCCGCGAGGCATCGCGGTCCAGGCCGCAGCCCACGTCTATAATTTCAGCGTGCACGCTGTAACACTGATGCATGCGCTTTCACCGGAGTTTAAAGATCATTTTTCGCACCCCGTTGAGCGTTCAAGATTTCCGATATCCACCCGATGGAAATAGGCACTTATGTGTCCGCCCATCCACCGCACGAACAATTCCGTGGAAATTTCACTGCGTTAGCCGAAAGGCTATTCAATTCATTCGCGGATTGAGTCACGAATGATTTCCAAGCGATTCCGATCGTAAATTGATACTAACGATTTCGCGAGATTCCGGAATATATTTTTCATAATTTCCGTGCACATTCTCCGGCGCTTTCCATGCGAGTCGACCGGGATTCGCTTAATTTCTGCCAATTTCAAGCGGTTTCGACCAATCACGATAACTCGCGTCGATTCCATACTCATATCTCAAGTCCATTCCATGATTTTCAACGATTTCCCGAGAGAGTTGTTCCACGTCGATCTCCGGGTCATTTTTATCACCAAGTGGTTCGCCGTTTCAGCGAGTGAATAACCCCTCGCCAGCTATATCAGCCGGTTCCATATCAAATGGCCGCGCGAGATCGGTGAGGAAAATTCAAACGTTTTGGAGAAAACAAATATACCGATTATTTGGCGAATTCGAGGAAAACCTGCACATTCTTCTGTTTTAATGCTCTCCGAATTTTCTGTCTTCCTCCGCGACCATTGCCTTTTTTTGACGAAAGAAAAAACACGTTCTTGTACAGATTCCAAAAATGTACTTTTTTTCAAAGCTCTATATCTTTCGAACCATCGGACAGATTCTGATGGTTTTTTTTTCCAGAATCTGCGTGTTCTTGCCAGCTTTCAGACGATTCCAAACTCAGGTAGATCGATTCGAACGTGCCCCAGTTGTCCAGCATAACGTAGATTAATTTGGAAAAAGTCACCTTATATTCTCGAAGTAGTAGTCTTATCGGCGACTAAACTCTTTGAAATGAGTTATAAATTTGCCAATATCGCGAATTTTCGTTATTTTCATGTAGCTCATATTTCCTACGGTACGTTATTCTCTCTGTTGCGTCTTCCGATCTAATACATGTATGTGTATAGGTACAGGAAATAGGCGGGAATGGAAAGTGAGAAAAACCGTTTCGAATGTGAACAGCGGAATAGAAAAACGGGGTTCTTTTAATAAAAAAAAAAAAATGGCAATGGCCGCGGAGGGAGACAGAAAATTTTGAGAGCGGAATACAAAGATACGTGTCTCCTCAAATCGGCAAAAAAATCAGTACATATATTTTTTTCCAAAACGTTTGAATTTTTCCCCCCGATCTCGCTGAAAGATTTGAGATGGAAGTGGCCTGTCGGATGTCATCTACATTGCCTGACCTTCGCAGTCAACGATATTGGAAACTGGTGGTCAACAAAATGCTCGGGTTTCAAACCTTCCATCGTTATTATCAATTTTTCGTCGTTCTTCGTCGTTGCCGGTTTTTCGCCTACTTTCTCAAGAATGAGAATAATTTCGATTTCCAGTCATTTATCACGCGCATAACGCCGCCCCCAAATATCTCGTCAAGCCGGAATTGTTTTGCCTTGTGTCAGACATTACCTTAAGACCTTCTGAATTCTGCTTCCCTGACATCAGCAATCGACGAAGCGCTTGAGCCTATGAAAACAAATCGCTTCGCTCGCGCTACAGCAATTACAGGCGAGTTACGCGATGCCGTAGACTTTGTTCATGCGTTTGTACACGAGCTGCGTGGATTAACGCTTCCGATATTCCAACATCGACGCCTACGGTTCCGTTGTGATTAGTGATTAAAAAGCTTCCCCTGTGACTGCATACCGCCACCACGAATTCTCCATTGCAGAATCTCGAGAATCTCCGCGACAATTCAGCGTCGCCAACGTAAAAGTGGTACACGCGGAATGCAGAACATTATACGTGCGAATAAAAATTAGTGTCATTATCGCGGCAGGAAATCACCGGCAATTCACTTTCAAATCTGATCCAACGACGTTCGACTGGAATATATAGGTATACAATATAACATACGCGAATATATACCTACCTACGATTTTTTTTGTGTATCGCAGATGACGTTGATTATTACCACTCGATAGTCTCGCCACATAACGTTAATTAAATATGAATCAATCTATATAGATGAAATTATCGACTGATTATACACAGCAGAGCTCGCCGCCCTGTCGATAATTCAACGAAACTAGCTCGCTGCTGCTATGTATGTATGTATGTACGTATACGTCCCGATCTCAATAATTTCGCAACATGTATGTACCTACTTACGAACGAGAAGAAAATATCCGCGATCGGTAATTGAATTTGAAGAAACCAAAAAATTATGCATGCGGATTGACTGACGAGCGGATCCGTCGATTCCGAGCAATCGCACATGCGGTTTATACGCTTTCAAATTACTTCTAACGATTCGAAGCGTTTTCGAGCTATTTCGAAAGATTTCAACCGGTTTCGAGTGATCGCACGTGCGATCCCAGGATTTCTACACGGATTTTTTCCACCCATTTCCACGTGAACCGACAGGGATCCCCTCATTTTTGTCCATTTCAAACAATTACGATGCACGAAACCTCCCATCGGTTCATTCGATTTCACGATTTCGAGCAATTGCCACATCGATTTCGGAGTCATTGTCAGCGGAGTGGTCCACGACTTCGTTGAGCGAATAAGCGGATCAATTACCGTGATTTCATTGGTTCAACGACGTTACTTCTCCTTCCTCGATCCGCAACGTTCGTACGTACGTTCTCATTGTACAATATACATATATACTATAATAGCGGAGATAGCGCGGTACACGGACATGAGAAAGTCATGTACGAAAGCAGAAAAATAACACGGTTATCATTATGTCCTATCGCTGTATCTGCGACCGATGAAGAAACTCGCCATTCGGTTTTGCCGACCAATTAAACAGTTACGTAATCGCGGTATAACGTAGCGTGTGCATATACATACATATGAGTTCCATGCGAAATGCATGCAAGCACAATAAGTGCAACTATGAATTGCGCGAGTACCTACTACATAGACACACGCCGCTGCTCTATATTTCATATATACATAGCTAATTCCCATCCATGACTCATTTCATCTCAATTTGTTCGTTTGCGCAAAGCACCTGTATAATTATTCCTATGCCCAGCAGAACGTGAATGAAACAGAGTATCGTATATCAAATGAGCGAGGAGAAATCCTTATCTTTCATTACTTTCGAATAATTCGCCTGTGAGCTGATCACAATTCATATTTAATTTAAGAGAGATTCATTCGAATTCATGGTGAGAGACTCAAAATATATATAGGTATACTTTATAAGTAGGTGTGTACGTACGTATGTATGTATGTATGTCTGAATATATGGAATTTCATATCAATCTACGACGAGATGCTCGAGTCATCTGTCTATCTGCTCATGTCACGAAAATATTCATATACCCCCGGCTTCTACTCGTACGTATATACATATCTTTCGAATTTACGTAGCATCGTGCAAAAATTTGCCATTACTTCTTCACGACGACGACGATGACGACGACGACGAGGACGACGATTCTATGCTCCATCTCTAAATTCTGCTAAAACATATTTTCCTGCTGCATATAGGTCCATCGCATACATGCATGACATAGAAATGCGTTGGTTCACATGTTGCATATACATGTGTGTGTGTGTGTGTGTGTGTGTGTGCGAATAGTGTGGTATATAAGAGTGAGCGAAGGTATGTATCTAGGTGCATGTGTACACGGCCATGAAATGGGGTGGTTGCAATTCCTCACGTTTCGTTGAATCGTTGCACTGCACCGGCGCGGCAGTCACCTGTCGCCAACATCCGTACCGCGTCGACGGAAACCCCCTTCAGCAACGTTCCTATATACTATAAAATAGAGCAGAGTAGAGCAAAGGAGGAAGGAGGAGATGGAGGAGAAGGAGGAGGAGGAGGAGGAGGAAAAAAAGACAAAAAAGGGGACGAATTTGAGAGGGAGAAAAAACAAAAAATTCAAAATGAATATAAAAGGGCAGGCAAGAAAGATTCTTCAATATTCCACCCGGAGAGTAATAGAGCGCGCGCGGGGGGGGGGGATCCTGTGCCGAGGAAAAGAGGCTTACCCCACCGCATCGCATCGCAGGGCAAGAAGGGTTTCCGTTCTAGGGCTTGCGCGACACAATACTCGCTGATCCTACGTTCGACACTTTCAGTAGGAAACGAGACACGCCCGTCGTCTTTCGTGGATGAAAGGACGATCCCGGAAAAGGAGGAACCCCGAAGAAATTTCGTGCCCATAACTACCTTACGCTGCACGCGCACCTCGACTTCCGGATTTTTCAGAATCGTTGGTATGTATTTGAAGAGACCAGCCTTGATACTGCTCCACTCGTCTCGGATGATGCGAATCGTCGTTGAGAATTTATTCATTCCGGTGTACCTGTTTGAAGAGAGAAACAAAAAATTATGCGCCATATGGTTTTCGATCAACTTCTTATAGAGAAATTGAGAGAAGATATGAATTTTCGTCGGGACTGCGGGTCCTGAGAATTGACTTATCAAATATAAACCTGGGAAATTCAGGTGAAAAAATTGAAGAGGTTAAATTGAGGGTGGAAGTCGCTGAGACGTGGGAGGTTGTATTGGGGCTAATTAAAATTGGCATTGTGTCCAATACCGGAGGTAGAACTTGCGATGAATTAAAGAGCAGTTTTGTTCAAACCCGGAAGAAGGTGGGTTTGGTGTTGGTGTGCGTCGAGGGTACGCGTATACCTGCCTACCTACATACCTACATTGTGCTTTACATAGAACGCGAAGTTTAGTTTTAGGGTGCGGGCGAAATATATAAGCTGAGATATAGGTGGATGCTCGAGGTACGGGGAGGCCTCGAGGGTTGAAAATTGTGGGAGCGACGGGGTTGAGTAGCTCTGAGAAATGTTGCTGATAAAACATACGAGAATAAGTTTCGGAGAAAGTTCGGGCCTGTGGAACCTGCGCGACCTCAGCGTGGCGTGGCGTGGCGCGGCACGAGCTCCGAATGCGAGGAAATACGAAGAGACGAGAAGTGGAGGAAAGCTTAGTTGCTGCCCAAGAGTGCTTTTTGTATGTATCCCTCGCGCCCGGGTTCGCCTCACGCTGCGTTTGACTCCTTTACAAAGTTTAACTGTGTCTTATATCGCAATGTAAATCTAAATTCACCTCACTCACGTTTCAACCCTAAAGCTTGGGGGCGTGGCTCGGTTTAGGTTCGTTAACTCAACCCTGTAAAACCATATACAGAGGTTCAAACATACATTCGAAGGGTTCTTGTTCTCCTTCGTGACATTACAAGTCGTATACTCTCAATGAGTATCAATTTTCAAACCAATTTCCAAAACTCTAGATCAAGCCTCCTTCGTATCAATATACGCGAACGCAGAAATTTTACAACCCCGCGTCTGCGTCCGCAAGTTCATCACACTAGGTCTACATACAAGTATGTAACGTACGCACGCACACGTGTCGAGACGAACTTCCTCTTCGACTAGAACACGTTTGTCGCTACTAAAAGCCGTGTCGCAAACTGACTCTCGAAACTGTGACGTGGGCAGTATATACCAGATAGGGTAGGTGTTCGCGGATACCTCTGCACGCGCGCTTTTCACGCACATCGTCGCACATCGTCGCACGCTAATTACCTGCAGACACATCGGGAATCGATGTCGGACTTAGTGCTCTGCAGTTTTGCGACCGTATACGCAGGTACCGCGTATGCCGATCCGCCTGCACCAGCTTGGCGCGAGGCGCGCCGCGCGACGCCGGGCTGCGCGGACTCGCGCCTCATTCATATACGACCAATTATCGTTGAATATAAATTTCGGGGCTCTCTGTGCCTGTACTTCCTAGCCCGCGCGCCAGTTCGACCAATTTTTTCGTTCTCATTTCATTTCCATTTTTCGTCGATTTTTATTTTCATTCCACGTTTCTCGCCATCGACGAGGAACAATTTTCGTACTCATTTTCCTATACTGGGATGTACGCGGGGCCAGATTACACCGAGCCCAGAAATATAGGCCGGGAATTCGGTATTAAATTGGGAAGAAAATTTCAGCGGATTCATTTCCTCCGTTGCTCTACGCCATGTAACCGAACTCTGAGGAAGAGAAATGGATCTTCTTCACTCCGCTATTATTCACTCGTAGTTTAGACGTACCTATAGACGCACGCGTGCGTATGCACTACATATTCGTATGTTGTATAGGTACTACATAGGTATAGCCTTTGCATGATTTTATTTACGATGAAAATTTACCAGACAATTTTTATGTAACATGGGCCGTCGTTTTTCCCGCCAATCTGTTAGGTGTAGAAAATCCCCGATCGTATTCGGGATTCCAAGGCTTCAAATAAATTTCTTCTCCTCGCCGAGGCGGCGCGGCACGGGGGTCCCGGCGATGGATGCGTCGCGTCGCGCGGCAACTTCCCATGAATAATGGAAAACGTTTTCTCAAAATCCCACGTAACGTACGTGGTTATTAGATGCTCGGAGATTCTGTTTAAAGTTGTATCGAAAAGTTGGTTGGTGAAAAATTGCGATAATGCAAAAGAAACCCCCCCTCCCCTCCCCTCTTCGCCCCCCCAAAAAAACGCAAGAAAATTCCATATGATCGATGAAATTCACAGTTCTCTTACCGATCGAGCGTCTTCGGGTACACCTTAACTTTCGCGTGACCATCGTACGTATTTTTCAACGTTAAACAACGCGCGAGGGAAAAACGACAGGTGAGCAAGGACCGCAAGTACGTTGATTGACGATACTGTCAAGCGATAGGCGCCGTTGAATAGAAACAAGGTGAATACCGGGGGCGGGGGGGGGGGGGGGGGCGTTTGTGTGAGTAATTATTTGAAAAATCATATAAAAAAAGAAGAAACTAGGAAAAGTATTTTTTCGATCAAATTTTCCACGCGCGATGCAGGTAAGGTCGAAGCGCTGAACTATGGCCTTTGTGATTGCCAATACAGGGTAAAAATTGCCTCGAAATTCTCACAAATATAAAATGTATTGGCAATCAAATTCACTTCTCGTGTAGCACAGCGGAGCGTGTACGCCCGCACCGTGTCGGGTCGAATAGGACGGTGAATACTCTCGAAAGTAGGAAAGTCGAGTCGTCGCCTCGAGATGCGAATAAAGATCCTGCGTTTCCGTTTCCCTTGAGTCTGTGACCTTTGATATTATTTGCGAGTAACCGACCTGTAGATAATATGATCAAATCATATGGATCTACGAGAATTGATCATTCTGATTTATCGCTGATAAATTTCAGGTGAAACTAATTTCAAAAATGAGATTAGGGATGTAGACACGCAGCGGTCGTGCGGTGGACGTGTAGGCACGCGTGTATGGGAGGATCGGTTCTTTTCTAAAACCATTCAGCGTTGCATTTCAGCCTCTAACGCGCTACTCTGAACTCTAAACTCATCAACTATTCGGCAGCCTGGGAATTCTGAAACTCTAAACGATACGAACGCGCCGCGCGCACCGCGCCGAGGCGTTCCAACTAATTTCAGAATCCTGTACTCCCATGGTAGGTTTGCCCGTATGCGTGTATACACAACCCTTCGTACTAACTCGTTCCAACAAAAAATGAGTGGAAGATGAAAACGAAAAGAAAAGAAAAATAAACGAGGGACGAAAGTTATATGGTAGACTTTGAGAAAAAAAAACCTGCTTTCGAAATTCCAACGGTACACACATACAAGCGAGTATTTATACGTCCAAATCGATCGTCTAGATCCGTGTTGAAAACCATTGAAACGATCCACGACAAAGGTTTGGAAACCTTTCTAAAAACTGTACCACTTGCTATCGGGTGTTCTTTTTTCTTTTCCTTCGCTGATTCTATAAGAAAAGCGTAAAAAAATGGTGATCTTATTTTCGCCGTCATTCGTATCGTATCGTTTCGTTCATCGAGCATTTCATTGTACAGTCGAACAGATTGATGGATCGCATTCGTTTGCGGGTATCCGTGAAAGTATGAAATGTCCCGTGATCGCTATCTGCAGGTCACCTGTATACTCACTCATTCTTTATCCCGTAGAGGAAATAATAATAGATCGATCGAGTTATAGGCATGTATCCAAGCAGGTATAGGTACGTGTCTTAGAACACGAGCGAGCGAATGAATATTAAAAACCAGACTATACCTATATCGACGAAAGTAGGGGCAGCGTATGGGTTTGCGCAGGATATAGTTAGTCCCGCGGTGCAAGGTATACCCGTACACCGGAACTTGAGACAAGTTTGATAGAAAAATATCGTGTCTTCTGGATCGCGAGTAGTCATGCAAGAAAAGGATATTTTCATCAGCCATCAGGATTTCCGCGGTGTACATAATACCCGATGCTATCGACCGCCCGAACCCGCGGTGAAACTTCTTTTGCCAGGGTGGGGAAGGAAAAATAAGAAAGAAGGCAACGTGAACGAATACCGAGAGAAAACCGCGAAGATTTCACAAACGGTCACAGCGCATTGGAGCGACGTTTTTCAAGGACGACACGTCACAGCGCGGCGGGACTTTTTCACAAACAGAGGTGCACCTCCCAACCTCACGAAAAATCGTCATCCCCTATTCCGTTTTTTCGTATTATCCGCGTAACCCTGCCCGGAAAGGGCGAGGGAGGTGGGGGCGGGGGCGGGAAAAAGGGTGCCGTGCGGAGTATACCGGGCTACCAGAGCGAAGCACTCCTTTGTTCTAGCATTAGTTAGTTTCATTAATGTAATTCTCGTGTACGAGATGAGAGGCGAGGAGTGGAGCGGAGTGGAGTGGGTATTTACTTGGTTTCCTTTTTGGCGATCTATTGTCGAGCTTTGTGCCCCCGCCTGGTTCTCTCATTGTCCTGTCCATTGTCGGCAACTGACTCTACCGAAGCCCTGCCGGGGCACTGGTTTGTGGAGGCGAAGCAGAACGTACTCTACGTATGCATACGTGCGTACAGTATACGTGTGTTCATAACCTGGGCATGAGTGTATGGGGGGGATGCTATAACGATGATGGCGCCGCTTCTATCGGGTATACGAGCGACTGCATCCAAATTACACGTTCCACCGAATACCTACCGCCGCACCATTCAAGAGGTGAAATTTCTGCCGTCCGAAAAATCAGTGACATCGTATTTGCCGAAAAAGCAGGAACGTTCCGTTGTAACGCGATTAGTACCGGACTCTCGTTCAACGGATACACGTGACGGATTTCCCATTTTCACATTGGCTCATTTCCACGAGATCGTACCGCGGGAGATGTGTCTGCGGTTTGTTTTCCCCCTTCTTTTTTCGTGTCCGTACTGAAGAAACAACGGATTTACGAGGCACTGCGACCGTGGATATTTTTGGGATTGAAAAAGGGCAAATGATATTCCGAGATTGACCCGAGCGGCCTTAAAATGATTGGAACAGACACGAAGAACAAGAAGGAGGGATCCCGAATCGAAGTATAACTTTGTCACATGGATTGCTTTCCGCCCGGGCGAATGCGCCCACTTCCTCCATCCCCCTCCCGTCCCGGGGCCCACCCCCGCGCACGGGCGATGGATAAGCTCTTGCCTTCTGACAACCGCACACGTTATACCTACTTTCGTCCTCGTTCGATGACCGAGTAAAGGACGATACTCGACTCTCTCCTCACCTCGTCTCTTTTGCTCGGTCCTTCGCTTTGTAGCCGGATCCGTACCTGCCCGTATGAGTTTATCTCTTTTCCCCGTTCCTTTTCGCTTCTTTTCTCTCTCTCTCCCTTTTTTTCAGATCCCCAGCACGCTCGACTGATATCTCTCCTCAGTGAATTCAGAATGGACTTTTAGAAATCCGGAGATTCTCTCCACTCGAGCCTTTTGCGGATCAGGTCCGAATAAGGGAATACCTAATCAAATGTTCCACCCCGTTCCGAGTCCGGAAGCGATGAGCTGACGCCGCAGCTCGCGACTCACGACTCACGACTCGCAATCCGTGACTCGTGGCTCGCCTCTCCCTATATTATAATAATATAGCCCGTTCCATTTCACTTTCCCTTCTCTCCGCCTCCGGAAAAGCTATCAATTTTTAGCCTATCATAATCCAGGGATTTATTATGGAAGCCCATCTAATCATCGGCTCCACGACTTCCGTTATCGCTTTAGCAATCGTCAGCTGTTAATTAACCGACCGAACGTTCGTCGCCGCGCCGCGCCGCGCCGCGCCGCGCCACACCGTTACCGGAATAAAGTTACACGTAGAGCCACAACAAACGTAACCGAAAGCTAGAAACTGTTTGCACAATTCTCACCGCCCCCAACGGAATATCTCCGACCTCGTCCCTGACGCCGAGACTGCATGCGATTCCTTCATTTTTCTTCCCTTTTCCTCTTCCCTTTCCTTTTCCATTTCACTTTTTCTTTTCTTTTTTTCTCTCGGCACCGAGGAATCCGGAAGGGGGTTTCGGAACACGGGGAATGCATAGGTATATATCTACTAGTATCTGTACGGCGGAGTAGAGATGGAACTGAGAGAACATCGATCGATGCCGAAACGGCGCGAGAGAGGGTGGATGGCGAGCCTCGAAGGCAAGCCTTATGACACGCAGGGCTGCTTCCCAGAACCCATTCATTTATCGCATCACGGCTCGCGGCCCTTATTTGTTCCGAAACTTTTCGACGGCGTAGTCAGAGTTAGGAACGAGTTAGGAGCCCCTTCCCCTTCCTTTGCTCTCCCTTCCTTTCCCTCCCCTCACTTTCCCCGCCGCGTCAACCTCTCCATCCACCTAACTTGGCTTAGCCGTTGATTAGATTTCCTTTTTATGAGGAATTTACGCCCCCTAACCTAACCTATATAGCCACGCTCCACGCTTCGCCCGCTCACCGCATGGCCGTATCCTCGTGGTACTAATCTTTATTGCAGGTAGGTGTACATACCTACTGTATGCATAAAGTGCAGAAGCAACCCTTTCCCTCTCTCGCCCTTCGCCCTTCGCCCTTCGCCCTTCGCCCTTCGCCCTTCTCCGTCTGAGGCCTTTTGTGCACCGGACTGTGCAGCGCGGATTATTATACAATTATGTGAAAGAAATAGGTTTGGCTTTAATGGAGAATGAAATACACCGAGTGGCTGAAGTTTCGTGTGGAGTGCCCAATTAAAAAACAAACAGTTGATAAGTATAACTGCAGTTAAGTATAGTTTTATCTCTTGGTTGTCTTCTCCGCGGACGCCTTTCATTGCCCTTTTATCCCACTCACTCTCCCCCGCTCCCCCGAATAACATCTGCATTTATGCAAATAAGAATAATTATTTACCTTATGAAACGGAACGAATTGCTCCGGCACCCAGAGTCTTTCATTAACATAATGAATGGGCCAATTAGGAAACCAAACAGCACGCGCTATTTTAAAATCTCGAAGCGGTGATCCGTCCGCTTTGTATAGTGTAAGGACGGAGATTATAAATCTTCCGAACCGTCACGGACCGTTGGGAGTCACGGGTTCTATTTCTCCTCGGGTACCTCAGGGGGCAACGAACATGGCGGATCAAAAGTAGCCCGAGAAGGACGCGATGAAACGAACCATGCAAACAACAGAGCCCGCCCCCACTCGCCGCACTATATTGATCGAAAACGTGCAAAAGAGATAATCGATCGATTCGAAATTTGGGAGTGTGGAAAGAAATATTGTCCAAAGAAATATTTCAATCTACGATACGAGTACAGGTTCCTATCGGAGGCTGCGACCAGAAGCTCTTCGCGCCTCCTGTCACGAGTATCATTTCATTAAAAAATCATTGATAACGTCGCGTCACGCCGCGGGATATACGGCGTAACGGGTACCAACCTACTTCACCGCGGCACGCGCGTAATGCAATATTCACAACCGGATGTCCCCTCGCTGTGGCTTCGCCTATACTTAAACGGCATCCGACGCAAGTAATTGTTACGTCTAGTGCTCTATACCGCGGCCACAGGTGTAATTAATTCCTTCTCCTCTCTCTCTCTCTCTCTCTCTCTCTCTCTCTCTACCTGTACATTCTTTCTCCTTGCAGCTAGCAGCTCTGCATAGGAAATTATTCATCGGAGTTCATTCCGCATGACGACTAATTAACCTTCGACCTCCACCCCCCTCTCACCTGGTTTTATACGTCTTCCCTGATTCCTGCCCAAAATAAGCAGCACGTAGGTACATGTATATACCTCTATACTACACAAATTGTGTTTCCTGAGAATCAGGGCAGAGCGTACAACGTCGAAAGCCTTATACTGCCTCAGGAAGCGCGGTATATATTCTGTAATAAAACGAGCATTCTCTCTTCAGACTCAGTCACAATCGGCTTTCCTTGATTCTGACGCGAACCCCTTCACCCGCGTTTGGTAGGTACGGACCTACGACGAACGGCGAACGGGGAACGGTGAACGGTGTTACTTCGTGTCGAATGACAACTGCACAGCTCCCTATTTACAGCTTGTTTCTCTAAATAGCTAATGGCGTAGCACAGCCCGGCTAACATTCTCGTGGTGTCGTATTTCACCGCACGCGGAACCCTAAACCTACTACTACTACCACGGTTTGAGCCCAGCCGGTAGGCAGGGGTACGCGGGAGGAACCGGCGCAGCCACCAATTCCCTCCGTATTCGAGAAAACAAATTTGTTCGAACGCCTCTGCAGCACGTATAATTATCGTCCCTCATTTAAACCCCATAGGCCGCGATCAATCGAGCAATTTTCTCCAGCGGGGGGCATGCGTTGTTACAACGCCGTCGAAATCTCTGAAAGTAAACTCGTCTGCGTTTCAGGGTAGTTTTTGCGTATCTTCGAGCACGGCATTCGGTAGCGATTCGACCAATCTTGACGAATTTGTACGCGCTATACAAGAAGGACAGACCTATTTCCGTTTATTTTCATTCCTTTCCCAAGTACGCGTATGAAGGAAGTATCGCAGAATCGATTGAGATTCGAAATAACCAGCTGTAGCAGATATTCATCCGGAGCTAGCGGTACCGTTCACATACAAATCTGGCAACGAGATGAAATCCCGGATGTAAATCCCTGAAAGAACGAGAGAGACGGAGAAAAGCCCAGAATCAACAGCACGGAGACACACGGAGACACGGAGGCGCGGCGGGACCAGCCACTCTGAAAGGGTCGTTTGCATAATGTGAATTATTACAAATGCCAGGTACCTACCTACCCCTCCGACCCGTGAGACATCAAAGAGATCAAATTCTACGATTTTGAGAATCGGACGTTGAGCTTTCAGCGGAGGCAGACGAACCGCGAGAGAGCGAGGGAGTGAAATGAGCTGCTAGAGATGAAGACGGATGTAGTTTTCGCTGGATTAAAATCGAACCAGACCCATCCACGTGTAACTTTCCAACGGTATACGCGTAACACACATTGTAGGTATAGATCGCACAATGTATAATATCCGCGCGTGCGTTACGCTACAGGTCGAGCTGAAAAGTATCGGTATCGTGGGTCTGGTAGACATCTTTTTTCGTCAATTTTTTTTAACATGGCCAGCCTGGGTATCGCGTGTTACCAAACGAGTGCAGGAAAATCGATCATTTTTACGGTCCGTGTCGTAAAGGAGAACTCGCCGAGTACCTACCTAATACCCGTGTCAGCGTAGGAAGACGATATACATAGACATATATATATGTAGGTAATATACCGAAACGGGGGAGAAATAATGGAGGTAAAAAATGTAGAGAAATGGACAAAGATGGGCAAAAAATCACTCCGAACGAGCCGAGTCACGGACGGTAAGCAGCCGTTGCGTCGAGCACGTCCGCAAGAGGTGAACCTGAAGACGCGCTGGTAGGAAGGCCGCGTCGCGACGGGGAGCATATTTATTTGATTTCATTTTGCGAAGACGCTTAAGCGAAGCTCCATAAAAGAACGTTCAATTAGGGTCTAACTCTCAGGAGTGCTTGAGCGGAGAAGAAAACCCGGAGGTAAATCCCAGCCTTACTGGACAGCTCCGCAAGTCTATACCTAGGTGTGTATCGATATTGGTAGGTACGTACGTACAAACGTACAATCACACCGGACGCCATCGAGTGCTACGGGGGCAGCTACCGAAGCAACGCGTCCGCGATACCTCGGGGGTAACGAGATTACCGAGTGAACTGCAAAGAGGGACACGAGGGCGGAGAGGAGAAAGGAAACGGAGAGAAGAGGGATAGAGGGAGAGAGAAAACATAAAGAGGGCAAATCGAACGTCCCGAGTATGTTGAGGTAGGCAACAAAACACTGCGGGAGGAGGAGGAAGAGGAGGTGGACGACGGGGCTTTGTCCGTCGCTCACTCAGTTTCGACATTCGATGCCTGCCGCGGACAGCGGGTAGCTTGTACTCCTCGCGCTGCCCCACGCTCACCGCGTTTCCTATTATTCTTCACCTCGTCCCGTACGTATGGTAACAAAATACACGCGTTAATGTATTCAGAACATTGTCGACGGAGGATGAACGCCTGAAAACAGTGATCGATCAGAGCTAGGGAATCTCCTCTACGGTGATCATTCTCGGGTCTTTATTAGATCGTTTGATTTTCTGCTTGATCTGCTTTTCCAATTTTTTATTCTTTCTCTCGTGCTAAATTGGCGCCTCTGGAAGGTAGAGTGGAAAATGAAAAAATTATTGATGCAGAGCTTGTCTGATATCGCGTTAATTTGGAGGAAGAAATTAATTGACGGTTTACCCTGAACTTAGAATATCTTACAGTACTTTCCGTCGGTTGACCTAGTTGACTCGCCCGAGGCAAACGGCTCGGTGAAACCTCGCTTTGAGTTGTTATTATAGAAGGTACAGGTAAAACGGTTTTACCTTCGTCAACGCCACGCAACGGGGGTGCGCAACTATCAAACTATACGCGGCTCTGGGACGCTCCTCACTCTCCCGACGACCATATTTTCTCCTCTGTCTCTTTCTCCCTTTCCCTCTTATCACTTTTTTCTTCGAATGGGAGTGACGTGCGCGAAATTTCCTCCGTATACTGGAGTAGATACATCACCGGAACGAAATTACTCCTTCTGCTGGTATAACCCGAAAGTAAGCCGCTGTCGCTAGACCCTAGGAGGCATACCGCAGTGAAACAAAAAATCCTGTCGGTAGCCTCATCGCTTTTCTCTCCTAATAGAATAATCTCCCGTTGATATTGGCGCCGCATTTTCCATCTCAGTTTCTCCGTTTTCGCATTGATGAAACAGCGCAGCTCCGTACCTTATAGCTACTCACGTGAATTACCGTTCGGCTAATACCGACTGGTCACTATATTCTGATCTATTCTATTCTCCTCCATTCTATTCCACTCCGGCATCCTCCCCCCACATCGTTCGCTGAAGCATTTCCATTTCAATGTCAATAAAATGGGGCCTTAATCTACTATGAATTTCTGGGCGAGTCTACGGGGCTATGCTGAGGCGAGACATGGCATGGCACGGCATACGCAGGGAGGGGAACGATGAACCTTGGCGAACCTGCACCATTCGACGATGATCTTGCGGCGAGCCGAAAGCTTCGTCGAATAAACGTATACTGCAGCGAGCTCAAAGCTTCAGCCTAATGGAATGAGTAAGCGAATGAGTCCAGATAAGTGATCGCTGGCATGAATAGCTACGCCAAAGATTCTGAGAGCTCCATCAGCGCGGTGCTCGGTAGCCGATATCAAAGGGCCGGGGAATAATCGTAAAACCTTTTCGACTGTGGGCTCGGGCTGCAGAAATTCTGACCACCGGCAAGCATCGCCATCGTCGTAGTGATATACCTTCTGCACGCTTCCGGGACGGTTCAGCTACTCTCTGTCGTTCGATTGTCACCATGTATTTCCTGGATGGTCCATTCGCGATTGAATTTTTTCGCTAATAAGATCGTCCTGACCATCGGCAACGCGCTGCCGCTGCTCCTGGGAGACGCTCGACAGTTCTTAACTGATCACATCCTACGATTGCACCTTTGCCGTTGTTTGTTCGAACCATATTAGCCAATTGTGCAAGTGAAGCACGAAAGCACCTTCCAGGGGTTGGGCTGCCAGAGTGACAATGTGATACGAGCCCCTTCGTCGTATGGGGAAAGTGTCATTAATCTCAGAAAGGAATGATCAACTTGCCGGGCAAAACTCGATCACGACGATATTAAAACTCCAATAAATCAGCTGATAGTAGCTAGGCCGAAGCCCAACCCCTTATCCTCGTGAATAGATGAGATATTACCTTCGCCTGGCAGTCTGCTAGGCACCTAGTTGCTAGTTACTAGTTTGGGTACAGTTATGGGTATAACCACGCACCTAAACGGCAGGAGAACATTGTTTCCATGACTCATTCTGACGATTAACCGTGCGCTATAGATACTCACTCGCTAACCTTGTTCCTTGCTTCCGAACCAATCCATCGAACTATGATTTTCTTCGGTTACTTTATGCGTCAGTATCAGCCGAGCTCGTGAAACATCGCTATCGGTGAATAATTGATTTCCCTCAACGCCGTTGCCGAGTCATCTTACGCTACGTGGCCGAAATCCTCTTTTGAATCAGGGAGGGCGAGTGACGCGACATATTTGTACATTTTGGCGAATTTTTTCAAGCTTTTCTTGCTTTCTTCATTCGCGGGAATTTTAGCGACGCAACCAGACGAAACTTCGTTTTATCCCCTCCACCTTTGTCACCTTTTCTGTTCGCTGCACGAATCTACGAGTCTGCTGTACGAGAACGTCGGACCCTCGGCGACCGACGGCGGAGGGAGCAAAACGCGGAAAGAAGGAGAAGAAGTAAGGAAAAAAAGAACATGGTGCCGTAGAATATTACGCGGGAGTGTTTTAATCTAAAGGCAATCGGGGGGCGTCGTCGCAGCCTACTTTAGACAACTATTCGAGGGCCGGGTAGCGGCATATCGGAGGGTGAGGAGGAATAGGAGGGAGTGTTTCGATACACGTATACCGTTTGCCAAAACCCCCCCGCCCCGCCGTCTAAAGATTGATGGTGACAGTCGACGAGGGGAGTTGCAAGTCATTGGTTTATAGCGAGAGGAGAAAAGTTTAAGTTTACGAATAGTGGGTATGCCTTGGTTATCCCTCACCAGCCCCATTAAGCCTTAGGTGCACCCTTACCCTCATAATATACGCCTCGATTACTCGCGTATACCGAATATCCTGAATTTCATCCACGTCCAAATGTATAATTCACGAACGCATGAGTGAAACTGCCTTATATCTGTAACTAAATGTGCCTCACAATCAGATTAAAATCGAACAGCCTGGACCACGAATTTTTCACCTGAATCTAATTTTTCCCCCCATATGTTTGCGTGTTACAGGTGAGTTTCTGGATCAGGCCGATCATATTCTTCAAGAGTCCGAACGCGAGGGCAAGTAGAACTTACAAATTTACAAACGGAGCAGAGAAGTGGGGAAAAAATCAAAGTAACGTTTACCCATAGTAGATACCAAGTGGCGTCGACTACTGTCGACTAACAACGATTCTGTATCCTAGCGCGCAAGCCGCGCACTATCCTCCATCGGTAGAAAAATAGAGAGGAAGGGAGAAATCGGAAAGAATTATCGGGGGAAAAAGACGAGAATCGGAAGATGAATGGGGAAGAATGTAGAAATTATATTTTTTACGTATGTACCGTGAAAAGTCGGGTGCAACTGCTCACTCCTCGGCGCCAGTTCTGTACGGAAGTATCGCCTACGTATGCGTGACGTGTATAGATGCAGACGTAGTATACGGTACACACCTATATACCGGTAATCAAAATAAATACCGGGGTTTGAAAAATTCATATAACATCTATAAACCAGCGCGTATATGGTAACATACGGCAGGCGGGACGAACCGCAAGAACCTTAGAGAACCGGCCAGAGAACTCGGGCCCAAAGGCCTCCGGATGAACCTGCCGCAGCGACGCGGGGCCCAACATCTGTCGCGTATCAACCCTACCCTACTCTATTGGCCTACACCTCACGTGCGATGGCCAACCTGTTTTTCTTTACAAATTAGGCTGATAAAAACTGAGATTTTTACCGAACGCGCTCGTACAACAGCAGCGGCAGCAGCAGCAGTAGGAGGTAGAAAAGTGGGTTAAGCGAATCACATACTAATCAACAGCATGAGGTTTCGAGGCATTGTTGGAGCGGACTTTTGTCCGAATGGAGTTTTTGTTCATACCAGCCTCTCGCAATATGATCTGTACCTAATAATCCGAAGGGAGGAAGTGGAAGGAGGAAATAAAATGATAAGTGGAATGAGTAGGACATATTGGAGATGAGATGATCGCGCGCAGCTGAGACCTGAGCAAAGTGCGCCGTAGTCGTGAGTAGAGGTATCCGTTTATCTCACGGCAAACTATAGCCTCATCGTATAAACTATGAAGAATCGTTCGACAAGGTTCGCGCGGGGCCAAAGACTCCCATTACCTCGTTGGACGTATATAGTGAGAATAGAAAATTGCAAAATTACACTTAATGGGCGCATGTAGTTAAATGAGCGTATTGCATCGGTAATGCCTCGTTCCGCTCAATGCACGATCCGGAACAACCGTAAAATATTTCTCTGCATTATACTTTCATACGCGATGTTCTACGATACCTGTGAGTACAACTGCGGATCGAAATTCCGCGAAGGAACGGTAAAAAAGGAGAATTTGTTGAAACGCGGACTCCACTCAATGTACCTCTGACCGACAGAGTAATCTCGGGTCCTTCGTAGAGTGCGGCTAGGCTGGTTCGGTTGGCACAGGTATATATATGTATATTCGGCGATCGGTACTCTCGAGGTATTTGAGATGCAGGTAAAATACTTTGACGGATAGATAATGGATAAATTTCGCCTGTTTATTTAGCCATGAAATACCTTGACCCCAGGGGGTACGCTATTAGCAGGTATAACACAACCGAGGGACGACCCTACCTACCGCTTCACGGTTATCGATCCCTTGTTTATTTTACCGATTCTTCTGGCGCCTGGGTAAATATCACCAACTAAGATACTACCCCGGAAAGCCCCGGTGTCCCGAATTCTTCCCCAGGGATAAAAATGGCAGAAACGAGAAAAAAAAAACAGAAAAAGAAAAAGAAAAAATGAAAAAACAACAACCGAGTAAGAGAACCGAGAACAAGAACGGACTTTCGCAGAGATCGCAATTGCAGTTCGACGGAGCTGCGCTTCTGCCGTGAGATGCCTGATGGCCTCGCGCGGGAGTAGGAGGAGACCACGAGTGAAAGTGCGAACGAGAACAGTTACGCTGAAGAATATAAGGTTGAAAAGTGAAAGATAAAGAAAGGGAAGAGGAGCAACAACTTGGTATGGATGTAGGCAAGAACCGTAGATACAGGTATAGGTATATGAAAAATCCGCACGCAGCACGATACCTCTGACCGCCCGAGGCCATGACCATTGTCCGAACCCGGGGGATCCACCCCAGTGACGGCTGTTTCGGATTCGAAATGCAAATCCGTTTGCAAGAGGACAATGGCGCGCACGAGGATACCTCTACCTCCCGTCGTGGGTGGCTCGATGCAGATAGAAAGATAACTACTTCAGCCCCTTGGCGGCGAGTTATCCCGTCCTTCGCTTCCTCCTCCTCCTCCTCCTCCTCTTCGTCTTCCTCCTGGTCGTCGAGGTGTGCGCTCCACGTGTCAAACTTACTTTGAAAAAGAGAGGAGAGACCACAGAGTAAAGAATGAATAAAAGAAACAAAGGATAGAGAAGAAATAGAAAAGAATCATGCTGCGCAGCTTGGGGCTCTTTGTGCGGTAGATGTAATGTATAGTTAGGTATATGAAACACACATGCGCCACGCGGAGTGACTCTTTGATGAGTTTTGACCACGGGGTCACCTGACCGATTTCATAGTCTTTCCGAATCTCGGTCTAATTCTTGCGCTGAACTGCGAATCGAGTTGCAATTACTTGCCAAATGATTATCCAAGTGTCAGGAAGCGCGCTCTGATCAGCTAGAGCAAAATATAATGTCGTACGAATTTTCAATACATCCATTCCGCTTTCCGCTGCGAGGCGGGATTTGAGGCCATAGTTCACAATTTATTCGATTAATAATCATTACGGTGTTTTGCGAATCTGGTTGACCAGCGTGCACCTCCTGAAAGCTGTACAATTATTTTGCAAAAAATCCCAAATCGGTTCGAACTTTTGCGAAAATATGAGACCGAGTTTCCGGAAAACTCACAAATCGGTCACGTCGCCCCGCGCTCAGAACTCCTAAAATTAGCACTCATATGAATATACAGGTACCGTATAATGCACATCGGTTGCAATTTGAACACATTACCTAGAGGTATGCGTACCTTACCTAGCCGCTCTTTACAACAGCTTAACTACTTTGAAACGCATAACTCCATTCACGACCAGAATTAGCACTCGAATTGCAGTATACTTATAACAATTGCAAGCTAGTTCCCGGCCAAACGGTCTCTTTGAATCATTCATTCTACCGCGTCGCGTCGTAGAAAAGAGCCGAACAGCGCGCGGACGCGCTCGCTCGAAGCTCTACCCTATCGCCGATGCCAATTATGGGCTAGTGAACTCTTCTCCTCGATAAACGACTTGCAAGCAATTTCTATGCTCGCGGAGAGGGTCATTGGCCAAGGGCCAATTGGCCAGAAGATCCCCACCCCACCCTTCCCTGCCCTTTCCTTTCCTTTCCTTTCCTCTCCTCTCCTCTCCTCTCCTTTGCGGTGCCTACTCGAATCGAGGATCCGCGTTTGAACCTCACGACAGGTGTCGCAGCCTCAAATTAAGAGAAAAAAAAGTGCTGCGCCGCGGCGAACGGAGGAGAGGAGAGGTGGAAATCGAGCTGGCTTACAGCTACGTAGAACAGGTCCTACTGTACATACTCCAACGCGTTTTGATATATATTATTACATGAAAGAGGGCCGGTTTATTAGGGGGTCGCGCAGTAGCGGTCGCCCCTCTTCGGGGGAGGTTCACAGATTTCTCATGGGTCCGTTACGCGTCCCGCGATACCAATCAGACGTCCCATCGATCACCCAGAGTCGCCTGAAGAATCTCGAACAACTAAACGAAGCTGAGCTGAGTTAAACGCGAAACATCGGCTTTAGGGATGCGGGATTTGCGTTAAGTAACCCTCCGATAAAAGGGCACGCTTATTTATGGGTATAGGTATATCCCGCTCCACAGTAAGCAAGCATGGACTGTGTTTTCTTTTTCACTTCTTTCCGTTATTCAAGTCGACAAAATTGTCGGCAAAAGGATTATATGATACTACCTGTACCTATACGCAGAAGAATATGTATAATGGAACGTAATTTTCGGCACGAAAGCTTGATTCCCATTTTTCCACTTACCTCGCCTACTCCTCACTGGACTCAATATAAAAACAATTCACAAAACCCACTACGGTAGCTCAACGCGAATAATCATATCGATTTTACAAAGTCTCGTGGGTGAAGCTTTTCAATCTTTAATGAAAGCTTCAATCATTTCGGATCGTAGGTATAGAATTACCCATGAGATTCTTCGACAAAACTTTGCGCCTTTCTTCTTTTCTCGTTCGGTTTGTTCAATTCGATACCCTTTCTTCGTTTGTTGCCCCCCCCCCCCCCCCCCCCCCCCATCGAATGTCAAAATGTGTAACACGTTACCGCACGTAACTCGTGTACGTATGTATGTACGTTGGAGAATCGAATTTTGCCGAGTTCATATACAGCTCGGATAGATTTACGACCTACATTTCCCCGAGCAATATCTCTCTATAGCGCGCGGTGTAATTTTTTTTGTTTTTCTCCTGAACAAAATCGTGGAGTGAGAGGGAACAAAAATTGGAGGAAAAAATTGTGAAAAAAGACGAAAAGCTGGTAACGTCAAACACCGTCAGCACTTAGAACGGATATTAAAACGAATCCGATATTAAATTTCGACGAATATTCTCTTCCGCGAGGGTAAAAAAATGTCAAATGATGCAGAAATGTTGGCCCACATTCGGACGGTGCGCTCGTCATGGAAAATTTGGTACGCCCGTGGATGCGGCAGGGAAAGTTCGAAATTCGAACATCCACGTCGTCGTCGTCGTCGTCGTCGTGGATATAATAAATTAGTCACATTTGTGAGGTTTAACACTTTGCCGAAGTAAGTATAGCGTCGTATATATAGGTATGTGTCCACCAACAACAAAGATTCGGCAAATTAGGTATCTGCAGCAGACGTCTTTCCGCGCGTGTCGAGAAGAAACTTGTTAACTACCCCATGAACCAGAACAACTCAATTTACCAATTCGTGTCGCGTCCATGATTACTTGTGATTTAACTGGCCAGTTATCCGTCCAATTCCGTCGTAAAATAACCGCTATCGCCGCGCCGTTACGAGGTAATTACTGTAATGAAATCAACCGCTCAGAATCTTTCTGCCATCAGACGCGACCGCGAGATCGCAGGCAGGCCAGCCGCCAAGATCGTAATGCCTGAAGTCTAGTATCTAGCATCTAGCATCTAGCATCTAGACCGTAAATTAGGGTGAAAAATTAACTTCAGATTTCAGACGATCATCGACGCGATTGACAATTTTCTTCGAAAGAACATATTTTCTTATTCGCGGGGTCATTTTCTCGGCGGCAATTTTCCTATTGTACGGCGATGGTCGTTAATGCCTGTAGCTGGCGGTTTCGTGTAAAAGTCGGTGAAGTATAGTACCGCTCTATGTAGATTTTTTCGATGACTAACTATGATTATAATAATAATTATTATAATAATTACTATAATCTCATCCGTAGCCGTCATCGTTTACTGAAGGCAATTTCATCGTGTAGTTATTACATCAAAGTTATGAAATATACGATGAATGAATTTCAACGAGAATCAGTTGAATCCGAAGGCTCTGCGTCGTCCCTAAGCATCGTGTTGAGTCGAAGCCAGTCATTATTCGGAGAGGTAGACGTGAAGTTCAGTATAGAACTGACGTCAGCCAGGCTAAAGCCACATGAATGAAACAAAAAATAACCAAAATGTATCCCAGGACTACCAACATTGGATTTACGGTGTATCGTTATTCACTTGAAACCGTAGCCCATTTTTGGTATCAGGAATTGATCCGGTCCATCGGAAAAGTTCGAAATCGTGTCGTACATAATTGTTCAGTCAATGTCACCGAAGAATCGCGAAACAATGACATTCGTAGGAGGCGGTAATCCTGGACGACAATTTTCGTCCTCCGTCCCGTAATCATTAGTTCGTCATTGAAGAAATCTACGTAGAGCGGTACTACCCCTCCGACTTTTACACGAAGCCGGAAGTTATACGTATCAACGAACCCGAATCACTGTACCTATATACGCCTATACCTTAAGGCCGAAGAAAAACTCTATTCGTTGCACAGAATGGTTGGAATGTCAACACGATGTTGTATCTCAAAGCTTGGACGACTGCGAAAGCTTAATTTACTTCGAAAACTGATTACTCAGCTGATATGGCACACGTACCAACGAGATATAGGTATGTCTCCGAAAAGTAAAATCCGTCGAGTTGAATTAGAGACGAGGAACTAATTAGTAGCGCTAGTAGTCGCGGAGAGTTCTGCGAGTGAAAGTCTGCCCCGACGAATCTCTAAGTGAATTCGATCTCGGTTCGGTTCAGGACATTTTTGTTTTCTTCGGGGGTAGAAAAGGGGGGGGGAGAGAGTTTTCTCTTTTTTCACCAGCTCAGCTTAGAACCTGGCTTCGCCAGGACAAATACAAAGCGCCTCCCTCCGTCCTCCCCGGTTCGCAATCCGCTTCTTACCGCCCCCGCGACTACCAAAGGGTATTAATATCGCTCTTTGAAAACCCCCTTGTATAATTGCAAAGTCTACCTATACTAAATCGAGCCTCGTTCTCGCGCCGAACAAATTACCAATGAATTTCGATTAATCCAAGCGCTTGTCGGAGGTGCGACGCACGGAATACAAATGCTCTGGGAACCCCTCGACGACACGACGACGCCTTCGACGCTTCCAGCGCCGCGAAGGCCTCCTCCACAGCCACCGCCGAGGGTGCTTGGCTCCCTAAGCCCTTCCACCGTCAATAGTCTCTGCTAGCTCGCGGAGAAAACGCGTCGTATTAACACATGCCTACGCACACGTCGAATATAATTCATCTCGCCAATATCCAAATATATTATAGTTCGGGGGCACCGAATCCCACGCGAATATATTACGTGATAAATTCGTAAACATCTCAGCCGCATATCCACTCCGCCGGATATATAGGTACTTTATACGTATATAGGTATGTAGGTACGTGTAATCTCTCCTGCAATGCAATTTTATTAAATAGAATTTGGAACAGGAATCTCCGCAATAATCGCGAACGAAATTTTGGCACGGAAGCTGCGGATTATGAATAATGATCGATAAACCGCGATCGACGTCGCACCAGGTGAAAATCTCCACCGGATCCTTGTTGATTGAAAAATTTGCGATGAGACGCTCGTTTTCCTCGTTGCGAGTACGGAACATCGCCGTGGCGCGGGAGCTTCTCCCCAAATCAAATTGTTCAATACATGGAATTGAGTAATTAGAGTCCCCGAGACTCATAACTACGAGAGTCAATTGAGGGACGGGAATAAAGGAACAAATCTTTCGCAGCAACTATATAACCCTCTGAATGAACTGTAATAAATTTAACGAGCTTGTATAACTTGCGAGGTAGTCACTCAATGAGCTACAATGAGTATAACTTCTTCGCTGAATTCTCCACGCTGCGTCCAATTGCCAGATCGAAATCACGTCCGAGTATAATCGCAGCAGCCTCTTCTCAGTTTCCAGAAGAATATCGAGAATACCGCATAATTACGTATGCGGACGAATTTCATTTCGAAAATATCACTCTATCCGCTCGGTACACCCTCTACGCAACTACATACGTGTGTATGTAGTACATACCTGTATATATCTATACCCGTACCTACCGAGCTAGGTACGTAAGTTATCGATCGTCGCGAGGCGTTGCAGGAAGCAAAGCTTGGCACGCCTCTGAAGAGACTTGGCGACGCAAAGGACCTCTCTTCTCTAAGGCTAGAATTATAGTGTTTGATCCAATAAAGCGACGGTGTAGTAATTACTCGAAATTCTTTCCGTCAGAAGCCGAGAACAAGGAGAGGCGAGGCAAAGGCAGGTACGCGGACTAAAGAGACTCGTTCGAACTAAAGAAGCACGGTAACGCTGTGACTCGTGGTTCTGTTTTTAGTTTTTTACCTCCTGCAACATGAACGGCCTCTGTTCGCTCGTTTCTAACATTCGCGGGTCCGAACCTTTTCGTCCGTTTTTGTAACATGAAAGACGATTGAACTCCGTTTTCACTCTTGTATAGGTACTATTGGGCTGACAATTTCCCCCCGGAATATCTGCGACAACGAGGCAGCGATTTCGGGCCTAAAGAGCTGGCTCGCGATGTTTATATGCAAATCGTGTACTTGAACATAAATGATCAAACAATTTGAGAGACGGAATCGGGAGGAAAAGAGAGGAGCGAAGGGGAGAGTAATTATAACAAAAGTTGTATTTATATCGAGAGACGCAGTGTTTTGGCAAAACCAGCCAAACCCGTAGGCAGGAGTGAAAGGGACAGACGGTGAGAGGCTCAGGATCCGAGTGCTGGAGGGGCGGCCGCACACTCAGCATTGACAAAACATCTGATTATTCCCCGAAGACTTCAAACATCCCTTAGGCAAACTGAAGAGCCTCGTAATACTGCCGTTTTCCCCTCTTATATACGAACATTCAAAGGTAGACTGTTGATTTTCTTTTCACGAATGCAGAAAGGGAAACAAGATGAATAAAATTCTCAAGTGGTGCCACGGATTGGGACTGTTCAAGCGTCTAATGGAATCCCGTGGAGTATGGCATAAGGTGCCGGCTATGGGGGATGCTCGCCGGATTTACAACCCATCCGATGATTGTACTTTTATAAAATTGTCAAACTCTGCCATATTTTTGCCATTTTTCATTCTCGTTTTGACTCCGCACATTCTTCTTTATTTCAACGGTGATTGAGCAATTTCCTACTCTCGCTTCTCGAGAGGGTTGTCGGTCGAGGTTAGGTGGCGCTGAGCCGGTCGGTTGGTTGGCTCTGCGGTTAGTGCGGTCAATACCAGCTGAAGGAGTCGTGCGTGCTGATACTGGGGATATTTTTGAGAGGGCAAAGGAGTCTGGAGTGTCCCTGGAAGTCAATATAACAAAAAAGCACAGCTACGGGAGGGCCGTGGCGACGCGAGGCGCTGGTTAGCTGAGCGCTAGAGCTGGCGCTGCTTCGCGCGCCAAGTCAAACAAAGAAAACCATTTTTCGAAGAAATCTTTGTTATTCGTTCGTCTGTCCGCCGCGTACCCTCACAGCAATCTGTCTCTCTCTCTCTCTCTCTCTCTCTCCCCCTCTCTCGATGTCTCCGAACATCTCGGAACTCGGAACGTGAGAAGAAGATATACGAGAGAAGCGGTCGACGTTGTAGCTAGGATGAACGAAGAGAGAGAAAAAATCAGATCCGTGCTTATGTAATTCAAAACTGAAATCCACTTCCGCGCTCGAGCCGCTCGGCCGTTGCAGAAGAGAAACGTTTGCATCTCCTGCCGCAACGGGGAGGAATTGTGACATTACGATGACGACGATTCATGCATCGCTTTTTTCCTTTTCATCCGTAAACCCTGAACTCCCGAAGAACATCGCTATGTTTAACTCGCGTTAGCGGAAGAGCGAGCGCTCGCCGCTCGAAGCTAAGCGAACTCCCGACGTGCACTGTGCAGCGACGCGGCGGGAGTAGTTACGACGCAGCGGTAATGCTGCAACGCGGGCGACCACCTTGTCGCTGAAACCTCGGAGATGAGATGAGACACGAGCTGCACGGAGCCACGGAACATAAAAGATCATAAACCTCCGGTGAAGCGTTCTTAAGAGGCTCTTAAAACTGTCGCAACGAACCACAACCGGTAATATTTCTCGGCATAAGACATATCAAAGCGTTTCTAAACTCACTCCGCCAACGCTCTCGCCAACGATGTCAAAAACTACTTTTCAGAATAATTTCTCATTATTAGCCGCATTTGGATCATACACCGAATGACTTTCACGTTCACCGATAAAACAACGTGAGAAAGTCCTGCAGTTCTGACTCACTGCAGCTCTTCAACAAAGGACGTTGCTTTAACAATAATACTTTCATTAGGGACAACGACCTTTCAATATTCGCCTGTACACTCCCGTCGGAGTAGGTGTGCTTGCCCATATTCCCAAATCCGGGAAAATAACGGAGCCGAAGTTCTACGACGTCTTTTAAGGTGCTATTAAAGACATATTTAGACCCATTGTTACTCATTCTTAAAAACATTGTTATCACTTCGGAAATGGAATTCGTTGCTAAACCGACACCGAACAACAGATCGGAATGAAATTTTGGGGAGTGGATGCAGTATTTCGGCAAGAAGTGGCTGAGTATTTTATTCCTACGAAATATTGAATCTTCTAACGAGAATTAAAATTTTTCCAATCTAACCTATAAACGAAGCTAACCTAACTTTCAGAGAATCCCGAAAAAATTTGAATTATCTTGGAATTACAGTAAAATGAAATATTTAGCCACTTTCTGCCAAAATTCTGCATCTAATCTTTGAAGTTTCGTTCTGATCGGTTGTGTGGTGTAGCAGTGGCGACGAATCGCGTTTCCGAAGTGATAACAATGCTTCTAAGAATGAGTAACAATCGGTCTTTATGTCTGGTGAATATGTCTTTAATAGCACCTTAAGAGAGCCCAGATCCCCGGATAGTATAGAATGTACGCCCGAATGCGTGGTAATAAATTATTACATACTTACGACGCGCGACGGAAAGCGGACGAGAAAATTCCCGATGCAGCGCTGCGACGGCTATACTGTCACGGTTGTATCATGTACGTATGTACGTACTTCCGTACCTATTTTCTTCCGGAGCTAGGAAGAACGAACTCTTGTCTCCCAAAATTACTTCACTCGGTGTAAGATGGTTTGAGGTCACCAGGTGAGCAGCAGCAGCAGGAAACACAGGTGTGCCTCTCTTCTCGGCGCTTAGAACGGCGAACTGGAAGATCGATCAAAGTGCTCGCTAAAGTATTTATAAGGATTGCAAAGAGCTCGGTGAGAAGGTAGAGGTATATACGTATGTAGAAACTAGATTCGAAACGAGGTTACGATATCGGAGATAGTAGGTACCTATGTACGTACGTATGTGCATACCTTGAATAGTTGGAGATTTTCTCAAAACTTGAAGAAGCTAAATATGTAGGTATTCTATCCTCCCGGTAGAGCGTATACGAAAAATTTATGGGGTTGGATCGGGGAAAAATCGGACTTCGATATCGTATAAAGTGGCTTTAAATCGAGTGGTAAGAAAGAAATTAAATTCGGCTATCTGCTGCGTAACATATTCGCTATGGCCGTAGCAGAGGTGGAATCGCGGTCGGCAAAACATCATCATCGTTTGTCCGTATTAAAGGAAACAAGAAAACAAGGAAAGAGGAATCGAGAAACACGAAAAAAGTGAAAAAAGTGAAAAAAGGGAAAAAAACAAAAAAATACATCCAGCAAATGTTTGCAGTTTTTCGTTGAATCCATTAGCACCCCGGGGCTCAGGAGGGTTGGATTTGTTCGGGTAAACGTAAACACTTCCGTAACAACAACCAGCCAAAACCCCTGCTTCGTTTTTTCACGCGAAACTCTGCAGCCTAAAGAGAAATAGTCGAGAGTGTGAGAGAGAGAGAGAGAGCGAGAAAAGCGAAAACGTGATGAAACCGACAACAAGATAAAACGGTACAAGTCACCGCTACTTAACATCAAAAGTCAAGAATATTAAGAGTAGAAGAAAAAACGAAGGAAATATTCCATCACAGCGCATTACAATATCACAATGCGACGTTGTGCGTCTGTGTGTGTTCTCCGTGCTCGAAAGTGTCCCCTACTTAATAATTGTTCCGATTGTTCATTGTCGGGAGCAATTTAGAGCGGCAGCTTGGTAATTTCGAACCTCCTGCCTCCTTCCCTTTTCCTATATTCGCCGAGGTTAGGAAACACGACTGGATCGGAAACACGGAGACAAAAAAACGAACCGAACAAGAAATAAGAGAACAAAAAACAAAAAACAGAAAAAAAACCCTGCAGACTCCACTCTTCCCTCAGAATTTTCTATTTTTTATGCAATAAAGTTGTATACCTGCCTACGCAGGCATCCGCCGCCCGGGTTGTTTGGCGAAGGGAAATAAGGGTTGTTTTTTCATTTGGCTTTTCAATCGACGCGTTTAGATGTATGTTAGTACCTCGTGTGCCGTATGTTGGTTTGGGGGAGGTGAGCGGCGGGGCGGAGAGGGTAGCAGTGGGGAGGGGGCAAAATATACTAGGGGGCAATGTTACTAGTAGACGTTTGTGGATCGGCAATGTGTCGTGCCGCGCGTGTATTGCGTAGGTATAGGTATACATAGATACTGCTACTTGCATGTATGCATGCTATCGCTGACGCGCACATGTAGCAAAAAGGACGGTGACTGCCTGCAGGAACCGTGTACATAGTTGTATTATGGTTTCGGTTCGTGGCCGCGCGGAGACAGATTCCCCCTAAGCGTATTAGGTAATCATCGGGGACACCGAAGGGGGTTCCGCATGTGTAGTATGTTACTTGAAAGGCCCTTCGCCGACATCAATCAAACGGGGCCCGATTATACATAGGTACACGTACAGAGTTCGGGGCTATTGGTGAACTCGTGACATCCGAAACGGGAGATGAGAAACGGGGATGGGAGACGGGAGATGGGAGTCTAAGCTAAACTTGTCGCGATCGTATGCACGCGGTACTCGCACATGCGTGTGTACAGTAGAAACATACCGACTATGCGGCCGCGGCGCCCGCGCTAAATGTTTAATTTGTTCTTTTACTTGCTGCCGTGTTATACGAAGCTTTTATTCTATATCACTGAAATCCATTATCATATATTTCCCTTACGGTTTGTAAACGCGTCAACGTATCAACTCGCATCAAAGGAACCCGAGCAGCTACAAAACGCCTTCACACGTCATCCGTTCCGGAAGACCATCGAAACCGGCACAACTACGGCTGAGACGTATCATCAGAACGGTAAAAACGTCGATTTGGAAAAATAGGAAAAACACCACGAAGTGGTTCTCCTCTCGGTCATGTCATGCATCGTTCATTGGAGTCGAAGCTCTTATTTTTTCACACACACACACACACACGGTATCCAACCAGTTGTTTATAACACTTCCTAAGATCAGTTAGCATCGGAGAAAAGCTGTAAAGTTTCTTGCCACGTGCTAGCCAGAGATCAGAACCCATGAACCACGTCCATTTATACATGTATAGTACAGCTGTACGGATTACACGTGAAAAACGAGGCTTTCTCCTTTTTCTCTTTTCTCCTCCCGTTTCGTCTTCTGCTTCTCCTTTTTTTCCTTCTTCTCTGCCATCGTAGAGACCCCGCGCAGATTGCTCGGTCCCGCGGACGTGCTCTCGCATCAAGTAATACACGAAAAGGTTTTACGCAAAGGACGACCGAAAAATCCGGCCATCCCGTCGCCACATGGAGGCATGGCTCTGAGGCATGCCATGGACTTATTAGCATAATCATTCGGGACTGGCGTCCACGTTTTGGATCACCAGACCTTTTCGCATCCCCCTTAGGCTCCGAGTCAGATGGCGCCCGGGGACGATTCATCCCGGCAAGGACGTACGCGCCGGAGAGCCTGCGGACCCACGGCTTGCGGTGAACAGTTCGCCGTTTCGATCCTCGAACTACGAACACGGATGCAAAATATCGAAGCACAAGCGGGGACGGAGCGGAAGACCGGAAGTACGGGGCACAATATTTCACGACTTGCTACCGCAGTGCCATAAGATAGTTGAAGCAGTCGTAGGTACACGCTTTCGAGAAACACTTATTCCCTCTCCCCGCAGCATGTTAACGCGTTATACAAATAGCCGTGGTACTGTGATTTATCCAAGTTCTTTGATCTCGCGTATAGGACACGGGATAACATTATTATTAGGTAACGCGTGAACGGGAGCTGAAACGTTTATCCGTGTTTTCCACGGCTTAATCCACACGTTTTAAAGACTCTCCATTCACCCCCGTCTACGCGCGGAGGTCGCGTTTGGTAGCCCTAATTTCACTCTGAACTCTCCTCCCATATTTTATTCTACCACTTGCGCCGTAGGCCTAGTCCTCCGCGCTACCTCGCTCCCAAGGCTTTTACGCAATTAACAGGGAGCGTGCTCGTATTACTAGTTTTTAATTACAGGTAATCGCCCTCCTCTCCTCCCCTCTTCTAGCTACTTTTCTTATCTTTTGGGGCGCATCTTCGCCTCGTAACCCGAGGCTCCTGGTACCTACACACTTCATTCGGTACCGTCGCGTCGCGTCGTCGTTCTAAGCCGGGTGTACTATACGTCATGTCAGGACTAATCGAGCCGGGCCGAACCCGGCCACGCGACGACGAAGCGCGCGGGTAGTATTTCGTACAAATAGATATAGGCACCTATTGCCCGCGCACGCACGTGGGACGCGTACAACTGTGTAACCGAAAGTCCTACATACGATATCTATCTGTCCGTATGTATATCTCAGAGGTACCTATGTATGTAGATTTTGCACGATCGTTCACGGTTCGCTAACGCCGGGGCGACCCCAGCCGCCTAACCCTCGAGAGACGAACCGGGCTATCCCCTTTAATTTATTGCAGGGCACTGGGTATGGGTACGGGGTTCCCAGTTCGATCGATAAAGCAAAGTCCAAATAGTTTTTGATTCCTACGGCCGTGGCATCGGAGGGGTAATCACGTATCACGTATCACGTATCACCTAACAGCCGGGAAAACAATATCGAGATAAATACTCACACGAACAATTCACTCGCTTAAATACGACTGCATCTACGACGTCCGTCCCTTGTTCTGAGTACTGCGATGAAAACGGCTCTTCTCAATCCACACTCGAGCGAACTCCACGCGGTAAGTTGCATTCAAAGTTCCAGCTCGAGCTCCGAGGTGGCCTACGTCCCTTTGAATATGCATGGGGTTGGTTCAGACTCGTCGACGGAAGCGTAGGAACGCGACGGGGTTGGACAACGAAGACGGTGTAGAGTGAGGCTGAAAGCTCCGTGTAGAAGGATGGCCGGAAGTCCAGCCTCGGGGTTCAAGATAAGCGACAACAAACCGCCGCGCCGCCTCGCGTAGTTGCACCAAGGAAATCCCCTCCCCGTTCACACACTACGGCGCACTAAACTCGCCGGGTGAGCCTGCTGCGGGGGAATTCAAGGAGCGGCGTGATACCGTCTCACCGAGTAAAGCTCACTTTCAGGATGAGTTGGGGTGCAGGGTTTAGGTATATGTGAATCGGCGAAATTGTGCGGTGCAGCACGAAGATGACGTTGATAGGTACACTACACTATTTGTGGGGTTCCCGGCCATGTAAACGAGCCTCGCCTACATCGCTACGAATTGCAAGAGGATCGGAGCATCCGCGAGGGAAAACTCCGCACAAAACCATATTCGGAGGTGTGGATAATTCGTTTGACTTTCGCTGGAATGCCACAGAAATAGGTGTCCCTTGTGGGGGGCAGGCCGGCATGCTCAGGGGTTCCAGGTGATGAACTGACTCACCGGAATCCTCTGAGTCACTAAAATTTTGTCACCAATCATGAGAGTGTAGGTGAACGGCAGTGCCAACCGAATACTTCGAACGAAAACAGTAATCGGAAACACGTCGATCTGTACACACATGCAAGTTTCCTCTTCTCCGTACCCACGAGAGGCAGAAGACGGTCGAGCTTGATGTTCACGGTTGAAACTTGAAAGCCTCTGGCGGTCTCACTTATCACGGGGATACCAACGCTCTAGCTTGATACAACTCCAAAGAAAGAAAGCGAAATTCTGGTAGAGACTTCCATGGGTCGATCATATCTTCACGCCAAGGGGTTCACACTGGTGCCCAGGGTTTTTGGTTGACAGTGACGCCTCGCTTAGCCGCCGACCACGTGTATGATATACGTCTGCGACGTGTGTTCGTAATAACAAGAAAGTAGTCTACGGTTCATGGACACCTGGTGACGTGAGTATTACAGAATTGTATGCGGCACACCTATGCGGGGTTTTAACGCGAGGTTATAACTCCGGGTGAAAGAAATTTCGACAAAGAAGGCAAAAGCTATCGTTCTTTTTCACCACTTTTTCTTCGTCTTCTTTTTATTCTTCAACTTTTCTTCGGATACATTTTTATAATATATTTTATTCCACACAAAATTTCGTCCGCGAAAACTCACCGGCGACAGATGATAATGGAAAAAAAGGATAAAGGAAAAGGACAAGCTCGATTTTCAGAACTGATAGGCACATTCACACACACACGCGCACACGCACACATACTTGTTGAATGGGCCCTGATCGCGAACGTGTCGCACCCACCGGGGTCGAGAATCGTAGGGTGGTTCTTCTGTGAGGTAAAGGTAAAGGAAAGGGATGCCAAGGGTAAAAGTTTCTCATACGAGATTGGAAAACGTCTGGGATTACGAGACGGGGAAAAAAAAGAAGAAAGAAGATGAAGAAGGAAAAGGTTCGGGCGGATTCCGTATCGGCCAGATGGCAGGCGGAGCTCGAGGTCCTCTTCCCGTAACTGGCCGGCAGCTCACTCCGATTTTGGATGCTGTGTAGTATACTCCATTCCACAGTCCTCCTCCAGCTCGGTTCTAACAACGAGGCGAGATATTGCGTGTCCTAATTTCACCCTGAGGTATTTGTTTGCTGTGCAGGTATCTGTGTTGCACAGTATATCCGCGGGAAATCGGAGCAGCGCATACTATAATGGACTTGCTCCCTAAACTGTAGAGTCTTGCGGACCAACTATAACAAGGTGTCGCTAACCCCGAAACTAGCTCGCGAAATATGTTGATACTGGAATCTGAGCTTGAACAAGAATAGGTACGCATATTCTCTACTGATTCTTGGGAAGAACGAACAGGGGTTGGGCTGCTATCAAAGACTCCTTTCCGCCCAATGTTACTTATTGTTAGAAGCATTGGTACCGCTTCGAAAACGCGATTCGTCGCCACTTCCACACCACACGGCCGATTTCAATGGAACATCGCGGATTGTATACAGAAAGTGGCCGAGCATTCCATCTCGACGAATTGTTGAACGGTTCTATCGGTAATTCAAATTTGGCCAATCTAACCTGTGAACGAACCTAACCCAGCAATTACAAGCTCCCGAAAGCTCAGAACTTTCTCGAAATTTTGGCGAGGTAAAATACTTGGTAATAATACTTGGGTGCAAATGGGTCTTCAATAGCACCTCGACGAGAGACCTTCGAAACTTCAATTGATAAACAGACTGAAATGTGTGGATAAAATCGGGGAGGAACCGATACAGGTATATGCAGAAGGTAATTTTACGATGGAAGAGGTAAAACAGGAAATGATGAAACAATAAATACGAAGAAACTAGCCTTGCAGTATGAAGGTAGGGCGAGACGCGACGTAGTATCATTAGGGCGAAGCTTTCCAGAGATTTTTTGTAGGTGGTACTTATTCCTATTTTTTTTTGTTTCTCTCTTTTCCCTTTTCATACCCTGATCCGTATATGTATAGATACTGTGTTATACTGCTACGGTTTTACGTCCGTCATATGGCTCTCAACTTATTATAATTCTCTGTTGTGAGCTAACCGGCTGGCTTGAAGCATATTTTTTTACTAACCTATGCAGGCATAGGCAAAGGCATGGCGTTTTTCCTCCATTAAAAGTTAATGCGGTTTAGTCGTTAAGAATGTAGAACTATACTGGGCCAACTGGATAAACATTCTGTACGTTCAGGTATCCCAAGTAGAGTTTGTCGGAGTTGGTAATGCGGCTCGATACTGGCACAGTGTCGAAGTTTGACTTACGGCGATCGACATCTGACCATTGGTGGGGGCATATCATAACCAATATTGGGCCAGCGCTCGTCAACTATATTGGTCGAATACATGACGCCCGGACTGGCCCAATACAGAAAATCAGCTTTGCTCTAAAACTGAGAAATAGATAAAAAATAATTGGGAAAAATGAAGATAAATGAAAAGTCAAGAGTCAGAGAACAGAGAAAAAATCAATGAAAAGTGATGAAAAGAAAAAGTGACGAGAATAGAAGAGCCGTCGTCTCTGAACATGCAAACGCAGATATCCTTGGAAACGGAGAAAAAGAACGCTGAAAGAGGAATGGGGCGAAACGGAAAATTATTCCCAGTCGATCCGGCTGTAGGGATTATCACATTTCATAAAGTATAAACTACGTGAAACCTTGGCACCCACGACGAGCGAACGACGTGGACAAACGGACCGACCGAACAGTCATCGCCAAGAGCGTACTGCAATTTATGATGCCATCATCCATGTGTATGCAGATGCGATGGCCCCTCTGGGCTCGTCTTCTACCCCCGCCCCCCTTCTTTCTCTTGTACCCGACCATCGTACACAACTTGAACCCCCGCATCGAGACCCTCGCTAGTTTTATTGGCTTAACTCACTATTTTACAAGCGATAGTGGATTAAGGGATTAGGTCTCTCTTCGCGGTGGCACGATATTGAGACATAAACTACGAAAGATATGACAATTCGAGAAACAAAAAAAGGAATAGTAGAAAAAGGAAAGCAACAACTCGAAACACGTAGTAGGTACACGGTTGCTGTTGCGTAAGCACAAGGGATTTGTGCTACCCTGCCGTGTGAAAACGTGAAAGTAAAAAAGCTCAGCCGACTGTAAACCTGCAAATCTATACGGCTGTAAATCCTGCGGTTTTTGAATCCGCGGACACTCGTTCTATTTGATAAAAATGAAGAAAAACACACACGCACGCGCACATAACTTCTTACTCAAAAATCTCTGGCTACGCTATTATAGCTCCGTTTTGAACTTGTTTAGCGATCTTCAGCTAAACACCACAAACAGTCTCACGTCCGATCGTGGGAGTCTTTTCCCAACTTTTCGGGATCCGGAGGGCCCTCGAGGTTTTTAACCTGGGCAGGTATGCGCGGGGGAGGAGTTGGGCCCGGTAAAACATCGGTGGAGGGGAGGGAGGAAGATGATCGGAGAGAAACCCTTTGCCAGATCGGCGGTAGAAGGCTGCATTGGATGCATGCGGCGGCATGGCAGTCGCATATAGAGAGCAAACGCTCCCGTCTAGAATATGTATCAATGCATTGAACGTATAGGTATGTGTCATGTGCATGCGCGGACGTATGTAGCACACGAACACATACATGCATTGTGAACACATGCGGCGGCGGCGGCGGCGGCGGCTGTGGGTGCTGTGTCGTCCCTCCTCGACTATACTCACTCACTCGCTCACTCGCTCGGAGAGCGGACGACCGGCTGTTGTCTTCCCCCACCATGAGAGAGTTTGTAGAGAGACTCCGTCCCTTACCTCCTCAGCACCGGGGCCCTCGAACCCTCAGTCAGTCGCTTCGGAGTCATCGTGGTCGTAGGCGATCCTCAGTCTCTCGCCGACCGCGCAAGCGTAAGGCGTTTCAACGTCCGCACGTAAACGCGATCGGGTAGAACGAATTTTCATCCCTTCCCCTAAAACCCGAGTGGTCGGTTTTCTGTAGGGGAGTCACTCTCGAGTCAGTTGTTGTGTCGTGACGGAGGCGAGAAGATCGACCTAATATCACGGAGCCCTGTACACAGTATCCCGACGGATCGTTACTTCGGGAAAATTGTCATTTTTACTTTTTTGTTCGTTTTTTGTTTTTCAAATTACATGTTACTCGACGTGCGACGAATTCGCGATCGAATCTCCGTTCGTTATCAAAATATCCCATGATTCGTGATTGGAGGATGGTGATGTTTCATAGATGAGACAATTGTTGTGGTATAGTGGAGTTTATCTTGTTCATAATTCTTCGTTTGCTTCTGTTGCGTGATATTTTTGTTGAGAATCGAACGTTCTATCATCCCTCTCATCCCGGAGATGATATTACAAGATATATTCTCAGTGTGCGCATCTTAGTGATGCGTGAGATTAAAAACTACCCCTATAAAATTGAAACGGTCAGAAAGTTGGTTCCTAATTTATTGTGAAATTTTGTGACCCGGTGTTGGTATACGTATGATACGATCGTGTGCAGTGTAACGCGAGTGTGCGAAACGAATCGAAATTCGATCGAATTTTGATCTTTAAATGGAACGATCGACGCACGGATAGTTTGAAAATTGACAATCGTTCGTTCGATTAGCAAATCGCAAGTTCGGTGTCATTGCGAACGAAAACGCGCGCCGCAAGTGTAAATCTCCGATATAAAAGAAGTTTCTCTCTGGTTTTGTTTTTCCTTCCTCTTCGAAAACCTCGAAGGATAACGAAAAAAGAAACGTAATCTCGATCGGAGTCTAGTCGAGCCAGAGGTAGAGGTAGAGCTTGGTAAAAGGCAGCTTGTAGAAGGTTGTAGGGATGATGGCTCGGTGATAAATTTAACGATTTCACGACGACGCGACGCTACGTTCATTCCTCTTCGACCCTCTCGCAAGCTCGAAATCTCTCTAGATGTGCGATCCCACAGCGCTTCTGGATCTCGTCCCTCGTAAAGGATTACTCGGGAGACCCGGCATGGATTACAACGAGTACGCGTACTGCTATGGTCCCGGTGGTGTTCCTGGTGGTCGAGGTTAGTTCCCAGATTTCATGTTGCATAACCAAAACCCGCCCGTTGCCACGCTGTCCGCTTCTACGACATACCTGTCACATGAACTTCGTTACCGTTCCTCCCCCCCGACACCGCATAAGCTCCCGCGACAACAAATCCAGAGCTTTGATCTAATTCAGCTCGGGAGATTCGCGCGCGACGAATACCTCGCCTGGCGAAACAACAAAATTCGAAAAATCATCGACGAATTCACAAAATACGAAACTCCGTCTCTCCGTGTATACCGAAGAGAGTTCTATCGTGAGAATGTATGTATATACGTGTGCATACGTACCTGCTACGTACGGATGCGGCGGCACTCCTTGAACAAGCTGCAAGTTCCAAGTTACGAGCTACAATTAGTTACACCATGAGAAAATAGTAGCTGTGGTATAAGGCGCGATCGCGTACTGCATCAGGGTTTTCTAAAGCTACTAATACAGTCATATATACAGATAAGGGAACGGGCATTTGGAAATGCCAACGTGATATGTACCGTGTACATATCTCCGACGATTATAACCGCGCAGGGCTTTCCTCCCTTATGAATTTTGCACGGATAGGCGATATGATAGATACAGCAATAACAACAATCGATGCAACGAAGAGATCCTTCTCGAAAATTGTATCGCGCACCGAAAAATTCCTCCAACGCCCCTAGCTGCTCCGGGTTTCACCGGGATGTTATTTGCCTGGTTTAATCTATAGACACTAGAAGATAGGTGTACTTAGCCCTGCAACCACTATCGTCGTCGTGTGCGACTGCTTAAAGAGGTAACGAGGCTGCTGCAGGGGATGAGCGGCATGGAACGACGCGTTGCTAAAACGGCCTTCTTGATTTAGGCGCCGACACATTCGGGTGAAATTAACGTCTCGTAATAACAGTGAAGCGGGAGGAAGGGAGGACAGCGCTGCGAAGGGATGCGGGGGCGGATGGGAGGGACGGTAAGCGCTGCGAGAAGGGAGCCTCCGGCGTACTAACTATTACTTGAACCTTGCTTTAATTCTCATTAACGGCAGGTGCTCTGCCGCGTTCCGGACGGTTATTGATTGTTCAAGTCCGATGTCGAAGGTCCAATGCGGACGATGCTGCTGCGACTCTTGGGTCTAATTGCGAGCGAAGTACTATCGTCAACCCTGTAGCTGATTCCGGGTTGTCCCGGGACTTTGTTCCACTACCCGGAATGACAACCCTAGCGCCGAAAACCAAGCAACCCTCATCGTCCATTCCATGACAAACCCCATCCCCACCTCTCTCGCTCTCTGCACTCTCTCTCACCATCCTTCCTCAATATCCGTGAATGGGCAAGGTGGCGCTGTATTCGTACCCTCGCTTAGTTTCAAGATTATCGCCGAATTGACGAGTAACTAAAACAGGATAGTAATCCCGAATCTAGGAGAACTGATGTTCGATGAGACATTTTCGATCGCTCGTATAGTTTCTTCGGGATTTGTTCGTACTACTTACGGGTAAATGTGGGCCAGGGAATGCGAAGTTCTAACTTTTTTTTTCGCTCCTAACGTAGACTATCTACAAACTGTGGATGCAGACCGTGAAACAAAGCTTAAAAACATCGCCCCACAAATGCAGTGGGGAGGTCCCACTTCGTGGAGGTCTAATTTGCGTCTAATCCGAGGGCGCCGTGGGTCGGGGTAATTAATTATGACGGAATTACAGCAGCCACGTGAGAGCCGCTTAAGTGGTAGAGTTCCTTTTTCATTTCTTTGCCTTCGTTATCCTTTTTCTTCGCAAAGTCCGTGCCAAACCGGGCGCTGAAAGGTTGCGAAACATAACCGAACCGTACGATCGTACGATCACAATAGTCACGTGGGTGTAGCACGCAATCGAGAGCCTTGCTCCGCTGCAGCACCGCCGTATACATTACACTCAACGATTGTTGAACTTTTATTATATGAGTCCAACCCGGCTCTTTGAAACCGGTCCCCAATACCGCGTGGGCATCCTCGCGCTCTGACGGCGGCTACCTACCCACCTAACCTACCTTTCACTATTTCCATGTGACAAGTTCTGCCTAAGGCAAATTTTACGCAACTTGATACTTCCGGACGAAACATCTGTTGCACAAAAATGAATAAGCACGGTGTGGAATTTATTAAACGTTGTGACCCAGTGACAGTCGGTCTCATACTGCACAGAACTGTATAGTTACTCGTACTATACTGTTACGAATCGCTAATCATTTCACCCCGCCCTGTTGCGAGTGGAACGCAGAAGCAGCTGCATCTCCACTCTCATAAAATGAAATCGGTGAACTGAGAATATGCAAGTATAGGCGTAGGTACGTGTGCATCGGATGGAGTACACGTATATTGAAACCCAGGGCAAAGATGCTGGTTTAGTTTTTCTCTCCTTCTGCACTCACCCCCGACAGTTTGGGTTTTGTGCCGTAAACCCTTTTTCGCTCTTTCTCTTGCTTCGCCGAGCCGAGGGAGACTCAAAGCTGCAGATGCTTAACTTCACGCTCTGGGTTATGTAAGGTCAGATTGGGTCATTACTCGCTCGTGCAACGTGTATACCGTGTACACGTCTCTCTGTATGAGTGCTTAGGTGTGTGCCTAGGTGCTCGGTATGTGCCTATCCATCTCTGACGTCTCCCACACCAACAAGCATATAGGTAAGATCACGGCAGGAACGTTCTGAGCTTAGCAGTAAAGAAAGCCCCCAACCCCCGACCCCGCAGCCACTCCACTTCCAATTAAAACCGTTTCACCCTCCTCCGTTCTCCCCCGGTTCTCTCATTTTTCAACATTCCACTCCCTCCCTCTCCCCCTCTCTCTTATGTCTCACATCGGCCTCAGCCGCGGAGATACTCCTGCTACTCTTCTCCTCATACCGCACTACTGCGTCAAAATTCTCAACGAGATTCACTAATGCGTGGGGTATTACAGGTACCGCTACGTACGTGTACTTCCCATGCAGGAGGAGAAGGAAACCATTGAAACTACGAAAGCCGGACGAGGTTATAGGTTCTTCTCTTCCGATCTTGCACACAAAGTTGTTTGCTCATTTATTATGATCCAACACGATTGGTACGGATGCCTTCCTTCCATACCCTAGACCAAGAACCTCTTGATTCCAGGTGGAGTGGCTCTCCAGACCCATGACCAGCGTTTACCCGAACCCCGGTGCATAGTCCTGAAAAAAGACAGTCTCGTTCACGAAACCTTCGCTAATAAATTCCATTAGCCACGGCCTCTTGGCCCCTGTAAGAACCTTGAATGATATTGTGTTACGCGTTTGGCATCCCATTTCTATGGAGTTCCAAAGGCGCCCTCATTCAACGTCGCCTGGATGGCTCTGGGTATCCATCTATAGGACTTTCATCTCTGTGCCATGGGGGTACACACCTATATACTTACATATTATGCGTCTATAGGTTAGGTAGGTACTCTTCCACATTGCACTCGTCCCAAAAAATCTCATTCAGGATTTTAAACCGCGTGGCTCAACGACCTGTGCATAATTCGATTCACCGATTCGTCTCCCCGTGTAACGCATATACCTCGAAAATCCTTTGTCGAGGTAATGGAGAGAGCGAGAGCGAGAGAGAGAGAGGGAGAACCTCCTTATTCTTTCGAGTACCCTGGTAGAGGACACCGCGCAACGTATCCTGGACACCCGTACCTCCACGGTACCTACCTGGAGGATAAAAAGATGGTCTTACCTTCCACGACGTTGCATATAGAATGAAACACAATACATTTCTTGCCCCACTATTAACAACAATAACTAGACCCGACTAGCTCCTTTTTCTCTTTTTTTCCTCCTTTTCCATTTCGTTCGTCGAGGACTGAAGATCAACAAAGATCCACGGGCGGCGAATGCTAGCGTGCCATCTCTAGACCATACACATCTATAATGAAATGCTTCTGACTTTCAACGGCAATCTTCCATTTTTCGTACATTCAGGTTTCCAAAATCAGTCGAAATTTGATTCCTTCTCTTTCTCTCTTTTTTTTTTTTCTTTTCTTTTCTTCTCTTTCTTTTAAACTAATCAAAGCGGAGGAGTTCGATCGCACTTTTTCTCCTTTTTTTTTTTCTTCGTTTTTTTTGTCCTCTCGTTTCGAGCAGGGTATGGATGCCTTTTTGAGAAAAGATATAGAAAGCCAGGGCTTCAGGTCGAATAGGGGTGTATGGCATAATCCGACGCAAGTCTCCGCGGAGGCAAACGTATATAGCATGAAAAGTTATCGAGAACTTTGATCGTAAAAAAAGGTTAAGTGCACTTCTTGGCTCCGAGGGATGGAAAACGGAAGAAGGAAAATAGAGAGAACAAAAGCGGTCAGAGCACGCGCAAACGCACGCCGACGACGAATGCCGAATGAGGTATAGCGTACTCTCTTCGTCGTTCGTCGTCCGTCGTCCGTCGTCGGGGGGGGGCGGGGGGGGGGATTGTTGAATGATGGTATAAAAGGGGGATAAACGACGATAAAGAAATATAATGCGAAAAGATGAGCACGCGATTAAGCGAGATTGAGAAAGTCTTTGTCAACATACAGACCCGACTTTTACTTTCTCTTCTTTTTCCTCCTCTTTCCTCATCTTCTCTATTATATAGTACGGTAGGCTCTTCGGCTACGCGCGAGTATTCCCGGATTTTCCTAAATCCCTTACTCGAGTATCACCGCAGATTGCTGGGCCGTCCATGGCCGCCCCTTTTCCTCGTCTCTATCGCGATGAGAAGGAGGAAAGAAAAATGATAATAATAGTGATAATCACTCTCGGGCGCGGACTTGCCTCTTCCGGTATCAGAGAAATCATCGTTACAAGATACTAAAAGCTACCTGTTACTTTCATTACAGGGTGTCTATTGGACAACGTCGGACCGCGGGGCCCGCCCGATGTGCCACCCCGTAATCCTACAATGAGCCGACTGAACGGAAGACTACCCGGGAGCCACGCCACTAGTGATCACGAACGCGATCCCGACTTGGAGCCATCCTGCCTGGTGCGAACACCGTCAGGAAATTTTTACAATATACCAAGTAAGTTTCTTTCGCTGTAAGTTCCTCAGTTGAAATGCATCTGCGTTTCATTTCAATAGATTTTAATGGACGGCAGCGTCGAGTGATACTCGAAGAAACAAAGAGACAGAAATGACGAAAGAAAGAAAGGAAGAAAGGAGTCTAGAGCAGAGTAGAGGGCTGTTGAGTGAAAATGACGGGAGAAGAAAGACGGAAATCTGCCATTTTCTCGTTAATCTTATCTATTTGCAAACCCTCCGTGTGTACAGGCAGAGAGATATGCCGTTTGGAAAAATTGAAAAATTCCCTCTCGATCTTCTTATCTCACCTTGGTGGGGGATTCTCGAGGGGTTCTGAATAACAGTGTTTGGGGTATTAGTCACATATAATGTGTCACGTGACTCAGGTATATTTCTTCGTACCGTTACGAGGGGCTGCAGTAGTAAAACTCATGCTGCTTTCTCCTAAAAAATTTAGGGTCACCTTGAACTAGGGCTCACAGTACAGCGTAGCATGGCACGGTATCGGACGAAACAAACCCCTCCGGTCCCGGACACTTTCCGGATAAGAGTATCAATTACTTGCTCTCCACCGGTAGATACGAAAAACTCCTCGGTTTCACCTCAAGGGTTGAGTACTGAGCTGAGAACTTTACGAGACCGTTAAACCTAGGCGCCATGATACTGACCACCGTCGCAACGATCCTTGAAAAACCCCCCCGGTGCGGTAGACTAAGGCACCCTCGAAATTTAACAGACGGGGTTCGGTTTTCACTGCTTCTTAAGTTGCTTTATTACGGAGAAGAAACTTGGAAAGCGTGGGACAGCTAGCCAGCTCACTCTCCACTTTGTTGGCCCTGGCTGAGGTTGGATAATTTATGACGATGGTCCGCTTCATGACTCTCGTAAGGTTTTCAAGTCCCGAAGGCTTGTTACACTGATATGATCGATGATTGATCGAGGATTGATCGACGCCAGTCGACTTCTCCGTGCCGCACGCCTCAAAGTTTGGAACTTTTTATTTCACTCGCTTCAGAGGCGAGCGGGGGAGGACAGGGTGGCAGGTTATCCAAGTGATATTGCTTCCCCTGGCAAGACTTGCTTCCTCCTCTATCGATAAATTAACGAATAGATTCTCAGAGAACTAGAAAGAAAGCAGTGCTCTCCGTGTAACCGAAGAGCTAAAAGCTTGTTTCCAACGAACCATGAACTATCTAACAGAGTTATACGTTATTAGGATAATAGCTCTCTTCACCCTTCCACTCCCACGAGCCGTTAACCCCCGACGTAATTCGTTTCCAAAGCGCACCTAGGTACCTACCTACCTACAACCCATCGCTCTTCTGGAGGTTCGAAGAGTTTCAACGGTCTGAAACGCAAAGGGAATACGAATATAAATATACCTATCTATACCGTGCACTGAATGCTATAATCACTGAGAAGAGCGGGGAAAGCATGCAGAGGAACTACTACTACTCCTAGCTCGCAATTAAAGGTTTTGGAAAACTATCCACTTCCCACGCCCTCGATATGCCCATTGGATTTTGAAACAGGTAACAGGTAACGGGTAACCGCCAACGGGCAGCAGCAGGTAAGAAACAAAGGCAAAGGCAAAGGCAAAGGCAGAGGCAAGGGTGAACCAAAGCTCTCCTCATAAGACAAAGGCTCGACATATTGACCGTTCGATGATGTTCCCTTACCTCGCCGCGGCATTATCTTGTACACATACCCTGGCAATTACAGAGAAGGGAGGTAAACAAGTACCAGCTCTCTCTCTTGACACTTGTGCATGTAGCAGCAACAGCAGTAGAGACCAGCGAGAGTAGGAGAGAGGTACCTTCGGTTCTTCGCGCCTCAAAATTCTCTTCAGGAGTCTTGTATGTTTATATCTGGACGTGACGTATACGTATAACGTAGATGATGAAGTATTTTGATATAGATGGTGGGGTGTACGTAGGTATATCATACGGCCTTAAAGTGGAGTTTGGTTTCTTGAAATTCAACCCGTGAACGGTGAATCATGTACTTATCGATTCAACATGAGGCGTCTCTGCGTATCAGGTGTAGTATAGGTGGTGCGGCTATGCCTTTTGTTGAAGCCCTTGCAAGAAACATCGCCGCGACGTTGTAGCGAGACTTCTAGCGTGTCTCGCATGCTCAGGATATTGCTCCGACACGCAAGTAAACTCGCCCAATCCAAAACTCGCCCCCCCCCCCCCCCCCTCCAACCCCCCGAGATATTCTCATAATTAATTCCTTTCCATTTTTAGGATCGATGAATTTTCTACAGGTAATAACGTTCTCCCCTCGTCTTCTACCCTGGAATCACGTTCCAGTGTTTCTTTCCTAGAGGTTTCTGATACCCCGCCACAACCTCGAAGCACAGATTAATATTCCCTCTTATAGTATACTCGTACACATCCAAAGACCGCGCGCTCTTGCGGAGTGTGCAATTACGTGAGACTCCTGCTGCCTCCTGCAGTGAGATCAAATTCTAATTTCCCACCGTTCTTGGGCGCGGAGTATGAAAATAAAACCAAGAGGTTCGCGGAAGGTGTTGGTATACTGAAAATCCCTATCTCTTTAGGTGTCTTATTCAACTCGCTGTGTCATACTGTCTATTATCAACACCCCTCGATCTTACTTTGCAAATATGAAAATATGCGCTCTCAGGTTCTCTGCTTGAGAGTTGATAGTGCAGTCGATATAGATTTCTTGGAAAGGTCAGAACGTCTGTTTGCGCTGATTTGATAAAACCAACGACCGACGCTGTACCAATAATGATGGCTTACAATTCGTTTGATTTACAGAGATACCGAAGAATGAGTACAACAACAAGAATCAATCGACTGGAAACAGCCCTATAAAAGTTGAACTGCAAAACAACATGGACAGGTAAGCCCGCTCGAATTTACTGACTCATCTGAAATGATCAACGACATCCTGACCGTTGCCAGTACAAGCGAAGTAAAAGCGTTAATGACGTAGCTAACAATAAGTAGTTAGGTATGTTTGCCAATGAGGAACGGTCAAAAATATGTCCCAAGAAAGGAACTAATTGATTTTCCACTCCAGGCTCTTGACTGGACTTTGACAATGTCATGAATCATCGGCTTTTCAAGTGGCAGGTTATAGTATAGACCGAATGAGTCAACGTCGGTGAATGGAAATTGTCACTTTTGGAATAGAATAACGTTTGCCGCGTACCTTATTTTCCACGACAAAAGTATCGTTCCCGGTTTTCCTCAGAGACTTTCCAGAACGCGGTCAGCCAGTCCGTGAGTTTTGAAAGAGTACGGGACATCGTGGGGTCGTGGGGCCGCGTGTATCAAGAACGTTGTAACAAAGTAGACGATATATATCTCCGTCCTATGCTCTCTCTTTTCATTTCTTCATACACGCTCGAAATCGACTAAGGGAGCGGAGCGGTGTTGGCGGCCCAGAAACTGTTTGTACCACTTGCGAAGGCCGCCAGTGAAGTGGTCTGGCTTTGATCATCTTCATTGCGTCGCTGCTCTGCAAATAAAACAAACGGACCGGACCTTCTTTCGCTGAGAATATGACTATCTCGTTTAAATATTTTGGTTAAACTTTCGTAAGCTTGCCTTTCGGATTCTAGTGGTTCAGAGTCGTAACCCATGTTGCCAGAAGAACGATATGATAACGTTTCCCAGCTCCTATGCAAACTCCGTTTTCATTCTTGAAAAACAAGATAATTACATTTCTCTTTCGGTTATTTCCTTTACTCGAATTCAGCCGGATTTCATCGCGGTACCCGGAGTCCCCTCAAAAATTGTATATTCGGCCGAGTATTGAGCAATTGAATTTTCATCTTCTCAGAGTAACGCTACCGTACGGCCACGGGCCATCAATGATCCCGATGAGAAGGCAGAGCATCAGATGTCAACTCCGCAAAGGAATAGATTGGTGCAGTTGGAAACTGATTGCCATTGTCGTAATCATGCTCTCCCTTTGCCTGACGGCAGCCCTCACCTATGTTGCGGGTACGGATAATAGAATTGAATGGAAATCGATGGATAGCCTTCCAGAGTGATATTTATTGCAATTAACTTTGTAAATTGGTCTGATTACAGCGTCAAATATGGTGAACTGGAACCAAGGTACGAAAGCGTGCACCGTTCTGGTGGGGGAGAACACAGAGTCAAAGCCAGCTAGTACAGAGGCAAATAAAACATCATCGAGCAGACCTAGACAGCAATCTTCGTCAGGAGGTAATATTTCAGATCATGTTTACATGCGAAAGCGTAGAGATACACCTAACCAGCATGCCCCAGTGTTGCACCAAACTTCCCAAGCCTCAGAAACGTCATCAGTCATGCCGAAAGTACTTGACCATTTGGTTTCTGATCACGGTACGGATGTCGGGCCGATTGATCAGCCCGCGAAAACAACGGAGCAATCTTTGCATGAAGATATAAGTAAAAGTGTGCATGCTGAGCTAAGTGGGCATGAAAATGAACAGGTTAGCGGTGCCGTGAGAACTTCGCCACCGAAATCAGAGCTTTTCACGTACGCAGGATCGTCGACTTTCGAACCAACGCTTTATGTCAATGTCTCTAGCTCTACTACTAACTCTTTTCCAAATCGTGCAAGTATCAAGTCAACTATCAATCCTCTTCTTCAAACTTCTCCAAACTATGGTAGTGTCCCGTTCAAAGTTTCGTCGGAAACTGAGGAACCTTATTCTACGATTCAAGATTATGTCGAAGATGGAGTAAGTAGGTTTACCGGTGTATCAGCTAGCCGTCAATCACTTGCACATGATACAACTGAGGACGGTTCGAACGCTGACAGAGACCAATCGACTATGGAAATATCGAATGAATCGATAGAAATGCCTGACAAGCCTGAGACACCTGAAACAGTTTATGAATACGCGGCGAATGTTGTGAAGAATGATACCTCCGAGGTAACGCCGAATCGTGTGAATAGTACCAACAGCAGTGAAATTTGGAAAACAGTCGATAAACCGAGTACAGATTATCCGGTATCTCTTAACGTTGACGATAACGGTAGTTCTGTGATAAATTTTGGCGAACCACTAGAGAAAAACAAAAGTGAAATTGCAGACTTTCCTGTAGATGATCACGTAGATAGCCTTAGCTCGAACAGTAAACATATAGATTCTAGTAACGGTAGTTTATTGTTTGGTAATGATAACACCGCGTCTGCAAATGTTGCTTCGAACTATTCAGATACGAAGACGAACGGTGAAGTTTTGCCCGTTGCATTACCGTTAGTAGTAAATCGAATAGACGGCGTGAGTTCTGGCGAAAAGTTAGAAGAGGAGAGGGAAGAAGGAAGGATTGGGTTGAAATCTTCCGGTGAAATCAAAGGGACGAAAAAGTTGGATGACGCGGAATCTAGAAAAACGGTTGGACAAGACGGCAGAATAATCAGTAACGATGACGAGGGGATCTTAGCCAAGTCTAACGAGCGGTTAGATGAATCGGAGAAACCGGTATCTTCCGGAGTGATCAAGGTAACACGAGAATTGTCCCGCGAAGATTCTTCGTCAGAGATTACCACTGGTCAAATTCAGTCTCACAATTCGAGCTCAGAAAATACGGAAGAATTGCAAAGAGATTATCCGATATTTATTTACGGCCAAGACGAAGTGGAGATCATAAAATTAGACCAAGAACATACCAGCGCGACTGTGAAATCTGGAATAGATTATAAGCCGGATCAAGAAGTAGAGGCTAGGCCAAACTTGGCGACTAATGAAATAAGGATCGAGGATCAATCCGGGAATGATCTTAGGAAACCAGGATTGAGGGAAAAAGAGAATTTACAGACAGTGAATGCTGGGGATGAGCATTCCGTCGATGAATTCGAACATGATAAGTTTGGACGAAATGGAATTGCGCCAGACAAGAATAATAATTCACACGATTGCGTCGAGGAAGAAGACAACAGCGTGCAGCTTGAGAAGTTTAATCAGTGGTCAAACTCAACTAACAATAACTGCAATAATTCGTTGCATGAAAAGCATGAAAGGTCAAAAACCGATTCAGTTAATGCAAGTTCTGTCACATCTAACACAAACATCATTTCCGAACATCCGCTAACGCATCAAGTACACGTGATCGAAGTGCCCCGAGGCACGGAGGCGCAGCGACAATCACGACGCGTTCTTGTAAACGTTACCATTGCTACGGAAGACTTTGACGAGGGGGAGTCAAATTCGAAAAAAATTTCACGCCCATTGTACATGTTGTCTGTGTCTGTGCCGACCGATGGCCAAACTAACAATTTCCCTGGCATTAACATCAGCCCAATACAATTTCCTGTGCAAAACGGGATGTCAAGCATGGCGGAAAAGCCACATGTCGTACCCGATGAAACTACTACTCGAATACCGCCTCCGCCTCAACCCCCAGCTTCACCTCCTCCAAGTTGGGGCGGTGAATGCGAATGTTCATGTCCTTGCATGGAATCTGATGAAAAGGACAACTTTTCAGAGGGACTAACCGCTTCGGATGAGGCTTCGCTTCATTACAATTACAATGACAATGAGAATGACAGCTTCAATTCTTCCTACGAAGATACTGACTTATTTAACAGTTCCGAAGATTCTGTAGAAGCGAGTAATAATTCATCTCGAATAATACATAATTTGGAAGGTGTATCGGAGACCGAGGAGTCCACTACAGAATCTTGGTTTAGTAGTTCGGATTCGATCGATACGGAGTCAGAGTCGACTGCTTATTCCACAGAACCGACGACTACTGAAGGTTATTGGTGTTCTGGGACGACGCCACTTCCCCCAGAGCCCACTATACTGATCCTTGAAGGTGAGGCCTTGTTTTCTATACTTCTCTTCTTTCACTATCGCTTTAGCTAACAATGCTTCTTCGCCTGCTCTGTCGCACCGTCACACAAACAGCACACTTCATTTTCTTATGGAACTTTGAGTTGCAATTGCTGAAGACGTGAAGTATTTAATAACATCACGAGTGTGTTGATTTAGTACGTAGTATTAGAATTGGATTTGGATTAACGGTATTTGTAAATAGAACAACTGTAGCTAGTGGTGGAGGTCAAAGAGATACATTTTTTAACCATCTTTTCAGGAGATCATAAGACGTGTCGTGCATACATATGTATCATTATAGCTGGAACAATTGTGCATATATCCAATACTATACCATCATTACGGCAGTATATCCAACTGAATTATTCACATCGCATTGCATCGTCACAATTTTTATCAATTAGGAAATAATACATCAATGATCAGAGCCCAGAGGTTCAATAATTAATGCTACTATAGAACAACTAATACAAATAATAAACAGCTGATTGATAATCGTACGTTGAATATTCCGTAAACCAAACTGCTAATTCGCAATAGCATTCGAGCTAAGCTGGGAGAGCTAGATCATTTCCTTTACTTTTTTTTTTTTTTTATCATTCTCTTATCCCGTCGCCAAAATCTCTGGATATGATTACGTTTCTCAAATTTCAATTTCAATCTCAATCTCAATCTCAATTGAATCGACTCGATCAGAATCTGGAACCTAGAACCTGTTTGCTGAATTATTGCAACTACAATCGCTCCAAAATTCACTTGAATTCCATGGAATTGAACTTTTCATCCGACGATCAGTTGATCGTCGCGAATGATCCCCAATATCGTCTCATCCAGAGAAAAAATTGGCGCTGAACTCGAACGACAATATAATGGAATCATTGCATTATTTTAGGTGCGAGAACATTCCCTGCTCGATCATTTCCACCGGACGGTACAACGTTTGCTCAAGTTGCCCTCGGCCAACGTCTCAGTAAAGAAATTCCTCCGTACAGTTATTGGAATATGCAATTTTACCAGTCGGAGGCAGCCTACGTTCGTTTCGACTACAACATCCCTAGAGGAGCGAGCATTGGAGTTTACGCGAGGCGGAATGCTCTCCCTACGCACACGCAGTACGATCTATTGGAAGTCCTGAGTGGCTTCAAGGCTCGTACATCCCGAGCATCACATGTTAGTGTTATTGTATGTCATGGTGTCCTATCGTATTAGTCAACCGATGAAAGTTTTTCTTCAATCATTAACAGAATCATGAAGTCAAAGTCTCGGAAGTCAAAGATTTTAGTACCGGATATGCACCGCGAGAAACCAGTCTCGTAATTATAACTCTGCTCAATTTCAGCAACCATCGATAAAAAAGGAAGCCACGCACTACATGGAACCTGGCCATTGGTTTTTGTCTCTTTACAACGACGACGGCGACCCACAAGAAGTAGCATTCATAGCTGTAGTGGCGGAAGACATGACGCACAACTGTCCGAACGGATGCAGCGGAAAGGGTGAATGTCTTCTTGGACATTGCCAATGTAATCCTGGATTCGGCGGAGAAGATTGCAGCGACAGTGTGTGCCCGGTATTATGTAGCCAACGTGGAGAGTACATAAACGGAGAGTGCCAATGCAACCCTGGCTGGAAGGGTAAAGAGTGTTCGCTTCGCCATGATGAATGTGAAGTGCCGGACTGCAACGGGCACGGACATTGTACAAACGGGAAATGCAATTGCGTTCGTGGCTACAAAGGAAAGTTTTGCGAAGAGGTCGACTGTCCGCACCCAACATGTTCCGGTCACGGATTCTGCGCCGAAGGTACATGTATTTGCAAAAAGGGATGGAAAGGTGCGGACTGTAGCCAGATGGACAAGGAAGCTCTCCAGTGTCTACCGGATTGCACCGGACATGGAAACTTCGATTTGGAAACCCAAACTTGTTTATGCGAGCCGATGTGGTCCGGCGACGATTGTTCCAAAGGTGAGTCTCTCTGCAAAGAATATATTACTATGCAGGATAGTCGCGAGTTCCGTTCATCACCGTCGAGTATTTCGGAGTAATCGAATCAGAAATGGCAATTGCTTCACTTTGTTTGTATTTTTACGATTCTCTAGAACTCTGTGACCTGGACTGCGGACCTCATGGACATTGCGTTGACAATGCGTGCGACTGCGTCCCCGGCTGGTCCGGTGAACTTTGCAATATGAAACAGTGCGATCCTCGCTGTAACGAGCACGGCCAATGCAAAAACGGTACCTGCCTCTGTGTGACGGGCTGGAATGGAAAGCACTGCACGATGGAAGGATGTCCAAACTCTTGCTCCGGGCATGGGCAATGCAAAGTAAACACTGATGCTCAATGGGAATGCAGGTGCTACGACGGATGGGATGGAACGGATTGCAGTGTATTATTGGAACAAAACTGCAGCGACAGCAGAGACAACGACAAAGGTATTTACCGGCGTCCAATAGAGATCGTTGATCTTTCGTGATAAGCCATTTAATTTTCCCGTGACAAAATTTTGACAAAGATATTATCCGATGTTTTTTTGCTTTTTACTTTCAATTTATTTCAATTCTTTCAAATTCCTCATATTTCAGACGGTCTTGTCGATTGCGAGGATCCGGAATGCTGCGCGAATCATCATTGCAGAGACAGTCAACTCTGCGTTTCAGCTCCAAAACCGATTGACATCCTTCTACGAAAGCAGCCTCCGGCGATAACAGCTTCCTTCTTTGAAAGGATGAAGTTTTTGATCGATGAAGGTAGCCTCCAGAACTACGCGCGTCAAGAGACATTCAATGAAAGGTACGTTGAAAATTTTCTCTCCCTAACAATATAGAAAACAAAACAAAAACAGAAACCAACACAAAACAACAATCGTATATTTAACAAACACTGACAAAACGCTGCGTGACCACTGTCTTTTTTTTTTATCCTGAAATCAGTGTTGCGTGCAGTGACAGTTTTTCCCTCCCCGTAATAATGTCACAATGTTATACCTATTTATATTACATATGACATTATATACAATTATACTTATATATTTGATATGGTATAATTATATCAGTACATATCTTGTCGTCCTTCCTATATATACTATTATTATTATTATTATTATTATCATCATTATTATTGTTATTATTATTATTATTATTATTGATATACTCTATGCGTTGTTGTGACCCGTGTGAAATCACATCCCAACAGTTTTGTACATATGTTTATGTATGTACGTACGTATGTATGTACGTATTGTGTGCGCGAGCGTGTGACTTACTCGTATGCACATAATATCTCTTTTGTCCGTCCGAGTGGCGCTTGCGTGAATGCCTGAGTCCATGTGAAACCATATTTAAGCTTACGCGCCCGTGCTCTCTCTCTCTCTCTATATATATATATTTATTTATCTCTACCTTCATAGAAGGGTTATATAGGATTTCGTTCGTATACAGATAGTTGCAAACGAACGAAGGAAGAGAAAAAAAAGAAAAAAATGGTATTCGATAATGAAAAAGAAAGCAGGGATGATACATTTGTCGTTAATTTGAAAACCGAAATTTTGTCAACAAACAAAAAATTCATCACACTCGTGTAATTAAGATTTTAACTGGGCTCTGTTTTATCCGTGCTGCTGGTTCAGCGTGTTCTGGAATCACTTCAACACAAGGTAAGAAAGATCTACCTACGGCAATCAACGCAAAAGTTAAGTTGGTAGCGTGAATGAAAACAAAAACAGACGAAAAAAAAAAATGAACGGCGAAATAAGAAATAGTTGAGAACAGTAGTAGAAAAAAAAACAAAAAAAAAAGAAAAAAAAAAAAAAACAACAACCGGTAGCTGTTGAGAATAATTTGTGTGCGTAAAATATATTGTACATAGGTATATCCTGTATGTTAATTTTTTTTTTCCTTATTTTTCTTCTTCGATATATCTATGTACCTTCATCTGTTATAACTATGTGTGTGTTTGCAAAATGTTATTACGATGATATAATATATAGTTTATTCACGACGGCATGGCAGCAGCGGAGCAATTACGTTATACATATACATACATATTATATGTATCATATATGCAACATATAGCTAAATTTGACACCTCCGATGGCTATATTTCTAAATAAATAATTATACGCTCAGATTTTCAAAAATCACTAGCTCTCATTTGCCATCACGTATAAATACTATTTGTTGCATGGTTGAGTTTCCTTATCATTCCTACATTGTGTTTCGTGCCTTTTCGGTTACGCTTCCAAACTTTGTGTTATTCGTACGTGTTTGTCCTAGGTTTAAGATTATTATCTGCAAAGAAAAAATTATTATTATACTTCTTTTTTTTTTTTTTTTTTTTTTTTTCTATTTCTTGTTCACTACACTATACAGCACGCGTCTCATTGACGTAAAATATCGTATTTATGTACCTACCGAATATTTCGATATCAATTATACCGAAGAATATTGGTCATCAAGTTTGGTCTAATGCTCTTCACCTTCTTCGACCACAATTTTCAACATGTTTTGTAATAATTTTTTCAGTATTCTTTCGTTATAATAGTATATTTTGCATTAAGAAAATGGCTTCGTTGAAACGTCGTCCGCAATCCATAATTGGAACATTGATTATCAAAACAGTATTACGTGGAACGACGAAAACATTCGTTTCGTATAACTTATAAAATTATGATAAAAAAAAATTAAAACAAAAAATATATATATATATAATAATATCGCAAGAAAATAGTAATAGTTGGTAGATTAGTTTAGAATATAGAATCGCTTATTTATTATAGTTTTCCATCCGTTCATGTATTACATATATATTCATATATATACCTATGATGCACAACCAGATATTGCGTAGACGTAAATTTCGTTAGTTTGATGAAAAGCAACGCATCTCAGTATCGCTAACGGATTGTTTTCTAACAGCCGTTCCGCTGTTGTACGGGGTCGAGTCGTTACCGCCCTTGGTACCGGGCTCATGGGCGTTCGAGTGAGCACCAGCACTCCTCTCGAAGGTTTTACCCTAACGCGAGACGATGGATGGTTCGATTTACTCGTCAACGGTGGAGGAGCTGTCACCCTACAGTTCGGAAGATCACCTTTCAAACCACAAAGCCATATCGTGTTCGTCCCATGGAACGAGGTAAGACACGGGGCTTTTCATTGTCTCGCATACTTTTTTGCTTGGTTCATTTTCTGCCAGATTTTCAATGATGATTTTCAGTTCATCGCACGATGTGTCGATGATTATCGATGGAAATTTGTATTTCTATTTACAGGTGATAATTATTGATAAAATTGTGATGAGCACAACCGATGAGAAACAACTTTCGCATATTCCTCATGCCTGCGCGGCACATGATTACGATTTGATGAAGCCGGTGGTTCTTGCCACGTGGAAACACGGATTCCAAGGCGCATGTCCAGACAAAAGTGCGATCCTAGCTGAATCCCAAGTTATTCAAGAAAGTCTGCAAATACCGGGGACTGGGCTTAATCTCGTTTATCATAGTTCAAGAGCTGCGGGATACTTGTCTACAATTCAATTACAGTTGACGCCGGAAACTATTCCGTCGTCCCTGAATCTGATCCACTTGAGAATTACCATCGAAGGAATTTTGTTTGAGAAAACATTCGAAGCTGATCCGGTGATAAAATTCACATACGCTTGGAATCGACTGAACGTCTATCGCCAACGCGTTTACGGAGTTACAACGGCCGTGGTTAAAGTTGGATACGAATACATCGACTGCAAAGACATCATCTGGGATGTGCAAACTACTAAACTGAGCGGACACGATATGTCCATATCCGAAGTCGGAGGCTGGAACTTGGATATTCATCATAGGTACAATTTCCATGAAGGAATTCTCCAGAAAGGAGATGGATCGAATATTTACCTGAAGCATAAACCACGAGTTATTTTAACATCGATGGGAGATGGACATCAAAGACCATTGGACTGCTTCGACTGCGATGGTCAAGCTTCGAAACAACGTTTGCTTGCCCCGGTTGCACTCGTAACAGCACCAGACGGCTCGATATTCGTCGGCGACTTCAATCTTGTGAGGAAAATCTTGGTCGATGGTAACGTCAAGACTGTTGTTCGACTGAAGTAAGTTGAACACCTTAATTTTTCACCTTCGTTTCATGATTTTCCATTATCGTTTACGCTACACGTTCTTTTCACTTTACTTCTTTCAGCGCTACGAGGGTCTCCTATCGTTATCACATCGCGCTCAGTCCACTGGATGGTGTTCTTTACATTTCCGATCCAGAATCTCATCAGATAATCCGCGTCCGTGATACGAATGATTATTCCGATCCAGATCACAATTGGGAAACGGTTGTCGGTTCCGGAGAACGTTGTCTTCCAGGTGACGAGGCGCACTGCGGCGACGGTGCATTGGCCCGTGATGCTAAACTGGCTTATCCAAAAGGTGTGGCAGTTTCGGCAGACAACGTTTTATACTTCGCTGATGGTACGAATATAAGGATGGTCGATAGGGACGGTATAATAACGACGGTGATTGGAAATCACATGCACAAATCTCATTGGAAGCCAATACCATGTGAGGGAACACTCAACGTTGAAGAAGTGCACCTGAGATGGCCGACAGAACTTTCCATCAATCCTCTGGACAATTCTTTACACATGATCGACGATCATATGGTGCTCCAGCTGGCGCCTGACGGTCGCGTTAAGGTTGTCGCCGGACGTCCACTGCACTGTGCATCGCCTTCGTCAACTTTTGACACCGAGCTAGCGACACATGCAACGCTGGTAATGCCACAGAGCATTGCCTTCGGCCCTGCCGGTGATTTGTACATTGCCGAAAGCGATTCTCAGCGGATAAATCGAGTTCGGGTTATCGGGACTGACGGAAAGATATCACCGTATGCTGGGGCGGAATCCAAATGCAACTGTCTTGAACGTGGATGTGATTGCTTCGAGGCTGATCACTACCTGGCGTCCAGTTCAAAGTTCAATACAATCTCAGCTGTCGCGGTTTCGCCAGACGGCATTGTGCATATTGGCGATCAAGCTAATTACAGAATTCGGTCTGTGATGGCAAGCATTCCGGATGCTAGTGGGGCTAGAGAGTATGAAATTTACTCTCCCGACACTCAAGAGATTTACGTATTCAATAGATTCGGGCAGCACATCGCCACCAAGAATATACTGACTGGAGAAACGAATTACCTGTTCGCCTATAACGTGAATACTAGCAATGGTAAATTGAGCACAGTAACTGATGCCGCTGGTAACAAGGTCTTCTTGCTAAGGGATTATTCTAGCCAGGTGAATTCGATAGAGAATACAAAAGGCCAGAAATGTAGACTGAGAATGTCGAGAATGAAGATGCTCCACGAACTCAGCACTCCAGATAACTATAATGTAACTTTTGACTATCACGGACCGACGGGATTGTTGAAAACTAAACTCGACAGCACCGGGAGAAGTTATGTTTATAATTACGATGAATTCGGAAGATTGACATCCGCTGTTACGCCAACCGGCAAAGTTATTAGTCTGACATTCGACCTGAGTGTCAAAGGCGCGACTGTCAAGGTTGGGCAAAATAATAGGAAGCCTGTTTCGATGCTGATCAAGGGTTCCTCCGTCGTAACTAAAGTCGGAGAGGCCGAACAGAGGACCATTGTTCTTGGCGATGGTAGTGTCGGACGAGTTACTCCCTGGTTACACACAGTCAGCACCGATACCGTCCCCTACCCAATACTAGCTGAGATTGAACCGCTTCTCGGAGAGAGTTATCCCGTGCCGGCAAAACAACGAACCGAAATAGCCGGCGACTTGGCGAATAGATTTGAGTGGAGATACTTCTTGAGAAGAGTTCAGGGGAGCAAAAATCGAGGAAATTCTAAAGCCGTGGCTCAAGTTGGCAGGAAACTTCGCATCAATGGAGAAAACCTTCTTTCCCTGGAATACGACAGAGAGTCAAACACCGTTGCCGTGTTTATGGACGATCGTGTTGAGCTACTGAATGTCACTTACGACAGTACTGCCAGGCCAATCAAGTGGGGACCGAGGAACGGAATTTTCGCCGGTGTTGATTTGAAGTACGACAGATTTAGCAGATTGACCAGCTGGACGTGGGGCGACATTAGCGAGACGTACGACTTCGACAGAGCCGGTAGATTGTATGAAATAAAATACAGCGATGGCACATCAATGATCTACGCGTTCAAAGACATGTTCAGCAGTTTGCCTTTGAAAGTTACCACACCACGAGGCAGCGATTATCTCCTTCAATACGACGAGGCCGGTGCTCTTCAATCTCTGACCACCCCGAGAGGACATATCCATGCTTTCTCTCTGCAGACTTCACTCGGCTTTTATAAGTACCAATATTATTCACCGATGAACAGACATCCATACGAAATCCTCTACAACGACGATGGACAAATATTGGCCAAGGTCTATCCTCACCAGAGTGGAAAGGTTGCTTATGTCTACGACCATACGGGGAAACTGGAAACTACATTAGCAGGTTGGTTCAATTGTTGAATGAAAAGTATTGTCAGAGCCTCTCGAAATGTGTTTCGGCGTTGGGTGTAAAATTTGTCAACTCTTGTTCTGCCGTAAGCTTTGCTAACCATTTTGTTGTCTTCTTTTCTTTCTCATTAGGATTGTCTTCAATTCATTACACGTATCAAGAAGCAACGAGCCTGGTACGGAGCATTGACGTGAACGAGCCAAACTTCGAGATGCGTTTGGAGTACAAATACCACGCAGGTATCGTGAAGGATGAGAAAATCAAATTCGGAAGTAAGAGTGGAATGGACAACGCGCATTACCGTTTCCAGTATGACGGAAACGCCCGTATTTCTGGTCTCGAAGTGGACATAAATGGAAAAGAATTACCTCAATTGTGGATCAAGTATAATCAGAATCTTGGATTATTGGAGGGAGTAAGTGACCTGAGAATCTACAGAAACACATTCAACAGATCAGTGATGCAAGACACTAGCAAACAGTTCTTCACGATAACAGACTACGACGATCACGGCAGAATAAAAACAGTTCTGATGAACATACGGGCGCTAGACGTCTTCAGGATGGAGCTCGAATACGACAATAGAAATCGTATAAAAATGCGCAAGTTTAATATCGGGAGAGAATCGATGCTGGACAAAATAACGTACAACGCGGATGGTCATGTTCTTGAGGTAGCCGATACGGACAACAATTGGCAATACGGTTACGACGAGAATGGTAACATTGTTGGAGTTACAGAACAAAACGAGAAAATAACATTGGGTTACGACAGTGGGGATCGCGTTGTTCAATACGGAGACGTTGAATTCAACTCCTACGATGGCCGAGGATTCGTGGTCAGACGCGGAGAGCACAAGTACAGATACAATTCGAGAGGACAACTAATCCACGCTTTCGAACACGACAAATTCCAAATATGGTACTTTTATGACGACCGTGGAAGGCTTGTTGCGTGGAACGACGATCGTGGAAACATCACGCAATATTTTTACGCCAATCCAAGAACACCGGACCTCATCACTCACGTACACTTCCCCAAGTCATCGAAGACTTTCAGGTTCTTATACGACGCGAGAGATTTCTTAATCACCGTGGAGACTTCGGAGCAAAGGTTCTACGTTGCTTCGGATCAGAATGGCTCGCCATTGGCACTTTTCGACACTAATGGCAATCTGATAAAAGAAATGGGAAGAACGCCGTTCGGTAAAATCATCAAAGATACCAATCCAGATTTCTATCTTCCGATCGATTTCCACGGTGGATTATTGGACCCCAATACGAGATTGGTTTATCTAAACAAACGTTTATACGATCCGGCAGTTGGGCAATGGATGACGCCGGCTTGGGAGCAAATGGCAAATAAATTAACAACTCCAACCGACATTTTCATCTATAGATTCCGTAACAACGACCCGATAAACAGCAAACAGAGCGTCGAATACATGACGGATTTATCAAGCTGGTTGATGCTCTACGGATACGACATCTCGGCGATGCTCGGCTCGGAGTACACGAAGGAAATGGTGTATCAACCGAGCGCGACTATAACGTCCCCGCAATTAACACCAGAGTTCGGTGTGATGTCTGGACTGCAGTGCATCGTCAATAGAGTCCATGAGAAGTTTTCAGACCTAGGCTTCGTCCCTAAGCCACTTCTGAAGCTCGAGCCGAAGACGAGGAACCTTCTGCCCAGAGTAGCCCACAGGAGAGCAGTATTCGGGGAAGGTGTACTCGTGTCAAGAGTCGGTGGCCGAGCATTGGTCAGCGTAGTAGACGGCGTGAACAGCGTGGTCCAAGACGTAGTGACGTCGGTTTTCAACAGTTCATTTTTCTTGCCATTGCACTTCAGTGTCCACGATCAGGACGTGTTCTACTTCGTCAAGGACAACGCATTGAAGATCCGCGACGACATGGAGGAGCTGAGACGCTTAGGAGGAATGTTCAACGTTTCAACGCACGAGACAACGGAACACGGTGCCGGAACGTGGAAGGAATTGAGGTTGCATAATCCAGACGCCGCAGTAGTGATAAAATACGGTGCGGACCCTGAGCAGGAAAGACACAGAATATTGAAGCACGCTCACAAAAGAGCGGTCGAAAGAGCTTGGGAAATAGAAAAGCAATTGGTTGCCGCCGGTTTCCAAGGACGCGGCGATTGGACGGAAGAAGAAAAAGACGAATTAATAAATCACGGTGACGTCGACGGTTACGAAGGTGTGGATATTCACAGTGTACATAGGTATCCACAGTTAGCCGATGATCCCGGTAACGTAGCATTTACGAGGGACACTAAAAGAAAAAGACGAAAGAGTGGCAACAGACGTAACAGAATTCACAGGCACAATTCGTGATTCATTAATAAGTAAAAAAAAAAAAGAACAAAACAAAGTTTTCTATTAATTGATTAATTCAATGATCATTCGAACTATCTACCTATTATTATTATTAATAATTATTAATGATATATCAAACGCAATGTGGAAATGCATATATAAATGTATACATGCATGTGTATGTATATATATATATATATATTATATAAACATTGAACCATTTACACACATTGTGATATACGTAATAATAGGTATAGGCATTTACTGCCTGTGTCCACGCCGCGCCGCGCGGTAACGTTTATAGAAATAAAACAATCAAAAGAAAGACTTACATGAACTATATATAAATAGTATAAACTATAAAGTGAATCATAAATAATGAAATGCAAAGTTTATATAAACGAAATATTATAATAATATAATACATACCTACCTATAGATACTATAATCAATCACTTTGCTGTGGGGAAAATCCTCGCGACTTAAATAAATAAATAATTACTAGACGACTGAAGACTCGTATATATTATTATTATTATTATTGTTGTTATTATTATTATTATTAATCATTATTTTATCTCTGACGAATTTGTTGGTGCCATATACAATTATTATTATTATTATTATTATTAGTAGTATTAATATCATTTCTATTATTGTTATTATTATTATTACTATTATTATTATCATGAGAATATCTAAAGACAAAGAAAATAATTTATCATGAAGTGTCAAAATTAAACTAGTCGCAATTATACCTATGATAACGGATCTGAATGATGAATATGAAGCTAATTGTTGTATGGAGGGGGGGGGGGGGGGGGGGGGGGGGGGGATTATTTTATAATGGAGTAATAAAAAGAAAAAAGAAGAAGATAAACGAACTATTATATTATATGCGCACCCACGTATAATAATAATGATAGTGATAGATATATAGTCTATACATACTATATATATATAATAATACACATTTACTAACAAGCTTGTACTTTGTATAGGACGATGATGATATATGGCGAATCAATAATTAATTAATTAATTAAATAATCGATTGATTATTTAATCAATCAATTGAATAAATAACGCTACTGTGCAGGTGTAGCTTGGATATACCTAGGTATATGAATACATATATATATATATATATATATTATGTGTGAATGATATGAAATACTGTGGACTAGGGGTAAACCCATAATTAATAGTTGATATGATATATGATAAATTTGTGAATATAATAATAATAATGATGATTATGATAATAACAATATTAACAATAATAACAATAACAATAATAATAATAATAGTAAAACAAACAAGAAATATATAGAATTCAGTTCTATAATTATACCTACATGATATGATATCAATGTAATTGACATTTATCGTATATATTACCTATATATATGTATGTGTATATATATACATAAAAAAGAAAGAGCTATGTTTTCGTATTGATATTTATTGATAAATTAATACGTGTCCTGTGTGAGTGCATATATATAGGTATATAGGTACGTTTGTCGCGTGCCAGCCATCTGACTTTTCAAAAAACGGCGGGGGGGGGGGGGGGGGGGGGGGTTAAAAAAATAACAGCTTGACAAAAGCGCGTATAACAACAAAGTAAGAGAACACGCAACGTCGATGGGTTTATAACAGGGTCTATGACACATACGACAATGAAAAAAAAACTAAATGGAGGAAGCAAAAGAAGAAAGAAAAACGAACAGCGAAAATTGTATGCTTCAAATTTTTGAATCTCTACTCAATCGACTCACTACACATGTACCTATGTATGCACTATGTATTGTCCTACAATTACGCGTACCTATGTATATAGTAGTACATACACATATACCTATACGATTGCATATACCTATATAGGTGTCTGCAGATGGATATACATATGTATTTTAACGATAATCGGAAGTCGGGAAGTCGGGAAGTCGGGGAGTCGGAAAGAGAAAGGGAAAGAGAAAATATAATGAATATAATAATCGCCACGTACCGTAATTGGTATTCATACCTATAACGGCAATTGCGTGCGCGCAGCAATAGTGAATCAACTCAACTATACACGGAATGCAAATCACTGTGATTATATAGTACCTAACGATGCTGATTATGCAAACTATATGCTGTAATAATAATAACAACAATAACGATGATAACATGAATGATAATAATAATAATAATACCTCCAATAATTATAATTATTATATTGATTAACGTGTCATAATACGAATGCGTGGATCAGCCGTGTCAAAAGTTGGAAGAAAAGAAGTGAGTGATAAAGAAATAACATAGAACCAAGAGAATCAAAAAGAGACGTACGGTGGCACTGGTGTAAATAGATACAACCGATAACTTCAACGAGATGCATGATGGAAAAAAAGAAGAGAAAAGTGAAATGAAAAATCAAAGTCAAGCCGGTGTAAATATACGTATATATATACCATACTGTATGTGAGATATATGACTAAATATATAATAATAATAATAATAATAATATATATGATACTATGGAAAATGTAGCATACGTATAATATATATATATATATATATTATTATACATACGAACACACCTACAATTAATGAACAGTGGGTTAGGTGTGCAAGTTATTATAAATTTGAAATCGTATAGGTATAATGAATCAATGCTTTCTTCTCTTCCCCGAAATCTATAAATCATACCAACACGGATGAATTTTTGAAGCCGCGGATGGTCGGACAAGAAAAAAATGAAATAAAATAAAATAAAATGAAATGAAATAGATTATGTGCAGCAGATGGGTAGGTACAAGAAATATTAATTATGCTAACAATAAACGCGCGATAAAAATGATACACGTAATAAATATATACATATATACCTGCTCTCGAAATGAATAAATAAAAATCCCCCCAAAAGTTGAGCTCTCCAGCTCAATTCTGAAGCGTCCTCCGGTAATCTTTTCTTCTCGCATAAGGATAACACGGTTTTTTTTCATCCAAATGACGAATTAATTTTTTTCTCCTAGCTAGTAATTCGTTGAAAAATCTGTCGATAACAGAAATTATTGCGGAAACATTTTTCAGAGGAAATCTTTATTTCTCGCATACGTTCGTATACAATTGCAGCTGTCGTAGCATGAAAATTAACGGAAATACAGAAAAATTGACTATTTCATCACTTTTTTGGCCTACTCGGCGGCGTTTTTGCTCATGAAGAAGCACGAGAAAGTGGTGGAAGTGAGGATTTCTGTAGAATGAAAGAATTTCACGCGATTACGTACGTGGCTTCTCTAACTTTTATTATCCATTTGAAATCCAATTAGACTTACAATTAGTACAGTGTACTGAGTCAATTTTCACGTGTTTCCATCAATTATCATGTGACAATAACTGCAGTAATATATTATGTAGGTGAAAAATAAAAATTCCTTATTGAAAGGCAACCGCATTTTCCCAACAATTTCCGCCAGTTACAGATTTTTCAGTAAATCACTACCGGTGGAAAAAAAATTGATTCGTCATTTTGCAATACGTGTATACATACCTATACAAGTATACTAGTCCAATAGTGCATATTATATAATTATCATGGCCTATTATATTATGTACACCCATACCTATAATACCAAAATGAAAATCGCCGTATAAAATTTATTATACAGGTATGCACGTACCTACATGTATATATACATGCATATACATACCTATACCTAATTCGTAATCGCGTACGTTCAACCGCATACTATGAGAATTCATTCGGTTTAATTGCAGAAAGATGTAGGAAAGATATACATATATATACACATCGGTATATATATTACAAACATACATACACATACATACATACCTGTACCGTAATAATCTATATATATATATATAGATAATATTGATAAATTTCATAACGTCAAATTTTTCGACCGATATAGGTATAGTATATATATTCAAATATGTATATATATATAGGTATAGACTCATGTAAATAGTATATAGTAGATATAAAACAATTGATTAACGGTATAAAATTGTAAGCTAGCATTAATATACCTATATACCTATATATATACACATATGTGTATACCGTATGTAATATATACCTATAGGCATACGTATAAACAATCCACAAACGTTATGAAACATGACGAACAAACGAACAGAACAGAGAAGACAAATGGTAGAACTTGTATTACCCTCTAGAGACCTAATAATAATAACAATAATAACAACAATAATGAAAATAATAATAATGTCCAACATGAATATTATAAATATATAAAGCCCCCCCCCCCCCCCCCCCCGCGCCTGTATAAACTTTCTACTAAAAATGATGAAGAAAAACAAAGGAAGATAAAAAAAAAAAAAAAGAAATGAAAATTATTTTTTGAATTGTGTCGTCAAAATCCTAACGTATACTACCTATGTAAATACATATACATATAAGAGAAATGAAAAAAATGGAAAAAAAAGCAAAAAACAAAAAAAACAAAAAACACATGTCTTAATGTAAATGAAAGAGAAGGAAAGGTAAAACGGAAGTAAGATGAAATAAAATAAAATAAAATGAACGTTTCGTAAGAATAATATATATAAACAAGCCTCTTGTAACGATACACCCTACCTACATACTACCTACATAATATAGAATATATATATATCCTATCCGCATAATATACGTAGGTATATAATACCAACCTATGTCAGTGACGGAGCGAAACAAGAGAAGAGGGAAAACCAAAATAGGGCGGCAGGGGGGTGGGAGGGGGGCGAAGGAAAGAAATTAATTATTGTCGGTGTTTGATATTGGAAATAGTATATATATATATATATATATATATATATATATATATATAGGTATAGTAAATATTGTCATCAAACTCTTGAAATACGCATTGATACTATAATACCGTATCGTTTGTATGTATAGGTATACTTATATATACATACGTATCGGAAGAAACAAAAAAAGAGAGGGGGAAAAAAAAAAGAAATCAAATGAAAATCAAGAATACGGAGAGGAGAAGAGAAAAAAAAAGAGAGTAAAAAAAAAAAAAAAAATGAAAACCAAGTAATCGATAGAAAGTAAAAACTAAATAGGGATGCAGCGAGCCAACGTGCGAGCCGTCGCTCCACCGTTGTGTTCTAATAGATGTATAAATAAAAACTAACATAATCATGCATATATATATAACAATTGCAACATAGGGACATATATTTATATATGCTATATATATACATAGGTATATATATATATATACACCTATATATGTATGTGTGGCCTAGTTGACGTAGAAGTTAACGGTTTATACTTATACTACAAATTATGTATGCGCAAGTAATTTATATACTATATACTATATACTATATACTACACTATACTATACTATACTATACTTATTGCAAGTAAAACTGCTGTAATGCTGTACATACATATCTATTGTGTGTATAGCCACACTCGAAAAATAATAGGGTTCGATTCTCTTCTTATTCTTTTGGTTATTATTTTTTATCTCCTGTATCCTACACACTTGTTTCATTGTTGCACGTATAGTTTCATGATCACCGGCGCATTCACATCATCGCGATATCTTGTTTGATTCCTATAACAATTATAACCGCGGGTTCGAGTTTGTAATAACGTCAACGTATAGGTATAATGACACAAATATCACGTAAAATAAATATATCCGCAGCTGTTTGCAAAAAATATCGGCTAAAATATCGGCATGTGCATCTTTCCCCCGAACGGTTAGTTGCGGATATTATTTTTTGCCCCGATTTTCGTTCTTATTTCATTTTCATTATCATGCTTCTTCCTCCTCCTTCAGCCCCGCGATTTTTGAAACTGATTATCGATCTGTATTCCATATTAACACACCGCCGCGGCCACGATCCTCCACGCCGCGATCGTTACCTTTAATCATCGAAATGTTATACCGAAAAACAGGAGATAAAAAAAAAAAACGCTGAATTACACACACTTTGGTTACTTACGACGAATCCCATACATCACATATACTACACACTGTACCAGACTATCGATAATAATTTATTCAGTTTTTGGGTAGATTGATCTTTGTTCTTCGATTTCAATCTGTCCCCCGTAAATATCCGCAGACAATTTGAAAAGATGAGAATTATTGAGGAAGTCGGTAATCGATTCGACTGTTCTTTATATTTTCTATGCATACGATCCTATGGAATAATAATAACGATAATAATAATAATAATTATTATTATTATAACAATTCACTCGCGACAAACAGAAACCGAAAGGAAGAGAAAACTATACGTAAAACGATAGTTGTATGGTAGTATGTTCGAATATTATACTATATTTACGCTTATGATACTAAACATATTATTATTATTATTATTATTATTATTATTATTATTATTATCATTATTATTTGAACTCATTTGATATTCATATTTTTCTCTGTTGTTATTTTTTTTTTTTCGTCATTTTTTTTTTTTTATACGATAATAATATACCTAGATATATGTATAAATTTGAGAACTTAAGCCGTCGCAAAAAAGTGTTATATATCAATATATAGTGAACATAGGTATACATTGCATGCATACCTATATACTGTATATGTAATTATTATTATTATTATATATACATATATATATATATATATATGTATGTATATTATATATTGGGAGAGGTGATATTCAGAATATTATAATAAACCCGTTGCGCTGTAAAACGTGACAAAGAAAAGCAATACTTATAGAGAGAGAAAGAGAGAGAGAGAGGGACAGAGAGGGAGAGAGAGAGAGAGAGAGAGAGAGAGAGAGAGACGAACGGAAGATTGAAAATGCGAAAGAGAAAAAAGATATTAATATAAACTATAATAATATATTTATAATTAATTGCGTGTATCGATATTTATATAATTATTGTGAGAACAAAAAAGGGTTACGTGTTTTAGTTACACTATATATGTATATATAGTTTACCTATCTACGGTATAGTATATAGATAAACAAAAAGAAAGAGAGAAAGCATAAGTAGGTATATATATATAGTGTTATAGTGAGTATAACGAAACGCGCCTGCAGTTTTTACTATTTGTTCTATAATTTTTTTTTTTCCGTTTCTTTTCTTGGTTTTTTTTTTTTTTTTTTTTTTCTTTTTGTTCTTTCCCACCTTTGCGTTTCTTCACGTATAGTCGAAGGTAGGGGAGAAAAAGAAACGAAAAAGTCCAGGCAAAATAATGCATTGAAAATGATAGCGTACGCATATTTATATACTATACTTATCCTCTGCGTCTGACAAATTTTGTATGTATATACAATTAATGAATTGTTTAATTAATCGATTGTTTGATTAGAAATTAATTGATTAATTGTATAATACTATATATAGGTATACACGATTATATTTTGCTCTGTTGATGTCGCGGATTCCGTGGGGAAGAATAGGGAGAAAACGAAACAGAGAAACGCGATCAAAAAAAAAAGAACGAAAAACAAAACAGACAAAAGAAATGCGATAAATGTTCGTGGAGCGAAAAAAAAAAAAAAACAGATCACTGTGCATGCGGACATTGATCAGAATTGCGATATTTTCTAATGTCGGTTTGAATATATATAGAAAAATCAACCCTTTCATTATGTTATACGTACTTCGATGAAGAATGATTATTTTTCATTCTCGCGATCCTCCCGCTTCTCCTCCTCCTATAACTCCTTGACACCATTTTTACCCAATGAAGGAAAAAAAGGGAAACAAGAAGAAAAAAAAAAAACAATAACCAAAAATTCTGATGCGTGCAATGCTTAATTCGTATACCTATATATTTATATGATATAATATAATTGCGATCGCACACATTGGAGTATACCTATATACATATATACCTATATACGTATGTATACATGCGTACATACATATTATATAATTATTATGATAATACGTATTGAAGAAACAACAACAACAAAAAAACATTTTAGATATAATTTGAATTGTAAATATTTATCATTATTATTATTATAACTATTATTATAATTATTGTTTATGTAAATATTCTTATATATATGTATATATATATATGTGTATATATATACATATATATATACATACACACAATTTTATTTTACACTATATACATGCATATATATAGGTATATACCTGTATGTATACAATATTATGTTATTATATTATTGTTCTTATAATTATTATTCGTACGTAATGTAATATATAATATAAGGAAACCTATTCTATACTCTTACGTATAAAATAATATATATAGTATATAAGGTACTCAATAAATGATAATATCTATAAAATTCCCCCCAGTGTTTGTGAATGTCTACCTAATACCCCATCCTCAATTTTCCTATCATATTTGTAGCGTCTCTATATCCTACCTATACCGTAAAACCCGCATTTTATGTATCAAATAATATGTATATTTAATATAAAAAAAGACAGAAAGGAAAAGTAAAAAAAAAAAAAAAAAAAAAAACACAAATATTGAACAATTTTATTATGATGTATCTAGGATACATATACTATATTATCACAAAACTTAACTATAGATTCAATCAATTTTGTAAATAATTGTACATGAGAAATTAACATATATATATAGCGACATATATATATACATATATACCCTTTGCATAAAATAATTGTATAATCAATATGGTTTTTGCAAAATTTCATTCATTTTTTTATTCTGAGACATACACATACGTAGGTACATAGGTACATACATTCCACGCGAAACGGGACGAGTTTTGACCGATGGTCAGCGAATTTGACGTGCTTCTGGAATTCAGTGCCTTATTTTCATCACGGAAAGAACCCGTGGCAGTTATAGCCCAAAATAATAATTGGTTTGTAAAACATCGCCGGTTCAAAAACACGAAAAAATGCGCAAATCTCATATTCGACTTCAAATATGGCAGGTATGCTTGAACCGAATAGCGACTTTATACAGTGGATTTCACGCGGAAAAATGAGCTACTTTAAAATATTTGCCGATGAAGCTATTTCGAAAATCTCTAAGCATATAAAATCAACAAAATGTGCGATTTCGTTTATTTACTACCAGAAGGGTCTAATCGATTTCCTTCAAATATTCACAGAATATACTTGGAGGTGAAACGAGAGTTTGGTGGAAATGTCAGCGAGACATTTTGCGTGGTTTTTTTTCAATCAAATAAATAAGACAGAAAATTAGATTTTCCTAATTCCGAAAAGAACAAAAATGACAGTTTGAATTACACCACCAAGATGATGGTATCGCAGGTCCTAGAAATGAACATGAGAATGAAGTGGAACCGAAGACAGACTTCTTACGTGTCATTTCATATCTCGTTTCGAAAGCAGAATTTTTAAATTCATTCTCATTTTCATTTATAGGTTCACCGGTACCATAATCTTGGTGGTGTGATTCAAAATCGTCATTTTTGTTATTTCCTCAGTTACGGAAATCTAATTTTTCTTCTTATTTATTAGATTGAAAAAAACTACGCAAAACGTCTCGCTGAAATTTTCAGCAAACTTTCGTTTCACCACGGAGTGTATTCTGTGAGAATTCGAAAAAAAACGATCAGACTCTTCTGTTGGTAAATGAACAAAATTACACATTTCGTTGATTCTACATGCTTAGAAATCTTCGGAATAGTTTGATCGGCAAATATTACAGAAGAGTTCGTTTTCCCGCGTAAAACGCACTGTATAAAGACACTATTCGGTTCATGCATAACCGAGATATTCGCAGTTGAATATGAGAATTGTGAATTTTTTCGTGTTCTTAAACCGGCGATATCTCTTGAACCAATTAATATTTCGTCCTACAACTGCCAGTGGTTCTTTCCGTGATGAAGAGGCACTGAATTCCAGAAGAGCGAATTCAAATTCGATGACCTTCGGCCAAAACCCGTCCCGTTTCGCGTGGAATACCCCATACACACGTCATTTGAAAAAGAATATTAGTAACGTATTACATATTCAGGAAAATCAAGAATCCACTATTTGATAAATAATTCCCAAATATTTCCCAAGATTTACGTAATATTTCTTAACTCACGATCAATATAAAACCGAAGGTGCAGTGCATACCTATAGCTGAATCTTCAAACGATCGAAATACTGGTGAAAGGAAGGTGAAAAAAACAAAAAAACCATATTCAATAATAATATAATAATCTGCGCGACGCAGAGGAGGAGCTGAAAGAATTTCCATGATCTCCACCAGCTGTGTTTCAAATCAAGTAAGTACATACATTATAATATGCATACCGAATAATTTTTACCATCAGTGACAAATAATCGATAAGAATTGTTAATTTTGGTGCCGTTTCGTTTTTTACCGATCCGCTGCCAAATTTACTCATATATGGGAGGGAGGAGGGTAAAGGAATTACCGTATGCATACGCGTATGCACACGTTATACATGCGTGTAACATAAAATCCGAGGTATTGTTTTCAACGCTGAAATCTTCTATATACATCCAAATTTTTTTCATCTTTTTTTTTTTTTTTTTTTATTTCTTCTATGTACATATAGGTATACGACATACGTAGGTGCGTGAAATTCTGATATTCGAATGTGATGAAATGAATACAGTATGGTATATAGTAAACGGGGTGCTGAAAATGATAGATATTCACGTATTATCCATTATACTTATGTGTCAATATTTAGAAAGTCACCATTCGATCGTCTACATTATAATCACCAAAGATTTGAATCCACCGAATAGATTCCGAATCCGAGCAATAAATCGCGCGCATGCGTAAACACATAGGTATACATATACGTACGATATATAAATTATATGAATTGTAGAGAATTTTTAAATTTTTTATCAGTTCAATCAGATTAATTAATTGGTCTCGAAGTATAGAGAATCAGATAAATACAAAATAATATTTCCAATGAATCGAACACTGTAATTCTCGAAGAGAGAAAGACAAACGAAGATACAATCATACGAGGAAGAAGGCAACGATGAAAATTTGTTCACTCGTTATAAATATAGGTAGTACATGTATATGTAAAAAAAAGATAAGTAATACTACGAAAAATTCAATTAGGTATCGTTGCGATTGAAAATATTGTAAGTATGAAAACGAAGTTGATATCCCTGTGCAAATATTACTCACCAAAAAATTGAAAACTATTAATTACTACGCATCTCACGTTTATGGAATTATTCTGTTTATTAGATGTTTATAGACAGCGGTGGTTCCATATTTTCATTGTTGATCTCATGATTTTCTGATATTCTGGAAAAACAATGAATATACTTGAACGGAAAGATTGTGACTACGATAATTATGGAGTTTTTTTTCACTCGAGTACTTAAGTTTAAATATGCATTCATGGTAACGATCGTCTCAACATGGGAAGGACTAAACCTAATTGTGGTCTTATATAATAAAATATCTTAAATATGGATAGTCAAAGAATCGTTCATCGGTGGGGAGGCTAACTTTATGAATGAAAAATAATAATTGACGAGTAAAGAATGAACTCGTATAGTAGTACGATAACTGAACGAAAATAAAACATTTTGTTTCTTTTTCAGACTGAATACTACATCGAATTTTATTTTTACAATCATTATAATTATAATTATCATAATCATTAGAAAATCAATTATAATAACATGCAGACAATTGATTACTTGACTACTTAACAAATAACAAATTACTTATCAGACCTTACTTTATACATATATATATATACATTATATATATATACACATATTTTGGTTTGCTTTTATCTTCACATTTAATGATACAATTGCTAATTTATTTTACCCGTATTCTGAAAATTGGGCGCTGCTGAAATTTATTGATATAGGATGAAATTTTATCGATGAAGGAAAATCTTCACCAAAGAAAACTTCACCCGACATTATTATTCGTAATTTTCTTGCCCCGGTTTAATAAACTCCGGCCTCGTCTGAAGCTTTATTTACATAATGTACCTATCTCTGGCACAATATGCGCGTATCATATGAACTCTGCAGATTCTCAAATTAGTCAGCGAAAAGAATGCAGTAATTGATTATTTCATGGCAAGAAATATAATCTTTCGAAAAATATAATCAAATTTTAGAGATCATCGTAGTTCCAACTTCTGCGCAGATAAAAGTATTCGAATAAATCTGCTATCGCCTAATATTTATACTGCATTTAGAAATACCTACTCTAATGTTTTTCAAAGTAAGACCGCAATTACGGATTAATTTTCAGGCACAAATTTGTCCTCTTTCTCTCTCTCTTCGAATATAATACCAAACGCTTCGACTGAATTTCGTATTTCTCTTCCTCGTGGCCCATACTTAAATTGTATTCGTGAATTTTTTTGTTTTTGTTTTCTTAAATATTTCTCTAACTTACATAACTAAACAATAACAGCCCTAATAATCCTGTATGGAGTACGAAGGTGTACAATTAGGTTTTATAGTTGTATTCAAGACTAGCCAAATCCCTATTTATGTTAGTAGGAAAAAAGAATCAAGTTAAAGGCGAATAAAATCTACGGCCAGTTGAAATTCTTGTTCTTCATTACTTTTGCTAAAAGATTAACATTGTATTTATAAATATCTCTAAAGATTAATGACTGAACTGTCGAACTGGTATTTGTTTATTTTTGTTTTTCTGTTTCTCTTCTTTGTTAGTTGATTTGTAATAATATTGCAGCTATAAAATCCATAATTTGAAATACAAATAAATACATTTTTTACTTATTTTCAGGAATGATAGAACTATAATTATTATCAATAATGAACAATATCTATTATTATTATTTTCATTATTATTTTCATTATTATGATTATCATTATTATTACTGAAATAACGAAGATGTAGTACTTTTCGTTTTCTCGCTTTGTTTTGACTTTTTTCTTGTTCTGACAAGACAATACAAAAACTCAACATTTTAATAATAATAATAATAATAACAACAATAATAACAATAATAACAACAATGATGATAATAATAATAATAATAATAATAATAATAATAATAATTTAATTAATCATGATATCGGTGATAATGAAATTTAAAACATTGATAAACATCCCATTAAATTGAGACGGCGAAGTAGACAGAATACCATAACACCAAAGAACAACCATTTGATTAACAATTCTTTACAACCATAGAAGCGGCGTTAAAATTATCTGTTAAATACTATAACATCACTTTCTACCCGACTTTTTTGTTCTTGGAAATTAAATTAGGAATAATAATAACAATCATCCTAAATTTGGAACTCAAATCAAAGTCAAAATTGAAAAGATATATACGTAGGTAATGATTTAATCTGAAAGAATTGCTATTTGGAAATATCAGTCGAAATGAAATATTCCACTGCGGAGATGAAATAGAACTAAATAAGTGTATGTACATATACAAACTGAACATTATGTTAACACTGTGTTATTTTAGGTGTATAAATATTTGCCGTTCAAAACGGGTGACACAATCTCTCCGATATTTATATTTTCAATCGTCGGATATCAATTCTCTGAGACAATATACACCCAAAATACAACGTTACTTACTCGAGACCTAAAGCCCAGTTTATTCCTTGTACTAGAAATAAGATCAACGGCTGCCAAGCCACTAACCACCTAATCCAGTCTAATAATTGACCATATAAAACATGTGGTCGCTCCCATCTTTGCAATAAAATTTAGTTAAGGTAGTTTATACATTTTTTGATGATAGTAAAGATTTACCAAATTGGAATTTCCACTATCCTATAAATTTGACACAAATTTGTTTTTATTCATGTAGTATAAAGAAGGATACGGACTACAAAACATCTTCTTGAGGTCTACTTTTTCCTTGCAGTAAGGACACGTCTGCTTCTTTCCAACGATGCACCATCCTCTGATACAAAACTCGTGGAAAACGTGATCACAGCTTAATTTATATGTATTTTCTATTACACCTTCTTCCTCTTCTGATACCAATAGTCTGTTTCCACATACAGCACATACTCCTGGCTCAAGAGTTCTTGTCGGCATACTTCCAGGCGCGTAGTACTGTGCAAGATATTAAAATACAAGGAACATTTAGATCAACTTTGTATTGTATAGCGTCATTACCTACTGGATATCGAGATTTAAATGATATATTTAGGTTTTATGTCAATAATAAATCTATAAAGATTGACTAATCTCTCTCGTAAGTTTGGAGTAATTAGCGTGTTCAAGAAAATCGATGCTCCATGTCCCCTCCCGTTTCTGACGGAGAGGATAATTTTTTACAAATTGAAATAGAAAAATGAACGATCTCATTGGAAAGAAGTAAAAGTGCAAAATTCGTTGATATTTTTCAATGAATTTCAAGTGATTTCGAGATTCTGCCAAGACGTCTCTGATTATCTTTAGAGACACAGAATGCGCTGATAATCTTATAGAATATTTCCTTGGCACTGACCCCGATGTGAGATGCCATTTTATCGGCACAAATTTCAGCAATGTCTCTTCCCAACACTCCAAAATATAGACCATAGAAAATGAATAACAAGCCGCAGTCCATCCATACGTGGGGTTTGACATCGAAAATTAAATTAAAACCAAAGAATGTGACGAGCACTATGACATAGCCAATGAGGCCCAAGACATAGCTCAATACGTAGATGAAATAGAACCATTTATAGACTAATCTGAAAATGTATAAAGGTTCGTGATTAGTTTCTACCGATTTTCCAATTCTTTTTTCACATCTCAATTAGAAGGTAAAAAAAGACAGCTATAAGGATCCAAAGATTCTGGAATAGAGAGAACATCTCACCTAGGTGTTGTCCCTTGTATAGGTCTCTGCAACGCTTTTCTTACTATCAGCCATGTTATACATGAAAATACTTGCCATAAAAATATAAATCTCCACCATTGATTTTTAATGCATAATACAAACGGTATTAGCCACATGGCGAGCAGCGTTACGGTCTGAAATATATGAATAGTCTTATTGTATATTCTGGGATAGTTTTCAGTATTCAAATCCTGGGCCCGCGCGTCTTTCTCTTCATTGTCCTCCAATTCTCAAAAATCACTGATATCTTATCTCACTCATAAATGTCCATGAGGCTGAGGTTCATAATGTTAGCGGAACAAAATTACCAGAAATATTATCGGCTGTTTTGCAACCTAGACGCAGTTCTCGTGAACAACGTGAAATTTTTTCATTCAAAAATATCAGCCAAAATTGCATTTTTCACAAAAATTTAAAATAGGTTCCACTGGCAATAAAGCTGATACTACTTTTCACGATTTTGTTGCACTGGCATTACGAACTTCAGGCTCATAACTTTGCATGCTCTCATGTCACATAATTCTCTGAGCATTCTAAAATCTCTTGAGTTTCTAAACCCTCGAATTATGTTTGAAATACAAATTTTAGATCCTCGTATGAAGATAAATGCGATATTGAAATTATGATTCGAGTCCAATGCTCTAAATTGTTGGAGCCCTGCATCAAAACCTAGCTTGATCTTGTCTGTGAAAAAAAATCTGGTTAATAATTGTGAATATGACATATTATATGAAATACCTGATAAGATTTGTAATGTCTTTTTTTCCACTCGACTAGGGCAACTTGAGCAACGATTAAAGTGACAAGCAGAATTAGCAGCATCTCCGCATGCATAGATTCGTGTCCTCGATGTTTTTCGTGCATTTTTATATGTTCTACCCTGTCAGGGGAGAAATAATCAATTGTTAGGAACAACAAAATATGATCTGCAGTTCCACTTATTCGTAGATTTATTCATCGGTGATTTCTTTCGTAAAATTCGCGAAACGAAATAGGCGAATGAATGAAATGTTTCGTTACATTGCGCGGTAGTTAAAATGAGGAAAATGACAAATATTCCTATCAAATAATTAATCCTCTAACGAATTTAATTTTACCTCCATTTCTCTTCTGGCGTGAAATCGGCCTCGCTCTGAAAAAACAAAATTATAAACGAATAAACAGTGAAACATAATGAAAAATTATAGAAAAATTGGAAATTGTATGCAATAATGAAACAGCATAGTAAAGAAAATTGTTCGAATAATTAGACGCTGTTCTTATCAATTTTGTGATAGCAGCTGCGGTCGACTGAAAATTGACGGAGATCCGTGTTCCATTAATTTATCATTCTAGGTTATAATTTTGAATAGGAATCATTTCGCGTCGGTCGTAACACAAAACAGTAATTCTTTACTCCATATTTAGTACCTTGTTCGGCATCACGTGGATATCCATGATTTGAATATGTACTTATCTTAGACTAAATATATAATAGGCTTTCAACAAAATGTCATAATGCAGCCGACGTAACACACGTATACGGTTTACCTGCCTACCATTTACCGATAACGCGACCCATTCACATTTGTACACGGTTCTTCCAATACGTGGGCAAAAGCCTTATAAAAGCAGAAGAAACATCGAAACATAACCTAAACGATGTGGTTAGGATTCAAGGAAAAATAACAATAATAAGTACTGAATTCGAGAGCCGCGTTCAATAAACAATTATACACGGGTTCATTAGGTTTCGTTCATTTTATTACGATCTACATATCTAAAACAGCGTTTATCATATTCAAAATCTGATAATGTGTGCCGGCATTCGGTGACAGCGAGATAATACCTATATCATATTCTGTTATTAGATTACAACATTATTACGGTGATTATTAATTTAATCAACGAATGATTTTGACTCGGGAAATAATGTTGAATAGAAAATTCCCTTGGAGCGGAAATTGTTCAATCGAAATAAAATTACATCGGAATAAACCATTGAGTGGGAAGTATCGATTGACCGATGTGAATGGGACATGTGGTTCATGACAACGTTGAAATTTGAACGCGGCCAATGCTCGTGTGAGACCGGACATGGTCGTTAAAACTCGGAGATAAACCACGCCCATAAATGACCGCCAGCGGCAGCTGGGGGAAGCTGGTGATTCGCCGTGGAGCAGCGGTATGAGCGCTCGCAGAGTTTCTTGAGAAAATTCAGTTGAACGTGATTGAAATTGTATTCACAGTTAGTCGTAGTAGCGAGAGAGAGTGCGGTAATTCGTCGGTTGAACGTGAAGTTTGGTGGTGTGTTTTGTGGGAATAATTTACCTCTGCAGTTCGTACACGTGGATGATTTTTGGTTATTTACTGTGTTTTCCGCTTGGATATACTGCATAACTTGTGGTATATATCTCGCTAACTACAACTGGAATTACTTTTGGTGAGTAATAGACTTAAGATTAGATGAAATAAAACTGTGGGACACGTATTTCGTTAATTCTCTGTAACATCTATATCCCAGGAAAAACCTGATCGCTCATTCGTATCTAATCGCAACTATTTAGTATAAGTATAATCCATCGCGTGAAAGCGAGGCAGGAATTTTCGTACCGCGACGTTTCATTGCTATACTATCTCACCTGCGCTCAAACCTATCCCACTAACAATAAGTGCATACATATCCATATTTACGAAAGTTACATGATATTTTCCCGTCTTATTATATCTTGTCGTATTTTTCTCACTGTCATGGTATCGTATCTATGTCCAATTCTATGAAGTTGGAATACGAAATCCGCCTATTTTATGCTCTTTTCTTCAACCCGCGGAACAAATCTGTTTCTATTACTCGAACGCGCCGGAGAGATCGAAGAACTTTTTCTCGCATCAATCCAGTAGTGCCTATTTCTGTCCGTGACTTTTAGAGCCGGTCGGGTAGCCTAACAGGTAGTTTTTTTACGCCGAAAAAGTTTTGTCTCGCCCCGTCCAAGTACGTATATATCTATATATATATATATATACACATATATACATACATACAACACGCTGCGCGAGACGATTTGAACGTGGCGTTTGATAACGTTGAATCGTCATTCTGTTGTTTATCTTTCTTTTAATCGTTACACGGGAAGATCTTTTCGAAGCAAATTTTTCTTCTTCTTTCTGTTTTGCCCCCTTCGATTTCGGTTTCTTCCTCTCCTTCAGGAAGGACAAATCATGTCTCGGTATTTACGATTCGACATGTATATACATGCTGCGATTACATTGTCGTTTATCAACAAGAATTTTCCATCTGCGAATCGGGAGCGTTAAATGTCACTAATAATAAGTCCGCAATCTCCCCGCGTCATACGAGACAAATCTATGTGTTCCGTCAATGCTGCGTATGTACACAATACTCATGCTGCTGCGGTTCGTTATTCTTGCATTCAACTAATTATTCCTCCGCCGGTCTCGATCACCTACTGTACATACATTGTACATAGATTATATAAACAAGATTAGCAGTTGAGCTGAATAAAACTGTCACGACAATGCCCTCCGTCTGTATTGTATTCATATTATAAGTATGGAAATCTGAGGATAGACTCCGGTCGGTATTCATCAGAATTTAGTGATAATCGTTAGTGGTATATATATCGCATTATAAGATGTTTGTAACAAGTCACTGAACTCGCCGCTTCATCGTTAAATACATTCGTCATATCCACCAGCTTCAGCGATGCTGTGTGAACCCATGGAGCAAGACATCTGATCTCTGTGAAGTTGGCCCTCATTTTTCGAAAATCCATTTTTTTTCAGAGTTAGAATTCCTCTGCATCGAGATTCAGAGTTCTGCTGATTTTGGGGGTGAAATTTCGATTTCGAGCAATAGGGCTAACCTCACCGATCGAGAAATCAAAAACCTGCTTAACATTTTTATCGAGGAAGCTGAAGCTAGCGGCTGCCGCTAGCCGGAAGAACGCCTGGTGAGCTGGAATCGCCACTGGATCAGAATGAATTCACAGCATACTCAGGATGTAGTGCTAATTAGTTGCTAATTTGTTACCCCAATCCCGTTATTGTTGCTACAGCCGTTTCGCGGGGATCGACGGCAATGCCAGGTTTCATCTAAGCTAGCTTCGCCACCTAAACGCACCGGCGAAAATTAGAAACCAATATGCCATAATTTGTTGTTATTCAGTTGCTGTACCACCAGAACAATTTCAAGCGAGAAATTTCATCCCTTGCTCTGAAAATCATCCCCTCCCGCTTCCAAAAAAATCTGTAACGGCCCCCAGCGATAGCTTCCACTTGTTCCAAATATGACTACCAAAGAGCAAACGAAGACTTGCCATCTATCGAGCCGTCTGCCAAAATTCGTTGCCGCATGGATCAGATGGAAAACCGGGGCTCCCCAAATTTCACCAATGGCACCAATACATTAAAAAAAGCGACTCCGTAAATTTGACAACGCCTGAGTTTCGTTGAAAAAGTAACTCCCTGAATTTGGTGCTGCCTAAATTCAATCAAAAAACAACACCCCGAATTTCTTGCCCCATAAATTTGATCGAAGACCGACTTCCCAAATTTGTTGCTGCTTGAATTCGATCGAAAGGCGAATCCCGGAATTTGTAGCTCAATGAATTCATTTGGAAAACGACTAAACAGATTTTTTGGGGAGAAGGGGGCGGGGGTGATCTTTGGAGCAAGGGTTGAAGAACATTATCAGTTATCGACAAACAATCCAAGAATCAGTCCGATCGGTCATTCAATGCCGTGCATTGGATCATTATTTCACATTCTCGGTCACTCGGTGACTGCGGGGGCGGTTTTTTTTATCAAGGGATGAGATTTCTTGGTTGAAATTGTTGTGGTTGCACAGCAACTAATTAGCAACAAATTATGGCGTATTGGTTTCTAATTTTCGCCGGTGCGTTTAGGCAGCGATGCTAGCTTTCTTGAAACCTGGCATTGCCGTCGATTCCCGCGAAACGGCTGAAGCAACAAAACCGGGCTCAGGGGGAACAAATTAACAGCTAGAACTAAATCCTAGGATGCTGTGAATTCAATCTGATCAAGTGGCGATTCCAGCGTAACAGACGTTTGAATAACGGAGTTACGGATAATCGAGGTTTTACTGATGTACCTCAATCTACAAATGTTTGTAATACTTGCACTAGGAATTACATATTGATATGCTCAGACGGTAAAGGGTAGAGTTTGTCTCATCGGTTGACATCCGGCAGCCGTTAAAACACGGGCGATTATGAGTAATTCAAAATTGTTAATTATGCATCGCTAAAAACATTCATTGACAACGCCACTAAAAACAATGTTGAGGTTAGTTTAGTATAAAAGCATGTCGTGAGAAATAAATCGTGATTTAATATTACTCCCAATCTTGAATTATCAGTTTTCGATAAAATTGGTTAGTTTTGCCCGAGGTTTCGCCTCATTTTGGATCACGATTATTTTCGATACGATGTCAACTTCTGCGACGCGACTGACCGTCTGAACCAGTTGGACGAGATGTGTGATTCGTAGTGCCTCAAAGAAAATTACAATTCGTTGCGAAAAGCTACCTGTTTCCGCAGCTATATCTCTCGTGGCGGAATTGCCCGTGCAGATGCCTCCACCGTCATCTGCATCATTCTTATACTCATGTTCATAATTGTTTCTCAAAGTTATCTCCGAGCGCTGCAATTTGGTGTCCGACACATCAGAGATCAAGAAGTTTATTAATTTGGGCAGTTTATTTTCAAACTCTTCGCGATTCTTTGCCAATTTTCTCCCGGAGGCGCACCACTACTGTACTTTTTGGGCAACATATTTCTATAAACTGGTACTTTCCCGACCTGCAATGTATCTTGGACGCGAGTCTACGAACCAAGTGTACCTGCAGCCTCCTGTAACCTTGTACATCAAAAATTTTAAATATTCCCTTCCGTCGTTATAGGAGACGAACTTCCGATGTTTTCATATCGGCAGCCAATGGCCCAAATCAAAACGTATCTGGCGTCCAAATTTTCTTAATAAAAATATACAGTCTCATATTCAGGCTCGATAACGATTGACAAATTTTCAACAGAAAAATAACATCGTGGTTGAAATTCGCAAATCTTAATTTTTTTCACTCGACAGTTGATCAAAAAATTGAGACAAAAATGAAATTTTGAATTCCCCGTTTAGGCTGGATTTTCATGGTAATGAATTGCTGCGGCAGCAAAATAACGAGCTAATTCGCGAGTTCAATGAAAGATTGAATTCAGCGAGTCTGCAGATTGAGTGATCAGAGATGAAAAAAATTACTATAAAAATTCCGAAATCGAAATGTTGGCGACTCTTATCACGCAATTGAAACAGAATTACAATAGAATCTCGATTATCCGAATAAATTGGGACCGGGCCTAGTCCGCATTGCCGGAAGTTCGAATCGTGGCAGTAAAAAATGAAAGATTATAATATGCTATGCTATTATGTTATGATCATGTATTTTTCAAATATATCTTCGGCTAACGAAGGGCCCGATCTGTACTTACACGTATCATCGAAGCCACTACAGATAGCTGCAATCGAATTGCTAGACTTTTTAGGACTATTTCATGTTTTCCATCTTTGCACTTCTCTCTTCGCAACGAACCGTTGCCTCTCAATTTTCGGGAAGTTGGTTCAGTAAAGGATCTCTATAAGTTTCCAGCCCGAAGTATCACATACGGAGCTCAACTTGGCACTATAACATTTTTTAAACACATCAAGCATGGGTTTTTTTTTTTTTTTTTTTTAAATTTCATTGTATCGAGAACCCTTTCATGCACTGCAATTATTTTTGTGGCACAATATTTAGTAAGCTAAGACCTACTCAGAACGATGATTAAATTAAAACTTTTTCGAAATGGCTTAGCTCACGGAGAAAAAAAATGTTTTTCGTCTCAATTTTTCGAGATATATGGACCCACGCCCATCGGCACAACGCAGCACGCGATCGATCGGCGCCACTCACAATCAGCACAATAATCTGTTTCAAACAATTTAAACATTGCTCAGCTGAGTTCACGGTCACAGAATACCTATGTCTCATTCTTCGCGATTTGTCATTAAAATAGTGCGATAAGAGGGTAAATCACGATCGTAAACATCTGCGAGATGAATACGACGACGCGATGAAGAACTAGAGAAAATTTGTTGCGCGCTATATCGTGAAAAATCGAGGTAAAAATATATATATATATAATCTTGGTCAAAAATATTCGTCAGAATAAATTTGAACAAAGTTACGAGGAATCGGGCAAAGAATTTCATCCCCCTCGGAACTCAACATTTCCTCTCCTCACACACACGCACACACGCGCGCCTTCATGCATCGGTAGGTATTCACGCTCGGAGTTGATTTAGTCAGAGCAATTGCTCGAAGAAAGCAATATAGAAGCAATTATATATACGTATACGTCTATAGGCGTACAGACGGAAAATTTCATACGTAGAGAAGATTTCCAGGCACATATATCTATACCTGTACTGCACTGTGAGGGAGAAAATGAGAAAATATTACAAAAATACCTGAGACGAGGGTTGCGCACTGACACGAAACACGAAAGTTGACACTCGGGTCTCTTGGCGCACAGTCAAGTGCCATTTCCATTTTCAATCAGGTAGATTACAACGCAGACATCTGTGCCTGAAAATTTTGAAAATAATGTCTCAAGTTCTGACAACGGAAAGAGCATATTTCTGGTTCAGAATTCATTCATTCGCTATCCGCACGTTACGTACATCCATATTGAACCGATTGGTAATACCGTGTCGCAAGAATGGCCCAAGTCGATTCAGGTCGTTTCACCGCCTCTGTTGCATGTATTCGCGTTGCACAATGTCTGGAAGTTATGTGTACTACAATAAGTTACACAGTTTCGAGGATGTCTCACTTCGGCGAGGATTCTCGTTCTCTCGGCGCGCAGAGGAGAAATTTGTCCTGCCGATGTTGTGTATCACGCGGAGTACCGGGTTACCGGGCGGAATATCTCGCGTGCCGTGAGTTAGCCCTTATAGAAGACCGGTAACGCTGCGATTCAGACTAATGTTACGTGACCCCATCTCGGCGCGGGAACACTCAAGCTGCAGCCAGCATCCAGAAAGCTGTATTTAGAAATAGAAAAAAAGAACGCGTAGGTATATGTATCGAATGGTGACGGGTACCGCGACAGATCGAATAACCGTAACGATCCCATAATTTTTCGTCAAGATCGCCGCGGAAACCGAGAGAACCCGAGGCCCGATTTAGCGCGGCTGTTTCATTACAATGCAAACGTGGAAGTTCGCGTGAGTTGTAAAATGCAGAGAGCATCTGGTGCACTGTGATTCGAGTCGTCGATTCGGTGGAGGTGACTTGCGAAACTTGGATTGAATGCGTTCGCGCACGTACCTACCCAAACCGAATCGCAGGTGGCTTCTGCGGCCAAGAACTCAATTATCAATTTATGGCCCATTAGAAAGATATTTCCGTGACCCGAATTAGCCTCAATTCTCATCTTTAGCTCTGGGATAGAATATTTATGAACAAGTTCTTCCCCAATTGTCTCCACGTTCCCACAGCAAACTCTTGAATTATCTTCACCAAATTGCTGTCGCTTATGTTAGTTGTGTGATGGAATTGCTATACTATGTACATACATCAATGCATACGTGCCTTAGGGCGTTCGTTATTTCGGGTTCAGGTGAAATCGAACTCCCTGAGTAGAAAAACTGTTTCAAAATAATGAAAAAAAACAAAACAAAAAAAAGACACAGAAAAAACCGCTATTTTTGCTCATTTTTATTTTCGCGCTAGATGGCGTCCCGAGGTACTCGAAATTTCCCATTTCCCATTTGAAATACACGGGTATAACAATGTGTTCAGGATTTTTATTCATCCCTATGCTCAGTATGCAGGAGAAAATGACAAACTATGCAAATTGGCTAACGAAAACAACCTCTTTCGAGGAAAGAACAAAGAAAACAAAAACAAAGAAACTATAATATGCATACGGAGGATTTTGAGTGAGAGTTAGTGATACTAGGATGGAAATTGCAGGCATAGCTTGTCACGTGATATTATATATGTCTATCCGAAATTCGTAAGATGATAATTGATAATGGAAAGAACGAACGAAACGGGAGACAATGGAATGGCGACAATGAATTGTTTTGTCTGCAGCAGTACCTGTAACAGTGGTTATACCTACGTATACGTGATGTGTGGATACTGTAGCGTATCGGCGGTTTGACGCTCGAGTAAATGAAAAAATAATAGATCATCATTGTTGGAAGACAGAAGGAAACAAAAATAACGAAAGAATAAGAATTAGAATAATGATAATAATATGTGACTATATCCGGAAAAAAAACGAAACGACTGAAGCAAACACGTCGACAATGAAATTCTTGAAATTTGTTGAAAAGCAGGAACGAATGTTCTTACAAGTATAAAAATACAATACGTAGTAGTACTACTACGGAGTGATCCAGCACGTATGGAATGGAATTCTAGACGCTATGAACCGCGTGAGTCCCAATCGCTCGTTTCAACACCTGTTAGCCAGCGATACAGGATGATAACCTAAATTCCAAAAGAATTATCACCTACGCGTGTAGCATCTATAGGCATACTACCAGCGTGAGTCGAACGTGATCATAGGTCATAAATATCATAGTAGGGGTATCGAAGAAGTGAATAGTTTGACCTCGGAAATCATTACGCTTTGGGCATAATACGACCTATGTGAACCTGGCACCTGACATATTCTAAAATCGATTTTCAAAATTGATATATATTGATTCTAAATGGTTTGTAGTTGTTTGTAGTAAAGAAATTTTCGTTTGTAGTAACAAAAAACCAAAAAAGATACAGCGTTTCGAAGGATGGGCCTCAGCCCACTTTGAAATTTTTGTAAATCGTAAATAGCTGTAGGTGCGGAATCGTTTTGTAGTGAAAGAATATTCGTTTGCGGTAGTCCGGGGAAAAAGTTACAGCTATTTTTCGATATCCGATGCACCGAAAAAATTACTGAATTTTGATTTTTCGATAATTTATTGCGACAGTTATTTGCAAAACAGCCAAACCAGACTTATTTGTCAGGCGGGCGCTCCTCAGTGAAGCTGCTCAGGAAACGGGTGTGAGCCACGTACCCTGCGACGGTTCACCGACGAGCCTTCCGCTTACACGACGCGCCAGATTTCCTATACATTTCAATTGATTATTACAAGAAATCTATAAATAATTGCAAAATATGGCGAAGGAATTTTCGACACGGGTTTCTATACCTCGCCATTTCAGAATTCATCCTGTATATATGAGAAATTTATATACCTATGAGTAAGCGATCATCGATCGATTATTCTTTCCTCCCCCAATTGAGTTTGCGACAGCGAAAGTATCACATGTAATCTAAACTAAAAACAATCGTTGTCGTTTTCTTCTCTCAAGTAGGTACTCGAGCGGCTTTCGTTTTCTCATCAACCTGGTTAATTGCTTTTTCCTACTTCCATTTTTTCTTTTCCTTTTCTCCAAACATCTGCTACGAAGTGTATCGTGCCCACTTGATAAATAGCTATTGAATCGTCGTCGCCGTCTCCCTCTCTTTCTCTCTCTTTCTCTCTCTTTCTCATTGTATATGTTTCATCGATGATGAATGTACAACTTATACCCTTTTTCTTTTCTCATTTATACAAATCAACGGCGTTTAATCTGCAGTCGATTTCTTCTCCCCGGCTCCATCATCATTCATTATACGGTATATAGTAGCTGTCGATGGTCACCGTTCACCGAATTTAACAAGCCACTGCACTGGCTGCCTACCCACAGACAAATTGTCGTTGAACCGACTTACACTATGCTGCACTGTATATACTGTACTGCGCTGAACTTGCCGGAAACAACGTAAACGACGTGTATACTCCTCGTATAGCATACGATATTCTTGCATCGCTGCAGCGGTATATTACGCGGATCGGTACATGCGTTTCACTAACGATAAAATACTGCACGTATATGCGTAATAATATGTACCTAATTGTGAATCTTCATTATATGTCATACTTTGTGTACCGTGTACCTACGATTTTTTCTTTCAGGATTTCATTCTCAAAATGGATCCCCAGTTCTTGATTTTCTGTATAATTTGCCCGGTAGGTGATTATATAGATCCGCTGTCGGTTTGTTTAGTCATGAATTATAATTACACAGGCAATGACGTTCGTTCGTTCGTTCGTTCGTTCTCGCATCTTAACTTTCATTGGCTGTCTAGCTGCTGCTCGATTTCGCAATTTGTTCCCTTTTTTTCTTTCATATCATCTAAACGAGAAAGAAAAAAGGGCGAAGAAACACAGATGTTTATGTACATACGGTCTCGCATTGCAGTCCTCCGCATATCGCGTATCTTATGTGTTATATACATACAGTATCTCATATACTCAGCGCAATAATAAATGTAACAATATCCATGCCAATGGAGTCGTATCACCGAAAATATAAGACGCAGGAGAGCTCGCATTCGACGGCAGGCTCACGTACACATCTGCGTATGTAATACATATATTTCGTCTGGATGTGTACCTACTTACTGAAGTTGATTCGCGGACGCGACGATTTCGTCCCAATTGTTTTTTGGTTGGGCGATATCAGACAATTTATTTTGACCACCACTGAACGCTGACGGCAGCGCCGCGCCGGTCAAGTGCCGGTGAATGGGAGTGACTCCACGATCTTCTGCTGTCTAGTGTCCGATCTCCGAGTCTCCGATGACAGAGTGTCCTGGTAGCTGCACCAGCAAAATCACCCCACACAAAAAAGAGTGGTGGGAGGTTTTCTTACTTTTTTATTACTAATTTATTACCACTGCCAAATTTTTTACTCCTCACAGTTTCAAGTAATCGTCGTGCGGCTCAGCTTTAGTCGAAGCTGCACCAGCCACATCCTAACTTCGCTATATTTCCCGCTACAAAGGTGGACTATATGTCAAAATTTTGTACTTTTTTATTACCTTCGAAGGTTATCAACCAAAAATCTTCATTCGTAATTCTGAAGGGGGCAAACAACACTTATTCCCTCATTTCAGGCACAGCGATCATGTTACAAGATTATTGGGCCGAAATTATTAGCGATAGGGACTGGTTTCCACCTGAAGATATACAAGTGTAGGTACCTTGAAACGATATGAAATATTCGAAAAACAGCAGATCATGATGACGGAAAAGTCCAGCCCCGAGAACGTGCGTATTCATCGAATTCCATCGACTTCTCGCTTAGCATATATTTTTTACTCGGGTTTCGTACTTCGGGCGATGTACAGAAATTGGAGGTCATCGAGCTGGAGCAATGAGAAAAGAGATGCGCGAGTATTCATGTATTCCGAATGTGATCCACTTTCCGCGGTGACGAAATTTTTTACTCACCGTTCTTGGATGCGCTGTTTTTTTCGAACAGGTACATACCTGTACTCCGGAATGATAAAAAACATTCGGGGGGCGTAGGACCGCGGTAATAAAATGAGAGCCACGGAAACATTCGTTTCTGCTGAATATCATCCACTTTTCGCTCAGACTATGTTTTTCAAATCAAGAAAGGCTTTTCAAACTATTCTTCATCAGCACAAACGCAAATGTATATTTGTTTCCGACGACATATACATTCCATACATAGAAAAATTGAGCATATACAGGTATGTGTGAAGTCATATCGCGAACTGTTTATTTCTTAAGAATATCAATCGATTTTTCTTATTTTCATGAACAATAGTAAAACCGGAACCACGTTTTGTTTTTTTGTTCAATTTATACGAACTTGTTCCATCAAATGTCATATAATGTCCACTTGACTCTTCTTCTTTCCTTGTTTTTTTATAACATTTATAATCTACGAAACCTATCAATTGCAGTTTATTTTCGTTGTCTCCGGGGATTATTATATATTTGGGTAGATCTTGTAATGAAATTCCGACGTCGGTCAAAATGTTGTCCACTTGTATAAGAACAATGTCACCTGAGTGTGAGAGGAATACGATACACTTTCAAAATGGTTCAACACAATCATAGGCACGGTATCAAAAAATGCTATCCTATCGGAGAATAGCTCCGTGGAATTTTGAATATCAACGATAAGTATATTTTTTCGTTGTGAGTAATATCCTTATATCAATAATTATTTATGTTGTTTCGTATTGAATTGTATACCTATTCAACAGTTTAGTTGGACAAAATCAATTTTAATTTGCGCCAACCGATGTATTACAACGTCAGGTTGGGTTGGGTTGGGTTGGGTTGGGTTAGTTTGCACGTTTATCGGACCAGAGGTCAATACCTGACGTTTTTTATCGTTTCGAAGTACACCTACGTTGGTGTTTTCCCAGTTATTTTTTTATTACCGCGGTCCTAGGCCCCTCAAATGTTTTCTATCATTCCGGAGTGGAGATATGTACCTGTTCGAAAAAAACAGCGCATCCAAGAACGGTGAGTAAAAAATTTCGTCACCGCGGAAAGTGGATCAAATTCGGAATACATAAATACTCGCGCATCTTTTTTCTCGTCGCTCCAGCTCGATGACCTGCAATTTCTGTACATCGCCCAAAGTACGAAACCCGAGTAAAAAATATATGCTAGGCGAGAAGTCGATGGAATTCGATGAATACGCACTTTCTCGGGGCTGGACTTTTTCCATCATCATGATCTGCTGTTTTTCGAATGTTTCATATCGTTTCAAGGTATACTTGTATATCTTCAGGTGGAAACCAGTCCCTATCGCTAATAATTTCGGCCCAATAATCTTGTTAGATGATCGCTGTGCCTGAGATAAGGGAATAAGTGTTGTTTGCCCCCTACAGAATTATAAATGAAAATTTTTGGTTGGGAACTTCCGAAGGTAATGAAGAAGTACAAGATTTTGACGTATAGTACACCTTTGTAGCGGGAAATATAGCGAAGTTAGGATGTGGCTGGCGCAGCTTCGACTAAAGCTGAGCCGCACGTCGATTACTCGAAACTGTGAGGAGTAAAAAATTTGGCAAAGTGGTGATAAATTAGTATTAAAAAAGTAAGAAAACCTCCCACCACTCTGTGTTGTGTGGGCTGATTTTGCTGGTGCAGCTACTAAGACGTCGATGACAGTTCATTACCGGTACCTCACCTCGTAATCTATTTCGGCAAATTGAAAGTTGTCATTCGAAAGTGATAATCGTTCAAAAAATTGTTGCTCAATGAATAATAAATACTCGTTGTATAGGAAAATACAGCTACGGAATAGATTACGACGTTAGATATCGGTATTAAAATGTCATCGGAGACTCCGAGATCGGACACTAGACAGCAGAAGATCGTCCGGTTACTTCCATTCACTGGCACTTGACCGGCGCTGCCGTCAGCGTTCAGTGGTAGTCAAAATAAATTGTCTAATGAATTGTCCAACCAGAAAACAATTGGGACAAAACCGTCCGCGAATCAACCGCAGTAAGTATACATTACATACACACCTACCTACCAACCTACGTTTTGTCGTTTTCGTTACTCTCGCAATGCCCGTCTGTAAAATAAAGAACCGAAACCAAGCTGTCTCGTCAGTCTGCTGGGCGCTATACTGTATCTACCGCCTGGATATGAGATATATAAAACTTGTATAAAACATGTACCTGCACCTTACTTATGTGCCTACATAATGAACCAATAGTACCTGTACCTATATACTACGTATGTGCATCAGGACTTTGCTGCACCATGCACGAATACGTTCTCCGCGTTCATTTTATACCCACGATGCGCGTACAGATACCTACGTACATACATCAATTCGCAGATATCTTCCTATGATAGGTATACGTGTGTATATATATAGGTATTGTATATCGGCAAAGGAGTAATGATACTTTTATTCATCTAGATGGGTAGGTAGGTACTGCAGTGGAAATGAGAAGAAGCCGCGAAGACTGGTTTGCCTACTTTCTAACATTCTCAATCTTTCCCTCCCTCCTTTCTTTCCATTCTTTTCACTATTCTTTCACAGTTATTCACAGCTACTGTACTACACATGGAAATGAAATTTGGGATCGCGATTGTAGTACAGATTAACGAAGAGACGAGACAGAGAGTGTGAGAGAGAGAGAGAGAGAGAAAGCAAAGGACATTGTATGTATCCTAACCAAAGAAACCCAAATTCCGTACCGCGTCAGAAATTCGTCGTCCCGATTTGCGGTAGGAAATTTAGCGTTCACCTCTAAAGACGCAACGATTAATATTCATCGGGCTTATGGAAGCTGCGAACTGTAAGCTTGGCGGTTGGTGTGTCGTATACCCGTAACCTCCTACGTTTTGACCCTCGTTCTCGTCGCCGTCTGCACCCGTGCGTCGTCGTCGAGGGATGTCGATCCCCTCTTTAGAACGTAATTAGTTCAAAGCCATGTATGTAGTACCTAACTATAACACTCGTCGTTAGCATATACCGGCTATGCATTATGGATCAGTCAAACTGGAATTGAATTGAATTGAATTTACCAAACCCGTGGAAATTACTCCATACGAACTGTACATAGATAGAGTCTGTTAGGATTTGGCAAAAATTAACAATCTCCATCCCCGACGTCATCTCAGAACTATTATATAAAAGAACGACGGAACCACGACGCGGACGTTATTTCGACGGCATGCATCGCCGATATTACAGTTTCATGCGATTTCAAAACTTTTCCGGTATTTTTTGACAAAATTTTTCATACGCGGCTGAGGAGGATAGGTACGATGCGGTACAATAATTCGTTGTCGTCCGCAAAATTACTGCCAACGTATAGGTATAACGTTTTCACAATTACCTGCGTAGCTCCGCAGTGTAGGCACAGACATACGCTGCGCCAATTGTTGACGCGGATTGGAACAAAAAAAAAGAGGGAAATGAAAAAGACCCGTGTAATCTCAAGCGATTGCATCGTCTTCGTCGACAACTATACCTATATGCTGTCGCATTCTATATATTTATTGGCCACAGTCATCAGTCCGGATGACACATAGCATAGCTGCTGATAATCGTCCGGTAAAGATAGGCTTATCTTCGATTCATTCGATATTATTCTAATCATCGCACCGTTGTCTACGCGTATAATAGGTATATAATAAGGTAGTCTACTTATATCAGGTATGTTTCCGGTTTTTCGATATTTCCGCCCACCGGGAATTTTCACGATATCTGCAACTCGTGCTGGAACATCTCTCGACGAACGAACGGATCATAGAAATACATGACAATGATACGAGATTCCGTGATAAACATAATTCTATGAAATTCATCGGTGAAGAAAAAACTTCAATTTTTGTGCCCATTCAATAAATTACATGAAAATCGGGGCTCTGCTTCGTTCGGAAAAATGTCAGCGGCGGTGTTATTTTTTCGCGATTGCTTGTTTTCCGTTCATCTCATAGACTTTGGCCTCGTAAAAATGTAGATTCAACTGATCTCAGGTATACCTGGAAGTCTATCGGTAGAGTCGAGACCTCTGTGGGCACGTCTGTACTGTGCAGCACGTTTATATTTATATATATGCAATACGATCTAGGTATAATGTCCGATGCGCGGAGTGGCGGAGGCGATCGCCTGCACAAAGTGCGGAGATGTAAATTAAGTGTATGCATGTGCATGGCGAAGAAGATGTACGGTTTCACTCCGGCAGCAGCAACAGCAGATTCTGGATGCGTGTGTATATATACATACTACTGCATAACCAATTCTTGAACAACCGCATATGTGTTAGGTACATATTGGTTATGGCCTTCTTTCTTCCTCTTCTTCTTTTTCTCTCTCTGTCTTCCATAGTCGGAAATGCAGTCTAGAGTCTAGACGAGTTATAGGTGCCTTATCACGTGCTTGTAGTGGAGAGTCGCGGGAGTTTTGCGACCGAGGTTGAAAATGTTTTTAGCGAGATTTATCTCTCCTTTATCTTCTTCTGCTCGTATACATATGCCTAGATGTACTATTACAGAAACTACTATTACAGAAAATCGATCCGTTAATGTTCTAGCTCAGGCATGTACACAGTTTACTATTCAGCGTTATTCATTAAGATCATACTTCGTGAATTCTTCTTCCGAAGGTGAGAAGAAGTTTTCAATTGCACGGGTTCACCTATATCGTTATCAGATGTTACATACATTTTCGAGTCTCGTTATTTCATACTTGGACGTGAATTTTGAGCCACTTTTCGATAATATTATTCGTCGATCTTCCTTATTCAGAACCGCCCGCGCCCGTGCCGGACACGGGAAATTCATGAACAGTAGGTGAGGAAATTTATAACTGTGAACGTGTAACGGAGACACGTGACAATTTATTCACGCGATAGAACGATATAACCGCGAAATTCTCCGATGGTCAATATTTTTTCTGACTATTATCATGACATTACAACTCATTGGAATCGAACGAATACAATCTATTTCTCTTCAGGTGTAATTTACGTATAGGTACACATAGGCGCGTTTACATGTCTCTGTTATGCGTAAGGTACAAGTTTCGTCAAAATTGGAATTATATATTCCAACTTTCGTGCGGACGCAAGCTGTGAGTTGATCCGTGCGTGCGTGCGATGGTTATCACGTGGTATGAGATCAAAGAGAGAGAGATTTCCTTCTTCAGATTCCATCCGCAGTGGCGATGGTGATTTCCAAGATTGATCGAACGTTAACCGTTCCGCTGCGGTGCGCCGACCGATTAGCTTCTTTTCTCGTATACCTAGGTATCCGTATTCTTCTTCGTTCTTTGTATCTTATCCCTTCCAATCACGAACTTGACTTAACCTTACCGCCTGCATTCCGATGTCAAATGCAATTTCTATTTGAAACGAAATTCTCAATTTTCCAGCTGTATAGTTGAATCACACGAATACTTTCGAAGGAGATCGAATGAACTCGTTAAGCACGGGGCAAGAAAAAGAAAATGAGAAATCAATCAGTATAGTATATTATGATTTGAAAAACGAAAAAATTCACCCATTTCCGGCATAGCTGATATACGCTACAGTATAATACACAGAACTACTCACGTTTCGTTATATTTTCCGTTCGTACCAGTTAACGAGAGTTGAAAATTAAACCCGCGATGATCACGGAACTACGTGTGTGCCTATAACACGCCGGAAGACGTACAGGGCAATTTCTGTGGAACAAATTGACGGCCGCCATTTGAACTTGGACTTCTAATATGTCCCATCACTGCAGCACAGAGCACAGAACACGGGGCATCAGCATCAAAACACTGCAGTCTGGTCCCGTTAATCCATCCGTTGCGTGGCATCGGTCGGTCGGTCGGTCGGTTTTTCGTTGTCGATTATACTGTTTTGCGCGATTGTTTTCACGTTCGAATTACCGCGGGGGAATTCGCTTCTCCGATTGGCCTTCCGAAAGTCCGAGTTTAAATGGCAGCCGGCGAACTGTCCCGTAGCAGACAATGCTCCAGATTCGGGAATACGCGTTCCAGTGGATAGCTCGTATCTAGTTAAGTTCAGTGGGGGTGATCGATCATAGTTTCCAGGTTGCTATTCTACGTACGGATTGCTCATCAACTATTGTAGAATATACGTGTGCGCAGAGATAATTTGCACCGCATACAATGAGCCATTGCGTTACAGGTACATACATACAGGTATGTACTGTTAGCAGGCATAGCTGTACAATAATATTCAAAAATGAATGAATTCGTGAAAAGAAAAGAAAAAAAGAACGTGCAAAGTGTGAGAATGGAGGGATCTGGGTATCCGCCATGCCACATAGGCATATACCTATGTACTACTGCATGCTTCGACAAATTTGTTATTCAGAATGATTAATGCAACGGAGTGAGTTGACGAATAATACGCACGTCCTCGTATTATGTAAGAAAAAATGCAGGGAACTATAACTATTCTCGCCACAACATTGTGATGCATGATGCATAATGTTATAAATGATACCTATATAGATAATTTCGACATTCTTTCTTCGATTTATAAACAAAGAATGAATAATTCATTTGTTGAAACACTGTTTGTGAAATTGGGACAAAGTTTTGAGCTGACGCTTCCTCGATCCTCTCACACATTTCTTGTATACCTAAATCGGTATATATACCATATATATACCTATATATATATATATATATGTCGGAACTCGCGCATGCATACAGATATAGGTATGGAGTAAATATTGGCAAGATGTTCGCGCTGATATCGGCAACGTTCCATATTCCGCCGCATGTGCTCTTGCCTGAACATTCCTTCTTCTCTTTCTCTCTTGCTTCGTTCATGCCACATACTCTAACGTAGATAGAGGTTACGCAGCCTACCCCACCGGAAATACCAATTCCTGTTCGCACAGGTAATGCGAAAGCCACGAAGGTTATCCGAAGTCTTAAAACAACGATTCTTCCTTTCACCTGAGAAAGGAGTGAGCCCGTAAGCCATAAGCCATAAGCCTTAAGCCGTAAGACGTACATACATAGCTGATGTCCCTCGGTCTTGCAGATTGTTATTCTTCCACTTCGTATATGTAGGTACCTATACTTATCAATATGCAAATATTTACATAAAATTTTCATCGTTATCAGGTATATCGTGTGCGTGTATATGTACACAGGTCGAGTCTTCTCCGGAGACCGGAGAGGGTGTGGCCTAAATCGGCGCAGGCTTAGCCTTCCTCTATTCGTACTCATTATTGTCAGGATAATAATCTCTATTAAGGTTACAGATACTTTTATTCCCGAATCTACCTATTATCCCGTGCAATCTATATCAAATCAACAAACAGTCTGATCGCATATTGTATCATGACGATAGTGTAAGGAAAGCAGTGACACTAACAATAAGCCGTGCTATTGTAAATTTGATTTATTGGGCAAGTGTCGCATCGGGTGTATAATGGTCGGCTTCGGATAATAGACGGTACGATCAGATAATAATTAAAACGAACAAAGGTACTTTCGTGCCGTGACAAAGCTGCGTACGTCTTACGCCTATCGCCAATACACAAGTCTAGGGCCCAGTGAACCCGGAGAAGACTCACCATGTATATATGTACTACATACATATAAACATTTTGCAGAAGTTTTCCAATCGAAATACGATAATTATTCGAGTCAGCCGGAGCGAAAGAACAATATCCACATTATCCGTGATCATATTGGTATTTAATAACAATCTTCTGTATGAAAACAGTACCTATAGTATTTACATGGGCAATGAATATATACATATGTGCGTGTGTGTGTGTATATATATATATATATATAGTATAGGTATGCATGCAACGTATAGATATCTAAGATATATTTGCTGACCATATTCAACGCATTCCACTTCTCTCGCAAGTGAATCGATGGAATATTTTATCTCCCAAGATGACATAGCTCTGCTGGTATGTATATACCCACCGCTGACTGTACAGTATATTACTATACAGCCGTACGAATGTATAAAGTGCTGATCGAAGAATTATGATTATCGATGACATACCACTATATACATATATATATATATATATATATATACTATACCAGTGCAGTGTGAGGTAATATATTATTGCTTCACAACACGGGATTTCATTTCCATCGCATCTATATCTGACGCGGATATCGGTTATAGGAGGTACCTACAGCTCGTTCACACTGACATCGTCTCATTGTTTTTCTTCTTCTCCTTCTTCTTCCTTTTTTTTTTTTTTTTTCAATATCCCTTCTTTATTTTGGCATAGGCGAATATAGGTAGAATATTGCTTGCGCGTCGTTTTTCAATTCATGCAAACGGGGCACGGAAAGAAGAAGAAGAAGAAAAGCAACCGAGCAGTTATCGAACGCGAATGAAATCTGAACGGGCTGATCAATCGGTAGGGGATCTTTGTTGTGTGTGTTTTCCCGCTGAAACCTCAGCCATTATGATGAATGACTACCGTCAGATCATTTGGTATAAAGACACTTGGGTTTGAAACTTGATATCTTTGCGGGAAGAGATTGCATATAGCTTTATCAAATACAGTACCTCAGGGAGTTTTGAGCACGGGGTCACGTGGCCGATTCTACAGTTTTTCAGAATCTCGGTCTAATTTTTGTCGCGAAACTTCGAATCGATTTGGGATTTTGTTTTTTCGTTTTTTTCTGTTCTTTTCTGTTTTTTTTTTTTTTTTTTTTTTTTTTTATTTGCCAAATTATTATACAAGTGTCAGGGAGTGCGATCCGGTCGGTTAGGGCGAAATAAATACCGTACGAATTTTGAATATATATTTATTTCGCTGCAAGGTGCAGGGATTTGAGATTATAGTTTACAAATGATTCGATTAATAATTATTATGGTGTTTTTTTTGCGAATCTAGTTGACCGGAGCAGAGCGCACTCTCCGACACCTGTGCAATTATTTTGTGAAAAAATCCAAGTCGATTCGATCTTCCTGCGGAAAAATGAGACCGAAATTCCGAAAAAAATGTGAAATCGGTCACGTGACCCCGCGCTTCAAACTCTTTGCAATGGATACGTGTTGAATTTGGCGTTTGAAAATCGAGAAAATCTCGCTCTTCGTTGGCGAGAAACAAACACAACAGTTTGAAAGAATCGGGCCGAAGTTTGTAACGTTCATGAAAACGGAATTACGCGAAGTTATACCTACACAGATGGAAATTATTCGATACGAAATGATTCGCATTTTTTGTTGATTCTCGAATCGAGAATAATTCGAGGGAAACAAAAAATTGAATACATAGGATGATTTTTTCCGGTATTTTGTACGGTATGGAATTTAATTTCTAATTACTTTCACTAGCATTCAGTTATGTAGAGATATTCTACCATGTGTAACTACTGCGGTTACGCATGTGTATGCAGAGGCTAGAGATTATCCCTTGTCACGGCACAGACTACTGTAATAGATAATCCTGTATCACTGTATATGTGATATAGGTATATACAGATCCTATAAAATATAGTTACGACAGTTGTACCTCTGATCATATATATAGGAGACGGCGAGAAAACAAAAAAAGTGAGAAACAGAGAGGAAATAAGAACTCTGATATTCGCGTCGATTGATAATTAATAATTATAAGTTGTATAGATATGCGATCGTTATTTCGTTTCAATGGGGTACATACAAATGTTTTTTTTTTCTCATATCACTTCGGCTGACGAGGCGTGCAGCTATTTGATTCCTCGCGATAAATACAAATAAAATGAAAATCATTTCCAAGTAGGTATATATAAATGTATATTTTCCTTCATATGTAGGTATATACTTTCTGTATGTTTACATATTATACGCTACAGTCAGCAAATTTTTCTACTGTTTATCTTCCCCTTCCTCTCTCTTTCGCTTTCTTTCCTCGAAGCTTCGTGTTTTTAATTACATATAGGTACATGTAGGTTATGTCGCGAAATATTTCACCTGCATCGTTACCTATAACAGATAGATATATATATACTAACAATAAGTAGTATCTGCTCCGCAGGTGTCGGGCAAAACTGTAAAATAACAAAACAACGCGCGTCAGGGCATTTGATGCCGATGATGCCAATCAATTATATGTCACATATATATGTATACCATGACTAATGGACGGAAGCCCGATAAAATATCGATAAAAGCTTATTCTTATCGGATACTTTGGAAAATAATTTTTATAGTGTAGGTATATGACGAGTATATAGGTATAGGCACGTCCATACATACCTACGGCTACCTAATGCTACTAGTTATACGTAGCTTCATCTAGAATATCGTACTACGATTGTATGCACAGGCTTGGCTTATTAAATTATTATAGGCATACGAACACGGTCTGGCCTCTTTCTTAACACGATGCCCCAGATCTACTTTGACCCAACGTCAGCCAACCTGTGAAAATATCACCTATTTTTATTGATATCGGAAGCTTGTGCTGCATCGTTGAGGCAAAAAAAAAAAAAACCCCCCGTTCATAGCGCGATTCTACATGTAAGGCTGGATACGTTAAACCCGAGATATGCTGGTTTCCTTCGAAGATAACGACGTAGTTTGTATTTTTGTGATTATTTTTGTTTTGCGATTGAGTCCAGTAGACGGGCTGAAATTGCGAAAGATCAAGAAGCAGATGAGCCGGAATTCTAAATTTCGTATAGCTATATGAATTCTAAGGTGTCGGAAAATGAAGAACAGCGAAATTTCCATTTTTCATTTATTACTGAATTGAACGAGTGTTTCATCGAACGTTTTGTGTTCGATGTGTTCGGTATTACGTGTAAAATCGCGCTATGAACGGCTTTTTTTGCTTAACCGATACGCAGGCTCTGATGTTCGCACAGGTTGTGGGGCAGGTCGGGGTAGAGTAGATCTTAGGTTTCGTCTTGCGTCAACTTATCGTAGGTATATCTCGTCATACTATCGTCGCATCCGTTTATCCATATCGCCAAAGTATGAGGGAAATTTGACAAACTATGTATAATCATCGGAAAATCATGAGAAAAGGGCTCAAAGAATTCCGTTTGCCACTTACGTCCATATTTTTGTCCCGTTTCGTTTTTGTTTCGCATTTCTGGAAGAAAAGAAATTTTGTTTGCTCGTTGGACGCAAATTTTTGTTCCCTTTTTTCTTCGTCTCTTTTACGCGAGACTCGAAAATTTGAAAACCTTTTTATAACACCTAGGGACAACGTTCGCAAGATATGATAATTGAATTAATATCAATAAGAATAATAACAACAATAATGATAGTAACAAATAGCAGTCATGGTACGAATGTATGTTTATATATATGTTACATTAATATACATAAGAAACATATGCTGAGATGAGAGAAGAAGATGAAAACGCGAAATAAGAACAAAGGTTAAAGGTTGATACCGCGGAACCGTTAGGAATTCATCCGAGGCGGCATCATCTCATCCCGCATATAGCGAAAATATATATATGTATGAGGTATTTAACGTCTAGCCGCTGCTGCTGCTGCTGCTGAAGCTGAAGCTGGAGCTGGAGCCGAAGCTTATACCGAGAGAGTTTCTTGAAACCTCACGGTCGAAGCGCGCGAATTTCGACTTGCTATTTTCTGATTGGCTGACAAAATGCCAGTCAACGCGCACTAACGTACGTTAACTCCCTAGAACCGGCTGATAGGTGTCAGTTCACGAGAGGGTATGTTCGTTGCTTTGTAACGGACGTGAGACGCATGAGCTGGAGTTAGTTAAAATCAGCGTTGCTCAAATATTAAACTTGAAATGTTTATTAAAAATAAAACAATGCACATCTTTCAAGTTGTGAACGGTGCTAATTATCTCTATCTGCGAAAGATTGTGTTTCCTAACTTTTTCAAGTCAACTCATGGACTTTGAATACCTGACACACAGACCTGACTAGAGATTTTTTATTTATTCGACTTAAGACGATTGTGACAAAAAAATCTATCGTTGTCGAACTTTCAGTGACTAGATTTCTCGATCGACAGAATTTAGTTCATTTTCATTTTCAACATACTCGAAATAACAAAAATAATCATTCTCGTTTAAACAAAAATAGCAGAGGTCACTGATTAATCGCTTCCAATTATTCGATTAATTCGTAATAACCATCAGTAGCACAATCTTCAAGGGCTGCTACTTACGCTACGGCAAACGTAACATAACCTCTCGACATTTCATAGCCAGCTGTCTGCAATAGCAGACGCGATTCGCAATTCAATCATCCTAGTAAGATTTTGACGAAGTTGGCCGCCTGTACAGACTCGGCGCCGGCGCAGTCTGAGCGGGAGGTATCAAGAAACTCTCTCGGTATACGCTTAACCGCGCCACACTTCCAGTTTACCTTCAATATACCTATGTACGTAGGTATACATACATGAAGCATTCTTTTGCATATATTACGTGTATATATATATACATACGTATCATGGTTGCAAACATATATCGCTGTATCCGCGTTTTTGTACCACACACCTACGTAGCGGGTACCTTGGTGGTTAGGTTGTCATCCTTTTCGATTCGTCGTCGATCTCCTCTCTATTCTTTTCATTATCGCGAATCTCTCTGGTATAGTTACGGGTATGACAGGTACAGATTTATATAATAATTCGCCATTCACGAAGATCGAGGGAAAAATATTCTGTTCGCACAAACTTTCGGTATTATATATAGATGAAAAATGTTGGAAAAAGAAAGCAAAGCGTTTGAGATTATTTTGCAGTCCAACGAGATCTAGATGCATACGTGCCTGCACGTACCTGACACATGGATAGGTGTATATATACCGATCAATATAACCGCGCTATTGCTCGAGATACGGAATTGCTACTGTATTCACCGGCGTGTTTTCATCAACCTCTGCGATCGACCTTGAAGTTGGCGTTCTATAAAAGTATGACATTCGAGCTAACTAATCGACCCGCGTAACTTTTACGGAGGGGATCGATGTTACGTAACGCGCACGGTGCACTCTACCTTTCGTAATGGCAGTAGTGAGCAATCGGTGTAGCGGGGCGAGGTGGGGCGAGGCCGGCGCGGCGAGGCGAGTCGCATGCATTACCATACGTATACGTCGACCGACATGCATAATTTGCCCGTTTACACTTTTCTAAGTTGTTATATATATACGTACGCAGCAGCTTCATAGGCGATGCGTCGTCTACGTCCGTTCATGCCTGCCTCTGCGATACAAGGGTTTCGCCAGGACAGGTACATGCAATGAACCCGTTGGATGGTGACTACTCCGAATCACACCGAATTTCGTGTACGAGGCGAGTAGCACGGGCTGCGTAAAGCACGGGCTACGTATACGTATAGGGCGTTAACGTTCCCCGTTTCCGTAACACGGACACAACATACAGGAATAATATTCACGCGTGGGTTTTTGCCCGTGTGATGAATGTGTTGTGTCACGTGTCGAGGCGCTATTGAAAGAACTATTTGCACCCGTTGTTACGTATTGTTGAAAGCATTGTTATCACTAGGGGAAAACGCGATTCGTCGCCGCTTCTACACCGCGCAATCAATCTGAATGGAAGTTCGCGGATTGGATGCAGTATTTTAGCAGATATAGTGGCCAAGGATTTCATCTCTACGAATTGTTGAAAGGTTCTAGATGCGATTGATTTTCGTCGAACCTAACCTATGAACAAACCTAACCTCGTGATTAGACATTCGTGAAAAACTCTTAATTTGCATGAAATTCCAACGAGATGAAATACCTGTCCACTTTTTGCCAAAATACCGCATCCAATCCACGGAGTTTCGTTCTGATCGGCTGGGTCGTGCGGGAATAGCGACGAATCGCGTTTCTGAAGTGATAACAACGATTTTAACCTAGTGAGGCGACAGTGCGTGCAAGTGGGTCTTTAATAGCGTCTTAAGAGGCCATTGAAGTCGCCCCGCCGATGGCAACCTAACCTAGCTCACATAGGGAGCATTAAATTTCCAGCAAATTCTATCAATGCTTTGAAAAATCGAATGGGAAAATCTTCGGCTCTCCGTGTCGCGGTTGACTAGCTCGTAATTGAAAATTTCCCTGTTTGTCAACCGTACCTATAACTCCCGTGTTTTCTTTTAGTTCCTTTAAATTCCGTGCGACTTCGAGTGCGGTCACAATCCAAGACGCTTATTGTACCTATGGCTACACATATCACGCGTGCCTGTATTATATAATACCTCCGCGATTCAGGGGTAGGTATGCAGTGCTGCAAGGCGACGGAAATACAAATAGGTACCGTTGTTGCCTCAATTTATCCAACCACGTAGGTATAGAGGTATAATATTGTCGAACCGAGTGTACTGTATAATGTGGCATAAAATAATAATGCTGAAATTCCTACCCGCTAACGTAATACTTGAAATAGGTATAACTATATATAGGTAATGTATGTATCCTACATATGAGTTTAACGCGCGAACTGCGAATCGAGACATACATTGATTGCGATCAGGTGAATTCGACCGGAGGCTGCACCCGCCGACGCGGTGAAGATACGAGGAACAGTAATTTCACAATATGAAAATTTGACGCACGTGGAGAAAAATTTTTCGGCAGATGAATCAAAAATTCTACACCAATGAGTGCCAAAGAGACACTTGGAGAGAGAAAAACCACCGAAAATCGTTGACCGTATATATATCGTTGAACGAGGTTATATCACATAATATGAATCTGCAACAAATTGTGGTTGGCGTAAAAGTCTACGCTACAAATTTATTCCACATGATCGTGTCACTTGGTACCAGTGCAAAAATTCGCTCCTGAAGAGTGCGAACCACGTGCCATTCCAAATCAGTGGAGTGGATTTTCACTCTTCAGTAGGAAAAGATCGAGCCAAGAAATTTCAACAGCCGATGAAATCCTGAAAAGCGGCTTCCCAGTGTCTCACCAGAAAAAGAATATTCTAATTTTTTCGTAATTTCATGTGGTTCATGGAGATGCCTCTCTTCTAAACAATCGTCGAGACATGTGATACATCTTGATATATGTCAGCTAACTATCTGTGTCTCTGAGGTAGAATTGCCAGACGAATTATCGAAATTTCGGTGAATGAGTCCTATCGAAAGAATCGGAAAAAATATGAATTTTCTACAGCCAGGATTCTTTTTCAGCCGTACTTTTACATTGTATTTCACAAACGACATCAGAAGGAGAACTGATCCTCCGATTTTTTTTCCATTTGATTCATTTCCTTACGTACCGTACGCACGACCCGATCTCGCTCGGCCATGCATGTACTACACAAGTATACGACTGTAAGAATTTCAATTTCAAAAGACCATTTATCATCATTTCTCATTTATATACGTAGTCGTGTATATACTATATATACCCCGTACAAATCGGTGTATCGAATCGCTCCACATAAAAGGAACAATTCTACATAATACGATACGTCTATACAGCCTATTGAATCAGTGAATTTTATCTACATGTGCAGCCTATCTTACACACGAGATTTTGATCAATACCGTACCGATATACACACGGGTATACGTTTCTCGTTGTTGGAGATTGTCGTATGCACGCCTGTACCTATCGATAAAGAATTGCTTCAAATTTGTCTAATGGAACAATTCATTTTTACATACCTATACATAACTGTGGCAGCTATATATAAACTATTTGGCACAATTCGCTTTGAACATATATATACACAATTTGTACACTCTTTTCTCTCTAGATTCTATATTTCTTCTAATTTTTCTCCTTTTTACTTCTTCTCGTTAACCACAGGCTCGCGAGCGTCCCCAATTCCTTGGGACTTTACGGGTCACGAGAAATCAGACTTTGTTCGCTTGACGGTGTATATTTAGCCCTCGTTCACCTTGGGGTAGGTATAAGATCGATATTAGTTCCTTCACTGTTGAATTCAATAGGTCAAACCAGAGTAGAGTATCCAAGGGCGAAACGAGGCTCGAGTTTGTAACGGTAACGCCCGCAACCGCGTATGTACAAGGTGATTCATGTTGAGCGGGACACATTTTGTGGATTGATTCTTTCAGACATTCTGAGACGAGAATTACTTTGTCAAAAGTTCCTGTGACCGACGGTTTTCAAGCTACAGATTTCGCAGGTTTTAGGTTGACCTATCACGGAGTAATTTTACGTGAGCGAGACGCGGCAGGCTCGGATTTGCCAGTGACCAGAGTCTTGGCAGACCAACGTATCAGCGCGCGGTGTGATCGGTAGTTACGTTAGATATTCTCTAACTCGCCAACTCTATTGGTCGCAGGAATTTTTGGCAAAAGTCTTTTCGTTTCAGAATTCCCCGACGAATCTATCCACAAAATGTGTCCCGCTCAGCCTGGATAACCCGGTACATAAATGACGAAAGATAACATCGGCCGAAATGTTGTCGACGAATGAATATCTCGATCATTTTTCGTTTATGATTTCGTTGTGCGTTAGCGTTATAAACTTGTGAATCTCGGTCAATACTAAACAATAACTTACGTTACTACTTGAGAATGTAATGGGTAGATTACAGGAGCATGGAAACCCTGATAATAGAAAACCGAATATACGGTCTACAATTTGAACTGATATGAAAATGCAATGGCATTAAACTTGAAGCTATTTATCTCTGGGGAAAGGCCACGATAAGCATGTTGCCGGTATAAATAGGATAGGAATAATGATGAAGATAGTCTTCTACGGAGCAAACAGGACATCCATCCATCCCCGCGATGCCTCGCGCCCACTCCCTCTTCGCTAACAGTTCTCTTTCTCGTTCTGATTCTCTTACATACATCCGTTCCATGGTCGAACGGATACTACTACAACCATGTATGTACATAAGTACACCGCTGCGCATTAATTGCTTTCCTCTGAAGTTGGCTACCCTCGTGGCAAGTCGCTCCGAGGGTAAAGCAGAGACCAATCAGCGAAACGTATTTATGAATTCATTCAAATGCATCGCTCTGATTGGTCTCCGCTTTACCCTTCGAGCAACTCGCCGCGAGCGTGGCTCATTTCAGAGGGAAACCATTAATGCGCGGGAGTGTACATGCCTTTTACTTTGAAACTTTTAAGCTCTATCACGTTTGCGGTACATGTTTCACAAACTATCTATTCATTTGATCACTCTATTCTAGATTCTTTTCGACCAGGAGTTGACCAAAAAGTGGAATAACAAATATATCAATTTCTATGTATTATTCAGGGGGATTCCAAAAATTTCTGGGACCGTTATAGTTTCCGAGATCCAGGAGATTCGAGTTGACCAATCAATCATCGAGCTCGCGTTAGTGAGATAGGGCAGACATACAGAGTTGCGCGAGCGTGCCTTATCTCGAACACGTGCTACGAGCTCGATGATATTGATCGATTTGAATATCTTGTGTAGCTCAGAAACTGCAATGTGGAGGTAATGCGGTCCCTCGATTTTTTGGATAAAGATACTTTCAAGCTCGGAATTTCTCGCCGATTCTTGTATTTTAACTTTTCAACAGTCAGTGCCGAATCATCCTGTATAAATAAAATCGACATCTCGTTACGCGCGAAGACCCGAGCTTAATCTATGTGTCTATAACATTGGCAGCACGCAGCTTCCTATCAATTCGTGAGTCATCTCCCTAGCCTCTGTACCAAACATTTCACACAACGATCACTGACTGACGATTATAAAATTGTGTGTTTGTGACTGTCATTCTTTCCACGCCTGTGATATATCATATTATCATTGTGAAAATTGTTTATATTATACTGGACAGATATAAATAATGACTTGAAAGAAAAAAAAATTTGAATGTGATAGTTGAACCAAGACGCCCACAAGCGGCCGTCTTTCGAATAGTTTCCTCCGAGGCTTCACAGCATCAAGTTCATTATAATTATACTTGTCATTCGATTCATTTGAGGTGCTGCTTTCGCCGAACGACTGACTCGCGAAATTTCTGATGTCTCGAGACAGAGTGACTGCTACTTGGGAAAAACCTGGAAATCTCAGGGAATTTTTTATTGATTCAGGGAATTTTATCCACAAGTGAAGAAATTTCTTGCAACGTTCGTCAAATAACCAGTTTTTGCAGAAAAAACGTGAATGAGTTTGCCCGGGTCGCGCCGACCGCAGTGATACTCGAATCTGGTTGAAATATGGTATGAAAAATAAACAACATCCATGTTTTCAGGAGTTGTTTAGCATTGTTTGGGTACTCTGTAATGGGAAATGGTTACTCCGACATAGGTAGGTACCTGGACAATTATGGAACGAGACAAGGAATTTTGGTGTCAGGTTTCAGTAGACGTTCCGCGTGAACGCAGAAGAAAAAATACATCCGTTCATACGTACGAAATTTTGGGATCGATTGTCGGGAATACGAGCGGAATGAACGATCTTGAAAATCCATATTTGTGACGTTTCGTGGTACGTGAGGATACAGCCGAGCACGCTTACGTCTGTTTCAATCGGACAATTAATACATCGAACGACTTACCACTAACACAGAAAACGAACTATACATCGCAAAGATATTGAGAATTCGCAATATTCTATGAAAGTAGTTGGTCATCGAATTCAGTAGAAAGATATACCTATGTGAGATTCAAGAGCGATTTTATATCATAGAGCTTGGAGTGTCCGTTTAATGTACATTTTGCAAATGAGCACACATTGTACACCGTAGGGTGTCATTTCGACATAAGGCCGAAATTCATAACCGTGCCTATGCCTATTTCACGCAACGAAATCACGAAAATGATGAAATTTTTTCCATTAAGAAAAATCGGAATTCATTTCGCTGCCTTCGTGCTGCAGAGATTATTGGAAGCGAGTTCCGAAGCCTGGTAAAAAAAAAAGAAAAAAAAAAACAATATGAATACAAACAAGAGAAGGAAAAAATCCGCGTTATTACACATTCATTGCAATAATATCTCTAACAAACGTGAAAGCCTGACGTGGACATCCGTTATCGGTTATACCACTGTGTACGGGCATGCCTTCCTCGATGATGATAAGAATTAGGAATCATAGCAGATACTTCTACTGTAGAGACGAAATCGATCCCCGATCTCGCATGTCGAAAGTAGTTTACCCGATCGCCGGACTATAATGATATTGAAAATGGATACGTACACAACTAGCCCCGGATTAAGCTCTACCTACCTTATCTATCTACTCGTTGGCACAAAAGCTGGACATTCAGGCAATAATTTCGTGAGGAAAATTTCCCGCAGATCCGCGCTATGCCCTCGTTACTAGATATCGGTAAATTCGTTACAGTAATTCGTTCTGAAACTGTTTCTAGTCACGCTGGTACGTATGCGCCTACGTAGTACGTACATCCGTAGGTATCTAATTTCCACCGTACATCCGTACATGGAGTGGAATTTCGAAAAATTGCTGCATGAAATTTGGCTGTGCAAAGTAATGGAATGTCATGTGTGGCAACGTTCATAACGAAGCGGATCCCGGAGTCAGAATTCCGAAGCCGTGCGATCTAGCTACACCTGCATTTCAATTACTGAAAAGAAGTACCTAACTTACCGGCGCGGTTTGTTGGATAGATTTTCATACTGATTACCTACCTACCCCACCCTACTCTACCCCTTTCTCTATTCCACTTCATGCGCGTTCCGGCGACAGACAATGCGCCAGACTTCTCGTCATACACTGCACGCGGAGAGCGTGTGTGCAGGTCGTTATTTTAAGGGGACAGAATGCATTCGTGGGTGGTATTGAAATCTCACGTGTCATATCATACGACACCGGAGGATGCGGGCATCCTTTTCTTTCTCTATTCATTATTTCACGAGCGGATGATAATGTCTGTCACAGGGTAAGGGTGGGCACTCGCAACGCTGTGTTGGGATCTAGTTGATGGGCGACTCCGGTGAAACTTGAAACTTTTGACGTTATTTGAAATTTGAAAATCCGTCCGGATCTTGGCAGTGCTGTTCGACTAGCTGCGTGAATATCACCCTAATGTGGAAAAATTGGATAAGAAATGCAGGGGGGAGTATTACCATCATCGGTGGGCACTACTGCCGCACATATCAATGGTTTTGCTCTGAAGTTGGCTACGTTCGTGGCAACCGGCAAGTCGCTCCAGTGGTAAAGCAGAGACCAATCAGCCCGACGTATTTTTCGAATTTGTTTCAATACATTGCGCTGATTGGTCTTTGCTTTGAATAACCTCGGAACAACTCATCGCACGAGAGTGGCCGACTTCAGAGCGGTGGAAAATTGAGAAATTGATAATGCTCCGGGCGTCACAACGAGAAAACAGATTCAGAATCCATTTTTCTTTCCCTCTTCCCCCCCCCCCCCCCCCCCCCCCCCATTTTAACGAAAATCTTCTCCCCCGTCAATCGGATTCTTGATTCTTTTGAAAGACAACTTCTCCATCTCTCGTTCAATCTCCAATACCTGATTGAGATATTTTTTGCTTCGAAACCGCACTACGATTTCGAAGATCAAAGATAAAATACCGAATTTCCAAAATATCTGTTTCTCTCTGGAGTTCTTCCCTCCTGGAGACTAACTATCGGACATATTGAACTCCCACATCAAACATCTCTGCGTCTTTATGATATGCGTGCAGAGCTGATGGACCTCTCCAAATCAGTATAACCCATGCATGCGTTCGAACACACCGCATTTAACATACCTACATACAATGTATGTAGAATAGGTATAGGTATCGGTATGTATATACATACGCACGGTAGCGTGTGCTGCCCGTAATATATACGGCTACTTATGAGCCAGAGATTTATGTGCAACACGACGCTTCAGTGGCTGGAGCTAACGTAAAGTATCGGTACGTACGTATACATGCATTATATACGCTTAGGCGGTAGTATTTCATCGAATTTGAACATCGTTGACCTCAATAATTGTTATACCATCCGAGGCAATCTGCTATTACGAGTCAGTGATACACCAGTCACGTGTACAGGTTATACATATATATCGTATATATACATATATATCTGTAAGCGTTTACTCGATAATTGGCTCGTGTGAAATTTTTCCAATCCGATAAGGCGATCTGTTATTTCTAATTACAATCAATTATATAATCGATAGGTATAATTAGTCCAATATGCGATAGGCGGTAATTATTATATCGGCTCGGAAATAGTGGCATCAGAAAAACTGGTGTTGGTGATACGATTTTTTAATTTAATTTTGTCGCGTGTACTTATGTCACATATTCGGAATGAAATTTCATTCGATTTGTGTACAATTTTGCTAAAAACGTTCAATCAAAGTCGAGGCTTGTAGCACGCCCCAATAAGCCCATGAGAAATAGAGTAACACGTTCGTTGATATATTCGCACGTATGTACGAAGCGTGCGAACAAATGAAATATGTGTTCAAACTTCGATATGAAAAAAAAATAATTTGGCACTTGCCACGATTTCCGTTTTTTTTTTTTCCCCCTCTTTCTTTTCTCGTTTTCTTCTTCTTGAAAATAAAAAAAAAAAAAAACGTTATCTTACCACTTCATTTTGCATATATACATTATACATAAATGAAAAGATAGAATCATCTTTTAATTCAATTCTTATTTCGTTAGATAAGGACGAACCGTCTCTCGCGCTCGTTCGGTCCTTCTTACCATTTCCGTCTGTCCCTTTTCTTTTTTCTCCTTTTTTTTTCTGCTTTGTGGAGGGACATAATTGAAGATAAGAAGAAGATATTACGTAAGATATCCAAGGCTTGTATCTAATCTCTCCTAATACCCGTGGGCTATACATTTTTACGCAATTAACGATAAATGAGTAAGAGTACTTTTGTTTAAATCTCAGATTGCCGAAGTAGGAAATTATCTTCACAATTAGTCAAATCGTATCCTGATCGTATCGATCGAAGCGAAAAGATATCTAAAAACAAACTCGGAAGAATATATCATGTAGCGCATGTGGAGGTACCTATATGTATGGGTATACCATTCGAGATTCCGAATCATGGAACGCGCGTCGTACTACCTTTTACTATCACGCAAAAAATCGAACAACAACGCGTACAGTGTTTTCCATTCTTTCTTTTTCTTTTTCTTTTTTCTTTCTTCAAAAAACCTGCCGACGACGCTATGTGATGTCTATAGGTGTACACCGCATATATATATATATATATATATATATATATATATATATATATATATATATCAGTGGTAGAGACAGAGAGTTATAGAAAGCGACGCTACGTTGCTACCTTCCACAGGCATGAAACAAAAAAAAAGAGGGAAAAACGAAAATTGTATGAAACCGATTGAATTGAATGACTAAAACACAGCTGATGGATGGAAACCGTAAAATGCATAACGATGAAAAAGTTAAGGTGCTAATATGAAGACCCATTCGCAACCATATATCGTTACTTATTGTTGAGAGCGTTGTTATCACTTCGGAAACGGGATTCGTCGCCATTCCGTACCTACACCACTCAACCGAACTGAATCAAAACTTTGCGGATGAATGCAGTATTTCGGCAGAAAGCGGCTGAGTACGTCATCGCTACGAATCGTTGAAAGGTTCTATCGGAAATTCGAATTTGTTCAATCGAATCTACAAATAAAGCTAACCTAACAAATAGAAATTCAAGAAAAACTCTGAATTCCCTCGTAATTTTAGCGAGATTGAATAGGTACATACCTGCTTCAGCCGTTTTCTGGCAAGATACCGCATCCCGTACACAAATTTCCATTCGGATTGGCGCGACGCATCGTGTTTCCGAAGCGACGACAGTGACGACAGTGCATTAAAGAATAACTAACAACGGGTGCAAATGGGTGTTCGATGGCACCTTAAAAAACAGAAGCTGGTTTATCGGCATTTCTTTCGTAAAGCGATACCCACATCACGCGCGTTCGCGGTTCTTGCCGAATTTCAATGGATTCAGTTACATGCATTTTCGTTAGAAGTGAGGAGAAATTCTCTGCAAAAGTGACACCATTCCGTTTATTTTTCTCTCTCTTCTCATTTGTTTGTCCCTCCTCACTCATTACCGGGCTCAATTTTCTTCTAGTTGTTGTTATTGCTGATTTATCTGTACGCGACGATAAAATTCAAAGGTATTCTTACATTCAGGCTATACCGCGTATATCGGGATCCTTCGTCGTTCAGGGTGGCCTTCTGAACTTCTGATTCTGAAGAAGGCAATACCACGCCATCAACCATTTTCCCTTGTAAGGGAAGTAGACGTCAGTATCTGACCGTCAGCATCTTTTATCGTTAGCGCCCTACCGTCTTATAACCCTTGGTGGTCGTACAATAGATGCCGCACGTATGCGCTACGTACGTTTCTAACTACGGCCGCGGTTCCGGAGCACCGAGGATATTCACGTCGAACTTTTTCACAGCCGTTTTTTTTTTTTTTTTTTTGTTCTCCTTCTTCATTCCCATTCATTATCCCTCTTTCCTCGTGAAACAAAAAAGTGTCGTAGTAGGTATTCGAACGAAATAGCCACACCGAATCAATTTCGTTTCTTATGTATATACATACATATATACCTATATCTGTATAATAGTACGAGGTGCTGTAGATTTATACAATTTCAATTTTCATAACGGTACAAATAATTTATTTATATAATACATTTTCAAATAAAATTAACAGATGCTGACCTGTGCACAGCTGCTGCTGCAGTGAGAAAATATCTCTTCTAAGCACAGCTGTATATGCTACGAGCGTACGTCTATTTAATTATACATGGATACATGTACGTACGTGTGTATATCGAAATTCTCAATGGTTTTATCGTATTTACGTACCACCGTTTCTACGATTTTCTTTCAGAATTGGTAAAAAAAAAAAAAAAAGAGAGGCACTGAAAATTACAGACCACATTCGTTTCATTTTCTCGTTCTTGTTTTTCTTTTCTGTTTTTTTTTTTTTTTTTTGTTTTTGCGGCAAATTCTATCACGATATGATAACTGCGATGCAGCAGTTAGAGGCTAGGCATGTGGATTGTGGGTAAAGTATAACGTAAAGCAATCGGGAGTACAAGGAATGGTAATAAAAAACGGTGTAATAATACAACAACGGGCATTATTATATACAGGTGAAGTAAAGTATGTAACCAACTGTGGCAACATATCGGGCATTATAGTTTGAAGAAAAATTTCATAGTCCCCTATACCCACCTACCGCAGTAGCAAACAAACCTGCGATGGTGGTACAGCCACAACCGAACAAAAAAATAACACTGATCTAATAATGTGTGTAATAAGTGAAAATGGATATCCTTGCGTAGGTTTATAGTATATTAACAGTTACGATAGAGGTGTCCCGCAGCTGAATAATTTTTATTTGAAATTACTGGATTGGATGCAGTGTTCTGGCAAAAATGGCTGAGTATTTCATCGCTACTAATTGTTGAAAAGTTCTATTACAAATTCAAAGTTGGCCAATCTAACCTCCAAACTAATGTGATCTTACAATTAAAGAATTCCAGAAAAGCTCGGATTTTCGTCGACATTTTAGATGGATGAAATACTTCGCCACTTTCTGCCGGAATACTTCATCCGATCCGCAATGTTTCATTCAGATCGGTTGTGTCGTGGAGGTGTGACGATGAATCGCGTTTCCGAAGTGATAACAATGCTTTTAGAAATGAGTTACGATCGTTGCGAGTGGGACTCGAATGGACAGCACCTCAACTTGAGGACACTGGAGACTGTTATATAGTTTATTGCGCTGGAATGCTTTGTAACCGTCAAGCGGATTCGGGGATATCGACGATTTCTGTATTATCTATCGGCGCTTCGGCATTGCGAGGTTAGATTTTGTCGATAATAAAGAAATTGTCGATATCTCTGAGCCCATCTAGTGGACACAGATTTTCTAATATCGCTACCGGTTTCAACGATTCGTCGGTCAACAATGCGTTGACTTATTATCATATTGACTAATTCAATTATGATTCGCCTACGATTAGATCATTTGGAACTGTTAGAAGAATTATTCAATTGCGATGTTAATTAAGTTACGCTCTCGAGGTGCTATTAAAGACGCGTGAAGTCCTCCGTTGCTACAGATTGTTGAATTCGTTGTTACACATGCATCGTTGAACGCTTTGAGCCTTTGACGAGAATTCAGAGACGCCACTGGCAATCTCTAACCTAGCTAACATAGGGAATATTCCCTTTTCATCCAACCCGATCGATGTTTCGGAAAAGTGAAATACTTGGCCACCTTCTGCCATCATGCCCGACAAATTCTCGAGGTTTCGTCAGAATCGATCGAATCGTTTGCGGTAAATGATGATTCTCGTTTTCGAAACGGTTTCCGTACATTTAGGATCGCGAGGCCGAATTCCCCTCAATAGCACGTTAATGATGCAGTATAATGAAACTAGCGATTCTGAAACAATTATGCCGCCAATGAAATACATAACGAGATGTATATCTTCTGTTGATCGTTGCTTTCCTCATTCGTTATGCTTCGTTAAATCTAGCATTCTACTACTGTGTATCTAAAATGCTAGTTCCCGCACCCGACTCTATAGTGCTGTATCGAGTATGATATCCGCGTCATTGTTGATTTTCATTTTCTCAACTTGCGGCAATTCGGTTGCGGTTCACCAGCGTTTCGTATACGCATCTTCACAATAACGTGGAAAAACGGGTAGGTAGTCAGTGAATTTTGAAAACGAAATGACTGAATTTTCATTGTTGTTGCACAAAACGCCCATTTCTCATCCGCATTCCAATTCATTTTCTCCGAAAGCAATGTGAATTTATACGAAATTCCAGAAAAATTGATCGTTACGCGTGTGTCCCGATCTACGTGCTGCGAATTAACGGCTAAAAACCGTAATTTTTTTTTTTTTGTGCAAACAGAAATTCTTCAAGTTACGTATTCATTTCAACATGTCTGAACATTTCCTATCCCCGCGGTGGAATGAGTACCTACTCTACCAGGAGAAATCACGGGGTTTCAGATTGTAAAAATCGTGACTTGTCACGCGTCTAGCAGTAAATCTGTGACGCTCGTATTTTCTCTGCTGCTTCCAACGTAACGCTTTCAAAATGATTATTATTCTGCCCACGTTTTCGGGACCTTTTTTGCAAAAATATGTCCAGTATCTTTTGAAAATCGAAATAGGTACGTTGGTCGGTGCTGTTTTTGTATTCTTCGCACTTCTCATGAGCTGCAAGCCCTGTTCGGAACGGGAGCACGTAATAACAGTAAGTGAAAGAAAGAGAGTTTTACAGATGATTGTGAGAACGAATGTCTCTGAGGAGGAGAAAATGGTGTTCTTGAACTACTACGACATCCGCGAGCAGCGATACTAACACGTATACGGAGTTTGTGGTCCTCCGCGTTTATTTATGATCATGTATAATTAAGACGGCAGACAGCGGCACGTCGCGTCGCGACGCGTCCTGCCGTTTAATTCAACTGCTAGCGTCTCCTAACCGTTTATTCATTAATTCTTATTCACTTTTACTACATACCTCGCGTATGCTGAGAAAACTTTATGGACTGAATACGAGATAACTTCAGAGCGTGAAGCTATACTCGTATATACCACTCATATTTCACGCAACTTGGGTTAGCCTCGCTTGTCTTGACAATTATCAAGGCGAACACGTACGACTGACGCGAAAAAAAGGTAATCCCGCAAGACTGTTTATGCAATGCCGAACTAATAGAGCCCAAAATATGTGTGCTTCGTCCAGCAATAGTGACGTATTCTTCATCTCCGTGATCATTGACGTTTAGCCAGCTTTAAGGTGCTACCGAAGACTCACGGCATTCAACAATGGGCAACAATGCATTCGACAATGTGTAATAATGGGGGATTTCATGCGTCTTTATTAGTACCTTAACGGCTGTTGTAATTACAGGGATCAAATATACGGCATACTTGTTCTTGCATGAAACGTCCTATTCGTCATTATTTTTGTTCGGCATTGCACATACAGACTCGCGCCTACGACAGCCTTTTTTCATCGGGTCAGTTATTATGCACACGCTTCGATAATTGTCGAAACGAGTGTCACGTGTTGTCTCGTATATAATAATCGATCCTCTGCGCAAATTCTGTGTAGGTACACGAAGAAAGAGGAATGGTCGCTAAACGAGGCTGACGAACGCGCGTGAGCTTGCAAATCTTTCATACGCGCGTCCTGCGGTAAGTTTCGGAAACGATACCGAGCGCGCCTTATCAATTATCCACCGTTTTTTCGGTTTCATACTTGTTCGTATTTCAATGCACTCGTGGAATGCTAAGCAGCAAGATAACGATTATCCGCAACATTCCAATACCAGCTCTTTTATACTTGCCGCGGAAACTTATGTACCTAATCGAAAGTGAACGTAATATATATGAAATAAATGAACGAAATCATCGATCAATTGATTATTGGTCGTTTATGATCAGATGACAGGAAATAATGCTATCTCGAAGCACACGCGCGTGCCGATCTGCCTTAAGTAAAAAATCGTCCGATCCTGTATTGCGGTGATTTTGACTATGCCTATATGTAATACCTACGTATGTAGGTCTACGAACTCTCTCATTGTCAGTTCGTTCATTATTTCGTTCATTTCGTCCATTATTTCGTTCATTTCGTCGTAATTCGTTCCTTGGCTGTGGGGTACGTCGCGATGTCGTGCTCAGCTGCGACCGACCGACCGGCCGCAGCGCGGCGAGCCGAGCCTCCGGCATATAGAACCGGTCTGTCTTACGAGTCGGGAGAGCGCCAACCTGTGCGTTGATGTCCGATAAAGATAGGCCTTTCGTCGCTCACATCTGGGTATACGGCGTCGTATATATACATAAGTCAGTATACGGATGTATGTATATATGTGCATACAAGACCCCGACCTTCGTGGGAACTCGCGGCCGCGATATGTAGGAAACTGGAATTACGCCATATAGATGTGAACTTTATTTCGTTTTCATTTTACTCTTTCTCATACTCTTCCTATTTTTTTTCCCATTCTCCGTTTTCTATTTACTTTTTTTCACCTCTCGGTCATGTATAGGCTCGATTTGCGTTGGATTCGTAATTTTCTATTTTCGGCCAGTGCGATCGCGGCACAATCAGGTATTCATTCGGACTGTAAATTATAAGCGGAAGATGGCTCGAGTGTGAAAAAAAGATCGAAGGATGTAAAATTGTATGAATCATAGAGGCGAGAATTTCAGAGGAACGTGGATTCGTCGCGTGATTCGTTATTTGGATAAGATAATGCGTTGGGAGCTTGACGCGAAATACAATCACGTTGTGTAATTATACCTGCAGCGAATTTGACGGTAAGAAAATTCAAAAAAAATATATGTTCTACATAGATATCAACGGATATATATAGCTATCTGTATCTGTCTACATTTATTGCACCTTTTCGGAGGTCATCTTCAACCGCAGAATTCGTTTACATCACTTCATCTCTCGCGGTCTCGTGCTCCACGTATACATAGTGTCGTAATGAAAGCGAGGGGCTATTCACTCGGCAATTTGGGGAGAAATCGTTGTGACGATTTCCGATGATCTACGGAAATCGCCAGTTCGCGGCAATTATGATCGTTGAAAATAAATTTCGGAGCATCACAGAATCCAGAGGAAATCGAAGGAATTCACAAGAAATTCTCTGTATTCTGGATTCCGGGGTATTCGGATTACGGTGATTTTCAAATGATTTTTCGTTGATTTCTTCGTAATTTCTTTCGTCGGCTTTCTCAACGATTCCTCGAGCGAGCCTCCTGAGTGGCAGAGATTCATTCGTAATTACGGTGGCCCGCTGCTATAGTATTTGACTCACATGTGTCGGAGTGTACCTAACCCCTGCAGAAATTCCTACCAACAAACAATGGTGAAAATATTTCCGGACATCCTACTCTTTCTCTTCCTCCTCCTCCTCCTCCTCCTCCTCCTCCTCCTCCTCCCCCTCCTACTCCTCTTCATCCTCATCCTCATCCTCCCGGGCGCTGATACATGTGTACACGTACGTACTATACCTAACAGTTATTTATAAAGCGAGAGGGACCAGACGAGGTCTGTATACGGAGAGTGAAATGTAAGAATTTGTTCATTATTAATACTAATTTATGCAAAATATCATTTACCCGCTGCTACAGGTAGTAGATGTAATGTTTCTCCTCCACTTACCGCGGAAATGAATATTTCATACGTACACATATACTCGCAATACAAACCGGAATGTGTACCTATCATTATGATTTTGAAAATTGTGAAATGACCGTGTATCCCTTGCGATGAAAAGTTGAAACGATTGAATTGGAGGCTGCGCGGCCGCTTGAGCACATCGGAACAAAATCACAAACAAATAATATCGCCGGAGATTTTTTCGTTATCGAATGAATATCTTGATTTGCTGGTCATTTTGGCAACCGGCCCCGACACGCCCGAGGCCGCAAATGACGAAAAAATACAGATTTTGATTCCTTGAAAAACTTTCGCCGATTGGTATTATTTTTCCTGAATTTCTTCCACTGACGTTACGAACTTCAGCCTCATGAAATTGGAGGGCGGACCCTTTGCTTCAACTTCAAAAGTTAATTTTGAAGATTTTATTTTTGGACTTTCTGTACCTACAGGGCTGGAATAATCCAACATGCATGCACCTCCTTACGACGTCCTCGCTCAATCACTTAGTCACTATAACTCATTCTGCGCTCGTGCTTTTTCTACTTTGAGAAAATAACATCAACTCTCGATTGAAGACCACGTAGATATAGTATAAACGAGAGATAATACAAACACTAGAGATTAGATACGTATAATTAGATACTGACGTGCTGACGCGCGTGTTTTTCCATTACACTACTTAATTGGCCATTGGAGCCATTGCCGCGCCGACGGTAACCTAACCTAGCTAACACAGGGAATATTCATTTTTCATCGAATGCCATCAATGTTTTGCAAAAGTAGAATACTTCGCCGCTTACTGCCATCATACTCAATGAATGCGCAAAGTTTCGTCAAAATCGATCGGGTTGTTTGCCAAAATTTACCATTCTCGTTTTCCAAACGGGTTTCTGTACGATTAAGACATGGCGGATCTTGTCACACCTGAATATACGTATCAGTCAGTTAGGTATAGGTATACTTTTGATATGACACATACTACTGTATACCTAAGTACCTGCGATCCACCAAGCTCCATCACTTGATACCTTTTTGTTGTTATTTTCTACTTTCAGGTGAGTATAGCTTCGCAGCAATTTTTGTCTTCTTCTTCCGCCACTACTTCGAGCTTCTGATGTATACTGTAACTGGTACCTGTGTACTTTATACTACCTGCACTGTGCCTATGATCGATATGTAATATACATATCTACCCAGTAAGTAAGGTAAGTTAATTGTAAGTCGGCTTTCTTTTTTGATACCTCCCCCGCCCCTCTTATCTCCCACGTGCCAGGAACGACAAATTTTCGACAAATTTTTTTCGCAATATGCTATATGAGTATACCTACTTGAAAATTTCAAAAACACGCATGAATCGAATGCGAACATCGAATAATCATCAATCGATACGATTATCTATTCTTCGTAAACGGTACAATATATTACACTCGTAATAAAAGTATGATGAACGGATGGAAAGCAGACGCGATAGCGGCGAGGATAGGTCCGTCGAGTGGTTACGTCGTTTATCACATCTTCTTTAACACTCTTTGGGCGCTCTTGTGTAAAATATGTATATATATAGACGTACCCTGCTAGGTATAATGCGCACACTACCGTCTCGAGACTCTTTCATTTATTCATGCTTCGCCTTTGCGGTTTCTTGGCTTTTAAATATTCACAAAATATACTCTGCGACTAGTCTGTTTATTGAAAGCTTTCATAAATTTCATACTCAAAAGTTTGGCCACCTGTTAGTTTATGGGTGGAACAAAAATGAATTTCGTTTGAAATTCTGTTCATCATATACTTCGGAGCCGGCGGTCAAATTATTTCCGTTGGTCAGGTGAAACCGATTTGCTCCTGAATCGAAGTCGAATCGAAAAATTGGGCCTAAGTCACTCGCAGATATTCGAACTTTTGAGCAAAAATTTGATTATAATTTATTCTACCGTAAAACTGTTATTATACAGTTCTCCAAAAACTGGCTATACCACTTTTGAAGAATTCATAATATACAGGCGTTCCGTATCAAACAGTCTGCAGAATATAACAGCGGATTCCTTCTTCTTCTTATTCTTCTTCTTTTTCTCTAATGGTTATAGCCCCATTGTGCGCAGTGCAGGAGGCAAGTACCGAAACCCGGCGGGTTCCTCGTGAAATTTCAGACGAAAGTCTCCTTATCGGAAATTGTCAGGACAGAACCGTTCGGCCGTGAGAGTCCATTTGAAGTCGGCCAATCCAGGAGCTTGTGCGAGCCTAGGCCAGTGCCGCAACAACAAGAAGACGGCTGGCTCCGCGCGGATACAAACCGTTTACAGCGCGGGGGCGCCTGTTCGTCGATGCGTTGCGTAAAGGGCGGCCAGCTTCCTCTTGTCACGGCACTGGCCTAGGCTCGGATAAGCTCTTGGATTGGACGACTCCGAACGGCTCCCACGACCGAACGGTTCTACCCTGAGAATTTTCGATAACGAGACTTTCGTGTGAAATTCCACGAGGAATCCTCTGTTATTCTGCAGAGCGTTTGATGGGGAACACCCCGTATATATAGGCAGTCGGAAAGTTTATTTCGAATGATTTCCGATAATCATATATCGATTAGAAATTTGATCGATCCGTTTCTCTCTCCGGCAAAATATTCGCAACGATCGCCGTTCGGAATGAAATTCGAATTTTCGTCGCAGTTTATAGCACGAAATATACAGATGTACCTATCGATCGACGTGGCTCAACCGTCACTGATGTATATATACAGGTATAAGTTATGGGCAGGTACTACATACGTGATTTCGTGTCAAATGGAGAATTTCTCTTTTCTGAAATCTTGAAACTGAAAAGAAACTCAATTACATTACACTCCCGCTTCAGCTGCGTCATAACGCTGCGTCTATTCCTCGCGCATAGGCCACATAGACTTTCAGGTATATAACGAATTCGGGACACTCTTCCACCCCGAATATCATGCCTACCTATACTATACTTAAATATCCGTCAAAGAAGAAAAAGAAGACGAGGAAAGAAAATACATGACCGTCGTAGGTATATACATACTTCCTAATTAACCGAATCAGGCCAAGTTTGCATATGTGATAAACTAAACTGGCTCAACTCACTCACTCATTCGCCAGTCGCCGCAGTGCGTTGAAATTATACACGATATACCTATATACGTACCTGCCTGCTTAATGTCGTTCATTGAACACGCTGAGCATAATATAGGTATGTCGTTCGTGGTTTCTGCATGAAAGAAGAAGATGAGAGTATATTTTCAGGTCATCGAATAATGATTTTCAGCAGCGCGAAGGTACCTATATACGCGTGCGGATAAACTGCTGCAGCAAGGGAATTGCGGGAATTGAACGAGGCGAAGAAACGAATGGAAAATGAAAAAAGATAAACTTCCTTGTCGTCCAATTGAATTTGTGTTCCGCAGCGAATATTAACGGCATTAAAATCAGCTTTATGAGGCTTCCTTTCACTCGTCGCGTGACTCGCGTCGTAACCGCCCACTTACTCAGCCACCTAGCTCATCTATTCACTGACCCTCGAACTCTTGCTCCCTTCTCCGATAAACCCTCAAACCCTTCTATATGCTGCGCGATACTCCACTTTAAAGAACCTTATTCTATACAGGGTGAGTCTGTTCGAAGGTCTGAAACGGGTGGGACTTAGTTATGGTAAAAATACGCCTATTCAGCCATTTCGAATATCTACGGTACATTTTTAGGTAATGTGAAGTCTTCGAACCTCGTTCTGCACATCCCCACCACGTTTCGAAATAGCCTGCGTAACAGCGTAACGGTCTGTATAGGAGGCGTGCCTTTCCCGCAAGTAAGTCCAACCCATTTTAGACCTTTGAACAGACTCACCCTGTATACAGGCTTCCGCGCTTCACGCCGACATAGGTACTACATTTGGTATCTGGGTGGAAACTAAAACTGTAGGTATACCTAGATGTTTCTCTCGACTCAGATCGATCAACTTGTGAACATCTTTACGCCCATTGATAGCCATGATTCCAACAAGTAGTGTGGTGTAGCTTAGAAAATGCAGACTCGATTGGTACGAGTTTTGTAGAATGTTTCTTCTTCTTGCTCCTCTTCGCGTGGCTGAAGTTTGTAACCTCAACGAGATATAGAGAAATGACGAAATAGTCATTTTTGTTACACCTGCACGCAAAGCTTTCGTTTGCGTATACCGGTTACAGGTAGGTACCTATCAAAAATTGTTTATTCCGGTAGGTACTATATGCGCGAGAGCGGCGTGTAAAAATCTCTAGCGGTGTGCAAAATTTCTAACGGTGTGTAAAATCTCTACAGCGATGCGCGAAACGTTTTCACTGGTATACGCAAACGCCTCATTCGCTACTGCAGCCGCCATCTGACATTTCATTGAGGTAGTTGGCCAGTCTGTTGTTTAATCGGCGTTGACATCGCGTCCAATTTTTATGATTCGCGGGGCTTTGCAATGCGGGGTAACAAAAAATAGCGTTCGATACACGAGGCAAAAAGCTCGGAATGCACACTATTCGAGGTTACACTTCTAGTTTGCGAACCGCCCGTTTTGCCTCTCGTATCGAAATACCTATATTATTTCGATACTAGCGCGTAAAATAGGTTTTTACACACCGAGTGTCGCATTCAATCGAACGAGGGTGGAAAATCTTACGCGCGTGTATCGAACAATATTTTTCGTCATTATATGCGTGAAACGCAATTTTATACGCGCGAGTTTGCGGGCGTCGGATCGCTTTTATACGGTATACCTACCGGGTTCGGTGCGTGAAATAAATATCCGCTGGTTCGCGTCTCCGAAATGTCGCGAGGAACGCGCGAAGTGTAAGGAAAGAAATTTTGCGGATGAAAAAAACCGTTTTTTTTCTTCTTTTTCTTCGCCATCCGCAAAATTTCGGCCACTTCGCGCATTTCCCGCGACGTTTCGGTGTCGGAACGGCTGATATTCGTTTTTCGTCGTTGTTATCCCTCGACTTCATAAAGCTCAGCCTCTTTCGTCTTTTTCTGTTCCTCTACGAGTAGAAAAAAAAAACAAAAGATCTCAAACCAGAACAAGGCTTACTTTACTTCCCGTGCGGCGAAACAATCATTGAATTCCATCAGAATAGGTAGAAGACACATAATATATATAGTATGATATCTACCGTAAGAGTGGAAGGCGGAATTTAGGTACAGTGGTCACCGGATGTTGCACACGGTGCAGCTACATCCTTCATCTGCGTTACTATACATACTATATATAGGTATAGTAAAAGGCATTCATATCTACCTATATATATATATACTATATATATACGTATGTATGCATAGGATATAATCCACTGCGATTGTGAGAATTGTCATTCGACTGTAACACGATGCAACAGATTAGTATCTTTTAACCTCTTTCTCTTTCTCTCTCACTTTTTTTTCTCACGTTTGTTCATTTTTTCGTTCTATTTTTGTTTGCCAACAATTACCGCGTGATGTGAAATTTTATGGGGTTTTTTTTTTTTTTTTTTCTCTCTTCTGTTCGTTGCCGAATTTTTCTTCGGCAGACAATGAAAACAGAGAAGAAGCAAACGATCGCTGCGGGCAGAGATTTTTTTCTATAACAAAGTGTAATAGGTGTGTACTTGTAGGTAGGTAAACACTGAAAATCCGCAGGAAATCCTGCACAGAAGTTCGCTGCAAATATCCGATAATGATTTTCATTTCTCAACGATAGATATACCTACCTACCCACATAGGTGTGCCTTTCGTTCTTGTTGTTTCGTTGTTTGTTTTTTGTATTTTTTTTTTTTTTTTTTCTTCGTGTCTTCAAAGCCTGAATCTTTTTTTTGTTATTTTTTTGGTGAGGGGTTTTTCATCGAGAATCTGAAATTTACCACATTCACATACCTATATATATATATATATATATCATTGAGCAAACATCAACCATTGATAGATTTTCTCTCCCCCAATTATATACCATACATGATATACAAGTGTGATGACCGATTTTCCATTTTCTCGCCAGATCAATAAATAGATAGATAGATGGATAGATAGATAGATAGATAGATAGATAGATAGATAGATAAAGATATACTTGGATAAATTAGAATTGACAAAGTGAACGATCAAACGATGTATAATAATAATAACAACAGCAACAACAACAGTAGTAAAGTGATGTAATTTAGAATGAAACAGGTTTATTAAACCAATTATACACGAGCCTCTGTACATACATATCTATAGCATACGCATACCCATACAATATAATCCTGACTGGAATCTCAATTTCTGGGTTAACGTGCTCGGGAGTCAGAGAATTAAAGTACATACTTACCTATATAGTATATCAGGGAGTATCAACTAAACAGCTTACTAACCAACCAACCGGACGAGCGAGCAACTAATTAATTAACCGTTATTTGTCTATACGATTCCGTGACGCTATTATATAGGTGTGATATGCGTGCCCGGAGAATATTTGAGACAAAGCTGCTGCTCTTTCTCTCTCTCTCTTCCCCCCCCCCCACACCCATTTTACACATCGGATTGTGTGAAATAAAATACTTGAGCCGTGGTATCGTGTTCGTTGTGTTGTGATTTCCTTAATTTGATTTTCAACGGCAAATCAAGCGCGTGAAGATAATCTGTTACATGTATGTATGTACCAGTTTCACCGATATACACGAGGAGGAGGTACGATAGTACCGTATATAAAGTTTAACACGCCTCCTCTCATCCAATTTAGAGAGAAAAATATCAATGAAATTTAGGAAAATTGTATAGGTACATACATAGGTATGTATATACGTATAGGTATATACCTATGAGGTATTGCACGCCAACTCGGCGAAAATTTTCCCTCAGCATATTTGATTTTGGCTCATAATTTTTTATACGCGATTGTCCCAACTCTGAGCAGCATGCTCCTGAATTATTTCGAAAATTTTGTCTCCAATCGTGAATTTTCTATGATTATAGGTATTCAGACACGTCTGAAATCGACCCTTTTTCAAAATTTCGAAAAATTTTCAAAAATTCTTCGATCAAAGACGATGATTTCAGGCCTAATACGAAATTGGAACTATTTCCTTTAATATTTATCCGACTAATTTCAGACAAAGAAAAAACGGTAAATTTGGGTAATTAGGTATTTATTTTCATCGGTAATTATATTCATTTTTATGCACCAAGCGGATGATTATATATACGTATCAAAGATGATATTAGTGCGTAAAAATGCAATACAACTGCAACCAATGAAAATATCTAATTAAACAAATTTACGGATTTTTTTTTTTTCACCTGAAATTAGTCAAATAAATATTTAAAAAAGAAACAGTTCCACTCCCGGATTTGGCTTAAAATGATCGTCTTTGGTCGAAGAATTTTTGGAGATTTAAAAAAACCGGGCGTTTTTAAATGGGTTTGAATTATAATCATAGAAAATACACGATTGTGGAGAAAAAAATGGCAAATAATCCAGGAGCGCTGATCAGAGTTGGGACAATCGCGTATAAAAAATTATGAGCGAAATAAAAAATGACGAGGGAAAGTTTCCGCCGAGTCGGCGTGGAATACCTCATATATATACGTATATAGGTATATTACGTATTTTCACGCGCGTTTTGATTGTTCATTCATTTTTTTTAATCCGAGGAGTCAATCCGCATTTATTCTCACACTCGTACAGTATAACCCGCATTTCAATTCCAGCGAATTCGTTCTTCTTTCGTTTCTTTTTCTACGCGGTTTTTTACCTCTTGTATTTTTTTGTTTGTTTATTTTTTATTTATTTTTTTTGCATCCGCGACATTCACCGCATAACGATGAACGCTTTTCATTTCATCCTGCGCAAGACTTCACGGGTCAACGCTACTATCGCAGGGTTATACCTATTTGCTTCGTCGCATGATATATAGGTATAGGTATATACAGTATAGCGATGAAACGAGAGACCGCCGGAAAAGTGAGCAAAGAAAGAAGAAAACAAGAAAGCAATGAGATCAACGTCACGCACAGAATCGCGATGTATTGATTTTCGCATTTTATCCATCATTCATTTTATCGGCATGTAGTATACCTACGTCAGGCCCTTTTAATGATCTCCCTCTCTCTCTCTCTCTCTCTTTCCCTCCCTTTCCCTATGTATATTAGTAGTATATATATACTATACTACGTACATATACATATATATATATATAGGTCGGGAAAAATCAGTAGAATGTTCTTTGACAATTTTATACGAATCGAAAGAAAAAGAAGTATTCATATCACATATAATTCGAATCGAAACACGACTCTATGTATGCACAAGAATTCAGAAATGAGAAAAGAATTCGAAGAAGAAAAGAAAACGGATAGATGAAAAATGAAAATAATAAAAAAATCCTACGTAGAACTTGTCAATTGACAAAGCGGGGTCAACGCTGTATACGTATGTACCGATATACCGAGACTCCGAGTTTGCCACGGACCTCTGACTACCTTCTACCTGCTTACTTATGGTAACGAAGTTGTTTGGCTTCGGATAAGCTTATAGGACATGTATGTAGAGTGACGTAGTTAGTAGAAAAATTTACTGTGTAGTTATATTATACCGATATTAGGTAAATATATACATATATATATATATATATGCACATACCTGTATCTGTATCTACATATCTATTTGTATCACCATTTTTATTTCTGTTACCGTATCTATTTGAAAGATAGATACTGGAGACAGAAGAAAAGTATGTCGATTCGTCGTTGTCTGTTTCTTTTTCGTTCGACTATCTACCTTCGGTTTTTTTAATTGTTCTTCTACAATTTTTTGTTTCTTCTTGTTCTTGCTCATTTATAGCCGGATCCGATTACAGGAAGGTCGAGAGGAGACGATACGCACGTTCTTCGTTCGCGGGTTTCGTATTTGATGGAAAAAAAGAAGAAAAAGAGAAAGAAAAAAAAACATGAAACAAAAATTTTAGGGTTTTGGCGAGAACATCTAGCGGCGATATCAGTTTCTCAGCAGCAATTGATGTTTTTCGAATGGTAATCGATTTTTCGTAGCCAATTCAAATTCAAATTGTAGCTAGCCTCTGCGGCGGATCCAGCGGCGTGTATGTTTTTCCTATTCCAATGATTTTCAACCGAGTTATGGCGCATCAAAGTTCTCCAGACCGAGCCATGTTCTGTCTGAAATCTTGAAAACCGCGCGTCCGATTCTGCTCGAGAAACCTTCCATCTTCTAGTTGCGAGTAACTCTTCCGATTTCATTCGAACCCCGGTTCGGTTGCTGCTACGGGGAAGAAGTATTCCCCATCCTCGGTCGGCCAGGAAAATGCGAAATGGTTTGATTCCGAAATTTGATGAGCCAATTGAACATTGACTCGGAAGTAACGGACTAAACCTTATTACGAGAGAAAATCGACGAGGGGCCCTCGAGATACGAGACGGAAAACAGCTCGACGTGAAACACTTTGATGTATCATAACTCAGTTGAAAATAATTAGAGGAGCAAAGTCATGCGCATGATTGGATTCGTACGAACGCCATCTACGATTCTCGTTCGGACAGAAAATCGATTACCATTCGGAAAAATAGCTTTCATATCAATTTCCCGAAAACATCGATTTCCCGCTGAGTATCTAATATCGCCTCTAGATTTCCCCCCTCGCAATCCTACAACTTTTATTCGACAGATTCGTTTCTACGACGTTTGGTATTCGAGAAGATATCCACTTGTAACACTTGAAACGCCCCACCCTGTATATACCTATGTACAATTTTTATATCAATGTAGAAATTCTACGGAGTTTTTTTAATCAAAACAGCGACGAAGATTCGCAAATCGATTTATCGACTGCAGAACGAAAGCTCGTATAGTACCTACCTCGCAGCAGTATATGAATACGAAATAAATCCTCATATGTATACACATGTAAAGTCAAACTGATCGAAATTCTCGCATTGCCGGATAACGTTTGCATATCGAATGCAAAATATTCACAAAGATACAAATCGCGTGTAGTATGTTGCCGATCGCAGTTCATACTCAGTAGGAATACATATCGACCGCCAATACTCTTATACCTGCAGTGGATAAAGAATATACATATATGTATCGCGATGTATGTACTGCGTTACATGTTGGAACTGTAAAGCGAACGAAAGTATAAACTTTCTTTCGATTTTCTTTGCAGTCCATTTATTGTATGTTTTATTTATTTATCTACCTGTGTATACATACACATAGGTATGTGCGGGTGCTGCGGGAATTTGAACAAATTTCATTTCAACTCTCCTTTGTTCTCTTTTTTGCCATTTCATTCTCTCTTCTTCCTGTTTTTTGGCTTTTTCGGTTTGAACCATTTGCTAGGAACTCAAAGCAGGGGCCTTCCACCTCTGCGGTTTTCTTTCGCAGTTCTTCTGCTCCATCCCACAAATACAATCTCATTTGAAAATCATTTTCACCAGAGAATCAAGTCGAATTTGAATTTTATTTAAATTCATGTAGAACGAGATCCACTGACGTGTGTTTCGTACAGAGACATACTATGTGACGACGAAAGTATAGCAGTAGTAGTACTATTAGTATATAGTATTAGCAAATTGACCCACTGAAATCCAATATCCGTAAAATCAGTGGTGAATGGAAGAAGATGCGGTAGGTATGTATATATATACCTAGATATAGGTATATATAGGCATAAAACCGCGATGGGCAATTACTTGTTCGATTGAAATGTAGCCAGGCTAGAGGCGTCTTATATGCGACCTGGAATCACCGTTTCGATTATACATGATATATATATACCTGATTCTACCTCTATCTATCTCTATATTTGAATATGTCTAGTCGCGGCACACAATGCTATAAACTATATTAGAAATTGGAATTTCTATTCGTTTTTGGCAAGATTTTTTGAAATTTGTTAATTGGGAAAAAAGGAATGAAAAGAGAAAAATGTTGATACGAAGAAAATAAAATCGTAAACAGTTTAGCGGTTGTATGAAAATTTGTACACTTTTGAGGTTCCTATACCAAAGAAAGAGAAAACAAAAAACAAAACCAAAAAAACAAATGGGAGAAAAGAAAGAATAAGTCTTCGAAATTTGTTCATGATTTCAGTCAGTGGGGTCACACCCATCTGCATGAATCTCTAAATCATCGCGACGTGAAAGCGAAAAAGTGAATATGACGGTCTAGTATTATAGACTCGTAGAGGAATAGAGATATGTCACAGGTAGGTAGGTATAGGCACGTAATTGAATTAAGAGAGGAAATGGATCTGGTAGAAAGTCTTATAAATGCAACAGCAGTGGCAGCAACGGGAGCAGCAGCCTAATTCTAGAGCATAGGTATATGTAGGTATAGACGTTTATCGAGCTGAGGTATTTTAATTCATTTTACACGGTGGATTATACATTTTGACCGTAAATCAAATGCGATTTAGGATTTGGAGTTGACCTATATATACTATACATTTATCTCTGTCCTAATTCCTTTATTGAAAGCGATCCCCTGGGCTTCCATCCCAGGTACATATTTTCAGGATTCAGCCACGAAAGTACACCTTTCAAGATGGTGGAATAAAAATCGAAACTTTGGGGGGGTGCTTCCTGATTGTTTCAATCGAACCTAGATCGTGTCAGGTACAGACATTGTGGTGAATACAAGTATAAGTTATTCCTCTTTTTGCGAGTTTATCGTGTTTATTATCAAGTGTGCACGGAAGTGGTTAGATTATTTGATGCGGGGTTGAACATTCGGAGGTAGGATGATGTTCCACAATCGATACTAAATGTCTGATACGTCCATTCCACATTGTTATTTTCTGGAGGAATCGAGCCAATTAGTTATTTCAATTGGACAGATATTTCGGTTTGATTTCTGACCGAATCGTCAAGGTATCCTTTCGCCACTCGGTCGGACTTCCAACCTCCATGGCGTTTAATTGGTGATATATCCTGCTCCAGTGTCGGCCAGCATCGTCGCCGTTGTTCGCCGGAAACTATGTGCGGTATAAGACGTAAGGTCTTCTAGTTTCGAATATTCAGCAATTTATTCTGCGGCATATCACCGATTTTGTTTTTTTCCCAATCTGCACTTGGCAATTGTACACGTTGCATTTCGATAATCGAGAGATAGTAATTTTCGATACGAGTACGTAAAATAGGATTTTACACACCGAGTCTAAAAACCGTACGCACTTGTATCGAACAATATTTTTCGGCATTTTATCCATTGAAATGCGATTCCATACATGCAAACGCGTTAGTAAAATCGCAATTTCACGCATATGATGTGGAAAAAATGTTGTTCGTGTTACATTCCCAGGGCGTAAGGTCGTATAGTTTTCCAACAATATCATAACATTCTATATCGATGAAAAATAATCGTGGAAAACGGGAGTCTGGCATCTGAAATTTTTCTGTTGTATGCGAGAGCGCGGTCATCGCAGGGAGTGAAATCACTGATCTCTATACCAACAGATCAGTGAGTGAAATAGAGTTTCCTTCCCGTTCGAGTTTTGTAGGGAAGAAAACGAATAATGCGCGGATGCGCGGAGATGCCTTGACGCTCTCGGTCGAGAAGCGTCCGTTTTGTTCTCGTTCAACAGGCGCGGCGCGGAAAATCGGTTATTCCCGTGCATGTGTGATAAAAAAAAATGTATTAACCTGCAACAATACAGTATAATTCGCTTCTCATTCTATTACACGGTAGAGCAATCGCTGTCGCAAATTATAACAATTAATACCTACCCTGCACCTGCCTACCTTAATTATCATGTGCGTGTTTTACTGCTCTCATTATCATTCATTCAACATTTAGCATTCGATTATGAATCATAGAGGTATCATGCGTTGCATAATAACGATGAAGCGAACGCTCTGCAGTGCGAAATGGAACTCGAGATCTTGCAAATCCCTGCACCATCTCGCAGAAATCCATAGCTGCAGGTGTCGGGGACCAACGTGCTGTCGTACAATCTTTTTTTTTCCTCCTAATTTTCCGTTGTCTGGGGAAAACTTCGAAGACGAGAACACACGCGGGATTTTTACGAAACGACGAGATATCGCAAGACTTCGTCTTACGTTCGATGAAAAACATGAGAAAATAAAAACCCCCCGTGGATTTTTCCCCATAGCTGGATGATCTGTGGCGTCAGTTTGTTACGGTGCTTTTGGAGAATGTGCGGTGGTATCCAACAATGTGCGATAATGAGGGTTTTATGCGTCTTTAATAGCGACTCAAGGCGTTATTAGAGATCCATTTGCGGCCATTAGCACCCCTCGTTGAATTCATTGTTATCACAATTGGAAGACACGATCTGTCGCGTCACCGCCGCGCCGCGCGCCGCTCCTGCACGACACGAACCGTTGCGAATGAAAATTTGTGGATTGGATGTAAATTTTATTTTTTTTTTGCAGAAAGTGGCCGAGTATTTCATCTCGCGAAAATTTTAACGAAATTCAGAGTTTTTCCGGAATTTTCAATTGTTAGGTTAGGATTATTTATAGGTTAGATTAAACGATTTGGAATTGCTGATAGAACCTTTCGACAATTCCCAGTGACGGAATACTTGCCCAATTTTTGCCAAAATACTGCATACTAGCCACAGAGTTTCACTCAGATTTGTCGCGTACAGGCGTGTAGAACTGGCGCCGAATCACGTTTCCGAAGTGATAACAATTTGCTTCCAACAATAAGTAACAATGGCTGCGAATGGCTTCTTCAATAGCACATTGAGCAATTTGACGAAAATCTTCGCTCTTTATAGTCAATTTTATGAGAAGTTGAGAGAAATCATCAAGAAAAATGCCGTACTCGTTTCTTTCGCTGAGTTAAAGCTTTTTTCTCCCAAATTTTATACTTTCACGTACAGGTTGATACCCTCCTGAATATCTTTCGCTACAGATATAACTGCATTCGAGATGGGAGAACAATTTAATCACGAATGAGTAACAAAATACAGGCATAGTATTGGCTCATGAATATAGATAGCTACGAATGTACGTAGTACATACATAGCTTATATTTTTATTCGCAATCTACTGCCGAGATTCGGATCACTACACGTTGCTGCAGTTTTGCACAGTCATCGGTAGTATAGCTATACTGCGGGCTTAGACAGACCGTACGGTTAGAAAGTAGTTTAGTGTTCCGCTGCTGTTGCTGCAGGGATCGTTCATGGAAGTAGAATGTCGATTATCGTGATGCCTTTGCGAGTTATGGAGATAGTTGCGACGCGACGCGACGCGACGCGACGGTGCAACCTGGGTGTATGTTTGTACGTGACAACAGGTGTGGATGCACCTCTAGTATGTACTGAAATCCTTTCGAATATCGAACGTTACTGTATTTATCTTTTCAATTTTCTTACCTTTCATTTCGCCATCGGCACAGTTTACGGGTGTATGATATACGACGCGACGCACAAATGCATCGCAAGATTCCAAGCTAGAGGCCTCTCAAGTGATCTTATAAATTAATTGATCTCGTCGAATCATCACTATTTAGGCTAATTTGACAGCTCTTGATTCAATTAATGAATTCGTCCTCAATTATTATAACTTCAAGTCCCAGCTCCAAAGGGGGATTGACTGACAGTGGAGATTTATCGTATCTGAACTGGCTTTACATTTACATTAACACATCGGTGTACATTTCCTGTAGAGAATTATGTACACAGGTACACCGCTAGATTATTGTATACGGAACGGAAGCGCGCCATGCCCGCTGCAGGATTTCTTGAGAGTACGAAGTATTTTATCAATCTCGTATCTCTATATAGCAGTTCACGTTTAGAGTCTACAGTCTGGAATGACGTCGGTGATAGGGAAAGAGAAACATTAATATATACGCACCTATTACTGCAGGTTTCTTTTTTCAACTGTTACCCTGAGAAATTTCCAAAAACAAAAACCAGAAATTATGGGAAAGTATGACATATCGAAAGACTTTCGTCGCAAAAGTGCCGAATGAAATCGCTCTTGAAATCATTTTTGACCTCCGGTTAACTGAAATTATTTGTAAGTTTTTTAATGATGAATATATCTAGCATTCACAATGAACGAAGACGATTGAGTTGTCAGACGTTGGAGAGATATAACGCAACGATGAAGTATATAATTTGTTCTTCAATTCGAAATATATTAGTATAACTGTGATAGTAAATTCGAAAAAGATGGCACCGAACAAAATCTCTTCTCAAAAAATCCCACTGTAGAAAATCTCACCAGTTACCGTATCTGAAAATCAAAAAATCGCCAAGGCGATGCTGAAAAACTCCGAAGTAGATTGACCGTCAAATTAACGGATATATATACGTATTGTGGACTGAGCTCTCCAGATCTCAGTCTCAGTCTCAGTCTCTCTCTATATCTCAGCTCTCTATATAGGAATTACACGATCCCGAAATTTGAAGAACTTCCGCCGGTGACATCGCGGAACTTCGCGCGGGGAGGATGGATTATTTCAATTTTCTTGCGCACGCATCTGGCAAGGCGGATAAATTTTACAACAATTGCCAAGATTGTGTCTAAGATCGGTGACGGAGAATACACGAAAATCAGAAATCCTAACGTTAATTTCGTACATTTCGGTGACTGTCGTGAAAATGTCGGAATCTTCAGTCGTCGTGGGAATTTTGGTATCACGGAAACTCAATAGTACCTGGGAGGAACACGAAAATCTGTCTGGAATTTCTCCAAATTTAGGTCTTCGCGTGTTCGATAATTTAGTGAAGTTTCGAAAGATCTCCGACGAAAGCAATTCCTCACATGTTTTCGAGACTTTGGTTTGTGGACGCGTTGACGCAATAGCACTTGCTACGTCCTATACATACTTTAAAATCTCTTTGAAAATTGCAGAACTGCAATCGACTTGGAAACGAACGACTTCTGCCCAATTCTCTAGGCAAATCTATAGTTAACGAAGTTGCTTCTGTGTTATCGTGTACTCAAAGTCGGGCCTGAAAATCCAAATTCTAGTTTGGAAAACCTTGATTTCTCATGCGGCATTTCGTATTTAAATGCATGGTATCGATCGTTGCGCGTGGGCATCCCCGTGTGCCGGATCAATTTTGGAAATTTGTCGAATCGTGACTCGTCGCCGGAATAGGGTCGGTCATCCAAAAGTATAAATAATATATTTTTGTAATTCCTGCTTGAAAAATTTGATTTTCGAAGCATATTCAGCGAGGCGGCCGTGCGTAAAGTGTCGTATTCCCGCACCAGTGCAGAAAATGACCCTCATCGACAAGAATAGCGTGAGTTTCATTCGGCTCGCTTGCTTCTCGAATCAAACTTTCCTTCGCAGAAATTACGAAAAATATGATATATATGTGACGAGTGCGAACAGGCGATATCTACTTTTATTGCACTGTAATAATACGTTACATGCTACCTACTGCGGGTTATGAATATCCAATTCAAAGTTCAATACCTCACAAGATTTGGGATCAAGGTTCTCATAAAGATTTCAATGCGTCAACAGTTGAGTATCAATGTTACAGCACACACGCCAGTTATCTTCTCGGCCTTCTTCTTATCCTATTTCTTCTTCTTCTCCTTGCCACGCCCGTTGGTTGCTTCCATTAATCGTTCGAGAGCGTTAACCCTTTCAGTAACTAATTGGATACAGCTAACTAACTTAAGAACGTAATAATAGAGTAGGTACCTATGCTACTCGCGTTAATATACGTGCAGGAGTTACAACTTCGCGTGCAGGAGCTCAACAACGATTATTACACTATTACTCGTATCTCATGCAATAACTGTGAAGCACATCCATCCATGCATTTCATTTTATTCTCCCCTCACTGTCAAAGAATCTATCAGCGAATTCGATCTCCTTGTCGGATTCGACGTCGGTAAAAAGAGAAATAAGGACAACATAAAATCAATCACAAATTGGCATTTCCATAAAAGTTCGTCAGCCGTGGTATAGTTTTTTCAGCCTCCGGCGATCCGTGGACCGACGAAGGAAATTAACGGATCGAAAATTTGCTCGACACTCAATGCCGATTATTAAACATGTACCTACTTATCTACATAATTTATTCTATTTACTCATTTACCACGTTAGTCGTCGTATGTCGGAGAAGCGTTCTGACGTAAATCTTACTCCGGAGCGGGAACGAATCGTCTCGTCATAAAGTCTGTCTATTCAGATAATAAGGGCATCAGTTCATTGTTGACAGAGTAGAGTGTAAAGATGCGTAAATGTACGCGTACAGGTATAATAGCTGCGCAGTAGGTACGACGTTTACTTTATACCTGAGTATAAGCAAATTTTTGTACGATAATTCGGTTATCGCAACGCGGTATACGTAACAGTGAATCGCAGGCATCCGGTTCCAGGTTCCAACTCATTGTGCTGATCGTAATTCAATTCACGTAAGTTTGTAGTTCGACAGGATAATTGACCTGCGATTTGTAGCGTAGTTTTGTTTTAGAGCTGCTTATTTCGATGTCACTGCAGCTGCAGTATATGATTAAGATCTAACCACGGATCCTCATAAGTTTGAATTATTATCGACGTTCATTTTCATCTGCGTCTCCCTCTTTCTTGAAATCTGAAAGAGTTCAGAGACTTGCGTCAAGCCTCTCAGACTGTACCGTGTTCTTGAACAACATTACTCGTGAAAAAGCTTCTCGAGTCTTCGTCAACGAAATAAGTTTCATATTAAATTTATTACCGGCTCATCTTTCCGCGGATCGAAGAGTTCGAGAATCTTCGCTCTTGCGTTGCGTAGGTATCCAAATTTTTTCGTAACAATTGTCAGATTCGCGTGTCTAGATCTTCAGTAGATTACAACAGATGGACGCACAGAATTATTTTCTTCGTTTGAATCTCATTCTTCGGCAGGACAAACACGAGAATTGTCTTCGGAAAATTGTCTCTCCATGACATTACTTACCTGTACTCATGAAGCTGAATCTCGACCGTTTGACGGCCAAAATCTCGGTGAAATTTCTTCTCTTCTTCACACGTGAATTGTATGTAATCGGGCTCAGTGATACGGAGTTTGAGGAAAAGTAAAAGAGGATCAGGTAGTTTGTACTGGCATGGCGGGAGTATAACCGGAATATACGTTTTATACCTGGAGTTAGGTAAAGATATCTGTATATACTATATCCCTGTATAAATCTATATATATATATATATATATATATACATAAGGAGTCGAAAATCACAACAATCCAAATAATTTCCCTCGAAAAATCCGGTCGAACGAGTTTCTTGGGTCGGTATAAAATACGCTGCAGGGCGGAGGAGACGGTGGAGGAGGAAGGACGGCAGCAGATACGAGTTTCTCAGATCTGAGGACTTTCGTGTAAGATATACCTATACATGCATGGAAGAAGATGGCTGATGATCCCATGCGCGCACACACACACATATATATATATATATATATACCATATGAATACTCATGTGTACATACATATATGTAAATATGTACCCCACTCATTGTCAGAGTGTGGCGGCGTTTGTTAAGCAGCACAGCAGCGCGCACACTTTCATATAACAGTTCCGCGTCAGCAGTCCCCTCGAACTTACTTGGGTTCGTTCAGGGAATAGATTCAGTCTGGATTCTTCATCCGCCTGAAGCGTTTCAGTTCTTCGACTCCTCGCGACTAGTTCAATCGCATTTCGGTATTATTTAGAAATCCGAGAGTTTGGAAGCGCTGCTGTTGCTGCTGCTACCTTCTTTTCTTCTTTCCATACTTCCTCCCTCCCTTCCTTCCTTTCTTACGTCGTTCACTACTTTCTTGCTTCGTTAGTTCAACCGCCCGATGGGATCTTGTGAATTTGTGCAAAACGGAGAGTGAGACAAATATTTACACGGTGCAGTGTTTTTGTTTTCTGTGCGCGTGTGCGCGTGTGCGTGGGTGCGTGCGTGCGTGCGTGCGCGCGCGCGCTATTCGCCAGCGTATCGTGAACTGAAGTTTTACCCGGGCACGCACACAGTCATGACCTTGAAAGGTGAAAATTTTTCTTCCAAAATAGAAAATTCATTTTTCTTTGTTCGTCATTGAAAAATGCAAGTTATTGTGGAATTTGTCACCAACGTTCCGAGCTATTGGCAATACTCGTCGCGCTCAACAAAACAGAGAATATTGATCATTTGGATAAATTTTTACAAAAATTTACAATTCGTTAATTCTTTTAATCATATTCTCGTGTCATATACCGGAGTTTCGTGTCCGTCCAGCCGATGGGTTGCAGATTCTCGATAACTGCGGTTTGTCCGGTTGGTATTACAAATTTCACCAACAGGACCAAGTTTTGGATACCAACGCAAACTGTTCAGCGATCCCGCGCAAGTCTAGCCGTTACTGGAAATGTCCTTGAGTTGAACGACCGCTTGAAAGAGAGTATGGGGAATTATCATGAATGAAATACCTACTGATGTACAATCGGCTCGGTTCTGCCGCTCATGTCTGTCGTGCATCTACGTTAATTATTCCGTTTTTTTTCCTCGCGTCGGTATAGCCGTTGCAGAAACAGTTTCCAGACTACGTTTCCATGTTTATTTTCATTGAAAAATGTTCGATCCTTCCCGCGGTGACTGCACGTATATATACTTCATCCGCACAACGGAAGACACGTGAAATGCAATCGGTCTGTTTCTAATTTTCACCTGATTTTCATCGTCCGCCAAATGAGATGATCGAGGAATAAGATATAATTCGTGCAAAAAATGGTAATCTTTTTGTTCGTTCATTAAATGATCATGGAGAAATGTCCTGGCTGGATATTCGCGATCCGATACTGCTGGACACAATATAATAATCAGTACCACCCGAGACGTTCTTAGATACAACTGGACAGCAGTATAGCAACGGCTCTCGCGATCGTTGTATAATGAACACAGTTATATCATCCCAAGTGTTGGATTTCATTGTATAACGTTTATTAAACTCGCGGATCTTAAACTGCGTTAGTTCGATACGTAGGTATAGCGTGACTCACGTTCACGGACAAATCGCAATTAGCAATATTATCAAGCAATTATCACACACAGCTGCGACTATCAGTGTCCGAGACAGCAGTAGTGCCGATTACTGCTCATAACTACGATAATTTTGTCAAATACGGTGAAATCGGAACATGATCGGAATCATGAACATGATTGTTTTCAAATTTTTGTCTCTTCTTCAACGTCATCGACGGAACTGCAACAGGCTGAAGTGGACCCACGGTAAAGGGGCAGCATAAACTATACGTTTTCAATATTTCTGCAGCCATATCTAATGAATGACTCGATGGTGAGAGAGTAAAAATTAGTGAATATATAGGAGGGGAATAGTTCAAATAATTTCAATATTCTGTTGATTCAATAAATTTCGATTGATAAATTTGTTGAATAGCATCGATCATATCGAGTATAAAATTGACACTAAAATTGAATTGAAATTTGTCGGGAAAATCGCGCGCGTATACCTAAACGCCGGTCGTGAAAGTCTCTGCGCTTACTGAGACTGTCGCATACCATATGCAATGCTCTCACAGTTTTTTTTTTCCGCTCGGAAAACGAGCGTGAAACCCTGCCGACTACGTTTTTTGATTTTGATATTAAATGCTTTTTCAATATTTGTCATCCTACCTAACTGCATTATTCTTCTTCAATCGCTGTATTTATACTCGATAGGAACATGCACGCAGCAGTATTCGTGTCACGTGTCAAACTTCTTTTACAAATTGTGAATCTGTAACTGAAGAAGAAAAACAAAAAAAAAATCGCCCGCGTTGTTAGAGATGCTATTCTTTGGAAACAGTGGTCACAACTCTGTATACTACCTTTTCCATCGGGACCCGCGAAATCTGCACGACAAGGAAAATATGGAAAATTTATTCTTTTCTTTTCTTTTAACTTCATTTTTGATTTTCAACCTTATGAAGTATGAAGCACAGGCTACACGATGTTTCATTGCGTCTATAAAACGAGCGTAAAAGATGAAGACAAAAAACCCGTAAATGTTGTTGTTGCGATCGTCTGCCTCATGACGTTGCATTGCTGCGCGTGCAAACACAGCAAAGTTTGTAACAATAGGTTCGTACATGATTATCATTAGAAGCTAATGAAGATTAACAGCACAGTGTGATTCGCCGTGTGTGTGTGCGTGCGTGTGTGTGTGTGACCTTATGCCAACCTAATCAATTTTTCTGTCCCCCTATAATCCACACGGCAGCTTTATATAGGGGAACACGAATTATATCATTACGCCTACGAATAGGGTCAGATATTTCTTATATACGGTGGCGTACGTTGTAATATCGAATGTTTAATGTTGAAAAAAAAAAAAAACAGGGAAATGTCGGGGATGAAATCTCTATAACGTATATTTATTCAGATTCCGGATTCCAACGTGCGAAGTTCACGTGCGTATAGGTATACCTATAGGTACGGGTGTATGTTATAGGTACAATGATTTTCGTATTACTTTATTGCGGAATTGGTTTGCCACTTCTAATTATAGAACCGCGTGACCATTTTCACCGATCGTTATACAATTTCGCACGGGCGTTAATTGAGTTTCGAATTAACCCTCCACACTGAATTTTAACATCAGATATGAAGTAGGTATACCTATAACCTACCCACGGATCTATTATTCGAACTATTTGAACAACCACCTGTTTCACCCCGGAAGGATAGGCATACCTGCGTATATGCATCCGATACTTATACGCTGCACACACGTAATTACATAGATAGGTTTACCTTAGAATTCTGATATACCGAAACGAGAATTTCAAGGAATTTTTTAGCCTCGTTTCAAGCTCAGGCGGAGAAAATTTCATCGTTATTCTAGTAAAATATAATTATTCGAAATTTGGTGCCGTTTTTTCTACCTTAACCTATCTTCGCGAAACATTCCGGTTGTCTAAATCTCAATCCGCAATCTCTACCCCCGGTTTCCTCATTTTGAAAATCATTTGGATATTGGATGTGGTGCCTATGCGACGATATTATCTGGGAGCGGATGGTTTATTTATAATTATTTGTTCACGACGGCTTTATAACTATCTTGCCGATGTACCTACGATCGGGTTTATGGTACGTAAACCATTTACCTATATTGTTCCCCTTCATTCTGTGTTGACCTGAAACGCGCAACGGGAACATTGTTGACGTCCATTGTTCAACGAGTTTCCGCCGAAACTCGGACTGTGTACCTAAACCAGCTACTATATCAAAAAGCGTTTGCTCTAGGTTATAGAGCTTTTTGAAGCTGAATGCCCGGCCGCTCGTGGTGATAGAATAAAGCATTTTTCAGCGGCTGCGTTACCGTTTGTTCTTCTCGTTATTATAGGTGCGTACTTTTCCTTTTTTCCCCCTTTTTTTTTCTATCTTCAATCTACGTTAGTCTTCGTTTCACGTGTTCACACCGCGACTCGACGCGACGCGGGCCTCGAGTTTTCTATCCATAGATAAATATCATTGAAACATGAATTGTTGTACCAAGTTGAGTTTACTTCGTGAGAAATATATATGTAAGGATGAAAATGAAATTTTTAAATTGCTTCGTATTTTTGGGGGGATTTTACCTGCCCGTGAGGGAGAAAAGTTATTATCGCATATCTATGTATACATATAATAACGAAAAGCCAAGAGTATATGATATACAGGGGGAAGATTAGATTTGAAGCGAAACGAGAATTTTTATCCTAATCTTCAAAGAATCCTCACCCTCGTATCCGGGGGATGAGGCCCTTTTTCGCGTACCTATTTTCTCTCTTCGTACTCTTTCTTCAGCTACTGAAGAAGATAAAGTTGTAAATTTACAAGAATGATAACACGGGTGATGGCGTATTCGTCAAAGTCTTTGCATTGTACAGATTACACATATATATTAGGTATATACGTGCGCATACGGAGAGATTGGGTCTTGGAGAAAATGAAATTCCTTACTCTCGCGGCTCACGATCAGCTACGTTGATTCGAAGGTACGAGCGAGAAAGTACACCGCTTCGCACAAGAACAAGGGAAACAAAAAGTAAAAAAAAAAACGATATTTTCGTAAACGACGAAAACGACGGGACTATATATAGTATACTATGCTGTAATGTGTAACAACAACAACAAAAAAATCCGTAATCGTAGCTCATAACAGTGCAATAATGGGGTGAGAGACGCTGAATTCCCACGCGAAAGTCTGGCGTAGATCTCGTACGAAAGAAACGAATCTCAAAGTTATTGTGTTGCAAAAATAATCTCAACGCCTTTATAGGCACAAACTTGCATAATATACGTACCGAGAGGAATATAAATCCTTGTCTTTTGTGCAGAAAATTGCAAATGCATATTTTACTCTCGGAAAAAGACTATTGAATGAAAGAAGACAATTGTCGAAGTGAAAGTTAAGAGGACCAAAAAAAAGAAAAAAAAAAAACCAAAACTTAATCGACGCGATTTCTAATCAATTTGATATAACTCTTGAGAAAGATGGTGGATTTTTTGAGAAAAAAGAATGAAATTAGATTCGGTGTACGTTTACTCCGCCAGAGAGATTCACCCCGCGTAATGAAATCGGGAAAAATAATATCAACGGTTTCGACACTGAAACGTTTGGCTAAAAGTACGCTTCAGTCTCATAAACTTCAGCCTAATCATATATTATAGTCTTGTAACCGCGAAATGTGCTTTTTCGTTTCGTTTTTCTTCCATTGCTTTCGGCTTGCAGCTTTCTAGGCTCTGCAGAAATTGCAATTTACATACGTCGAGTCAGGATCCGAATAATGTCGCTTAGGTACATACATCCGAGATTCTTGAAAGTCTCTAATTATAATTGCACGCATCCCTTAACGTGAAACAATTTTCTGGTCCACGTGTTTTTGGACGAGGTTTTGGATACATTTCCTTCTTTTTTTTTGTCCTATAAAGGAGTTGGGGAATCGTCGTTTTGCATTTTGAGTTTACGTGAAAAAAAAACCGTGAATGTAATACATTATTTCTCATCGGATAAAAATTTGTGTATTTTTTCGAAAAATTAACTAATTTATCACATGCAGCGGAGACTATAACCGGTCTCCGAGACAGTAATTCCACTAGTTACTGCACATGGCTACTATATAATTTAGAAAATATGATATTTCCCAGAGTGCTTCACACTCTGAAGATTATGAGGATTTCGGGTATAAATTTTCCGAATGTTTATATGCATTATCAACGGCACTGCAACAGCCTGAAGTTGACCCGCGGAGGAAGCCTCGTCCTAATCTGACTTTTCCAATATTTCCAGACCGATATCCATGGCGGGGAATTTTTCGAAAAGCTGTGCTAGCAATTGCTGGACGTCAAAGATTCTACGCTTTCAAAGTTTGCCGCGTACAATGCTCTCAGATTTTTGACCACGTAGATATAGAGCTCGAAACCCCAATCGACTGTACTTTTTGATCCGACAGTACGGACGTACGTATAATAAGGAAAAGACGTGAGTTGCCTATTTCTGAAACGGACAGTTTGAACGCCCGCGCCGGTGGGTATACGTAGCATGCAGGTCATGGGAATGATTCTTATCGATTCAACCATATCGGAGAATTCTTTCCATCTTCGAGCACGTTCCTCGTCTAACTCGTTTAATAAATATGAAAAAAATGGGAGAAAATGCAATTTCTCACAATCTGCAGATATCTATCGTATAATGGAGGAGTTGAAACTTTGGATGAAATTTCCGTCCCCCGATACTTTAATTGAGAATATGAACTCTATAGAGGTGAGCCTAGTAGGTGGTATACGTTTCAAAAGTTTCGGTTATCTCGTATATTTATTTTACGCCTAGTCGTCAAACGTTGCAGGCGAAGCGATGAATAACAATAGAGTTTCACAGATAAAGTTGGTAAGGAGTTGATTCCCATTTCTGAAAGCTTTACCGCTTCCAAGTTTGCGCGAATCGCCCTAAAACTACGCTGAAAAATGTATTTGACGCGCGGAAAAATACTGTGCTTTTTACCTGTACATTCATAACGATCCCCAACATTAGATCGCACACAACTGATTGCCTGTAAGAAATTACAACCAGAAGAATCAATATTTTTATGCCAAAGCTACTTCTGGCCGTTTGCGGCGAGGACTAGCTATAGAGGTACTCGTATTATAAACGAGAAAGATTTTCTTGTAAACGTGATGATTGCGTTCACCATCAGCATTATATTTTATATCTGGACTTCTGGAACGTTCGACCATTCTCTTGTACGTACTTATTACATTCATTACGACTGTGCGCCCGGTGGTGTTTCTTTGATGTTCTTTAATCTTATCAACACAACTACCTACCCCTTCGATATAAAGGTCGAAAGCTCATTTCGTTCTTTATTCTCCGTTTTTTTTTTTTTTTATGAGGTCAGAATTTCACAAGGCAATTTTGCAAAAGAGCAGTAGGTGATAATTCCTCTCGGCACGCGCGTCGAAGAGAACAAATTTCGGGGGGGGAAAAAAAAACTTTCACAGATTCGCGAAGCTGTATAATTTTTCGAACTAATTCGTTGACATTGGATGTGCAAAGTGAAAAGGATGTACCACCCACTTATCGTGGCGCTTAGAAAATTCTTATCCGCTTTTCATTACAAACTCGTACAAAACTTTCGGACACTACTTCGATAACTATGTCATACAGTGAAATACAAGGGGTTAACTTCCTCGAGTTTGATTTAGGAACAAAAATACGAACTACTTGTAAAGTGAACAATTTCTGTTGACTTAATTGTTATCATTATTATTATTATTATTATTATTATTACTATTGTTGTTATTATTATTATGAGAGAAAGAAAGAGGTAGAGGTAAGTTCCGATACCCGATGATTGAAGGAAATTTTCATTTATTTCCTTATTCTCTATGTACATACATATAACTATCTTCAATTTTGTCCGCTTTTTACTGAATTTTTGTGGTCTCCCGAGTGCCGTGATTGGAATTTTCGTTTTTGTTTAAACGAACAAAAAATGTTGATCGACCCTGGTCTTGTTATGTCTTCTCGTTCGTTTGTTTGTGCAACCTACATACCCTGACCAATATTTTCTCCCTCTGCACTTATTGAACCAACTTTTACGACGCACAGTAAACTTAATGAGAAAGATCACGATGTTTCTCTGCCGCAGGCGCGTGCAGAGAATCGTTATGAAAATTAATCACCCTCGAACGTACTCGACCAACGTTATAACCGAGAATGTATAACACCTGAAGCAATTCCTGTATCATGGAAGGTTCTCGAGCAATTTTTTCTCGAAAATATCCATTTTTCTCCTCTCCTTTTCAGTTTCTACGGGATTTTGTTCCGTAGACTGCTATAGCTCCTCACAAGCCCCATAAAACATACCCAATCTTGTGTTCTATACCCTGCACAAGGTATTTAGAAGCTAAAACTACCCTAGCATCATCCTTCCCACGAGCCTATAGAAGTGTAGGCTATACAGAGTACAGAGTACACTGACTGGAAGTCTGAAGAAAGAACTGTTGGTGCGTGAGTGAATGGCAAATGTCTTGAAAGGTCTCGGACAGGGAAGGGTTAAGAAGTCTGGACTTTAGAATATGATGTAAGCCTCATGCAGCCGGACAGAGCGGAGAGGTTGAGCCCACATTCAAGTATCCTCCCTAGGCTCGAGGGGCTAGTCACTCGACGATTGGAGGAACTCGTTATTGCGATTTCCGATGATTTCCCTTATCTCCCGATTCTCGGTGATTTCTAGTTCGTGGGAATCGTGGAAATGGATTTTTGAACATTGGCCGATCCAGAGGAAGTCACGGGCAACCAATAGAAATCTTCGGATTGCAATGATTTCTAACGATTCCTCATTGTCCGACGACTCCGCCGGAAACTTCTCGTGGAATTCATCCTCGGTTTTTCGAGCGAACAGCTCGACTCGCCTAGACTCGATGTCGGTACTCATCTATCGTTTGATTTCCTGCGTGTCATCGCCGCAGGCCGGTCTGTCTTAATGTAGCAATGTTCAAATTACACCGTTTCCGTATTTTTTGTTTCGTTTTCTACGAAGTATGGCATGATAGTTGCTTGAAATTTCGTCCACGTATAAAAAAGGGACGGAAAGAGGAAAATGAGGAAGTCCGTTACCCTACGCTCGGATATCTATGTATGCACTGTTGTTAATGAAAAAATGAACACTGTTTCTCAGCTGATGCGTTCACAACCGGCCGCGACGGAATGCAGGATGCTCTACTTTTTCATATACTGGCGTAAAATGAAATGGCATTTTTTTGTCTCGTTTTAGCTCAGCAGTTGCCGGTCGGGTAGTTATATGCGCACATGCATGTAGCTGTTATACGACGATGCAACCCAGATTTTAAACATTGACAATGTTGCCTTGGGAGCGAAAGAGGTTAATTAGAGTATCACCACCTCGCACCTAGGAAAGTTGAAACTTGAAACTTGAGTCGCTGTTGCGTTATACTACAATTCTCTCAGGTATAGAGTCAACGAAGAATGGTTGACGGTCAGAAATTCGCCACTTTATCATATCATTTCGTATACAAACGAACGAGCTGAGGGAATTCTTATAAATTGGAAGCACAAGATTCGTCGTTTATGCACGTATGTGCAAAAAATTTGTCGCGTGGATACATGGTAATGATTTTTAGTTGCGTCGGGTCTTCTTTTCTAATTGTCTTATCGCGGAATCAATATGTCAATGTTATATACATATAGGTATGAGAAGAAAAAATACTAGTCCAATGCATCCGTTATATGTGTGTTATGTAATATGAGTAAAACAGTTGGCAGATAGACATTTTTTTGCCTCTTGTACAGGTATCATTAGTAGATCTAGGTATCATCCGATACCGATTAGATATCGGTAGGATGTTGCCACGGAATTTGAGATAAGAGATAGTAATTAATTAGGTTATAATGTATGACCTATATCGTATATATCAAAAATTAAGGTCCGCCGTAAATGTAGGTACATGAATTTTCGAGATAAAATAACGTGAGTGGTGAGATGTGCGTAATTCTGGATACAAACGAACGTTGATCTCGTTCCTAATTAGTGTAGGTACCTACTATTCTTCTCTTTCTCGAATCTCGGATGGTTATTCAATCATTTAGTCGTTTTTGAAACTTATGGTATAATACGATAATCCTGGCGCGTAACGTATAAACCGTGGCTGGCTGCAAAAATTCATACATGAATACGCGAAAGAATATTTACAATGCAGTACAATATTTATGTTGATTGTTTGAAATACAACGACGCGCTGCAATTGCTGCGATGGGAGAATCAGCAGCTGAGAAAATAACGGTTATCGTCATTGAACTCACATTCACGGTTGAACAGTATAAAAATTAAGAGAATATAAAAAATTAACTCTCTCCTTCGAGCTTTTTTCCCCCGGAAATATACATCGCTGTATAACTTGGCTTGAAAAATAAGAATTCGAGAACTCAGGTCTGTTCCGCAGTGAATTGCAAACAAGTAGAAGAAACGAAAATACAAAATGAAACGAAACTCGTACAATTTCATGTTACAGGAATATTGTAGGTATAGTATACTACTTATGTATATCCACAGCAGACAAGTGAACGCCCATTGTTGCGCTCTGTAACCCTAACACTGGGCGCTCGACCATTGTTTCTGCCTCTGTTCTATTTGTGCTTCCATCTTTTGTGTTTCGGGTATGAATCCAACGTGACCTAGATTACCCAGAGCTATAACGAAGGCCAGCGTGATTGCAGAGAAAAGATCGATCCTTTAACAGCTGATTAGAGATCGACGACAACACACGTAATATTTGTAGGTAAGCTGAAAATACACGGGGCTATACTCGTACGTAACGTCAATCTTTTGTCTCATTGTTGAACGTAGTACCTCGCGTTGATTGTTCTGTATTAGCTGCAATTATTTTCACGTTCACGCGAACAAATTTTGAATCCATGTAGTTGACACAGTTTTTCAATGCACACAAATTTTACGGGTTTTCAGGTAATTAGATAACGTTCGATGATATGTTATGGTACTTTCTATTTTGGAGCAACGATTCGTGACCATATGTTATACATGATACATATGTACAGTTAAGGTAATTAAATTATACAACTGTAATTAAGACGTACACACATTGGGTGTATACTCGTTATTAGTAAATGTGTACTTGACCGGAGTGAAGGTATTCGTTCATCATAGGTATCCAGTATGTGTATAATTAGAATACAAATTGTGTGTATTCAGGTTAAAACGAAACGAACGGGTTTTATTCGGTTGAAAAATATTCTTTACCGCAATAGGAAGTTTCAACTACTCTATCCGAATCAGCAGACCTTGGTTAATTACAAACTGGGCAAATATTAAGCCTTACTGATCAATTATTTATACCGCTGACCGACTAATAACTTCTTTGATTAAAATTATCTGTATCACAAGACGTGATCGAGTAGCGCTAATCCATTATAGGGTAGTGAAGAAAAATGAAGAAAACAGAGAAACGAAAAAGGTTCTACACATGTATGTCATCCGCACGAACCGTGCGAACTGTGTATTATGCCTCTCCGGTAGTATGGATGACAAAAAAAGGGAGGAAAAATATTACAACGATATTGTTAAAGGTTATAGAGGACCCATAATTTTGACACCCACCTCGTTAACGAGATTTGCAGCCATTCCTAAACCGCACAACCGATCGGGATGAAACTTTGCCAATCGATGCAGTACTTTGGCAGAAACTGACTAAAAGTGTTTCATCTATTGAAAATATTTAAAAAGTTCTTTCAAAAGTTTTAAATTCTTCGATATAACCTAACTCACTCGAGTTGGCATTGATAGATCTTTGAAATAGAAAAAAAAACCGTTGAATTTCCTCGAAATTTTTAGAGGTGGAATACTTGCCCACTTTATGCCAAAATACTGCATCAATCCACGAAATTTCATTTCGTTTGGTTGTGCGGGCTTGGGAATGCCTGCTGCAAATCACGTTTTCGAGGTGAGTGTAAACAATTTAAGTAACAATGGGTGTTCAGTAGCTCCTCTCGAAGGAGGAAAGAAATATTGGCTAGGAATTAAATAATAAGCAAGTACAGCAGATTATACGGCATTATATACCGTAATCATAGATAAAGAGACAGTAAGCGGATTATACTGTATTTCTGTGCTTGCACACCGCAACAGAGGATAATTCCACGCCCATATCACGATTCTAGTCACACGCACGTTGGCTATTAAAACTCTTCTTGAGGATGATGCACCCTGAAACATTGCTTCTATTCATAGACCTCTCTTCATACCTACCTATTCGATCGACAATCTATCTGCAGGTATGTAGCTGTAGGTACCACAAGTTGCTGGGTTTTCTTTTTCTTCTTTCTTTTTTCTTCATTCGACTTCAAAGAGACGTAACATCCGATGAATAAAGTATATAAGATATACCTGATGTAAAAGTCAATACGATTGACTGTTTGTTTGGTCAATACATCGAAATAGTGACATATCCATCGGTTTTTTTGTATCGAATAGAACTCGAAGATTCGAAAAATCTCGCCATCCTGCAAAAATTTGACATTCGTTTTACTCCAAAGTTTGGCGAAAGACAAACTAGGAGGAAAAAACATGCACGGCCCCACGGTGGCCGCCAGAAAGAAATTTTTGTGAGCCACTTTTTGACGCCCAACGTGGGGCCGTATATTTTTCACAATTTTTCCTGGTTCTTCATTTTTTTTTTTTTTTTGTTATTGATCTCTTCGATCTCCTTTCGCATAAACCTTGGGATCGGCACCGTGGCTCGCAAGATTCTACATTTTACGTAATTTTAAAACGTGGGCGTGAATGGGTAGAGGCGTTATGTACGCACGGGTATGCAAGACGACCTTGTCTTGCCTTGATTTGGCTCGTTGGTCAAGCCTCTCGCACCTTCTTCGGTGATTGGAAAGCTCAGCGATCGCCTCGCGCCACCAAACGGCGACGCGCTACGAAAACTTATAACACGTACGAAATATTGAAAGCGCTGTAAACTTCTCAGCATCGTGGGTATATCATGTGTTCCGACGATCTCGACTTATGCTACGACGTACATATTTCTGTTAGATTTCCTCTACCTCTCCGAATTCATCAGCATTTGTACGTGCCTCGAAACGATTTTTATATTTTCGATCTAGGCCATATTTTTTGACCTTTTAATGGAAACGAAATGACAAAGTCGTTCTAATTCGTTCGAATGAATTATTTCCGCCTCCAAAATCGATCGTGATGCGTTGCTAACCGCTACGGAATAGGCATGTGAAACTATACTCGTATTCAATTACGAATTGAGTCAAGGATTATAGCCTCACGTCGAATCTTATCGTTTTATATGCGGAATGACATCACCGTGCAAATTATTTTTTCATCCTACTTGATATACACGTCTGCAGTGGGTTCGTTTGTCTAGATTAATAATCGTATCGTATTTCTAATTGAGGATCATGAAGAAAAAATGATAAGGAGAAGAAGAAACGAGAAATTGCGCGCTCGAATTATATCTTCATAATAGTGAGTGATATATTCATCAATATAAATTCGATCCGTGAATCCGTATGTGAGAGAGAAAAAAAACTATACTGATCAATGAAAGTCCGTACCTAAATGACATAAAAAACCGAACTCAACTTGGCGTTCATTCGAAATTTCGTCACCTCAATCTAAGTAATGCATCCGGTAGATGAATGCGAATAGATATCGCCTACAACCATACATCACACTCGATCCTCCCTTTCTCGTCTTGAGAGGCCATTGAAGACTTGGAGTCGACACTGGCAATCTAACCTAAACTAACAGCGGATAACCTAACATAAACATAGGCAATCTTTATTGTTTATTACATCCAATCGATGTTTTGGAAAAGCGAGATACGCAATACGAAAACTCAATAAATTTTCACCTCTCAGCGTAAGGTGCCATAGCTGACTCGCTATCTTGAATATTCAGAAACCGTTTGGAAGACGAAAATCATAGATTTCGGCAAACGACTCGATCGATTTTGATAAAACTGAGAATTCATTGAGTACGATGGGAGAAAGTGGCTCAGTATTTCACTTTTGAGAAAACTTTGACGAAAGAAAAATATATTCCCTGTATTAGCTAGGTTGCATTGCCGGCGGCGACTTCAGTGGCCTCTTGAGATGCAGAAAGTGAACTGTAATTGCGTTTGTACATACTCGACTACAGTCGCAGATGTGATGCATCGATCTCTTCTCTTGGAAAGTCTGGTTATTCGCTGCAGTGAATCCTGTATAGGTATATATAGAGGTATAGATAATTGCCGTGAATCATATTTTCTTTACATGGAGTATGAAATTGACATTATTTTCGGTTACGGTATACAGTAGAGCCCTCGGAAGCCATTTCCTCTTTCCATATATCATCCGAACCTCAACTTGCTTTTTTTCGTCCTGAGCACATTCTTCGTGTGTCGATTATTGGAACTTTCGCTTAGCCGGATCAGCCCCGGTCACAATCGGTTCGAATTATCGAGGTTCTACCGTAGATAGATTCTTTTCTGATGTGTTGGCACATTTCTTTCCTGTTCGTTTTTTTTTTATCAAGTTGTACTTTACCCCTGTGTATTTTTTAGCTTATCTTTATCACGCTCTAAATTCTTCTTCTAGATTGGGTCTACCTCATTATACGCGATGTGATTGATTACCTGAAACTCGGGTTTTCGCTCGACGGAGAGCCACCGATTAATCTTGTTCCATTCACGATTTCCAATATTCTTGATCCGTTCGTGTTTTTTTCTTTTTCATCACATTGCCTCGCGGTAAACTCAATCGAATAATTTCATCGTACTATAGGTACGCACCTACTATTTGTTAATGAAAGAGAAACACGTGTCGATAACGTGCGGTCGTTAAATTTCAAATTTTCAAGAAGTCTCAAATCCACATGATATAGTCCTGTAATATAATATCTGTATGTATGTATGTACGTACCTAGATCTCTTACAGTATGCCTATAATACAATAATAGTCGCCTTATTTTCATATATATTTACGACTTTCTCAAACGGGGGATAAGAGAATAAACGACTTCTCGCATTTTATGGGATACGTAGATATACGTAAATACTCATACATATATCCCCGTACTGCACCTATACCTCGAGAGACAAGGAGACAAGGACGTTTCTTGGCACCGGAATCTAGAACTCCGGAATGCCGTTATGAAAGTATATCTCTTAAGCCAAGAAACTCCTGGTGAGATAGAAAATGCTAGTATAGATCGTATTATCCAGCAGAGTGGAGTGTGATAAAACGAAACCCCTTTTACCTATAGACGTAGTCTCTCCCCGTGCATATATACTTATCTACAAATTGTCCTTCCCTTCATATCTCGCCACGTGTGCAGTGGATAGCCAGCGAAAAAGAATCGGTCATCGAGAAACTAGAAGAACGAGGCGTTTTGAAATCGAAAGAATCTCTCCTCGTTAGTGACGTGAGAAACTGATGTTCGAAAAAACGAGTTACCAAAATGTCGCTGTGGGGATAAAAAGCGGCAACGTGAAGCAATGTTCGAATTAATTTTCAAATGTATGAAAATATTCCGAGCATTATTCAGCAGTATTTACTATGGCTATGAATAAGCGAATATTCGAATATCGGATTGAAATCTACAGGAATTTAGTTTCGGATTGAATTTGAAGTGCAGGGAATCAACTGAAACTGTATGCAGTACAAACGTGACCCATCGGAGTTCGAATAATTACGGAACAGAGTCTACCGACTAATCCCCAGAATTTCTCGTAAATTTGAAAATCAAGATGAACGTTACTTCGGCAATAACCATTTTCTATCCCGACAACTAATTGTGTTGAAAACTAATTTTTCCAACGACAGTTTTTCACCGCCTTTGCGAGTTTTTTTCTTTCCATTCTTAATCGCCGCTTTCTTCTAGTTTTTGAAACAAGAAAGATTGATGCTAGGACTATTCGTCACGTTCAGATTTTATTCACCGTTAACCGCCATGCGGCCGGTTTCTTCTTCCCATTCTGTGTCTAAGATATGTGTCATATATCCTGAGTCTGAGGTTGAGGTTGAGGTCGGAAATTGTACTTTCAATTTCAGTGCGTTACAATTTATTCTTGTTAAATTTAGTGCTAAATCATCAGGTTCTAATTTTTCCTACTTTTTTCTTATCGGTTTTCTCTCTCTCTCTCTCTCTCTTCCGCTCTTAGTTTATGGCCAACATTTTTTACCTATATCTGCGAAATATTTCACTGTGGACAATATATTATCAGGGTTCCCAATGCCGCAGCTGGCTTCGCATCATGGGTTCTTTTTCCATTACTAAAAAACCAAGCTTGAGTGGTGTAATGTAATAGGTATATATATACATATACAGAATACATACAAAATGTCGTCTTGTATATACGATTGGCGCGAAAATTTTATGACGCATATTAAATATGTACACAAGGATCTACCGCCTGATGGTTACGCGCGCTATAAGAGGAGAAGCTGGTTTCTCACATCAACTTCAGACTTGTACGTGTCGAATCTACGATCTGAATTTCTTCCTCATACATATGCAAAGAGAAATGAAGCACAGGTGCAGATAAGGCGTCAAAAATGTTCATTCGATTTTTCTTTATACCGAAGCGTGTCATCGCCGACTTTTTCGTTCTCTCTTCTTTTCGAAAGCCCTAGTAGCTGAGAATTCAGATTCTAATATTATAGCACTCGGCAAAAACTAATGCAAACCCCAATTTATAAGCACGGCCCTGCGTCCCTACAAAACTTTGTCTCTAATTAATTGAAATTCGACTCAACTGCTCGTTCATGTATATCCAAGTTACGTTTGTAAAACCACGACGTATTATATTTGTCTCAAATTCGCAGCATTAAGGAGAAATACTCAGATCATTATACATACAATATGATCGGAGGATGTTTCGAGTCTCCTAATTTTTGTGAACAAAAATTACGCCACTCTACTCTAATGGTTGAATTCACCTGCAATATTTGCAAGAGAAGAGGAAGAAGAATAGGTAGATATTGCGTTCTGGTTCAATAACCTCGACAAAGAAAGTTCTGTCAACCGTGCATTTTTCTTTCTCCTCCTCTTGGACATGACTTGGAACGGCTTCGGAAATTGGGCCAATCGATCCGCGAGTATAAGCTTTTGCCGATCAACTCTCGCGGCCCGGAAGTAAATCTTGTTTGTCAGGATGACTTAAAAATCATCGATACAATTCTTCGTAAATTTACTTTTCATTCGTTTTGTACTTGTACTGATCTTCTCTTGATTCTTTGTTATTATATTCGTTTAAAGTTGGTAATCTGATTTTCATTTCTCTGTTTTGTTTTCTCGTTACAGGAGGGAGGGGATACTTACTTTAGGTTAGGATGTCACATCACAGCGACGACAACATGCTGATAGCAACATCGGACTCATTTTGGGAACCCGGTAATTACAAACGTACAACAAAACGTATTGAGGATGGACACAAACTTTGCGATAGTTTAATCGCTTTGGTACAAGAGAGAGCAGAGATTGAAAAAAATTATGCAAAAGCTCTTAAGAGCTGGTCGAAAAATTGGAATGATAAAATTGAAAAGGGCCCAGAATATGGTACGACAGAGGCTGCGTGGAAAGGAGTTCTTGTCGAATCCGACAGATTGTGCGATTTACATTTACGGGTGAGAGACAACCTATGCAACGACATCATACAGCAGGTCAAAACGTGGCAGAAAGACACTTATCACAAGGTAAGAGAATTCTTGAAGATCTACAATCGCAATTGAACAAAAGAACGAAGAAAATTGGAGTAGTGAAGTGAAAAAATGGGTATGATTTCAGTCCATGATCACACTGAAGGAGAGAAAAGAAATGGAAGATTCGTTCAAGAAGGCTCAAAAACCGTGGGCGAAGTTACTCCAAAAAGTTGAAAAGGCTAAATCCGAATACCACAATAGTTGTAAAACGGAAAGAACCGCGGCGAACATGGAAAGGAACGCGTCGGCGGATAGTTCGCTCTCACCTGATCAGGTAATTATAGAAGAGAAAATATGTCATCGTTATAAAAATTGCCTGTATTGGTGATTATCCATTCGCCAAACTTGATCATGACACGAGACTAACGATGCGTGCCTATGAGTACCTATAATACTTTGGAAGAAAAAAAAACTGTACACAATTTCTTCTCTATAGTAGCTTAGGTAAAGTCATCATTTATACTTCACCCCAATCTAGCCCAACCGGTGGAAATGTCACCTATTTTAATTAATATCAAAGCCTACGCATCGTTAACGTAAAAAAGCCGTTCATAGCGCGGTACTGCATGTGATGCCGAATGCGTGAAACCCAAAACATGCTGGTTCCATTCAACGATAACGACGTAGTTTTCATTCTCGTTATTTTTATTCCATGAATTCAGATGGCCATGTGAAGCTATGATCGTTAGTTCCGAAACCGCCCGACAGATAGCTCTGCAGGTTCGATTGCTACGATCGGTACACTCGGTACCACGTGACCCGATATAGCTCTCGAATCTACCAATCATCTTTAATTATTGAGCCGCGTAGTTCAAAATCTACGACGCAACGCGCAGAGGCATCTGTACGGCGACCTCGGAACTAATGATTATAGGCCTGGCTGACAGACCTGACTGTCTATACTTATAAAATAAAAAGTAATACGAGAATAAAAACTACGTCGTTCATCGTTGGACGAAACCAGCATGTTTGGGGTTTGATGTGTTTGACATTACATGTAGAATCGCACTGAATGACTTCCAATCAAAATAACTGATATTTCAACACGTTGGGCAGGGTGGGGTAAAGCAGGTCTGGGGTATCGTCTTGAGGGGAATTTTGAGTCACCGCTGGCAATCTAACCTAGCTAACATAGGGAATATTTATTTTCCTTCGAATCCAATCGATGTTTGAAAAAAGTGAAATACTTAGCCACTTTCTGTCATCGTACTCAACGAATTCTCGAAGTCTCATCGAAATCGATCGAGTCGTTTGCGTTAATCTATGATTCGTGTTTTCGGAACGGTTTCTTTACATTTAAGATGGCGAGTTCCAAATTCCCCTCACGGAGTTTTGAGCGCGGGGTCACGTGACCGATTTCAGAGTTTTTCAGAACCGCGGTCTCGTTTTTTTTGTGCAAAACTTTGAATCGATTTGGAATTTGTCACGAAACAGTTACGGAATTGTAAGGAATTGCGGCCCGGGCAGCTAGAATGAATAAATGAATATCGTATGAACTTTTAATATATTTATTTCGCTGTGAGGCAGGATTCGAGGTTATATCTTACAAATTATTCGATTGATAATCATTGTTATGATTTTCCGAATCTAGTTGACCAGATCCTAATTCCTGGCGCTTGTACATACAATTATTTTGCAAGAAAATCTAAATCGATCCGAAGATTTGTTATAAAATGACACCGAGATTTTGAAAAACTCTGTAACCGATCACGTGACCATGGGCCCGGAACTCCTTAATACTATTATACGTGTGCCTCGAACTCTAATATACCTACATGCTTTTGGATGGGTGGAAATTCATATAAAATTAGAAAATTACAATGAACACTATTAATTCAAATTTCGGGGGAACAAAAAAAACAAATTGCCCGAAATATTAAGATTTGGGTCGGGAGGTTATTTATTTATTTATTCTGTTTCGTACCTCGTGACTTTATACCTCTGTACAATACCAATTGCTGGATTGTAGAAATCTACGTATAAAAACAATTTATTGAAGAATTCGGGTTGCGATAGAATCAACTAATCAAGCGCCGCGCGTACAATAGTGCAAATTAAATGTTATATTGTATGTATGCATAGGTACACATGCATACATCTGTCGCGCAGAATTTCTATGCGAGAAATAAAATGTAATAAAATAAAATAAGACGGTATGAACAGCTATATGATTGCGTATTGTATACTATACTACTTAGACACTGCAATTGGTTTTTTAGTCATAATTATTTTCAGATGGCTCGAGGCTCAGAAAACGTATGTCAATTGCGTTTCATAATACGGTTTAATTAAATCGATATGCATGTATTTAGATATGATATACCTACATATGTGTATACCGTACAGAGCTGTGTTTCGAGTTTGAATCAAATTGCGTGTTTATTCAATTATTATGGTCTACCCTCCCTCCCTCCGTCTATTATTTCTGTTTCTTCGTGTATTATCATACCATTATACGTGTGCTCTATTCTCGTAGAATATAATGTGATGATATATATACACCAACGTGCATATAATAATGCAATCTGAGTTGATTCAGCGGTGAAATTCTACGATGCTTTACGATTTTCAAAAACGGAAAACAGTGCAAAATTGCCTCTGTTTGTTTTCTAAATAATTTTCAAACCCGTCTTCCGGTATTATCATGCGATGACCACATGTGATCTTCGATTCCGAAGGTTTAACGGCCTTCCAGTATTCAAAAAAGTCTCAGCAACTATTCTATTATTCTTGGTAAAAACAAAAACATACACAAAAAAAAACTAACTATTACTATTACACTTGTTCTCCACAATTGGAGAGAAAAATTTGAATTTAGTTAAAGCTGCGTCCATGCAAAGGATATGAAAGAAAAGAAAAAAAAAACATTTTTAGATGACACAATGTGGATGTGGTGGTGCATGGGACCTCAGAATGCGAAACTGTCTTAGGAATACTAAGATAGGAGACGTTGAGCTTGTATGTATATATAATGTCGCATGTTGCATGTTTTTAATCAACTTTTTCTTTTCCCTTCTTTTCTTTTTTTTTCAATTTATCTCCTATCTCACAGAGAGCTATCTTGGTAAGCAGGATTACGTTTCTTCTTATTCCCTATAATTATAATTAAACTTATGGTAGATATCCCAGCCATTTTTTCTTATGACAAACTTTTTTTTAATCCTCACTCCGTTCATTCGGTATCACCCCTCGGAAGCACGATATGAGACTGAAATCTAGCATGGCAATGCTGAAAGAATTATGGATAACAATATCTGATATTTTGCCACCTAAACGTTTTCAATAAAATTAGAATTTTAGCTAATATTTTTCGATAAAACCAAATCTTATTTTTGAGGATCCGGGATTCGCGACGTGGAACGTCGAAACCGTTTAGGTGGCGAAACACCAGATAGCATTTTTCAAGAAGACTTCAGCCTCATAGCATGACACTGTATAGCGGATGCGTTCCAATATTATGGAATTGCTTTCTAATTCCAATTTTACCGAATCTGCAGGCTTAAAATTTGATAATTGATCTTATTTTACGATTTTACGATCCTTATAATATTTAATAGATTTTAGAATCTGCAATGCACTATTGGTACTCCCGATGTATAGTTATTCGCACAATATTTATAATTCAAACGTTGCAATTTCATTGATGTACGTATACCTGAAAGCTTTTCAATAGCAGGATAGAGAAAGTACGTAGTGTACTTTTATGAGACAATTATTAGTGAAGATTAATGTCTCTGGTTTTACATAGAAAATAATTTTTTGGCAAATAATGTAACAATTATTAATGAGTGCAATTTTTTGATAATTATAGTCAGAAATCTTAGAAGTGAAAATGTAACGTTGTGTTTCCGATCAGGTGAAACCAAAAATGATTGAAAAAATTTGATCTGAGTAGTTAAATTTATAGAATATCGTTGTGTGGGTCCAATGGTATTTGATATACTATAATACGTATGTTATACACCCGAGTGAATGATTATAGCCTGTGTTTTATATCTTGTTTATTAGGTCAAGAAGATGCAAGATCGTGTACAAAAAACGAAAGAAGAAGTACAGAAATCGAAAGAGAAATACGAAGCGTCGCTTTTAGAAATCAATCAATATAATCCAAAATATATGGAAGATATGACACAAGTATTTGAAAAATGTCAAGAAATGGAAGCTCAACGATTGCAGTTCTTCAAAGATGTTCTATTCGGAATACACAAATGCCTTAATATATCACAGGATCCAGTGTAATTATTCATTTCTGTTTTTTGTTTCCCATATTTCCTATCATATCTATAATTTTACTATAAACAAAATTCAGATACAGACGTCTCGCGTTTTTAAATTTGTCTAATTCATTCTTCGGAAATCATTAATCCATTCTATTTCCTTTCATTGTTATCTTCGCAAACTATATACCTATATTCATATCCTTGGTGCCTCTGTTTTTCCTATAGAAATGGTTTACAGATGATTTGTACATTTTTATACAGACTTCCACAAATATACGAGGAATTCTATCACACGATCAACAATGCTGCCCATGAAAAGGATTTGAAATGGTGGTCGAATAATCACGGTGTAAACATGGCTATGAATTGGCCACAATTTGAGGTATGATAATTATCGACAATATACAAACGACAATTACATTGAAGCCCATTTTTTCGCTTGCATGTATCGTCTATAATCGCTCACAATGGTTGTAACTTTTATTGATTTCGTGTTCTTTGTTTGTTTACTCTCATCTTTTCCCCTTCATCGAATAGTTTATGTGTGAATTATTCAATCATAATCAATAGGTATACGGATACCACGTGAAATTCTCATTCCAGAACCCTCACCATTTTAAATTGCTTTGGGTATTTTTATGTGTCACACGGCAGAATGTATTTTTGAATTCACAATTTGACAATTGGTTTAAGTTTTACAGCTGCAGTTGAAGTTTTCGAATTCTTAGAAATTTCGCTTTTTTAAACCACTGCTGCGCAGGAACGATTTGAATTGTTCGGTAAAATAGTTCTATTTAGACTACATTAATTGGTCAGTTTTGAAATTGAATTTCACGATAAGAATTCTTTCGAAATTTGATCACGCGTCTGTTCATGCGTTTTATGCTAGCTATCGAAGAACAAAAAATCGTTTTATAAATAATGACTATTCTTTTTTCTCGTTACATTTTCACAAATTTTCTTCAAAATATCGGAAAAATTTAATTGTCGGGCCTAGAGTAGGTTGATTTGTTTCGTGCAAAGTAAAGCTATGTTGACCGTTTTTTTTTTCTTGTCTCAATGAATAATCGGATTGAATACATACAGCTGTACATGGATACAAACAATATTGAAAATGGGTATTTTTTATGGGATAAATTTTGGCACCTCGATAGCGTAAAACACGCACTTGGAAGAACGTCCTAGTAGCTGTACCAGCAAAATCAGCCCACACAAATAAGAGTGGTGGGAGGTTTTCTTACTTTTTTATTACTAATTTATTACCACTTTGCCAAATTTTTTACTCCTCACAGTTTCGAGTAATCGTCGTGCGGCTCAGCTTTACCAGCTGCACCAGCCACATCCTAACTTCGCTATATTTCCCGCTACAAAGGTGGACTATACGTCAAAATTTTGTGCTTTTTTAGTACCTTCGAAGGTAATCAACAACAAATTTTCATTCGTAATTCTGAAGGGGGCAAACAACACTTATTCCCGTATTTCAGGCACAGCGATCATCTAACAAGATTATTGGGCCGAAATTATTAGCAATAGGGACTGGTTTCCACCTGAAGATACACAAGTATACCTTGAAACGATATGAAACATTCGAGAAACAGCAGATCATGATGATGAAAAAAGTTCAGCCCCGGGAAAGTGCGTATTCATTGGATTCCATCGTCTTCTCGCTTAGCATATATTTTTTACTCGGGTTTCGTGCTTTGGGCGATATACAGAAATTGGAGGTCATCGAGCTGGAGTGACGAGAAAAAAGATGCGCGAGTATTTGTGTATTCCGAATTTGATCCACTTTCCTCGGTGATGAAATTTTGTACTCACCATTCTTGGATGCGCTGTTTTTTTCGAACAGGAACCTGTACTCCGGAATGATAAAAAACATTTGGGGGGCGTTGGGCCGCGGTAATAAAAAGAGAGCCACGGAAACATTCGTTTCTATCGGATATCATCCACTTTTCGCTCAGACTATGTTTTTCAAATCAAGAAAGGCTTTTCAAACTATTCTTCATCAGCACAAACGCAAATGTATAATTGTTTCCGACGACGCATACATTCCATACATAGAGAAATGGAGCATATTCAGGTATGTGTGGAGTCATATTGCGAACTGTTTATTTCTTAAGAATATCAGTCAATTTTTCTTATTTTCATGAACAATAGTAAAACCGGAACCATGTTTTGTTTTTTGTTCAATTCATACGAACTTGTTCCATTAGAGTCATCATATTTGCACCATACTCCATCTCTCCTCAAAGCAAATGTCATATAATGCCCACTTGACTCTTCTTCTTTCCTTGTTTTTTTGTGACATTTATAATCTACAAAACCTATCAATTGCAGTTTATTTTCGTTGTCTCCGGGGATTATTATATATTTGGGTAGATCTTGTAATGAAATTCCGACGTCGGTCAAAATGTTGTCCACTTGTATAAGAACAATGTCACCTGAATGTGAGAGGAATACGATACACTTTTAGAATGGATCAACGCAATCATAGGCACGGTATCAAAAAATGCTATCCTATCGGAAAATAGCTCAGTGGAATTTTGAATATTAACGATAATATAATTTTTCGTTGTAAGTAATATCCTTATATCAATAATTATTTATGTTGTTTCGTATTGAATTGTATACCTATTCAACAGTTTAGTTGGACAAAATCAATTTTAATTTGCGCCAACCGATGTATTACAACGTCAGGTTGGGTTGGGTTGGGTTGGGTTGGGTTGGGTTGGGTTGGGTTGGGTTGGGTTGGGTTAGGTTAGGTTAGGTTAGTTTGCACGTTTATCGGACCAGAGGTCAATACCTGACGTTTTTTATCGTTTCGAAGTACACCTACGTTGGTGTTTTCCCAGTTATTTTTTTATTACCACGGCCCAACGCCCTCCAAACATTTTTTATTGTTTCCATGTACACCTACGTTGGTGTTTCATCAGCTCTGTTTTTTATAACCGCGGTCCTACACCCCCCAAATGTTTTTTATCATTCCGGAGTACAGGTTCGAAAAAAATAGCGCATCCAAGAACAGTGAGTACAAAATTTCGTCACCGCGGAAAGTGGATCAAATTTGGAATACATAAATACTCGCGCATCTTTTTTCTCATCGCTCCAGCTCGATGACCTGCAATTTCTGTACATCGCCCAAAGTACGAAACCCGAGTAAAAAATATATGCTAAGCGAGAAGTCGATGGAATTCGATGAATACGCACTCTCTCGGGGCTGGACATTTTTCATCATCATAATCTGCTGTTTTTCGAATTTTTCATATCGTTTCAAGGTATATGTTTGTATATCTTCAGGTGGAAACCAGTCCCTATTGCTAATAATTTCGGCCCAATCATCTTGTTAAATGATCGCTGTGCCTGAAATAAGGGAATAAGTGTTGTTTGCCCCCTTCAGAATTACGAATGAAACTTTTTGTTTGATAACCTTCGAAGGTAATAAAAAAGTACAAGAATTTGACGTATAGTACCTTTGTAGCGGGAAATATAGCGAAGTTAGGATGTGGCTCGTGCAGCTTCGACTAAAGCTGAGCCGTACGACGATTACTCGAAACTGTGAGGAGTAAAAAATTTGGCAAAGTGGTAATAAATTAGTATTAAAAAAGTAAGAAAACCTCCCACCACTCTTTTTTGTGGGGGCTGATTTTGCTGGTGCAGCTACTAGGACGTCTCGGAAGAGGCCTTTGAGAATTAGGGTATTGAAATTTGAAAAATTCCAAAACTTCAACGAACTGTGAATTCGCAAAGGAATGGTTAAATCGTACAATCACGAAATAACATATATCTGTTTTTTTGGGTGTCATACTTTAACGCATATACAAAATTCGAAACTATTTGGAATGGTTAAGGTTTCGAAACGAGAATGCCACATGGCATCCCCTCCCGCTCCACGTGCACTGAATGTTTAAATATAACCAAATGTTATGGGTATTTAATTAATTCAATATCCCCAATGAATCGTTATTTTGATCATGGTCGTTATTTTTGGAAAATTTGAAACGTCGTGAAAACTTTCGAAATACATGTTCATTTTAGCGAGAGATTTATATTGCCTCTTGAAAAGAATTTTTTGTATCCCATTAATCAATGAACAAATGATACATACAATACGATTATCTCATTTTTATGACATAGATATATAGCCATCGCATTATATCATGTGTAACACCATGTAGAACATAAGTAATTGATGGAAATTTTGAAAACAAAGAAATACGCATAATTTATAACGAAACGAGTTTTGCATCGTTGCTGCTTATCATTATCATGATCATAGTTATTATTATTGTTATTGTTATTATTATTATTATTATTATAGTTTAGAGATTTGAAATTTTGGAATGCATGCATGTGATTGTTTGGGTGTTGCTATTATTCAGGATTATACGGAGGAGTTCCGTGACATCACCAAAGGATCCAAATCAAAGGAGGCTTTACCCGCTGGATCCATCACACTCATCAATCAACGCCCTGTTGGTGAAGATCTGCCTGTAAATTTTTTATTTATTTATTTATTTATTTGTTTGTTCATTCGCTCGAACGATATTTAGAAACAAAAATCAAACTATCGTTTTAATACTAAAATCCAATTCTTCAAATACCAAATTTCTCCACTCCATTTTATTTTATTCCAATGGAAAATTGTTGAAGAGAAATTATTTGATGAGCGCCAGTGACAGGAACGATTGCAGATTTACTGTCAAATAATAACGCGAAATTACACCTACTTTTCACCTGTTTCGTCATTTTTTTCTTCTTGTTATTTCTTCAATAAGAAAATGCAATTCGTCAATTATCTTTTTTTTTTACCTGAAATGGATAATAATCGTGATTTACTGTCACCGAATTGAAAATTGATATATTCAACCTTTGCATCATGTGCATGAAATCTCTACTAATTAGTATAATGAATTCATCTTTTTAACAATAAAATGCTGATAATCAAAATCCCTGAAGCTGATATTTTCTTTGTTTTTTTTTTCAGTCGTTTTCTTGGTATTCATGTATTGTAAACGCATTTTGTTCATTCTTTTCCTTCGCATTCATGCAAAACGATGATAATTTTTGATACACCGTGCATATAATATACACACTTATGGGGCGGATTGAAGCTTATAAAATTGCCAAAAAAAATGCTGATTATTTCTTCATCGAGAAAATTTCATTGACTGTATAAACTTCAGCCATCCATCTATTTTATCTTCTGACCTTAAACTGAGTGATGAAACGTTTGATTTTCTACATTCAACATATTCGCGTAATTTGTAAGAATAACGATAAAATTTGTACTTAAAATTACTAATTTTTATTGTAAATTTTTCCTTTTTTTCAAAATAGGAATTCCCACCAGTCAATCATAAAGCCAGAGCCAAACCTGCTGGACGAGTAATACCAACAGACGCACCGCTCTCGGATACAAAAACTGATACAATCAATTCGAGCAAACAAACATCGGAAAAGAACAACCATGAAACCAACACAGTGAATAGGAACGCGACCATTACGTTAGTGAACATCAGATTTATTCATCAATCCTTCACTCGCTTGTATTTCAAATCTTCTGAAATTTATTCATTCGTCAGTCTTCTAACGAAATCATTCAAATATTGATAGCTAAATTATGATTGAGATTAAATTAAGGTATATCTAAGAATTGTTTTTTTCTAAATATAATCTCCTCAAATGCTGTATCATATGTGAAAAAAAACTTGTATGCTTGTTCTATCTCATATTGATAATGTAAATCATTTTTCTAACAGAAATGGAACAAATGCGAAGCAGGAATCTAATCCCTTCGAAGAAGAAGAATGGGATGAAGATGGTGGCGAACCTCTAGTCGACAATGGAGAACCCGGCGTTCCTGTCAGAGCATTATACGATTATGAAGGTGCCGAGGCGGATGAACTGAGCTTTAAACAAGGTATTTGAATGTTTTGTAATCAAGAAGGTTTTATGTTGATAAGGAACACGAAAGATTCAAGCAGTGAAGCAGTAATCTTCTATCAAAAAAATTAACAACAAACAGAACGGCGAATTTGGTATTTTCTTGTTTTTCAATCAATATTCAACATCAAACGATGATGATTTGGTTTGCAGGTGACGTGTTTGAGAAATTGGAAGACGAGGATGAACAGGGTTGGTGCAAGGGTAGAAAAGATGGAAGAGTCGGATTGTATCCTGCTAATTACGTAGACCTGGTGTCACAGTAATGCATGTATAGAAATTACACCGAATCAATTTCTAGATTGATTATAATTTAGTCAATAAAAGTGACTAGAAAAGTCAACCACGCAACCGATACAGAGAAAAGGGAGCATATACATATATTGGCATTTTTATGCATTTTGTAAAGTTGCGAAGCGAAGTAAAGAAGAAAATAAAAGGAGGGAGGGGAGAAGAAGGCAGAAGAACGAAGCTTTGGAATTTTCATGAGTTATTTGAAATAATTGAAATCAGATATAATAATAATATGTGTAAGATTTTTTCGAACCAAAAGTTTAGTTTCCAATTTATAATGAAAAAAAATGTGAACAATGTTCGGATTTGTATTTATCAATTTTTTTCTGTTTTTATCATCAGCAACAGGACTTTGGCATACATTCAAACTTATGAAATTGACAAATTACCATGAACTGTTTATTCTCAATATTTTACAGTGTATTTTTGCCATTATTATAGACTCGTTGTGAAAAAATAGAATATTTTAATCGCTGCTTTTTTTCTGGTTATTCTCGAGGTAGCAAGGATAGCGGTGATCCATCGCTAGTTGTAAAAAGATAGTGTATACGATGATAATGATGCGCAAATATGCCAATTCTAGGTTCTTGAATAAAATGAAATAAAATGAAATAAAAGTAAAAACGAAATAGGAGAATGTACAGTCATAAATTTCGTGACTTATCAATATTATCATTATTATCATTACTATTATTAATTATTATTATTACCGTTATAAGCAAGGACGTTTTTGGCAGAAATAATGAGAATTATATTTAATTTATTGTTATTATTATTATTATACAAAAAAAAGATGAAAAATGTTGCAAAAAAATCTAATGTCTATCTAAATGGTGTCATTGTAAATAATAATATTAAAACTATATAGCAATACAGCAATTATATCTATTATCTATACAAAAAAACACACATATATATATATAGGTACATTGCGTAAAAATTGATTAAGTTTCTAAAAGAAGAAGATAATCAATGGAATACAGCCGTATCATCAATTACACTGGGTAAAACTTCAGCACTATACACATAATAAAAATCATAACGAAACAGGATCGAGATGATTGAAGTACCTATTGATTAGGTGATCTCCCGTTCGTTCATGGGGCCAGAAAGAAAATCGGTTGAAATGTTCCAATGTATTTTTCCACTCTGGACAATTTGTATCTTTGCTGATAGAAATTATTTTGTGTAAATTAAGAGTAAGATACCTGAATTTAAATATTCCTTTGACGAAAAATTTATGTATCCAATCTTTTAGTGGTACCTGAGGAAGTTTTCTAGAATATTTTCGTACAGGTATAGTAGAATGTGTTTCACAGTTTTGAACACAGTGTTTCACAGTTTTGATTGAATTATCTTCAGGAGTTTTATTTTCATTGGAGAAATTGAATAAAAATGATACAATAATGAACAAATTCATGGTACCAACGTGTGATCTGGTTATTCTTCAATTTAAAGAAAAAGCAAGTACGAGCTCTCGTTTGATGATGAAATATAAACGTAAACGATAAAAATTCAGAGAAAAAAAAGAACAAGTTTCATAAAAATGAATTTGGTTAATCATATATTAAAAATATAGGTATGTATATAATAAAAATTCCATCTGTATGCCTAACATTAAATTACGTAAAAAAGTTGGAACAAGTTTCGGGATGATTAATTGTTCTAGGAGATGAGATATGAAATAATTGTGAAAATTTCTTGCTGATATTATGAATACAAAATTACCAAATTGCATATACCTGTATCAATGAATAGCAAAATATCCAATATTAATGACTTTGATTAACTTTTTTCATTGAATAATTTTTTTTTTTTTTGTTTCTTTATTTTCTCTAAGTCATTATCGTTCCATCAGTATGACGCATACATACTTATAATAGTTGCCAAATATTAGAAATAGTGAAATAGTAAAGAAAGAAAGAATCGAATAAATAAATAAATAAATGAATGCAAAATAAAATTCTTATTTGTACTACGAGAACAAGTTATTGCATTATTTATATCATGAATGAATAAATAAACGAATACACAGGATTCAAATGCAAATAAAAGGGAAGAAAATTAAAAAATGAGGAGAAAAGCAATAGAATTTCTGATTTAGCCGATCGTACGACTGATTCGTTTAAACGCTCATTTTGGTAGATTAAAAAACAAAATTATCATAATTGTCAGTCAAAGAGAAAAAGAAGAAAATACATACAAAAAAAAAAAAAATTAAGCACATAATTCCATAAAGTTGTTATGTAGGCTTTAGTTTGTGTATGAAAAAAAAATAGAAATTTATTATAATATGTATATCTAATAAATATGATCTATATAAAATATATATATATTTTTAAGAATAACTAGTTAGGTATGTATATACATACATAATTATATACCTATATATGTATATATATATATATATTCATATATATATAGCTTATATATATATATATATATATATATATATATATCTCGAAGTAAGATAATTTATCATCAAATGATAAAGTATCAGAAAACACATAGTCTCGCATCATCATTCAGCTTTAATCTCATTAGGATATAGACCATCCACCACACTGATCAAGCGTATTTCTTTCTTCTATGAGTAAGTGTAAGCTAGAAGTAAAATATAAAATGAGCAGGTAAGTGGTGGTACACCATAAATATCCAGAAAACCTCTCTTCTTTCTTTCTACAGGGTGTCCCAGAACTGAGTACACAAAATGATAGGGGTAATGGAGGCGGTTGAGCTGACTAAAATAACCCGAAGAAGACGCGGTCTCCGAAGTCGCGTTCACAAGATACGACTGGTAAAATTTGGGAATTTCAAACGAAAGTATTTCCAATATCAAATTTTATTACAAAAACTAGTTGTTACAAGAGATGTACGGAATTACGACCTCTGACTTGAGTGCGTGGTCGAGCTTGACGAAGCAGCGACTGACACATTAAAACAAAGATGTGTTGCTGAAGCTCATATGCCGCCGATTGAATTCTCGCTACAAGTTATTCGTACACAAGACTTTTCAAGTCCCCATACACTAAAATCTAACGGTTTCAACACTCCTCGTACCATCCATTCTCTGGCGCAGTCAAATTCCTGAATTTTCTAAATTTGCGCGTGTTCTTCAGGTTGGTTCACTATCAGCTCAAACCCCTCTGTCACCTCTATCATTTTGTGTACTTAGTTCTGGGACACTCTGTTATTACCTGCAAAATTATTCTCATTAGAGACACGATTATCCGGCAGCAACTGCCTTCTCATCCATAAATATTTCATTACTGTTGCAGTGATAACGAAAAAAAATTCATCTTTTGGCAATTCCTTGAAAAAAATTAAAACAATTTCAGCTTCTTCCAGCCAGAGAATGCTTTTCTCTGCCATTGCCTGAAGAACAAATGATCATCGAATGGAAGATAAATACATGAGTGATTAAGATATAAATGCATAAGAACAGATTTTAGTATATATTAATGGACATGAAGTAAAAGCGAACTAGAATATGGTGGATATGGAAATTGCGCAATGCCATCGAAGGTCCCTGATCATGGTACAAACGTTAAGTATAAAAGGCAACGGCACAAAAAACACCGCAAAATATTGGTTCAGAAATAGGTGAAACATACAAATATATACACATTATTATCTGTATTTCTCCCAATTCAGATATTTTCATGGATCTGAAACTGGATTGCTGGGCTCCACCCATGTCAAGTGCCAACTCTGGTAGATATCTTTCATTCTCGTGATATCTTCAATTTCTTCCAATAATATCAACACCAAGAAAAACCTGAGCCCTGAAGAGCACAGAGCTTCACTTCAAAGGAGCTCAAATGATTATGACAATTCAAAGAGTCATTATTATAACAATGAACACTGATAACAAGAATGTGTTACAAATTTTTATTGTAAAGATATGGTCGACTATGCAAATATAAGACCTTGATAGAATAGATTGTGGGGAAATAATAGTTAGAATCCAGAAATTGATAGAATTTGTATCATGTCTGATGTTTGGTTGCCAATGACTTGATCAGTGAAGAAGTGAATAACTGTAGAAGTTTTCAGCCCAAGTGCCAAAAGTTTCCAGAGACAAAAACTGGAGGTTTCCAAATGTAGCTTGGAAATGATTTATTTAAACGTTCACTTCAATTGATTTTGATCATGAAAATTATATTGTCGATAATCAATTCTAAAAATATGATTCCATAAAATTATTATACAGCTTGCAGTTTTATTATAATGCATTAAATTCATAAATCAAATGTTGCAATGCCACACAATGATCATAGCAATTGCTTTACGCATGACGACAATGGAAGAAACAACTTAAATCGAATGAAACTTTCAGTAATAGTTCAAATATTAGTACGAATGTGTTTTAATTAGAATGACAGGAAATTGTTTCGTAAACTTTTATTACAAGTAGAAATAACATTATTAATTCGACCTGCTTAGTATTATAAAATATTCTTTAACACAGTAGAATATTAATCTGCATCTGTTGAGTCCCTAATTGAAATTTGACCTTTATACATACTATAGAGCTTGGACTTTTTTCACTCAATCAAACACATCTTTTCTTGTCAATATGTATAGCCAATCCACTTTTAATATTGCAATTGCACACCCTCGATCATACAATTATATACAATATCGTTTTCTTCCAATAAAATAGTCCTTTATTTACAGGAATATTATTATTATTTTGTTATAGGGATGTTTGTATAGGTATGTACTATTACACTATTGGCATTTTCATGTAGTTCAGATATTTTGTAATGAAGTACCTAAGCGTTTATCGACGAATTACAAGTTTTAATGTTTATATTTTGAGACAATTTTTCCAATTTCAAAGCACCTTTTTTGAAGGATCTATATACACTCAATACGATGGATGAGAAAAAATTACACATATTTCTCTGTGGATAATTTTATATCTATGGAATTTGTTTTCAAAGTTCAAAGGTCTGATGAAAAATAATTCTTCTCCAACCCGAGGCACGCGATAAGTGTCCATACACATTTTTTAACGCACTTCATCTAACTTTCACAAAAGTATCTCCCAAAGAATTGGTGGCTCTTATGCATACCATAACAATACAGACTGTGATGAAATAAAATTTAAGAAATCGTAACTTGATCCACTCATTTATAGGTATATTGATAACTTGTAACTACCTTTTCCAAAGGAATCACATGGTAGCATGAAAAAACAGAAACGGAAAATACCTTTAAATCAATAGGAGAATAAGAATTGAAAAAGTTTAAATTTCAAGATTGTTGGCATATTCATCTTGTAAAAAAAACGTGGTACAATGTAATCAATGACTTGCAACGTGCATTTGAAGTTCTTCGAGACTAAGAAAAGGTGTTTCACACAAAAAGCAAACGTGAGAATTACTGTTATGTACATCAAGATGCTCAGACAGTTCTTCTTCATCATTGAAAGCCTCTTCACATATAGCACAAAAGAATTGTTCTTCAGCTTCAATTTTCACAGTAGATTCTTTCTGCCACTGAGCTATCGCCAGTTCTTCTTCGTGAGCCTGGATGTGCAGAGCTAATGTAATTTCTGAATCAAATTTCTTCAAACATTGAGAACACTTGAAGTTTTCTTCTGTTTCGGTTCCTTTAGTTTCATGCTCACTATCATTTGATATATTTATAAGATTTGGATTGTCATCCTCATCGTCGCACAGATGTTTTTCTACATGACTTTCTAACGCATCTTCAGTATCCAATGTATCTCCACAAATCGCACATTGATATTGTTCCTTACCCGAACTCGCATCGTCTTCACTAACGTCATTGCAATGTTGTTGAAGATGATCTTTGAGTATCTCTTCATCTGTGAATTTTTTGTCACAAACAAAACACGTGTACTCTTCTTTGGGAACAATCTTTTTCTCTTCCTCACAGTATTCATTATTAGCTGTTGTTATTGTAGTATTAGAATCAGCCGCACGCTGAGCTATTACCACTTGTGTACTTGTAACATCCGTTACTTTTCCAGTGCTCTGTCCGCGCTCGATATTTTCAATATTAAATTCAGATTCCTCGTGCGTTTCCAGATGAGAAATTAGCGTCTTTTCTGACTTGAACATTGCATTGCAAACATAACATCTATGGAATTTCGTCGTCCTACAAGTATGGACTTTGACTAATCTCGCATCGACAACTTCGTGGCATCTTTTACACCGCATCATGCGCGGTTTCTTAGCTTTTGATGCTGCATCAGAAATCACAGCGGGTGCCTGTTTGTGGGCCTTTAAATGCTCTTCCTTTTTATCCAAACTAGGGAATGTTTGGTCGCAAATATTGCAAGAATATTTACGAGGATCCGATTCCTCTAATTTGACAGTTTGTTTTTTCAAGCTTTTAGTAAACTGAACTTTCTTCGCTGCTTGCTTTTCTACAATAGATTGCAGGGGTAAAGTTTTAGTCGTCGTATCGCATTCTACAGTTTCACAAACTGGCTTTTCAACACGGTGAATGGCCAGGTCTTTAGCAAGACCTTTTCGTATTGTGTAAAGAACTTTCTCCGATAATGATAATTTCTTACGTCCTTTAGGACCGGATAATCTTTTTACCAAGAGTTTGTTTGTTTTCGATGCTTCCGACATCAGTTCTAAACTCTTTTTATAAACCCTTGGAGTAGAAGTTACTATTTCATCGTCTGAAGTACCAGCAGGATCTAGATTTAAAGTACGATATACTGCTGATGAATCAGTCTGCCTTTCGTTATACATTGCATTTCCATCTTCAATATCTTCATCGTTCGATTTCTGACCCCCCATCAGAGAAATGTTATTAATTTTATACCTTTTTCGGACTTTACCTAGGTCTAATCTCATCAACAAAACTTTAGGCTGAAATATTTTTGATTTCATCGCCGCTTTGACAAAAGCTGGTGAAAAAGTTGTAACTTTCTGATTTCTATAACCTCTGATTTTAGCACCAGGAATTTTTCCCAGTTTCGATGAAGTCTCGATGTTTTTTCTAATCGCGGTTTCCACAATTGATTTAAGCTGTTGATCCAACGACTGGAATGAATCTTTCGGCTTATTTTGTTTCGTTTCGACAAACGACAGTGAATCTTTGTTGGATAATTTGTTCTTCATGTCTTTTTCAACAAAAGCAGCTAAATCTGCTTGAACTTTTTGCAGAGCCTCTAATTCTGTACCTTCAACTTCGATGTTTAGGCATCTTTCAACATTCCTCTTTTCCTCTGCATCATCTTGCAATTTGGGATTTATTCTTCTGAGTTGTACAGCATCGATAATATCTGTGTTACGTTCCTGACTATTCTCATCCACTGAATTGAGAACACCGTTTACGTCTTTTGAAGGAGGATTATGAAGGTCAGTTCTATTTGGATAATGAGATTCTGAAAGCACCAATGTTGAGGTAACGATATAAGTTGCATCTCCAACTTCTATTTCCGATCTAATCGGTTGTGCATTAAAACAAGATTCCAAACTCATCAAGCTTTGGTTATTTTGGTCTTTTGATACTGATCTAATATCCTTTGAGGATGATGGATTTACATCGCCTATATTTGACTTAAATTCTATCGAAACAGAATTATTCTCTTTCTGATCCATAGTTTTGTGTTTTTCATTCAGATTTTGCCTGCTATTTCCCTTCTCAGTTAAACTCACCACACTTCTTGTCTCATTGATTGGAACTTTCTCAACAATAAGTTTTTTCTGAGATCTTGTTTGATGTTTATTTGCTTCTGAATCTGAATGTGGAAGAATAATTGTATCGCTATCATATTTAAATCCGTATTCCCCTTTCATATCAGTTTCTAAATTTTTCAAAGCTCTAGCCAATTTCTTTTGCTTCTCAACTTCTTTATCCGCATTTGTTTTAGCCCGAGCTTTTTGTACCGGAGACAACTTCGACTCATTATCTGAAATTATAGAATCAGTGTCTGAACCGTAACCGCCAGTCGCCGCTAAAAGTGCTTTTTTCCTCGCCACCCAACGTTTAGTTGAAGCTTTTCTTCTAGCCGTTGTTTTACTACGTCTTGTAACAAGATGTTTGTATCTCAGGGGAATCAACGTGGGCTTTATTTGAACCTGTGGAACTTGAGATTCAGCTTCATTCTCGTTACTTTTATCTTTTCCTTCTTCATTTTTTACTGCCGCTGAATTTGAAGCTGGTGCTTCCTGCTGCTGATCAAAATTCTCTTTCAGAGATGAAACTTCCACAGCATCCTCGGGAAGGTTTATATCATATATTGTGGATTCTTGTGTGACACAATCGGTGTTAGTAGACTCTGGTAGTTGCTTCAATGGCGGATCATCTTGTTTAGATTTCTTCTGTGACACAAATGAGGTTCAAATAAATACACAACCACGAAAATTTGAATGAGAAAGGAAGGAAAACTGTCCATCAAGATATTACTCACCGTCGTAACACTTTCTGATAAATCTTCAACATCGGTCGCTTGCAGGTAATCATGTTTTCTTTTAGGGTTATGCGTCTCAGACTGTAAAATGTGGATAATGAATGCTCAAAATTGTAGAATGAAACATTCAATGCAATTTCCATGTAAGAATGAGGATATATTTTTCATTGTTTTCTTTGTTTCACAACATATTCATCAAACAAGATTAAGGGCAGGTGCGGACACGAGTCAGAGCAAATTTTCGTAGGTTACGTAAACAAAATTGTACAATATCATCTGTTATAATAAGAATGATATGATTTAATCGTGAAACGCAATACACTTACAGTTAAATCATTAGACGCAGCAAGTTCTAATTGCGCGAAGAGAATCTGGTTTGACTTGATAAACTGTTCCTTGAATTCGTTCCATGTATCCAATTTGTACATACAGACGTGGCAGATTTTATTTGGCAGATCTTCATCCTCTTTTATCTGTATTAAATTAGAATTATATTCGTGATAATAACGATTGATATTATTTTTAAGTTATAAAACACTCTGAAGGTGATGGCAGAGGACCAGACGTGAGCGCTTATGTACTTCTATCCGTAGTCGTAGGCGTGAAGTCAAGGCAAAAAAAGCCGTAAGGCGTAACATAAAACCGAAAGTCATAAAACAGTGATAAGAAAGCGATTATTATCAGCTACGGAAGAGGTAAGTAATATTAATATTAGCAAAATATTACTAATATCAATATCACTTACCTCCAACCTCTCTGCCACCACACAAGTGTGGAGTCAAATATGAAAACAAACATACATCAATAGAAGTACACTTGGTTATGTTTTCAACTTTCTCCAGTAATATTTCGTCGAATAAATAACTCATAAAACCTTCGTCTCCAAGGCAAAGACGACACTTGGTGTCTATGTCAATTATTTTTCGTTTATTTGACATGTCTTCAATAATATTAATACCAAATAATCAAACGCAAAAAACCAACTGATGTAAATGGCCGCTATCCGCCATTGTTCAGGTCCGCGCTCAAATCTTCCCTCTATTGGCTAAATATTGAACTACAACCTAATTTCAAAAATTAATTAACAGGGAAGCGCCTGATTAGCACTTCTGCATCAGAATCTTCCGGCAAAATTACTGGGCAAAATGCAAATCATCCGATACCATTAATTTTTCGTTCATCGAATCCATTTCAGCCTCAGTCTGAGCCCCCTAGGTTAGGTTGAAAATAGGTAGGTTAGGTTAGGTTAGAATATGAACAGCGTTTTGTTACAAAAGTACAAACGTAATTTTCAATTCAATTTCATGGCAATGGTTCGTATAAAATTTACGGAACAATTATACCTACAACCAGTATTGACATAATTTATGCATGGCTTTATACTTTACTATTCCGTGTTTTGATAATAATCATTATCATAGAATATGAGATATATATAATTTCCAATATTTCGAGCAAAATTCTAATACCGGCGAATTCAAAATGCGTGTGAAATAAATAGCGGAGACGGTAATATGGTTTATTGAATTTTAAGGATAATTAATATTCATAATAGTTATGACACGGAAATAAATGTGAAGAAATTTCGAGAAATTAAATACCAAGTAAAAGTGGGCATTGAATATATCGGCGGATTGTCGATTGGTGCATGAATGACACGCGGTTCCAGAATATTCCAGACTCTTTAGGTAACCAATGAGCGCGCATTCACGTAGAATTTTGTAGAACAGCTATTGGTCAGTCTACGATTGGCGTTTAGCAGAAAGCGTACTTCTGCCTCTCCGAATTGTTCGAGTTCCCGTGTTCCCGAGTTTCCTGCCGTCTGCAGCCGTGAATACGACGCAAATATAAAGTGACTTTAACAAATTAGTTTAAGTGATATATTAATTATTTTCAATATTAATATATTGCCAAGGGCAGAGTGATAGAGTGAAGATTCGATCTAGCCATGGCTGCGATGTCTGTGATTGGAATCGACTTTGGAAATGAGAGCTGTTATGTGGCCGTAGCTAGAGCGGGCGGCATTGAAACGATCGCCAACGATTACAGTCTGAGAAGTACACCGTACGTTTTTACACTTATCATTTTTCCAAATGACTTTATCATTTTACATTTCGACTACAGACAGAGTCCACGCCCGGTCAGCACACGTCACTATCCGAAACGCATTTTAATTTTTTTTTTTATTTTCATTTGCTATCTTTTTCCCTAACTTATACGGCTTTACGCTATCCGCTGGCTATTTCCTATCCTACTACAAAAAATATATTACCCAGACGCGCGATTCTCTTTACTGCTTAACACATAATACTAGAATACAACATACTAATCCAATAATGAAACAGCAACCCAATGGATTAGGAAAATTTTATCTAACTGTTATGGCGATCGATTTATTACCTGACACGTGAAAAAAAATCCACTGTTTAAAATTTGAAAAGCTGACGAGGAAATGTTCTAATACTCCAATTGAAAAATTTAGGCTAATTATTAATACGACTTAATTATCAACGTAGTCATCGTAGTTTAGTTGATTGAAGCTCAATGCTCTTACTTAACTCTTCAATGAAAATCAACGCCAAAGCTAAGGCTTTGGCGCTCTTCTCATCTGTCAGATCGTTATTTTAAGTATTCATTCTTTTCTCGTTTGCTCTTTCCCTTTCTGCTCGTACACTCTTCCATATTTGGAAACCTCTATTTTAAACTGATTCATACCAACCGGCCGTTTACCGTGGGTCTATTTCTTATCCAAAAATATCAATTCATAACAGATCCCTTCTCTACACCTTTTAAGGCTCGTCATTTTTCTCACATTGGATATAGGTATATAAATACTATATAATTGCATACCTGCATGGAACACGTTATACATACTATATAATTGTGTACCTGTATGGAACACGTTATACATTGATGAATTGTGCCTAGAATATTTTTTTAGGCGATGATTCGTAAATTCCCGTTGAATAATCTCTTCTACTTTGTGCAATTTCCATAATCAATCTGTCAATCTTGATGATGAAAAATTCCAAATTTTACATATCATAAAGCGAATTTAGGCTAGAACAGAATGTTTTGGAATGTTCCAGAAACCAGCTTTATTGCTTCATACACATGCTGGAAGCCAATTGATTAGGCTTTGACTCTTCATAATCATGTTAGCTATGTTCAGTTGGGTGTAGATACTCTTGCTTTGACGTTAAATGACATGAATCAACAAACACCACATGTCTGTAATAACATCTATCAGTGAACAGCTCGTTTTCTATGATAAAGGGAGAAAATGAAACCACCAGTTCTAGAATCATCTATTTTATGTTGTTGAGGCAAAGATCAATTTTACTATACGTCTACCGATATTTCATCATTTCAGGTATTGCCCTCTATCTTTGAAACGTGAAAATCATGAAAAAAGTCATTCATTGTAAATTATCTTGTTTGTGGAACGGCACCGCCTTTTCACTGCGCAGCTGATCGGCATTGCACGTCGCACGAATTACGACACTGAAGATAGCAGACCATTCCAGGTGAAGTTGTCGCTACTCAGGACCACGTAGATTTGGCAAATAGGCCAAATACACGGTGTCGTCATCCGACCCATAATGCCGATTAGCTGTACGGTGAGAAGGTACTGCCGTTTCATGAACAATATAATTTATGATAGATAATTTTTTCATGTTTCCAAAGGTATGAGATAACACCTGACGTGACAATAAATCGGTAGGCATAAACTAAAATTGACCTCATAATTCTGTGTTTAGCCAATTCGGAAAACTGCAGTCCCGATATTCAGACCCACATACTACATCGCCTTAACACAATTGTATGGGCCATGAATATGTTCTTTCAGTATAACATTTTTAGAGCCACTTAAGAAAAGTTAGATTTTCCACTTTCCAGATCATGCGTAGCGTTCAGCGGAAAAAACCGTATCATTGGTGTAGCGGCGAAGAATCAAATGGTTACGAATATGAAGAATACAATATCTGGTTTCAAACGATTATTGGGTAGAAAATATAATGACCCTCAGGTACAACGCGAGCTGAAAACTGTTGGTTATAGAACTTCACAGCTACCAGATGGAGGCATTGGAATACATGTGAGTATGACAAACTCTCAACCATGAGAAACTTTCCTCGTCAAATATAGTAGATAAAAATTCTATCCACATATCGGGCATTATGCCAGGCGGCTCTACACTCTCCTGGAGTTACAGATCTTATTTATATCTTATTAGACATGACTCGGTATTTTCTGAGTCAGATCGAGATTTTAGAGGAGTATAGTCGTGGTTATATTCAGTGAAAACCAAACAGAAAGTCTCTTCTTCATCTCGTTTACTCCTTTCGTTCAATTTTCTAAGAAATTTAATCATTTATAAATAATTTTAATTGTTAGGTACACTACTTGGACGAAGACCATGTCTTCACACCGGAACAAGTGACAGGAATGTTGTTTACAAAATTGAAAGAGATTTCTGAGACCGCGTTACAAACTGCTGTAAATGATTGCGTCATCTCAGTTCCGTCTTACTTCACTCAAGCCGAACGTCAAGCCCTGTTGGACGCTGCTCGCATTGCTGGTCTTAATGTTCTACGTTTGTTCAACGAAACAACAGCCACTGCGCTATGCTATGGAATTTATAAACAGGATTTACCTGCCCCTGATGCTGCGCCACGAAATGTTGTTTTCGTTGATTGTGGATACGCGAGTCTGCAGGTCTCCGTTTGCGCTTTCCATAAAGGAAAACTCAAGGTAAGAGAAATCAATTCAACAGGGTGGCCATCAGACCTGGAAATTAAGACCTTATTTAAGACCCGTTCTTTGAATTTTTTTTCGTTTTTCATCATGCGATCGATGCTAACACACACATGCATTGGCTCGAGTAATTGGTAGACATTCACAGGATGATTTTCAGTTGAAATCTTACTTCATTATTACGTGCATCGCGCATGTTGGGTAAAACTATCATAGTTTAGTTGGTACATAAAATCTCGCAATATCGTGGTCAGGAAAAAAATTAATTTTGGTACTAGAAAACCCGGCAAAGTCAGGAACTTTCAAACCCCAGATCTTATGGCCATCGTGACTTGACTTGCCAAAAACAAAAACTTGGCAAATAAAATGGAAACTGAACGATCATTCATTCAAGTAGAAGATTAGAGGATAAAATATCATTCTTATACAACTTTTAGCCTGATCTTCCAATGATTGATTATTTTAGATGTTGGCTAGCACAGCAGACTCTCAGCTGGGTGGTAGAGAAATAGATTTTATATTAGCAGAGCATTTTTGTAAGGAGTTTCAAACTCGTTACAAAGTTGATGCGCACACAAATCCCCGCGCATATCTCAGGCTTCTTGCTGAGGTTGAAAAACTCAAGAAACAAATGTCTGCTAATTCCACAAGCCTTCCACTCAACATCGAGTGTTTTATGGATGAGAAAGACGTTCATGGGGATTTAAAACGAGCTGACATGGAAGCCATGTGCGCTCATTTATTCAGACGCGTTGAAACTACGCTGAAACAGTGCCTCGTTGATTCCAGTAAGTAAATTTTATCATTTCATTTCACCATTATGCTATAATGAAATATTTTTCCCTCGTTTTTATATTGCAGGGCTGGTAGTAACTCACTTTTCTCACTATTATTCACTTCTTTTTAAAGAAGTCACTTTGTCCAACTTTTTTCAAGATATGGTCACTTAAGTTACTTTTCTCGACATCATTGCCTTTCACACGTCGAAATTGTGATCCAGAAAAAATCTGATCGGTATCCTAAGTATCAGTTATTACGCAAAAAAAAATCTTCCGGTATCCTAACAATAAAATGAAAAGTACAATTTGTTTCGTTTCTATGTGACTACTTTGTAACTACGTGACCCTCGTTATCTTATAATTTTTTTAGTGAGATCTCCGATTGAGGCAAGATTCTGTTCACCGTATAATAAATAATTAAAAATTATATTTTAGAAAATAATTCAATTAATGAAATGGATAATTGAAAGTTAATTTTTGTTCTACTTTGATTGCAATCGTAACCCGGTAATAGAAATATAACTTCTGTTGCTGTAGTTACTACTGAGCAATAATTGATTCCTGGCAGTCACGGTTAGTCACTTCTTAGTTACTTTTCAATCACTTTTTGAAGTCAAAAACTCACTCTTCTCCACTTTTTTAGAGCAGCTTGATCGCTACCAGCCCTGATATTGTAAGACGTAAGAAAATTGGAATGAACAATCTACTCCGATTTATTCATTTTTCTGTCAAATTTTGAACTTCATCTTAATTTTACAGAATTGAAGTTAGAGGACATTCACTCAGTAGAAATAGCTGGTGGTTCTAGCAGAGTTCCAGCCATAAAACGTTTGATAGAAGAAGTTTTCGGTCGAGGTACGTCTACGACTCTCAACCAGGATGAGTCAGTCGCCCGAGGCTGTGCTCTACAATGCGCAATGCTTAGCCCAGCTGTTCGTGTTCGTGAGTTTTCAGTGACGGATATACAGCCCTACTCTCTTAAATTAACGTGGGATGCTGCTGCTGGCGAAGAAGGGTAAGATTCATCTCTGTTGCAATCTTCTTAAGAAGATAGAGAGGTATTGCAGCTGATTTGAGGAAACTTGAATTCATATTTCGAAAATTTTCGTATTAACCTCTGCAAGCCGATTACCTTATTCATTATTTCTGTTCATTTCTTCTAGGGAGATGGAAGTCTTTGAACGAAACCATTCCATTCCATTTTCCAAGATGCTGACGTTCTATCGATCCGAACCATTCACTTTGGTCGCAAGTTACTCTACACCTCTGACGAATTATCCGAATTCACATGTTGGTGAGTTTCCTCGTCTCATTTTCTTCCTTGCTTTTCAGAAGGATTTTGAAATGCACGAAAATCAAATTTTTATTTGAAGTATGAGCTAGAAATACCCTGATCACAATTTTTCAGGTACATTTGTGATCAAGAATGTTAGGCCAACACCAGAAGGAGAATCATCGAAAGTTAAGGTGAAGGTGCGAATAAATCTGAATGGAATTCTGACTGTAGCGTCTGCTTCACTTGTTGAAAAGCGTGAACTGACTCAGCAAGAAAAGGAAGAGGAAGAGAAACAACAGCTGAAAGAAAACAGCATGGATACCGAACAACAACAGCCTGATTCTAAGAGGGGAATTGATAAACCAGATCAAGAGGCTCAGGCAAATGAACCAGCAGCACCTGAGGTACGATTATCCAATTTATGGATTTTCATTTATCAATTAAACTGAATATGCCAGTTCTTTGGGATACATTATGTATAGAATGCATTTATTACTTATTGCATGAATTTTCTGTCATTCCCATTGAGTGGAGCTATAACTATGATTATATCGAGACAATTCCTTGAAACTATACACTCAACTGCGTATGCACTAAATAATGCAACCCTATTGACTGTTTTGAGCTGTGAGGCGTCGTGAAACTCAAAACAGTCAATAGGAGTTGCATTATTTAGCGCACTCGTAGTTGAGTGTACAGTTTCAAGGAATTGTCTCGGTATAAATAAAAATTGATTTTCATTTTCGTTTTGAGAGCGAGAAAGACATCTTTGAAACCTGAAAATTTTATGAAAACTATTCGCTTCTGCTGAGATTAGATTATCCATTGGAGGCTTTTCTTTTAACTAATCTAAATTATCAATAAGTAACTAATTGTAATGTAATAACGATTTTATGTAATTGGGGATTCCGTCTATAGCATTATGTATGATGACTGTAGAGAATTTAGGTTTTAAATAGTGAAAAAACTGGAATCCATTCGATTAGGATTCATCTGCATGATTATGTGAGTTTGTTGTGGTTTAGGTGAGCGTGGATAAGAGACGGAAGAATTCTGATGCAGGAGATGGCAGTAGGGGGGTGAAGGGGCCCTCCTATTCCTCAAGGATTCTCTCTTGGCTCAGCTCGGTATGCGACACTATCTACTTGGACCCATACGCATACCTATATTATATTCTCAGACCTGATACATACTAGGTCTTTTTTATTTTCTATTTAAGTTCAGTCCATTTTTTGCTGTATTTTTTTTATCTTCGTTTTTAAAGATATTCTCATCTATAAATTTTCAGAACACTCGAGACAAGTAGGTTGATAGATGACATAAAGTGATAAAAGAAAGCTGTTCTTACAGATAGAAATATGATTGGTTTCTTATAGGACCCCCAATGTTAATTAATCTTGTAGCTCGATCTATCACTGAAATCCATCTACATTTGCAAATTGACTTTTAATCTATGAAAAATGTTGATATCATATATTACGGAAAGTCCTTGAGGTAGTTTATTGGACTTGAATTATTATTCGATTACATACTGATAATAATGTATAACGTGTCTTGTAAATGAATATGGGTCCAAGATACAGCTGTGTCACACCATGTTGTCTGTCTTTAGATTTAAACAGATCACAGATCAATAGAACAAACAGGAATTAGTAATTGTTCCCTTGAATTATAAATCTGTTGAAAAGTTCTTCATTCTTGAATCTAAACACAAGCAAAATGGCCTAGTTTTCCATTTACGCTGCGTCTCTCCACTCATCTACTTGTCCCGTGTGGATGTGAATATTCTTTATAATATCAATTCATTGATAACGTGTGATTAACATTTTTTGAAAGTAAATTCACTTTCAATTAGAAATAGAGGAAGAAACGGAGAAAGAGAGAGAAATAGAGACCAGCTGTGGTATGAATGGAAAACTATCCGAGTGAATAATTTTTGCTATACCCCTGCCGCCCCCCATCGCCCTTTTCAGATCCTTATTATTATACCTGCTCACCAATTGATAATTTGATTTTAGTGTTTTTAGGTTTTCACAAATTATATTTAGTGTGATGCACTCGAACTCAATTAACGAATTTGGATTAATTTAAATTATTTATTATTTCTATTTATTTTCTTTAATAGTTTTACATGGGTAATCTTTGCAGTTGGAATTTTGTTTACTATTTTTTAATTCATGTCTTTCAGGGAGATGACAAAAACGAAGATGGTAAAGGAAAGAAAAAGGGAGTACCAGTTCGAATGGTTGATCTACCTGTTGAAATTAATACCAGTGGACTTTCTCAAAGAGATCTCGATGCTGCAGTGGAAAAAGAAGTACGTATAAATAATATGGACAAATTTCATCGACTCCAATTTTATTTTCTTGGAATTATCAAACAACCTCTTCATATTCCATTGAAATGATATTCATATATTTTCTTACTCGTCCAATAGTGTAAAATGATTGCTGAGGACAGACAAGAGAGGGAACGTATCGATGTACGTAATGCGCTTGAGGAATACGTCTATGAACTAAGAGCCAAGATAACAGACGAAGATCAACTTGCTACTTTTGTTACGGACAAAGACAGGGAGGCTCTTTGCCGAACTTTGGATGATACTGAAAATTGGCTGTACGAAGAAGGAGAGGATTGTCAACGACAGGTCTATTCCGACCGTCTCACTCGTCTGAAGGTAAATATAAACGGATTTTGTGATGGAATAATGTAACATTGAATTTTATTCGATGATTTGAATTTTGCATATGCGTTGAATGTTTCATTTCATAAATATATTCTCATTACAGTCACAAGGAGAACCGATAAGAGAACGGAAAGTAGAATTCGAAGGGAGAAATTACGCTCTCGAAGAACTTGCAAGTGGGCTCCAAATTTCAAAGAAAGGATTAGATCAAATAAGACAGAGTGTTACTACGGGTGGAAGAGACGATGGGAAATATTCTCATTTGACTGAGGAAGAAGTTAGAAAAGTTGAAAAAGCTATAGAAGAGAAATGGGGTTGGCTAGAAGAAAAGAGAGCAGCTTTGTCGGCAACTCTGCGCACCCAGCAGCCAGCTGTTACCGTGGCTCAAATTCGAGCAGAAAAACATGTAAGTATTGGTTTCATTCCGATGCATTGAAATAATTATAAAATTTTGTTCTTCCAATTTGAATTCGTTGTTTTTTCGTGTTCCTTTTATACAGGCTTTAGACAGTATTGTTTTGCCAATTCTTAACAAACCAAAACCAAGAGCTGAACCACCGAAGGAAGAAAAATCGAAGGAAAAATCAGGAGATGATCAAAAAACGAATCAGAATAGTCAAGGAGATGGTCACAGCCAGAGTAATCAACAGCAACATCAACCTAACGATGATAACATGGATGTAGAGTAGCCATGAAATTGTCATACCACCACCTCCCCTAATTATTAAATATTAATAATAATAATAATAATAACAACAATTACGCGTATTTTTCATAACATCAAATCAAACAAGATACAATATTAGTACATAATTAAATGCTGTACCATCTCGTCCTCCTCGTTAAGGGTAATCATTCTCATTCTCATTCTCTCATTAATTTGATGAGTGCCTCAATATGTCGCACCGAATACTATGTCACTGGTGTTTTTTTCTTCTTCATTATGCGTTTCAATAATTAAATTAACTCATGCTTCCGGTTTTTTTCTATCTCTTTCTTAATCGTGGAGAATTCGAGTATGATAAAATGAATCTGTCGAATAAACGGGAGAAAAAATAAACTATGCTGAATCACTAACGGTTCGACCACTCTTAATTTTACATAATTGTGTATTTTTTTTTTTCAATTTTACTTCTCAAGTTCTCGATTATAACGATAAAAAGTTATTTCAAATGATTTGTGCTGAATCCGGCAATAAATTATTCATCATATTCGGATAATCTTTGCGATGTATCTAGTTTCTCAATCCTTTTTTAGATACCACGCCCAAGATATGATTACCTTATATGAAAATTGTAACAGTGGTAGAAAATAATTATATGTTGAACTATAATCTTAAGCGTACAAAGCTGAAGCTGAAGCTGAAGAAATAGTTTTAGTAAGTTCGAAAAAATAATAAGCCAATGAAGTAAAAAACAAAAAAATAATAATTATGATCAAAAGTATATCGCTGGCGACTTATGTGTTTAATAATGTCTCTAATATTCATTCCACCGTTTTACCTGGCTTTTAGTCTGTCACAGCCGCATTAATGTATACACATTGCATTTACGTTACTTAAATAAATTAATATTTGACAAAAACTAAATTAAATTATATTAAATTAAATTAAATTAAATATACAAAATACAAAAAAAAAAAAAAAACTGGATTCGTACTGAAATGCACCGTGTCAAAAATATTATGCAAATAATAATAATGGTTCAATGATAATAACTAGGTATTTACTATGCATGTATTTGATCCATGGATATATCGAGATACCTACACCTACCTATGTTAGAATTACAAACTGTTATCATGAAGAATAATACCTAATTAAATTGACGATTGAAAAAAAAGGAGATTTAGGTATATTATATCATATATATACCAATATTTCTTAAAGGTTGTATATAATTGATAAGTATTTACATATTATTATTGTGAATTCCTATTTGTCTATTTTTTGTTTGCTCTTACTGTTTATCTTCTGTCTCGAGATAATACTTTAGGAGTGAGTATCTTCTCATATCAGGAAGTAACGGTACGACTTTCTTCTACAAGTTTTGTGTCTCAACATTATTAGTTACAATTTCTTGTTTCATTTGTCTTGAAAATATGCATTTGCATTTTTCAATGAATTATACCACATAATTGTGCTTAAATAAAATGCACTTTGAATTATACTATTTCTCATGGGATTATTTATACTAGAAACTGAATGAAAAGTTGAGGAAATTAATAAATACAGAAATAAGAAGATGAATTTACAATCTAAATTTTACATCAAAATTCAGTAGAATCTAGACTATCAATTTATGTTTTCCTCCTAATCATACTAATTCGTATATATACTATTCAATAATCGTAGACTTTCGATTTGAAAGAGCAGCGAAGATAATTGAAATTCAATTCAAATTTGAATAAACACATGTAGTGCTAAAAGTGTAGTATGTATATACATTGAATACTAGTAAAACATCCATTATTACCCACTGTTGATAACAATGGCTAACAATGGATGCCCGACTAACATTTAATAACTCCTTAATTCAAAATAACTGAATGAACTTTTTTTGAAAAATGCTTTCAACTGATCACCGGAAAAATCAAATCATCACAAAACTTTTTAAACGTAAATAATTTGTTCTCCCGTTTTTTTCCTATCTCTTTCTTAATCGTGGAAAAATTCGAGCATGATAAGATAGTTATAGTTCGACTTCATGGAGATGCCTCACTTTTTCCTTACTTCTATTCTGATTCAAAAGAATTTATCGTGCAATATTTCTGTCAATTCCAGTTCAATTTCTATTACTTGGCTCTGCTATTCAGTGCTTATTTATTCGTCATCCAAATTTCATATCAACTTTTGTCTCATTTGCAATATCACATTGACGTCATAAATCAGATTATTGGTGTCATTCTTATAAAGGACATGGGATTTTTGGAAGGTCATATAAAAATAATAATAAATGGAAAATATATTTGGAAATGTTATACAGTACGTGCATATTTTTCGATGGATTCGCATTGATTTTTTTTTACAGTTAGGTTCGCGCTCGAAGCTATAGGCATGGCTAATTAAAAAATTATTTGAGTTAATATCATGAACAGCCATAGCAGTCATAATTTCTGTAATTTCTAATAGAAACGTGATGATCAATTTCTTTATATTTTTCGTATTTAGCAGGGAAATATCAGATTCTATTTCACAAAATTATAAACGTATTGACGAATTGAGTGAAGTTGATAACATTACACAGAATGTGTGCCCGGCAGTATAAAGTACCGGGAATTGAATTTAATTGGAGTCTTTTTTTCTTTTCTGTGTTCATATTTCTCGGCCCTTATTTACTTGGAATCTCATATATAAAAAGGCAATAACTGAAGCCTTTATAAATATTAAAATGTACGAAACCGTGGATCAATCAAGTTCCAGTATTTTTACTCATAGTTGTTATTACACATTATATTATCAATTACATGCGGGGTATATAATGCAGATTCATATTTTTCTTGTCACCGATAGTCAATAATAAGAGTAGTTTTAAAAGAATCAACTAATCTACTTTGGCCTGCGTCTTGGGCTGAGTGTCAAAATATGCTCTGTAAATGAATGCGCCCAATGCAATATGCAGCACAAGTATCGATACTCCTGCTGCGTACACGTTACTCGGCGTATGATCCAAGTTCAAAAGTCCTGTGAATATGAGAATCAATGATTAAAATATTGTATATCTACAAAAACATCTTTACATCATTATTGATTTATCACGAACCCCGTTTTGGAGAAAGGGGATATTCTTAAGGGGTAGGAGTGAAGGAGCTGGTCGGTTTTTCAGTTAGCGAAAAAAATTCTTATTCATTTATTTATTTATCTATGTTTCACACGGCACACAGGTTTCTTTAGATAAACTGATCGAAATACGGTATTACATGCATGTATAATAACAAAGTATAAAAATATGATGAAGTATAGCTTACCATCAAAAATAAATACTTTTGATACGAAAAATGATACTACCGGCATCACGATTATAACAATACAGTGAAAAAATACTGTTTTAAAAACCAATAGTTCGGGAAGTTCCTGTACCTAAATTGCACGATAAATAAATTCATGGTTTAGTTCACATTTATGTATTTAGTGAATTGACAAATGTGTTTCTATTTTTGCTCACATTTTTGTTCGACATATTGGAGTAGTACGCTTCACTTTCTCATTCCTACGGAGAAATATTCTTTTTATTAGTTGTTTTAAATTTAATATTTACACGTGACTTTAATTTGTAGGTGTGTCAAATACTATGCTATCTTTTTAGGTTTACAGCCCGACTACTCGTCCGAAGTTAAGTCATTCTAACCTTATGTTAACAACGAACATAACCTATTTATTATTGGCTTTGCGTATGTCACCTCGGCGGCGGTATAATTCTGATTTTATTTTATTGTTGAACATTGTTGTTGCGCTATCGCCTGAAATGGCATAAAAATATCATTATTAGATGATTTTTAATCAGAGAGACAACGGAGAGACAGCGAAATTCTCTCAGAGTAATATATGCTCTAAGGAAATTCTGCTTACTGCCAATGAAAACGTGCCGCAGCGGCAGCAAATGACGCTCGTGCGTGATGAACCAATATGGCGAGGAATTTAACCGTTGAAGGACCACGCAATCGGCGACGAGCACGGTCCTATAGGGCGCGTCTGTGTCGCCCGCCGGCCGCTCAAGCTCAATGCGATGTTGCCAATTCTCATTTCAATCTCGTAGATTTTGCGCGGGATCCTGGGACCAGTAGAGATGAATGAGACCATAAAAAACACAAAACTCCATAAACCATCAGCAGAGAACGCAGTAGGCATGGCGCATGCGCACTACAGTGCTTTTCTTCATGAAACTGCAATGCGCATGCGCTATGCCTTCTGCATTCTCTGCTTATGGCTTATGGAGTTTTGTGTGTTCAGCTCTCTGTCACTCCATCGGCCTGGTCGGGGAACGTCAAGGGGAACTTTACAGGCGCGGCCCCAGCCTACCGTAATAGAGGTCGTACAGAAGTATATACATCCATATAAGTCCGGCAGCCAACCAGTGCGCGCGCCTTTGAGTTCCCCTCGATGTTCCCCCACCAGACCGACGGAGTGAGAGAGAGAGAGAGCTGTTGTGCGTATCGTTCTGTCCTTTAGAAGACGACGACGACAATGCCACTCACAGAACGCTGGGTATATATTAATATATACGTCTATGCGGCGACCACTTACGACCGCTAACTAAACGCTCCCATACACACCGTGGCCACCAGCGATGACGAGCGTCATCTTGCTGCGCTGCGGCGCGTTTTCATTGGCAGTATTTCGCTGTCGCATCATGGAGGTGCTGCAGCATTTTGTTACCGCAGCAAATTGCTACCATGAAAATCCAGCCTCTGCATGCATGTTTATTGAAAAGATAAAATTATAATTTCAGATTTTCAATTAGGTCATACGAGTGCGGAATGCATAATATTAAATAATATTCTATTTTGCGAAAACATTTTTTCAATTTTTATATTTTAATTAAACAACATTATGAGCTGTGGAGTATTCGAGAAGTGTTACGCGATTGGTTAATTTTGGTAAACTATAGATATAGCATATTGCTTCTCCATGTGAATTCACAGATTCAAATTCGAAATCGGGAACAGGGAAAAATGATTTTCTTCAACATTTTTACTGTGAAGTTCAAATTATCGAGAACAAATAATTCTATTTGATTGATTATAAATTATTTAGTAGAAAATTCGGTTTATATTTTTCACAAGATGATATGATATAATAATAATTAAAACAAAGAACGATGATAGGCGGTCAATAATGCATAAACGATTTTCAGCAAGAAACATGAACGGTAAAAATATTGACCCGTTTGAAATTGTCGATGCCAGCTATGCACTGGCTTGGCTAGCCGCTCGCGTCGCGTTTGCCGCTTGGATGTGCCGATGTACGGCTAGAAACGAACCGAGAAAGACTCGGCGCGAGAGGGGGAGTGATTTTAGGACGCGGCGCGTGTTGTACGAGCAAGTGCCGCTTCGCTTCAGCCGCTGTCCCGTTGTCGTGAGTTAGCAACGGACAGCGGTGGAAACAAGTTCGTCTAGTGCAAAATCGAGCATTCACGTACACGGTTGTTGTGTGTTTTTCTCCAGTTGTTTATTATATTTCATAATAATAGAATTTTAATTATACATAAATAATAAAATCATGGCTGTAAGTGAAGCGATATACGGTATAACAACATCGTACGTATCGTCAAGCGCGTATTACGGTTTTATACCACAAAATAATCAGCATAGTAATCAGTCGGTACAGAACTGCAATAGTAATAGTAGTAGCTGCTGGGACGCGAATACCACGGTCAATGTGAATATGAAAGAAGCTGCTTGGAACGAAAATACTGCTGCTGGTGCAATGGAAACTGATGACGAAATGCATGACGTTGATATCGTAAATAACTATTGCGTGATTCCAGAGGATTCACGGGGGTTTAATCCGGCTGGTGTTTACCATTACAATTATTTGGACAGTGGTAATAATCTGGTGCCGGGATTCGTCCGTTCTTTAAATCGGCAAGCGTATCAGGACGCCGGTGCCGGTCGTCCCGCCCGGAACCGGAAACGCAACAATGACGGAGAACTGATGCCCATTGAGCCGGATCAGTTGAAAAAATTAAGAAAAGGTAAAACTTTTGGATATCCATTCAATTTTACTTTCTGTTTTACTTAAAATTTCATCATGTCGCAGGTGATACGCTAATGAACATAAAAATATCTTCAACATTGAATAATAAAACAAAAATTTGTTTGTATGTATAGGTATGTTAAACGAATTACATGGTCATTTTTTCAGCCGAATTTGCTCAAGATTCGGTCTTTCTTTTTGTTTCTTTTTATGGATTGCGTAGCATTCCAGAAGAGGTGTCGTGTTTGTTATTTTATTTTTCAGGAACAAAAAAGGCGAGTGCCGTGTATGCAAAATTTGGCTAAAAATACCGTTGATGCGAGATATTCTTTGCATGTTTCCGAACAAATGAATAATATTGAGAAAAAAAAATAAAGAACACGTTTTTGAAGTTAATGTAAAATTCTTCACACTTTTAGAAAAGAATCGTTGAACATAGCGACCGAATGAATGATATGTGATATAAACGACAATTTCTATTATAAAATTACATTTCTTTCTTTCGTAAAAAATAACAAAACAAAAATAAAACTGATGATCGTGATCAACGGAATCGAACGAGACGAAGATAATTTGAGAGCCTTCCGATCCTTTGTGAACTACCAACACAGGTTTACTACCTCATAATCAATATAGTAGAGTAAAGCACCCAATTTGCTCTACTCACTCATCAAATGAGCCAAGTAACTAAAATAAGGTCGTTAATACGTAATTCATTTTTCCTAGAAAAAATTTGAAAAAAAAGAATGAATAGTCTCAAATTTCATTTTGCTTTTTCTATTTTCTTGACATTAAAGTATATTCATGATAAATAGAGTATGAACTCCCCGTATCGAATTTTATAATTCTGATAAAATGATAACAGTAACTTAATTCAATTATACAAGCCTCTGAAAAAATCAAAACAGTACATTATAGAATAATTTGTATTCATTTTAAACTTCTTGCACGACGTGTATGTATCACGTAAATTAAATGATTTTTTCATTGTTTTATTAACGTAATAAAAAGTGAACATAATTTTTCTGATAGATAATAAATACTAAAAAATGAATAATGAATGTTCAATTAAGCGCTTAATAAGAAAGTATTTCTTTTCAGAGGTAGTGGTAACTGCGGCACTTACCATGGTAGAAGATTCTCAAAAGACGATGGTGGATTGGCCGAGGTGTATTATAAATCGTCACGACTATTTATAAATGGAGGGAAACATCATGATATGGATAATAAATATGGGGATATTTACAAAAAGAAAAAGGATAGAAAGGAGGAAGAATTCACCACTGTTGAGAGCACTGGCTGCTGCTGGGCAGCAGGTAACCATAGTTCTTCTACAGCTCTTGATCATATTGATAATAAAAATAAAAATGAAGGTTTATTATTATTAAATGGCAATTTTAAGTTGAGAAGAAATTCTAGCGACTTAGAATACGAAAAAATGTTATTAGAAACACACGGGTGCTCTGCTTATCACCATCAGCGTATTCAATCAGAAAATGATGTTTTAGAATCCGAATTTTAGAATTTACAAAACAATACAGTCAATGTTCACTTGTTCAACGAGTGCTTCTTTTTCTCGTACATTTTTCCACCACACTTCATCGATCAATTTTTTCAAATTGATTCTCTTATCTAAATGATAAGTGACAAATTATTATGTGTTACAAATCAAATGAATAAATAATATTTACTTTTCTATGTAACAGATATTATATCGCTCCAGCGGTGTGTATTATATAATTTCAACAAAACTGTTCCTAATTCCACCTATATTATAATTAATCTTAATTTTAAGTCATTTTTTCAATCATAGGTAAATAGCTTTAACCTAATGACCAGTCAAGAATTTCAATCGTTTCTTGTCGAAAATTGGCAAAATTGATCAACAGGTGTTTGGGAACCAATTAAGAAAAAGACATTGATGGTTTCTAAACTATAACATTGAATTTCAGATTTTTATGAATTTTTGTTGTTGTTGCAGTTACTCCAACTTTCTAGAATATGGGCAAAGTCATGTCTATTCAAACCAAATTGTTTTTTCATCTCGATAATAAGCAGCTTTCTCTATTCTGCTTATGATTCAGACACTATTATAGATGATTATTATTATGACTGACAGATAATTTTTGGGGCACCAAAGTCTTGTGATCAGGAATAAATGAAACATAGGCCCCAAATTTTCAAGCGGATTCATTTGCCTGATATAATCTAGTAGGAACTCTATCGAGTCCAATATCTTCACTTCTTTCACCTTTTTCTTCAAAAGATTCCATTTCTGATACTAAATCTGCTATTAGAGCGTTTGCCGAAGCTGTTGACCCATCTCCAACGTCTTCACCTCCACGGTCCTCGTTCACAACCTGTGTGTCAATCACCACTTCTAGTAAACTTCAATTTCAAATAAAATATGGTACTAATTTTTCGAGTAAAACTCTAAAATGAAACATTACTTGGTGATTATGAGACACCTCAGGTCGGGACTGATCAGCTTCCGCTAAATCTTCGTTATAACCAGGAGTTACAGCAACTGACGCACTAACGCATTCTGCTTGAAATCCCCCCTGCAATACATAAATGCACCGATGCGTTATCCCTGATATGATAACAATAATATTTGAAAAACAATAATTTATATCAAATTTATTGGATCAGCGATCGTTTTCTTATTAGCTTTTGCTATATTAGAAATGAATTTAGGCACCTTTTATGAAATATAATTGCTACTTCATGCAAAGAGAAACCAAAAAATTTGTTCTCCGTGGTAACTCTTGTTCAACTTCAAACTTTACTTGATTCTTACCACATTTTCGAAAATGGGAACAACTGGCAGTAGTGGTAGAGGTGGTAGACTAGGTAGTGGTGGTGGGGGTAGTGACGAGGCTGCATTTCCTTGACTCGCTGGATTTGCAGTTCCTGTATTATTAAGAGTTCCTGTGTCAGAATCATCGTCGCTAGATTGACAACTTTCACTAGCTGTTTGGTCCGTAGTTTCATTTTTGAGCCAGCCAACCTAATTGATCAGAAATTTAAAACATTTCAACATTTTTTCCACAAATATTCTCAATGTTTCAAATGGAATTTGAATTCAAAGAGCAACTCCGTAACTGGATAATATCACAGTAATATTACCAGAGGATTGTTTGGCGAATGCGAATCTCTTAAAGCTCGTAAAGAACGTAGCAAACGAGGACGCAATCTGTGATCTTCACAAATTATCTTCACTTCTCTTAACACTCGAACTAGGTAGCCAGGTCTTGAAGTATTTACTGTCACCAATGAAGCCACTGCCTCACTCATTTCATCGCTAAATTCAAATAATTGAGAAAAGAAAATTCAATTTCTTGATTTTTAATACTAATGAATATACTGGGCTTGTTTATTATTTGATAATAAGAAAGAAAATTCCACCTTAACTGACGTAAGGAAACTTGACTATCGTTATTAGCGGGTATCAATCTAGCACAAGCAGACTGTTGTTCATCAAACAAGTTATCTACGTTCTGAGATTGTTGTTGAGTTGTATCATTAGCCAATACATTGCTTAAACTGCTCCGTGAATGGACAGATTCTTGTTGTTGGAAATTAGACTGCATTTGAAGATTTTGTGGGTACTGCGTCTCTGCAGCCAATAATGTTGGCAGGGATAGATTCTCCAGCCCATGTTCTCTATTACGCTTATCTTTTCTTGAGCTAATTGTGAATGAAACGTCTTATGAAAATATTTGAAAGATATTTTCAACTCTATAAGTTTTTCCAAGTTTTAAATTTATATGGCTTTAGATTATAAAATCGTACGTACGTCAGGCCAGCATTGCTCCCTACTCCACCGGAAGCTGTACTTGGTGCAGAAGATATAGTATTTGTACTCGGAGTGCTAGGAGTTGTGTGAGGATTTCGATCCGACGCAGTCTTTCCATTAACCGAAAGTAAGTTCTGCCTGGAGTAACTAGAAGGGAAATAATCACGAAATCCAACTCTCATGCATAAAACATTAATTATATTTATAATCTGTTATTTCGGAGAATACTTATGGTAAGTATGGACCAAAGTAACCAGTTTATTGATTGAAGTAAATGATTTAATCATGGTAAAGCTGGTTTCAGACGTCACTCGTTTTCTTACATGTTTTCTGATAGGCTAACATACAAGCAGCTGTATGGGCTAGCATCCAGACTGGTGAGCTGCGCACAAACCATGAACCCAAGCCTGTATGGTATCCATTACAATGATTGTGAAAATAAACGAATCAAAGATGTGATTTAGCGGAATCGTGACGCAGCGGTGGCTATATCCTCAGACTGTTGCATTACGATTCCACTGAATTATATCTATCAATCGTTTGTGATTTTCATATCTGTGTAATGGATACCACACAGGCTCGGATATGTGGCATGTGCGCAGCTCGCCAGCCTGTACGCTAGCCTGTACAGCTGCTTGTATTGCAGCCTGTTAGAAAACATATAAAAAATCAGTACGGTCTAAAACCGGCTAGAATAAACAAAGTCGATAAATTCTCCTCAAAGAATTATTAAATCAACACAATAAATGCATCTAATATTTGAGTGAGAAAAAAATTCGTTCATAATGTTAGTGATTTAACGGTATTAAGCAAAACGTTAATAATAAACACTCCAATTAAGATTTGAATAAAACTCTACGCAATAGGTAAAATATGAACCTACCTAAGTCTCGTAAAATCTGAATTCATTTCAATTGTGAGAGTACATCAAACAATGGATATTTTGTCCAGAGAAAAAAGAAAAAATTAAATTATCCAAGCAAGGGTAAAAAGAAGATAGAATAGAAGTACACGAAAAAGAATGCAGAGAAATAGGGATTTATTTTCATGAAATCGGAAGAGGAGTACAATATGTAGGAAATACTTTTTTTTTACTAATCTCAAATACTAAACAGCTTCGCAACTATTGAGATGCGTTTTTCCAATGAATTTCATACAGTAATACGCACATTCAACTAAAAACGTTTAATGAAACAGAAATAATATCATGAATCGATGATAATTACGCAATAAATTAAAAAGATCTCTCATCAAATAAATACAAACACACTGAGTCTATGAACATTCGTATTTCAAATGATACTGACAATGAGATGTGAATAAAATACTCGCAATCGGATTCGAAACAAGGAAAAGAAAAAAGATAAAGGTGATAAATAATCCGAATATGACATTGAAACATGACTACTCTACCTATAATCCTTGATAAATAGGTACTTTCTATATCTTATTACCTTCTAAAATTGTCCCAATAATTGTTCGCTCTATTCCCAGGTGGAACTTGGTTGTTCAATTGTTGTTGTTGTTGCTGTTGGTGCAGAGGATTAGGTACAGGAATTTGCGTCGGTGTTGGTATCGCAACAAGATTAGGTAGCGAGGAGCTAGGAGGTAAAGTTGCATCTAATGAACATCCATTGTGATGTAAAGCACGGCTCAGATTCGAATGCTCTTCTACGCTTCCAGAATTAATATAATTGTTATTCGCTCGTCCTTGCTGCTGCTGCTGCTGTGGTTGTTGCTGTAATAGTTGCGGCTGTCTAAGCTGAAGTTGTAATTGTACAATGGCTGCTCTCATAGATTGTAGTTCTCTCTGTTGAGCCCATAACAATTGACAACATTGCTGCATTGTCATACCCATCATTTGTAGCTGCTGAGCTTGCGAGCCCAATAATAATTGACGATAATATTCAGCCGTACCGACAACTCCTGCTAAACAGCATTTCAATCCATCGATTCTTAATTGCGCAATATAATTTAATGTATTTTTATATTATCGATTAATGAAATACGTAGACAATGAATCTCATTTCGAACTCACCTTGAGGAGGCTGATCGACAATTCCTACTGGTGGAGGTACGCCCCACCAATTTCCATTCAATGTATTCATATTTGCGTTCGTTCCAACGTCCAATAAATTTTCTGATGTTGATACACCATCCACGCTTTGATCGTTTGATCCTACTGCAAGAGAATGAAACAAAAACGGTAATTTACGCAAATAGCATTTTCATCGCACATGCATGAAAAAGCCGATTTTCCACGCCTGTGTACTGGGAGCAAAAGGGCAGTTTACCGACCGAGGGCGTCAAGAGACTTCACGCATGCACGTGAAGCCAATATTTATTTTCCTTCCTAGGGAGCAGGAAGAGAACGCTATTTTACTCCCTGCGACGGCTGCTTTCCAAAAATTTGGTTCAGGAAATCGACATCTTTTCATACATGTGCAATAAAAAATATCGTGTGACTAGGGAGAATAGGTGTTTTCTATCTAGTTACACAATACACTATTCTTCCTTTTAGTGAAACTTAAAGATTTATGACTAACCGACGGTAGAAGCTGGCAAAGGCCATAAATTAGCTGTTACGCTCGTGTGACTTAGCTGTGAATTAGTTTCTCTAGTACCGCCCCAGTCTCCACCACCAACATCTTGATTAACGCTAGATGAATGTCCCTGTTCCTAAGCCAAACACATTCATCAGAATACAACTAAATACACATCACAGAACAATTATTTGATTTCTATCAAATGGAATACAGAATTCTAGAATGGAATACAGAAGTTGAAAACCTTGCGCATTAATTCTTCGAGCTGACGTGTTTTAGCCTGCGCAAGTTGTAGTTCACAGCGTTTGTCATTGCTGTTGTTATTCGTATTATTATTGCTTTGTTTCTTCTCTGAAATACTTAGGCCGAGAAGCGAAGGAGGCGGTGTCAAAGTTGTTACTATGGGTGTCGGAGTCGTTTGCTTTAGACGTTGCAATTCTGCACGCGCTGCTTGCAGCAGTACGGACTGCTCTCTCAGTTCTCTCGTGACAGCCTGTTGAGAATTATATTTATTCATATAAACAGAACCTATTTAAAGGAAAAACTTAACTTTCAACAATGAAAACTCACTTGGACTTGATCAACGGTTGGCCTTTCAACAGAATTCCTCGATTTCGTTCTCATAGCATCATCAGTTTCGCTCTGACGATCGATTGAATTACGCGAACTATTAACAGGCGGTTCAGCTTGAACTTCTTCATCAGCTTCCACCTCGGCTTCAGAATCCGTGAGATGGCGATCTCTCGTAGCTTCTTTCATCAGAGCTTTGAGATGCGCAAGTTGAGCTTTCATCGCATCTAATTCAGCCACTTTATCCCTTCCGACAGCGTGTGAACTCTCGGAGCTCTAAAATAAGAAGATTCACTTACTTATTCATGCAAGACTTGACGACTTCAGATACTTCTGATTATTTAATACTTACACAGCTTCCTCGATCAGATGAATCGACAGCTTGTAGTTCAGCAACGAGATGATCCATACGTTTTTTTTTGTTTTGTAGCTGGACTAACTTTCCTCTTAAAGCTGCGTGCTCCGACTCAAGTTGGTCTGAGTGCCCTTGATGTTGTTGTCCCTCAGCACTTTCCCATGCGCAATTACCCTGCTCTCCTTGTTGTAAAAATACTTGTTGGGCTTGACGGGCTTCGTTTAATCTTTCCCTAGCTCGTAACTGCATTCCTAATAAGGATGCTTCTTGTTCTTGAAGTTGGGCAAGCTTTCGTTGCGTTTCTTCAACTTTACGATGAAGTTGAGCTTCTCGAGCGGCATCTCCGTGCTCTTCAACATCCCCATTCTTCAATGAGTATAAAAGGTAGATTCTTAAGTTGAGGTTTGCGAGGGAGCGAAGAGACAACAAACTATTTCGGAAACTATTTTTCAGCAATTTAGTTTTCAAGAGAATTAACGCACCATGCAGTTAGGATTAGTCAATATGAATCTTTCTTGCAAAGTTAAGACATCCATTAAATCACTGAAGCGTCTCATCTGGTCGGACTGCTGGACTGGATGATCGCCAGACTAAAATCGCATGCAATTCGTTAATTGACAAAAAGCAAACAAACTAATATTAGTTGACGATGTAATATTCAATAAACCTCGTCAGGGATTCCCTGGTTTTGATAAGTCTCAAGTAGTTTGGCCAATTTTGTTTCACTGTCATAAAGATCCTCCACCATTTTAGATAACTTGTCATGTTGTGTAATAGCTCGCTAGATCAAATTCATTTAGATCAAATGTCATATCCTTAATGTGTAAAGATTTATACATTTGAATTGCCACTGCGGTGATCAAAAGAAAAAGACTCGAGACACATTTCTTCTTTTCGATCAGCCTAAGGATGCTGAAAAAGGAATGTACTTACTGGATCGCTTGATTGGCTCAAAGAATCCATCATCGTTGAGGTCACCCTAATGTAATCTCGGATTTGATTTAATCGACTTTCCACTTGCCCTCTATCTGGCTAATCAAATAAAAATATTATTCCGATAATGATAATAAATATTATTATAAATCATAGATTATGTATTGCGTGAAGTGTTCGTTCCACTTGAGGGAGCAATCAGAGCTAAGTCTCACCATTTTATCTACATTAGTCGGTTTATTCCCCTGCGTAGGTGGCGGAGGTGATTGAGTATGAGCGTCTGGTGCTGGTGGTGCCATTCTTTGCCAATGAGAGCGTTCTTCGACTATGTAATTACGCTGTTGACTACCACAGTCTAAAATTATTTCATAAATACATCAATCATGCAGATAGTATATCATTGAATTTATGTTCTGGCAAGTTTGCGCCAAGATTTTTCCAAAGAGTACATAGAGTAAACAGATGAGAGAAAAATACAATAGATTTTATGATTTCTATATTCGTTTGTGCGCATCTATCTCTGACAAAGTATAAAAATTTATGAAAACTATTTGAACAACTAAAGTAGATTTATGTTTTTACCAAATTCCGCTAAGTCCTGGTAGCCGATTGATGGTGCCGAAGAAGTGGACCGAGTATTACTGTTCTTTTCTGATCTGTGTGGGTCTGTAACGAGGTGCCACTCAAGCTGAAATGATAAATATAGTAAAAATTATCCACTAAGAATAAAACGATGAATAATTTTGATCTCCAGAAGGAACAAGAAATATGAAAATACCTCGAGCTTTAAACTTTAATTTTTTTTCAATGCTCGATTGATCAGATTGAATTACAAGAGATCTAAACCGGCGTGGTTTTATTGGTAAGAACTAAAGCACGACTACATTACGGTTTCGGCAGTAGTTATTTATTCTTAGAACAAGGTTCTTACCCCCACTATTATCTCACACCCTATTTATAAACTCTATCTCCGATGTAACGCCCAGACTCCACCACCCGATAGATTCAACATACTGTATACTAGGACTTTTCAGTTCAAAATATTCTAAAGTTAGAAAAACATGTGTTAGAAGAATTTAGGACCCCTCTTCGTCAATAAAACACCTCCAATCTCGTCAAAATTTAGGAGTTTGTCCTGTTCAATTCGTTTGTCTATCGCTCTTCATACACAAAACATTCTCTCTCAATAAGGTCGTATTTGAAATTCATTCAGGGAGCTTAAAACGCAGCACTCATAGGCTTGTTTGTTTTAATCGTTACAAATTCATTCAACCGCTGATCGTGTGAAAAAATGAAGGAAAATATTTTAGCCTTTCAACAAATTTTCGAAATTGGATTGGAGTAGATCGGAGTTGAGTAATTTGAATTTGAAAATAATCTACGTTATATCTAGCAACTTTACTATTCATCATTTCTAAATATAATAAACGTTTGGAGAATAAACTTACCAAATTGTTTGGTTGGTGTGAAACATCTCTGTGCTCCGTAGGTCTAGTAGTTATCTGATTGCTATTAGACCTTTCTCTGTTTCTATCGTTTCTTCTATTACTTTTCGGAACTGTACCTGTATATCTAGGTCCATCGTTTACACCAGGTGACATTTTTAGGTTGGTTTAGATTTGATTCGATCAATGACCGAGGGAAAACAAAGATGTGAAAAGATATGTTCAAATGAAATCTTGTTATTAATGGAATAAATGGTCTTTTTCGTTGATTGCTTATTGTTTAGCTAACAATATGTAGCACAGTACGTATTGTTTGTTTATTATTTCCTTTTTCCTTCGGCGTTACAATACGCTTCGGTTTGACATTAAGTCAGTATAATTATTCGATAACGATCTGCAGTCGCGTAAAGAGAGTGTATTTGCTAATAAGGTTCGTTCACGAGCCAAAAACTATAAATAAATATCGTCGTCAGATATTCTTTTATAAACACTGAACTCGTCCATTTTGACAGGATGATATTAGTGACAGCAAGCTACGATTACGTCCATTACGTCCGGTATGTGCACCGGCGCGTAGTCGGCCATTTTAAAAAAACCCTAACTTTCTTACTACGCGATACGAAATTGAGATGATAAAATTCTATGATTCTCATTATTCCCTGTGAGATCTTTGAGTCGGACATATTTAATGATGAAATATTTATTAATCAGATATTCTACATCCACGCTAACGATTTTGATCCACAAATCGGCCGACGTAGCGTTATAAATTGTATCAACTTTGACTATCTATTGCTGGTATTCATCAACGTCCGTTAAATAAACCGCCCGCAAAATTCTTTTGTTTCTATCACAAAATTTACCTGATTTCTGTGTCAGAAACAATAGAAACAGACAAATTTAACGGGCCATTGGCGTGTTCCATCATTTGGATTCGAAACAATGATAAATTATTCAATTTAAAAAATTAACCTAGTTGAAGCGCGGATTTGATACTCTGAAAATATTTTGATTGCAAAAAGAATTGAAACAACTTAACAGTAGGTATAATAATAGAATAGATATAGTTTCATTGTTCGGTGTTCGCACGTTATAGGTATACGTGTAGCGAAACTGGAACTTCCCAACGAGGCTCAAAAATAGGTACACTCAGTAACACAGTGATATTATTGGTTCTTCCCGTAAGATCCGTCCAATCAAGTCGCTGTGTGTCTCGCTGGAGATGCCAGCGTCAATTGCCGTGCATGAAGAGGCGCTTTTATTTTTCTGTCTCTCGGACACTTTCCACTCGTTGGAAAAGATGGAAGGCGAAGCAACTCGGCTACAGTGGCGCCCTCTGTCCATTCTCTGCGGTGAGCTATAATACGCATAGCGCACCGTAAGAAAAGGGCAGCAGAGGGCGTCACTATACCGAAAGCATAGAATTGTGGTAAGCCCCAGTGGCCAGTCGGCTCAGGCGTACTGTTGCAGTTCCTTGATTAAACTTGAAAGACTTGATTCGAAACTAATCTTAAACCGATACGAGAGGTTAATACGTCCATATACAAAAAATTTTGAGACTGTTTTACCAGGTCATCAGAAATATCCTTTCATGTAAGTATTTACTTACGTAATGTATTATTAAATGTTAGCGTACCTTTTGCTAGTAAACAAACGAACAGCGCCTTCGCCATTTGGGGCTTCGATCGTTTAAATTTGGAACTGCGCTAATATTTAGAATTGTTTTGGAAATAAATTGTTCCACTTTATATCGTACCACAATAACACGAAGCGTACGATACATTGGTGACGGTATAGGAATTATTAGTTAATACATTTTTATTATCAGGATATGAAACATGCAATGTGTAGTGCAAGAAGCTGTTATCAGCTGATCACTTCTGATAGGTCATTCGAATAGACTTCGTGCGACTTACGTGGATTTTGTTTTATATTAGATTGACTAAATTGGAGGTAAGTAACATGACCATCAGTAACAACTTTCAAGATAAAATAAGAATAAAATACGGTAGTCACATGGGCTTATATCGTATTTTGCACCACCTGGTACAAATTGCATGCCTATAATTCAGCTTATGGCGAATAATCGTCCCGCTGAATTGATGCATTAGTCATTAAATTCACATTCACAGCCTCGCCCTGAAGAATTTGGGTGAGAAAGATATGCTAATCAAACTTCAATTCAATTGATAACAATTTAGACGATGGCTGGGGAATCCTAATGATCGGAGTCCAGAGACAACCTCTAGACAAAATTATTCTTCCATTTTTTTTTTATATAATGGAAATTGACTGTTCTGATGAATTTACTACATTTCCATTAGCCAGAAATTAGTTTTTCTGTGTTTTGTTATGATAAATAGCCTGAGATTTTCATTCAGAGTCTCAGACTGAGTCTGAAATCTCTTTGACTGTGATTTGTGAATTAAAATATTAGATAATAAACATGCTGCGCAGAGGAGATATATGTAAAATCTAGCGCATCGTAAGGATGGTAAATCCAAGTCCGTAGGCAACGGTATAAAGTTATCCGAAAAGTGTAGATTCAAAAGCTGTAAGTTCGACCAATGATATGTGAACTCATTCGTAGATCAATCTCAGGGAACATTGAACATTGGAATTCCCCATTATAGTCCTCTAGTAGAATCAAATTGTTTAAGAATTGTTCTTTCACCATATACAAATTAGTATTTCAGTTTTAGAGAATGATCGACTATTTGAGCATGAGAATAGTTACTTCAAATACAAAGCGTTGGAATTTTTTAAATTAGTATACACTATTCTTTAATCGAAACTCAACAAAAAATTCGATTGGTTGTAATAATTTTAATCAAAATCCGTCTGCGAATCTCATTTTCAATCAGAACTAATCAGTGATTTTTTCAAATATTATACCGACATAAAACCTACAGATTTCAAAATATTTTTCATTTATTTCTGACCATTTTTCATCATCCATGATGAATCCTTGAAAAAGCCCCTATCAAAGAGGCTTTAGGTCAATTCTATCTACAACAGTGGAGAATCTAGCCCGTCAATTCCACCTGACAATCGATATTTATTCATTGTACAAAACTCGACTCTACTTCATCATCATTTCCTTCTTACTTGTGTTTTGTGTTCGCAGTCTGGGATTTAAGTTCTCAGGAGAAATTTTATAATCTTCGATTGATCGATGCGGAGAGTGTCGGACCTCCGTGTGACGCTTATGGATCAAACTGCTAGCAGTATTTATTTGGGCCAAAATATCAGACTCACCATGCTTCATTCGATCTCATAGACCCTCAGAGTCTTGACACAGCCCAAGTTAAAAAAGTTCCCTAAAACTCAGCGCCATGCCGATTACTCCATAATACTCCATCGAGACTCAATTGTATAACTCATCTTGACTTGAAAGTCTTAAAACAAAAACAAGTCTTTGACCTTAAAAAGTATACTTTTTGCAAGTGTGATCACCAAATTTCATAATTTTAGCAGTAACTTGATGAATTCAGCGGTTTTTCCTATGTAAGGCAGAAAAATTTACTGAATGATTTCTACGTTATGCCTACCCGTTGTAATATGTTCACTGAATGTTCGGTGAATTTATTTGCATACTGTTCGAGACTTATGCTCAATAAGAATCTGTGAATCGTCGGAAGGTGCATTTGATCCTGGTGAAAAATCAACATTCGACATGAATTGCAATATCATTGCATGACTAGCATCTCAAAAGCTGCCGATTACCATGAAGCAACTTCATGAAGTTATGGTGGAGATTTTTGAAAAAATTGGCCTTTCATGAAATCGGCGCCGTTTGAAGTGTCAGAGCGTACTCTTTCACCTCAGATACTTCAACCGGTAGCTATTTCAGATATGTACAATTTTTTCACTAATCTTTGTTATAACTTCATGAAGTTGAATGCTTTGTGGTAATTTACAGCCTTTTATCAAACAAGATGAGTTATATGATTCAGTTTTTATGAAGTTTTTTGGAAGTTCAAGAGAGCTGCTAAATTTTTAGAAATTTTTTTATTTTCCGCCACGCCAAGACTCTGAGGGGGCCTATGTATGATTATACAAAGCATGGTTAACCTCATACTTTGGCCCAAATAAATACCCCGAGCAGTTAGATCCATAAGCGTCTCCCGAAGGTCTGACACTCCTTGTGAGTAAAGTAGATTGAATAACCATAAATATTAATAACTATGGATAATTTTCGTTTCTGTTCTTGTTTATTCATACACATATTATTTACATAGTTTTGCCAGGAATGCATTAGCTGTGTCTCAATTTGCCAAACTTCACCGGTCTTTGGCTTGGTCTCCGTCTTATGATATAGTTTGATAACGTGAAGGGATATCACAAACTATACCATAAAACCGAGACCAACACCAAACCGATGAATTTTGACGAATTGAGACACGGCTATTGAATATCGGGCGTGGGTCGTAGGTTAGTTTTGTAAAATCATTGTTGACAATAAAAATCGTAAACATGTTGTTGCGGGGAACTCAGCTTATCGAGGGGTGCGCCGATCTGACAATGAGCCCATCGCCGCACGTGCGAGTTGCACGGACTTCAGTCACGTCGTTTGAGCCGTGCAGGTTGGTGTGGATTGGCATTGCTCAATTATCAGTAACAGGTGGTAGACCGAATCTTGTCACTGTGATTCGATAAGCCTGTAATTTATCCGACGAAATTAACGTGTGGAATTTGGAATAGTTTATTGACAGAAATTTTTATTTTCATCAATAAATATAGTTTATACCTTCTTCAAAATTATTATTATTCTACGTCATTATTGACAATTAGGTTATTTTTGCTCGCTAGATCGGTTAGGTATGTATAGTAAGTATCATTCATCTGTGAATGTGCATAAAGTATCATATTAAATAATTTGCATCGTCAAACTTCACGTACTATGAATTATATGCTCTGAGGGCATGCTGGGTAGAAAAATAGACAGTCACTTATCAGTTATATTATAAAGAGACGTAGCCGTAATCGGGATAATTATATTTCCGAAGTAAAAGTTCTTTTTTTGCGGAACGAAACATGGTAAGAATGAAATATAATATTGATATTCTGTATTAGTGTAGTTTAACTCAAATCTACATGTGTTATTTATATCATAGTATTAAATAAAACTCGATTTCAAACTTTGTTCGAAAAATACATACATCGCGGTCGTGTTTTTTTCTCACGTTGAAATTCAATCTCGATTAAGTCGTTAATATTTGAATATTGTTGGCGAATATCATGTGAAAGTAAATTCGTATTGACAATCGTGTTACAAATCAGTTAATTATATCGTTTTGTTTCTTCCGAGCCGTTGTTATCGCAAATTAATTTCAGGTCCTTAACAAAATTTGCATTTTTGTAAATGCCGCGTAAAACAAATACGATCGTGTTCGAAGTGATGTCGTGCATAAAAAGCCGACAATCGTTCCCATCGAGAAATATTCTAGCGGGATAATTCTTTCTTTTGTAGATTTATATTTGGAGGTATGAAAACTGATGTGATGTGATAAAAAAGGTGAATATCGTTTAATAATTTTTTTCTATCGCCGTTGAAAGTAAAATTAGAATTTATTTGTGTCATTTATATTCATTAAAACTCTGTTGGAAAAATTCATCCTCTCCGATCGTGCTTTTTTTTTTGCTCACGCATGGCTTATATCTTCATCGTCATTTGTCTTTCGTTCGTAACTCGATCAAACGTTCTTTTTAATTAATTATAAGTACCGAAAAAATTAGTTTACAAAGAAAATATAATAATTAAATAGGGTATTTTTAATATCAGAAAATAGTTTAATTGCGTAATAAGTATAAGCGTTCAATGGTGAAGATAGATATTATGGACTATATTTAAATGAAATATTTGACTTTTTTACGCTGGCGTCCCTTGTGTTTCCAAACGAACTCTTTGAAAGTCTTCTTTTTCTCTAATATTTCGGAATTTGATCACTCCAACTATTATTGTTTTTTAACAAAACAAATCATAAAATAACAGGATGAAGTGGTGTAGCAATGATTGAATAATAAGTTTTTATAGCTCCAGATTTTCAATTTTCTATTTAATAATAAATCAAGAAAGGAAACTAAATTTTTCGACAAATTCTCTACAGTTTGTACATATCTTATTTCAAATTTAGAAGATTTCTTATCAGTTCTTTGATTGACACTATCTGCAGTAATTTATACAAAAAGAAATGGAAGAAAAATAATATCATTCCTTGTTTCAGTGGGCCAGATTTTCTTGATGGCATCTGGTAGACCTACTCTAAATGACACAAACGACATTATGCACACTTATCTCGTCGTCCAGAACGACTTTGGTAAGGACAGATTAAATAAATATATATTCATTGACATCATTGACTTTTTAATAGTAAGCTATCAATAAGAAATTTTCGAAATCTGAACCATCTTTCGATATGCTTTTTATTCTATATTTATCTTTCTTGCTCTCTTTCACAGAAGTTTCTTCATCGGACTTGAATACAGTGAGTTAATACACTGATCACTGTTGTCGTTTTCAGAAAGGAAAAGGGTAAGGAAAGAATCAGAGTATTGCCAATTTCGCTAGAACGTTTTCAGGATTCTATGAGACTGTAGTTTATAACGTTTATGTAACAAAATCAGAAACAATAATATCAGCTGCCTTGCCTACTCTGAAGCATTGCAAAAAATACAATTTTAGGGAAAATTGATGTGCAGGCAAAGCAGTTCATATTATTTCCCATGAGTTGGTTGCATTAACATTATAAACTTCACCTCATGCGATCCTAAAAATATTCTAGATTGATAAATCAATTTGTCACTAAGTATCCTGTTCGACAAACTTCTAAAGTTATTTGACCATTGAATTCTTTTTATCAATACTTGATGTAACTTTATAACGACATTGCTGATCCACTTTAATCGAATTCGCAGTTGATCCTTTGATTAATGCCATAATCAACCGGAGTTTGGGGTCTGAGCCTACGCAGATGAAGCCTCTCGGAAAAATCAAACAATAGGTAAATTGGTACAACCACACAACCACAACATGCTTGTAAATTATGCCATATTTTTTGTTGAATATAATTTTTTAATAAAACATATTATTGTTCAAGTATAGATTAGTATAGTTTGAATTTAGAGCTCTTCATTTCTTTCACAATTCTTAATTTGATTGGATAAAATCGATTTCGAGATTATGATGCTTCCGTTTAAAGTCAGTCATTAAATTGTTTTTCTTTTCCCACTTTATCACAGTGCAATAATGGAGACTCAGCATAGATCCCAATGACCCAATAAACCAAAGAAACCCCAGGATGGCTATGACATGCTTCACTGGAATTCATGCATGACTTAGCAACTTCTGTTAGCGACAGTCGGTCGAATATCATATATAATTGTAAGAAACAAATGATCGCATAGTTAAGCCAGGAAAATACAATAGATAGTAATGAAATAATACCGGCCAGGGGATTCAGTAATATCCATTCAGTACTCCTTTTAGATCTTGAATTCGTTTGGAGATAAGACTTGAATCTAATAAATCATTTAATTTATACCATTCTCGAAAAAAGATCCACACCAACTTGGAATTATTCAATTTTCGTCCATGAGTGAGATAAATTGAAATGATCAACCCAAAACCAGGAAACGGAGGGATGTCCGGATGTTGACTGTAAACATTTGTTTGATAATCTTATGTATCATTACACAATCGAGGCAGTCAGGGCAACTTTCTTTTTCTAATCTGACACAGAGCACAGTATTCACAAAACTCGATCGAGTTTTTCCCAGCTTGGCTACCAATTTATGCCGTTACTTCTGTCAGTGAATGGTTTTGTTTTTCACTTTGCATAATCGAATGAATAACTTTGCCTGTCCAAAGATCACAATAACTTGATATCCCAGACATACTTGAGCGTAAACCTACCGAAAAGTAGACACATTTTCCATTTCCAAGTGCCAAACGCAAAATTGAGACTCTTCTCATGATTAATAAACGAAACAAAAATGTAATCGTAGAATATTTGTCAATTTAAATTTCATATTTATTTTTTCTTCCCTGTAGATGAACGAATATATTTTTCTATAAATTATTGAGAAAATTTAAAGCTTTGATAATATCCACCATCATACAGTTGGTGACGAAATGATTTTTTACTAATGGCTCTTCTGTTTTGTCTGTTTATCTGTTCCAGCGAGGGACCAGGGGCCTAACTCTATAAATCTGATGAATCGAGGAACCTATGGGATAACAGTGAAGGAACCAAGAAGACTAAGGGAGTTGAGAGTACAACCAAACCTCGTGGTCGAATAAAATGTAAAATAAATTTCCTAAACTAGGCTGTCTACTGTCTTGAATTTCTTTATTGCCTAAGTATTTATTTCACCACATTGCTGTCATTGTCCTTTCAATTTCCAACTTAATTAGAGAGAATCGTATACATTTAAGACAATCTCGTTTTTGTTGTTAACGATGTTTGAACAATAACTTTATAAATATTTAATTATCGGATCTGTTTTGGGTTTCAGTGTTTTGCCCACAGTATAATGCCAAGATCCATGAAGTCTTCCCAGATTATGAGATAGCGGATGTCAATTGAGTACAAGAGAGTTGTGAGACTCAGAGACAGACGATATCGCTATCCAAAAGAGGTGAGACTAGGTGTCTAGAATATAATCTTTCAATCATCTTTTGATGTCCATATGGTATGTAATATGGTGACATTTCAATGTGATCACAGCTTCGACAAAAACAAAAAAGACCATTGAATAATCGATGAAAACAGGAGATTTTTTCACATCATCCTCATGATTTCATGCTCTGAATCACAATGGCCAAAGTCGTATCCATTTTATTTATATTTTTATTACGATGACTCAGCCAAAACAGCTGGCGGAAGAATCATTTTCCAAACAGCGACGTCGTTCAGTTTTTATTAATGCATAAATGGGAGGAGGGAGTAGGATATTCCATTTTTCTTTTTTATAATATATGTACTTAATTGCTATTTCCCCTTCTATAAAATACGTTGTACATACCTAAGTTGTACTCATTCACATGGTCTCTTAATAATACACGATTGGAAAATATGATCTGCTAGTCGGACTTCGTCCACCCGAAATTGTTCTGGATTCTACATCGGGCAGGCTGCATGCCCCAAAACAATTCTTTCAAATAACTCGGTGGTATCTTCCATCAGTTATGTATCAGGTATATACGTAGCAGGTAATCGACAAAACCGTTTGTGCAAATATACTCTATTTCGATTTTTCTTTTTTTAAACCGTTCGTGAACGTAGAAAGTAATCTTAGATATGTAAAAGAAATTTGGAGTTCAAATCGCTTGGAAATTCAGAGAATAATACAAAGTAATTGTAATTTTTTAATCTCCGTGTATTTTCGAAATCTCTCTCAATAATACCAATAACGTAAGCGACTGACGTTTTATTACATATACACAGTATGAAAAACAGTTAGTCTAAACTATTTCATTTGTTAATTTACAAACAAAAAAAAAAGTGTACTTAATATCTACTTATCAGTTTTTATTATTATCATTATTTATTATCATTATTATTTAATAATCGTTTGTTCTGAAATTGTATATGAATATTCATTTTTTGAATTTCATGCTATCAACCGCCAATTAAAAGCAAGAAAGTATAAAGTGATCGAGCTTTGTCGGTGCGGACGGCGGTGAGGGGGGGGGGGGGGGCAAGCGAATGAACGGTCCATGCAGAAGTTCAGAGCTTTAGATCCTCCGTGGTGTTCGAAGGGATAACATCGTCTTCGGTCGTTTTCGCGTATTGTTTGACAGTTACATGATGATCGTACAGCTACGGTATCATTGAATTATTTCCGCTAATAGTTTTTCCCATAATGGAAATATGAATACTCTACAGTGGGATGTTGGAAACTTTTTTATCTGTACAGGCCGATTGTTTCTGGTTAGTATAAACATGTGAAAAATTCGTGTCCACATATATACTTTTCGTTCGTGAATTGAAGTACAATACATCATACCGGAGAAATATCTGTATGGGCTACGCAAACTGTTGGTACCGTGAAATTGCCGGATAATATTTTTGTCGTTGGAAAAATGGGACCGGGGTTCTTCAAGGCCATATTTGTTTACAACCGGCAGAACAACCCAGCGAGCTGGGCGGCGGTTTATACGAATTGGCCGTTGAAGCGGTATAAAAAATGTCAACAGTTGTGCTATCTGAATTAATTCTCAAGTGAAAATACATATTTAACTGAATAATTATTTTGTTGATAATATTTTTTATCAAGTTATTAACTCTGCTTCAAATTCGTTCGAACAAACAAATAATATTCAAATGGTATTTCTGTTCGTCTCAGCGTTACTTCGAGATCGTTCGAGATTCGACATTGTTTGGTTGAATATCTCGAATCCGCGATGCAGTCATTGTTTGACCGTCGGTTATATGTTTTCACGGGGTGGGGGGAAGGGTCGCGTTCTTTTGTTAATCGGTCGACCATCACGATATCAGATCCCGCCTAAACTAGTTCTTTGTTCTTTTTCCATCGACTGTTTTTCATTAGTTCGAGTGTATTTGGATGTTCGTTACTAAGTGATCACAAGTGAAAATAGAATCAATTTTTCGAGTCATATATTGAAAGATTTGCGTGCGCGTAATAATAAGATAAGTAATGTTGGTATAAAGGTGTTAGAAAAAAAACGACGATCATCGTATATAATTTCTCTATGCGAATCTCAGGTGTCGAGCACCGAAAAAATGTCTACATAGGCTACGCGAACTGCTATTATTGTCATATGGGTATGTTGCATATTCTTTATAACTAGTAATGGAGCTTGGTTCTCTTTTCTGCGCCATATTTGTTTACAAGTGACCCGGTCAACCCCGTGAGCTGCACTCTGATTTTTTAGAATTTACGGTTTAATCAAGATGAATAATAGACTGTAATTTCATTTGATTCAATTTTCAAGTCAAATATTTATACAAATATAAATATTTTTTTTTCTCGGTATACATTATTGAAATGAATTCCTGTATAGTTCGAAATAAGATAAAATTATAGCTGCAGGTCGACAAAAAACCTGAATTTAGTTGCGTAATCGATGGTTTTATTTTTGTTTTCGATTATTCATTTTTCATCCAATTCTTAACTCTGTTTCAAATCCGTTTGGAACAGAAATAAAAATTGTGAAGAAAAAAAAATCGAATAGCATATTTCTATTCAGAGTTAGAGTGCTATCACGTGACGCCCTGAGCAACGGAATAACCGGAAGACCGGAACAGAAGTCACTAGACTTAACAATAGAATTCTGCCAATCTAGTATTATATCTAGTGACTTTCGAGTGATTTCTGTTCCGGTCGTTCCGTGGATCCGGGCGCCATAGGATAGCACTCTCACTTCGAGAACGTTCGAGATTCATCATTGGTTGGTGGAATTTTTTGAATTAGCGCGACGCTCAGTTGTTTAACCGTTGGTTCTTGTTTAACCGTTGGTTCATTTCACGGGGCGTGAGAAAGGAACGCGTTCTTTTGTTTATTGGTCTACCATCGCGAGATCAGTTCCCGCCCGAACTATGTGTTTTTTCCATCGGCTGTATTTCATTGGCGCAAGTATATTCGGATATTTATTATCAAGTGACCATAGTGAAAATATAATATACTTTTCGAGTATCGAAAGACTTGCTTGTGCGTAATAATAAAACCAATAATGTCGGTATAAAGATGTTGGGAAAAACGACGATCAATCGTATACAATTTCTAATATCGTGATACGAGGTATGTTGCATATTTTCTCACAGCCAATAATAGAACTTGGTTTTTTGTCTGCGCCATATATGATGGAAATGAATTTCGTATAGTTGGAATTGGAAGAAAGAGATCGTGAGTACATAGATCTATTTTTTTTTTTTTTCTTTATTCTAGGTTTTCTTGTGTTTCAAATTCGTTCGAAATAAATAGGAGAAAAAAAAAAGTGATCAGAATAGAATTCTTTTTCCCGATCTATTTCGAAATCGTTCGAGATTCGGCATTTGTTTTCTGTTTACTACCGAGTTGTTTTACAGCGTAGCAATTAGTGTTGATATTTTGCCCGTTATTGCTTCATCGTTGTGAAGTATGCTGTAAAGTCGTGATCAGAATAATTCCTTCCGCTTTTTTCTTTCTTTTTTTTTTCTAAATTGTTATTATTATTATTATTGAACCCGTGTACGAAGTACCTATATGGATCGAAAAATATCTGTATAAACAAGTTGGGAATTCCTTGATAATGTAGATGTGTATTATATTTTTGTACCGATGGAAAAGTGAAACTTATTTTCTTTTTCCTCGAAGCGAGTTTTGTTTACAATCAGCCGAACGGCCGTTGGCAAGGCCTGCGACGGGGGGGGAGGGCTCGCTACAAGCGGGATTCTCAGAATTGGCGGTTGAATTGCGGTACGAAATATAAACTGTAATACTGTCCTATGTGAAGTAAATAAACTCATCCGAATTAATTCGTAAACAGAAATTGGATGAATAGCGCAAACGCAATCGGTATTCAGCATGAATAAATATAAATTTTACGTGTGGAAATTACTGTTGATACTACAAAACGGGTACATAGAGTTCATCATAGTGTTTCGTCTTCGTTGAAGGTATAACAAATGGAATCTGATCGTGCAGTTTAGGTGGAATAAAATTTGATTTCGGAACACACATCGCGGCTGTTTCATTTTTCATTTGTTTTCACGCTTTGTACCGTCGTTTGCCTCCTCTATTTGTAATTGTTGGAATCCAATCTCATTTCTAATCATGAGTATTCTGTAATCAAATAAGTTTTCGAATAGAATAATATAACTACTGTTAATTCGAAAATGATTTCTCTCCAAATTACATTTCTTCTCTTCTTAACTCTATTATCTCTGGTATGAAAATTCTTTGATACATTTTTATCACATCTAAAAATCCTGGTCATTATCCTTGTTCCTATCCCATATAACAATGCTTCCACGATAATAATCTTTGCTTTTTTTTTCTTGTGTTCACAGCTCAATGAAAATTTTATGAACACGGAAAATAAACCAATCATGATATACCTGGGGAGCCGAATAATTTGAAAAAAAAAATGGACGTCGCCAAAGCTGTTAATCATAGAGATCCTATCTTCCAGAACGATTGACATCAGGTAAATCGGTATAATTAAAACATGCTTTTCAATTATGTTTTATCATTTGTTTAATCCAATTTTTTTTTACTACTATCGTTATTCATTTGCACATTATTAGTATGATAGAATAATAAATGTAGGTTCTTTCACAAATTGAGTCGTGTTTTCCACCAGCTAGTCGCGATTAACACAAACATTTTTGTTTATTGCGTAGACTTATTATAATGACTCAAATTATCAATGCAGCTCCAATCACTACATCTTTTTTTTTTGGTACATTTACTGTACACAGTTTTCGGCGAACTAATCTTAAAATCTATTGAAAATACCTTGATACAACTTCCAGAAAATCTCCAAGTTTTTTACACACTGCATTGTCGCGGAGTTATTTATTAGATTCAGAAACGTTATTCTGGGGGAATCCCAGTAATGTAATCCTTTGAATAATGTTGTCATATGAGAAATCTGATTCGGGTCTTTCCTAATTAGTAGATTATGGAATCGTCTAAAATTTCTGAAATTGATGCTTCTATCAGTTTTTACTACAATATTCGAGGCTTGGTGGGAACAATATTTGAATAATGTATGGCCTAATGACTTTATTCGAAATATTCCAGACGAAAATTCCTGCGGGCTGATGTTGGATCAAAAATATAGAAGATTCCACCATACATCAATGACTGGAAATATCTTCAGCCCTAGTACACGGATGAAAACTCTCATCAATTCAATTCGAACAAGGTACATATAGATTGTTGTAAGAATATTATTTTTTTTTCATCCAATGTCAGATTATCCCCGATCTCCCACAGAGTTTCATTGTTTTGTCCAAGTTTTGTTCCCTTTGAATTGAATTAAGGAATGTGTCGGATAATGTTTTCCCTCATTTGACAGTATTTGACTAATGAATGTCTTTCCACTTTGATTTCTATCACAGTATGATAAGCATCGCTGAGTATCGGAAGCAGAAACATTAAGAGGCCTGCGCCTATTCCGACGGTTCGAGGGGCCAAGGGGAAACAACGACGCTGGATGGATGTCAGGCTACGGAGCAATGAAAAGATGGTAAGAATCACAAATGTGAAACCAAATTCTTGCTTTTATTACAGTTTTTCCAAAGAGAAATCGATTTCAAGTTTTATCCATATAAAATTTCATAGCAGATGAATATACGAAATAAGATATATATTATTTTTTTGCGACACTTTCGTCGTGTTTGTTCGATCTTAGATTATTAATCATTTCATCAAGATGATTTTTTGAATCATTTGTTTCTGTTCAATCGCAGATAGCCAAGCAGAGACATCCGAGTAAATTTGCTCCACACTCGGCAGCGTCGGTGAGTCGCATGATTTTAATTGCAGGGGCGTCTTGGTTTTCTATTTTCATCATCGCGTGGCACGGCGGTAACATTGATATTGTATCATCTATGATTTCTTAGGTAAAGTCTGTTAGGCTCACTTGCTTTCGCAACGGAACCGTTTAGATTGAATTGTCTTTTTACGAATTTGAGAAAAAATTACTTCTGCCTGACACTAGCGATAAAATATTACACACATACATGTAAAATTTTCCGTTGCGAGAAGCGGTGAGCATCGCGACAGGACGCCATGGTTCACTTAACCAGCTTCGCGAAGATTCTAATCACATTCTCCTTTCCATCGTAATTTGTTCAGACTCTCGCTGGTTAAGCGTTCGATCTTCCTGAGAGTAAATTCGCACACTTCCGAGAAAGGAAAAACTCAGCTCAAGTTGAAACACAAGTTGCTAAAATTCATTCATACAAGATCGTTACAAGATCATTACGAGATTATTAATTTTCCATTACACAATTGAAAATATCGACTTTTACAGTCTTTCATTTGCACTTGATAGTCCGCTTAGAGAAAAAATACTGACAATCTCTCAGTCTAGGATGTATCTAACCCGTTCTCTCCCTACAGATCCAAAACGGTAAGTTTCTGACCACGGTGTACGAACTGCTGAGAATGTTGTGTTGGTGAGAATGTCTTTTTCTAGATTCCGACAGGTACTTGTCGGGGAGGTAGGGTGGGACATCTGGGGTATTCATGGCTGTGTGCGCGCCTGTTAGTTTTTAATTTCTAAGTCCGTCGGTTGGGTGTGGGATACCAGGCGTAGGGTAGGAAGGCTCGGGTTTCTATTTTTAATGTGTCTCATACTATTTATTTCACAGATGATTCGGATGATTACACAAAAACAAACGACAAGATTTTGGTATTACTTTGTGACTATTTCCTTGTAACAGATGTGTTTAAATTCTTTTTTGCGATAAAGAAAGCAATAAAATCCAATAATTTCCGTATTAAGCCAATGTATCTCATTTGATCGCAGTAATTGAATTACTGTTTTGGAAGATCGATTAAATCGTAGAATAATTAATCAAATGCTGTGTGTAATCGTCCGAATGGGCAAGATGCGTCCCTCCGTTTCCGTGTTTACGTGGGGCATGGAAACGAGGGACGCTGCGCTCGAAGACGTCGCGTCGAAGAGGACTGCCGACCGTCGTGCCACAAATCTTCTCTGCTTGCTTCTATCCCCCTTTTCATGGAAACACTTGTTGATTTTCTCCTAAAATCAAACCTAGATTGATGAAAATTTGTCATTTTCGTGCAACGAGTGATTCCATGCATACTCTTCCTTGCTTTACTTAATTTCATAAGACTTCTTCTAATACGTTTTTAATTTTACAGGTTCATTTTTTTCAGCACCGCGTAATAATTTATCTTCTTTCCTTCCTCACAGGTTCCACTAATTATTATCTTTTCTTCCAGGAAGTTTTGTATTATGTGTACCTAACGAATCTTTTACCATTTCAGGAGGCACTAATTCTCTTTTTGTTCTAGTCCCTCGTGGAAGATTCCTTTTCGTTCTGTCCACAGTTTAATGCGGATCGCGATGACATTTGTATAAATTCTGAGATAACTAATAGCGCAATAAAACTGGGGGAAGCAAACTTCTGCTGTGCAGAAAAGGTGAGATGAGAAACAGATTCACGAGAGAGTTGAGAAACAGTCAACGTAGCAGAGCTTGTTTGAATACATCAGCTCACTTTCGTACTCTCAATAAAATTCAACCGCAATTAGAGATATCTTATTCTGGTTTCTCCTCAATTTCCAGGAAGGTTGATCCACTTCACTCCCTGAAGAATGCCAAGGAAATTCAGTGCAATAACACTTTATGGATTGATTGTGTTCATTCCGATGTGAAGGCGGTAATAGTGGGATAAAACGGCGGGATCAACCCAAGGCCAGGGACTGGTTTGAGGAATGGGTGGTAAGTGCTTGACATTCGTCCAATAACCACTTTTATTGCAAAACTGCCTGGGGTCGGTACACCGTTTGGGCAATCTGAAATTCACAACTTTTTTGGTCTATTCTCCGCTCCATGCTGTATATTGTATATGATAGACGGAAGAAAGTAACAACAAATTTCATTCGGTTTTAGTTGATTGGTTTCTGTGGCAACGAAACACCGGGCATGATGTAATGGATTGTGGACCACACAAAGGACCACATTCACCAGACTCCGAAGAGTTCTTCTCGCCTCGACTACCAAGGTATCTTATTATCTTGATCACCGGACGGTTTCTTTTCCATTTTTTCAATAACTGAATAACTTTTTCCGTTCAAAACTTTGGAATAACTTGATATTCCAGACATACTTCAGGAGTAGACATATTTTTCATTTGTGGAATTTCAAGTGTCGAACGAAAAATCGAGGTCACTTTCAAGATAGATGGATGAAACCAAAACGTAGTTCAAAGAAATTTCAGAATTCGAATTTCATATCTTTCAATGCTCTCATAGATGAACGAATGTCTCTCTTGACAAGTCATTTAGAAAACTCGAAGCTTTGATAACACGAAGTTATAGGTACAGTTTGTAACCGACGAATGATGTCACTGACGGATTTTCCGTTATGTCTGCTTACTGTTTCAGCGGATGATATGAGGCCTACTCCACAAAATGGATGAATCCAGAAAACAAACGATGGAATAAAGATGAAAAAGCCAATTAGATCAACGGAGTCGGGAGTACGACGAAACCACGCGATTCTATAAAATGTAAGGCAGCTCTGCTGGATTTTCAAACAATCCTTTTTCCGTGATCCGGGTCACCTAATTTATTGAGTTTATTCCTCGCAGATGTATCACTTTCTTTTATTTTCATATAATTGTCTTTTCTTTCTTCATTTCAATTGAATAGAATTGTATAGACTTATGACGATTCTTTTTTCGTTCGCGACTTTGTTTAAACATTAATTTTATAATTTATGATCCATTTCATTGATAGATCCGCTTTTTGGTTTCGCTGTCTTGTTCAAAGTATAGTACCAAGTGCCATGAAATCTTCAAAAATTCGGAAATAGCGGATGTTGATTGAAAACAAAAACACAATTCACAATTAAAATAGGCCGAAAAATATATACTCTATGTAAACAAAAATGCGGCAATCAACTCACATCAATTGAGTATCAAAAATTGAAGAACAAAAGTGAAACTGAATAAAATAAATGTAGCAGGTAGACTACATAAAACACAAACAAATGATTACTTTCAAGTTGTTTTCTGTAGTCTACCTGTCGCATTTATTCTATTCAGTTTGACTTTCGTTTTTCAACTGTCGATACTCCATTGATGTGAGTCAATTGTTGTATTTTTTTCACCCATACTATATATTTTTTCGACCAATCATAATTGTAAATTGTGGTTTTTATTAAGTATAGCCTCTGATGGTTGCAGTAATGTAAAATGATGTATTTTGTAAACTTCAATCCCTCGGATTACAGTCTAATAGGTATTTATTTTTTTTTATTTCAGTTGCAATATAAGATGTCGACGATTCGAGGATTCCAGATCATCGAGAATATCGGCTTCGTAATTCGATGGTTTGTCTGGACATCTGCAGAAAAGCTAAGTGTCTTTTATTCTTCAAGATATGAGTGTTCAATTCGTGGTACTATAAGATTTCGGCTTTGAATCAGTCAATCGATAGTGACTACGTATTCTGTGTACCGACATCATGTGCGAATTAGAAAGGTCATTCATTCTACGGCAACGTTATATTGTTCTGAAATTAAAAAAATTGTCCTTTATATTACTCGTGCTTAATAAATGTCCGCTGTTATGTATTGTTCAACTTGCAATAGGGCTTTCGGCTTCGGTAAAACTGAACCCCCCACCCCATCCGGGTGGGCAGGCGGGGAGGGTAGAGCGCGAGGGGTAGTAACTTTCAGATTTCGGGCAGGGACCTCTATTTGTTATTGCAGCTTCGAATTCTTCATGAAAGAATACGCAAAAATTATTGGAAACGTTTCCTCCGATTCGATTTCTCGCGCATCTCTTGGAATCGTCATATTTTCGGCCTATTCGCGAAATTCGCGTTCTCTCGAAAATCAGGAAGTACGTGTCGAATGTTCTCAGGAGAACGATTCCATTGAGCGTGTAAGTTAAAAAATTAGATATGTAGTTTGATTTCGTTCTTCGTACGCAAGTTTCCCATTGCAATCACATGGTCGGTCACATTTAATGGACCAACTACTATTAGCGCTACCCGAAAGAGGAACCCCGATGGTGAGAGGCACGGGACTCACCGAAAAAAAACTCCGGAGGTGAGAGGCGCGGGAATTCACCAGTGGAGTGCTAAAAGTAGTTGTTTCATTGAACGTTTACGTCCTTGTTGTTGTGATGCGAATCTTTCGTCTGAAACATGAAATTGTTCTGACTAGATTCTGAACGCCTTCGAGGTGATAGAGTTGAAATTACGCACAATCGAATTGTTTTTCCGAAAACACTCGTGAAACACTCGGCCGGAAGCCGAATGAGCGAAGATTCGAAATAGGGTTTTCAGCTTTCAGCTCCGCGTTTTTATTTTCAGGAGAACACAACATCGAGCGATCGTAGTATTTAAGTCCGCGCCGGCCGGAAGCCGAAGAAGCGAAGATTCGAAATAGGGTTTTCAGCTTTTAGCACCGCGTTTTTATTTTCAGGAGAACACATCATCGAGCGATCGTATGTGTTCTCAGGAGAACGATTCCATTGAGCGTAGGTATTAGTTAAAAAATTAGATAGTTTGATTTCGTTCTCTGTACGCGAGTTTCTCATTGCAATCACATGGTCGGTCACATTTAATGGACCAACTACTATTAGCGCTACCCGAAAGAGGAACCCCGATGGTGAGAGGCACGGGACTCACCGAAAAAAAACTCCGGAGGTGAGAGGCGCGGGAACTCACCAGTGGAGTGCTAAAAGTAGTTGTTTCATTGAACGTTTACGTCCTTGTTGTTGTGATGCGAATCTTTCGTCTGAAACATGAAATTGTTCTGACTAGATTCTGAACGCCTTCGAGGTGATAGAGTTGAAATTACGCACAATCGAATTGTTTTTCCGAAAACACTCGTGAAACACTCGGCCGGAAGCCGAATGAGCGAAGATTCGAAATAGGGTTTTCAGCTTTCAGCTCCGCGGTTTTATTTTCAGGAGAACACAACATCGAGCGATCGTAGTATTTAAGTCCGCGCCGGCCGGAAGCCGATGAAGCGAAGATTCGAAATAGGGTTTTCAGCTTTTAGCTCCGCGTTTTTATTTTCAGGAGAACACATCATCGAGCGATCGTAGTATTTAAGTCCGCGCCGGCCGGAAGCCGAAGAAGCGAAGATTCGAAATAGGGTTTCCAGCTTTTAGCTCCGCGTTTTTATTTTCAGGAGAACACATCATCGAGCGATCGTAGTATTTAAGTCCGCGCCGGCCGGAAGCCGAGGAAGCGACGATTCGAAATAGGGTTTTCAGCATTTAGCTCCGCGTTTTTATTTTCAGGAGAACACATCATCGAGCGATCGTAGTATTTAAGTCCGCGCCGGCCGGAAGCCGAAGAAACGAAGATTCGAAATAGGGTTTTCAGCTTTTAGCACCGCGTTTTCATTTTCAGGAGAACACATCATCGAGCGATCGTATGTGTTCTCAGGAGAACGATTCCATTGAGCGTAGGTATTAGTTAAAATATTAGATAGTTTGATTTCGTTATCTGTACGCGAGTTTCTCATTGCAATCACATGGTCGGTCACATTTAATGGACCAACTACTATTAGCGCTACCCGAAAGAGGAACCCCGATGGTGAGAGGCACGGGACTCACCGAAAAAAAACTCCGGAGGTGAGAGGCGCGGGAACTCACCAGTGGAGTGCTAAAAGTAGTTGTTTCATTGAACGTTTACGTCCTTGTTGTTGTGATGCGAATCTTTCGTCTGAAACATGAAATTGTTCTGACTAGATTCTGAACGCCTTCGAGGTGATAGAGTTGAAACTACGCACAATCGAATTGTTTTTCCGAAAACACTCGTGAAACACTGGGCCGGTAGCCGAAGAAGCGAAGATTCGAAATAGGGTTTCCAGCTTTTAGCTCCGCGTTTTTATTTTCAGGAGAACACAACATCGAGCGATCGTAGTATTTAAGTCCGCGCCGGCCGGAAGCCGAAGAAGCGAAGATTCGAAATAGGGTTTCCAGCTTTTAGCTCCGCGTTTTTATTTTCAGGAGAACACAACATCGAGCGATCGTAGTATTTAAGTCCGCGCCGGCCGGAAGCCGAAGAAGCGAAGATTCGAAATAGGCTTTCCAGCTTTTAGCTCCGCGTTTTTATTTTCAGGAGAACACATCATCGAGCGATCGTAGTATTTAAGTCCGCGCCGGCCGGAAGCCGAGGAAGCGACGATTCGAAATAGGGTTTTCAGCATTTAGCTCCGCGTTTTTATTTTCAGGAGAACACATCATCGAGCGATCGTAGTATTTAAGTCCGCGCCGGCCGGAAGCCGAAGAAACGAAGATTCGAAATAGGGTTTTCAGCTTTTAGCTCCGCGTTTTTATTTTCAGGAGAACACAACATCGAGCGATCGTAGTATTTAAGTCCGCGCCGGCCGGAAGCCGAGGAAGCGAAGATTCGAAATAGGGTTTTCAGCTTTTAGCTCCGCGTTTTCATTTTCAGGAGAACACATCATCGAGCGATCGTAGTGTTTAAGTCCGCGCCGGCCGGAAGCCGTAGAAGCGAAGATTCGAAATAGGCTTTCCAGCTTTCAGCTCCGCGTTTTTATTTTCAGGTGAACACAACATCGAGCGATCGTAGTATTTAAGTCCGCGCCGGCCGGAAGCCGAGAAAGCGAAGATTCGAAATAGGGTTTTCAGCTTTTAGCTCCGCGTTTTTATTTTCAGGAGAACACAACATCGAGCTATCGTAGTATTTAAGTCCGCGCCGGCCGGAAGCCGAAGAAGCGAAGATTCGAAATAGGGTTTTCAGCTTTTAGCTCCGTGTTTTTATTTTCAGGTGAACACATCATCGAGCGATCGTAGTATTCAAGTCCGCGCCGGCCGGAAGCCGAAGAAGCGAAGATTCGAATTAGGCTTTCCAGCTTTTAGCTCCGCGTTAGTTATTTTCAGGAGAACACATCACCGAGCGATCGTAGTATTTAAGTACGCGCCGGCCGAGAGCCGAAGAAGCGACGATTCGAAATAGGGTTTTCAGCTTTTAGCTCCGCGTTTTTATTTTCAGGAGAACACAACATCGAGCGATCGTAGTCTTCAAGTATACGCGGGCCCCGAGTCGAACAAACGAATTTCCATATTAGGGATCCCAGCTTTCTGCTTCCGCTTGCTTGTGTGATTTGCTGAGTCTTGCATGATGTGTGAATGTAAGAACACCGTGTATTGCAATAGGGTCATATACTACGCACAATCGATTTGTTTTTCCGAAAACACTCGTGACGACGTAGTTTGTTATCTCCGATTTCTCGCGCATCTCTTCGAATCGTTATATTTCCGACCTTTTCACGAAATTCGCGTCGTTTCGAAAATCAGAGGGTTCGCGTCTGATGTTCTCAGGAGAACGATTCCATTGAGCTCGTGTAAGTTGAAAAGCTAGAAAGTTCTATTTCGTTCTCTGTACGCAAGTGTCTCATTGCAATCACATGGGCGTTTACATTCAATGGACTAACTACTATCAGCGCTACCCAAAAGAGGAACCCCGATGGTGAGAGGCTCGGGACTCACCGAAAAAAAACTCCGGAGGTGAGAGGCGTGGGAACTCACCAGTGGAGTGCTGAAAGTAGTTGTTTCATTGAACGTTCACGTCCCTGTTGTCGTGATAAGAAGCTTTCGCCTGATAAATGAAATTGACCTCATTAATTTTTGAACGCCTTCAAGGTGATGCAGGTGAAATCACGCACAATTAAGTTGTTTTTCTGACAACATTCAACGCGTACTTCCTCATCATCGATTGAAAGGGCAATTCTCGAAATAATAGAAAATTTTATTTTCCATGTTTACAGCGCCGTGTTCCTCGAACCGACTGAAATTTTTCCAACGAAACTTTCGTATCTTCTCATGCCGAATCCAAATCTTCAAAATGAAAATCTATTATAACAAGCGTTTGCGTCTGCAATTTTGAAGTCACGATCCCGCCCACCCTCAGGGGCTAGGGGCGCGGGGTGGATTTTCACGTGGTCAGTTCTTCCGCTCACGATTGAAAAGTTTTCATTTCGGCACGTTTTGTGTATCATGGTTACTTCTGTAGGTATTTCGATGTCTCACGACAAAGAACCCACCCTTTCGGTTCTTGGTTCAAATCTTGACACAACCAAAATGAATACAAGGTCTCATTTGTTCAGTAAAATCATTCTTCCATGGAGAAGAATTTAGCACACTATTCAAACCTCATATGTTGCAATTAATACATCTGAATTTTCATTTCACGGAACGATCTTTATCTATTCGAGCGTGCAGACCGTGGATAAATTTCTGAAGAACCGGAAATAATTATTTTCAATTTTTACGGGATAGAAACGTATTCGCTCATTTCGTATGGGGAATGACATATATTTCAACACTAACCAATTCTGAAGCATCACGGCCGCCAGCCTGCATGATTTCATTCGGATCTAGTCATCAGTGATCGATCATAGTCTTTCCTTAGTTTTGAGCATTGGGTCGCGTGACCGATTTCAGAGTTGTTCAGAGTCTCGGTCGCATTTTTCCACATATTATTGGACCGATTTGGATTTTTTTACAAAATAATTGTACTTGATCTACAACTCAATCAGACAAGCCGCGTAGTGTGGCTACGTAAAAGCCTAGATTCGTCAGTCTGAGGACGTGGGATATAAATTTTTGTATTCATTACTTTACTGATCATACGTCACATTCTCGCGTTTAGAAAATAGAATTTTATGCAATAAAGCGCGGAAGAATGTATAAAAATGGGAAGAATATCCGCCTGGAATACCGATTATCACACCTATTCAACCGTATTTATACGTTCATGCGTATAATGAACGTGATTTCAAGCGGTCATTTCTCCCGATTTTATAAGTTTTGTTACGTTTGTAATCATTGGAAGGGTTAAGAATTGTTGATATGGGTGCAGACTCTTGTGAATAAAGTCGGCTTAATTCGCAATGGTGTTGGTACGCCTGGATACGCTTTATTGCTTGTGCTTCTGCCCATTGCATCATCCTGTTCAGATTCGCTTTTTATTTTCAGATGGAAATATGGAAAGCACAGGAATTCGGTGGTGGTCTTCGAGTACTCGGGCCACCAACCGGAAGATTAGTGCAGTGTCGTGTTATAAATCCACCCCCGTGCGACATGCTCATATAATACATATCGCAAGTGCATATTGCGATGAGTGCAGTGTTATTAATCCATCCCCCGTGCGAAATGCACATATAATACATCTCGCAAGTGCATATTGCGATGAGTGCACGGTGCTGTGTTATAAATCCATCCCCCGTGCGAAATGCACATATAATACATATCGCAAGTGCATATTGCGATGAGTGCAGTGTTATTAATCCATCCCCCGTGCGAAATGCACATATAATATATATCGCAAGTGCATATTGCGACGAGTGCAGTGTTATTAATCCATCCCCCGTGCGAAATGCACATATAATACATATCGCAAGTGCATATTGCGACGAGTGTAGTGCTGTGTTATTAATCCATCCCCCGTGCGAAATGCACATATAATACATATCGCAAGTGCATATTGCGACGAGTGCAGTGCTGTGTTATTAATCCATCCCCCGTGCGAAATGCACATATAATACATCTCGCAAGTGCATATTGCGATGAGTGCACGGTGCTGTGTTATAAATCGATCCCCCGTGCGAAATGCACATATAATACATCTCGCAAGTGCATATTGCGATTGGTGCAGTGTTGTGTTATAAATCCATCCCCCGTGCGAAATGCACATATAATATACATCGAAAGTGCATAGTGCGATTAGTGCAGTGCTTCAAGTTCCTTCCGCAAGTTCATCGAATGCTCATGGCCGAAGCATTCCTTCAGGATGGATACGGATTCATATCAATCCCGCTTGGAGCATCCGGAAGTCGAGGCCCGAGGATGATGAGTGTCGCATGCGATAGAATAACACAGTTCTAATGGGTAATTAAATAGGTAATTCCATTAAAAGTTTAATTGCTGGCTCACAACACTGTCGGTACCCACGTGGAGGTGAAGAGAATTAGATAAATTCAAATAATCAACTCAAAGCAAGGGAACGGTGGGATGAGAGGGTGGCAAGTGTTAAACGTTTGTTAGATAATCCGATGTCGCATTACACAATCGAGGGAGTTGAGGCATCGTTCTTTTTCCAATTATAATGTGATTGTATATACATACAGCGTAATAACAATAAATCTCTTGCGGTTTCAGTGGGCTGGTTTTCAGGGCATCGATACCGGGCATATACTTGGGTGGAGATGATACAGAGGACAATATTCAGACATCGAGTCTGACCCAGCTTAGCGTGTCTGTGAAGTTGGCACCTCATTTCGGAAGATTCGATTACTTCTCAAGAGTTCCAGAATCCCTTCGAATAGTTTTAGAGTTCCTGACAGGTTTGAAGAAAGGTTCCGATTGGGTAAAAACGTTGCTTCCTTCAATTTGTTCAATAACTAATTTGTTAATAAAATTACGCATTTCAAAGATATATGCAAAAAACCGTAAGTTCCGAACATTATGATTCATCGGCAAAGCTGGGGCCTCGAGCCCGGCGAACGGAAATTCTCATTAGCTAGGCGTTGTGATATACATTTTTGTTTTATTACTTTACCGATCACACGATGTAATTTCTCCAAGCATTCTGATTCGTCGGCAGAGCTTGGGCGTCGAGCGCGGCAAACGGAAATTCCCATTAGCTAGGCGTTGTGATATACATTTTTGTTTTATTACTTTACCGATCACACGATGTAATTTCTCCAAGCATTCTGATTCGTCGGCAGAGCTTGGGCGTCGAGCGCGGCAAACGGAAATTCCCATTAGCTAGGCGTTGTGATATACATTTTTGTTTTATTACTTTACCGATCACACGATGTAATTTCTCCAAGCATTCTGATTCGTCGGCAGAGCTTGGGCGTCGAGCGCGGCAAACGGAAATTCCCATTAGCTAGGTGTTGTGATATACATTTTTGTTTTATTACTTTACCGATCACACGATGTAATTTCTCCAAGCATTCTGATTCGTCGGCGGAGCTTGGGCGTCGAGCGCGGCAAACGGAAATTCCCATTAGCTAGGCGTTGTGATGTACATTTTTTTTTTTTGTTACTTTACCGATCACACGATTCTGCCACTTTGATGTGACTTTCGATGTAACGTATCGATCACACGATTCTATCGCAGATTCTTGTAAATGAAGTCGGCCCAATTCGCAATGGTGTCGGTACGTCTGGATACGCTTTAGGGCATGTTGCTTCTGCCCATTTGATCATGCCGTTTATATTCGCATTTCTATTTTCAGCTGGAAATACGGAGAGCACGGGAATTCGATGATAGTCTCCAAGTACTCGGGCCACCAGCCGGAGGATTAGTGCAGTGTTGTATTATAAATCCATCCCCCGTGCGAAATGCACATATAATATATATCGCAAGTGCATATTGCGATGAGTGCAGTGTTATTAATCCATCCCCCGTGCGAAATGCACATATAATATATCTCGCAAGTGCATATTGCGATCGGTGCAGTGTTGTGTTATAAATCCATCCCCCGTGCGAAATGCACATATAATACATATCGCAAGTGCATATTGCGATGAGTGCACGGTGCTGTGTTATAAATCCATACCCCGTGCGAAATGCACATATAATACATATCGCAAGTGCATATTGCGATGAGTGCAGTGTTATTAATCCATCCCCCGTGCGAAATGCACATATAATATATATCGCAAGTGCATATTGCGACGAGTGCAGTGTTATTAATCCATCCCCCGTGCGAAATGCACATATAATATACATCGAAAGTGCATAGTGCGATTAGTGCAGTGCTTCAAGTTCCTTCCGCAAGTTCATCGAATGCTCATGGCCGAAGCATTCCTTCAGGATGGATACGGATTCATATCAATCCCGCTTGGAGCATCCGGAAGTCGAGGCCCGAGGATGATGAGTGTCGCATGCGATAGAATAACACAGTTCTAATGGGTAATTAAATAGGTAATTCCATTAAAAGTTTAATTGCTGGCTCACAACACTGTCGGTACCCACGTGGAGGTGAAGAGAATTAGATAAATTCAAATAATCAACTCAAAGCAAGGGAACGGTGGGATGAGAGGGTGGCAAGTGTTAAACGTTTGTTAGATAATCCGATGTCGCATTACACAATCGAGGGAGTTGAGGCATCGTTCTTTTTCCAATTATAATGTGATTGTATATACATACAGCGTAATAACAATAAATCTCTTGCGGTTTCAGTGGGCTGGTTTTCAGGGCATCGATACCGGGCATATACTTGGGTGGAGATGATACAGAGGACAATATTCAGACATCGAGTCTGACCCAGCTTAGCGTGTCTGTGAAGTTGGCACCTCATTTCGGAAGATTCGATTACTTCTCAAGAGTTCCAGAATCCCTTCGAATAGTTTTAGAGTTCCTGACAGGTTTGAAGAAAGGTTCCGATTGGGTAAAAACGTTGCTTCCTTCAATTTGTTCAATAACTAATTTGTTAATAAAATTACGCATTTCAAAGATATATGCAAAAAACCGTAAGTTCCGAACATTATGATTCATCGGCAAAGCTGGGGCCTCGAGCCCGGCGAACGGAAATTCTCATTAGCTAGGCGTTGTGATATACATTTTTGTTTTATTACTTTACCGATCACACGATGTAATTTCTCCAAGCATTCTGATTCGTCGGCAGAGCTTGGGCGTCGAGCGCGGCAAACGGAAATTCCCATTAGCTAGGCGTTGTGATATACATTTTTGTTTTATTACTTTACCGATCACACGATGTAATTTCTCCAAGCATTCTGATTCGTCGGCAGAGCTTGGGCGTCGAGCGCGGCAAACGGAAATTCCCATTAGCTAGGCGTTGTGATATACATTTTTGTTTTATTACTTTACCGATCACACGATGTAATTTCTCCAAGCATTCTGATTCGTCGGCAGAGCTTGGGCGTCGAGCGCGGCAAACGGAAATTCCCATTAGCTAGGTGTTGTGATATACATTTTTGTTTTATTACTTTACCGATCACACGATGTAATTTCTCCAAGCATTCTGATTCGTCGGCGGAGCTTGGGCGTCGAGCGCGGCAAACGGAAATTCCCATTAGCTAGGCGTTGTGATGTACATTTTTTTTTTTTGTTACTTTACCGATCACACGATTCTGCCACTTTGATGTGACTTTCGATGTAACGTATCGATCACACGATTCTATCGCAGATTCTTGTAAATGAAGTCGGCCCAATTCGCAATGGTGTCGGTACGTCTGGATACGCTTTAGGGCATGTTGCTTCTGCCCATTTGATCATGCCGTTTATATTCGCATTTCTATTTTCAGCTGGAAATACGGAGAGCACGGGAATTCGATGATAGTCTCCAAGTACTCGGGCCACCAGCCGGAGGATTAGTGCAGTGTTGTATTATAAATCCATCCCCCGTGCGAAATGCACATATAATATATATCGCAAGTGCATATTGCGATGAGTGCAGTGTTATTAATCCATCCCCCGTGCGAAATGCACATATAATATATCTCGCAAGTGCATATTGCGATCGGTGCAGTGTTGTGTTATAAATCCATCCCCCGTGCGAAATGCACATATAATACATATCGCAAGTGCATATTGCGATGAGTGCACGGTGCTGTGTTATAAATCCATACCCCGTGCGAAATGCACATATAATACATATCGCAAGTGCATATTGCGATGAGTGCAGTGTTATTAATCCATCCCCCGTGCGAAATGCACATATAATATATATCGCAAGTGCATATTGCGACGAGTGCAGTGTTATTAATCCATCCCCCGTGCGAAATGCACATATAATATACATCGAAAGTGCATAGTGCGATTAGTGCAGTGCTTCAAGTTCCTTCCGCAAGTTCATCGAATGCTCATGGCCGAAGCATTCCTTCAGGATGGATACGGATTCATATCAATCCCGCTTGGAGCATCCGGAAGTCGAGGCCCGAGGATGATGAGTGTCGCATGCGATAGAATAACACAGTTCTAATGGGTAATTAAATAGGTAATTCCATTAAAAGTTTAATTGCTGGCTCACAACACTGTCGGTACCCACGTGGAGGTGAAGAGAATTAGATAAATTCAAATAATCAACTCAAAGCAAGGGAACGGTGGGATGAGAGGGTGGCAAGTGTTAAACGTTTGTTAGATAATCCGATGTCGCATTACACAATCGAGGGAGTTGAGGCATCGTTCTTTTTCCAATTATAATGTGATTGTATATACATACAGCGTAATAACAATAAATCTCTTGCGGTTTCAGTGGGCTGGTTTTCAGGGCATCGATACCGGGCATATACTTGGGTGGAGATGATACAGAGGACAATATTCAGACATCGAGTTTGACCCAGCTTGGCGTCTGTGACGTTGCGCCTTATTTTTGAGGATTCGATTCCTTTCCGAGAGTTTTGGCATCCCTTCGACTAGTTCTGGAGTTACCGATAGGTTTGAAAAATAGTTTTGATTATGTAGAAAATTTCGCTTTCTCCAATCTATTCAATGACTATTTTGTTGATAAAATTACGGATTCCAAAAATATATGCAAAAAACCGTGGAAGTGCACACTTTTCTCAAGATGGCGGATTCAGCTCGCCTCCAATCGTTGGGGAGACTTCACATGTTCAGTATTATGCCAATACGGACATCTTTGCCAAGTTGGAAAACTTTCGGATCTTTTTTTTCTATTTTTCCTCCTTTGACTCGACTACGTCCTTTTAAAGATCATTTACGAAACTCAAAGCTTTGATATACCTAATCATACAGTTGTCTGTTCATCTGTTTCAGCGAGGGACCTGAGGCTTGTTCCACAAATCCAATAAATCACGGACCAACGGGTCGAAGGTGAAGAATTCTATAAGATCAGGGCCGCCACGAGTACGACGGTATACACGAAACATCGTGATCAGATTAAGTATAAATTAGATCTATGTGCTCCCAATGATCTATCTGCCTTTATTAGGCTGCCTTTTATTCTGTCTTTACTTATTCAAGTTGTAATAACTCCTGTACACATTCACTATTATTCATTGAATAAGTTGCTGAAATCTGCCTGTTTTGTTTCGCAATTGATAAATAGCGCTATTTTCCGAATGAACCGACTATTCATCGAATGATTTTACTCAATTGTTATCATAAAACCTCATAAATCGAAGTTTTTGCGTCTCGTGCTTTGAACCTCACGTATTTTTTTCTTGGAACGTTTTCGTTTTTCGTCGTAATGCTGTTGTTCAGGTTGTCCACTTCATAGTTTTCAGAGTCCAGGTCGTTCGCTCTGTAGTTTTTGGAGTCCAGATCATTGGTGTCGAAGTTTTTGGTACCCAAGTCGTCCGCTGCGTAATTTAAGGTGTGCAGATCGTCCGCTTTGGTGGTTTTGGTTTTTCGATGTTCAGGCCGTCCGCCTCGTAGTTTCCGGCTTTTCGATGTTGTCGTACATTATGTGGTTTTCGGTGTTCAGGTCGTCCGTTACGTAGTTTTTGGTGCCCAGGTCCTCCGCTTTGTCGTTTTTGAATTGACTCTCAATCCAATTATATGTTCCGTTGATAGTTGGTAAAATTCACGTTCAGACGTAAAGACGACCGAAGTGATGAATGATTGAGGCGCTTGCGATGTCAAATGTGTATCAAATGGTGTCAAATCTCTGAAAAAAAGTTATTCGATGAATAGAGATTTATCCGGAATAAAATGAGCTAAAAAAAAATTGAACTCTTTCAACAAATATAACTATTTATCCAATGAATAGTACGTTACCACTCGGAAATAGTTTCTTTGAAGTTCAGTTGAAAAATAACTATTTGGATGGATTATATTATTGTTTCAATTTTTCTGTGCCTTTGACTGTTTCAGATCTCCGAGGGAAATTTATTGATAATGTTTTGTATAATTTCGAATGCATCTCGCTTTTCCGATTTTCTCTTTTATATGTCTTGAAATTTCTGTGCCCTTGACTGTTTCAGATCTCCAAGGGAAACTTATTGATGATATTTTGTTTAATTTCGAATGCTTCTCGCTTTTCCGCATTTATCTTGTGTATGGTTTACAATTTTCGTGCCTTCGTCTGTTTTAGATCTCCGAGGGAAACATTGTTGATAATGTTTTGTATAATTTTGAACGATTTTGGCTCTTCCGATTTTACCTTGTATATGTCTCTTGAAATTTCTGTGTATATTTGACTGTTTCAGATCTCTGGGGGGAAACCTCTTGATAATGTCTTGATTGATTTCGGATGTTTCTTGCATTTATTATTTCGATTTCACCTTGTATGTGTTTGAATTTCTGTGGCTCTGATTGCTTTCTGTTTTACCTTGCATACCCGTGGATTTAAGTACCCTTTTTTTTCAAATTATCTGTATTTTCTGGGGGCGCGAACGGGCAGGAAACGGAATGGTGTTAGTGCAGCAGACTATTCTAGCAGACGGGCCATGCTATTTAGTAGGTGGGTCTGCTGGAATCGTCTGCTAGCTGCAGCGTCGTCTTCGGATCAACCTGCGAGCTTCATGAGTTTCCCTTACTTTTTGAGAACTACGCGTGAAATTGATTGATATCTCCATACATGTTTCTGAATTCCTTATTCTATCCCTCGTTGCTACGTTTAGTTGCATGTATTTCAAATTCTGATTCTCCGACTGTTCCAAATTATGTTCACACTGTTCTAAGTTTTCGAAATTGGAACTCTGCGTAATTTTTGGTCTCTTCGACGATGGTCCTGCCGAGTACACATCATCGGTTCCATCTTCGCAAATTGGAGAGGACATCGATTATGAGGGAGATAATATAGACAAACCGCCAGAATCAACATCCAACACCGATACCACTAAAGAAAATTAATTATGTAGAGTTCCGATTTAAAAAACTTAGAAGAAATAATGCGTGGATTAGGCCTACAGGGGATACCACGTCAAAAAAAAAAAAAAAAACGCGCCTGAAACTCAACCCCCGTGGTGGTGCGGAAGAGAGTTTTGCTTTGAAAAAATAAACTTCGAGTTTTGAGATGTCGAAAGCTATGCAATTTTGAATCATTCCTGAATAGGCCTGAAACTTTTCGGGTGCCTTGTTTTTCCTTGTGTTTCCTTGTCCAATTTTCCTTGTTTTTTGTTGTATGTGTTGATTTCTTCCTGCCTATCCCATACTTCAAGACTTGAAATTAATTACTTTTCGAGAAAACATTCGTTATTACTTAAGAGAGTGATGCGACGAAATGTGTGCTCTCCTTTGAGTTCGTTTTTCCATTTTATTATTCATTGCTCTATTGCTTATTCAAATTTGCGTCCAGTTCTTGCCTATCGAAATCATTTCTTCTATTGACGTTTCGTACCCGAAGAGTTAGCATATTTCAAAATGGAGCGCCTCTGCCTCATTCTAGTAACAATTCATATTCTTTGCTGCTTTCGTATTGGGATCCCATCGTACATTCTACACAGTGAGGAGCCTTTCGAACCTCCACATTCCCTGTGAGGTTTATGTAATATCATACTATAGAAATATTCTATGCTTACATCACGCTATTAGTACTCAATCTAGTATACATGACAGAACAAATTTGGAGCTGTATAATTCGGCAAAATCTAATCTAAACCTGAGCTCAATTCACCTAAAATGACATGAATAACATACTTATACGAATAATGTCTTTCAGTTGAATACCTACAGCTAAAATATTCTGACGGTATTAATTTCTTAGCTACTTTTCCACAATGACAACATTTCTCTATCATTATGCGAGAAAGTAGTGAAATTATTAACAGGCGCGTTTGAGTCTACCGCCATAAAGTTTCACTCAGTCCTAACAGAAATGGCGTTCAAATTGTTTCAAGAAAATTGGCCTGTAGCCTAACCAGGGTTGCCACGCTTTCTGGAAAACCTGAAAATCTGGAAATGTCAGGGAATTCTGTTTATCCTGAAAAAGTCAGGGAATAGTCGGGGAAAAAACGTTAATAACCTGGAACTTTCTTAATTTTGTAGTAAAACTTTCGAATCTTCAGTTGCAACCGGATTTCGTACAGTTTCAAAAATTTCAATCTGTAATACTTTAATTTGTTTACATTTAAACAAAATTTATTCAAGAAAGTCTAATTGAATGAGTGATTGGAATGGCCGTTAATTTCGTTCACTTTTTCTGACATGCGCACTTATTCTTTTTACATATTTATCTCCGATCTTCGCCTAAAGAAAGAACCTGGAAAATCAAAATTGTATGCCTGGGCCGGGATTCTGTACCTGAAATTCGTTAGCTAACGATATCGTTAGCAAGCGATATCCTATGGGCACTGCGCCCTTCCGGTAGATCGTCCCTGCAATTGGCTGCATGTCGATTAACGATATCGTTAGCTAACGAATTTCATGTACAGAATCCCGGCTCCTAGAGAACCTGGAAAAGGCAGGGGATTCAGTAAATGAACGAGCGTAGCAGCTGGTAGCAACCCTTTCTATCCAGTGTATCAGAGTTCCCAGAATAACAGAGCTCAGCAAACGCACGACTCTTCGTGATTGATCGGTTCAAACTCGCTTGAACATAGCCGCCGATCTAGTGTACTATATTTCAGTGAGTGATTTAGTCTAGTAACAAGCTCGAACGCGACATTCTAACCTCAATTTCCACACACGGGCACACAGCAACCTCGCGTTGTGGAGCATTGTGGAGTATGGAACGTTGCGTACTCAAGTGAATCTATGGGGGGCTTCCGCCACGAGTCGATGCAAATGGATATTAGGGTTGAAAACATCAGGAATCAATTGCTCTTTCATTACTATCAATTGCTCTCCTTTTCTTCTTAATTGCGCCGTCGCAATTTTCGTGAAAAGAAATGATTGACGTGAGTAGGACAACGTTGCACGATGATCGCCAAGCCCTTTTTTTTTGTTTCTTTTGTCAAGCTCATTTCGGAAAAAAAAACTAAGTCGGATCAATCAAAAATACAGATGGAGCAGTTTGAAAGCAATTGTTTCCCGATTTTTCAGCCCTCAACGCTCATTTCCATCATGCTATCTTGGAATTTAAAGTTAGCTGACAGACGAGGAAACCCAGCTTGGCGATCATCGTGTATCTTTTGTAAATCATTTCATCACCGACGCAAAATCTATGCGGGAGCGAACAAAAATAGATCAAGCAATCGAGTGATGAAAAAGCAATGGTTTTTTCAATTTTTTCAACCCTCAACATCCATGTCCATCATCCTATTGTGGAATTAGAGGAAGCGTTTGGCCGGCTTGGATATCATCATACGATCTTCTTATTCTTCTTATTCTTATCAATTTTATGTTGTTAATTTTATTTCTCAAATAATACGATTGAGCAATGGGAAATGAAAGTGAAGCAATATCATCGTTCGGTCAAATGCTTCATTTCTTAACTATCTCTTTCATCATGTACTCGTTGCGAGTTGTCGCCCTCCGCGCTGCCCGATCCCTAATCCCTATCCGGTAATTAGTTTTAACGAATGATCCGTTGGCTATCAAACGTCGGAAATTCGTTCACCATTACCAGCTATGAACGACCAACAAACGATGGCACTGTGTAAAATTCAATCAATTTATTGGAAAGCGTAAAAATGAGTCAAGTCGCGGACGTCACTCGCGTGCACCAGGGGAAAGTCCCTAGGACCGATCGCGCATAATTGTAATCAATTCTAACGAATGAAAAATTATTTATCAAACGTCGGGAATACGCTATCAAACACCGCCCGACACCTGAAAATGTCCGTCGAACGATCCTACCTCGGGAAAATGTCAATTTCATGTCAAAATAGCGAATGAAGTGGTGATTTCCGGTTAGTGTGAACCGGTCTATCGGAAATTCCCTAGGGGCGGAAAAGTTCACAGGACCACACTTTTCTTTTGATTTTTCCGGGAAGCTGGTTGATTAGCGAGACTCGGGAATGAACTATTGAACACCAACAAACGACGAACAAACGATTGGACGTCTATAAAATCGAATTTGATAATAATTAGCGGTGATGAGGGGCTAGCTTAACTTAAATTCCCTAGCAGTTTTGTTTTAATTCTAATTGATTAACGGATCACCAACAAACGTTGAGAATGGATTAAGAAACACCAACAAACGACGAACAAACGTTGAGAATGGATTAAGAAACACCAACAAACGACGAACAAACGATTAAAAAAAGAATTAAGCTGATCCGAGCAGATGAGGGGCTAAGCTTATGGAGCTCTAAAGCCCACTTTACTGGCATAAATTTCCACCCAGGGTGAGCTGTCTTTCACATTCTTCCGTCAACGTTATAATACTTATGAGCATTGTAATGCAACGACGTTCGTTGTTCGGCGGCGCGGTCCGACCAACCGAGGGTTGATGTCGAGAGCTTGGCGTAAGAAGGGAGCACATAATAGAAACTTTATATCAAGTTTTTGGGAAAAAGTCGATCTAGCTGGGAATCATAGAGAATTGTTATACTCATAATGGATTCAGAATGTAGATTGTAGAATATAGGTGAAACCATTGATTGCATGCATTTGCAGAAAATGGGCTGTCAGTGGTAAATTTCAACGAAAATAACCTGGCTCAAAAATTGAATAACGGAGTTTCGATTCAGGGTTGAACTACCGTATACCTATATATCTATTGGAGGAAAATAGTCCGACCTTCCAACGCTTCGAGCCTCGGGGTTATAGTCGGAAAATCACCTGTGCCAGCGACGCATGGCTTTTGCATGGCACGCGGCAAATTTAGTGCAACTGTGACAGTGAATAACATGTGATCCATTGGAGATAATGGAATATTCGGAAATGGACGTTATTCCTACAGGTGTGCAGAATATTTCAAATCGGTGTTTTTTTTGTTTGTTTCCTCTCCGGATAACGTTCACTGAGTGTGAAAACAACGAATAACGATAATGACCTAGTAGAAATCATATGATTCTGATGGAATATTTAACTACTCAGACTTTTAAATGGGATTTCAACGGATTTTCAGGGCTGTCGGTCAGCTTTTAATGAGCTTTTACTTTATACCTACTATTGGTCGATGGTATTCATGAAAATGGGCTATGGTCATTTACGAACCATGACACGTGGACATTTTGTACGGCGTTTAGCGGCCCTCTTCGCACTTTGACGAAAGACCCAACCATTGGCGATGCATTTAGGCATAGTGCACAGGCGCATTTGGCCCGCGCTTAGGGCCCCGAAAATTTTGGTGCAGCATACCAATGGAGCACTTATTAGCTAGCAATGGAATTAACTCAGATAAAGAAAAAGCATTTACTCGGCCTCATTAAATCGACTGGGGTGATTAAGACCTTCCCTAAAAAATGTATAAGTTCGAGTGTTAACTTCAGATGGATAGAAATAAAGGAAAAGCAATGGAAAAAGAGAAATGAATAACCTCACAATCCGTTTGAGTAATCAACTGTATACCTATAGACGTGCAGGCAGGCTGATAGGAGTCTGGAATTGCTTCATTAATTCTCGGGTGTTTTGCGGCATCTAGGTCCGGTACTTGTTTGTAGTGATTTCAAAACGCATTCTTTTTGGGCTAATAATATCTAGTAATCCGGTTTCCAATTTTTGTGTTCTATAGATCGACATTATATTTTATTTGAAGATGAATAATTTTTATTCTTTCATTTTCAACAAAATCATTGGGTTCATCGATCACATATAAAAGAAGACAAATCTTTGACCTGCTGCACAAATATATGGGCAAAGGTCCTAGTCAAATGATCAAGCACTTGGTGCAGGAATTCTCACGAATGAATAATAGCCCTGTGACAATCGCCCAGGAAAAGGGTTCACAAGTGTATCGCTTTATCTCTACTTTAAGAACAAAATGGAGAAGAGCTTCAAGAAATAAGAGATCTTTTCTTAAAAAAAACAAGGAGTGGCTGGACGTTGAGGTGCCTTTTGCTTCACCTGTCAAAGAAAAAGCCACATGTGATCCCCCTCGAACGGAATTCAGTCCATTGAGTAAAAGACTCAAATTACAACCCGCCGATGATCTTCAAGAAGCATGCAACACAGACGAATTCTTTGCTTCAGATAGTAGAGATATTGCCAAAGTTGTTGCAGACTACTATATCGACATCTCCATCGAGAGTTTCATGGTGCCACATATTTGTCGCCACATATCCGTGGTACAACATGCCCAGGACAGTTCATAAACTGTTAATTCACGCCCCTCAGATAATAGCTTCGTCCCTATTGTTACCAATAGGCCAATTATCCGAAGAAGCTCGAGAAGCCCACAACCTTTGTATGAAAAAGTACGGACAGGGCTTCGTGTTCAAACACTTCCATGAAAAAACAATGGAACATGTACTGAACCGATTGTTGGTGTCGTCGGATCCCTATATGTCCACTGTTAAGAGACTACCCAAAAACGAATTAAAATCGCTATTGCCAGAAGCTGTACACCTGCTTTTGAGCCGTAGCGAAGGCTCAATACAAAGCAATCACGACTATCCAGATTTCAATTAGTAGATCTATGGGAATACCTGGTTAATAGGTTACATATATTTATAATATACAGTTATGTTTATGACAAAAGAGATTGAACGAAATACTTTTTCACTGCAATCATTCTGTTGTTTTGGTTTCTCAGATTGTAATACCAGAATCAAATTTATCATCTCTGTAAAATGCCCCAGTTCTAATGCCAAGTTCCACGGTAGACAAGTTTGCATTGTGTGATATTCAGAAGTGTAAAGAACTTGAAATAATACTCGTTTGAATGAAAGAAAAAGTATCATTACCAACTAGTTCAATTATCAACAACTATGTATATACGTAATAATGTGATACAGGGATATGTAGAGTATAGAAAGACAATAATTAAATGAACATACTATATCAAATTTACACATAAATGTCGTACGGGTGTACAACGTCTTACGAGTTGTTTTTATTTTTATTTTTATCACCAAAGAATATTAGAAAAATTTATATCTGTCGTATTATTGTGCGTGTAAAATGAATATTATATTATATAATTATTAGACAATATTTTCTATATCGCCGAATTAGGTAATTAATATATAATATATATTATCATACGTAGGTATATATTACGAATATTTCAAACTTATGTGATATATGACGAATATAGTATACCATAATGGCGGCTTTTTATAAAAACATATAGTATAATTATTCTTATCTTTACATAATTCCTTCAACGTACAACACAAAGATAAAATGACATGAAACTGGGCGATTTTGTGTATGTTTTCGTTTTTATTCAAATATAACTTTATATTACGATTTAGTATCTACTAGAAATTAAATATATGCCTAGTATACTTAGTATATTCATATGATTATGACGATTTTTGTATGTTTGTATGTGTTGCTTTTTATTCTTTTTCTGCGAAAACGCAGGTATATTACGTTATACCTATATTATATCAACTTTATTATCATTCAGTTGTAGACATAACATATTATCTACTTTGGAAAATGAAAAATAAATTGAGAAGTTGTAATAATATCTTACTTTTACGTTAAATTTAGAGTACGTAATCAGCCTGGCGTCATTCTATCATTTTGAATAGAGCGCAAGAGAACACCATGCCGAAGAACTGTAATAAATGAAAAATTTGGAAGTGTTTTAATGTTGTAATATTATGTACAAAAAACGATATGCATATTATACGTATATTCTATAGATTGGTTTGCAATTTGAATTTGCATAATAACTCACCATTAAACAGGCTACAGCGATTCCAGCACTACCGATAATGGCTCCGTGTTTTCTGGCGAATTTTTCAGTACCGTTTAGGCAACCCTCCATATACGTATTGGCAGTTGTTACTTTATCAGGCCCACCACTACAGTCTAATTTCTGGGAGGAGAAAGACTCATTAATTTTGGTGTCTAGATTTCAATTCATAAAACATTATCTCGGGATAATTATAATCATGCATATCGTATAATGATTTGTTATTACGTGTCCGGGTGATGATTCTCTGCAGCAACTCTTCGGTACTCCTTGTTGGTTAGTTTCCCAATTACGCCAACTTGTCACACCGCAACAGTGGAGCTGATAGTAAGAGAATGATAATAATATTATTACTTTGACTTATTCAAGGGTAAACATCTGCGAGCATCGATTATTGATTTCTTAAAGATTTCGAATTATGAAGATGAGCCGAAAAGGAAGATTGACAAAAATGATCGATTCCGACGCAGGTGCAGAATGCGATCTCTGATAATTCATTCTAATTCAAAATCTCTATGAGAAGATTCACAATTTGTAATACTAGTAATTAGATAATAGTTCAGTCTACTGAGATCCGAATTGCTAATCTATCGAAATTTCGACCCTTCCGATAAATATTTCTAATGATTTGCAAAAATATTGTCATGTTGGGTATTTATATGACATACATACAGACATACACATACATATACATTTCACACAATTTGAAATTCTTTGATTAAGATACTTGCGAAATATTTTTTTTTTGTCTTATTAACATAATTCTGCCATCTGCCATTTATTTGTGCCTTGAGATTTTAAATTGGCTACCTTGGTTTAGAAATGTTTTATGTATCCTGACGAACCGGCCAGCACAAGTTACTTCATAAATTGAGCTAATTTGTCGCTATCAAACGTGATAGTAACTGTATAGTGCTGAATGCGGTATACACCGCCTCCGGACATTGAATTTACGGAGTCTTCTCTAGCCCTCTAAGCATCAAGGAAATGACTGATAAAAGACGACACGAAACGTAGCTACTTCAATTATGTTACTCATAGGTATAATAGAAGACATGACCACTTTTGTGGAACTTCTAATTATTTGTACATAATTTCATTATATTTTTGTTTTCATATATTTTGTACAATTGTGTAAAACCAAAAATGATGTGTGCATAGTAAAACTTACTGTTGATTGAGTTACATCCCAGGCATCCCTAGTCGCGGCACTCTTGTCGTAAGAGTTCAATGAAATTTCCAAGTTCTGCCTAATGGTTGTCTTCACTTTTTCACGGAATACGTAGCCCAATACTCCGCCGATCAGAACCGTGACGAAAAGTAGAAGGACGATTATGAAGTACTGTGGATAAGAGCATAATGTTTTGGATAACAGTATATAATATTGAAAATATACGTATACTGACTGTAAGTAATGTGTTTCATATACACTGAAATAATCTCCGGAAATAATAATTATTATTATATAAATATAAATTCACCTCTAATAACAACAAATGAATATACCTCACTTCACAAAATTTTATCTAATCACTTCGAAATTAGTTATAAACTATATTTATTATGAGATGGATAGAGGTACGTATATTCATTCATTTGGATCCATATTTCGTGAACACGAAGATAAAATACATCCGTTCATGTATACAGAATTTCGAAATCGGTTACCGGGAATATAGGCAAAATAAACGATCTCGAAAATCCACGGAAATGACGTTTAGTGTACATACATGTGAATGCAGCCAAACGCGTTTACGTCTATTCCAATCAGATATTTGATACCATGAACGACTTATCACGTACACGAAAAACGAACTATACTCAGCAAAGACTTCGAAAATTCGAAATATTCTATGGAAGTAGTGGGTCATCGCATTCAGTAAAGAGATATGTGAGATTTAGGCGGAATTTTTTCATGTCAGAGAGCTTGGGTTCCAGATTTTACACCGTAGAACCGTAAATATACGAAATGGTGGAAAAATATGAAAACAAGTTGCTATTCACACAAATAAATCAATTGGTCAGGTATCATATGACAATTCAAAAAATTCGAGCCAAATTATTATGCAAACAAATTGGGGCCCTTCCAAATAACCCATGCAATACGTTCCTCAACAAAAGAACCACCTTATAAGTCTGTCGTTGATAACATTAGCGTTGATAATTACGTTGGAACGTATAAAAATAGAATTTGAACGTGAAAACCACATTGATGAGCAGTGCCGTGCCATTGGAGACCGCGGGCTCCGGGCCCCGGGCCAGAAGTTCTTCGGGAGGGCCCCGTTGTAGTATTTTTTTTCACTCACAGTTAACAAAACTCAAATTTGCAGTTGGAATAGCTTCATTCTGCTTACAAATTTTGAAAATAATTAAAAAATTGAATTTTCGGTCAAAGAAAATTCATTTCTCCCCTCATTGCTAGGACCCTCTGAGAGCCGTGGGCCCGTGCCTGAAGACGGCACTGTTGATGAGACATGAAGTATCATTCGAAGAAATTAACGTTGATAATTATAAGGGAGCAAGATTCAAAATTTGAACACGGATACGACAACGATAAGAAACAAACGGTGAAAAATATGAAGATAACTGAGAAAGTTGATTTTCAATTGTATAAGAGTTTCTACGTATACCTACGTAAATCATATACGCGCCAACAGAGTACTTATTTACTTCAATCAATTCGAATGGAAATTTGTTCAGTTCCGTTTCGAGAAAGAACTATTAGTTTGAATCAAAGAATTATTAATTTGATTCTAAGGCATTTTACTCTGATAGAATAAATATTTTATCGTCACTTTTGATGCATCGAAATAATGTAGCGCTCATATTTGGTTTTAATGAATCGTTCTCTTTGTGATAGTTGCGCGTTTTTTCGATTGCGTTAGATGCAGGCGTGACTGAGCTTTGAATTTCATCATTGCGCGACTGTTTGAATAATTTTGAATCGTTAAATTGATGCCCGTATTTGTATGTACAGAATATCCTACGTGGTAAGACGCGTTGCATAACTTTTCATTCCTTAATGGATTCTGACATTTCTTTTTATTACAGTCGATTTTTATCATCAGGAAAATCCCATGCATTTCAACATTGATGCGAAAACTTTGATCAATGTATACACATAATATTTATTTATACTCACGGTCAGGAGCATGCACTTGACTTCTCGCGACGCACCAATACATCCTAGGAAAGATACAAGGGCTATGATAATGCCTCCGATGAGGAGGATATATACAGCTCCTGCGAGAAGTTTGGATCCAATAAGTTCGGATATTCCTGCTACATTGTCGATGAGTGCCCAAATGCTCACTCCGGCAATAGCTAAACCTCCAATCTGTGGGAGATCAGGATATATAATAATTCATAAATAATTCATTGATATTAATTATAGCACGTATACACCTGTGTATAATAAATTCGGGAAAAATGTTGCAGCATTATATTTTCATATTTCATCAGAAACCCCCGTGATACGATCATTGCAAGATTTGCAGACTTTCGAAATACCGTAAATTTCGAACGGCATTGTATTTTTTGCTGTTAATAAAGTCAGTTTGAAACTCAATTGAAACTTGAACTTTCGAGGATACAATTATTAGGCGAGAAGAAATTAGATCATTTATAGTACGACATACTGTACCAAGTGCGTTCATCATTGATAATTATGATTACAATTACGCAACTTCATGGTCAATGTAATAATAGCTAAGGTACATATCATTATTATACTTACAAAGATTATGAAGTTCGTGAAGAATAAAGAATACTTCATAAAACGACCGCAGCCGTCTATTTCAGTGCCGTACCCCATGCCCGAGTTTTATGTTCGTTGTGCTGAAATCCGTTGAAAACAAAATTCGTCCATTATTTAAATTATTTTAGTACGCTTCTGTAAAATTTGCATGTACATATATACATACTCGATGAAAAACTCTAAACACTTATGCATATGTATGAAAGACAATAAACTTCCCATCGCAAGATTAAGGTGCAAATTCAGCACATAGCGTACAATAAATTGTAATTGTCATCCAGCATTGTTTCACAAGCTGTAAAATTTGCATCACTATAAAGGATAGTTCAAGTCCAGCTTTGGTCTAGCTGATCCTCGATGTCTCATGAATGACGTACCACGCGCATCCTAACGATACGAAACTATTGTACTCGTCGTGTTATAATACGCTTTGAAATTATTTTACAATTTGCCTGCGCGGGTTGATGTAACCGGTGTAAGGCTACGCGACGTATCATCATCGCAAGTACACGGGTACCGATTGTTTCATTCGTTTCTAGGTTGTCCCTCCCAGCCCCCACTCGCAATAATAACGAAAGTGACCGTGGTTAGTAAATCGTGTCTATTAATTCGAAGAATACGTAGCGTTGCGTCGTTATACCACGTTCGCGTCACTGCAGATTGCAGGATAACATTTCCCGTCAACCGTTTTGTCAGTTTCTCCATTAATAATAATTGCCATTGAGAACTGCAGAGGACTTTTGTACTCTGTTGACTTTATCCTATATGATCAAAGTTTTCCTCAAGTTCTACACATAATTTGGTTTCTGTTGATCAGCCAGGATTGATGTTCTGCACCATGTGGCCGACAGACGAAGGCGTGGGTTCGATCACGTATCGCTATAGATCAGTAGCATATTAATTTTCACATGATATAATAATCGCGCTAGGGCGACCTTCGCACGTCAGCACGTATCTAGGATCATAGTCTGCAGTATGTAGTATACGGGCAAGTCAAGATGATGAATCAGAGTTTTATTTATGCTCGCTATTCTCATCGTCAGACGTTACAATCGTACGGTTTTATGACTGTAGCTGCAGGTCATTCATAATGGCAAATTCTCAATTTTAACGTTATGCAGGGTTTGCATAAGCGGAAGAATTTTCGATCTTTGTGAATGTAGGCAACGTGCATTTGATTTGATTTTTTGAAATTCCTCCAGAATATAGAAAGCGAAAACTCAATTATGTAGGTATGATACTTTTGTGCGGAACTGTATCGTGACCTACTAACTGAATTCCTCAAACTTCTCGTATACTCGCAAATAGACATAAACTTTTACACTGTACTCTGCAAAAGTTGAAGCTGTTATCCTCATTCGGAGAACCGCGGACTGTTAACTAAGAAGACATCCCCTGAATTGTATGACTATTCCTCTTAGGTGTTGCCGTCAATTATACAGATATAGTATGTTACCTGCACGTTAATGGGTGTTGATGCCTACGCTTCGGTCACGTCATACATAAATGCGTTGTAGCCACAGAGCAGAATGCACGTTGAGTTTCACTACGCGGGAATAAAATAGGTAGTGTTGCGTAGGGAAATGTGCTACAGTGACGCATAGGTATTGCATCGTGTATTCGACGAAACATAATTTCGAGAATGGAAGCGGACGGAATCAAAACGAAAGAAATTTTATATCCTTATGAGAAAACGTCAGATATAACGACCGCGCGTTATTTCAAAGAAGAAGCTATCCATGGGGGTAGAACTGGAACGAGAAAGAAAGAGAAAGAGGGAGAGGAAGACAGGGACCGACAGACCGTAAGAGATGGACGCCGAAAGTTACCCAAACCGAGGTCATCAAGTTTTACGCGTTTTACGGTACGCTGCGAGTATCGTATGCATAGTACAGTCACGATCATAGATATATGGAGATGCATGCATTAGGGATATTACTGTTGTATGCACACCTATCTCCGCTACGTTTGTCACTATTACTACATATTACTATACTATGTAGGTATAGCGGAGTTAACTTGTACAGGTAGGTCTACACAATCGTGGCGTCGAAAGCATTGAGAGAGAGCGCGCGCGCGCGTTCTGATTGTGTCTTCAACTATAGGTATGAAAGGGACGCTATATTTGTGATGTGCTTTTTGACACCTGACCCGCTTTGTGAATCAGATATTCAGAAATGCGGGTTATAATCATTTCGAAGTTCATTTTCTACGATCGTAAATACACTTGAAATGAAAACGGGTTCTAAATCTTATCCCTTCAAACGTGAATATATAACGCGTATAATATAGGCGTCACCCCATGCCGTACTGTTTACAGCATTCTAAAAAAGAATCTGACTTAAAAATAGAAATTTTGTTTCTCTTCTCCCTCCTTCGGGGATAATTTTCTTTCTTTTTCTTTCGAGAGAATTCGATGAGAAATTGTACATCTATTATATCTATCATACCTATCATGAAATTCAAATACGGTACAACAACAGCTTTTGTTGTTTCATTTACGACCACCATGTATATTAACACTTTTCTATACATTATACAAAGTTTGAACGAAATAAATTCCGGGGATACAAATCGATTGTATACAATAATTCTGTACGATATAACCATGAATATCACTCACCTTTTCAAAACGCCTCTAGATGCAGTGTTTTATAATAATCAAGAATATCTCACGAAGAATATATTATTCCAGTACTATAATATCGATATACTGTCGAATATCTTGATATTGTGAAACGCCTAAGCTGGGTAACGCGCACGGTCGTCGACGAGATCCAGGAACGGACTGGACGAGCTGTTCGCTTCACCATCAACGCTCACGTAGCATACTAGCATATACATACGCGTACACAAGCGGTATATATTAGTAGTACCACTAAACTTAACAATTCCTGAGCTTTGGTGGGGTTGGGCGATGCCGCTCTCCTCTCCACTTTTATACGCAGTTTATCAGAACATATACAATGAGTCGTATGCCATGCCACCATGCAGATATCTTGTAGATGCATTTTTTCATAGTTTTCTATTCACGTAGATTATTAGAAATCTATTGAATCATGAGCTACCACAGGTTCCCTATAGCTATATGATAAGAAGTTTGGCACAATATGTAATTATATGCAACACTATAATTTTGTAAATGCATGAGTTCAAATCCGTACTATTGTGGTATACTATTTATAGTTATTCTCAACACCATATAGTATCCAGTGTTTGGTACCCCATGCTATACGCATCTACATACATAGGTATATATTATATCCGATGGGATGAATAATTATACATACCTATCTGGCACATGTTTTTCCATTTCCTGTCACGTTACATCTGTGCTCTGAAAATTCAATATGTTTGCCGCGTTTTTGACCGTCATAATTGCATAAGGGCTACGCGGTGCTGCACATGTACTGTACTACATAAATGGTAGATATAGGATAATATTATTCTTATTAAATGAATACATCTATCCATACCTATGTATTTCATATGCTCGCTCTGCTCAATTCATCCATCGCGCAGGTGTATGCCTGTGTGCTAGTAAATAGGCGCATGCGATATCCTCATAGATCTTCCTACTCAATTTACGCTGGGCGGTTGGAAATGTATACTACCTGTAGGCATATACTTAGAGGTGGCTCTATACATTCCACTTATACCTATACCGTTTTGTATGCTGAATCTTTAGCTTTCTCTCGTGATACTATCATGAGATTGTCTATAGGTTCCTGGTACTTCGTAGATATACATAGGCTTATTATAATTTCATCAAAATTATTCCGCGACCTCCGATGGACCATGTGACTATAAACAGAGAATAATTTGCAGACCTCTTTCACGCGGAAAATCACGGGAAAATTCACATATTCGAACATGATCGCATCAGGATGAGGAAAATAATGGATTAGGTATATATGTATGTATGTTCATTATAAATGTACATAAATGTATGTACATACATACATATACGCTCATCAAAATAAATCGCGTGGACCGATTTTAATCTGTTATCTTCCTCATAACTATCATTACATCGCACATCCTGGAGATGCTATCATGTCGAGTGTGGGAATTTTTCCGTGATTTTGTTATCATAGAAGCCTGTTGAGGCTAAGAATATGATTTTAATTCAGTGACAGTGTGAAGAGGGTCTGCAAATTTTTCGTTATCAGTCACGCGGTCAAGAAGCCGCGGGATAATTTTAATGGAATTTTAACAATTTTTATATAATTTCTCTTCGCTCACAGTAAAATAAATGATTGCGAGTATACAATAATATAACGCCGCGGCTATCTGAAGCGCATGGAACATAATATACTGCTTATAATATCGAACAGCATAGGGGTTCGTAGATCATTGAGAATATGAGTCAAATCTGATTCTAAAAACATCGAGCGTTGCGGGATGTCTCTAAAGCGTAACTGACGCATGTATTCCACGCGTGCAGAGCAGGTATAGTACAAATACCACGCCCTCTACCTTGACCGTTTCACGCGCGTCTCCGGGGAAATTTTTTAAAGTTAGTTCAACAAAGATATAATTTATATTGTAATGAATATCTAGAGTAGAGTAAAGAAATTATATGTTCATGATACTCATCATACTCATACTATTTAATAATATACCAACACAAAAATTGAACAATTGATTGTTCATCTGCATAATGCAGATCATATTCAATATAAATTACGGTCAAATTGTGTATTCATATAGTATATACACATACATATTGTTCATATTTTGTTATGGCCTTCGAAGTTTGAACACTACTAGCTTCGAGTCCTTCATATATATTGATGATTATTGATCTGCACTCTTAATATAATAATCAATTCAAATCTGTATATCGCAGAGCTCGTGTGAGAAAGAATAGCTTTGCCGAAGCATGAATTGTGTACAGCCTAAAAAAAACCGTTAGAACGGCAGAAAAACCTTCGAACACATATGATTGTAATATGCTTATTGAGACCTTTGCTGTTGTAAACAAGAATTTTGCGAGCCAATTATATACGAATATGCTATCATTTCGGCCGACGCTCTTGCGAGTTGAGATTGGGGAACTTAATTTAAAAAAACCCGTGACAGTCATGCTTCAATTTGCAAGCGTCGCGTCGGTAAAGCAGGCTGTCTGGAAGTATTATATCGGCTTATTGCTGGGCAAAATTTCTTGTTACGAAGCTGGAGTAGGTTCATAGCTCTGAAAACGAGATCTATGCGCATATTCTGTAATGCATCAAATATACAATTTGGATGTAATTTTATAACATTCAAAACATTTTCCTGTAACCATATATTGGAGAAAATATATTTTCGAACGTCATTGAACGAATTAATTCTTGTCACGTGAAGTATTCGTCGATAGTATACAATTGCTAGTATTTCAAAAAAGGCATATGGAACGTTTGGAATTGAGAAACCGAATGATCGCGGCATCTCTATAACAATGTCGTGGTAGTATATTCTACGACCATCCAAATCCAAAATGGCCGACGCTTATTAGTTACGTCTCGATCACACAGCTAACTTATTAGAATTTCAGACACAGTAACGATTATAATATACTACTAAAATTGAAACAAACTTAGAAATTAAAAATAAAATACTCCGATTAGTCTGACATGTTACACACTTATCTGTAATAAACATAAAATATAAAGGAAACGAAATTAAATAAAAATCATTACCCTTAAGAATACCTATCTACCTACCTGCCAGAAAGTGAATTTAACGACCTGGGAAAGAAATGGATGAACTGCGACAACAGGGCTGGTGAAGTTCGATTTTACTTATTAATATATTCAGCTGTTAATCGTCAAGATACATCTGTATAAATATAAAGTTGCTGGAGTTTCTCTTCTTCTACAATAATCTTATACATCTTTTGTTTCCCTGACACGATATAGAAGATTATAACCGATTTTATCTCACTTCTTCAATTTTCAATATTATTTTAGGTACCTGTCAGACGAGGGTTACAATCTCTTAAGTGACTGCAGGGATGTTCCAAAAATAATTAAAAAAGCCTTAGATGTGAGTATACGTTTATTTATTTTTTCTCTTTTGAGTCAATTGACGTGATTTGATTTCGGGTTGGTTATTGATCAAATATTCATTTCAGTATGATCTAAAGGAGATCGGTAATGGCCAAGGAGACTTAACGCAGGGTAATGTTGTATGGCAAATACAAAAAATTCGTAATGTAGCAGCACCTAAAGGAAACGAAGAATCTCGATCTACTCCTCGTATGTTAAAACTATCATTAACAGATGGACAAAATAATTTTCAAGCTATAGAAATAGAACCGATATCCTCGATAAGGTAATTTTTGATTGGTTTTTGAACCGAATAAAAAAATTTGGGATTTCATTCTAACAATAATACCTGAATCACTAACAAAACGTATTTACAGCATAAATACACCGCCGGGTACAAAAATTTTGATGAAAAAAGGAGTCTTGCCAATATCACATGGTATTATTTTACTAAAATCGTCGAACATAGTATCCATACTTGGTGGAAGAGTTCCAAGCCTTGTGGAAAAATGGGAAATGAATAAAGTGGGTTTGAGAAAATGATTGCTTTCAGCTTTATTAGAGATCGTGCATCTTTGAATTCTCATAACAACATGTATTCTCCTAGAAATTGGCGCAACACACAAGAGTTAGGCCCGCGGAAGAAGGTGGACCACCGCCGTGGATTCCATTTGGTAAAAAAATAGTGAAAATTAGTGAACAGGATAAAAACTTCAAGGCTCTAGCCGACAAGGAGAGAGCGTCGAAAGAAAATGCTGAATTTGAAGCGCAAAGGAAAGATGCCATTGCCGAGGCAGCCAAACAAGGAAGTAAAAAAGTATTTGGAGGTGGAAATAAACAGGTTATGAGAATATATTCTTGCAAAGACATTTACTGATTCTCTCACCATAAACAATCAACAGTTTTACTAATTTATTGTAAATTTTTCCAGCTTCTGGATCATAGTGTACAGAGGATCGTTGATCAAGGGTACTCCATAGAGCAAGCTGAATATGCTTTACGGATAAGTCGAAATAATATTGATAGAGCTTTGAAAAGTCTGCAACGTAACGACAATAGATACAATAATAGAGAGGCTGGGTGCGTTGCTAATTTAGAAAATCTGTTATCATTTCTCTTGGAATTTTTTTTTCAATTTCATGTTTAAATTTTGATATTTCATTTTCTTGTATCATTTCTAGTGATTCGAATAGCGCTAGAGAAGTCAGAGAACCAAAAGGTAAAAGATTTGAGAAAAAGGCGGAGGATGGCAAGCCAAGTAGTGGAAGAGTCTCTTTATTCGATTTCCTAGAAGATAAACTTCCTGCACAAACTGATTTACCAGAAGAAACTAAACCGCAAGGCAATAACGACTTTTATAACAGTAAAGGTACTTCGGATCGATTTGAATCTAGAAGCGCGGATCAAACGGGAAGAGGCGGAAGGTATTGTGAAATAACTTCTTTCAGTTATCCTAATTTGTTTGGTCTTGCACTCATGTTATTGTACAGTACTGTGCTCTGTATTTGAAAAAACACAGGACTTCACTATAAATCAGAATTCTCCATGAGATAGCTTCATTTTTTGTTTTATCGAGAAAATAGGTTTTTTTTTATAGCCTCTCACTTTAAAAGATCAGAAATTTGATGGAGATTTTAACAAAATAGAAAAGTTTATACCTGTTTTTGAATGTTTGCGTGGTTGATTCGGAGTCAGATAACATTTTTCAATAGCCTGACTTCTTTGGTAAATGTTTGTATGTACATCGTGCATTAATTTTTTTCATCCGTTGAATTATTGAATAAAAGTCAGTAAAATACATCTGTTTAACGTTTAACAGAAATCAGAGAGGAGGAGTAAGGTCTTACCAGCCTGTTGGACCACGTCATTTTGATGAACCACCGAAATCTAGTAAGCCAAAACCAAGTAAAGGAAATTATACAGGAGCAACCCAATTCAACACGCAATATAATCCAGTGAATGTATCAAATCAGAGAAAACCGCCAAGATTTCAAAAGAATCCAGAAAATCCAAATAGTTCATCATCATATCAGCAGGAAAATTCGAATAATTATAAAGGTGGCTTCAACAAAAATCCTCATTACAATGAAAATAAAAATGGTTTTGCTCCACCACCACGTTTAGAAAGTACTAGCGATAATGGTTACAATAAAAATCGGCAAGAACAACAACAACATCAACTACAACAACAACAACAACAAAAACAACAGCATCAACATCAGGCAGGAGGAAATAGCTATACTAATAACAGACACCAAAATCATTATCAAGCTGATTCTAAACCAAGAGAAAAACATGATTATAACAGTTCGTATAATAGAACTGAGTCGACGAGTTATCCAAGCCATAAAAATAATTCTGTAGATAATTCTCACCAGCCTAATCCAAACAATGATTTGAATGTTGGTGAACAAAATCAAATACATCGTCAGAATAGAAATCCGCCTAATCCATCTAATGGAAGATATAGCAGTAAAGAAACTGCTGGATTTAATGAACCAAGAAGTCATGTTAATACCAATAATCATCCGGTTGGGCAACAGGCTGAAGGATCCTGGGTTTGGCAAATTGGTGACAAATGTATGGCTAAATATTGGGAAGACAACAGGGTAAGAAGTTTCATTTTGACGAAATAAAGAAAAAATATTGTATTTAAGCGACTGACTTGCTCAAAAATAGAAATTCTCATTTTTTTGTCTATGCATTATTTACAGTATTACAATGCTGAGGTAACTGCAGTTTCCCAAAGGACATGCGTCGTCTTATTCAAAGATTTTAACAACTTTGAAGAAGTTTTACAAGCGGATTGTATACCAATTACACTCGAGGTAAGCTCTTCTCACCCTGAATATTCTTGTTTATTTTCGTTTCCATTTTTTGTTTCTAACAGACTCGATGAAGCCGGTTTTTCATCATAATAATTATTTTGTAAACTCCCAGGATGCACCAATCTTTCATGATAGTAGCAAAGAATCAAAACAACAGGATCAACGTGGTGATAATCGACAGCAACGCAATAATCAAGGGAATCATATAACCCGTGAGTAATATCTAGATCTCACGTTAGGATCTTAGTTTTTAAAAATTTGTCTCCAACTCAGACTTTCGATAAATGATCTTTCGTGATAATATTTTTTGCAATACTGGCATCGAAAATCCGCTTTTGCGCAGTGCTAGTGGCACCTAAAAGAGACTTTTGCACACAAGTGAAGGTAAAACTTTCTCGTACTGCTAGCGGTGCGGGGAAAACTTTTTCATAACACATGCATGGAAACCTTCACTTTCTCTGCGGGTGAACGATGGACAAAATGAGTCTTTTCTGAGGAGTGTGGCAAGAACTTTGTCACTCCACTTTTCCAGAATTCTCTTTCACACTCATGGGATCTCTTCCTTCAAGAGTTAACTAGAGTTAACTCTATTACCGTTCAGGAACTCAGCGAGTACGGGAAGTGAGTCAACTAGTTAACTCTTGAGTTAAACAGTAAACTTTGCGAACGCATCTAACAAAGAAGATGAAGAACTTTCGAACTATTTATTTATACACAAGAGTTTAGAACGGTAGAGGAAGAGATACCATGATTTTTTTGTACTTGTACGATGAATTTCTTTGATTAATAAAGAAGTTGTTTAAATAATTATATTCCTCTGATCCAACGCTAAGTATATCTCCAACACTGTTAAAAAGATCTATAAATATTCAAGAACATCGGGGGTTCCTTAAGAAATTCTCTTCCCACATTTTAGTAAACCCTCTGGAATATGATAATTGCTTCCTAGTCAAAATATAATACAAAAATGTCAATGTAATAGGAATGGAATTCCGAAGAGGCGGAGGAGGAGGAAATGGAATTGGAACAAGAGGGTATAATAAGAGATCACAGCATCGTAGTACCAGGCCGATATATCAGCCGCCTGGTCAGCGTAATTATTCTCCGTCATCGAGGGGGCAAAAAGAAATGAATTTAGAATCTTAACATAATAATATTGAATAGCTTGGATTAACAACTGTTGATAAAAAATAATGATTATAAAATCGTAGTAAAAATAATTAAAATCAAAATAAAATTGATGAATAAACTATTTCAATACTGTCACATAGTTGAGCCAAAGACTGCTTCGCAGGCATCTGTTAAAATATCTATATCTATTGTCCAACGTACGATAGCGCTATATTAATTCTAAAAGCGTTTGATAATGTGTATCATCTATTTATTTATAATATAATAATATGTATTATACTACTTTCTTCTTTTTCTTTCTCCCCTGGCGGATATCTAATTAATACTGGCAAATCGCGTATTTATTATGAATCAGATATATTAATAATAATAATGATAATTGTATTACCATATTTTAACGCTCATGGTATTAACTATTAATTGTTATATTATCGTAGAAAAATTGTAAATTCGTGATAAAACTTGTTAATTGAGAAAAAAAAACAGAAGATAAAGGAGATTATTATATACTTATAAATGATCCATTATCGCTAATTTAGCAAAAGATTTACATTCATAATAGCCGTAATAGTAATTAAATGATTGTAACAGAGACAGATAAATAATCACTTTGCCAAAATATATTTCTTCTAATTCATACTACGATCTAGTTCTTTCTTACTTTCATTTTTTTCTTATCTGTCACATCGAACTCATTTATAAAAGAAATAAATGCACTGAAATTTTGCCGCTGCTGACGTATACACAAAATTCAGATGAGTGGATTGAACGACGAAATAGTTGGAGAATATCGAACATCACAGAAATTGTGCGTCGTCAAAGTTCGTAGAATTTTCCTACAAACGATTGCATGCTAGGAAAAGGAGATTTCAGGTCGAAACAACAAATATCTCACGACTTCTGGTCTGTAGTTATCTGGGGGAAACTATCCTAGGGATATTCCTTAGGACTATAGGTATAATTTTTAATCCATGATCCTTTGGCTATTTAACGTCGGGAATGCTATATTCTACACCTACAAATGACCAACAAACGATTCCGTGTGATAAGAATTATATTTGATAACAATTACGATTAATGAGGGGCCAAATTGAATTAATTCCCTAGACGAATTTGTTTTCTATTTTATGAATAAACTATTGACTATCAAACGTCACGGATAGAATATCAATCGCCTACAAACGACCTGCAATCGATTAAAAAAAGAATTAACTCAATCGGGGCTGATGACGGGCTAAGTATATGGAGCTTTGTTTTAATTCTAATTAATTAACGGATCACCAACAAACGTTGGGAATGGATTAACAAACGACGAACAAATGATTAAAAAAATAATTAAGCTGATCCGAGCAGCTGAGGGGCTAAGTTTATGGAGCCATTAACTACGGTTGTCAAAATTCGCCGCAAAGATAACTGTTTTAACTTCCGAGTGCAACAAATCATTTAAAAAATTTACGAGGATGGTACTCCTGTGAATAATTTCTAAATTGCATGTTGACCAACGTTGAACATTACCAATTCGTTTTTATTTATTTCTTGGTCTCGATGGTTATGTTGTGTTCGCGGTGTAAGAAGAATAATAATATTCCTTTTAATACATAGCCTGCGGTTAGATTTTTTGTAATACTTTTTACTCGGCATAAGTGTTGAAACTGCTAATTGGAAGTGTTGGTCAGTGTTAGATAATTTCTCAGGCAATTTGCAGTATTAAAGTTTGCCCCTGCAAAGAGACATCAACAGAACACTATAGTTCGCTCATCGTATCATTTAATATTATAACCAGCGGATATATCTGTCGACAAATTAAATTATTAACAATAAAATGAAGTGTTGTGTAAATTTGATACTACGCAATTGAAAAGAAATCTTCGAGTGTATAAGTAGTTATTGGATAAAGAAAAGGAAGAAAATATGCTCAACGAATATAATTTCGACGAAATTCAGCCCATTGATGCAGACGATATCATCGATGTTTCGGCCCTTGACTTTACAGACGACGAAACATGGTAAGATTATTAATTTTCCTGTTAGTTTAGGCATTCTTCAAATACAATTTTTATGCGCCTGTAACAAATAATACTAACGTGAAAATGTATTTCTTTTATTCATCGTCAATCTTCGTGTGTGAATAAGTTAACCTCTTTCTTTTCACGATACTATAGTATGTATACACAATACAACCCGAGATGAGTTGAATCACCTCTCAACCAGGTATGATGGTATACTCATATTTGTCAATGACTCACAAACGCGCATATATTTTGTACAGTAAATGCGAAAAGAGGTAAATAAATAGTTGGAATGTAATTTATTGTGCATAACCTTGTCTCATACCGTGGAAAGAATATTTGTTCATCAAAACTTCAAGGTTCTTGGAATTTCAATGAACATCACCTTAAGAGGCATAAACGTCGATTATAAATAGGAATGATACTATTTGGAGAATTTTGATTCAGAACTTTACCAATCTAATTTTTCTGTTTTTTCATTTTCTAAGTTTGCATAATGAAATCTACTCTGTTTTGTAATTAATAAATAATGGCTTGTTTCAGGCTTCACGTATCTGCAAATTGCCCACCCGAAGGCAGAAGTCAAAACTTACACAACTGGTTAAAAAATGGACCTGAATTTGATATTGGAGATAACGAAGGTTTTAATGGTTTGTAGATTCCTAAAGCTGATTTTTACTTGTCTGGAAACTGTTATGTTGACATACTACCACTTTTCAATTCATTTCTTGGAAGGATGGACTATATTCATTATTTTCAATATTTAAAATTCTCCTGTTTGGGCTTGAAATTTATTCTATTAATACATCAATATTCTCCATTCCATATTTCAAAAGAACCTACCATATTTTAGTACATCCAACAATTTAATTTCTATTGTTTGGATTCAGGAATTTGTTATTTTTCAATGTTGCCACTCTTAGTTTCATTTCCGAAAGAATTCACCATATTTAGTATTTTTAACATTTGATATCATGATTATTCTTAGGCACAAGACGTTCCATAGATACTCGAACATTCACGAGACCTAAAAAACGAAACAATAGAATGAGTTTTGAATCGATTATCGAAGCATTATCGCCTCCCTCTGCCCCTAATGTGTGGAAAAACCCATCTCCCCAAACAACACCAGGATCTGATCAAAACGTGAGTTTTCTTTCTTCAAACCAAAATATACTCAATTTTATGCTTTCATCATAAGCCGGCTGAATCCTAGCTGTGGACTTCGAAAATTAAATAAATGAAAATGTTTCATATACATAAATAAAACGGCTACTCAGGACGATGAATATCTACATTTATTTATGCTTGTATGTTCATTTGGAAATAGGTTGAGAAAGAACCTGTTTCAACGAATAGCAAGAAAGAATCAATACCAGCAATGTTGAAACAGATGTCAAGTCTTCCAGTAAGGTCTGGTATATTTGGTGGATCAGGTCAAGAAAGTATGGAAGCATTTTTGGACCTGTCTCAATCGAAAGGGATCGATTCATTCATAAATTTAACAGAACCAGAATTCGCAGATACGTTAATGAACGTATCTCAGCCTTCGGAATTGAACTCATCACTTGTAGATACGACGAAGGAATCTTCTGTTAACGAAGGAAGTATCATAGACTCGCAGATCCTCACAGATTCAATGATGAAAACTAGCATGTTTGGCGATATATCTGATATAAAAGACTTCAATGATGAAACATTTTTGAAAGACTTGGAGGATGAAACGACATTAAAGAAGAGCAACTTAGTCTTTGAGGATGATACTCTCACTGCTAATTTCCAAGTGCCTGGCGGTAAGGCGAAGTTAAATAGCACATTTAACACATTTACTCGAAGATCTGCGACGTCTTTACCTCGACAGTCGTTGCCATTGGAAATAGAAAAGCAGACTATAAATACAACATTCATAGCATCGCCTCATGATAATAAACCTAATTTAGAAGAAACGTTAATAAAAACGAAACAGAAGGACAATAAGCTAGCGAATTGTTTCAACGGAACTTATTTATCGCAAAAACAAACATTAGAAACAATCAATGTCACTCTTGACTTGAACAATGACTTATCCGGGCATGTTTCTGATCGGGACGCAGATATTGGGAGTGATTTTTCCTCTGGGGAAAATATTCACTCCAGTACAACATTTTCTCACGAATCTATGAACTCCACGTTCAATGGACCGAGCAATTTAAGACGAGAACTCTTGGAGCAGGTCCAAAAAAGTACAGAAGCAAATTTAGACTCTACATACAGCCATGTAGCGGAAGATCCCAGCGACGATGTTCCTGGTACTGGCCATAATAATACATATCGAAAAAACTCATCAAAATGCTATGACAAACGACAAAATAAGTTACCGAGCCTAGATCTACCTACGAGTTATAATAACGATAGAAAATATTATACTTTTACTAAGAAAACAAATATTAGCGAGAAAAAAAGCAATATTGAAACTCAGGCTTCACTGGAAAATTTGGACAATACTTTTTGTAAACCTGTTCTAAGTTATCAAAGAAAACTACAGGCTCCTAGAGTATTGTCAAAAGTTCCGCAACTCTTCCAAAAATCAAATCCAAACTTGGCTTCAAATAGTCTTAGAAATTTTGATAATAATCAACGACGTTCTAATATACCTAATTCTAAATATGCAAGAGGAGGATTACAACCAGATATTCCAAGAAATGTTGAAGGACCTTTGATCAACAAATTACTCCCTCTGGGAAGATACAAGAGTGGATCTGAACAAAGATTGCTCGATGTTGGCGGAGGCATTAAAGAATTTCATAGCAAAGGCGCTTGCGGTTCTACTGAAAGCATTGAAAGCACTCAGAGCGCTCATAGTGCTCCAGATCTTGATGATAGACTCAGCGTCTGTTCGGATAGCAGCCATACTTCATATAATTCAAGAGTTATCAATTCTGCACAATTACATCACATTGCAAGACTTCAGGAAGAAAGTAAGTAACCAGTAGATCATTCATTCCAACTACGAAAATTGCAAGAATTTTTCTAGTTGTGTAATAAACTTGTCTCAATTAATACAAATTTTTGTCTAAGAATTGAAAACAATAGAAATATGGTAATAAAATAAATCTTTTTGTTCTACTATTTTTTGTCAAATTGTAATTGTTATTTTCTTCCCAGGTTTGAAACAAATCTCAACACCCAAACCAAACAGAAGAGTATTAAAAAACAACTGGGTAGACGTAGAGAAGGACCTGCCGTCTCCGATACCTAAAGATGAATCTCATGTGGACCAGACCATTAGGCATACTATAGTTAAAACTAGTTCCCCACTATCAAGTCCCGTTAGTTCATCTGGCCAATCTATAAGAACCACTGGTGAGTCAAAGACACGTGAAATATGAGCACAAATCCGGAAAATACTTTTTTGTGCGACTGTGCGTAAAGTACGTGTGTAGAGTGTAATTTTCAATGTGTAAAGTGAACTTTTTGATACGTTGTGAGTAAACACACATCGGAAATTACACTTTCACGCACTTTACGCACAGTCATGAAAAAAATTGCGTATGCAACTCGTGCATAAAATGAACTTATTCCAACTCGTGCGATCTCGCAAAACTCGTCACGGTGACTTGTTTGCTGTGATCACTACTCATGAAAAAAGTCCACTTTACACACTAGTTGCCTGATGTACTTTTATTAGACACTCTGCTCAAACCTTTTCTATTTCATCTTCAGAAAATCACATCAACGATTCAACGTGTCAAACAATGTACCAAGGGCAAAACAATGTAGCTAAAAAACCAGAGGTGAGTGAACCTTTGATTTGTACAATTTTCAGAGCTGGATAGTCTTCGATTCAAGTTATTTCTCAAATTCTATTCATTTTCTCATCTTTCATGAAATGTAAGTAAGGTAGAATAAGTGGATTGCTATTTTGTTTCAGATGCTGGTGAGACCAATGAAACATACAGGATTAGAAAATAAAACCAGATTAAGAGCTCCGACAAATTGGAGCGCTCTGAATAGAGGAGCTGGTGTAGGAAGTGGAATACCACGTCCAGCATCACGTATTCCAGGCCCCAGAATATCTCGCTCAAGTTATCATCAAGGAAATAATCAAACAGATTGGAAAAAGGGATGTTTATAAAAAGAATTTGATACTAAAATAACATTTCATTACAATACAGGTTGTGTTGTAAGTAATATTGTAATAAACAAACCCACTGTACTAAAGACAGAAGAGAGACCAGTTAATGATCTAATCTAAATCTGAATGCTTGATAGTTATTTTATATTATAATATGTAGATAGTATAATATTTGTTACTATTTTGATTCAAGTTTTCAATGATAAATCAGTATTAAAAAATTATTCTGAAACATCCAAGCTCTTTTAGAAATAGTTTTTCATCTTCTTTTTCTATTGTATTGAAGTATTCATATCTTAACTCAATCAGATAATCAATTTTCATATCAATATACAATATTCAGCCTACAATAGGTATATAACTATAAAAATACATTTGATACCAATATAAGAAATATTTGATCTGAAATTATTTTGTATATAAATCCGAATTTGATGTCGTTATATTGACGATACCTTTCTAAACATAAATTTAATATATATTTGGCTGGAACCACTGGTAAAGTTTTGATTAAATTATATTATATTTAATATCAAGACATAGAAAGATAAATACGTAAGTATAATCCAAATTGGAATAGATGAAGTCGATAATTGGCTAGTTTTTACGAATATATTTGAATACAAAAAAAAAAAAAAAAATTTTTTGAATTTTTAGACAAATCCGAAAAAATATCGAAATTAAGAAACATACATAATTCGGAAAAAGTAACGTTGTAGAAGAAAAAGAATGAAAAATTTGGTACGTATCTTTTTTATAAAATAAATTTTGGTATAAGGTTTTCTAATTAGTTAGACGAAACTGAGTATCCCTAATAATTAGATAATCAATCTAGTTTATTAGATGAAAAATATGGACCACGACTATCTCCTATCTTAAATTTATCAATTTGCTATATGTATGTATACATAGGTTTTTCAATACCTTTTTTAGAATGAAAACTATACATACACGAAGGAAAAAGAAGAAATTTATACGTATAAAAAAAAATAATAAGAAGACTGAAACTGCAAAAATGTTAAAAAACCAGCAAACATTATCACCGTCAACATCAAACATTTGTCGCTTATTACGTCGTGTTATATTTATTGTGTCCGTCCCGATTTTTGGTGTCACTTCAAATTTGGTACTAAAAATATTGACTAAACTCACAATACTACTTTATGTTTGCATATGAATTTGCCTACTAATTGATAATTATTTTCAACCATCATTCTGGGTCGTGTAAACTATATGTAAGCTTTTAGAAAATTTTAATTTTTATAAGTAACAATTTACTATTCGCAAGCCTTGTATTATTTTCACAAGAATAATTCACAGCTCCAGAGTTTCTGTTCCTGAGAAAATAAATTAAAATTGAAAAAGACAAATACTATGATAATTAATTATTGCGAAGTGAATCTTAAAATAACTATTATGCAAGAAAATTTTGTTACTTTTATGTGGGAGTAATTTATTCTTATCAGCTAGGGGGAAATGAATATTCAAATTGTAGTTTATATTCGTTTTTTCAAATATTATTAGAGCCGTTTTGTTTTTATGAGTCGTGGTATATTGAAGATCTAAATTTGTGGATATAAAATTGTATATTGAGTAATAGTTTTTTAATTTATTAGTTACTACACAACTGTACAGGAAGACCATTTTTATATACCGTTTTATGTTAAATCTTGCTGTGTACTGTACTCTTTGCCTGTTGAGTGCCTTTAGTGATCTATATTTTATCGAAAGTTAATTTTAAGTAATACTATTCGACAAATAATTGTGTATTTAGATAGTTAAATAATTATACTATAAGTATATGCTGATAATCTACTGCCATTTATTGTGCGAAACAATATTGGTTTAATAATTATAATATTATTATACCTAATATAATGAATTATCATATTAATTTCTCATGCTGATTCTGTTTCTGATACTTTTCACTATCTGTGAGACTCAGATTTTTTTAGAAGCAAGTGCTGTTTCCTTGGAACATGTTTCACTATTCTGTGTAAGCATTGATATCCTGCAATTGTCAATTATTTTCATTCTCGAACTTTTTCAATAAAAACAAAGGAAAAATAGTAACATTCTACATAATCCAGAAAAGCAACATATACATCAAATACTGAATCAATAATACTATGTGGGTTTGAATTGGGGTAAGGTCGTAATTATCTCGAAGGTTTTGTTTATCTAACAGAATTTATTTATTTTTTTGAAATCTTTATTCATATAGTCTAAAGCTACTTATTAACATCATTACATTCAAATATCCAGTTATTATAATATAGATGATAATGATTAACATAATAATAGACTAGATAATATTATTCATGAAAAATAAGTACATTGCAATGAATTTTCTTCGTTAAAACTTACAAATAAATTATGTAAAAATATTAAAAATTATTAACAAAATTTAGGAATTTAATGTTTTCTAATATTTGTATATAAAAGGAACCAACATACCATAATTGGATTAGTTCAATACATCGGTCTGACCGGAGTTGCTTGAAAAATTCAAGTAATGTACTTATTTTTCATTTTACAATCATAGTAATAACTAAAAGTTATTTTTCCTAAATATTGAAAGTTTCTCAGTACAATATATGTAGCAACAATTGAAAAATAATACTTTTGAGATTCATGAAATATACATTCTATTACCAGTAACCAAAAAAGTTAATGCCTTTACAATGCCATTAACTTTCGATTCATAATAAATACCATGTACGATATACGTGTAATGTTATTTATTTTTTTACCGATAACGTGATACAAAAAATATCGGTCATTGGGTATATTATTTGTTTTTCGAATACCTAGAGTTATGAAAAAAACTTCAATGAATAATCTTAATTACAAAATTCAATTACATATAGCTTTTACAATAAAATATGTGTAATCCTAAAGCACCCTTGAATTTTTATTATCAGGTAATACTACGGTATACATACCATACTATTATAGGTATAATAGGAGTGCACATAATAGCCCCATAAAAAATTACACACAGGAAAAAGAAAAAAAAACCTTTTGCATTTCTCACTCACCTATTATTCGAAATGGTTAGAAAAAACATTTGCAAAGATTATTATACCACCTGAATGCAATGTATTCAGTAATCTAATTTAATGAACATATCAAGAAATATTCCGTGGATAGGCAGTTTCAAGATACAATTGTGAAAAACTTTGTTTCACAAAATATAGTGAAAAGTGGTAAATTTCATGGGGCTAGAGTTTATTAATACATTACGCACGAAAATAAAAAAAAAACAGATTTTTCTTCAATGAAATATTTCAGCTAATATTATTTTTTACGATTTTCTTTTGGTAACATTATTCAAATTTCAGTCCCATAACTTTACAAATATTCAAATGATTATAACCCAAGATATACACTGTAATGCTGAATTCGAGCTGGTCCTGCGAAATACTCCAGGAAAGGTAAGGCTCAAACTCACGCACAAAACCAGGCACCCGAACTCCGAGATAAAAGAAAAAAGATAGAAAAAGTGAATGGAAAGATTTGAGAAAAGAGAAACAAGCTAAGTTAAAAGAAAGACGTTACGTTAATATAGAACTCGGCTAGTGGTTAGGGAGAGGGGGCGAAAGCAAATACAACTGGGAAAAGAAAGTTAAAAGAAAGAAAACACAAGCTTTTATTAAAGCATATAAGTATATAAATAAGTGCTCTGAAAAGGCACAAGTTTTAAAATCATCCAGTAGATAATAAAAATTTATGTGATTTATGATTTATTTATAAATTATTTTTCATACTCACATGAATCGAAGAGATTCACGAGAGATTTTAATGCAGATGGAAGATACTATAAGAATCTAATGAGTAGGTCATATAAAATATAAAGAAAAGAACAAATATTATTTTTACTACGTTTAGATACAACTATGGGAATGATTATAGAATAGCAAAATCTATACTGTAAGCAATGATAATAAGAAATCTTCATATGTAGGTGGTTTTCCAAAACCATTCATAGTATATGGGCAGTTCAGCTTTTTTTTGATAAATCTTTTACTTTATTCAGACCCTGTTGTTTCTGTACTACACAGAATATTATGACCCTTTATTTTTATAATAAGGTATATCAGCTTATATTTCTTTTCCTATGCAATATATGGTTTTATCAATAAGTACGTAATAATAATGACATTGATAATAATAATGATATTGATAATAATTTCTTAATTCTTATTGTAAAAATAACTTGGAACCATTTAGAACTGATCAACACGTACTGAAAAATATATATTCACACACAGTGGGTTCCTATGATGCACATTTTTTTCTGTTTTTTCTGTTTTATCAAAATTAGTTGCATAGATTACAAAAGCAGCGTAAATTACCATTATAATGCAAGATTAAATACCAATCATTTAGAAATGTCTCACCTTTCTTAGAGAATCCGCAATATGTTCTGTAATTCTCAATATATTATACAGTCTTGTGTATGAAACACCTGATACACCCTGATAGATATGATTTTTCGAAATTTCAACAGTAATTCTATTATCATAGTGTATTATTATTCAACATATAAATCTGAATGACAGTCTGACTATGAATATGTGATTATGTAATTGGAACTTTCAAACGTTCTAAATTCTCACAAATTCATCATTTTTTTTTTTTTTTTTATTATCAAAGTGCACACTGTGATATATTATCTAACAAGTATTATATGTTCTTTATTATGTTATTTATGTAACTGTATTACAGGTATATAGTCTAAAAGATTCGGCAAGCATTATTTCTTTTTTTTTTTTTTTTTGAGAGAGAGAGAAAGAAATATGTTCGACTACGTTTTCACAATATAGGTATAGTAATATTTTGAGTAAACGACGAAGAGAATATTATGATTATTAGGTATATCTGACAATATTACGCGATTTCAAACAACTTCAATATTATTAGTGTATAAATTATGCAAATATTTCCTATATACTCAAAGTGTGAACACATATTATTATAGTTATTATATATTATTGTTGCTCTCAGGTTTATTTTTTCTTTTACGAGAATTAATATTATTATTTCTCAATTTTATATATTTCTATTTTCATTTCAATCACCTATTCTCAGTAAAATCATTCTGTATTTAAATTGATTTGATTGTCTTTTGTCTAGCCTTTTGATTAGTAAATGTGAGCAGTATTAATTGCGATGTACACTACATTTTCTTTTCTTTTTTTCTATTCTTATATATATAATGGAATTTACTCACATGCTAATTTGCTATCAAAACTGCTCAATGCTATTGCAAAGGCTTGAAGTGCGCATAATGGAAAGCGGTAATCCATTGTAAAAACATCTTCCGCTACACGACCGAATTGCATTACGACATAATCCACTGTAATACATACAAAAGATGATCAGGTATTGAATTAAATTTATAAAAATTTGGAATAGAAATATAGAATTTGCTTTTGGAGTTTGCTCCAAACTTAGTGCTCAAAAAAGAGAAGGCAAAGATTTATAATCACCATCACTATCGTGAACAACTTGAAAGTTTTTCACTGAAGCCTGTGTAACCCGCCCGTGGAAGTTGAGTACATAAGATTGTGTATCATCGTTCCAGGCCGGAGTTTTATTATGTAATTCTATAAGATTGTCCATATTCTTCATTTTCCAACACTCTGTAATTAAGAATATTTATGAATAGTATGAATATTATGATGAAATTAGAATAGATATGATAGAGAGAAATTTGACGAGATTGCCTAAAATGATAGTTAACGTAGTTTTACCCACCTAGTAATGTCTCTGAATCTTCTCGTGGACAAATTTGTACTCTTCGTTGATCCGTCGTCATTCCAGGTATAATAACAGTCATTTTCCGAGGTCCTTTGAATCCTAAAACATTCGTGTCATATACAACTGCAGCTAATTCTTGACGTGGATTAGGACGCTCCTCCCGTTTTTCACTCTTCATTAAAGAGTATCCGTTATCGTAAATAGTAAATTGTGTTCCCAAAAGATTAGATCGTAATTTTCCAACATAAGATTCAGCTCCTCTTGAAAGATCAGTTGGGTCAGACGATATTAAATAATTACTAGTCGCGCTCTTCTTACGTTTTCGTCCCGCTAGTAGAAATACCTAAATAGTATTACAAAAAGAAAAAGTAAAAGATTGAATTTAATTAATTTAGTAGGAAATAAAGACAAGATATATTTGTTTTACTTTATTCTAAAACATTAATATGCTTGACTGAACCTTTTTTCCATAATCGCGTTCAAGGTGCAAAAAATACGTTGGATATAAACCACGATCCATTCCTTTTCTATCACGTGTTATTCTACATTTGTAATGCATTTTCTTATTCGCTGGTTGCAGTACAAATTGTTCAATATGGCCCTCTACATTTCCTTCTAATTCAGGGCTCTGAAAATATAAATTACAATTTGAATTAATGAGTAAATGATACTTTCCAACGATCTAGAAGTAGTGATGCTTCATTATTCAACTCATTCAAATCCAGGGTGTCCAGCACTACCGGAATTAAAAATTCCCGTATAATTACCAGGTTCTTCCGGTCATTCGATAGAAACTTCCAGACATTCATGGTATTAACAGCCGCATAACTACTGAATATCAGTTTACTCAACTTGTTGCCTTTGAATACGCATGATACTAATTGTAAATAATATGCTCGTCAATAATTATAAATTTCCGAGTCATCTGAATTTCCCCCAAAAATGTGAAGGCAGTCGTAGGTATATATGCACAATGTACACGAGATTTAGATGAACGCGTTGGCGTGGGCTTATATTTGTTAACACAAAAAACATAAATCATTTGCACATACGTGACTTCTATCGGATCAAAAAATGTAGTTGGTTAAGTTTGAACCTTTATGTCTGAGCAGGAAAAAATCTGAGAGCTTTGTTGGGAAGGTTCTGGAAGCGTGGAATCTCTTACGACCAGAAACTGTACACATAAGTTTTCGAAAAATTCCCAGCCATACATATAGCTCTAGGAACATTGAAAAATTCCAGTATTCAATGCGGTTCAAGAACCTGATGATAGACTGCCATCAAAAATTGACGCAAGTTCCATTTGAGAAAAAATTTCCGGTTACAGTGACAAATTCCCGTATATTTCTCAGATTTTCAGAAGGACATTCGAAATCTCGCATAATTCCCAATTTTCTGGGAACCCCTGGTCGCTATCGACACCCTGAAATCTTTCAATCGGTAATTCCATTTATTGAAACCTAAAATCTAGATAGAAAAAAAAAAACAATTACCGAGGAATGATTATCGCTATTAATAACTGTGAGTGAACCATCTGCAGGAGCTACCCTAAGAGGCGATTGACTTTGAAGGACATCGGATGGTGATCTCAAATTTACTGGAGATGATTCTTCGTCTACTCCATCACCGCGTTCGGTCCCATCATAAAATCCACTCTCTGTTTTGATATCTGACATGGTGGAATTACTAAATATGTTGCTATTACTTTGTTCTAATGAAAAAATGATCATTCTTTGTAGAAATTAGAATAAAGGGAAAAGAAGATAAATATTTATACCTGTTACTTCGGAGTTACTACATTTACTCTCCTGTAACACACCACCAATGTCAGGATTACTTGGCGACATTGTGAACTGCAATGGTCCGTCATATCCTATATAAAAACAACAGATGAAAAATTAAAGATATCATAAAATTCTACCGATCTCAGAATTTGAAGTAATTGAATAAGTAAATTATCACTTTTCGGCTGCAACAAATCAGAGTTGAATAATATCGAGTGAGATATTTTGATGAGTATAATATTATTAAAAAAAAACATATCGAATATTAATATTGCAGAAATTCAGTCTAGAATGTTTTTTACAGCTATACAAGTAGATTACGAAGTTCTTAATTATGCATTACAGGTTTGTATGAGATAAGATTATCGTATGAGTCGTTTGTTTTCCATGTTATGTCGTATTATGTTACCATGAAGCTCTCTGCTTGGGTTTAACCATTTAGTTGAATGGCTGCTATATTGAGTACTGGAAATATTTGATGCCTGCACCATACCTCCAGCTCCGCTTTGTCGTTTCTGTTTCATTTTCTGCGCTATTATTTGCCTCTAGAATATTAATTATCATACATGGATGAAAAAGGATTGCGCTTTAGTGATGAATTATTACTTATAATCGGTGTAAATATTTGATGAGAAATAAATCGATATCGGAAATTTTTAGTACTTTGTTGGTAATTTTTAAATTTTTGTTGTTTTTTATCCACGAATTGTAATGATAGAATCTTTTGTATTTATAGAGGTTTCAATTTTGGAAACAACATTATCGATATGTAAGGCATGTATGTACAAAGCGTGAAGCGAATTAAATATTGAAAAGGTTAAGAAAAGATCCTCGTCACTCGACGCTTGAGGATTCATTCCTTCTGTGAGATATTAGAAATAAAATACGATCATTATACTCGCTAACCTGCTGCTCGAGTTTCTGCTGCCTCAAATCTAATGATGTCATTGTGAATGGGTGTTTGTTTAATTTAGGAAAAACAGTTATAATAGACGTAGTGCGTTCTGTCAAATTATTACAAAATGGTTTTGTTTACATCGTGTATAATTCTCGATGCCTGGGGCTGCCTAGGCAACCGTTTTAACTTTTTCACCTTCGGTTTTTTTTCACAAGATTCTTCGCTTCGTGATTGTAATAATAGTAATATCGACCGCAGCGCGAACTCCAGTTGGAATATAATAACTAACTTTCAATCATTGCGCTAGCTGTCGTAAAAGATAAGCAACTAAAATTGATAGATTGCCAAAAATATCATCTCGGTTGTCTCTCTATATTTATCTTTCCACAATGCCCGTTGATGGTAAACTTTTCACGTTTGTCCACCGGTTATTCTGGCGAGTTCCAGCAAGTTCTATGAAACCGATCAATTCCATACATTAGAGTAAAGTTGTTAATTATAGGTATATACGAAGGAGTGAACATTGTAGTACAGACAATACTTAAAACCATCTAATTCTTTCATTATCATATTACAATCTGTAAAATAAAATGTAAGTTTTGTTAACCCATAATTACGATATTATTTATTTGTTTATTTATTTTGTGAAATTTTATTATACGGATTCTGTCAATACTAATTTAATTTTATGTCATCTAAATTGCTCCGACAAACAGCGCCGCTAACTTATTTGAAACATTCAAAAATTCATCCTCGATTAAAATTCAAGACCTAGCAATAGAGTAAATAGTTTTTCAGAAGGCAAGAAAAACGAAAACATTTTCTTCTGACTGAACTCACGTTGTTAATCTTATATGAATTCACTTAGAATGGCAGTCGATATTTCTCCAAAAAAGGATGGTGGAGTATTAAAAGAAATAATAAAAGAAGGTATCGGAGAGGAGACTCCAGCTGCAGGATGCAAGGTCACTGTTCATTACACCGGAACTCTCTTGGATGGGACAAAATTCGATTCAAGCAAAGATCGCAATGAGCCTTTCGAATTCGATTTGGGGAAAAAAAGTGTCATCAAAGCTTGGGACATTGGCGTAGCTACTATGAAGAAAGGTGAAATAGCTATTCTCACCTGCGCACCTGATTATGCCTATCGTGCAGCTGGAAGTCCCCCAACAATACCCCCAAATGCTACACTCAAGTTTGAGGTAAAAATTGAAATTAAGAAGACAAATTAATTTGAAAACCATGTTTCTATGCTCAAATATCTGTGGAATATTGAATCACTTTTATTATAGATTGAAATGATTAGCTGGAAAGGGGCAGATCTGAGTCCTAATCAAGATGCTAGCATTGAGAAATTTCAAATAGTTACTGGGTCCGGTTATGCTACACCAAATGATGGAGCATTGGTTGATGGTAAGTATTTGTTTATATTTTCAGCCTTAGTAATACGTTTCAGCCTTGTGTCTGCGTGATAATTAAACCGGTATTTATTCATTTTTAGTACACCTAGTCGGAACCTTTGAGGGCAAAATTTTTGATGAAAGAGATGTCCAATTCAATCTTGGCGAAGGAGAGGATGTTGAAATTCTAGACGGTATTGAAATTGCATTGAAAAGTTTCAAGATGGGTGAGAAATCGAGGTTGAAAATAAGGGGAAAACACGGATTCAAAGAAATCGGAAATAGCAAATTCAATATTCCGCCAAATGCAGATCTGGAATATGTTGTGGAGTTGAAAAATTTTGAGAAGGTAATATTTTTATCATAATTTTTAGTATTCATAAAGATTTTTTATACATTTACTCTTTAATTTTATGTTCAATATATTCAACTCTCTCACATTTATTCCTTTGCAGGCTTCTGAAAGCTGGTCGATTCCTGGTCCTGATCAAGTAAAGCAAGTAACTTTGTTCAAGGAAAAGGGTACCACCTATTTTAAGGATGGAAAATTCAACTTGGCTATAAAATTATACAATAAGATCATAGCAGCCTTTCAAGGTTCTCGTGGTGATGGAGGAGAGGAGGTGGAAGCTACTGCAAAAGATCTACGTCTGTCGGCCCATTTGAATCTTGCTTTATGTTATTTGAAGACAAACAAGAATATAGAAGCTAGAAATGCCTGTACCGAAGCACTAGAAATAAGCCCAAACAATGAAAAAGCATTGTTTCGAAGAGGGCAGGCGCACCTTGTTCTTGCTGCCCCTGAACTCGCGCTTAAAGATTTCGAAGAAGTATTGAAAATTAATCCCAAAAATACGGCTGCTGCAAATCAAATAATAGCTTGTAAAAAACTACACAAAGAACAACTAGCCAAAGAAAAGAAAATTTATGCCAACATGTTCGATAAATTTGCTCTAAGGGACAAACAGGTGTGTTAAAAAATAGATAATACAGAATGCAAATATACTCCTCCAGTAAAATCAAATAACAAAATTACAAGTTCAAATTCTCAGATCAACAGCATCTTATTTTTGATCTTAAATTCTTAGTAATGTTACAGAAAGAGGAAGAAATTCTCCGTGGACAACCTGATGTTATGCGAGGAGTTTTAGGAGAATGGGGACAAGAAGAAAGACCTGGAGGTAGAGATCCTACAGCATTTGAAAAAGAAAATCCAAATATTCTCATGCTTAATGCCAATGGAACAGGAGAATTTAAAAATATGTGAATAAAAATAACCGATAATGTGACTCAACTTAGCTTAATACTATAGGTATGCATGCATATTCCACAGCCATTCGCCGAAAAAATGTACTTGTCTCTCACCTGATTGGAATTAATGAAAGTTATTCTACCTTTATTGTTAACTGGTTGAATTTTGAAATGCTGAACCTCTTTTTCCGAATCTCAGAGAGAGAAAACACTGGTAATGCACATACTGTGATAAAAATATTTATAATATTCGGTGGATAAAAATCTTATTGAGACCCATGAAACCGTTATAATAGTAAAATTCAAACAAAGTACATAAATATTTGCCAAAGAATTACGTGTATTCAATTTTCAATTAGTTTTTCTCTGTTTCATTATATAGTAATGCACTATAATACCTATCTATTCCAAGTATTTACTGCCGACAACGATCCGATATTTCATGCATAGATCGGCCTTCTCTTTCTATGTGTATTCTATTCAGAATCAATGTAATCAGATTCAGAAATAAAATATTTTGTTAATTTGGATAGCTTATTTGTAAATGATTTCAAATAACGTATTGAAACTTCAATTATTACAATTGTTAGGAACTAAGAAATCGGATTAAATATTATTCTCTATCTATTTAATATGAATTCCAGTTTTGTATGAATGCATAGATTTTTTATATAGTTTGCGAAATGGCCAATCTATTCGATATTCATTAATTGAACGATGCATTTATCTATGGTTAATGAAATATGAACCAACAAATAAAATCTTGGTTACATCAAGTTGCAAACTAATTACGTAATGCATTTATAATTCTCATTGTGTTATTCGTTTGGAACCTACATATAGCGCATGAAAGGAAAGATCCTCGCATCATCATAATTTGATTTCGTATTTGAACTTTCTCATGTATTTAAATTGGTATTTTGCGTTAATTGGTGTATTTCTGAATAAATTTGAAATAAAGTTTTAAAATGACCAAAAACGAATATTTTTATCTTTCTTACTTGCTACTTCTACCTATAGTCCGTGGGCCAATCTTTATCTCTTTCCAGCACAATCACTTCAAATGATATACCGTGGCCGCATCACTCTTCGTCTCTCTCACTCGAACAAAAAACGATACAACATTGGCGAGTTCAGAATACCAGGTCCGTGCTCTATAAAAAATGTCCGTGCGTGCTCTATGAAAAAAGTCCGTCTGTGAAAGGTGGTGAAAGTACAGAAACAACTTCACGTAATAAATCAACAATCAAGGAATTTCTGTGTAAAAATTTCAGTTGGTACCTGGGGCCAGATTTTGTAACTCTTCGCGGGTGATGAGACAGATTTTCCGTTTAGCCCTATCCCGGTCTATTCCGAAATTAGATCACAATTCTTTTTTCCTTCTCCAACGTATAGAAATGGGAAAAGGGACATGGAGATGGTTAAACAGATAAAATCTAGATTTTGACATTTTTGACGGGAAATTCGAGTTGGTATCAGGATAACATCTGGGCCCAACAGGGTGGCATAATTGTTGTCTATTTTTTAATGCATCGGGATGGGAGGCAGAGCACAGAAACGGTTAAGGGGATATAGACGGACAGACAGGCAGTCACGAGCGGCATTCGTTGAAACCCTAGATTTTGAAATTCTCAACTGAAAATTTGAGTTTATATCAGAAAAACATCTGAACGCAAGAGGTGGCACGATGTTTTTCTTTTTCTCATATGCATGTGAATAGGAGAGAGAGCACCCAGCCGTTGATTACCGCAGATGAAGGGACAGGCAAAGGCATGAGCAGCTTCCGTTGAAATCCTAGATTTTGAAATTTTCGACTGAAAATGCGATTTGGTATCAGGATAACATCTGAGCCGAAGAGGTGGCACGATTTTTTTCGATTTCGCGTATGCATGGGAATGCGAGAGAGGACGCATGTGGGTGAGAGCAGAGACAGGCAGAGCCGCGAGCAGTTTTCCCTCAAATCCTAAATTTTGAGATTTTTAACTGAAAATTTGTATTAGTGTCAGGTGAACATCTGAGCCGCAGAGGTGGCCCGATTTTTCTCGATTTCGCGTATGCATGGGAATGCGAGAGAGGACGCAAGTAGGTGGGAGCAGAGACAGGCAGAGGCGCGAGCAGCTTTCCCACAAATCCTGAATTTTGAGATTTTTAACTGAAAGTTTGAATTTGTATCAGAAGCACATCTGAGCCCAAGAGCTGGCACGATTTTTTTCTATTTCGCGTATGCATGGGAATGCGAGAGAGGACGCATGTGGCTGAGAGCAGACACAGGCAGAGGCACGTATCAGGAAAACATCCGAGTCCAGGAGGTGGCACAATTTTTTTCTTATTCGCGCATGCATGGGAATGCGAGAGAGGACGCATGTGGGTGAGAGCAGAGACAGGCAGAGGCACGTATCAGAAAAACATCCGAGTCTAGGAGGTGGCACAATTTTTTTCTTTTTATTTCTAATATACATATATGTGGACATGGGAGAGAGGACACAGGTATAAACGAGTATTTATTAGGCAAACATGAATTTCAAGGAGGTGGCACTATTTTTTTTTTCTTTTTTCTTATACATATGTGTGTGGGAATGGGAGAGAGGACACACGGGCGCTGATGAAGGCGTATGCAGAAACGGGCAAAAAACAAGCAGCTTTCGTTGAAATCATGGATTTTCGAATTTTTTACTCAAAATTTGCAATTGTATCAGGAGAACATCTGAGCCCAGGAGGTGGCACAATTTTTTTCTTTTTATTTCTAATATACATATGTGTGGACATGGGAGAGAGGACACAGGCATAGACGAGTATATATTAGGCAAACATGAATTTAAAGGAGGTGGCACTATTTTTTTTTTCTTTTTTCTGATACATATGTGTATGGGAATGGGAGAGAGGAGACACGGGCGCTGATGAGGGCGTTTGCAGAAACGGGCAAAAAACAAACAGCCTTCTGCGGAATCATGGAATTTCGAAATTTTTACTGAAAATTTGCAATTGTATCAGGAGAACATCCGAGCCGAAGAGGTGGCACGATGTTTTTCTTTTTCGCGTATGCATGGGAATGCGAGAGAGGACGCGTGTAGGTGAGAGCAGAGATAGGGAGAGGCGCGAGCAGTTTTCTCACGAATCCTAAATTTTGAGATTTTTAACTGAAAATTTGAATTTGTATCAGGAGAACATCTGAGCCCAAGAGGTGGCACGATTTTTTTCTATTTCACGTATGCATGGGAATGCGAGATAGGACGCATGTGGCTGAGAGCAGACACAGGCAGAGGCACGTATATCAGGAAAACATCCGAGTCTAGGAGGTGGCACAATTTTTTTCTTTTTATTTCTAATATACATATGTGTGGACACGGGAGAGAGGACACAGGCATAGACGAGTATTTATTAGGCAAACATGAATTTCAAGGAGGTGGCACTATTTTTTTTTTCTTTTTTCTTATACATATGTGTATGGGAATGGGAGAGAGGACACACGGGCGCTGATGAGGGCGTATGCAGAAACGGGCGAAAAACGAACAGCCTTCTGCGGAATCATGGAATTTCGAAATTTTTACTGAAAATTTGCAATTGTATCAGGAGAACATCTGAGCCCAGGAGGTGGCACAATTTTTTTCTTTTTATTTCCAGTATACATATGTGTGGACATGGGAGAGAGGACACAGGCATAGACGAGTATTTATTAGGCAAACATGAATTTCAAGGAGGTGGCACTATTTTTTTTTTCTTTTTTCTGATACATATGTGTATGGGAATGGGAGAGAGGACACACGGGCGCTGATGAGGGCGTTTGCAGAAACGGGCAAAAAACGAACAGCCTTCTGCGGAATCATGGAATTTCGAAATTTTTACTGAAAATTTGCAATTGTATCAGGAGAACATCCGAGCCGAAGAAGTGGCACGATGTTTTTCTTTTTCGCGTATGCATGGGAATGCGAGAGAGGACGCGTGTAGGTGAGAGCAGAGATAGGGAGAGGCGCGAGCAGTTTTCTCACGAATCCTAAATTTTGAGATTTTTAACTGAAAATTTGAATTTGTATCAGGAGAACATCTGAGCCCAGGAGGTGGCACAATTTTTTTCTTTTAATTTCTAATATACATATGTGTGGACATGGGAGAGAGGACACAGGCATAGACGAGTATTTATTAGGCAAACATGAATTTCAAGGAGGTGGCACTATTTTTTTTTTCTTTTTTCTTATACATATGTGTATGGGAATGGGAGAGAGGACACACGGGCGCTGATGAAGGCGTATGCAGAAACGGGCAAAAAACAAGCAGCTTTCGTTGAAATCATGGATTTTCGAAATTTTTACTGAAAATTTGCAATTGTATCAGGAGAACATCTGAGCCCAGGAGGTGGCACAATTTTTTTCTTTTTATTTCTAATATACATATGTGTGGACATGGGAGAGAGGACACAGGCATAGACGAGTATTTATTAGGCAAACATGAATTTCAAGGAGGTGGCACTATTTTTTTTTTCTTTTTTCTTATACATATGTGTATGGGAATGGGAGAGAGGACACACGGGCGCTGATGAGGGCGTATGCAGAAACGGGCAAAAAACGAACAGCCTTCTGCGGAATCATGGAATTTCGAAATTTTTACTGAAAATTTGCAATTGTATCAGAAGAACATCTGAGCCCAGGAGGTGGCACAATTTTTTTCTTTTAATTTCTAATATACATATGTGTGGACATGGGAGAGAGGACACAGGCATAGACGAGTATTTATTAGGCAAACATGAATTTCAAGGAGGTGGCACTATTTTTTTTTTCTTTTTTCTTATACATATGTGTATGGGAATGGGAGAGAGGACACACGGGCGCTGATGAAGGCGTATGCAGAAACGGGCAAAAAACAAGCAGCTTTCGTTGAAATCATGGATTTTCGAAATTTTTACTGAAAATTTGCAATTGTATCAGGAGAACATCTGAGCCCAGGAGGTGGCACAATTTTTTTCTTTTTATTTCTAATATACATATGTGTGGACATGGGAGAGAGGACACAGGCATAGACGAGTATTTATTAGGCAAACATGAATTTCAAGGAGGTGGCACTATTTTTTTTTTCTTTTTTCTTATACATATGTGTATGGGAATGGGAGAGAGGACACACGGGCGCTGATGAGGGCGTATGCAGAAACGGGCAAAAAACGAACAGCCTTCTGCGGAATCATGGAATTTCGAAATTTTTACTGAAAATTTGCAATTGTATCAGGAGAACATCTGAGCCCAGGAGGTGGCACAATTTTTTTCTTTTTATTTCTAATATACATATGTGTGGACATGGGAGAGAGGACACAGGCATAGACGAGTATTTATTAGGCAAACATGAATTTCAAGGAGGTGGCACTATTTTTTTTTTCTTTTTTCTGATACATATGTGTATGGGAATGGGAGAGAGGACACACGGGCGCTGATGAGGGCGTTTGCAGAAACGGGCAAAAAACGAACAGCCTTCTGCGGAATCATGGAATTTCGAAATTTTTACTGAAAATTTGCAATTGTATCAGGAGAACATCCGAGCCGAAGAGGTGGCACGATGTTTTTCTTTTTCGCGTATGCATGGGAATGCGAGAGAGGACGCGTGTAGGTGAGAGCAGAGATAGGGAGAGGCGCGAGCAGTTTTCTCACGAATCCTAAATTTTGAGATTTTTAACTGAAAATTTGAATTTGTATCAGGAGAACATCTGAGCCCAAGAGGTGGCACGATTTTTTTCTATTTCACGTATGCATGGGAATGCGAGATAGGACGCATGTGGCTGAGAGCAGACACAGGCAGAGGCACGTATATCAGGAAAACATCCGAGTCTAGGAGGTGGCACAATTTTTTTCTTTTTATTTCTAATATACATATGTGTGGACACGGGAGAGAGGACACAGGCATAGACGAGTATTTATTAGGCAAACATGAATTTCAAGGAGGTGGCACTATTTTTTTTTTCTTTTTTCTTATACATATGTGTATGGGAATGGGAGAGAGGACACACGGGCGCTGATGAGGGCGTATGCAGAAACGGGCAAAAAACGAACAGCCTTCTGCGGAATCATGGAATTTCGAAATTTTTACTGAAAATTTGCAATTGTATCAGGAGAACATCTGAGCCCAGGAGGTGGCACAATTTTTTTCTTTTAATTTCTAATATACATATGTGTGGACATGGGAGAGAGGACACAGGCATAGACGAGTATTTATTAGGCAAACATGAATTTCAAGGAGGTGGCACTATTTTTTTTTTCTTTTTTCTTATACATATGTGTATGGGAATGGGAGAGAGGACACACGGGCGCTGATGAGGGCGTATGCAGAAACGGGCAAAAAACGAACAGCCTTCTGCGGAATCATGGAATTTCGAAATTTTTACTGAAAATTTGCAATTGTATCAGAAGAACATCTGAGCCCAGGAGGTGGCACAATTTTTTTCTTTTAATTTCTAATATACATATGTGTGGACATGGGAGAGAGGACACAGGCATAGACGAGTATTTATTAGGCAAACATGAATTTCAAGGAGGTGGCACTATTTTTTTTTTCTTTTTTCTTATACATATGTGTATGGGAATGGGAGAGAGGACACACGGGCGCTGATGAGGGCGTATGCAGAAACGGGCAAAAAACGAACAGCCTTCTGCGGAATCATGGAATTTCGAAATTTTTACTGAAAATTTGCAATTGTATCAGAAGAACATCTGAGCCCAGGAGGTGGCACAATTTTTTTCTTTTAATTTCTAATATACATATGTGTGGACATGGGAGAGAGGACACAGGCATAGACGAGTATTTATTAGGCAAACATGAATTTCAAGGAGGTGGCACTATTTTTTTTTTCTTTTTTCTTATACATATGTGTATGGGAATGGGAGAGAGGACACACGGGCGCTGATGAAGGCGTATGCAGAAACGGGCAAAAAACAAGCAGCTTTCGTTGAAATCATGGATTTTCGAAATTTTTACTGAAAATTTGCAATTGTATCAGGAGAACATCTGAGCCCAGGAGGTGGCACAATTTTTTTCTTTTTATTTCTAATATACATATGTGTGGACATGGGAGAGAGGACACAGGCATAGACGAGTATTTATTAGGCAAACATGAATTTCAAGGAGGTGGCACTATTTTTTTTTTCTTTTTTCTTATACATATGTGTATGGGAATGGGAGAGAGGACACACGGGCGCTGATGACGGCGTATGCAGAAACGGGCAAAAAACGAACAGCCTTCTGCGGAATCATGGAATTTCGAAATTTTTACTGAAAATTTGCAATTGTATCAGGAGAACATCTGAGCCCAGGAGGTGGCACAATTTTTTTCTTTTTATTTCTAATATACATATGTGTGGACATGGGAGAGAGGACACAGGCATAGACGAGTATTTATTAGGCAAACATGAATTTCAAGGAGGTGGCACTATTTTTTTTTTCTTTTTTCTGATACATATGTGTATGGGAATGGGAGAGAGGACACACGGGCGCTGATGAGGGCGTTTGCAGAAACGGGCAAAAAACGAACAGCCTTCTGCGGAATCATGGAATTTCGAAATTTTTACTGAAAATTTGCAATTGTATCAGGAGAACATCCGAGCCGAAGAGGTGGCACGATGTTTTTCTTTTTCGCGTATGCATGGGAATGCGAGAGAGGACGCGTGTAGGTGAGAGCAGAGATAGGGAGAGGCGCGAGCAGTTTTCTCACGAATCCTAAATTTTGAGATTTTTAACTGAAAATTTGAATTTGTATCAGGAGAACATCTGAGCCCAAGAGGTGGCACGATTTTTTTCTATTTCACTTATGCATGGGAATGCGAGATAGGACGCATGTGGCTGAGAGCAGACACAGGCAGAGGCACGTATATCAGGAAAACATCCGAGTCTAGGAGGTGGCACAATTTTTTTCTTTTTATTTCTAATATACATATGTGTGGACACGGGAGAGAGGACACAGGCATAGACGAGTATTTATTAGGCAAACATGAATTTCAAGGAAGTGGCACTATTTTTTTTTTCTTTTTTCTTATACATATGTGTATGGGAATGGGAGAGAGGACACACGGGCGCTGATGAGGGCGTATGCAGAAACGGGCAAAAAACGAACAGCCTTCTGCGGAATCATGGAATTTCGAAATTTTTACTGAAAATTTGCAATTGTATCAGGAGAACATCTGAGCCCAGGAGGTGGCACAATTTTTTTCTTTTAATTTCTAATATACATATGTGTGGACATGGGAGAGAGGACACAGGCATAGACGAGTATTTATTAGGCAAACATGAATTTCAAGGAGGTGGCACTATTTTTTTTTTCTTTTTTCTTATACATATGTGTATGGGAATGGGAGAGAGGACACACGGGCGCTGATGAGGGCGTATGCAGAAACGGGCAAAAAACGATCAGCCTTCTGCGGAATCATGGAATTTCGAAATTTTTACTGAAAATTTGCAATTGTATCAGGAGAACATCTGAGCCCAGGAGGTGGCACAATTTTTTTCTTTTTATTTCTAATATACATATGTGTGGACATGGGAGAGAGGACACAGGCATAGACGAGTATTTATTAGGCAAACATGAATTTAAAGGAGGTGACACTATTTTTTTTTTCTTTTTTCTGATACATATGTGTATGGGAATGGGAGAGAGGACACACGGGCGCTGATGAGGGCGTATGCAGAAACGGGCAAAAAACGAACAGCCTTCTGCGGAATCATGGAATTTCGAAATTTTTACTGAAAATTTGCAATTGTATCAGGAGAACATCTGAGCCCAGGAGGTGGCACAATTTTTTTCTTTTTATTTCTAATATACATATGTGTGGACATGGGAGAGAGGACACAGGCGTAGACGAGTATTTATTAGGCAAACATGAATTTCAAGGAGGTGGCACTTTTTTTTTTTCTTTTTTCTTATACATATGTGCATGGGAATGCGAGAGAGGACGCATGTAGGTGAGAGCGGAGACAGGCAGAAGTGCGAGCAGTTTTCCCACGAATCCTAAATTTTGAGATTTTTAACTGAAAATTTGAATTTGTATCAGGAGAACATCTGAGCCCAAGAGGTGGCACGATTTTTTTCTACTTCACGTATGCATGGGAATGCGAGATAGGACGCATGTGGCTGAGAGCAGACACAGGCAGTGGCACGTATCAGGAAAACATCCGAGTCCAGGAGGTGGCACAATTTTTTTCTTATTCGCGCATGCATGGGAATGCGAGAGAGGACGCATGTTGGTGAGAGCAGAGACAGGCAGAGGTGCGAGCAGTTTTCCCACGAATCCTAAATTTTGAGATTTTCAACTGAAAATTTGAATTTGTATCAGGAGAACATCTGAGCCCCAGAGGTGGCACGATTTTTTTCTTTTTATTTCTAATATACATATGTGTGGACATGGGAGAGAGGACACAGGCATAGACGAGTATTTATTAGGCAAACATGAATTTCAAGGAGGTGGCACTATTTTTTTTTTCTTTTTTCTTATACATATGTGTATGGGAATGGGAGAGAGGACACACGGGCGCTGATGGGGGCGTATGCAGAAACGGGCAAAAAACGAACAGCCTTCTGCGGAATCATGGAATTTCGAAATTTTTACTGAAAATTTGCAATTGTATCAGGAGAACATCTGAGCCCAGGAGGTGGCACAATTTTTTTCTTTTAATTTCTAATATACATATGTGTGGACATGGGAGAGAGGACACAGGCATAGACGAGTATTTATTAGGCAAACATGAATTTCAAGGAGGTGGCACTATTTTTTTTTTCTTTTTTCTTATACATATGTGTATGGGAATGGGAGAGAGGACACACGGGCGCTGATGAAGGCGTATGCAGAAACGGGCAAAAAACAAGCAGCTTTCGTTGAAATCATGGATTTTCGAAATTTTTACTGAAAATTTGCAATTGTATCAGGAGAACATCTGAGCCCAGGAGGTGGCACAATTTTTTTCTTTTTATTTCTAATATACATATGTGTGGACATGGGAGAGAGGACACAGGCATAGACGAGTATTTATTAGGCAAACATGAATTTCAAGGAGGTGGCACTATTTTTTTTTTCTTTTTTCTTATACATATGTGTATGGGAATGGGAGAGAGGACACACGGGCGCTGATGAGGGCGTATGCAGAAACGGGCGAAAAACGAACAGCCTTCTGCGGAATCATGGAATTTCGAAATTTTTACTGAAAATTTGCAATTGTATCAGGAGAACATCTGAGCCCAGGAGGTGGCACATTTTTTTTCTTTTTATTTCTAATATACATATGTGTGGACATGGGAGAGAGGACACAGGCATAGACGAGTATTTATTAGGCAAACATGAATTTAAAGGAGGTGGCACTATTTTTTTTTTCTTTTTTCTGATACATATGTGTATGGGAATGGGAGAGAGGACACACGGGCGCTGATGAGGGCGTTTGCAGAAACGGGCAAAAAAGGAACAGCCTTCTGCGGAATCATGGAATTTCGAAATTTTTACTGAAAATTTGCAATTGTATCAGGAGAACATCCGAGCCGAAGAGGTGGCACGATGTTTTTCTTTTTCGCGTATGCATGGGAATGCGAGAGAGGACGCGTGTGGGTGAGAGCAGAGATAGGGAGAGGCGCGAGCAGTTTTCTCACGAATCCTAAATTTTGAGATTTTTAACTGAAAATTTGAATTTGTATCAGGAGAACATCTGAGCCCAAGAGGTGGCACGATTTTTTTCTATTTCACGTATGCATGGGAATGCGAGATAGGACGCATGTGGCTGAGAGCAGACACAGGCAGAGGCACGTATATCAGGAAAACATCCGAGTCTAGGAGGTGGCACAATTTTTTTCTTTTTATTTCTAATATACATATGTGTGGACACGGGAGAGAGGACACAGGCATAGACGAGTATTTATTAGGCAAACATGAATTTCAAGGAGGTGGCACTATTTTTTTTTTCGTTTTTCTTATACATATGTGTATGGGAATGGGAGAGAGGACACACGGGCGCTGATGAGGGCGTATGCAGAAACGGGCAAAAAACGAACAGCCTTCTGCAGAATCATGGAATTTCGAAATTTTTACTGAAAATTTGCAATTGTATCAGGAGAACATCTGAGCCCAGGAGGTGGCACAATTTTTTTCTTTTAATTTCTAATATACATATGTGTGGACATGGGAGAGAGGACACAGGCATAGACGAGTATTTATTAGGCAAACATGAATTTCAAGGAGGTGGCACTATTTTTTTTTTCTTTTTTCTTATACATATGTGTATGGAAATGGGAGAGAGGACACACGGGCGCTGATGAGGGCGTATGCAGAAACGGGCAAAAAACGAACAGCCTTCTGCGGAATCATGGAATTTCGAAATTTTTACTGGAAATTTGCAATTGTATCAGAAGAACATCTGAGCCCAGGAGGTGGCACAATTTTTTTCTTTTAATTTCTAATATACATATGTGTGGACATGGGAGAGAGGACACAGGCATAGACGAGTATTTATTAGGCAAACATGAATTTCAAGGAGGTGGCACTATTTTTTTTTTCTTTTTTCTTATACATATGTGTATGGGAATGGGAGAGAGGACACACGGGCGCTGATGAGGGCGTATGCAGAAACGGGCAAAAAACGAACAGCCTTCTGCGGAATCATGGAATTTCGAAATTCTTACTGAAAATTTGCAATTGTATCAGGAGAACATCTGAGCCCAGGAGGTGGCACAATTTTTTTCTTTTTATTTCTAATATACATATGTGTGGACATGGGAGAGAGGACACAGGCGTAGACGAGTATTTATTAGGCAAACATGAATTTCAAGGAGGTGGCACTTTTTTTTTTCTTTTTTCTTATACATATGTGCATGGGAATGCGAGAGAGGACGCATGCAGGTGAGAGCGGAGACAGGCAGAAGTGCGAGCAGTTTTCCCACGAATCCTAAATTTTGCGATTTTTAACTGAAAATTGAATTTGTATCAGGAGAACATCTGAGCCGAAGAGGTGGCACGATTTTTCTCTTTTTTGCGTATGCATGGGATTGCGAGATAGGACGGATGTGGCTGAGAGCGGACACAGGCAGTGGCACGTATCAGGAAAACATCCGAGTCCAGGAGGTGGCACAATTTTTTTCTTTTTATTTCTAATATACATATATGTGGACATGGGAGAGAGGACACAGGCATAGACGAGTATTTATTAGGCAAACATGAATTTCAAGGAGGTGGCACTATTTTTTTTTTCTCTTTTCTCTGATACATATGTGTATGGGAATGGGAGAGAGGACACACGGGCGCTGATGAGGGCGTATGCAGAAACGGGCATAAAACGAGCAGCCTTCTGCGGAATCATGGAATTTCGGAATTTTTACTGAAAATTTGCAATTGTATCAGGAGAACATCTGAGCCGAAGAGGTGGCACGATTTTTTTCTTTTTCGCGTATGCATAGGAATGCGAGAGAGGACGCGTGTTTGTGAGAGCAGAGATAGGAAGAGGCGCGAGCAGTTTTCTCACGAATCCTAAATTTTGAGATTTTTAACTGAAAATTTGAATTTGTATCAGGAGAACATCTGAGCCGAAGAGGTGGCACGATTTTTTTCTTTTTCGCGTATGCATAGGAATGCGAGAGAGGCCGCGTGTAGGTGAGAGCAGAGATAGGGAAAGGCGCGAGCAGTTTTCCCACGAATCCTAAATTTTGAGATTTTTAACTGAAAATTTGAATTTGTATCAGGAGAACATCTGAGCCCAAGAGGTGGCACGATTTTTTTCTACTTCACGTATGCATGGGAATGCGAGATAGGACGCATGTGGCTGAGAGCAGACACAGGCAGTGGCACGTATCAGGAAAACATCCGAGTCCAGGAGGTGGCACAATTTTTTTCTTATTCGCGCATGCATGGGAATGCGAGAGAGGACGCATGTTGGTGAGAGCAGAGACAGGCAGAGGTGCGAGCAGTTTTCCCACGAATCCTAAATTTTGAGATTTTCAACTGAAAATTTGAATTTGTATCAGGAGAACATCTGAGCCCCAGAGGTGGCACGATTTTTTTCTTTTTATTTCTAATATACATATGTGTGGACATGGGAGAGAGGACACAGGCATAGACGAGTATTTATTAGGCAATCATGAATTTCAAGGAGGTGGCACTATTTTTTTTTTTCTTTTTTCTTATACATATGTGTATGGGAATGGGAGAGAGGACACACGGGCGCTGATGAGGGCGTATGCAGAAGCGGGCAAAAAACATGCAGCCTTCTGCGGAATCATGGAATTTCGAAATTTTTACTGAAAATTTGCAATTGTATCAGGAGAACATCTGAGCCCAGGAGGTGGCACAATTTTTTTCTTTTTATTTCTAATATACATATGTGTGGACATGGGATAGAGGACACAGGCATAGACGAGTATTTATTAGGCAAACATGAATTTCAAGGAGGTGGCACTATTTTTTTTTTCTTTTTTCTTATACATATGCGTATGGGAATGGGAGAGAGGACACACGGGCGCTGATGAGGGCGTTTGCAGAAACGGGCAAAAAACGAACAGCCTTCTGCGGAATCATGGAATTTCGAAATTTTTACTGAAAATTTGCAATTGTATCAGGAGAACATCTGAGCCGAAGAGGTGGCACGATTTTTTTCTTTTTCGCGTATGCATGGGAATGCGAGAGAGGACGCGTGTAGGTGAGAGCAGAGATAGGGAGAGGCGCGAGCAGTTTTCTCACGAATCCTAAATTTTGAGATTTTTAACTGAAAATTTGAATTTGTATCAGGAGAACATCTGAGCCCAAGAGGCGGCACAATTTTTTTCTTATTCGCGCATGCATGGGAATGCGAGAGAGGACGCATGTAGGTGAGAGCAGAGACAGGCAGAGGTGCGAGCAGTTTTCCCACGAATCCTAAATTTTGAGATTTTTAACTGAAAATTTGAATTTGTATCAGGAGAACATCTGAGCCGAAGAGGTGGCACGATTTTTTTCTTTTTCGCGTATGCATAGGAATGCGAGAGAGGCCGCGTGTGGGTGAGAGCAGAGATAGGGAAAGGCGCGAGCAGTTTTCCCACGAATCCTAAATTTTGAGATTTTTAACTGAAAATTTGAATTTGTATCAGGAGAACATCTGAGCCCAAGAGGTGGCATGATTTTTTTCTACTTCACGTATGCATGGGAATGCGAGATAGGACGCATGTGGCTGAGAGCAGACACAGGCAGTGGCACGTATCAGGAAAACATCCGAGTCCAGGAGGTGGCACAATTTTTTTCTTATTCGCGCATGCATGGGAATGCGAGAGAGGACGCATGTTGGTGAGAGCAGAGACAGGCAGAGGTGCGAGCAGTTTTCCCACGAATCCTAAATTTTGAGATTTTCAACTGAAAATTTGAATTTGTATCAGGAGAACATCTGAGCCCCAGAGGTGGCACGATTTTTTTCTTTTTATTTCTAATATACATATGTGTGGACATGGGAGAGAGGACACAGGCATAGACGAGTATTTATTAGGCAATCATGAATTTCAAGGAGGTGGCACTATTTTTTTTTTCTTTTTTCTTATACATATGTGTATGGGAATGGGAGAGAGGACACACGGGCGCTGATGAGGGCGTATGCAGAAGCGGCCAAAAAACATGCAGCCTTCTGCGGAATCATGGAATTTCGAAATTTTTACTGAAAATTTGCAATTGTATCAGGAGAACATCTGAGCCCAGGAGGTGGCACAATTTTTTTCTTTTTATTTCTAATATACATATGTGTGGACATGGGAGAGAGGACACAGGCATAGACGAGTATTTATTAGGCAAACATGAATTTCAAGGAGGTGGCACTATTTTTTTTTTCTTTTTTCTTATACATATGCGTATGGGAATGGGAGAGAGGACACACGGGCGCTGATGAGGGCGTTTGCAGAAACGGGCAAAAAACGAACAGCCTTCTGCGGAATCATGGAATTTCGAAATTTTTACTGAAAATTTGCAATTGTATCAGGAGAACATCTGAGCCGAAGAGGTGGCACGATTTTTTTCTTTTACGCGTATGCATGGGAATGCGAGAGAGGACGCGTGTAGGTGAGAGCAGAGATAGGGAGAGGCGCAAGCAGTTTTCCCACGAATCCTAAATTTTGAGATTTTTAACTGAAAATTTGAATTTGTATCAGGAGAACATCCGAGCCGAAGAGGTGGCACGATGTTTTTCTTTTTCGCGTATGCATGGGAATGCGAGAGAGGACGCGTGTAGGTGAGAGCAGAGATAGGGAGAGGCGCGAGCAGTTTTCTCACGAATCCTAAATTTTGAGATTTTTAACTGAAAATTTGAATTTGTATCAGGAGAACATCTGAGCCCAAGAGGTGGCACGATTTTTTTCTATTTCACGTATGCATGGGAATGCGAGATAGGACGCATGTGGCTGAGAGCAGACACAGGCAGAGGCACGTATATCAGGGAAACATCCGAGTCTAGGAGGTGGCACAATTTTTTTCTTTTTATTTCTAATATACATATGTGTGGACACGGGAGAGAGGACACAGGCATAGACGAGTATTTATTAGGCAAACATGAATTTCAAGGAGGTGGCACTATTTTTTTTTTCTTTTTTCTGATACATATGTGTATGGGAATGGGAGAGAGGACACACGGGCGCTGATGAGGGCGTTTGCAGAAACGGGCAAAAAACGAACAGCCTTCTGCGGAATCATGGAATTTCGAAATTTTTACTGAAAATTTGCAATTGTATCAGGAGAACATCTGAGCCCAGGAGGTGGCACAATTTTTTTCTTTTTATTTCTAATATACATATGTGTGGACATGGGAGAGAGGACACAGGCATAGACGAGTATTTATTAGGCAAACATGAATTTCAAGGAGGTGGCACTATTTTTTTTTTCTTTTTTCTGATACATATGTGTATGGGAATGGGAGAGAGGACACACGGGCGCTGATGAGGGCGTTTGCAGAAACGGGCAAAAAACGAACAGCCTTCTGCGGAATCATGGAATTTCGAAATTTTTACTGAAAATTTGCAATTGTATCAGGAGAACATCTGAGCCGAAGAGGTGGCACGATTTTTTTCTTTTACGCGTATGCATGGGAATGCGAGAGAGGACGCGTGTAGGTGAGAGCAGAGATAGGGAGAGGCGCAAGCAGTTTTCCCACGAATCCTAAATTTTGAGATTTTTAACTGAAAATTTGAATTTGTATCAGGAGAACATCTGAGCCGAAGAGGTGGCACGATTTTTTTCTTTTTCGCGTATGCATAGGAATGCGAGAGAGGCCGCGTGTGGGTGAGAGCAGAGATAGGGAAAGGCGCGAGCAGTTTTCCCACGAATCCTAAATTTTGAGATTTTCAACTGAAAATTTGAATTTGTATCAGGAGAACATCTGAGCCCCAGAGGTGGCACGATTTTTTTCTTTTTATTTCTAATATACATATGTGTGGACATGGGAGAGAGGACACAGGCATAGACGAGTATTTATTAGGCAAACATGAATTTCAAGGAGGTGGCACTATTTTTTTTTTCTTTTTTCTTATACATATGTGTATGGGAATGGGAGAGAGGACACACGGGCGCTGATGAGGGCGTTTGCAGAAACGGGCAAAAAACGAACAGCCTTCTGCGGAATCATGGAATTTCGAAATTTTTACTGAAAATTTGCAATTGTATCAGGAGAACATCCGAGCCGAAGAGGTGGCACGATGTTTTTCTTTTTCGCGTATGCATGGGAATGCGAGAGAGGACGCGTGTAGGTGAGAGCAGAGATAGGGAGAGGCGCGAGCAGTTTTCTCACGAATCCTAAATTTTGAGATTTTTAACTGAAAATTTGAATTTGTATCAGGAGAACATCTGAGCCCAAGAGGTGGCACGATTTTTTTCTATTTCACGTATGCATGGGAATGCGAGATAGGACGCATGTGGCTGAGAGCAGACACAGGCAGAGGCACGTATATCAGGGAAACATCCGAGTCTAGGAGGTGGCACAATTTTTTTCTTTTTATTTCTAATATACATATGTGTGGACACGGGAGAGAGGACACAGGCATAGACGAGTATTTATTAGGCAAACATGAATTTCAAGGAGGTGGCACTATTTTTTTTTTCTTTTTTCTTATACATATGTGTATGGGAATGGGAGAGAGGACACACGGGCGCTGATGAGGGCGTATGCAGAAACGGGCAAAAAACGAACAGCCTTCTGCGGAATCATGGAATTTCGAAATTTTTACTGAAAATTTGCAATTGTATCAGGAGAACATCTGAGCCCAGGAGGTGGCACAATTTTTTTCTTTTAATTTCTAATATACATATGTGTGGACATGGGAGAGAGGACACAGGCATAGACGAGTATTTATTAGGCAAACATGAATTTCAAGGAGGTGGCACTATTTTTTTTTTTTTTTTCTTATACATATGTGTATGGGAATGGGAGAGAGGACACACGGGCGCTGATGAGGGCGTTTGCAGAAACGGGCAAAAAACGAACAGCCTTCTGCGGAATCATGGAATTTCGAAATTTTTACTGAAAATTTGCAATTGTATCAGGAGAACATCTGAGCCGAAGAGGTGGCACGATTTTTTTCTTTTTCGCGTATGCATGGGAATGCGAGAGAGGACGCATGTAGGTGAGAGCAGAGACAGGCAGAGGCGCGAGCAGTTTTCTCACGAATCCTAAATTTTGAGATTTTTAACTGAAAATTTGAATTTGTATCAGGAGAACATCTGAGCCCAAGAGGCGGCACAATTTTTTTCTTATTCGCGCATGCATGGGAATGCGAGAGAGGACGCATGTAGGTGAGAGCAGAGACAGGCAGAGGTGCGAGCAGTTTTCCCACGAATCCTAAATTTTGAGATTTTTAACTGAAAATATAAATTTGTATCAGGAGAACATCTGAGCCCCAGAGGTGGCACGATTTTTTTCTACTTCACGTATGCATGGGAATGCGAGAGAGGACGCATGTAGGTGAGAACAGAGAAAGGGAGAGGCGCGAGCAGTTTTCCCACGAATCCTAAATTTTGAGATTTTTAACTGGAAATTTGAATTTGTATCAGGAGAACATCTGATCCGAAGAGGTGGCACGATTTTTTTCTTTATCGCGTATGCATGGGAATGCGAGAGAGGACGCGTGTAGGTGAGAACAGAGAAAGGGAGAGGCGCGAGCAGTTTTCTCACGAATCCTAAATTTTGAGATTCTTAACTGAAAATTTGAAAATGTATCAGGAGAACATCTGAGCCCAAGAGGTGGCACGATTGTTTTCTATTTCACGTATGCATGGGAATGCGAGATAGGACGCATGTGGCTGAGAGCAGACACAGGCAGAGGCACGTATCAGGAAAACATCCGAGTCCACTAGGTGGCACAATTTTTTTCTTATTCGCGCTTGCATGGGAATGCGAGAGAGGACGCATGTAGGTGAGAGCAGAGACAGGCAGATGTGCGAGCAGTTTTCCCACGAATCCTAAATTTTGCGATTTTTAACTGAAAATTTGAATTTGTATCAGGAGAACATCTGAGCCGAAGAGGTGGCACGATTTTTCTCTTCTTCGCGTATGCATGGGAATGCGAGAGAGGACGCGTGTAAGTGAGAACAGAGATAGGGAGAGGCGCGAGCAGTTTTCTCACGAATCCTAAATTTTCAGATTTTTAACTGAAAATTTGAATTTGTATCAGGAGAACATCTGAGCCCAAGAGGTCGCACGATTTTTTTTATATTTCACGTATGCATGGGAATGCGAGATAGGACGCATGTGGCTGAGAGTAGACACAGGCAGAGGCACGTATCAGGAGAACATCCGAGTCCAGGAAGTGGCACAATTTTTTTCATATTTGCGCATGCATGGGAATGCGAGAGAGGACGCATGTAGGTGAGAGCAGAGACAGGCAGAGGTGCGAGCAGTTTTCCCACGAATCCTAAATTTTGAGATTTTTAACTGAAATTTTGAATTTGTATCAGGAGAACATCTGAGCGCAAGAGGTTGCACGATTTTTTTCGATTTCGCGTATGCATGGGAATGCGACAGAGGACGCATGTAGGTGAGAGTAGAGACAGGCAGAGGCATGAGTTTCTTTCTTCCGAAGACTAGATTTTCAGAATTTTAACCGAAAATTCGAATTCGTATCAGGATAACAGCTGAGCCCAGGAGGTGGCACGATTTTTTTTTTCTTTGCGTTTGCATGAGAATGCGAGAGAGGACGCATGTAGGTGAGAGCAGAGACCGGCAGAGGCACGAGCGGCTTTCTCACGAATCCTTAATTCTGAGATTTCCAATTGAAAATTCGACTTTGTATCAGGATAACATCTGAGCGCAAGAGGTGGCACGATATTTTTCGATTTCGCGTATGCATGGGAATGCGAGAGAGGATGCATGTACGTGAGAACAGAGGCATGCAGAGGCATGAGCAGCTTTCTCCTGAACCCTAGATTTCGGAATTTTCCACTGAAAATTTGGCTTTGTATCAGGATAACATCTGAGCCCAATAGGTGGCACGATTTTTCCTTGTCCTCATATGCATGTGAATATGAGAGAGAGCCCCCAGCTGTTGATGAACGTAGATGAAGGGACAGGCACAGGCATGAGCAGCTTCCGTTGAAATCCTAGATTTTGAAATTGTCAACTGAAAATTCGATCTGGTATCAGAGTAACATTTGCAGCTCAAAAGGTTTTCTATTTTTCTTTTATGTATAGGAAAGGGAGTGAGGGCATACAGACATCAAAGCATATATGGATATCGGGACTGGTTGAGGAACGACTTTGTATCAGGAAAACATCTGAACTAAAGAAGTGCATAATTTTGGTTTTCCAATGTATATTTATACAGGGATGAAAGAACGGACAGAATTATCTTTGTTCACAGAGTTGCTCTTCGGTACTCGAAGCTTAATACACCGTTGAGTGTTGAAGGGAATAGTGGTGCGGACGGCGAGGTGGGGGTATGCTTATGTACTTTTCCTTATATACAAGAACTTTGCTGTTTGTAGCAACTGTACTGCTCACTCTTTAGGTTGATCTATCTTTTCGTGTATTGTTCATAAATGAAAAAACAAATAATTGAAATCCTAGATATAATTTTTTGTTCGTTGCTCAGAATCTCAACTAGAATCTTTCTTTGTTTACATGCATTTATTTGTTCCCTTATTCATGGTATCAATAGATGTGAATTATGAGAGAAATGGATTACTGAATACTCTGCTAAACCCGATAACACCTATTAATCTCGAGTAGAAACTTCGTAGTTTTACGGAGCGATAAAATAATTATCAATTTCATTGCTCGACGTTTTCGCATGTTGTTGAGATTGAGCAACACTGGTGAAATGATTTCCTGTGGTACATGTCGCATGATAAATGCGGGTTGGTACCGGTCGGTAATCAGTCATCGCCAGTAGTTCGAAGAAATCCATTGCGGGTCAGAGCGCGCTGCCGGCGATATTAGTTCCAAAAATCCATTGTGGGTCAGAGGACGCCACTAACATATGAACACGCTAAATGCGAGCATGAGCTCTCTCAGGCTTTTCTCTGGCAAGCGTATACATTTGATTTTTCGTTCACACTGTTTTGTGATAAACGTAAGGTAGGTTTCAGGCTTTGCCTAATAGTCTTATACCTGTGCCAACAACGTATTATTTCACCTAATTGCTACGATTTTCTCTTAATTTTTTTCTACTCATTCGAACACTTCGCGCAGGTAATTACGCGTTCGATATCATTTGATGATCAGAGGATCCTCGATTTGATGGATCGATAGCGTCGATTGTCGCTGTCCCACACTCGCGTGCCCAACGCTTTGACTATAGGTATAGATTATATATAGACAAAGGCTCAACGTGTCAAATTTCTGTTAAAATAAATACATGAGATTTTTGGAAATCAGTCATTATTTACGCCGAATATAAAGCTGATCACTAATTAACTATCAAACATGATTTCCAAGGCGGGGAGAGCCAAGGGTGAGTAAATTCTAAACCCCCGATGACATCAAATCAAAAATTGCCGCTACTTAGGTTAGAACGAATTTCAACCTCCTTGAAAGAAAACGCCGCAAAATAATTAAGCTTCAATTATTCTATTCAGATGATTTTCTACACGATGACGAGAGTGACAGTGATGATAGTGATGACGATCATAATACAAGCTTTGGTAGTGACATCGATTCCAATGATGATGTCTATGAACACATTGAATATGATACAGATACTAGTAGTGATGAATCGCTAAATCTTGGACCTCAGAATTCTGCAAATGTAGCTGGTAAATGATGAGATTTCATCACTGAATGTCAATTCATATTCATCAAAACTAAAGCTTATCGGTTTTATTTATTATTTTTGTTTATTTCTGATTTCATTGCAACTCAATTATCATAGATCGAGTTTTTTTGATAAGGCCCAAGTTTGGAACATTGACGCTACGAAATCACAAAACTAATAAAATGTTGTGAACGTTATGTTTCTAAGCAATTCTGGACTGAACTTATTTTTGGTGAAAATACATCTTTATTTGATGATGATTCTACTTGATCCATAACAATTTCAGCGGGAAATTGCTTGGAAATGTATTTTTTATGATATTTAAATGGTAAAACGGTTGATAGTATCCATTACTTTTGTGATTCTATTGCGTTAACATTATAAGTCTGAGCCTGAAGTGTTTTCAAAGGTTCTAGCGGAGCGGGTCCTGCGTTAAATGAAGATGATGAAGAAGATGAAGTTGTTAAAGCTATATTAAGATCTAGAGAACAGCACAGTGATCATCCACCGGATATAAAACTTGAGGATTTTATTGTCGACATTTCTTTTCATCCCGCAAAGGACATAATTGCTTTAGCTAGCATGTCCGGAGACGTACTCCTGTTCGTAATTTTTTATTTTGTTTTTCTAGCGGTTCGAAATTTGTTAATATAATGCATGAAACATGTTATACCTTCCTGAATTCAATTATCATTCAATAATATCATTCAACAATATTGGGTAATAGTGGTTGATTTCATATTTCCAGGTACAAATATAATAACCAAGTCAATGAACTTGTTTCTACTCTGGAATTACACACAAAGGCTTGCCGAGATATTGAGTTTAGTGAGGATGGTAAAATCCTGTTTTCTACCGCAAAAGATAAAGCCATAATGCTCACAGATGTGGAAACTGAAAAGCTCATGAGACTCTACGAAAATAGCCACGAGTAAGACATTTGAACATTTTTTTAGTGTTTTTCTAGCCTGGAGATCCGACACGCTGCTTGTTAGTTCAACAATATCTTACTATTGGAAGCACTAGAATATTGTTTTGTTCTGTATAAATAATTATTCTACATCAATATATTGTAAAAATTAGGTTAACACTGATTTTAGAGAGCCTGTTCACACGATGACTGTGATCGATGAGAATTTATTTGCTACTGGGGATGATGACGGGACAGTGAAGTGTAAGAAGCATTTCTATTCAAAGATTTTCATTATTTAGATAGAAGCTCTTTCGTACATTATCTGTCAAGTACGCTAATTTGTTTCATTTTTATTTTTCAAGTATGGGATTTAAGACAAAAAGGAGATTTGCCAATATTTTCATTAAAAGAAATGGAAGATTATGTTAGCGCCATGGTCACTACGAATGAAAAAAAATATCTAGCTTGCGCCAGTGGCGATGGTTCACTTACAACTCTGAATATGACGGCAAGGAGAATGCACGTTCAGGTGTGTTGGAATATCTTATTTATAATGATATGGCAATCACTTATTCATTACACAGAGTGTCCCTTCGCAAGTATCAAGAATAGGAGGGGCTTCGTCGATGCTAAGCCACACCCCGTCAGCCAATCAATAACTAGGAGAATTTCGAGAATCAAAATACAATAAGAATAGACGATACATCATTTCTTAGGGTAGGAAGAAAATGTCAACAACGACTAATCTGATTGTTATTCCTCCCCAGGTATTTATCGATTCCAATGCTCACAAGCGTTCATTTACAAATACAGTTCGAATTGTTGGCTTTTCCTGTTGATGCAAACATCAAGACCTTGTCTAAGGCTTTCTCTAACAGCTGCGAATAATTTGGGCGAGATAGTTCTGCATGCTGCGGTGATTCTTTCTTTAAGGTCATCTACGTTCACAGGTTGAGTTCCGTAGACTTTAGATTTAATATACCCCCATAAAAAAAAATCGAGAGGAGTGAGATCAGGCGATCTTGCTGGCCATGGTACTGTGGCTATATGGCTGGCTATGCAATTTTTGCCACTGATCTAATTACACCTATGCAAGGTTCACCGCAGCATGCAGAACTATCTCGCCCGAAATATTCGCAGCTGTTAGAGAAAGCCTTAGACAACGTCTTGATGTTTGCATCGACAGGGAAGGCCAACAATTCGAACCGTTTTTGTAAATAAACGCTTGTGAGCATTGGAATCAATTAATACCTGGGGAAGAATAACAATCAGATTAGTCATTGTTGACGGTTCCTTCCTACACTAAGAAATGATGTATCGTCTATTCTTGTTGTATTTTGATTATCGAAATTTTCCTAGTTATTGATTGGCTGACAGGGCGTGGCTTGGCGTTGACGAAACCCCTCCTATTCTCGACACTTGTAATTGGACACTCTGTATACTAAAAATAAACAGTTTTTGTGTACACAAATACGAATAAAAACAGGATTAGAGTATCTTAAAAATGTTTTTGTTTTTAGTCTGAGGAATATGAGCAAGAACTAACGTGCCTTGGTCTATTCAGATCAGAATCTAAGCTATTAGCTGGCAGCAGTAAAGGAAGAATATACGTTTTTAATTGGGGAGAATTTGGGCTACATTCTGACGAATTTCCTAGTATAACAAAAAAGGCTATGAACTGTATGGTGCCGGTTACAGAGAACATTGTCCTCACCGCTGGCGAAGATGGAATACTAAGGTAAACATTACAAAGAATGTCAATATCGGATGAGAAGATACTTAAAAAAGAATAATTGAATATGAAAAATGCTTATTGTTTATTTGTGTTTATTATGATAATTGTTTTGAATAATATTAATTTTTCAACTCGTAGAGCAACAAATGTGTTTCCTTATCGACACTTGGGTGTTGTTGGACAGCATAGTATGGCTGTAGAAGCAATGGACATATCTAACGATGGAACGCTAATAGCATCTACATCGCATGACAATGATGTCAAATTTTGGAATATTAAATACTGTGAAACACTAAGCAATCAAGCGTCTAAAAAGGGTACTGGAAGAAAGCAATTGAACCATAATTTGCCTAGTAGCAAAGTAAGCAACATATTAGATTTCTTCTCTAATTTATGATCAAATTGAGTTATATTTTTTTTTTTTTTTCTGTCCAATAATATCTACAGAGATACCAAGGGAAAAGGAATACTATTTTTATTTTCTCATATATTCAATAAAAACTTATCTGTACTATATTTTAGAGGGATAAACAATATCATTCACGAATAAAATATATTTGCAGGATTCTTTATTTGATTATTTCATGTGTGTAGTTGTATATTTAGCATACGTTTATAATGATATTATATAGAGTAGAAAAAATCTTTGCTGATTCATTATGTACCGTTTCAAACATATAATATGCAGTACATATGTATGTATGCACTACTTGTTTTCTTTGAAAAAATGTCGAGATATTATAAGTATTCTATACTATGAAAATATTTAGAAGTAAATTATTTAATTGATATTTGTCTTCCTTTCTATTTCCTTGTATTTTTTTTTTTTTTTTTTTTTTTTTTTTTTTTTTTCTTAAATAAAACTGCCTAGCTCACATACAGTAGCCCTGAGGAGTTAGCTATGTATAATATTTTGGTTAAATACTTGTTTGCAAATTAATAATCCAGGAATCGAGATTACGAAAAACGGAAGAAGAACTGATAAAAAAAAAATGTACTAACTTACAGTTAGAATGAAAAAACCAATGACTTATAGTTTGCTAAAATCCGAATGTAAGATTGATATAAACTTGTATAAACTAGAATATAAATAAATATAACTAACAAGTCGAGTACATTATTAGTATTATTATTGTTATAATGATCAATTTCACTGCATTTCCACCTTATAACGTAATATAACATATTCATAACGCAATATGATAGTAGCTTTTTGCTGAAGAAAAGAGAGCGACCACGAGTGAATGATAATTGGAATCTAATCCACCAATAAAGCGAGAGCTACCACGTTGATATTGTTTTTCAGTGCTCAATTTTGTGTAAAACAGTCCAATAATGGCCGAGTTCCATTATTCGCTCAAGGTGCTTTAAGCAGCCTCATCTGCATCGTACTACTGGACTATCCCCTTGATCTGGCTCTTTCCTTCTAGATCTTGAGCGATTTAATCGAACAATGGAACTCGGCCAATGTATAGTTTTTGCTTTTGTTCATCTGAAATACACTTCTCGAATATATCGTAAAACATCTCATATCCTACATAAAGGCATTAGTTGAATATATTAAATCACATTCATGGAGGAAGAGCTACGAAAGAAATATGTCATCGAAAAATATTAAAAATATCATCAATGATCCGACAGCAATTTATATAACTAATACAATATTCTGGAAATGAATAAGATTATCCATTTTCTATTACTTCTTATTACACTACACTATAAACTTAATTGCTTCATATTGTATAATATGCATGGTGGGTTTCATTAACTTTACAATATTTCTTTTATTGATTGATCATAATGTAATTAACTCAATCTGAAGTACGTTGAATTAAGTCTGTGTATAATATTTCTTTACTGTTGCTCCAATATTTCTTTTATTTGTTGAGAAAAATAACAGTTCAGTTTAGTTACTGACAAATTTCACTTTCAGTTCTGAATGTCTACTTCAAATATTATGTAATAGATACATCACTATTAATTCTAAGTTCTTCAACGTATTGTATTGTATTTTATGTTTTATGTATATTATCATTTAGTATTCATCAACACTCACTTTTAGCGTTAGGATTAGATAACTTCACTGGGGATTCATTTGACGTAAATATTCCGGCGCATGATAATGTTGCTGCGTGTGGGCAAGAGAAGGATGAATCGGAGGAGGAAAACACCTCACATGTTCTACGCTCGTTGCGTCGCTGTCCCCACTTTTCAGGTACTTATTTAGCACAGCAAATATTTGGGAGTTTAATACTTGAAAGCGTCTTATGCGATCTACCATCCTCTTCAAATGCTAGGGGAACAAAAAAAAACTTGCCTTTTAGCAAATTTCGTAAACTTATTTTTTTCTTCTCCATACTGAAATAAATATACCATACGAATGTGCATACTCTTCCTGCATTGAAACTTTTTATTTTTTTTTCAAATTCCAAAAACAGACAAATCAAAGAAACTTACAATCCCCTTAACATTTTCATCCTTTCCATCGACACGTTGAACGCGTAAAATATGATAGCAAAAATCTAGAGCTTCAAATCTCCTCTGCTGACCCAAAAGAACTATCATAGCGCAACCAGCCCAATGTAAACCTTCTCCAAAAAGTTCTCTGCGGAATTAAATTGAATAACAAAGTTATCGTGAATAATAGAAACTTCAGAATTCGATTTTCTGTATCGCAGAAGATTTTCATGTTTAGCACAAGCTTTCCTTTCTATTCGTTTATCTTTTGGTCATTATCTTCCACTTACTCGACTGTAAATTCTGTGTCCCCAACTGGAATGCAATAGACAAACTGTAAAGCACTCCAAAGTCTGTGAAATTCGGTACATTCGTCGACATTCATGACTCCATTTGCAGGTGGAGGTCCAACCCAAATCGGATCATCGAGAAAACTACGTAGTCGGCTTAGTACCACTTCGAAAATTGATAAACCGCAACAGAGACGCTCCCTAGTGAGGAGGTCACCTTCTTTGGCGATCATTGCTTGCTAAAATATCGAAAAATAAGGAATTATTAGGACATGATATGAAATAGAATGGGGCCGAGACACTGAAATAAACTATTCAGTCTGTAATTTAGGTTTCAACCTTAGCAGTTCCGAGTTCGTCGACGTTAGGAACGATTTGGAGAGCCGCATACTTCGCTTCTAAACGCTGCTGTTTGGTTTCTGGTTTCTCTCCATCTAAAATGTGAAAAGAAAAAGATCAGAATGCTTGAAATTTTTTCAGCAAAATATTTAGATTTAATATTGCCCACCTTTACAATAAGGGCGAGGTAATATATTCTGGAATGGTGCGGCGTGCAGCAGATCACAAACTTCTTCTTGTGATAACGCTTGCTCCATTAGCAAACAGAATAATATGGTGTTGCCAAATTCACGGAAGTTATGAAACAGTTCAGTCTTTGCATCAGGATATTGCACGATATCGTTTAACTGTGCATGATAATATCCCAAGACACCCGGAGATCCGTAATCATATCTTGGAAGCTTACAAACTTTCGGCATCGCTTCCATTAAGGTCTTTGTAAACTGTAGCAAGTTTCCTTGGATGAGTGATTTCACGATCTTCAATAACTCTTCCATAACTACAGCGATCCCTTGGTAACCAAGGAGTTTGCACATAGTACGAAAGTGGTATGGCCCTACGAATCCTGTATATTGAGCATACTGAGTGCTGTAGGCGAGATTTAACTGTTTACTTCCCCACAAGTAATGATGAGACATCATTGGTGGTTTGTCTCTGTGTACAGGCTGCGCAAACTGGAGACCTCGACATTTAACAAATCTGTTGAACAGAATGATAAAAGAAAATTGATGTTTGATTATTTATGGAAAGTTGTTAGAAATTTACCTATTTGTCGCAGCATTATAGCAATAATTCGGCAGGAAGTCATAATTAAGCTCCCAGAAAACGTGAAGGGTAATTCTACCATATGGGGCCAGAACGTTATGATTCGCTTCTCTAAACATCGCATCGTATTCGTCTAATGCCAGCCATTTGCTTAATAGTTTATGCGTCAGGCGATTGACTTGAAGTAACCCTTCTAATTCCTGTGAGTGAAGAGATTCTAAATCAATCAAATATTTCAATAGATACGAAACTATATTATACAGAAATATCCTCAGCTTACCACAACGCCTGTGATATCACCAGATTCGAACTTGCTCACAGCTAAATCTAGAGACTTCTGCATATCAGCATTAATGCGTTGTGTGATTAGTTTATTAAGATCAATACTTCTACCAAGGAGCTGAACATGTCTTTGTTTTAATAACGTTTCATATCTGTTAGCTCGAGGATACGGGAGTAAATATGCTCCGAGAGCAACGCATTCGACACGAAATCTTTTATCAAGTAAAATACTGGCTGCTAATTGTTTGTAATGAGCGAAAATTTGTTCGCTTAATTTATAAACGAACTGATCGAAGCACAAATTTACTTCTGCTTCTACTTCATCATAAAGAAATTGTTTTCTGAATATAGTTAATGCATACAATGCACTATCGTTGTATAAATCCAATGGATATAAAACGAACCTGAAAATAACAGATGTCAATGTTTTGTAGGATGTGAAAAGCTGTAGAACATGTTAGAAGGGATATTGAACTTACTCCATCATGGAAGGCTCTTTACTTCGAAGAATATGATCAGTCAAGATCCATGGCATGGACATCTCGATCGGGAACTGAAACACACAATATTATTTGATTAAACTTTATTGGGGTGTTTTTAATCCAATGTTAGTCATACATCGCACAAAATGAATAAAGAAATATTAATATTTAGTGGTAAAAGACAACAGCACAGTAACCAACAAGGAATGATGCAAGCTAAAATAAACAACATACTACTACTTCTCAAGATTATTTATATTCTGCAGTCTTACAATAATGCATTATGTATTATCGTTCAGATTCCTATGGCCTACCTATTCAAGGTAATGAAGAAGACAATTTATATGTAAATAAAATAAATGGAAGACAATTTTTATCATCGTCAATAGTAAAAGAAAGATTTCTAATAATTTCGAGGTAATAGGAAAAGATTTGATCAAGAAATCACCATCTTTGAATCAGTACTTAATACATAATTAAATTATATGGTTTAATATGAACAAAAATGTGTCAAAGTTATGATTCCTTCTATAACATGTCCCAGGCGTGCAAGTCCAACAAAAACGGTGCTACAATAAACGAACATAACAATAATAATGATAATAATCATAAGAACAATGTGGCTACAACAGATTGTGGTTTACTTTTAGTCGTGTACCTGAATACGTTTTTCCATGGTGATCAAGTCGCTGCATTCTTCATTGTGCTGATGACGCACTTGGCATTTCTAGTCATGAAATCAATTACATACGAAATAGGTACTATATTTTCTCTTATGACATGTATTATTAGCAAACACATGAAAAACTACTGAGCGGGTCTGGATCGTTGAATTAGTCACTTGATCCCATTATGGATTTCACTTCAATGAAAGCCGTAACATAATGAACAATTTGAATATCGCACATTATGAACAATATCCAAAGCGTATATATGAACTCCGTATTGTCATGAGAGGTTTTTTTTACTGCCACAAGCATATTCCACAATTTAATCATCCTATTTGAGATTTATATAATCTTGTTCAATTTTACCTGAATTCTTCTCCCCATTGTCATCTCGAGATAAAATTCACGGTACCAAAGTTGAGAAAGATCGCAACAGTTTTGCAAAGACTCTGAGGAAAAAAAACAATAATTAATTGAATGATAGGAAAAAAAACAACCATGTCTGAATTACTTCTTGGAGTAACTTACCGCTAAAACTTAACAAATAATTCCAATAAAAGCTTGTTTTATGGAATTGGTCAATCTGCACTAGGTATTGACCATCAATATCTTTTCTGAGCGTTCTTTTGCCTCCACTTTTATCTGCGATTAAGGATTCCAGCATTGTGCGTACCATGTATAGTTGAGTTGATGATGGACCTATAAAAAATTGGAAAAAATCTTTATCCTAAACTTGATCATTCGATTATTCAACATTGTAATTTTAATCATAGAAAAAACTTACCAACGTTTCTTCTTGGAACTTTGATCCCAAAGCCATTATCTGGATCTTTTTTGCCTTTTAAAGCAGGATCGGCTACGGGCTCTACACCTCTTTGCCAATCAGCGCAAGTCTCCCGCACAGATACAATTATACTTCTTATAAGATCCTTTTTATTCTTTATAGCTTTGCGGAGCGGTTCTCTCAAAATGAGTTGCACAAAGTCTTGCAGCTCGGCATAGATGTTTCTACGTATAGCATCAATGAATACAGTTTCCATTCGAGCCATAAGAACCTGGAGGCCTTTGATCATAGCAATAACTTCGATCAGAGCAAACTTTTCTTCGTCGGTGTAATTGTAACGTGTCGCCTAGAGAAATATCAACAATTTTCATCGTTATTCGGTTCAATTAGATTAGAGAAATTCAAATTCATCTTTTTTGGGCGGAATTTACGGACCCGTTCATACTCTTCCGCCTCTTGAGGGCATTCTTTATTCATGTGATGATCAGTGGGATGAAGTAATTTCCAGCTATATAGTTCTGTCACGACGCTAGTCCACTGTGACAATAATTGTAATCCTCTCAATGCCAATTCAGCTGTTTCTCGATTTTCGACGTCGCTTCCACACTCTTTATATGTCGTTGTTACTTCATTGCTGTATCTGAATATAAAAGCATAGTGTAAATACATAGAAGCAGGTGATATCCATAATGATTAAATAAATGGCGCCTGCAATTATACAACAATGCAAACAAATACCTTGCCAATTCACTGATGTATTTTACATGATCTTCTCTGATTTGGGGAAGATGTACCATAAGATCAGCCTGCGGACTCATACTGTTAGAAGAAGACGAAAGCGGCCATCTAGATGAGTCGAAATGCTTCGAACGTTTGATATAATTAAAAGGAGCAATTTGCATATCACCAAAGAGAGGTACAACCTCCAAGTTCTTAAATATTCTATCGATCCGATCTAATTTTAACTTTTTTTTCTGATCTAATTTATTTATGTTGCACAATTCGCTGTCCATCAAAAATAAACCAAATCCCATAACTTTAACTAGCATATGTTTCTCGTTCGGCGTTAAATACATCTTTGTTTCAAACATGTGAACACAGATATTCACCACGTCCGCTAGCAGCTCTTCGTACCCTGCTATCTTTTCCAAATTCTCTTTCACCGTGTCACGGATTTTATTTTGTGTTGCAAGAAACATTGAGAGGTTTTGAGACTCTTGAAGAGTTTGAGAGTCAGACATTACCTTTAAAAATTGAGCAGCTCTGGAAGCAAAGAATGCAATATTTTTGATAGTTTGAAGAACTTATGGAAATACAGTAAAAGAAATAAAAGAACGCTTTCTGTATTGAAATATACCTTCTGTAAGTTGAATAATCATTTTTAACGCTGGATTTCATGTTTTTCAACTCATCAAGAACGGCAAACATGTTAATAAATTTTCCAAGAGTTAATAGATAAGCTTCAGACACAAAATCCTTTCGCTTCTCGTGATGACACAAGCGTTTAACTTCGGCAGAGAATCTTTCTATAGCTTTTCTCTAAATTAACAAATGGAAAAAATGATTATATTCCATATTACCTCAGATTGATATGATTATTGATTCATTTGCTAAATGCTAGCTTCATAGTGAAGATTCTAGAGACTTTGTACTTACTAAAATATAAAAAATTAATCACTCACTTGAAAGTACATGAAGTTCAATAACTTGTTGACTTCAGGCGCTAAAACCTCAACGGTTTTCTCATAAATTTCAACACGATTTGGTTGTTCGTTTGATTTTGGTTGAGGAATTGCTCGAGAGCAACATCTCCAAGTATATAACATGACTGCATGTTCTAAACCTTCTTCAAGAAGTTCATTCTACATGAATAAAACAAGAAAAAAATTAAATAACCATTAGAAGACGTGGTAAATTTATGTGAAATAGGATGTTAACTAAATAAGTTTACCAAGCTAGCATGAACAGTGGCCTCTTCGATATATTTGGCAATTCCAGTAACAAATCCATTTCTATCTTCAAAATTAGTATCGAAATTAGCTTGATAAACAACAGAGCATGGCTGAGCCTCTATACAAGGCTGTTCATCGGGTAATGTAAACTCGTCGAGTACATCGACGTTTGATAGCGCATCAGCCAATGTTACCTTATCGGTAGCCATTGCTGGGTTTTTTTTATCCAGCCTGAAAATTGATGGTAGAATTTAAATATAAGTTTTAAAGACAAATGAATATAATTATGTGGTGAGTCAAAGTCTAGCGTTTAGGGGGTAATTTAATTAAAATGTAAAAAAAATAATAATCCTGTAAATAATGGAAGAGGTTATGTTTATATCCGATGAGTAATTTAAATCAAGGAAACATACTTATAATTCAGAGAGGGTTGATTTACGGCAGAAAATCGAGTTCAAATATATGTGATAATCATAATAGAATATAATATTGTGCAAAATATACCGCCTAAATGTTTTCTTGTGTATTCGAAAATGACAACAAACGTCAGTTTTAGAACTCCACCCCGCTACAATGAATTCTGGGAATTCTGGACATGGGTCTTGAAAGCTTCCTCATTGGTCAGCTGCACAGGCAAGGTATGCCCGTTGAGTGTGAACGTTGAGTGACTACACTCAACGGTGTGAAAGCGTCTACACTCAACGGTATACCTACCTACATACATATGGCACCGCATGCGAATAATAATAATAATAATAGTAAATACAAACTACATCAAATATTTGAGTAAATTCTGCAAATTTATTCAAACGTCTTTCAGACGATATTAGATCTATATACCTATGTACTATGTATACACATATTTATATATATGATAAATTTCTATTCTATATTACAAATTTACATTACTGGATATAATTTGACAATTTCTTCAAAATTGCACATGTTTGTTTTAAATTTTTAATTTATTTATTACCTGGCTCGGTTTCGATAGAAAATTTATACTCATATTGACTATTCATTCGCATTGATGAATATTAATGATGATAATAATAATAATTGTAATGATTGATGAATCGTCGAACTACGGAAAAATAAAAATAATCAATAAAAAAGGGTTGTATGTATTATGATTTTTGTTATCTACAGTTGTCCCTTTCTATAAATTATTATCATGCGAATAGTTATAGTTATTATGTTTTCACTAGTATTACAGATAATATGATTGTGTGCGTATAAAGAAAGATTCACTTTGACTGGCCAAGAGTTGAAGAACAGATTCCCTGTGAAAATCTAAGAAATTTGAGAGGTTCATAGTTTCAGAGTTACAGAAAAGTCAGACAAGTTGATTATCTTCAATCTCAGAAACTATTGGCCTCACGAATTTTTATGAGAAAATTGCAGTCTTAAATTTTCACAAGAAAGCTATTCTTCAACTTGATCAGGTGGTCAAACTGAAGCATCCTGTACATTGAATGAGGCAAAATCAACAAACATAATAAATATCAATTTATATTCTAGTGAAATTAAACGCAACCAAAAATAATCAAAAAATTTAAAAATAAAAATATAGGTATATGCAAACAAAAGTCAATAATAAAATTCTTTAAAAATCTAGACCTATAATATACCTAGATTAATATATGCAAATTAATATTCATTATATAACTATTAAAATGCGCAACTTTGTAATATCACATTGAGAAACGTTATTGTGTATTTTTTTTTTCATTTTTTTCCTTCTTTTTCTCATTTTGCTCCATACTAAATACATACTTAAAATGCAAGAGATAATAAAGCGTTCGAAAAATATGGCTTTGATGATTATATCAAAGTGAATTGTTTTATTCATTGATTCTTTTTTTTTTTTTCAATGAAAATTACGTACTATTTCAAATTTTCACACGATATACTTTATCACACGCATGGCAATCTATCATAGGCGGTTTTTGCATCTCATCATTCTACCTATACAATATATCGTGAATTTATAAATAATATATTTCATGTGGAGAAAAAAACAAAAAGAAAAGGATGTTGAGCCTGTTTTCACAGTTATATTATTATGTATCATGTAAATCCAACGAATCAAACATTGGCATGAAAAAGAGCTTGCTATTTATATCCTAACGCCGACTAAGTATGATTTTTTAAGTTCTATTACAATACCTATATTTAGGCAATATCTTGGCTGTTGTGGTTGCTTTGATGAAGAGTAACTCTTCCAGTTTATGCTACTGGTGTCAATTCAATCTTTTCGTACCCAATTATGTGGTATCTTATAGCGCTATAATGGTCGGATTAGTGTGTATATTAGTTCTAATGTTCCAAACTATAATTTAGTATGTACTATTAATATTACAATCATTTCGTTTATCCTATTTATAAAATTTGCATACCATGAATCACCAGAAGTACAGAAGAGATAATGATCAATCAATTGAATTCTTGATTAGTCTAGATCGTTGAACGTAAATTATAATGATTTATGCAAAAAATTCCTATGGGCTCTAAAAAACGACAGGAAATTATCTCTTTTTTTCTAAAATTTCGCTGAACCTCTTTACAAGTTTGTAAGAATCTTCAATTACACTTATTATTTGGGTGTTCTCCCCAATTGAAGAAATCTTTAAAATAGATTGAGAGATAATCGCAAGCTAGACGATTTTGGGAAAATAATATTTCAGAGTCTTCTACTTTTCAGAGTTATAGATTTATGCGCGAAATGTATTGAATTTATTAAAGAAGTAACCAGAAATATATTTTTCCCTGATGGGCCATTCAACAAGTACATATTATGTTCACTAAATTCACAAATTTGAGCCCCCCCCCTCCCACCCTCACTACCGCTTCTTTGTAAAGCAGATGGATTTGTTGATACCAGAGATACCATGCCAATACTTAATATCATCTCTTGTACTTTTGGGTATACATATTGAATAATGATGTATTTTTTTATATTTTTCATGTACTCTCTTAATTATAACAGCCGGATATTGTTCATACCATACATATGTAGATACCACACGCTTACTCACACTAATGTAATACGACGGATGAGATAAACCATTAATTGTTGTTAATCATTTGAATAATGTAATAACACTCATAAAACAAAGAACATACAAAAAAAAACTTAACTAAGTACAAATATTCGAAGACAAATATTAGGTAGTTATAATTATTTAATATATTGTAAAGAGTTCATGTACTCCTAAACGTATAAACATATATTATCTCTTGAATAAAATGGAGAACCAAAAATATTGAATTCATCATATGATTAAAAAAATTGTACATATCTATTTACATGCATAACAATAATTGTACATTGTGTAATAGTTGAGAAAATCGTATAGAGTTCAAGTTCTGATGTTATTATCTATTCATCTTGATATTCTATTATAGTATGTATAGGTACGGGTATTCAAATTTCTCATATTTTGTAAATATAGGCATGTATCTAGGTATCGTAAAATATTCGCACTAATGGCAAGAGAATCATATTTTTCAATAGGTATATTCTTTTAATATTTGCTGATTATTGAATAATCTATGGGTATCATTATATCACACTAATTATGTAGGAAACTTTCAATGGACAATGCACTGTAATCCTGCTGTCAAGAAGAAAACGAATAATGATTTGCTAAATAATACAGCAAATGTTATCTATTCAGATATGATATGGTTTTTAGCTAATTATTATTTTTATTATGTATAGTGGCTTGATTTTGGCTTTTTAAATTTATTCATTTCTTTCTTTCCGTTATTATTGATGTTGTTATTCTAGTTTAAAGACAGTATAAATAAATTCTCTGTTGTAATCTGTTCGTGGATGAAGAATAGGTATGTCCGATATGCATTACCCCATTTTTTTGCCAACATATTGCAAAACCAGTGAACTCTTATCCATCTCATTTTCATGTATCTTAGTCTTCATTTTCTACAGAAAATCTATGGTTTTTAATATCCTGTAGGTTTTTCTATTTATATTTCTTCTCTCTTTTCACATTTAGGAATCAGAGGTAAATGAGCTATTGATTTACGCACGCTCAAACACGCCCACACACACGCATACGCACCTTATTATTATAACTCTACAATAATATGTAGTACAATTTGCCAAAAAACACTTCTAAATCATTTTCATCAGTGCATTATTCCATACTTACAAGTATACCGCAACCCTGTGTGGTGAAAAAACAGAACAAAAAATATAGAGAAAAAAATTAGCAGACATTATTATTGCATTATTATACGGAGTTCTGAAGATTCGTTTCACGTTGATTAGCTAATGGAATTATCAATTCTATACCCGGAATTCAGGACCGTTTGTTAAAGTAGCTATCGCATGTTCTTGGGTAATTGCCGCCAACTCTTTTAGCCATTCGTCCAACACAACTGCGCACAAAACAACGTTCTGTATGAGAGTTATATCATCTGGTGATTCCCATGACGGCTTCGTGTAATATCTGCAATTATTAGTGAAGAATGTAGAATAATAATCATTTAATGATAGTCGGCATTGAATTTCGGTAAAGTTTTTACTTCATTGTTACAATTGGAAAAAGCAAAAATCTACTCTCAAAGTGTAAATCTGGTGGCGTACCTGTGCCCAGTACTATGAACAATAATTTCTAATTGTTCCTCGCAAATGCTCGACGGCTGACTGATAGAGCCAGTTAAACTGCTCGGTCCAGAGCTCCCGCCAGCTCGTCTGAACATTTGCGACAATGATGACGTCAGACTCCTTCTTTTTGGTTCACCTTTCAGAAATTAATTGAATGAATGTCAATTTCATAGAAATATATATAAATTTGTTCTATTTATTAACAGCAAACCAAAACAGGTCGTTTGATACTAGACAAAGATATTATTTAACTTACGTCTGAAAACTTCCAAGTGGTGTTACGAAATTATTACAAAAAAGATTAATTAGTTAATGAATTGAATGCCAAAAGCTGGTTCCTCAGTAACATTTACAACACTTCATTAGTGTATCTTACCTCGTGAAAATGGTTCACTCGCAGAGGAGTATCGTCTACTGATAGATGCTTGGGCGGAAGCTTCCAAAGCGTTTTTTCTGGCATTGACTAATCTGTCTTCACGGCCGATTAAAAATGATCTGGCTTGCTCTACCAATTGGTCGACATCACTGTGCCTTGAGAGAAATTGATCAATTTTATGTTTCAATGATGCAAGAACCTGGAATCGAAGATACTTATTTAGTTTCTGACTTGAAATGAATGATAAATTGATAAATGAAACTGCCACAAACCTGAAATAGTGATCTAATGCTCGGTTGAAAAACCAGTGAATGATTGAGCAAAAAAGACTGTAATAATGGCTGTGGATAAACAGCGAGTCTGCTTAAGAGGCCAGTTAGATGTAAATTCACGTAAACATTATTGTTTGTCATGCATTCTAGCTTCCTTAGAACAATATCTAAAAATATACCGACGTTTGGTTGTCCGTTATAAATATCCTGATGATGAGAAGAGCTTTCTTTACTCTGTTTGCTTGAAATTGATCCTTGATTAGTTACAAAATTTATATCTGTTATACCATGCAATTGTATGCAAGGTTCTATACTCAATTCAGTTTCTGTTTCTTCGTGTTCGCTTATCCTATCTTCGCTAGGTTCATTATCTGGAGTTGATTCCGACGAACCTTTAAAAGCAAAACTTTCATACCCGCTACTTTCTCCTAAAGATAAGAGTGAATTCATCGCAGTGTTGGACTCGTCGATTCCACTATCCGATCCTTTTTTATCTAACTGTAAAGTATCGTCAATTTGTTCAATGACGCATATTTCTTCATTCAATAATTCAGCAATATCTGCATCTAGTTTAGCTTGTTCTTCAAGCGAAAGCTCTCCTCTCTTGATATTATCTTCAGTCGTTGATTCACTCAAATTATCTTTGCTTGAGGTAAGATTGTCTCCTGTTAACAGTGACTCGATATTATCTAAAATATTCTGAACCCATGGTTCTTTACAAACGCTGTGGTTTTCCATCGTTGTATCTTCAGTTGATTCTTTTGAAATAACTTGATCACTTTCTATTCGTTTCACTGTTCTTTCAATCAAAGTATTTTCCTCCGTTAAAGTTGTAGCGCTACTGGCATTACTTTCTTTTGAAGGTTCACCATCATACTGAGACGACCAGTTAGCACAAGCCATTTGACAAGCAGCTATTTTTTGTCTAGCATCACACAAATAGGCATGATAGTTTCCATATAAAGTCTCAGATAATCTGGATCCATAATTAATCGGGACTGGCAAGGACTTCAAACTCTCAGAACCAGAGGTCGAATTTTGTCGGCGAGATGTCAGCGTTATATTAGGCAAGGAGTTTGGAGGCGTAGACATGGTCGGGCCTTCTGTACGGGCACAACAATTTGGAGTAAGGCTTAAAAATTTTTCTGCTGCACGGCCGAAGGGATCTATATCTCGCAATCTTCTGCGTTGTGAAAGCATTACATGAGAACATGGCGTCAATGCTCCAAGACAAAGTTCCAGCATAACATCTTCACAATTTAATTCTACCAAAGTTTCAAACAGTGCCAAAGTTACTATGCAAAGCTGCAATAAAAAAGGTTCAGTTTAGAAATTGATAGAAATTTTTTATTCATTGGAAGGTTAAAAATCTCACCCGTGATCTGGATGATATCCTTTGAATCAGACTATCTAATATTCTACATTCGTCGTAATTATCTTCGAGTAAAAACCTGATCAAGGATCGCAATAGACCTGGTTCGGTAACGGATCGTAAAAATAAATCAAAGTAAGCTGTTGCTGCAACAAGCTCTTCCACTGTAGTCTGTAAAATCAATATATTCGATCTGATCAGTGAGAAAATTTAGATTGAAACGTTGTGAACAGAATAGTTTCTCCTTGTAACTCTATCAGTCATTTCCAATATTCAAGTTTAACACTTGAATCGCAATCATTGATAAACGAATTTACTTGAATGTCATGAAACTCTAGTAAATACGTGGTAAAAGAAAGAAAAAAAGACCATTAGTCGGCACACAAAATTTTTAAGATAATTATTTCAAAACTCTCTTAAAATCCGTAAGCACACTTCGGACGATTTAAAGAAGGAAACCATTGCTTGCAATGTGAGAATTACGATAAAATGATACGAAATCACATTTCCATAGACGTGATATCATAAATCATGATATTGCAATAATTAGCAGACTAAATTTGAACCGTTTCTGAACAAATCAATGAACAAATAGAACAAAACTAGTTGTAATACTGAAACTTGAAAGCCGCACAGCAAATAAAATTGGCAAAAAACGAAATTAACAAGCTTGCTGTAAAATATTGTGCATGTAACAATAGTGTTTAGAAGAGTATGCGATAGTTGATAAGTGTACAAGCATCAGCTCCAGACATATTATGTGATAAGTAGAGAGCAGTCAGAGAGAATGATGTATAAAAATGTGCCACACCTGTGTAGTTGCGCATTGTAAATAACGACATTAATATATAATATAACGATAATTGAAAAAAAATAAACTATAGATTATTGTGTATAACAGGTATAAGTCAGCGTTGGTAGTGAGTAGTTTGTACACATACTAACCCAGTATTGCGGTGCATCTAGCTGTTCTATGGTCAAGCCGACAGATTCCTACGATCACCAAAAAAAAGAGTCACCAGACAGCCACCGACAATCACAAGCCACAACATTGCATAAATAAATTTCCAACATTCTCTGCATTTATTTTATCGAATAATATAAGTATTTACTATTTACATACAGGTATATTATAAACAACGACCACCAACCACCACCTACCACCACATCAGACGATGGATTCTTTACCGTAAAATAATATAATTAAACGTATAATCGAGTACAATTCTGGCTAAAGCTTTGCTATTTAATTACAGCAGCGATAGGAATAAACTGTCGAAATGATTTATGCAAGCCACAAGGATTATTAATTTATGAAAAAAGTAAGTGCAGCTTCATCGTTAAGCTATCATTGGCTCTCAAGAAGTTCCAGGTATTCATAATTGTCTTTTTTACCACACACACAATTTTCCTACCTTCCCTTTTCACGGAACATAACATAATTACGAAAAAAAAAGGCATAACAATCAATTTTATTCATTCAAATTTCGATAGATTGCAGAGAATTCCAATTATAGTATCTATAAGCAACGAACCCCTTATGGATGTGATATAATAATTCTAATATGTTTTTTGAAGTGCGCTATTAATTAGTATACCTGTAGTAACGCCGGTCCCATAACAGGCACAAGAAATCCTTGATAAAGGAATTCAAGAAGTTGTTTCTGTACTAAGGGATGCGCTACTTGTGCAACTGCATTACAAAATTCCAGAGAATTCATCAGCTGCATAAGTGCAGGCATATCGTTGATATCGTCAGGCGTTAATCTGTGCCAGTCTTCTGTCTCGATATCCATTTTTCTGGGTAGCAATGAATAAAGACCACTCAATCCTGTAGCCAGTACCTGAAGAATGCAAATTATCCCAACTTTGGTCGTGATTTACCATTACAAATACTTTCGAGGGTATAATTTATATTTATTTTAATCAAAGAAGAGAAAAATTATCAAGTTTGGATCGAAAATTAACTTGAATTACAGAGCTAGGTTCTTATTTCGGAAACGGCAAAAATATTTTAGGATTCTACACAAAAGTTGATATAATTTTCAGTCATTTTGACCAGTATCTTTCCTTACATTTCTTTCATGACACCAGAATGAGTATTAATTAACAGAGCTTTCATATAACACGTCCATTCGTTTTATGTTATTATCTACAATACTCAATGACCTTTTTTTCCTTCATTGAAGGTGTGAAATAACAAGGATAGGGGCTAGTAGCCACCTGTTGCTCACACGACTGATGATGAGTCATTTGTGTTTATATTATAATAATCTATGCGCAGTAATGGTGTCAACTACATGCGCCATCATGGTTTATTATAGATACCAAGGACTGTTTAACAATAAATTACGCGTATATGTAACGAAACCTTATCTTTTTCACAATTATCATCTGCATGTGATAAAGAATCTTCTCTTTTCAGCTAAAAACTGTGAAACTCGGTCAACCTAAACCTGCCTTTTGAATGTGTTCTCAGACTAAATTTGAATAAACACAAATTATTATTATTATTATTGTTATTATTATAGATTAAGGAAGAACTTACTGGACAGACATTGGAATGATCAGCAATGTACAATCCCACATCATCGTTTTTCTTCGACAAAGACATGCATAATAACATCGCATCTCTCGCCTGCTGTCCGACTCCACCTTCTTTATGGACATGTGGAATCAGTAGAGTGAAAATAATGAATCTGCGGGGGAAAAAATGGACTCTTCAATAAATTCAAGTGTACTGATTACTCCGAACTAAGTACTTGAGGTTTTCAGGCTAGTACCATGCCTACTGTCGGCGCGTAAAGCTTAAAGCTCTGGATTTGGGCGTTCATAGCTGTGACAAAAAAAATGATGTCATACTAATCCAAGAAGTATTCAAAAGTTTTGAGTATTCCACGTCTTTTGATCCATGAGTAATCCATCCTTTTCCAAAAATTGTGATGGCCGCTATGATTCCGGAAAGTTTAGAAACGTATTTTTTTCAGAGTCCGTCGCCGTATGTAAACTTGGAGACATCACTGCTCATTGAAGATGGGTGTGAAGAATCTGAAAAAATTCAGTGACTTTCCCCGAACTGTACTGAACATGTCTTTATTTGAAAATTCCGAAAATGTTCAAAAACCTGGCCGCCATGGGCACAAAAGTCCATTGATGTGATTTGAGAAACGACTTGGTAGAGGTGAGGAGGTAAAAAGGGGAAATTCAGTGATGAATATCCTGGTTTGGACACATGTTACCCACGGCAAGTTTAAGAAACTATCAACATCAATCACTACAAGCTCAGTATTGAGAAACCAAAACTGATTACGAACTGAAATAATGTACCTTTCAACGAAAATTTTGAGCCAGCTCAAGTTCACCTGTACCAAGATCACCTATTTCCCGATTCACCTCGTCGGACTTTCGTGCCCATGGCAGCCAGGATTTTGAAAATTTTAACAAATTTTTGAACAAGGACATGTTCAGTACAGTTCAGGAAAGGTAACTAAATTTTTTCAGATTTTTCACAGGCATTTTCAACGAGCATTGACATCTCAAACTTTACACACGCCGAGGAACTCTCAGCCTCTTCAGGATCATAGCAGTCATCACAATTTTTGGAAAAGGATCACTCATAAATCGAAAGACGTGGGAAGCTCCGAACTTTCGAATACTCCCTGAATTAGTGTGACATAATTTTTTTTGTCGAAACAACGAACGCCCAAAGTCAGGGTTCCAAACTTCACACACCGACAGTATTATTCATTACCTAGTGGAAAAAATAACACATGATGAATTAGATGAACAATCACACTAACTTGCTCTTTCCATTCGACGCCGGGTGAAAGAATAGATCGAGTAGAGCCATGTTTTGCATCAAAGCAACACACAGCTGATTCAATAATACAACTAATTTTTTTTCTACTTCTAATGGCATTATATCATCTGCGCATTGTTCCAATAGTCTTAATAACGGCCTCGCTACTGGTTCGTGAGCCAAGAGAGCTCCGCTATGCGATACTAGTAGCTCGTAAAGTTTAAGTTGGTCAAGCCGAACTGCGTTGGTGAATCTGATCATGAAGAAAAATGAATAAAGACATAAATTAAGTACCAGGAATAATATAATGGATGAAATTGAGTTTTTCTGGTTAGATTCTTCGAGACTTTCATTACAAATGATTAAAAGAAACCAATGATGAGAAGAAGATGAAAAATTAAATACACGGAATTATATAATCAATATGAATAAGTTTTTTCGTAGGTCCACTTCTCTAAGATTTCAATTAAGAACAATTATTAGGTAATACTTCATTGAAACCCCACCTTCCAGTGTGCAAACTCCATTCGTATAGTTTATCGAGTAAATTTTCGTTCAGAAGATGTTCGAGGCAAGGTGAATGGGTCGGTGTAGCAGTGCGCCGATGGTCGTTGTTGGGTGTAGCATTGCGTAATTCGAGTAACAATAACGTAACCATTTGATCAACGTGATTAACAACGCCAAGGACATCGTCTTGGTTAGGAATTCCTTTGGGCGGCTGGGAATTCAATTCAATGAGATAAAACTAATTTAAAAAAAAAGTATAGAAAGAATGATATTAGGATAGAATAAAGCTAATACCGGCGTAATTACTTAGGAACCACTATGTACCTGCGTGTTCAAAATAATGTCGTGAGTTTGTTGCCAGTGCTTTTTAAAACTGTCGTAACATGCCGTAGGGTCCGCATCCTTGGGTGGCGAATCCCTAGATCTTTGTCGAGTGAAATTTGTCCGCAACGGACTATTCCTCAGCCAACTCATTGCGGTTACTTTAATTTGATTCTCAATCCAGAAACATTGCTGTTCTTCAGCTTCTGAGAATTTTGATGTAACCTAAGCTGAGCGAATGAGGAAATTAGAAGTAAAAACTACGTTTTAAGGAAAATGTCAGAATGACGTGAGGTATTTTTAGTTCTCTATATAGATGGCTATTTTGTCGCGTGTTCATGAAACCGTGTTTTTCATTTTCCTTACTGTTTATTGCGAGCTGTTTAGAAGGTGTCCTACTTACGACATACACGTAGAATAGGTAGTTGATAGATAAATATGTACGTAGTACATGAGTATATCAGAGGTAGATAAGAAAGTTCATGACAGAATTGTTGAAATTATACTCACACATTTCCTGTTATAAATAATTTTCTTTATTTTATTCTCGTCAAATTATTTTAGTCACATTGGTTGAGTCTGGGTATATACTGTCGACAATTGATATTATATTATACTTGATTATCTTCGAGGATGAATAATGTATTGTTTCATTCTTCTTCTACGTCTGACACTATTTTTACAAATCCGCCATTATTGTTTCGTGTTCAATCGTCGTCATTCATTGTTCTTAATCCTAATTTTTTTCGACACTTCGCACTATGCACGTCCCTTGTCGGTCTTCTCCATTCATTCTTCTGTTTCTATTCTCATTCCCTCTCTTACTCTCCTCCTTTTTTATGGAGTGATTATGTAGGTATACATACAATGAAGGATCAAAAATGAATTACATACATATCCATCCATGTATTTTATTTATTATTATGAAATTGCGTGACGTAGTAGCGTTGAGTGTAGAAGGGTATTCTACACTCAACGGTAGCGTTCTACACTCAACGACGGTAGTAGCAGCGTTGAGTATAAACCGTAGCAATAAATTTAGTTGGAGCCTTGTCGGTACAAATGTCGCGTATCATCGTACGGTTGATTACCACCATTTCTGTGGCTTTTTATCACTTAGGTTAGGATAATCGAGGTTATTTGAAATTGGGTTAGGTTTAATCACGATATAACATAACCCGACCTAACCCCACTATTCGAATTACGTGATTTGCACAGAAACCTTCTGAATTGTAGTTTTGGTTATCCCCGTGAAATAAATAATCACAAATGAGTGACGAACGGTCGCTGACGGACGTTATCACATCGTTAAACGTACCGGTTATTGCTGGATTTGGGAATCCGTTATTGGATATATTTGTGAAATTAGAAAGTGATGATATTTTGAAAAAATACAGCCTAGAGGTTGACGGAGCTACGGAATTATCGACAGAAAAAATTCAACAACTTATCAATGACCTTCCCGCAGAGTTAATTAAGACTGTTATACCTATAAGAACAAATATCCATTTTATCCTTCAATTCAGTCAATTAACCATTCATTCACTGATATACGTAATACTTTCCTTTACCTTTCCGTATTGAAGGTCATTACAGATAACTCTCACATGAGATAAGAGAGTCCTTTCGATGCATTTGTCACACGATGAACGGAACTAAATTCTCTCCATCAAAAATCTTTGAATTAAAATTGGCGATTTACAGCTCAAACGAAGAAGTTCCTGGAGGATGTGCTCAGAATACCATCAGAGTTCTGCAATGGTTATGTGGTGGAAAAAATGGACCAAAATTGGGGATTTTTTGCGGAGGAATTGGCAATGATTCTCGTGGCGAAATTCTGAAGAAGCTGGTTTCAGCATCGGGCATTGATGCTCGGTAGCAAAACTTCTATTTCCTCGCTTATTTATAATTGGTAAAACAAAACTGAAAATAGACACAAAATTCATTTTTCTTTTTAGATACGCAGTTCATTCTGATCTACCTACTGGAGTTTGCGTTTCGATGGTAACTAGACCATGGCGGAGTCTCGTAGCAAATTTAGGTGCTGCTAGTGTATATAATTTAGATCATCTGAAGCAGCATGATTTACCATTTAATTCATTGAAAATAATCTATATCGAGGGTTTCTTCATAACGCATAGTTTTGATGTTGCATTGGAACTCGTGAATTTGGCTAAACAAAATGCTATTACTATTGCGTTCAATATCAGCGGAGAATACATACTTCAGGTTGAGTTTATTCACGGTGCTCTAAGTTCCAAATTACTCATTTTTAATTATACTTATTATGTCAAAATTATACCCGGGATCTCAACTGGTTTTCAAAAAAGTGTTAGAGTAATTTGTACAATCAACAAAAAATCTGAAAATTAATAATTCTTAATATTTCAGGATCATCAGGCAGCAATTTGTGAAATGGTTGGATTGTCTGGCATTATATTTGGCAATACAAGAGAAATGACCGCTCTAGCTCAAGTCTTGGATCTGACATATAACAACGTGGAGGAAATCCCATTCTTGTTGAATAATTTAAAAAGAGTCACAGTCGGTGCTTCGAGCAAAAATCATAGCAACTGGTTGTCGGACGAAGGTATCGTCGTCATGACTCAAGGGGGAAAGGCTCCAGCCATTGTAGTTTGGGGTGAGGGTGAATCAGCCCAGGTAATTTGGTAGATTATAATAATAATTGTTATAATCTATATTATATTATATTTAGATTATAATTTTCTCCGTTTTTTAGGAATATATGTTTACAAAATTACAAGCTGATATTACTATGATTTTATTTTTCGGTCTTTATTTTTCAAACAAACTTCAGGTGCCTCCAGAAGTTCCTGAATCTCCAATAATTGATACAACTGGAGCAGGTGATTCATTAGTCGCTGGTTTTCTACTTGGGGCTCTAGTCCGGAGAAATCCGAAATCTTGTTTAAAGTTAGGATGTAAAGTAGCGAGTATGATCGTCACAAGAATTGGTGTGAATTTCCCTAACCGTGTACCACCGCATTTATTGATAGAATAAAATATAGATCTGATTATCATTTGTTTCTCCCAGAATTTGTCGATTATTCGGTTTTTTTTTTTTACCTCCAGGGTTTGAGGCAAAAATTGGAAATTAAAAAATTTCCCGCTTCTGATTTTTGATTCACCGGTAAAAAGGAGTGCAATAAATGAGAATGCCGTTTTTATCTACGGATACGCGAGGTAAAAAATACAACTACATCACTACAGAGCGCAGTAAAGTTTTCATCTTCCAGTTGCCAGAAACTTAAAGAAAACATAGTTTGAGAGTTTATTTATGAAATTACAACGATTGGAAATATTTATCAAATATTTTCACGATGTCTGCGGTGAGTGAATTAAACATGGCAGAATCAATTACAAACTCGGAAATGTTATTGAGCTGTTTCTTAAATATTTTTCAACGATTTTCTAACATCTGAAACTAACCTCAAAGTCTGATATCACCTCTAATAGTTTGTAAATTATTAATATGATTACTAGATCAAGTTAAATTTGATAAATTTTATGCACAGATTCTTGTTACTTTTATCTGTCATGAAAAACAAAAGTTACGTATTTGATCTCGTGCATCGGATTTCTTATGACTTTTTTTAGCAACGGCCAGATGATCATCGTCGAAAATGGAACAGAGAAGAATATGAGAGAATAGCGTTACAAAGACTTCAGGATGAGATCGCGGAAGAAGATTTAGGAATCCCCAAGCAGCCAGCGGTTAAAAGAGAATTGCTCAAACAACGCGACTATAAAGTAGATCTAGAATCAAAACTCGGAAAGAGCGTAGTTATCAATAAAAACACACCATCATCGCAAACCGGAGGGTGAGATTTTTATTAATCTTCGAATATACCACTACAATAACTCTTTCATAATTCGGTTCTTGAATTATAACCTAATAATATTTCTCTTTCTGACAATTTCAGATATTACTGCAATGTCTGCGATTGCGTGGTCAAGGATTCTATCAACTTTTTGGATCACATCAATGGAACAAAACGTAAGAAGTCGTGGAGTGTTTTTGTTCCTCTTTTTTGTTCTCAATCGAAATTGAGAATTTATTTCTCTTTCATCTTTTCAAATCGATCTTCCATTCCATATGTTTAGTTATCGAAACTATGTTTTGAATTCTAGATCAACGTAATTTGGGAATGTCTATGAAAATCGAACGATCCACATTGGATCAAGTTAAAGCAAGGTTTAGTCATAATAAAAAGAAAATGGATGAGAAAAAGAAAGACTACGATCTGGAACAGCGAGTCAAGGAGCTGAAAGAAGAGGTAAAACATAATCTGAAAAAATGTTACCAACACTTTGCTGTTCAATTATTCATATAAATGTTCGTTTAAACACGTGTAATCTAATTTCTATTCATTTCTATATATTCTATCCACAGGAAGAAAAGATTAAGGAATATAGAAAAGAGAAGAGAAAAGATCGAAAACGTAAGGTAGAAGAGGCGAATGAAGAAGACGCTGGACCATCAGATGAAATGGCTGCTGTTATGGGATTTTCTGGCTTCGGATCGAAAAAAAAGTGAGATAAAAATGGGTTTCATATTTTTGAATCTGGGATTACATGAAGATCCCATTTCCATGGAAAAGACCAAGTAAATTATCTCTATTTGAAAATAATTATCATGACAGTTAAATACTTAATTGTTTCTTCTCAATATAGTCAACTGGATTAAATCCTAACAAGTTCTTTATATTGCGATTTATTACGTGAAATTCCATATACAATATTCAACAAACTGAATAATTAGTTATTTTAATTGAATAATCTACATATAATACATGTATAATAACTGAATAATCCATTATTTTAAAAATCTTAGTTATTCGAATAATGGATTCATAAATAAATATGTAGATCTTCTGACCAATTAGAAATATCAATTGCTAAGCAATTTTCATTGACCACGGTGTAAATATTACATCACTATTTTACCAATTACAAATTACATCGGTTTTAGAAAAAACAGAAGGAAAACAAACGATTGATTATTAAGTATTTTGACTTTCGCTTGCTCTGTGGTATGTAAACAAGCATTTAACTTAATCTATGATTTAAATATAGAATAAAAAAATTTATAAATTTATAAATTAGATGAGAAAATAAATAGTGGAACTCCAACAACCAACAACAATATGTAGAAGATAAAATTCTATAAACTCTGAAACTCTATAATGTGAGAAGAACAAAAAATCGTATTTCCCTGTACATTAGGGAATCTAGTAACGTTTATTTATCACCAATTAGAAATATAAGTCGAATTTACTAACGACTGCAATATTCTACACTCAATATTTATATCACCTCTAATTTCGCTTGAAACGTTTGACCATATATGCTCGGTCATACTCGCTAGAATAATTTGATAACAACATTTCTGGCTCCATATTAAATCTTTTCTCCTTTTCTCCTCTGTCTACATTTGGGCACAGACGTTTTAGTGATAATTTTTGTCTATCTACACATTTCTCATAAACCTTGCCACCTATTTCGTCATTTTTATCTAACCATTCTTTGACAAAAGAGTGTACTCGACGTGAGACGCTCCAAAACGATTTCTTATGAGACGAACATAATATTTCATTTTTGTGAAAAATATTGGATTCAGAATTGAAACTTGAGCAAGAAAATTGATCGATTAAAATATTCTGATTTTCAGACCAAATGCTTTTTTCAATACCATGGTTTTTGCTCATTTCAGTGTTAAGACTCTCGGAATTTTCATCAGAGGAATAATGTCGCTTTGAACAATTGATCATTGAATTGGACATAGCTGAAATTTGGGCATCAATATCCGTAAATTCTTTCCTCAAATCCATAAAACCAGCAAGCTGCTTTTGTGTGTTCAAAATTTTGCCCTCGGTTTCTTCTTTGCTATCATTAGTTTTACAATCTGACGATGCATTGTGATTTGACTTTCTGCACAAATGAACTTCTGGTAAAAATTCTTCAATTTCTTTTGCAGCGTAGTTACACAGTTTAAAACAAATCTTATTTTCATCTGTATTGTTTATCGTCTGCCTGAAGAAAGGGCTTCTTTGTTTAATATACATGGCTTGCGAAATACTAAAGCTTGAATTATTATTTTTCGCATGAATCAAGTTCTTTTCTTTAGAAGATACCTCGCTATTACCACACAAGTCAAAATCCGACACATTAGGTCCTGATGAAATATGACTTTGACCTGAGAGCTGAGCTCCTAGATTTATGATTTCTACGAAGGTATCTGACAACTGAGTTGTATCCTGCGAATTGATAATTGACTCTGACGTTAGATCAGAAACGGTGCGATTTTTATCATCGTTAAAATTCATTCTACCGCTTTCACACAGAACAGATCTCTCATTGTTTATTGAATCTGTCCCATTTTCATTCCCTAAATTATTGTCATCTATTAACCACTGCGCCCTTTCATCCATCATCTCGATCGACCCAAATATGGTGTCTTCTGCATTTGATGAATGGTCAAGATGACATTGTGACAAAGCTATGTCTATTGAATGGGATTGAGTATCATTCCAAAATATATCTCTGGTACATTTTTCCGGATCAATTTTGTTAGAGATCAAATTATTCTCAGTTTTTTTACAAACTATACAAGGCTGTTCATTTTTATCCTCATTTTCGATCCCTTGTTGTTCTAATTCAGTGACTGAATTGTTTTGCAAATAATTTGTTCCAGAATTAATTTTTTCCAACGGCAAAAAGATACTCAAAGACTCTTTCTTCAGTTTTCGAGAACAGCTTTTTTGTTTTTTAGATTCTTTTTTTGCTTCTGATGGATTTTCTAATAATTGGTAATCATTAAGAATTTCTGGGATTGATTTATTTCTATCAAAGTTTACGCAAAGTGAATCAACTGGTTTACGATTTAAAGGCTCGCGGCATATTTCAGGCCTATTGTATTCGACAATTTTTCTACTTCTTTTCTCCCTAATATCACATTCTTTATTCACCTTTAAAATATTTCCGGTTTTTTTCGTACCCAAATTTGAAAGAGAAGGTATTAAATCTGTTTGAGAATCATCTGAGCTAGAAACGTAAGTGAATTCCTGTCCAAAATTTTCTTTGTCGCTGAGATCGTCGGAAAACATTCCTGAAATTGCATAACTAGGATCTTTGTTACGGTTTTTATCCAGGAGTGTAGATCGGCCAATATTAAGAAATTGTTTGTCACTTTTATTTGTAGAATCCTGAATTTTACTAGTGAATATATCCGTGTTATTAGCATATTGTTTAATTTTCGATTTCTCTGGTTTATCAATTGATAAATGATTCAGTAGGGATGGAGTTCCCAGAATGTTATTATTATAGCTTGTTGATAAAACTTCACTTATAGATGGGAGGCTAGATTCTTTTAACTTTTTTTTATGAAATATTTCCAAATTTCCATTCGTGTCTTCATCAGTTGGTGAATTCTCAATTTCGAAAATGCTCAAATTTTTCGCTCTTACGTTCGAGTGATTTTTTTTATTGAAGATTGATTCACCTGTTTTATTGTTATCATTTACTCGTGATTCTATCTTCTTCTTCTTCTGATTGATTTTCAAATTCAGTACATTCGACATTTTTTTAACACTCCCTCTTTCTTTCATTTACGATATCAAATTTCAAATTTTTCCAATTTTTATGCAATCGGTCGATAGAAAAAGCCCTTCCGTTCCGAAGATAACGGATTATGATATCATATTTCTCCGTAACAATAAACGTGAAGGTATATAATAATAAAGTTAAATCTTCTGCTATGTTCAGAGAGTTCGACATTTAATTTCTGCATAAAATGAAAATCGTTGTTTGAAATTCTGTTTATATTTCTCTTTGGAACAAAGATATGAATGATCATAATTCAATTGAACCCTCCATAATAAACGACTTTTTGTTTTTGCTTGAATCTCGAATAGTTGTTTCGGTGCGCAATTGATAGTTATGAAAGTAGGCGCGTGTCGAACTGTCGACTGTTGGCGTAAGTGAATCGATTTTCTTTTCTTTTCTTTCTCTTATTGGGATCGTTCGCGGGAAGAAGAAAAGTTAGTTTCAGGATATAGCGGTGGAAATCATAGAATCGTTATGAAATGAAAGTAATTGCGAACAGTATAGATATGTAGTACCTACTACTGTATCTTTATTGAACTCAAACAGTACGAGTAAAGTTTATTCCCCGTTTATAACATACATGATAGAGAGTTTTAGTCAATGCAGACGAGGACTCAGCGTTCAGAAAGAACTCAGTAGCGGAATGTAACGTCGTCGGGATGTGCGCGATGTAAATCACCAAGTGAAGCTGAATTGCCTTACCGTTTCTCGCGCGTGTCTTATTCCCTTCCCTTCTCATCCGTTCTTTGCCTTACCTTACCCTACCCTACCCATACGAAACCAAGAGACCAGGACAGGACGTCTCGTCTCGTCTCGTTTCTCGTCTCCCTAACCAACCTAACCCTACCTCCATGCCCGGCTACCTATGTATGTACATACCTGTATCTTAAGACTGTATAGATTTAACCTAGCTTAATCTCAACTTAACACAACTAGAGGAAACTCATGCCAAGTAGCAAGGCAGAAGATCAGTGCCTTAAGCCTTGCACTATCGAGGAGTGCAGGACCTCTCGCTTACGATTAGTCCGCTAGCTTTACCGTACAAGTGTACAGTGAATTATCGATAGACGATAGACAACGGCTGCGAATCAGACCAGTTTTCAAATACATACATATTAATTGGTTTATAAAGAATTTGATTTCCGTCTTTTCTTTCTTAAATCCAAGTGTGTCTAAAAGAGGAGTTCGGAACTGATTATAAATATTAAATTTGGCTTGTTGAACGCGTGAGGAAATTGATTGAATTATATGCGAAGAAGAACAGTGTGTTGATTTCAAGGTGGTGATATAATCTGAGATAATGTTTAATTAGGAAGGATTGGCAAAGATCGTTCTACGCTAAATTGTTTTTGCTTTGTTTCGTTATCAATTTTTCATCTTATTATGCCAAAATACGACGCGACGCGATAGTGAACGATGAACAGTGTATATCGTTGTTTGAAACGTGATTCAAGGAACTTTTATTCCTGATGAAAGGTTCGAATCCAGTGTGAAGATAATTCAAACGTGTACGACAAGCTTTATCGGTGTTTTCTTTTTCTTTGACTAACGCGGTTCGACTTTCGGATCCGGCGAAATTTGTTTCCTGTTCGATCAACTCAACATCTGCATACATTGATTCCGTCGATCCGTTCATCGCATTCGTAATCGTTGACTGTTTATAATTCCGCTTTTCGATAATACAAATTGGAACAAAATGCCTAGGACAACTCTCCAGCCCATCGCAGAACTAAACACACCGAAGACGAGTGAGTAAAGTAGTAAGCATTATATACTGGTATATATTATTGTTATTGTTCAGTATTTTCTTGGATTTAATTATTGATTGTAGCGGATATTCATAATATGTAATCAAAAATTATTGTATGGTATTTGTATTCAGTTGAGCGGAATTAATACGGAAAAAAAGTTTCTAATCGTCATAGCCAAGGGTACCCTATTAGGAATCGAGTGAAAACTGTTTTGGCATAAAGAATTGGAATTATTATTGCTGCTCCACGTTCTAGATGATACGGGAGTTGATTCCGCTCTATAAAAGTACTTTTATTTTCATGAAATAAGTTTGCTGGCGAGTATAGATGTATGTTTCTTTTTTTTTCTTGTTATATTTTGTGCTTACAGGCGCACATAATTAATTCGATTCGACGTTCATTCATCGTGAGGGCCGGGTTTTCATTCGACTCCAGCACTTTCCTTACTCTTACCTATGCGGTGTTTTTTCTCCTCGTCATATTTTTCTACTCTTCTTGTTATGGATTCGAATGAAAAAGGATTACCTATTTTTTGTTTCAATTATATCGAGATTATTTTCCCTTTTCTTTCTGAAACACGCGCGGCGTAATTTTCAAATGCGGATAACTCATCTCATGTTTCCTCTCATTAATAAAATGAGCTAACATTATCCGTCTATCGATTTTCTCTTGCGTACACATTCCCCAAGTTTCGAATAAGTATCATCGATCACAAATCTGCTTGACCAACTTCTTTTTGGTCCCTGTTATTTGAGTGCCACGATCTCTCTCTCTCTCTCTCTCTTTCTCTTTCTCTTTCTCTTTCTCTTTCTCTTTCTCTCTACGTATCAAATCGCAAACAAATTATACACGTATTACACGTGTATTATCGCGTATTTCTTCCCACTTTCAAATTTGTCTTTCTTGTGTCTTAATACAAACTTCTATCCGCTATAGAAGCTTCGCTATCAAACATCCGCTGATTAGTTCACATCGAGAGTTTGGATGCGACCTACCATAGATAAGAAAGGTTTAATAATATACTTCGCTTCCAATTTACCGATCCTAGAATCATTTTCGTATACATATAGTATATGGTATATTGGTTTTTTATGATCATGAAAAAATTGTATAAATATTGTAACATATTGCCATCGTGTAAAGTTAGATCGAGTTCCGATGGTATCATAAAACAATTTGAGGCACGATGTACCCCTGTCAGGCACTAATAACATTCACAATATGGTGATTCACGAAAAAGAAATTTTAACACAACTGGCATGGCCTAGTAGTTTTCTTCATTCCAGAATTGCGTTTGTTTTTTCGTTTTGTTTTAGGGTTTAAAACAAAAAAAATTTATTTCGTCGTCGGCTGTAGGCATGTAGTATGTATATATACACACACACACACACAGACACGCATATGTATTCACATTCATTATGTCGATAGGTATATATATATAGGTATATATATATATATACCTATAGACATAACGAATGTAAAAGAGAAAATTTCACGGTTTCAAGCTCGCTCGTAAAATTTGATACAAAAACGAAATAAAATCAATGTTTTTGCGGACTTCGTATAAAATGCCAGTATCAGAACGTCTCAATTAAGAAGATCCGTATAGCCAACTCGTTCTCCTGAAACATACGTGTCAAGCGGACACTTTTCCCTATATCCGTACCAAATACTTATAGATTTTACTTTTTGCTTTCTGATTTATTTATTCATCTATTTATTTGCTGCAAATTCTTTTCAAACCATCCAGATTTCAGGATATTCTACCTATAATTATGTGGTTGGAATGTTTCGAACAATATTCTACCTCTTTCGAACCAGCCCAGCGATTTGATTAGCATTTGTAGTTGTCTCTCTTTTTTCTTCTTTTTTCTTGTTTGTTTTGAATACTTGAAATTCGTCGACATCTTGACAATCATTATTCTAATATAAAGTAACCACAGAGGCAATTATTTTCTACCGAAAATTCAGTGCGCAACTAAATTTACGTTTGTAAGTAGGTATTGAACCTGTATGGAATTCTTGGATCGGTCGAATTTGCGGCAAATATTTTCGTTACGAATTGTTTGATTCGACACTCGATAATAGAATAAAAGTATTCAATTCGCAATGAACTATTTCCATGCACTAAATTAAAATGACATTATTGTCCTTTTAATGAGAAAGTCGGGATCTCGTGGATAGAACGAGAAGGAAAAGTTATATCGAAAAGCTTTCTGAAGCGCCTCGCTCAATATTTGTATATACCTGATTTGTTGATAAATTGTGGGCTAATTATTCACCGAATTATAATACGAATTATAAACTTTCGCAAATGTAAGGTCGGTCAATCGGTCTTTTATTATAACGAAACACACCTGTCCATCTACCTATCACACTAATGGTGAGAATATCGAATATTCATAACAGTTATTCCCAGATATTTTACCAATAGCGCCAATAATTTCATTGATATGCCTACTTTTCTTATTATAATAAATTATTATACCTATCGCTCTGTCCTGGTATCTCTATCTATCTCCTCGCGTTTCGGTAGAAGAATTAGATACCTAAATTTCGAAAATATTTCCGAACAACTACACGCTTCTTCCATTACAAATATAACATAATTCTTCCGGAGTATCGGAATCATCTGCCCGAACAGTTTGATAGAATTCTCATGATGATTAGCTATTGAGAACTGGTTTTGGTGTACTTTCATCTTCGGGTCAGTACGTGAGATCGTCCGAACTTCGACATTCATTCTTTATTTATTTTTTCATCTGTTTTTGTTCACTGTACTTTCCAGAATTTGCAAAGTATAAATTCGAATTTTGTAATTTAACCGCGGTACCCGCAACATGCACGTTTCCATAACGATATAACCCGCATACCATGAATATACACCTATATAATGTAGATTTGAATCGAAGAAATCGGCTCAGAAATTTTGCAAAACAAGTTTAGAAGGAAAGGAATACTTAACAGTATAAATTTGGCATAATTTATTCGAGAATTGTTGAACTATGAATCCCGTTGAAAATATATTTATCTATACAAATATAGTACCGGCATCGGATGAAAGCCACCGATGAATACTACGTATGAAAAGTATAGAATCTTCATTTTTTTCATTATAGCGTAAGTCTATGACATTGATGGAAGTTGATGATCTTTTGTGTGAAGGATTATTAATATAGAGAGAGATATATTGCGGTATAAGTCCGTAATGGTGAAACGAAATCGAGGATATCAAATTTTGTAATCAAAACTATACAAAAACTTGACGGATTATAAATCGAAGTAGTTTCATACTGCTGCAGGTACATATCAATATGTCGAAATCAATAGACATGCTCAAACGTGGTGGTATGCTCGTTAGACATTAATTTATGAAGAGTAACTTAGTAGCTCTCGCTTCTTCATTTGTCTGCAAGTTTTTTTTTCTGTATCTTACAGTTTTTTGTTTTTCCGGACACAATGATCAATAGATATGTCTTCAAATTTTCGGCCCCCTAATAATTATCAGATAACATTGATATTCGCATCGTTGCTTCAAGCAGTGTAAACTTGGACGTATGCCTAGTTGGCCAATCTTTTTCCACAACTCGTTTTGTGTGCAGGAAAGTTGAAACTCGAGATTACATACAACTTATTGTACTATTACTATTCATTCACGATTATCTGTACTCAATTATTTTCTGCCTCATAGCCTTCAACGTTGCATTGTAATAGCTATTCAATCATTAAGTATGATATACATACTTCCCCTTTTTTTCTCTCATTTCCGCATGCATAGTTTTATCATATTTAAATAATCTTTCACGCTTTATTATATTATACTGGTATACCACGATCATACTTCCTGTAGTTGCAGAAAAAACGAAATGGAATGAAAATGGTTGAAAATTTATATTCAAAATACCTATACCTATATCTACGCTGTTCTTGTTATTGGTATATAAGGAAAAGTAATGTATGAATTCGTGTCGTTAGCCACTGCCCATACGTCCGTTATATTCGTACACACATGTACGTACACACGTAGTATATGCGTAAATATTTTCAAATCCAACGGTGTTTTAATCGTTGCAGAATCCTGAAGGGGAATTGGGATAAAAAGGACTCCACTTATATCTGAATCAAGTTCCAAGGATGAGCTATAATTTGCGATATCAACCCGTTACCCTCGTCTCGAGAGTATTCAGTGGTCAGTACATGCTCTAGACTATCTATGTACAGTCACGAAGCAGCAAGTTTTTCTACTAATTTCAATGTATACGACTCCCTATAATTCTACACACGAGTACGTCGCCGTTCATTATACACGGAGCTTGCGATCTGTATCATTTTATTTGCGACAATCAATTTATACAACTTTATCGACAAGCGGCCTCCTCGGTCCGGTATCACTTCCGCTTTGTCGGTTTCTTCTTTTTCTTCTCATTTTTCCCGTGAATATATAATTACGGGGGCATTGAAAATGACAAACAATTACGGTAGCGAAAGGTGTCGCTTAAAAGCTGCGTCGTAATTTGTTATATGGAACGTTCGATAGTTCCGGTCTTGCTCGATGTATGTAGTGAGTAATTCTATACCACATAGGTATGTATATACATTTATTCGCCACGCTTATGTGTACGGTGGATATTAACCTGGATCGCGATGACAGAGAAAACCGAATGACCGTCAAACTGTACATACATATAAAGAAACTTGTGAATTTTGCGAAAAAGACGCGATCGGAAGGAGAAACCAAATTTTCTTTCCCTCTTTATGAACGTGATATTATTAATGACGAAGCATCGCGAAAAATAATATCAGCTGATTCGGTACCTACTCCCGATTATTTTCCGTCATTTTCTTACCATATAACGCTACAAACTTTGAGCCTCGTTATCAGTGACCTCATACATTTATTATAGGGTCAGGGGAGAAGATTTTTAATATGGTTTTGCGAATGAGATTTCCAACGTGCTTCCGTGATACCTATACTTATACTTAGAAGTTAGCAGGACCTGCAGATAGCTTTCTTTGCTTTCTCGTTGAATCGTTCGATATTATATACTTTGGTGTGAAATTCCACTTTACACAGATCATATAGTATAGCGTAGGTACTAATTACAACCTGAACATATTTACGTGTAACGTATGTATACGCATGCATGTACCCGGAGGTATAAAGTGCAGAGTAATATCACTTCGCCGATATTCTTTCCTTCCAAGTATATCTACTATACTAAGTTTCTATGTTACCTACATGCACGTCTTTCTGCCTATGTTATACCTATCTATGAGCTATAGTATAACTCAAGGCGCCAAAACCCCCGTGCGGTGAAGAGCTGAAGAGCTTTCTATAACTTTCGAAGAAGTATAAAAAGAATGAGAAACGTTTTTACTCGCATCATAATTTTGACCATCTTTCAAATAAATGGCTTTTATGTCCAGCGGTTGTCGTTACCTTATTATATTGTATATTTATCGCGGCGCGTGCAGTATAGTACACACATCCCTGTAGTACAGCTTAGCAGATACAGCAATTATTGGATTCGGATATGAAAAACTTGTTCTACATAATTTCCAAAAATATCATACAAAGGTATTGTATTTTTTATGGGTAATGCATCACGAACAACGTGCCGATAGTGGCTGCAGGTAGCACAGTATTACATTTTGCTATGAATAAATTACTATATCATTCTCTCTTTCGCATTTCTTCTCCAGGTAGACCGGTAGAAATAAATCTGAATAACCGATCCGTCTTTGCGTCTGCAGCGGTTGGGCGGCGCGGCAGCGACAGCTCTCAACAGCAGCAGCAGACGCGAAACGAATTCTTAACGCGATGAGCTACACGGTTTAATGCCGTGAAATTGACAGACGAGCACACACTGCAATAATTAAACAGTAGATTCCGTTTAAGATATACTTTAACGTACCCATTTTCAAGCTGCAATAAATATAATCTCTTATCCGAATATCATGCATCTCAGGTTTTGTATACACGTGTACTTGTGATATATCGATGAATATATTATACAAATATGATATAAATTTGGCTCGTGAAATTTGTTCATTGCTGTAGTAATAAGACGTTTGCGTTAATAGTATAGAAAGATACTCGCATCTATCGCTATACGTGTCATCCTCTGTGTATAAAATATTCGAATTTTGGCCACTTATTGCTAGTGAACGAAATGCTCTATATGTGGTATACTTATATCTTATTTCGTGAGAAACGCTGTAATATACTTGAACGTATATGTGCAGATACCTACTTATAAACACTCTAACATGTTTTTGACGTCTTTATTGTCACGTCGTGTATATAATGGTATAATAGTCCGCTCCTGCCAGCATCGCTATTCCTGCAATGTAATTATCTATGATACTAATCATACTCGCGTCAGGTATAACTAGTATGTATATATATATATATATATATACTATTGGTATTGGACATGTATGTACCAGGTAGTACGATATAGGATAATATATATTTTCTCTCATGCAGCGGATAAGAAAGCTGATGCTGCGGCGGCAAAACGATGTCAATTGCACCCATTCACCTAATTATTCCCGAATAATAATTGGTCTTAGTGGTATACGTGGTCTTTGTACCTAATTGGAATTAATGATTGTTGGTGAAAAATATGTGCAGATCGAGGAAATCGGTGATGTAGCCCAGGTATAAGAAATTCGTCATTCGCTTTACCTCGCGTAATTCAGCATTGTGATAGTTCTCTGTAATCTTATTGGTATATTTATGAGGAAGATATTGGTGTAATTGTTTCGTAGATCTTCGTTCGCTTCTGTGATTCAGATAATCGATAGGTTATTTCTTGGAATATGAATATATGGAGAAGCCTAGCGTGTTGGAGGTAATTGTTCGTTATATTGTTACTACCTCGGTCAGTGCTGTATAGGTATGTATGTATGTACGTACACACAACCCGCCCGTTCCTATTGTGAATATAGTAACTGTGGACTTTTTACCAAGTAGATACATACATACATACTTGTACTACATACGTACTGTGTACCTACGCATCGCAGAGATAGTATAAACGCAGGTACGTGATACTGTAATTGCAGTCTAACAACGTGAATTTGTTGGCAGAAATAGTTCAATTACCGCAGATTATCTCATGTATAATATAACGCATGTACATACGTATGCGTTATACATATAAACAAACTTAGGCGATTACTTAAAGACCATGAGAATGTGAATAATTAACTACGTTATACTCTAGCTCTTACTCAGGGAAGACGTTGCGAAATTGGAATATTTTATGAACGTGTGAAGTTCAGAACGTTGGGACAAACAAAATGACGAGAAATAATATCAGCCGTTTGTAGAAAATCATTAATCAACGTTGTAAGCTTCAGCCTCATAATATTTCCCCGAGTATAATCATTCCGCTTCATTTCAATATATGTATACATACGTATTGGCAAGCTGTTCTCGCAGATGTGATAACAGTCTTTTAATCATCTACCTATAAGTACAATAATTTAACGACCTATTTGAAAATAAACTGTAACATTGATCTAGCTAGCTGCAAAAAAATTATTCATTGTAGATGAATGATTTAGAAGGGAAATCTACTGTCATCCTGATTCCTCCTGGAGAATATACCTCCAGCTCAGCTCGCAAAATTTCTTCCGTACAATTTCTCATATCGTTGATAAATACAGATAAGTTTATCGTTTCGGCCAAATTAGCCGTCTAGATGGAAAGGTGGCTCGATTTTATACGACTCGATAAATTCATCTTGGGAATTTGATCTTCGTAATGTATCTCATCTCCGCGTACATGCGGTCTTCCTACCAATCCTCTGTTTTCCAAACCAATAACAAATCCGTTCATCTTTGACGCGGTTGCTATAATACAGAGTTTATTCGATTCATTTTTTTTTTTAATTCGTTTCAAACGATCGACGAAACATACGTATTTTTTGTTCTATCATCTCGTTCAAGCAGTTAGAGACGTGGACATAATAGCGAACGGGAGATCTACAGTGAGATGTTATATTAGTGATTTTATAGGTACACCCGGGGTTTCCTCACTCGCTGTTCAGTAAGTTCAGTTACCTTTGATCAGTCTGCACGCGGCTCCTAGCTCTCGATCGGTCAAGAGACAGCGGAAGAAAAGACCCGTTTGTATCACGAACCGTGAACAAAAAATCTACTCGACGCAACTCACAGCTAATTCAATAAGTATTCGGGGTCCAGGCTGGCAGCTTTGTCATTCTCGTTGTCCAGACTAACCCCCTCATAGTTCCCAGGTCGTCCAGGTCGATCGTTTCATAGTCTTCGTTGTCCAGGTCCGCCGCTTCGTAGCATGACACCTTATTGAGTAGCTCTGATTATGAGTTGCTTCGAGTCGATTTTTTTCACCACGGTTCACGATACAGACAAATCTCTCGTTTCGCTGTTTCTTGACCGATCAAGGACAAGGATTAGTGACAGCGTACAAACTGGTTGCAGGCGACTGAACTTACTGGAAAGCGAGCGAGAAAACACCCGGTATATTATTTGTGCATACAATATAGCCAGTAGTCACGCATGCGAGGATGTATAATGAAATTGTAAAATCTCCAAACGCCATATTGATCACTGTTCAATTAACTTTAATAATAGAAACTAATAGAATAGCTCGTCGGTCGTTGCGTCGGCGATCATCGCTTATTATTATACAGACAACTTGTACCTATCATTCATTCATTTGGTTGTCCTTTAATTTTTTGCAATTTCCTATTCTTCTTACACATACTGACCCATATAGTTTATTCTTCTGACCATTGTAATCATGTCAAATTCTTATAATTAGTTGTGGGATATTTATATATATAAATGTATATAAGGTTCGGTTTTGAACGACATAGATAATTTTCATATTTTTTTCTGCACTAGTTAAAACCAGTTGCAGTTTTTACATAGAAAATTTACGGAGTACATGACCTTTTTCTCTCGCAGAGCTTATGAGACAGGTATTATCAGAGTATGAGAACTATGTGATATAATATCAAATATATGTGTAACATTCATGCATCGTACGCGCAGATGCATATGTATTGTATATATGTACTACGTAACGCGGTCTGAAGTTAAAATTGTGAAATTTAGCCACATACCTATATTATTTAAACCGTGTCATCGAGTCTCGTTGAACTTATATATCTTTCGAAGAAATCATCGTACAATTTCATTGTTCTGCAAAGTATGTAATATGAACGGTTATATAGGTATACAAGGTATGTAAGCATAATATTCGAGTACCGGTGTAAGTGCAGAAATATGGTAATACAATACAATATGTATAGTTGGTTGTACTTTGTTCGGCCAGGTAGGTAATATATATATTATTTAAAGCCCTGAAGTTATATTTTCTTCCCGGAAGTAATTTCTTCAAATGTGTGGTCGTAAAGATATTTACGCGTAACGTAGGTATTTCACCGCAAAACGAATGCGAACAACAACCCATGCAAGTGTATAGAGCAATAGCATTTTCGACTGGGGCTACACACGGCTGCACTGCCGTAGTTTAGATCGTTCCATCTCTCTCCTTCATCTACGGGAGAAAGAGACGGCTACAGAGAGCTACGCGAAGCGAAGTGTGCGGCCCTACGCAGACCCAGTCGAAAACGCTATGAGCGAGTACTGCAAAGAGAAAGAGAGATAGCGATAGAGAACGAGCGCGGCGAAGGGGGCTGGGAGAGGATGAAAACAAAAATAAATATAAAGTGTTGCCGCTGAAAGAGGATTGTGCCAAAAGTTGAAACCGCATGTAAATCTCATATTTTTTGTTCCTTCTTTTTTCTTTGTTTTTATCTGCACATGCGATCTCTATGCGGTTCAGAGCGCGAATGGCTAGAGCAAAAATTCAATGAAATGTGAGCAATTCCAGGGTTACTTTTGAGAAAGAAGAAAATAATACCGTAACGGGGACACAAGAGTGAATACAATTTTTGTGTTGCCACTATTTTTGGTTTCGCCATAGCAAATATGTGAATAATATGTAGAATATTAGGAACGAGTTATTCGACCCGTTATAATCGACAAATAAATTCAAAATTGGTTAGAAATATTATGTAGGCTAATGATCGGGGTTATATTGAAGAGAATGAAATTTCATATAATTTATATTTGATTTTTATAATCATGAATATTTCATTGATTAATATATTCGCGGTAACGCGGACAGATCGATGAAATTTTCGAATTCTACATGATATCGAATTAAAATCGTGAAACGACGTCGAAAGCAGAAGAAGAAGTAGAAAGAAACGTAGAAACTCGTTAAATTTCATCTCTGCGGATAAATTATCGCAATTATAGTAGTATATTGCGAATATGCAGTAGAGTTTCGAACCTGCAATTCACATTTTGAGAATTTCGCATATAAGTGGTCACGCTACAGCCATAAGAGTTTGAAGTAATCCGCCGTTGACCTGACATCATGGCTAATTAACTTCCTCATTAAGAAAACAACATCGAGAACTGGACCTATCTCTGATCGTGAATAAATCCGGTTTTTACTGAACAGTTTGTCGCATCCATATTTCGCATACCTCTTCTATTCTGCAAGCTTCTCTTTTGCCTCGTGACTTTGGTGTGTCAGACAAAGTCGCATGGAATGTTAACTGCATGCGGCAGTTATTTTTCATCATTGCTAATCGCGACTCAATATAGTCTATATAACCAATGCCGGAAGGTCAACAATATCTGTAGTTGAGTTGTAGTTGAATTATTGCTTTTCAATGATGGAATTGTATGGGTTATACGCTGATTTAGAGAAACGTTAATCGTTTGTATCCCGGATATTTATGTGCAAATATTATTGGTTCATAATGAATACGTGGCAATCGCCGTTTATGATTGTCATTAGTGAATAATTTATCTATTTTCTATTAAACCTGTAGTACCTCGTTTCACTTTTTACAGTCTCTTCTTTTCATTTCATATGTTGGAGGATTATATTGGGAATATATGAGAAACTCGCATGGAAGAAATTGTTGCGTGTTCGCGAAGTACGAGTCGTCTTCTAATTTTTATTCAAACAACATTTTAGAGTTTCATTTCGCTTTTTTTTGCGTCCGAGGAAACTGAGTGAAGACGAAGGAGAAGACAAAAATGAATGAAACAAAAGTACACGACAATTATTGGCAATTAGGAATAAACTGCTGTCGAGTGAAACTCATATATATATATATTGTACTATAATATAATCGAATAGAAATCTCTGCTTTATTATAGTACATATGTGATAATTTTATGTACACGTTGGCATACGAAGCAAGTGACTGAACACGATTGAACAAAAATCTGCACATTTGTATACATACACGGCTGATTCACGTTTCATTTCCCCCGCCTGCACGCTTACAATTAGCGAAAGACTTTCTATATCATCGCCATGACATTCGAGAACAGGCTTGACTCAATGAATGTGCGACCATCTAAATCCCCGATTACGAAAATGTTCTAACACTTGATCATATGGTATTTTACACAGGTGGACGTAGGTGGTGAAAATATGTGTCCGTATGTGGCGTAAACTGAAGTGATTATTGACACATTGACCTCGATGCCTAGATTTGTATTAAATGAAGAAAACGCCGATGTGACATGGGACATGCGATAATTCTTCATTCACGAGGTTGACGAAGTTTATAACGTATATATATATACGTGTACGGTATCGCAACAATGTCACGAGAAATATCAGTTTTTCGACGATTTTCGGCTGAAATTATCCCGCATGTGTATAGGAATCATCGAAAAATCAAGACTTTCTATTTATTTTTGATGAAAATCTCTGCGAAAAATACACAAAGAAAAAAATTTCTCGTGAAAACTCTGCGGCCTCGTGATGTAATTATTTATTGCTACCAACGCGCCAATGTACAGTTATAGTATGTATATACATACGTCCGTGACAAAAGCTTTATGGAGATCTTGCATACGTATCAGTACCGCAGGTTATTGTAGTAGATTATATGTGCAGTACGGTTTATCCATATACCACTATAGGTATATATACTCGTAGGTAGAACAAGCGTTTGAAAATGTTACGATATTCACATGCGGAACATATCACCGCGCATACGCCGAGTCATGCACCGCTATTCTTTTTTCTTTTTTTTTTTTACATACATATGGGCGCATGTAGGTAACGACGAAATCTTAACCCCACATGTTCTTCAATATTCAGGGACTATATGCCCATGTGTATAATCATGCAAGTCGATCGAAAAATTTAGTAAAATTTCTCGCATTACATGGAGTCCAAGTACCTGCCGGAATACACTGTCGTATATTTTTCTCGTTGCTTCTAGACGTTGAGGTATAATACCACGGATTCATGGTAAACGTCGCATAAATAAGCGTCCGTTCGATGTCTTGCTATAGTAGGATATAGGTATAGATATATCCTTTGATGGCGAAAATTCTTTGGAACATTTCTGCAGTTATAAGAATGATGAAATACTTGAAACATCGTAAAGGTTTGCACTTGCGTTCGCGCGATACCACTATACCTATACCGCTGTATGAGTATGCGAAGATCAACAGCGTGTGGAATTCAAACTATAATTGCAAATCACGTTTTCAACGTTTCGACGATTCAACGTTTCTGCTCGCTTGATGCTTTACGCTGTGCATGCAGTTCCGGTTGAACTCACGATCAGTTGGACTCGGATGAAATTGGTCTACCTATGCTTATGTATATCCTACGAGAATTTCTCTCATCGGTTACGGATGAAACCAATCTTATCTTATCTTACCTTACCTTACCTACAACCACAGTCCCCCTCCCTCTATCATGCAAATCAATTTCTCAAAATTGTATATACCTCTGTATGTATATATGGATATACATATTACATATATAATATATGTATGTAATATATAGAATATGAATTCGAATTTATTGATTCGTTTATTTGTAGGACTAATTTTTCTTTTCACTATTTTTTTTTTGCTACTCGCGATCAGTCAGCTAGAAGTCAAATTGAGGAAATCTCCAATCAGTTGAGCTATTTTGCTTTCACGATTGTACATAGTGGTTTGTTCGATTCCATAGAGTTATATCTATATGGATACTATATCTATATGACTTAAATTTCTAGTTTCTTTACTACTGATTCGCGGATGAGTTGATAAACAGTATGCCCGTACATATGTAATGTATGTGATCACGAGTGATTATTGGCTAACGGTGGTACAGTATATACCTATGTATGCCTACATAAATTATTATACGGACAGTAGCTCGAAGATCGTTTGAGGTTGATTAATAAGTAATTTATGGGAATAAATGAATAAATCGGTAAAAAAACCGGCCTCATTCAGTGGCCGTATACGTGTATGTATGTAATATACATACATAAGCAGTCATGAATTTCATGTACTAATTGTATATTTTGCAGCTGTCGAGGATATAAATAGTATAATGAGGAAAACAAAAATTAGAATTCCAATCAAACGCGTTAGAAATCATACGTCCGACGATTTACACGGTAAATACTGCAGCATAAGTGGATCTGTGAACGCCATTTGCTATGTAATATCGTAATTCATTCTCCACGACCGTGAAACAATGGCCATTTTATAGTATTTTATACATATCCATAATGTAATGCAATGTAATGATTATATTAGCTGTATGTACATACATATAATGCTGTCAATTCTGTGCGATTTATATTGCTTGTAATTCATAAATGGTATTATATTTACACAATTATAATTTATCTAGGGGCTACACTATACAGATATACGAATACCAATCGTTAGATTTTTCCTGTACTCACGTTATGTTTCCATCTACGAACATACTCGTTCAGTCTTCAGTACAAAATTTTTCGTTTATGTTTATAACTTTTTGAGTAATATTTCGTTAAAATCATGCTCCTGCGAATGGTGCTTCGGAGGAGGATTACTGTACAGTACCTATGTCCATATCCGATGTATGAATAATCCTATAATATACATATGTATAATATTTGTAACATGGAGCAGAAACTATGAGCGCCGTTATACTATGCAATCGAAGAATTTTTTACAGACGAATCCGAACGACAACTCTTCTCCACATAGTAGGTAGTTTGTTTTCCACGTGAGCTACATGCCGCGACGTTTTGTTGGCAATTAGTAACTTTTATCGTTCAGCGACATCTCTCACTTACTCTCTGCGTACTTTTCTCTCTCTCTCTCTCGTCCTCAGTCACGTAACTTTGCTAATTGCGAAACCAACTCCCGTGACATTTCTCCCTTGAGGATCATCTTCGTGAATCCGATCATGCTTGCGCGCTGCACGCACGCATGCATCCTATACAAGCAAAAATATTCCGAAGGAAACATCTGCCGAACGTCGTATAATAATTTTACCCTTTCTCTTCGACATTTTTTTCCCCTTTTTGATGTGCCTCTTTGTAGTACACGTACTCAGACGTTTAACAACATCAAACGTCGCGGTTGGTTATTTCTTGTTTTCTCTCCGCGATCAGAACTACCTGCGGTCGATAGTTATTGATTGCCTATACTTTGGTCAAATGATAGATATTATTGATTGTCTGGAGAAATTAACCTACGGGACCCCATCACGTGTGAAATTGCTTGTTACCTATTACCTACATATTGAACACAAGCATATGCGTATGATTACGTATGAGTGCGTTCGTCAGAAAATTATACAGTACATGCTACTTCATTTCTTTGCATAAACGTAAACGTGCTTAATGAACGTATCTGTTATAAATGCGTATTGTAGTATATGTATGTTACATCGTTAATGTATCGACGGTTAAATTGCTGTGTATCGACACGTTTTACAGATAAACTGTAATTCGCTTGTTAAAGTCATTTAGACCTTCGTTGACCCTCGTTTGTACACCTACGTACCAACTACAAATTTTCACAATTACCTCGGCTACTAAAGTCTAGAAATTGAGATATAAGTATAGGTAGTAGTACATCGTCGTATACACAAGTTTCTACCGTGTACGAGAAATAAAATAGGTATTGAGGGGCTATTGACTCGAAAAGTCGCATGTGCGCTGATCTCGGAAGATTTTCGAAATTTTCTGGAATTCGTTGGAAGTCTTGGTAGTCTTGGAAATCACTGGATATCTGGGGAAGTGAGTTGGGAGTCTTTGGAATTCTCTGAATTTCTTTGGTAGTCTTTGGAGTCTTGGAAGTCCTGGGAGTCACTAAAGATATCTGGAAGTCAGTTGGAAGTGAGAGAATATCTCATGAAAGTCTTCGGAGGTCTCTGGAATTCTTGGAAGTCACTAGAAATCTCTGGAAGTCAGTTTGAAGTCAGATAATGTTGCATGAAAGTCTTCGGAATTCTCTGTAATTCTTCAAGAGTCTTTGGAATTCTCTAGAATTCGAAGGAAGTCTTTGGAGGTCCTTACAAGTTTTTGGAATTCAGAAGTCACTCGTACACCTAAAATTGAAGTATACAGCCTCTCGGTATGTATCGTAAAAATTGTGCATCCAGACATAAGTATATAATGGGAAATAATTGGAAAGAACAGTAGAGAAAATGATATATATAAATAACGTTTCTAAAAATGGTTATGCAGATTATCGAGAATACTATCTTTCTCTTGTACGGTATTTTTTTTTTTTTTTGCTTGTTTCTGTTTTTGACGCGTCAAACTTATATACATATCTATACATAATCCAATCGCATTCTCACGATAAGATAACTCTCCGCGTGAACACTTGTTTTTCAGACCTTCGGTGTGAACACTGGAGCTCTAATGGGACATTCCAATTTCTCAAATAGTTTCGGGCTTCAAATAAGTCGGAAAAAAATCGTGGTCACCTCTTAGAGTGTCTAGAACATTATCCAGAAGTCAGTCAAGTAAAATGCCAAACAGATGTTTCAATAAAAATTAAAACCCGTATAAAAATGTGGAAAAAAATGAGGAGTTTGGTCATTTCAACTGTTCCCTCAAAGGCACAGTGTTCACACGGAGGGATAATAACAAGAAAAGTAATAGGTTGTAGGTAACTATCGTCGTAACTACGATATAAATATAACGATACCTGCACATTACATCTTTACTACTGTACTACCTAGATAACTGGAATCGTTAATTGACTACATAGAATCCATGGCATTTGAACGGAGCCGAAAGCGTCATTGGCCTGACTCTGGCTCAACTACGGATCTGAAGGAAGGCTGGAAGTTTTCTTTAGTCGGCAGCTTACTGTTTTTCATTTTTCCGCTATAAATATGTTCGATGATGCGTACAGTCGTATACACCAAATTTACGTTCATGGAATGAGAGAGTAGCTATAGAAATATTGATCGCTGTAGTTTTAATTTTTGAAAATACTAAACGTGATTCGTCATGATTGGGCAAGGTATAAAACACAATTTTCGATGATTAGCTTCGCGTACATGAGCACAGTATAAATAGCAGGAATTATAATTAAGCGTGTCTCAAGTTCTTCTGCAAGAGTTATAAATCTTCGAAGTCTCGGCGCTCGTCTAGGATAGTTGTTGGTATACCTATAAAGGAACCCCTGTGCATAAGGGGGTCAAGAGATATATCGCGAGGATTCTAACGGATAGTTTTCTCCGTGTATTAATATTTTTTCTCTCTCTTATTTTCTTTTCATCTTCTTCCACATTCCTTATCCACCCCTTAAGGTCGATGTCGTACAACTGTCGTGGCTCCTCTTCATCCATATGGCGCCGTCGTTCGAGCTTGATTTTTTTCCTCCGATGTATGATGATACTGCACGAATACGTTATCGGTATATCTACCTAACTAACCTTGACCTACAATTATATAAGTACTTCTCTGCATATGCCCAGTTCAAAGAAACATCGCAGATGCATCATTAATCTATGAACAATTGAAGGAAAAAAAAGAGAAACACAGGGAATAGTATAGTTAGATATAATTCGATGAAGTAGATTCGTGGTTGCTCATGCCGCAGACCTCTATCCGGAAGCCGTTTGCGTTTATACTATAGTAATGTACACGTGGAAGATAGCTATCTAGATCGATTCACGAGGGAGTAAGCTAACGTGGAATATACCTATCACTATACCTCTGATATAATTTAAGATTCACCGTGACCGTAACCCCGCACAATTGCAGGTATTGCAGCCTAGGAGAAAGAACAAAATTGTTCTTGTGCGTACTCCATGATAGGAGTGTTTGTCACGTAGCGACTTCCATTTCTCAAATAACAGAGTGCGCATTGTACACACATACATCCATCCGCTATGAACTGCGCCGGACATCAGTCACGTCGTGTTAGCAAAGATTGCGCGTTTTGTTATACAGAATGTAAAATTTATCCGTACATTCATATACCGATTTGTATAACCCGCAAGTTCCCAGAGAAATCTTTGTACATTCCTATCCACCGTGTCAATGCAAGAACGACGAGCCTGTACCGTATCGCACACAACAGCGATTATAGGGACGCTAAAGTTGTAAATATGAAGTGAATTCCGTTGGAAACGGAAAAGTACTTCGAAAAAAAACCTTTGATATCTCTCTAAGCAGTGAATAATAATTTATAAGGAACGCGCGAGGCTTGGCTGTGCAAGAATGTGAAACGCATTTATTTGTCACCCTAGTCACGGGTGAGCTAGATCCATCCCATCGACCTGTACCCACCTCCAACAGCTCAATATACCGGAGAAACATCCTTTACGCAAAAGGTTTTCAACGTCATTTACCATTTGTGGATCATCGAGTCTGGTTCAAAAAGTAGTGTACATTGTCACGTGCTTCTTTCTTTCCTTCCTTCCTTGTGGTAAAATCACGCGAACAACAGAGTCAGCAGGCAAATTTTTTCGATAAAAAACCGGAATTCAAAACAGTTGAAAAATACCCTGGACCCAAATTACGTTCCTGTTATAAGACCGGAAATCCTTCACTTCATAACCGGTGTACCGTTTCTCACTATCTTGACTTACGACCTGCTACTGACGTCGTCGGCGTTATTCACCGGTTTTTTTTGTTCGAATCGTGATACCAAATTTTATTCACGTAGGTACTTACCCAATTTTATTTACGAATCAAGAAGACGCAGAAGAAGAAGAAGAAGAAGAAGAAGAAGAAGAAGTAGAAGTAGAAGAAGAAGCGTTATTGCACTGCGAAGAATTTGACCGACTTGACACCAATACGTGAAAAAATCTGGTGCGTCAAGTTCGACATGTTTGGATCGTTCGGAGCGTGACTTCCGGGGACCCGCTATTGTCGCAGTAAATTCGTTACCTGACCAAAAAAGATGGTTGCTGAACTAGCCGGCATTTCTACCTCAGTCATAGAGCAGAAGAGTCCTGGAATAAGCAGCAGCAGTAACACCAGGAAACCAAGACCCAGGTGGATTCAAACAGCGACTCGCGAACCCATCTACAGTGTTTTGGACAGTAATACAGATTCGGTAGGAGCAGCCACACCTCCAACATCTATTTTGAATTCTGAAAATGTGGTGGTTATTAGTGCGGTAAATAGTGAAAAGCCAAGAAAGTACTCCGAAATTACAATAAACGTTCAGCAAAGGGAGTTACCATACGTTTGGCCATCGACAGAAACCACGGAAGTTCGAACGAACTCATCGAAGAGTCAGGAAATCGAAGAAGAAGCAATTTATAGTGTGGTCAAAAAACCCCCCAAAATAAGGCAGCGGGAATCGGATAATTCTGAAGTCTTGAATCGGCAACAGGAACTTAACAGGTGGCTCAAAACCGCGTCTCAACAAACTGGGAAGAAATCTTACGCCAAAATTGCAGAGGACAATTTCAATTTCACAGAAATGTATTCCGCTCCTCCGGATGGGGAGTCGAAGTTTGAATACGACTGGCAAAGGGATGGGAATCGTGGACCAACTCCGTTTGGACTTCCTAGAGGTGTTGTCGGCCTCGTTGGGCCTTATAGAGTTTATCCAGATCCGAATGAACGGAGAGAATATATTCTTCGAGAGGAGGAACTCATCGAAGACATTGTCGACTCTGTGAGCGAAGTGGCCGCCAGAGAAAAAGAACATGAAGAAGACGAAGAAGAAGAAGAGGTACGGGTACAAGAAAGATGCGTTAAGACCAAAGAGCCGCCTCATCATCAAAGAGCAAAATGGAGGATCAGAGACGACGATGAAGAAACGCTTGTTCCTGATCTCCCTGACCCGAATCGCTGGAAGGATTCTGAAGATATTCTTGCGGCAAAGATTCCGGACGGGCAGTCTGATAAACCCGAATGGAAAGAGAGGAATTATACTTCGGGACCAATTCTTTCAATAGGAAGAGAAAACTGGAAGCTGAGAGAAAGTGATCCTGCAAACAGTGTTAAAAACTCAATCATTCTTCCGGGGAAACAAGAAAGAGCTGTTGACGTTCCCGATGGTGCATCAACTGTTTCTGCACCTGTCAAAAGTCAACCCGGTGAGAATATTGAATTCTTTTATATTTGTTGTGAATATGAATCAGACATTCGATGAACATATACTATATATAATTCTATCGAACTTGAACCATCAACGGCAAACTTTTCTCTGCAGAAGGCGTATTAGAATTAGGTGTAAACAATTATGCCGATTTAGTGTCCGCGCTTTCCTTCTTTCTTTCTCAACGCCTAATTCTTTCTCAATACTAATGCGCTCACGTGGCGCAAAGTTAGTCGACAAACGGTACTACATCGGACGCGACAAGCCTGCGAAACCTCATATCGACGACCGTTAATTAGATGGATCTAGTCCCGGCACGCGTATAATAATTACAACTATTGTTAAGGTGTGCTGATTAGAAGAGCCGATTCCCCCGACACGGTCCAAAACCTAATCCTGATTTAGTTTAGAGTTAACAAATTACGAGCGACTTTCAGCAAACTGAGATCCAAAGTTGAAAGGCGACGGAGGAGTCAGCGCTTAAATGACTATCGATTGCCCAGCAAGCTCACACGTCGTATACTTGAGAGGATAATTGCTTGATCATGTCCCCGGTGCATGTATGTATATTACATACATCACGGTGTGTGAAATCACACAATCTATCAAATCTTTCGAAAGCTGAAGAAGTCTTACGAAATCGAATAACTATCATGAAGTCTGTCAATCCCGTATGGAGTCCCATAAACTCTTCGAAGTTTTTCAATGACCGATTCTTCCGACGAGATCCGAAAGTTAATCTTGGTTTGAGCTGAGGGTTAACTAGCCACCAGCAGCTTGCAATTTCCTGAATCGAGATCGAATCTTAAAACGCGTTGGAGGAATCGGACAGGCACGCTAAGTCGTTTTCAATTTCGATATTGGAAAAGAAGATAGAGTCCGGATAGAAACTGTGGAATTCTGTAAAATCCTGTAAAATCGTCGAAGTTACATAAAGTCCGGTACATACGCGATTGTTTGCAGTGAATAATCCCTCGCATTATTTGCATTCTTCAATGCAGTCATGTCGTCTGTTCTAATGATGAATGTAATTGTCAACGGTTTGGTTTTGAGAATGTGCAGAAGAAACAAACTGGTATTAATTACACCGTTTTTTGGTCGAGCGAGTGCTGGAAAACCTGTTTTGATTCTTAGCTTTTTTACATAAGAATTAAATTCAATTAACAAACAGTAGCCCAAAGAAGAGAAAAGAAAGAAAAAACCACAAAAAATTCTCTCCGCAAGAGCCAAAACCGTTAAACAGAAGAAAGTATTTTGGCAATGGTCAGCGGGCATTTAGGTTATGATCAAACGTGGATAGCTAGCTAGCTAACTTAAACTCCACGCGATGCGATCTCCGTGAAATATAATCTACGGTTCATACGAACAATGAATCCGATATACTGAGCTGCTCTCCCTTTTCGCTTCACAGAAAACTGCATTCAGTGGTATCGTGGGTATCGTGAGCAAATTCTATCGGTTCAGTGGACAAAGAAACCGACCGAGAATTTCCATCTCCTTTCAGAATCGTTTCAATTGCAATTTTTCATTTTATTCGGCGAAAGAAAAAAAAATATCAGAAGATCGTTTCTTCTTCCTTTTCATACTCTTTTCATGTTCACAATGTTACGTGCGTGCATACCCGATGTTCGTGGCTTAGATAGGTACATGATTATATACATAATTGTTCACTTCTCAGCTGAGAGGATCATGAACGTGGGCAATATGAATAAACATAAATTGAAAATTCCTACGTGCAGACACGAGATAAACAGATAGCGAGGAGGATTTTTACTCCAATCCAAGACGAAATCGTAGGTAGTAAAGGAAAAGTTATTAGCTGTGCGACTTCAAGGATCCGTAAAATGTTAGCGGTATATTTGTGCGACTGCTCACTGGCGACTGCCGCTGCTGGCTGCTGCTGATGCACCGAGCTATTTCATCGCGTTATGTTGCCTTGTGCAGCATTCAAAGTAGTTTTCCTCGTACGTTGGCATTAACCAACCTGAAATCCAACTCGGCTCTTGAAATTCTTATACGGTATGGTTATAAGTATTCGAGTTTAATACCAAGTGCGAATGCAAACTATCATCTCGGAGTATATGGACTGATTTCTATGCTATGGTATGTACATACCGAGCGGTTCTCTTGACTTTTATGTCCACACGTTTTACTTCTTCTTACTCCTTCATATTCATTTCTTACTCCTCAACTCAACGGCGAATATATTCCCATAGATAGCTATAGCTGCCTCGTATTATAGCTGCATCCGACACATGCTGTCACCGTTACAACAACGCGTTCCCACGTGTATCGGATGAAACTGTTTTTTTTTCATTCGATTTTTGTTTCTATTTCCCCTTGCTTTTCTTTGACTCTCTACTTTTGTATGTATATGTATGAATATCTTCTAAATTCTTCCATTACGGGTAGAACCTATAACCGCGATAAGCCGACAATTTGCATAGATCGCGTAGGCAGCAAGTATACATTATTGCCGATGAAGGATGCAATCGAGAGTGAACGCCTATTCGATTCTTGTATGGAAATCCATGTTTGACCAGCTCCGCTGCTGTGGACATCACATGATTATGGCATTATTTATCGTTTTTAGTTACCGAAGAGCTAGCTTTTGATTATTCGGTTGGTAGTAGGTACTGCGTGTCAATTTATGAATACTGATCGATATACTGACGTTAGTCACGATCAATTTCATTCCTTATGCAAATGTCTAATTAGAATGTAGAAATGTTCGTTACATCATCAATTTCTCTCAACTCCAAGGCTCATTGAATAAGGCGATTATTCTATACCTAATCCACTACTCTGACACCTTATGTGTGCCTATGATATGGAGAAGAATAAATGGATATATTGGCCATGTTTTTATTCATTCATTCACAAATTTCTTTCTCTTGCTACTTGATTGATGATGAAATTTGTGTACTTTGTGTACAAGGTAAAGGCTCCAGTTCCCGACCACTTATTTGTTTTCACATATTATATAATATAATCAACCACGTGTTGTCGATTACCAGCCTCGGCTTCCTTCCTTCTTTGCGATAGTCAACAGCTACTGTACCTTCGCCTTTTGTATAAGAATTGATTGATCCTGATCTTGACCTGCCTTCGGGAGAGTAGATGCCGGATTGGTCAAGATTGAAATTGCTGCGTGAGTTAAACCGAGCTGAGTTAAATTCTGGGCCACCGAAGAAGTGAGTTGAAAAAATGGAAATGAGGCTAAGCGGTGATCCACCACTACGCCACGTACTCTGCCGTCCTCGGTTCTTTCGGCAGGTTCACTTGCCAGTGAGTCTGGATCGTCTCACCGGTTGGCATTGAGTTCCGTATCGTCCTTAAACGCGGATCTTTATATGAATTGAACATCGCGAGTGTGGATTACAAAGCAAAACAGAGATATATAAGGAATAATTATAATGACGAATAATTACAACTTTCCACATGCATGCGCAGTAGTAGCTTCGCCCAAAGGATTATTCCGTCACGACGCATAGGTATAGGTATATAAGTACACGAATGAAAACGGTAACGCAGTTTTTTGTGTATACTCATCCTAATTCCCGTACAACCGTTCCCCCCCCCCCCCCCCCCCCCCTCTCGCTGTCGTCGGGCTTCTTCCTTTTTTCCTGTCACTTCTTGTGGTGCAGGTTCCTTTCTAAATTTTAATTTTGCTACCGGTTCACGTTATACGTAAAACTATACTTATACATACTCTCATCTATGCGTATACATAGGTTCGTAGCGAAGATAATACGTATGTATTTTTACGTACATGGGAGAGGAGGGAATTTATATTCTATTTCACATACCTGTAAGAACCTACATAGTAGACGATTATTTGTACCTACGACGTATGTACTACGCGTGTAGTGAAGTCTGAATATTTGTTTGGCGCGCAACAAGTAGTCGGCAAGAGTCTTCACTAGCCTCGATATCTCTTCTATTTTTTCTTCATTCTACGTGTGTATAACTCACAGTGTGGCCATTGTCCGTATAAATGCGTATCTAATAGAATCGGTTGAAAATTCCAATAAATATCATTCACCCCCGTTTCTATTATCTATACTTCTATTTGCGTTTCGCGCTTGTTATATCGCGCATATTATATGACTTATGTTATATGGGTTTCTCGATCAATCTGCAGGGTGTGAATGAATTTCTTCTTGACACGACATTCTTTTCTGCTATATGCCAATTTTAACAAATTATTTATGAAACGTGTTTAATCGATAGTGCAAGAAGGAGAAATAATTAAATCGACATTAAATAAATAAACGTAAAGAAAAATCAGTGCGGTATTGGAAATTTGATCTGCCTTCTAAAATATAATAAATAAATCAAATAACACATTCGCTGAATTATAAATAAATAATTTTACCACGGCGGGGCCTCAAGCATCTGTTTATGGATTTGCGGTCGACAGTCTCTACGTGCCAGGTAAAATTTCACGTAAAATGTCATAATCAATGTTCACATCATTCTTGGGTTTTTTTTATTTTTTTTTTATTGGCAGTATAGAATTCTGATACGTCTTTTTATACGCTTTGTCATCGATAAATACTCGAATAGCTATAATCAACGCGATATATTGTCGCTAAAATTCCGATCGTGCATACTCATATCTGTTTTATATATACGGTCACTCGAGAGTTGACCTTATATACATACATTATATATACTACCTAATTGTCACAGAAATTGAGAGTGTTGATATAACGGTTGGATTTTCTTCAGATTTCGATTTCACGATTTATCGTTATCCTCCAACTGCACGTGATTGAATAAAGTTGAATATAGAAGCTACAATTCGAAATTCATATTTTTAATTTGATTGGTAGGTGGTATGTCTACCAAAACGTGTCCTTATATCTTCTCTTTTATGTTAGTCATAGAAGTTATTTATTTGGTGAGCCGCACGTAGCATATTCCGGCACATTTTGGTAAATAAACGGTACCCATGCACGTTTCAGACGATATGTGAATCTGTGTAAAGCGTGAACGCCCATTTTGTCAAAAATTGATAAAAAAACAGCACAGAACCGTGTTCAACCACATCGATTATGAGAGAAAATGCATTCTTATACTGCTTTTTCCTTTCTTTCCATTCTCTCTTTAACATGGCCTCGCTCTATCCTCATTTTGAGGGTTTCACCACCTATAATACCGGATACCGTCGCCTTAATCGACGCCACCTGGTATATATTCCTACGGTATACGTATAGATAGTCAATTCACGGTGATCGTTATACAGAGAGACGGAGAGACGGTAGATAATATGATGTAGCGTAAAGTAACGGAGCACTATATACGCGATCCGCATGCAGGTTTATTGCTTACCAAAATATGATTGGCCATATAGTTATAGATCTGATGTACCGCCATCGGTTAATTAGATACTTGATAGTCATCTAGTACATTCCCCTAAGCTTGAATTCTAAGATGTACTATCGTACAAGCGGTGCCCCGAAACTCAATCAAATTATATTCTAGAAATTGGGTGAACAGGTCTGCTGCAAACTGAATTTTATTATATTCTCCCCTTCCTCCTCCTCCTGCTCCTGCTCCTATAGGAGTCATGTCTAGATTCATGAAAAGAAAAAGAAACGAGGCTAAAATTTATAACGTTAACGGAACACACCTGACGAAAAATAATATCGGGTGAAACTGATCCATCGATGAAGAAAAATCAGAATATCCGCGGCGGTGCGTCGGGCGTCGGATTCCCGAAATCGTTAACGGCCGGGATTTCTATTTCGAAAAATTTCACCCGATATTATAGTCTTCCTCATGCGTGTTCCGTTAACGTCATAAAATTCAAACTAATGAAAGACAAAGATAATTATGCACTGTTCGCGAAACATTATCACGGTGGAATGTACAGGGTGTTGAGAAATTATATGCTGCAGTCGCCGATTCGCGAGGTGATTCTCCAGCTCTCGTTTCCCATTCATTTCAAACAAGGTCACGATCAATTTCGCGGGGGCATCTTTCCGGGGCGCTTCGCCGCGCCGATCTCGACCTGGAGGATCGGATCACCTGGCGAAACGGCGACATATCATTTCTCAACATCCTGCACTTCACCTAATCTATATATAGGTATACAACTATACATACACCTTCGTGTACTTATACTGGCTATTGATTCTTTGTCTTAGAGTCTTTACAGTTACACATATATCCATCTGAGCTACTATGTACAAGCCTATGTGGGAATACAAGAATTAACAAGCGGTATAATTAACATTGGTGCTAATTTCTATAGCTGAATGCAACGTATCATCGTATGGTAGTTGAGAGGTACTCCCCTGTCGATGCATGTTCTTCTGACATATTATAATAAGCCTTCGTTGTAAATAAGATCTTCAGGATCCTGAATGACTATGGCATAGTTATTATTATCATTATCATTATCCGTTTTCTCGTGACGTTGCATATCTTCACCATAGCAAAAGGACTCGTACACTTCATAAGTAGGTATCATTGTCAGCTGGCTAATGTTGGCCATGTGTTGTATCTACGTCTAGTGGCTATGCGTGGTACGTTTGTATGTAGTACGTACGTACGTAGTACGCACGGATATATAGATATAGCGGATGTTCGCTATTCGACTGATCTCATGCTATACAGCTGGAGGTAATAGCCGAAGAGCTTTTACTAATTGTAAAGTTTCTAATTTCACGGTTTGATTATCATCTTTTTTCCTTCCATCTCTCTCCTCTCTCTCTCTTTCTCGTCTTGATATTTTAACATCTCAATATAGCCGGCTACTTTCGTTGCCCAGGTATATTTCGGTTTTCGTAGATCTATCAGAGGGCCAGAATAAATTATGTATTGGCGTAAGCTAGCTCATAGCTGACTTTCCAATTAAAACCGTTAAACAAATATACAAATGAAATGTATCTTGACGTTGTTAAAACATCTTCGTCGGTCACATATTTTTTCTCCAGTATAGATTCGAATACTGAATTGGCATTTTTATACATTTTGTGTACGATTTAGTTTCCTTTCTTCTTCTCTTTTTTTTTTTTTTTTTTGCTCCCTATGTTTTCCTGAATTTTTATCATATCTAAACTAATCGAAAGATATAGTTGCGTAGGTGTAGGATCGTAAATTGGTCTGCGTATAATAAATTTGAAAGTTTCTCTTATAAATTATATACATATTCAAACGATCATATCATTCGGTACAAGATGTATAGATGAATAAATAATCAAACTTCCAATATACATTTCGCAGACAAGTTTCAGGCCATTTATCATATAAATTTCAATCATGTACGCCGTGGCACGCGAACTGTGCAGTATATAATTATCGTAGTTCTGGATAGTTGACACATCTATACTTGTAGTTGAGGATATGTTTGGCCATAACTGAACACAGTTTGTGAATTAACATTCTGTGTATGCGATACCGGAATCAGCTGTGTGCCGCTGCTGCTGCTGCTACCAAGAAGACCACTCAAGAAGCTATAGAGAGCGGATAATACATGAGATAACATTCACCTCGAGCTAATACATTTCCGACGAAAACTTTAATTAAGATGTATTACACATTTGTTTGCAAAGAGCGCCTATTAATCTTCGTAGCAAGTATATACCTACACGTTTCTCTGTTACATACTCAATGTTGATATACCGCTGCGCTGCAAGTTCTTCTTCAAAAATGAAATCCTCACCAACGTATATTCCGCCAAGAAATTATTCATAGATGAATGTACACGTCTATATCAATTGACTATATACATCATCATTCATAAACGGTGTCAAATTTTGTTCGAAATTTGTAACTTGTGTACAAACGTGCATAATAAAGCATACTGTATATATTCAGATATTAGTGCAGATTCGCTTCCTCGTAATTCCTTATTCGCAATGCCACAGGATACCTGTGGTAATTCTACAATCATTTGTGCAAGTCTTGAGAAATAAAACTTGTCGAAGGATTAATAGATATACGGGAAACCAAACATACTAAATGGAACAGAGAGTATTGTCTATGACTCTTTACGGTATTTGAATAATTCGATACTAATCGTCCCGGGATTACCGTATATTATGGAAAGGAAGACGCGTTGATCTGCTCACGATCATTGTGTAGCGCTCTCCGTTCTCTTGAACCGTAGCTATTCAAATCAGTATTACTTAATTACCTACTATGCATGTTTCCATCGACTCATGAATGTACCCTGCATTCGTTTCAAAGTCATCGATCTTCACCGGGCTGTATGTTTATAGCCAAGTTAGAATATTATAATAGTAAATAACAATTTTTCATGGACATGTATAAATCTTCATATATGCAGAGGCTGTAGTGCAGTATAACGCAATCGTAACGAAATCGCGGTAATTAATATCTGCTCAAATTTCTCGACCAATAAAAAATATCAGAATTTTTCAGTAATTCCGAAATTTTTCAATTTCCAACTTACAAACTTTAACCTGATGAATCTAATCGTTTGATGTGGTTCGAAGGTGTGGGGGGGTTTTTTCTTGCTCACTTTTCGCCGGTATTTTTTAACCATTCAACAATTCGATTTATCAAACGGCTTCTCCGGACTTTTTCTTTTGTGAAGATTTCAATTCTTCACAAAATTATGTCCATCTGACTCGAGTGGCAGGTACGGTGACCCCTGTCGAGCTATACGATGATTAATTTAATACCGTGAATTATATTTCGCAACGACAATCAAACGAAAGGCCCGAAGAATCAATGAGCCGCCAAATCTTGGACGTTATCGTTGTCCCACAATCAATGGGAACTGTATACATCGATCCAGAAATTTTTCGGCTAGGAACCCTGAGAAAGAAAATAAATCTAAGTTTTACTTTGGCTTGCCCTAATCTAAATATATAATTTATTGCATATTCTGTCAATTGGCTTGATATGTTTGAGATATCTCGATCTGCCACGCGTTTAACTATATGTATATACATACTACAAGTATATCCAAGCGGCGGTGTTGAATGTCAAACTTTATTTTTGAGGCCATTAATTAATCCTCAAATTAGGTTCATTATTCAAATTATATGATATGTAAATTGACGAACTCTGACACGTCGGAGCTTATGGAATTTTGATAGGCATGAATTATTTCAATTACAGTTACCAACTGAGTGCAGTATTGTAATAATCACCTGCCAAGTTTTTTGGCACGCGACTATTTCAGCGTCTTATGTATGTATACGTCATCGCGTCTTCTTCGTACGTATGAATACAGATTTGATATCTCCTAGTAATAAGTTTCAATTAAAATTCAGACATGTTTAATCCATCTGTACTTATTTCACATGCACCATGTAAGACGCAGTTCAATTTACTTGATCGGGCAACCGCTGTCAATTCGGAGTCAAGCGTATATATTATTCAACATTCGATTTAATTGGTTCATTTCCCTTTTCAATGTCGTCTACGACATCAATTAGGTATTCAAGACGTGTAAAAATTAACATATGCAGCGGGTACACAATCCGGTCCATGCTCAGGTACTGTGTGGCACTAAGGAAAGATTATATACAAATTTGTTCTATATCTCGCGTTCTTTTTAGTTCTTCATAGTCATCCACGTATTTCGAAGAAGGACGAAAATGAAATACAACTCTTTGATTATCGCCTCATGTCGTTGGAGGCTCTTAACTTTGAACCGGAACTAGAAATGCGGAAGAAAAGCTTCCCGTCGCCCAATTCCCGAAATGACAAAAATTCAAATTTATCATATGAATTTCGATGTTGGTCGTAATCATTATTTATAGATCAGTATTTGAAGATAATCAATACCGATGTCATTCACCCGCGCCTATGAAATCAATAAGATATAACTATGCTTACATGTATAATTATATTATTTGCTCGTATATCCATCGGAAAGCTATATCACTTTTGATATGGAAAATCATATCATAGCTGTATAATATTCAATTTTCTAGTTATCTGTATGATTTGTTTGTTTTTTTTGTTACAGTGAACAATGAACATCAAGACAAGGATAGTCTGAACGAAGCCGGTAGTACGGCGGGGGGCGCCGTGGAGGGTAATCCAGGAGGAAATCCTCCGGGAGGCGGTGGGAGTCGCGATGGCGCACCGCCGTCAGCTGTATCCGCCTCACCGCCCCCGAGATCATTGGTATCACGGATCTTAGCGCGGGCTCGCTCACCCCATGATCTTTTAGATCACGCCGAACCATTGTGAGTTTGCCAATTTTATACCGACATAGCTATAATATGTGTAACATCATTTTTATTACATCGCGAGAAATTCGGTATACAGCGGAAGAAATCTCTCGTATTGAAAAACGAAAAATAAGGCTAAAATTGATTATTCTCGTGCATACTCACCTACGGCAAGATATGGTTTTTATTCTTGCGCGGAGCATTGACCATCAGAGTCGACTGTTTATGTCGTTCCGGATATTTTGTTTCTTATTACCGTTCCGGTGTAGTATACCTGCGCACCGCCTCTGCAGCGGCGGTTAACTGGCGTAGCTATAGGTATACACGGTTTGATCTGTCGGCTTGTATATATATACATAGCGTAACGCGCATACGTGAGCAAAGCCTTAGTATTGTATCCATTTGTGTTTCTATTTCTTGATTTTCAAACGTCTTTTTCCTAGTTATTCATTTTCCGTATTCTAGCTCTTCGACCGGTCGGGATTCACTTTATTTTGCTATGTACCGTATACACCGTTGTATACAATAATCTTTGCGCCAGATTTCCTTTACAATTAGCGATGAGTACGTTATAGGTGTACATATTATAATTATAATTGAAGAAAATTATGACGTATAGGTATACGTATGCACGTATTGACTGAATCATTTCCGAGGCACGTTGTTGTATACTTATTGTGTATTGTACATAGTAATGAAAATATAGTGCAGAGAATTTAGTCAAATGTAAGTGTACCTTATGGCTTCTGACAACGATCCAATAAAGCCTGCAGGCGTCAAGGTGGAAAATTTTCAAACCTGTTGCGTTGGAATCGTCGTAAGAAGATGATGCTGGATTTGTAGTATAGGTATATACAAGAAGCTAGTTCTACTTATTCTTCATCGTTCAATCCATCCTACCATTTCTCTGACATTCATAAAATCCAAGCAGTGTATGATACATGTATGCATGAGCACTTATGAACCCCACCTGACGTGTATGTATATGAGAAAATTGCTGCAGGAAGTCTTTGCGGAGATCGCGAACTCTCTCATATCTGTACTCTATAGATGCGTATTCGGACGGAAATTATGTAATTCTTCTAGTGAACGGAATAACAATTGGTTTACAATTAGTTTCATACAGTATTTCATTGCTAGGAAGATCATGTAAGTAATGTATGTTCATGTAAATAGGTACATCTCATGCACATACTCAACTGCGCGCGAACATCACAACGATCCGCACGTATTTCCAATATAATTTTCCTCGCTTTCGAATGAATTATATTGGACAACAATTTGTGGTTGAAATCAATACGATCTTGTTACCTATAAAAAATTAGGCGATGATTCCTTTTCCTCGGTTTATTTTCACAATATGGTGTATACCTATAAATTGTGGCAATATCCAACCGGAAATATTTTTATCAATTCTCTTCGAACCCACTTTACTCTCAACGATGCGGTTTACGATGAAAGAAAAATGAAAAATAAAAAACAAAACAAAATAACCGTTTCATCTCCCTCTTTCAGTATGCAGGTAAACTATAATAAATGTTTGCATCAACATCAACTATTTTCATACGTATACACGGTGATGAATCATATGATCTATATTTTTGTTTGGTATAGATATTCATTACTATCCAGCCTGCCAACAACTATAGATATGTTTATTACTATAAAATATTCGGAATGTCTTTGCTATATTGAATAATGAATTTCGAAAAAATTCATGTTATTTTCTGTTTTCACTACAAATGCAGTTTGAAAGAGAGAAATCAATCTAGTTTCTTGTTACAGTTCTCAATTGTGGGTAGTTTTATCAAATGTTTACGGAGAGCTGGTTGTGGTTCTTATGCTGGCTTTTTGTCTCGCCGAAGTGATGGACACACCTGTACCTTTGCACAGTCTACAGGTGAGTTTTTATAAATTACATATAATTATTTATAAATTATAATTTATCTCAAAGTTTGCACGAATTTTCCTTCATCCACTTTGTCTTCCAAACGATGAAACAAAACTGTACAGAATTGGAGAAAAAAAATTATTTCTTGCTGAAAGACAATGGCACACGGTCAACGAATATTTACTTACTGATAGAAATTTTTCATCTGTTCTTTTTTCTTCTTCTTCATTCTTTTTCGTGAGAAACAATTTTATCTACAAGATATGGAAGCGATAAGATACCTACTATGGATGTCAAACACATCTTTCTTTATCGTTGTTTTATTTGTTTATTTTATTTCTTATTTTTTGTTTTCATATAAAATAGATAGTTACATTGTAAAATATATTGTATAAAAAATTTGATGGACGGATCAATCGAGTTGCCACTTTGGTAATATAATAGATAAAATGATTAGAATGAAAATAAAAACAAAAACAAAAAAGGTAGATGCCTAATTGGTAAAATACTTCCACGATCTTTAAGATCGTAAATCATATAAAACTGTATAATCATACGTAATAATAAGTATAGACATTGTATGTCAATACTATAAACGCGAAAAAAATAAAATATAAAATATATATAATATATAATAATATAAAATCTATCTCTACATAATATCTTTATGTATATGTATAAATATCTATCCAGTTTATAGATAATGATATTCAATGGACGAAAATTAAAAATTGAAAAACCAATTATCATATAATATATAAGCGAAGAAAAAGCGTGTGAAGAATATATTATATAATATACCCCGTAAAAAAAACAAAAAAAACAAAACCAATAAATAAAAATCAAAATAGATTAAAATAGAATGTATTATTTGCAAATGGATAATAATGCAATAGCAATAACTCCATAAGCTAAGGCAGCTGATATTTGTACGTTTGGTGCCGAGTTACAAGAATCTTCAGAGCAATAACACTCTTCCCAATAAATTCCATTTTCATATACTCCCCAATTACAGACCCCGGTCACACCGGTACTCGCGACTGAAGCGCATCTGCGAATTACTTGACGCCATCTACCATCCCCTGAAAGAATAGAATTTTGTATTATTTTACACGATATAAATTGTTATTGTAAATTTATATTTTTCGTTTTTGCTCTTAATTTTATTTTTCTGTTCATTCTCAACTTACAAATAAATCCTCTCGGAGATTGTTGCGTTAATTTAACACAAAATGAACCAGGCATGTGAGATTCTTCGCTGTTACATTCAATGGCGATGTTTTGTTCTTTGTCGAATTTTCTATAAGCTCCGCAGTTGTCTTCTCCTTTGTTATCCTGGTCGGAACTACATTGGTAACATCTTATCGCTTGAGAGCCTAAAATATAATTTTTCTTGCTCAATTATAAGAAACAAAGAAAAAAGGAAAAAGAAGACAAAATTTCATATGCAATTCAAGTTCGTCTTCCAATAAAAATTGCTAAACCGTGGATTTATTTCAAAACGTCGTATGTTGTACTTTGAGTTTGAAATATATTACTACCGAGTCCCGCGCCCCATGTCCCACAATGCAGCGAGCGGTAAGCGTAAAAAAAGTTGCGTTCAAGCATGTAGCAATTCAATCGTTCAATTGTCCGCTACAGAGTGACGCGATATGTAGCGTTACATTTTTCGATAAAGCGCAGATTTTCCTGCTCCATCACTCCTCGAAGCACAATTGATCGCGGTAAACTTGAAATTATTCGAATCGGCGCATCGTTGTTTCGATGTATTTGCTTCGAATCTACATGAAGATAGCTACTGCTGGAGCTTGCATAGCTATACCGTCCGAATCACACATTTCGGACAGTATAATAATCGTTAAAATTCTCCTGTTCATTTGAGTTCATTCACGCGTATATTAACTCAACCGTATTTTGTTATTCACACAAGTCTACGATTATCATTTTTCCCGCTGTTTTTTTATGAACGCTACCAAATTGCAGAATTGCTACTATGAATCGCTACTTGGGCCACGTTCCGAAATTAGCTGGCAGTACAGTCAGTAGTCTTGTGTCTTTTTGCTCTAATAGTTTTCAATGAGCTCTGTCTTCCTCTCGCTGAAATTTCAGCGCTGGCGGCTTATTTCGGAACGCAACCTACGTTTCGCGCCATGCATTGGTCACAACTAATGTATCACGTGATACAAAATGTCGGTCCGCGCAAGTCTGACATACATACTTACAAATAAATGCGTAAATGGTACTTTCTAGGTTAAGTGCAATTATTATACTTGTACACCTAAATGAAAATATAGAGAATTTCTCTTCATTACTTTTATTTTCTGTATCTATGTTATCTTTATATGGTCATCTGTTGGAAAACATACTGTTCTGTTTCTTTCAATTAATTTACTGAAGTTTACGCGATTTTCGTTCTAAGCTACTGTCAAAGACTCGCCGCATTTAACAATGACTAACAGTGCATTCAACAATTTACAACGATTGGAATTTTATGCGTCTTTGAGAGCACCCTAACCGTAAACATAAGAATGCACGACGGTTTAATTATTATTCTTCCCATTCTACCTGTCGCGCCTAGACGTCCGTAGTAAGCAAGAACTTCGATCGGTTTGAGAAAAACATAGGAATAATGTAAAAAATTAAATACTTCATCTACTCACCTTTCGCCGCTAATAACACCATTAGTAATATTACGAGAAACTTGTTGTTGTTAGAAGCTGCCATTTTGATACTCGTTTTTCTATCCTTATTTCATTCAAGTAAAATAAATACAATTATTTATAAAGCTAAAGCTAAGAACGCATGGTTAACGCCCCGACTGAACAGGGCGCTTGACTGTAACGTACTGTATAACACTACGCTGTTTATACAAATACACAAAATCTAGTATGCTTTCAAATCGTATACATACATAGGTATGTCGTACTACGGTATTAAAGTAACGTCATCGCGGTTGGGCGTCGACGGACAACCATGGAGCCGCAAGTCGCCGCAGTCGGCGCGCTACCATCGAGTCGACTATATCGCTGCGTCAATTCTCGCGTATTACACTGAACGTCAATGATTCTTATTTTTTGTAGTAACACACATTTCGTAAGACCCGGACGTCCTTTTTATTCTACTTTCTTGTCTTCGTTTTTTCTTATAATGATAAACTTAGGTATCATCCATTAGTGTAACAAAATTTGAGAGTATAATTATGAATCATACTCAATATGATGAATAACTTTTCATGTAGGGAATTATTAAGGAAATCATTCTACCGGATCGTAGATGATAATTCATCTAACTTCTATAAGTGGCTTTTTGCTTTTCAATTTTCTTACGGAGCTCATCGCCTCTTGACCCTGAGCAAATGAATAACGTTTTATATTTTCTTCGATACAGTATAGTAAACTGATTGCAATCATGAATGATCGCAACCTGCAGCTTCTCGCAGTGTTGCTAATACATGATACATAATTATATACCTACACTTATATTATATGTGATTGAATTGTTCTTCCTATGATTATTAGAATTTCTCTGGTCATTGCAGCCTCCTTTCATCGTTATTATACCTGAATTATATCGTTGAACTTAATTTATATACGGGCAAAATAACATCGAATTTTTACACGAAAACGAACAAACCATTAATTTTTAAATTGATCTCAGTTGCGATTAGATAGATAATATTGGATTCTGATTCATGGTCGTCCATACGATACGACTGATGAGTATGAAAGTATAATGGCGAATCGTATGATATAGTAGATGTGATGCAGTGTAATTCATTTTATATCAATCGACACTACCATTTAAAATGTAAAGTAAGATTTTGCCGGCATGCCCCTAGATATCTATCTACCGTACGGGCAATAAAGTATAAGTATAGGAAGGAAAAGTAAGATCCGTCGGCTCCCTGTCAGACTTATGTATATACATATGTCTTCAACGGAGCGTATCGCACGTGGAGAAGTTACTTACGGTTGCTTGGGATTCATTCTGGCTTCTTTATTTGTAATTTAGGCGCGGTGCAGGTATATGAGTCCAAAAGGTTAGACAATCAATCAAAACGGGTCGCGTGACATAGGCCGTAAACCTTGTGCGTACATTCTCAAAGCCCATATGTTATTATGGTTTAATGCTTGTTACACGTCCAATCTTTGTTTTTTTCTAATTTTGTTTTTATTACAATCATCATCATTATTTGATTTATTCTTGTGTTCCAATTTTCTGTTTTACTGTTTAAATATCGATTTTTCTCATCTCTTTCCCATCCTTCTTTGTCTCTATACAACTGTTTGTAAATGACATGACCAATTTTTCAAATTTCAACTTCCGACAGTTGTGGGATTGGAAGTTTGAAACTATTATTCATTTGACTAACAGTATTACGATTGTATGTACATACGTATTCTTCATTACGAAATTCTGTAGCCAGCAATAAATTTATATCCTCACATCGTTATATCATGAAACTTTGATATTATAAATGAATATCAATAATGTATAGCATAATATAATTTAATTATGATATGTATATATTAGCATTATTCACGGCACGTAATTCGGACATCTATCATGATTATCTTATGACCAACCGCATACATACCTACATATGTATACTCTTGGTTCGTTTATTGGTTGCAAATGTATGTTTATGTGTACGTACAGGTATATACGTCTCATCTGCTTCCTCAATATGTAGAGCAACTCGGTGCACCCACAGGGTAATAACTTGCGTAGAGAATGTAGGTGTAGTTAACGGTTCATTAATTTTATGCATATATGCATATATGTATGTAATACTACGTTTAGGTATGAAACGGCAAGATTTTTGTAAAATATTGTTACTTGTGCATGGTAGCTTTCGATCGTAAAACCGCTCACACGGCGCCATCCAATTATAATTAAGATTCTCCACACTCACATGGAACACCACAATTTACATTCACAGGTCTTTACATACCTATAGGATATAGGGTAGATATAGATAAATGGTATATGAAGTTCGTTTCCGACCTATAAATAGGAAAATATGATCGAGATACATGCTTGCGGTTATGATATTCATTTCATGCAAATCAAATTCTATAATTATAATTGGACTTTTCAAAAATGTTTCAAATATAGAATCGAAATGGAATGAGATGAATGTACATACATATGTAAACGTTATATTGTACGAGCGCACAAAATATTACAGATCATTGCAGCAATTGGCGAATTGGAGTCAGACTACACATTATGCGCGTGTGAACGTAATTGAAGCTGAATACCCCTGTCATTCATATACATATTTTTCGTTTGTTTCCTACCCGAGTAAATTAGAGATCGGAAAAGATGAAGAGCGTGGAGTACGATGCATGGGTCTAATACAGGTCATGGCCGATCCACGACCCTGCTGATCAGTTTCTACGAACGTATACATAGTAGACGTAGATATTGTACTGTATCGCAGTACAACTCAGGAATAACTCAACGTTTAAATTTACAGAAATTTGAAAAAATAAATAAAATAATCGTATATTTTTCGAACAATGCCAGCAACAAAAAATGTTAACTGACTTGTCTGCGGGTATCTGTGCGTGAGCCAACTGAAAGACGACGAGAATTTGCTCCAAAACCGCATGAAGACCGCGGACAGTCGTCAACTTTTACTCGTCTTTCAGTCATCTTACGTATCTTACCTACTGACTCTTAGGTATACCTGTACATACCCACTGACTCAAATTCACCGTAGATCAGGATCTTCGTGCTACGGAAAAATCAATTATTCAATATTATGCGAAAAAATGACAAGCGCCTCAATTTTAAACACAAAGTTTGATTTTAATTCCATTTTCAGGGGGTCTTCCTGATGTATCTTTACGTAGGAAGCATCGCCGTGATCATAAGTATTTACTTATGGGTTTTGATAGATAGTTGCAGCAGTATGGGCAGCAGTTCGGATGGTATTAACGACGCAGAACTTGGGGGTGCTTCTTTAACGAGATTTGGTTCATTGAAACGAGCACATATTTCTCGTACTAGAACAGCTCCTACTAGTTTTTATATTCGGGTTGGTGCTCTGCGTAAGTATGAATACAAAACCAGAAAACACCAGAGAAATAATAATAATAAAACAAAGAAAAGAATGTAGATTGTATAATTTTAATGAACTATTTATACATTTATCCAACAGTTTTTGGACTCGCCACTCTCGTTTTTAACGGTCTCGAAATGGCGATGCATTCGATGATGCAGGGGGACAAATGTCACAATGAAATCGTATTTGTACATCCGGTACTTCACGGACTCTTCACTTTTCTTCAGATGCATTTTCTATTCGTTAATTCTCAGGTTTTAGTCGAAAGATTTGGACTCGCTGCTAGATTTGGTTTCACTCATTTAGCAGCCACTAATATTGCCGTTTGGGCCAGACTTGTTATATGGGATTCTGCTCAAGAGTGGACATACCTTGTACACTTGGTTCAACAGGAGCCAGGCGATGAAACTTCACCCCTCAATCTTAGAGGATTTCCTGGTTCCATTACACGACATGTTCGCGATCTACTCGGTAAGTCTATTTACTTGTTTATTTATATGTTTGGGGCCCATCATTTCATAACATTCCATTGTCATTCATCTTTGTTCTGCTCCCGTTTATCTCAATTACCAACCAGGAGATCACGAGCTCGTGTCACTCAGAACATTTATTTTCCTAAATTAATTACAGGGGAAACTATTCCGAATAATGCAATCCTCAATCCATATCAGCCCATCTCTGACGAACAGATCTCCCAAGTCGTGGATCTCCATGATTGCCTGAATACGAACACTTTGGGTCGTCTTTGGACATCGAGTGTGCCTTTTCTTTATCCATTTATAGTGCAATTCAGGTAAATAGACGGTATTTTATCATTTGCCATTGTCAATTGTCAGATTTCAGATGAAAACATAACTCAACTACTTATTATTATATAGAGGAATTATTCTTATTAAATGATTTCAGCCTTATCGCAGCAGCGGTAACTTATGTAATGGGGCAAAACGTTGGTCGACATCGTTTATCCCATAAGCAAAAGTTTCATATAAGTAAAGATCTGTCTACTGATACAAAAATAGGATGTGACGGTTCAAGCAAAGGTCTTTTCCTCGGTATACTCTGCATGGTAGCTGGTATAGTCGTTATAATAATCTTCCTGGTTGTTAAAGACGACAAAAACTTTCCAACTGAAACACTTTCGTGGCTGACTTGCGGAACGCCAATTGGAATATTGGCTCTAAGCGGGATAATGACTGCCAGTGGGCTTGTTCAGGTCAGACAAATGTCTGTTGTAACAAGAGCACCTGCTGCTTTGGATGGACTATTGTCCACAGTCGCTTTGTTTGGGGTTCAGCTATACTCGGTATTCACAATCGTCGTAGCTGCATGTTCGTTGGCAACGATGGATGAGAAATCTGAACAACTCAGAGCTAGATATGTTGTACTTTTGGTGGTCTCGGCGCTGCAGTTATTACAGTGCTGCGCTCAAAGTACATTGATAGCAGAAGCGTCAAAGAGATCTTGCATAACGAGGTTCCAAATGATGGCAAAGCCTGCAAGACAAGTGATCACATTTTTATTATTCAGTAACGCTGTCTTATGGGCTTTTGATACTGTTGTTACGCAGAGCTGGCTATCCCAGGAATTACAACTTAGATTCTTTGGCGTTCTTGCTTGGGGCGTTATCTCTAGGATCGGACTTCCTCTTCTTGTATTCTACAGATTTCATAGCTGCGTTTTATTGTTAGAAGCTTGGAATAAATGCTACAGAATGCCAAGGGGTGAACATCCGCTCAACTGACAGCATAGGTTCACTCACCAAGTCCTGCACACTGGGTTTGTTTGAATTTATTTGAATTTTGTCACCGATGAAATATTATAGTTTCTTTTATTCTATGTAAAAAGTCGTACATTCATTTTTCCAGAATTCTGGTATCGAAATATCCTTCTTTCATAATCTGGGTTCTCTTCTATGGCTATCTAAAATCTTTTTTCATGCATGAAAAACTAAAGAAATTGCATTTTATAGAACACATGCACGTACTCATCGGCCGTACTGTCGAAGGAAGGTCACCCTTGATGTTGAGAATTCGGAGAGGGATTTGGCACCAATGACATTAAGCAATTGTAAGAGATCCCGACCTTCAAACTCCGGAGTTTTAGAATCTGGAGCATATTTGAGACCATACATCGATAGTGAAAGTTGGTTGTACCTGGACTCAACTCCTGTGCTTCACGTAGCATCTCCAGTGATGCATCCGCAGAATTTAGAGTATGCTATGCCTCCGCCTAGGAGAAAACTTATCCATCGTCATCACCATCATCATCATCATCAACAGCGTTCGACTCACTGTCACAGAACGCATCGAAGGGTTAATAGTGATCCAGGTATTAGGGTGTGGGGCAGTGGACTACAACGTGAGTGGAAACATAGACGGGTCTTTAGTTTTAACAACGATGTGATGGGCATGAGGCCTGTAGTCAATGGGGCCATAGCTGAAGCCAGTGAAGAGAATCCGTTCAACGACGAGGGACCGGCGTCCACCTTTAGAAAAGTGCCATGGCACCCGAACTTGCATATGCTTAAAATCCGACATACCTAGAAGTATCTGAAAGTTAGGGGTGTTCGATTATTGCAAAAGTTTTATTATTATCACTTTGGTATTCGATTTTAGCCACCGCATCGATATTTATCATTATTATTTATAGTAAATTTTAAGTTATATTAATATAATCTCATATGTTATCAAATATGAGTAAGATTATTATTTTTAATATTATTTATTGGTTCATCTGAAACTTGTGAGAATTTCGTCACCCAATGGTAGGCATTGTATTTTAGTCAATTCATAATTGATGATATTCTGTTTAGGTGTATGACTGACAATGAGCAATGATTTTATATGAGATTGTGGAAATCAATCTAGAAAGTATGATAAATTGATGATCAATCCCTCCTGCACTGGCATGGAGAATAAATAGTGCCAGAAATATAAAACTTTAGAGAATACTCGAGAAAACTCGAGAAAACGGTGGCTAATTTTTTTGTTTTCAAGGAGTAAGTATCGATAATCTCTATTTTGCGCGAGGTGGTACTTTTTATGCGTTGAATGTAATTTTCGTACGCCAAATTCATTTTAGTTCACAGATGAAGACATTTGTTTTGTGAGATATCAGAAAATCATGATCAATATTCCACTTGGGGCCAGATTTTATTCAATATTTTTGTATTATAGAAAGTTGATATGTAATATTTATGCCGTTTTCATTGACGAGAATGAGAATATAGTTTCAGAATAAGATTTTAATCGTAAGTTCTCTAAGTATTACTGAAAATGTACCTACTTTTCAATTTTAAAAGAATTCATATTGTTTAAGTAACAATCTTCAATTTATATTCTAGTTTATTTATCTTTGTAATAAAAGCAGCAGACTACAGCTTGCTAGTTTTCATCTTCACAAAATGTTATCGAGGTAAAAATGAATAATTTTATTCAAGACCGCTATTTCCGATATATTTTTGAGTATAGAATCAATTCTGATGTGACATCCGTCCATAAAATATAAAATACACAAGCCAAGCTTAGGAAGCCTAGATAAACAAATTAACTGAAATATTTCAGTAATCCTGGGAGATTTTGATTCTCATTTTACATTCATGTGGACATGAAGTATTGTGAGGAATTTATAAAAATACAATTTGAATTTCCACCACTTTTTTATACCCGTTCCAGCTAATAAAATCTATTTCTTCATTTCAAAACACATAGCCAAAGCCTCTAGGATATGAGCAAATATTAAAAACAAGTAATCGAAGATAAAAATCCTTTTATTTTATTTTTTCATTGCTTAGTAAATAATCTGTGAAGCCAATTAAAGCCCCACGCGGTTGAGTAAATAAATGTCAAATCAAATCATAAATACTTATGAAGTAATATCTTTTCACATACGTGAAACGGGCTTTAGGCCAAGTAATCGAAAAGATTGTTCCATAATAATGGTGGTTGCTTCTGTTAACAGCAATCTGTCTATATTAACTTTCACTATTTCACCAGCTTGATTTTTCTCAATGCAATAACAATTATCGTAAAATTCAGTGAAAGCTGTTGCAATTTCATAACAATATTCGCACAATTGGTGTAAGCATAAATCTTTTGTTATCTTCAACAAAACATCTGGAAATTTGAGCAAAACTTTTGCTAATTTCCATTCTTTATCATGAGCCAAAGATACAGTGGTCGTTTGAGCTGCGGCTTGTAAATCTTCTCGTGATATATTAGCCGTTCTAACAATTGATCGTATTCTTGTTAAAGCGTAAAGCAAATATACTGCAGTATTTCCCTTGTCATCGAGCATTTTATCAAACGAAAATACATATTCATGAATTCGGTTGTGAGAGAGATCGGCGTACTTTATACATCCGTATGCTATAGACTCTTGCGCGATACGTAATTCTTCTTCACTTAATTCTTTGTTACGTTCTTTTTCCATCAGTTTATCCAGCGCTCGTTTCAAGCCTATAAATAAGTTAATAAGTGAATAATAGATGATAGTGAAGAAACACGAATATGTTTTTTCCAACAAGTAGAAATAATTTTACCTTCGTCTAATAATTCTATAAGTTTAACAGTATCTCCGGAACGAGTTTTAAATTTCTTTTTATCTTCTCCGAGTACAACGCCAAAGCCAACGTGATCCATACGGTGTTTAGAAGTCAAAATTCCAGCTCTTCGGGCACACTTTTCAATTGTATTGAAATGAACGGCTTGTCCTGCATCGGTAACATATATGATCTGAAAAAATTTATGAATGCATTGTATATGAAACTTACAATTCTAATGAAATTTTTAAATATTTTTCTTTTCATTATAAACCAAATTATTTTCGTCTCGTTTACCCAGTCAGCTTTTTCTTCCTCAAGACGCTGCTTTATAGCAGCCATGTCTGATGTATCGTAGGTAAATCCTCCGTCGGATTTAATTACTGTTAATGGAATACCATCGCCAGGCTCTCCACCCCACATAACTTTTCTACCTTCGTCTTCTTCAAGGTATCCTTGAGCTTCTAGAACCTTGACTATTTTTTCCATTCGAGATTGATAGAAGGATTCACCCCTTTCGATTATTTTAATATCTAGTCGATCGTAAATCTGCTGAATATCTATGAAAATAACAAATAAAGATAGTCGAGTGTTAATCAAAGTATACATATTTTTATAATTCACACAGTAAAAATTTTAGTTTATATCAACCTTTTCTAGATACGTCACAAATCATTTTCCAAGCTTTCGTAACATCAGGATCAAACGATTGTAGCTTTACAACACATTCATAAGCACGTTTCTTGAAATCTGGATCCGCGTCGAATCTTGCTTTCGATTCCTTGTAAAATTTCTGATAAAATGAATAATTGAAATGAATATATATTACGTAGCTTCCATAATGCGCAATGCATAAATTTTGCTAATGATTGTTACGTATGTGATGAAACAAGACTTCTGTTCAATTATCACGGATCTTGAAATTTTATAGAGCAAATATTTGATTACAGGGCTAATTGTTTCACCTGAAGATCCGAAATTGGTGGTGAAACTGCGAGATAATTAGGAAATCTATCTTGTAGCTGTGCAACGAGCATTCCAAATTGGGTTCCCCAATCTCCAATATGATTTAATCTTATTACATCATGTCCCAAGTATTCTAACAATCTGCTTATACTGTCGCCAATAATCGTAGATCTGAGATGTCCAACGTGCATTTCCTTGGCAATATTTGGACTAGAGAAATCAACAATAACTCTTTGTTTTTCAACACAAGGCGGAGGTACTTGTCCAGTTTTTAATAAAATTGCTAATGCGGAAGCAGCGAAATCACGTTTTAAAAATATGTTGATAAATCCAGCTCCTGCTACTTCCAATTTTTCTATCAAAACACTCGGCTCTACTTTAGAGACTATGTTATTGGCCATATCTCTTGGCGAGGCTTTAATCCCTGTGGTACAAAAAGATATTATAGCGTTGAAATACGAATGGAAAATTTTGTAAAGTCAATATGATCCAAGGTTTTTGTGTACCTTGAGATCCTAGCATCTTGGAAAGCGGCATTGCGCTGTTACATTGATAGTCTCCAAATTTCGGGTTATTTCCTGCTAAAGCTATAACTACAGGGGGATCCGGTAGGTCGGGATAGGCTATGTTAATAGCTTTTTTAAATATATTGTAAAGCGATTCGGAAATGCTTAACCATGCGTTTGGGTCTTGAGATGAACTTGCTGAGTGCGGTAGAGATTTCTCATTTCCAACGGCCTGAAAATAATAAATAGATGAATAATAGAATTGGAATAGAAAATTTGGGAGGTTATAAAATGAAATAACAGGTTAGGTTCTACTAACACGTTTAAGGATAGCGAGACGATGTTTCAGCTTTAAATTTTCGGATTGTAATTTTGTAATCGTGTCATTATCGCCGCTGTCTACTTTAACGAAATCTTTTAATGATTTGATCTCTTCTTTTAATTTGACAATTTCTTCCTCCTTAAATGAATGAAACAGTAAAAAATATTGGATCATGCGAATAACAGAAATAAAAATATATTATCGCTACAATTTGTCTAGTGTAATTTTAATTACAGCGACAGCAGCTCTCTTGTGAAATGCTTCCAAATTTTTTCCAGACATATTCTCACTGGTTTCCAATCAATTACACTTTATTTTAAACAAGCACGTGCAATGATTTTCAATATTGTCAACCACATCGAACCATTGAACGGGCGCATGGCAAGATGGGCACGAGTCACGTGAGAGGCAATTATCGTGCGCGGCTGGAACATTGGTCGACGTTTATCAGTGCATATAGTTAAAAACAATGAACAAAAATTGCATATTGTTTCCGCGTTCGTTAGGAACTGGTCTAGAATCTGGATATTGAAATAAAATTCGCTTTTCTGTATTTATAAATGAGTTTCAATCAACATAGGCCGACATGAAACGATAAGAGGTGCTCAAATGACGAATAAAATTTTAGGACGGTGATACGTTTTATCTCAAAAGTTGACTAGACTGTTAACGTGTGTGCCACTGGACCAGAGACCTGCTTACGTTGTGCAACGTTTGTGGCGTGCTTGAGTTTTCACCTGTCAGTTGACACTTGATACAGGGTACGGGGAGTAAGAATATACTGTATTTATACCTCGGTTAATCAATTTATTCAAATAGCGTGATTAAAATATTTGTGAAAATGTCGTACATGCTAGGACATCTCCACAATGGGTGGCAAGTAGATCAGGCAATATTATCGGAAGAAGATCGAGTAGTGGTAAGTTTACACTATACTACGTTATTATAACCTATAAATCAACATTCTGATTTTATGAAATCAATTTTCCAATGATAATCATTTTTAAGAAAATTCAAAGTAGCAAAATCAATTTTCTCAATTCAATGTCCAACAGATTGTGGTTAATGTGTATTTTTTCATAATTAATTGAAGGTTATTAGATTTGGTCACGATTGGGATCCAATGTGTATGAAAATGGATGAAGTTCTTTACAACATTGCTGAAAAAGTGAAAAATTTTGCAGTTATTTATTTAGTGGATATCACGGAAGTACCAGACTTTAATAAAATGTAAGTATAAGACGTCGTTGTAACTTGATGATAACAAAACATTCGAGCTATTTGAACCGAAAATAAGAAATTTGAAAAAAATTTACAAACAATGTTCTTATTGCAGGTATGAATTGTACGATCCATGTACAGTGATGTTTTTCTTCAGAAATAAGCATATAATGATCGATTTAGGAACAGGTAATAATAATAAAATAAATTGGACTTTAGAAGATAAACAGGAAATGATTGATATAATTGAAACCGTATATCGTGGTGCGAGAAAAGGTAGAGGTTTAGTAGTTTCGCCAAAAGATTATTCAACCAAATATCGTTATTAATAATTGAAATATTAAACTAATAGCTTCGATATGTTGAATAATCATTCATATGGTGATTGATGATATTATTGTTTTACATTAAAACGTATGAAAAATTAATTTTTCTCATTAATTAAAATACAGCAAAATACGTGTAGAGATCAGAATTTTCGGGGATAACATTATATAAGATAAATTTGTACCACAACATCAAAATAAAAGAGACGATTTTTATATTCAAAAATTATTTATAGTTTCTTTTTGTTTTACAATATAATCTTAGAGCTATTTTGAGCGGTTAGCTTTTCTGAACCAGATAAATAATAAACAATATATCATTTATTGACATTCTTTTATCTTTTCTTAATAATGCTTAAAGGTGAAAAGTTTCTGTGAAATTATTAATTATCAATTATTAATTATTAATAAAAAATATCGATCGAATATGGATGAAAAATTACTCTCAATAATAACAGACATAATAGTTATAATGATGTGCTATTTACAATATTTCGATAAAATACTATATTTTTTGTTTGATTGTAATGGATTATATACAATGGCAATTTTTACTTCTTTCTTTTTTCTATCTCATTTTTATATATATATATATATACACACCTATATATAAAAAAAGGGAAAATCTATAGTACTTTTTAATTCATTTTTCTTTCTCTTTGGTAAATTATTCATAGTTCTTCCACGAAGCACTTGTAGTACTTTACGCTCAGTTATACGATCACAATATAAAATCACTTGTAAAATATTCAATCTTCAATACATTGTAGCATTTGAGATCCTACTATTTTTATAAATTTTCAGGAATATATACAAAAATGAAACGGCTTACGAAAATATGATATAGAAATATGTATACATGGCACTAGCAGAATTTGGATGCATGAAACATCAAATGAAAACTATCAAACTTGATAGGAAAAAGACTTGTAATGTTAACATGTAAAATTAATAGGTCGGTTTAATTCCATATATCGAAAGATCTGTAGCATCATCATCGTTAATTGATGTTGCACGGGTTATTTTAGTCTCAAATCCTATCGGTCTAGCAAATTCTATGAAGCTAGTTCTGTCCATGCTGAATCTGCCAGACGGTGATTCAGGCGCCGGTTCGAAGATGGGATACGCGTGACTACCGCACCTATCTGTTTTTTTTTTTCATTTGTTAAATAATCCCATGGCAAACTTAATTATATTAAACTTCATATGAAAACTTTACTCAACTTGGTAGTATTCAAAACTATTACTGAACTGTTTATTACATTATACATACCTAAATGCAATACAGGTGAAATTTGAGTATCGATTGCGCTAGTTGATTTTGAATACCTCAAACCTGAAAGATCACACAAGTTCACAATCACTCCGCTTTCTTCTTTCCTCAATCACCAGATTTGAATTTCCAAGAAATTTATCTCAAAATAAAAGAATTTTTTATACCATTATTATGAAACTTACTAAGAGTGCTTAGTTGGCTTGTATAAACTGGTCTCTGGGGTACTATGCTTTCAGAAATTGGTTCCATGGAAACTGTAGAGAGAGAGGGACTGATCTGTTTCACTAGAACATTACAAAAAATCGTCATATTACAATAGTAAATGGTTGAATACTCGATTTTCAATTATTTCATTTGAATAAAGCTATGTAAAGATCGCTGTAAAGAAGCAATGGATCATGAATTTATTTCATATGATTCTTTTGTTGAGTTCACCAAAGGAGTTGTAACAATGATCTGTAATACGAAGACAAATGTGAAAAACTTAGTGTTACGCAAACTTGTAACAAAGCTGAGTGTAATCGGGTATAAAAAATATCAAGGTAATTTAGCGAATTCTATATCATGCATTTATAAGCTGTTTTGTGGACGTTAAGCGAAACTAAAAATTCAAATTGAAACTATATCATATAAAATTATTTAGGCACAATTAAAAAAAGCAAATAAGATTTCGAACCAACTGAACGATATGCAAATCTGAGGGCAAAGTTTAAACCATGGTATACCTCAAAAGTTTGGAATTGTTGATTACTTTTTATTTTCGAACTGTTCGTTTGGATGTTAGATTTTGTTTTCGTCGATTTTTATTAGGATTCTAAGCTGTAAATTATTCTGCAATACCGCTGCTCAGCCAAGATTATAGATGCGTGTGCGCGCGCGTGTGTGTATGTGTGTCGTGTGCGTGTGTGTGTGTTGAGTAGCAATGCTACATTTTACATACAAGTTTCAACACTGTACACGAGGTTCGTGTTCGAATCCGTTATTTCTTTTTGTTTCTTCGTCACGTTCTCATACATTGGTTCGACAGATGATATCATATCTATAAAACAGAAGAATCACAAGCACGAAATTTTATAACACAACTTCTACATTTCAAACTATGATTAATCTATTCTTCTTCATAGGAAATAATATCCATCACTGTTTCATTTATCATTACTCACATTGTTTTGGTGGGTACGGATTAGTCAGGGCTTGCTTTGCACAGTTATAAATGTATGCATATTGGCTCTGAAAAATATTGGGAATGATCAACTCTCTTAATTTCTGCTGTCATTAGTTCACATTATTTGTTCTGTAATACTACATCAGTTATTTTCACTGAAGCAATAATCTCTTATCAAATCCAAAAATCTCACCTCTGTTTGAACCATGCTCATGCGATGCTGTCGTAATCTGTAAACTGTTCCAAATACATCCAGCTTCTTGTTATCTTTGATTTGCTGTAATAGTATATCTATGGCGATCAATGTGCCTGTTCTACCTACTCCAGCACTATAATGAAAATCATTTTTGTTGTAAGTATTATGGGAGAACCATAAAATGAAGAGTAATATCTATTCACGAGAAAAAAGAATTCGAATATACATACCTGCAATGAATAACTGCTAAACTTTTGTTATCGTTCATGAGTTTACGCACTATTTGACAAAAATTAATCGTCGAATGAATATCATCAGGAACACCGTGATCCGACCATTCTTTGAAGTGCAAATGCATTATCGTCTTTCTGATGCTCCCCTATAATGCGAAAAAAAAAATTGAAGTATATATTGAAGATTTGTCAATGAACGGTAGTTTAAAATAATTATACTTGTTGCGCAACTACGTAACCATTATTCTAGATTTTAACAACAAACAAGTGAAATTGGTAATTGAAAAATGTTTCACAAACCTTTTGCAAGGTGATAATACGTTGCGTATAAAATACAAAATCAAGTTGTGTGCTACATCTAATCATTATATCCTCGTATTCAAAATTCTCCCTCGTATTTGGATAATATTGATGACATTTATCCTGATAAAAAAATAGTAATGTTTTGAATACATATTATGTACTTATATTTTCTGTGATATGAAAATACTGTATTTTTGTTTTGTCTTTTCATTGACTTAACTCACTTTGCCTTTCTCTACTAGTTGCGTAACCATAACTATAACTTTTACATTGTATTGATAGATCATTCTCCAAAAGTCGTACGTTGTTTCTTCTTTCGGACCTTGACAAGCTATGTACTCCGTAGCTCCGCTGTATCCCTAGAATATTAAATTTTTTATTTCAATACAAGCTTCGAAAGTGCGGAGAAGTAAATAATCTTCAATGTCTACGTTTGATTGATCATTAGGAACGTACCGGTATCAATGAGGCATTTATATAGTCTGAATTTGGATCATTATTTATAACATCCAGTTTAACTCTTGATATGTCATCTGGAATAGAAAAAGAACAGAACAAATCATGAATCGTTGAATACTGTTCACTGTCTATTTGTCTCTGTTTACTGTCTGTTACGCCATATACTTACATGGTAAAATGTTTATATACCGATTCTTTCTTCTATTAGCTTGTAAGCCTGCGGCAGTGGCCGCCATTTCCAAATCAACACTAAGAGTCTGCAATAGTTGGAATTCGTTACTTAATTTCCCAGGGTTTTCAATCAACTCTTGACAATGTATTTCAAATCTCTTTCTTGTAAGCGGATCAGGTCCAGGAGAACTTTGGACACTGGGATGTAGAATATTACTTAATACCCTGAAAATTCGAATGGTTTTCAAATATTATGAATTAGACATCATTGTAATTAATCAAGGATATATTCTTCCTCATGTGTGAATCCTTTTCAAAATAGGATAAAAATCGGTCCGGATTCACTTTGAAGGGAGAAAAATTGGGTTGAAATTATACCAGTATAATTAGAAGCATTTCAGCACCAGAGTGTGGTTTGTGCAGTGAAAAATATAAATGCGGTGCATGGGTAGAAAATTGGATTAAAATTTGTTCCAAATATTGTCAAATTTATCGGTGCTATAGGTATAAGCCGCCACATAAGTATTTGGCTCTTATTTTTAACTCATATTTCACCTTCGTTTAACAAATTTAAAAATATCCATGACTATATTTTTATTGTTTTTTTTTTAATTTTCCAATACGATTCTAGACTCTATAGTTTATATTGTAGTATTGCCTCGAGCAACCCAATGTCATTGCATTCACGATCATGTTATCTCCATACTCATTATTGCACTGTACATATTGTTACAGATTCAGGTATACCAAACGACCTTGCTAATTGAACTTAATATAGCACAACTGTGAGTCACAGGACTATTATTGATTATTTTCACCAAATGTATACTGTAAAGTTAGCATATATGTTTGTCTCACAGCAGCGTCGCTTAGACTGGCTTTCTATTCACATTAAATTCACGATTTTTTATCTTAAAGTTACCGATCAGCGATAATATTAATCTTGTAGGTATTACTTACGTTTGTAAAACACCTTTTCGAACAAGTAACATCATTGTTGTTATTATTCCCAAAAATAAAATGCCAAACACCACCCCAATCACCATGCCCAAGTTAAATTCAGCTTCTGCCATGAAGAAAAATGAATAATAGGTAGAAATTAGTATAATTATAACGCTAATCACTGTAACTTTATTTTGCGCCGATTCTATGAATATTTGCTACTATTCAATGATCTCTAACATCACATTTTAATGTCTAAAATGAATCTGACTGTTGCACTATGAGTTTGTCATTGTTAGTATGCATAATATCAATCACAAGCATAAAGTAAGCTATTTTTTTTTTGTTCTTACTGAATACCTAGAACCCGATGAATATACATCTATCTCAATCATATGCGAAAGCAGTTATCATTTTGACCCTTTCCTCATCAAGTCAGGATTTGACATTTGTGACACACTTGTTTTAAGCACTAATCTTCATCATAACTTTGAGAGGAAATTCAGTTCAACAAACAGTACAGTATTTTGTGGAAGAAAAATATTTTACTTGTCCTGGCAAAGATAGGTTTCGAGTCACGGTACCCTCCGTTGGTGAATGCACGCATAACAATTGCATACATCGTATCAGGTCGAAGTGGTCCATTGCAGTATGATTTACTGGGTAATTTTGAGCACGATTCATCGCCACCAAGCATGAATTTCACTGCTCCCGGATATCCATAATTAAGGATAATGTTGGCTGGAGAATAATGAAGTAATGATAGATACAAAAAATAGTGTAAATAATCACAAATGACCAAAATCTGTGAGCTTTTGTTCAAGTTTTTGTCATCTATCTTACTTGTATCAGGATGCCAGTGAATTGGTGTTGCTTGATAGGTAACTACAGGATTGTGAGACATGGCTTCATGCCAGGAATTTACATTCGGCCAATTTCCACTTGAAATATCAAATCTACTGGCGGACGAATCATTTAAACTGTATTCAGATATCATTATCGCATAATATATTATTTCCCCATTTATATTCTCAAACAAAGGTAGTATAACCCAGGCTGTGGATGAAGTTCTGTCTGCTACATATGGGTCCACGGTAATCGATTGCATGTACCATTCTTCTGGTAGAGGTGGAACTAATTAGAATAGAAAACAGAACATGATAAAATTGTTATTTATGTAATTGATGCCAAATTTCTTTGACCATTTTCAGAATGAACATTTATACTCACTCCCAGCAGGATAAATAACGCTGTAATTATTGGATGCACCAATTTCAGGAACTTGTACTACTTGAGCATATATTTTAAATGTATAATAATACTCCGCATATAATTCACCGAAATTGTATGTAAACACTTCATCACCAGTAATAGTTTCGACGACATTGAACACTATTGGACCTGATACGTGCTCTTTAAAGTCTTCTCTTGTTCCAATAAAATTAATGTGAAAACGTTCTATTTCTCCATTTAGTAGGCAAGGTAGTTGCCAGGAAAGAAATGTATTCAACACATTCGGATTCATAGAATTTGGTGTGTTAAAGTATTGAATATTAGTAACCGCTCCGGGAACTGGAACAATTAATCAATCCGTATATTTAATGTTTATGAATTCCCTGAAACAATTACCATAAAATTAACACAAAAAGAAACAGCAATACTATTTTCACTCACCATCTGGTTCAGTTTGAAAGCTAATGTAGTCACTATAAAGTCCCCAACCAGCGTTAGTTTTTGCCCTTATGCTTGCATTGTACTTTGAATAAGCCATCGCTTCCGAATGAAAGTAATTAAACGTCGAACCGCTGAGTTTAACACTTATTTTCGATGAGTTCTTGTATTCGCAGAAACTAGGCATAGGGAACATCTGCTCCCATGATAAAAGAATTTCGTGTTCAATCAAGTTTCCAGCTAGATATTGAGGCTCATTCCAAGTCAATGAAAACATAGGGCTCTCAAGAACAGAAATGTTCATGATAGGTGACGATGGAACTACATAAAAAAGCAAAACATATAACTGTAAGAACAAAAATCTAGTGCGTGTGTTAATAGGTTTCGAAAACTAAAAATTTGTAAACAGTTTCTACAATATGGAATTTTTAGACGTACCATCTTCAAATGTTCTGACAGTTACAGCCCTAGAACTTTGGCTATAGCCAGCAACATTCTCGGTTTTTGCACTGCACTCATACGTCGAGAATGGACTGAGACCACTGACTGTTATGTTAATGATAACATTGCTAGATGTACCAAAACTTGAAATGTTCTCTTTAGATTTTCCATTGAGAGCTTCAAACCCATGCCCACCGGTTGCTATACAATTACAAGTAGTGAGAACATTTTTAAGTTCACAGTCATTCGAGGTTCTATCGATACGCCAGACAATAGAAATAGTACTTTCGGTCACAATTTGTTTGTCAATTTCTAGCAGCGGAGGATCATTGACTGGAAAAAGATATCAAGTTAGTCATCGAAATTAAATACCGTTTCAGAAACGCTGTGAGAATGACTGCCTACTAATAACATGCTAGTATTTCTTTTAGCATGAATTACCGCTAGCTTCGGTCATGCCGGAGACTCTACCCAAGTGACCATCCCCGCCTGTGATACTAATAGGCATAATTTGTCCCATATAAACCTTACAGGCAGTCAAGTCAGAAATTGTAATATTTGTATCTGCAGTTGATAATGTCTGTCCCCCGCTCCATAAAGTTATACGATAACTGCTCACACATGTGCCGGCTATTTCGGGCGCCTCCCAAGAAATAAATAAGGAATATTGACCCGGTATCGATGAAATCTTACCTGGTGGCCCAGGTACTGTAAAGAAAAATGAAGCCGAGTAGGTTATGTTGTAATTGTAAAATTATGAAAACGTCATTCTGAAAATGGTGACAGAAATTGAATAATACTTACCGATATACTTCGTAGTAGCCGATATAATCGACGGATCAGATGAACCAGCATCGCCAACTGCGGTGACTATAAATTCGTAGCGCAGGCAAGGCTTAAGACTCGAAGCGTTATAAAATTTATTGATAGTGCTAGTTCTGGTACAATTATCCTTATAACAGACATCCACTTCATAATGTAGGACACAATTTTGGTTGACAGTTGGCGCAGACCAAGTTAGGTATACCGAGTGTCCAGTTATTTGATCAGCTGGTGCCAATAGATTGTTAACACCTCCTGGTACTACGGATAGAATTTAATTTCAGTTATTTACTGATCATCAAGTACGCGGGTAGGCATGAAATCATTCGTATCCATAATTTCCTGTACCGCTAGGTGATGTTTTCTGGTGATTGGCATCAACAACGGTGCCATTATTATCGGTTACACTCAAAGGAGTTACTAGAACAGAGTAGTTTGTACAAGCTCTCAAGGCCGTAAATATGTAGGATGTATCTGTGCCAGGAACAGTTTTTGTATTTAGCATCAAGTCATCTTCCGCCATAACTTCAATTAGGTAGGCTCGTAAACAAGACTGATCCTCTGGAGGATCCCATCTCACTGCAAGCCCATGCTGAATTCCATTTACAACCAAGTTATTCACTTGTGATATTTCTGTAAAAATATTCAAGATTTGAAATGAATGAATGAATTGAATTATCTGATAAATCAATCCACTTAATATCAAATACTTACGCGACTCAGTAGTATTGGTTGAAATAGTTTCCTCGTTGCTTATACCACCGTTTTCTCCAACAACAGAAACGCCAACAACGTAATATGTACAGGATGTTAATCCTGATATTGTGTAGTTCGATTCGGTAGAATTTATATTGTTATAGGCTTGATCATCAGTGTATGAGTACCAAGTTATGCTATAATGGAGTATGCATTCGTTATTGGATATTGGAGACTCCCAAGATACAATAAGGGTAGTACTTGTACTAGATACCATCAAGTTTTGGACGCTGTTTGGTACATCTGAAATCGCAAGTTTCATTGAACATCAGAAGTTTAATTCCATTCTTGGTGCAGTTTTGCTCAACGTAGTTGTGTTTGTTTATCTCTTTCAATAGGTAAATAGATAATCACGAAAAAATAGTTAACTGACCATTGCAGGTAAAGGATTCCGTCGTTGTTATCTCTGATGTAGAAGACTCCGAGGTATCGTTGGAACTAGGTATTTCTTCTACATCTCCTGTACCCTTCACATAATCAACTGTCGTATAAGGTTGTGGACCTGGAGTAGTCGTTACAATTGGATTCAAGCTTGTATTATTATCTTTTAAAGTTGTATTATTTGCCAGTTCTGAATGGTTATCAAAACTACCTCCAGTACTAGGTAAAGTATTATTTTCAGAACGATCTAAGTTAGGTCTTCCAATACTACGTTGAGTGTTACTTTGAGTGGTTGATCCAGTAGCATTCGCTAATGCGTTAGCGTGTCCTCCTCCAAATCCAATTTCTTCTGACGTAGTAGTAGATTCCCAGCTGTTGTTGGAATTACGTATTTCTTCTTCATCTTCTGTACCCTTTACATAATCAACTGTCGTATAAGGTTGCGGATGTAGAGTAGTCGTTACAATTGGAATCAAGCTTGTATCATTATCTTTTAAAATTGTATTATTTGCCAGTTCCGAATGATTATCAAATCTACCTCCAGTACTACGTAACGTATTATTTTCAGAACGATCTAAGTTAGGTCTTCCAATACTACGTTGAGTGTTACTTTGAGTGGTTGATCCAGTAGCATTCGCTAATGCGTTAGCGTGTCCTTCTCCAAATCCAATTTCTTCTGACGTAGTAGTAGATTCCCAGCTGTTGTTAGAATTACGTATTTCTTCTACATCTTCTGTACCCTTCACATAATCAACTGTCGTATAAGGTTGCGGATGTGAAGTATTCGTTACAATTGGATTCAAGCTTGAATCATTATCTTTCAAAATTGTATTATTTGTCAGTTCTGAGTGATTATCAGTTTTACTTGTAGTACTACGGAAAGTACTACGTTCAGGGTGATTCATGGTAGGTTTTTCAGTTCTACGTTGAGTGCTACTTTGAGTATTTCGTCCAGTAACATTCGCTAGTGCGTGAGCACGTCCTCCTTCAAATCCAAATGCACAAGCGATGCAAATTGTGCAAAGAAGAAATTGGATTTTTTTTCTCGGTATCATCTTCACCTGCGATTAGAATCAGGAATTACATAGATATAGAATATGATGAAGTACAGTGATGCACTCTGTGAATTATAAATCTCTAGTACTTCGTACTAAATTTTACGGGCAAAAAAAGTAAACATTGTAAGTGGAAATTGTGGAAGGAGGTCAAAAATAAATTTTTAATGGAAAAGTGTATTTCCAAAGCATTTGCAATTATCGGACATGATTGGCCATACTTCCATTTGAATCACATGAGAATACCAATATGAAAAATGTTCAAAAGTTCGATTCGTCACAAAATCATTAAAATAGTAACTTCATCAATTTAATGAAATTTGTGTAGGCTCCTCACACATGATTGAAATTAATATTCCCTGCAGAAGTTGGAATAAAATCGGAGTTGGTAAGAGCCGCAAACGTAGTTTATATACGTACATCACCGAATCACCTATTTATGTCTATTTTATAAAAATGTAATGTATATACCATAGTATCTACACTAATATGATGTATCTATATTAATTATCAATTGTCGACCGCATAGTGAAAGTATAATAGGAATGCGTATACGGTGCGGCGTGTCAAATATTAAATGATTTGTTCCAATGCCACTTATGTACTAGCACTCATAAAATGATACTTGTATCAACATCATCAGCATCATCATCATCTGCACAGTGTCATTCATCCCGTGCAAGCATCTGCAGTATAGTATATATATATATATACTTCTGTATGAACGAAAGCTAAAGCTTAAGTGAATCTATTAACGAATTCAAACAGAATTAAGACAAATTACAACAAACGTTATAGTGTATAGTCTTATGGTTTTCAACTATTCTTTGTCCGCTATATTTTTAGAGCTTCATCGAGATAATTGTATACAACCGATTGTCGCATTGATATAACTGTCTCAAACAGTTTCTTCCTGCTTTTCGACAGCTTCAATACTGCCAATACTTAATCGATGCTTATATTGATCAATCTTTATTAAATAATGCCTAGAGGTGATAATGCGTTGCGCTCAATTACCTTGCTACGCGACCGTATGGATATCGGATTTAATTGGATAACTGATCTACTAATTTGAAAAGATCATCATCGCGATCGCTAAGATACAAAGAATGAAATAATTTGAAAACCTTCGTGTTTTTCCACGCGTTTATAGCCATAATGAATCCGATAAATGCCCTATATTATAGACAATACTATAGGCATATATGTATTGGTATCGAAAACAAATTCTCGGATACAATAAAAATTCTATACTTTATTCACATAGGTATAGTTACCGATATTAACCACCTAAATACACGATTATGTACTATCGTAGGGAATGTACCACATATACGCGTATATATGTGTACGAGTTTAGAAAATTCGAGAATGCGATCACCGCTCTCTATAATCTTATCGCATAATTTTAGATAATAATATAGCAGTAACAGTTGGTGATTATAAGCGATCACTATACAGATTACATGATACTAGTCATACTTCCTACATCGACTAGACAAAAGCCTGCAGCAGCGCATTAATTAGAACAAATTTGCTAAAAGTATTGTGCCATTCATTTTAATAACACTACATTCTCTGGAATGAAAAAGAAAACGGATAAATATCCTTCAGCATATTAGCGGAACATAGTATAGATAGTATGGATTATAAACGGTTCTCCTGATTATTGGTTACATGGAAATTTGTATTTGTCTATTGTGTGTAATCATGTAAATAATCTTGCGCGGCTACATAAAGGATAACTATGATATTTATCAAATACGTAATTACTCACGCGACTAGCTTCAGTGAGCGGGTAACGTAAAATATGTGACTTCGTTGGGAAAAAACCGCATTTCTCATGAATCGCAAAACGGGCGTGGGCGTGTTTTTCGATTTCTACACATATTTGAATATATCATGAGAATTCTGATTTATATATATTCATCGAATGCTATAATATTCTATGTATAGTATTATTATGATAACCGTAGCATAAATAATTTTACACTGAATTACCTACACATACGTATATTATGTATAATATTTATCACATACATCTATACTATAATTGTGTATATATATGTATTATTAATAATTAAATTACATTTAATGTTACACAGCTAGTTATGTATCCAAGATATAGACTGCTGTCGCGGTAGTTATATTCACTCACGTGAAATAAAGTTTATCACTTCGGTTAAGTATTTACTTATGTTTAGGTAGATATACGTATACGTATACATATAATCGCGTTTTATACAGACGTATTTTATTCCGTTCTATTTTTCAATCCATGTGCATAAATTACATATCGTAGTATATATAGGTATTTAAATAATCAAGTGTTATACTCGAGCATGATATATTATATTATCTAGGTAGATATACAGGTATTAAAAACACTCTAAAATCCTCCAGCTCCGAATTTACACGCTCTACCTCAATTTATATGATGAAATTTTATTTATAATAATTTATATTAATCACTCGTTATCATAAATCTCCGTTTATAGAATTAGTGAAATCCTGAACTGAAAGAAAAATAACTCTTTTCCGTGTAATATTTATAATACAAACAAACCGTTCATCATTATTTAATTAAATTTATCCCCGTTTCATTATAGCTACGTTTAGCAGTTTTATAAACGTTTTGAATTTTACTGTACAGTTGAAATTTACCGCGTGAATTAACGGGAGTTATACAGTTTCCACCTAAATTGCATTTAACAACAAAAGAAATACGAAGCGACAGATGTGAGCAATTCAACAGAACGGTCAATTGCCACTGACAAATCAGTACTGACAGTTTTCCGCCCCTGCCGTTCTGTTATCTCAGATAAGGAAAGTCCGACGTGTCTTCTGTCGTCCGGTTTGCGGACTGTAGGATCCACGCATATACATGCCTATATACGCGCATATATACATCTGTGAAGCACTTTTACATTTGTCAATTGATTTTTTGTATCATACTGTATATATTTATTGAAATATTTCATAATTCAATTACCACAATCGTTAAACTATCAAATAATCCCCCGCGAGCCCCTGAAATTGTAATGTTTTTGGTCTACTGTACGCAATAGCTGTACACGAGTTGCGAATAGAAAATATAGCTGTATCGAGAAATTCACAGCCACGCAAATATGCATTTATCGGCATACAACCGCAACTTTGAAATACTATATATTCCTTCTCGATCTTATTGTCAGCATAATATATTCATTCGTTGAAGAGATATGATATTATACTATATTTAGCAGGATGATCATTCATGCGCGGTTTTGGAGGATGCGTATATGTCACAACCGTCGATCGACAGATGTATAATCTATCCCGGATAAAGCAAATAATTATTACTATATCAACGATGGGAATTTCTGCGGACGAAGAATAATAAAATAACCCATGTTCCATATTCGTAAAAAAGATAATGAAAAAAGAGAGAATTGTACACATAATATACAGACCCTGCTTTCGAAAATTCTGAAAGTCACCTTCCGACCATCAATTGATTTTTCTGGGCAATCGTTTTCGAAATAGCCGATTTTTCATTTTGATCGAAAATCGACGACTGCCGCGTTTTAAATCAGAATACCACAGAGACTGCAGTGAGTCGTAGAATTATTTGCCAGATACGAAAAAGTTTCGCTTTTAATTCAATTTTCTGAAAATAACTTTGGGAAAAATTTAAATTTGGCAGAAAGCCTACGGTTGAAAAGTTTTTAATTTTCGCAAATTTATTTTTTCTGTTTTTGTATTTTTTCGTACTTGGTATATAATTCTACGACTCATAAGTAGTTTCATTCTGTGGTATTTCGAGTTGAATTCGAAACGCGACAGTCATTGATTTTTGATTAAAATGAAAAATCGGTAGTTTAAAAAACGATTCTCCGAAAAACCAGCTGGCGGCCAAAAATGACTTGGATTAATGTAGGTACAGAGTTTCAGAATTTTCAGAGTAGGTCAGGCTTTTGTAACGATGTTTGTTTTTTTATAATAATAATGGAGGTATAATGTATAGTACTTATGTCAGATTCCAGATTCTTCTTAATTGCATAATAATCTTTATGAAGATTTATTTTTTACCTAAACGTTGCATAATGTATATACATACATTATATACTATACTACAGTTATATTTTGAGAATTTTGTCTACATGGTCTAAGTTTGGGAAGAATAATGCGATAATTATAGTAGGTATAATATACCTATATATACATACATATGTATAATAATAAAATCACGTTCTATTCTTTGTCCCCGAATACAAATAATATAACGCTTATCGCGTTACTCACCGCGTTATATTGTATCATACCTATGTATGTGTGTACATACATATACGAACTGATGTAACGCTATAAACTAAACGGTCAAATATATTATAGACAGGCCGTCAGCTTTGAGTATATATACATGTATACATTCATATAATATAGTATACCTAGGGCCTAGTAATCCCTCGCCTCTCTTTATGAGCATCAACAGTTTTCTTTATAAACAACGTACTATTAGTAGTACGGGTAATGAATAGGTGTATATATAGCGTACGTTACCCGACTTACTGGAAACTACAATATTCAAGTTTAGCTTGTTATTGTCACGATACGCAGGTTTCATTATTATGATCAATATAACCTGCATATTACTATATATTATATCAGAAGTGAACTTTTCATCGCACCTATAATCTATTGTTATACCTATTCTTTTTCCGACAACGAAGAAGTAATACGGTATATACCTTGAAAATTCTATCCCATAGTTAATATAATAATGACATTTACCGAAGTGCGAACGAAAAGCGTAAATGGTATGTCCTGGAAACGCTCGTATACTAATGAAACGATTAAATCACGGATAAGATGAGAAAAAAAACAGATTCACACAATCATATTTATTACGTCTCCCATAATTTGATGCTTACCGGAACGGTGAGCTATTTACACGCTTTTGACGTTGACGGATTACATCCAGTGCATGTATGTGATTTTCTTCTTGCGCGATCATGTAGCACCTGCACCGCGTCTGAAGAAATTCAGATTATACTGACATCCCCGCGTAGTAGGTACATACTAGGTTACAGACATTGCTTATCTGTGCAAAAAATTTTCGGTAACATTAAACCTTCCGTATTATATATATATATATATTGAGTGTACGTGTAAGTGATGTTCAAAAAATGACTAAAACTGCATTCACGCGTTAAAAGATGTGCGCTACTGTAGTATATCATAATATTTGTCATTTCCGCTTAGAGGCATGAATGTAAAAAAATGGGGCAAAAGAAAACTAACAATCATCTCTGCATATATCACAGTTCTAAAAACACACAACAAATGAACAGAAAAATATTTCGTATTGTTGGGAATCTGCACAATGTATACCTATACTGTTCCCGAAAATTCAGCATCCAGTATAAGCTTACGTTTCTAATGATAAATCGAAATTCAATAAATACTAAAAAAAGGAGGAAAAGAAAGGTCAACAGACAGGACGCACAAAGCACAATGATTGATTTCACGTAAAAATTAGCAATGTAATAATTTGTTGATGTATACTAAAAAAAAAATATTTACCGCGGAAGACGTCTCCGCGGAAACTGCAGTGACAATATACAATGTTCACGGTTCTAAGCCGGAACGGCAACTACTAGAGTGCAAGAGCTGGGTGCGAGTTACGAGTTAGAAGCCATGTGCTTCTTACCGAAACGGAGCAGGATATATCACAAGCACCAAGTGCGACACAACCCTCCCACAAAGCCTTAGGCTCAAAAATAGCATGCCTATGGTGCTATGGATGATCATTGTATGGTGAGAACCTAAGACTTATACATACGCTCAGGGCCCTAAAAGCCTGAAGGGTCGCGGTCTCGGTCCCACAAAACGGCGGGGGCATCAACCACGAACCCTCTATTCGTATCCCGTGCCTCCTTCCTACAAACGTATAGATATGTGTATTGTCATATAGGTATACCTACAGGTTGGGACACCTGCTTTATTATTTGAATATTTCTATAGATGTTTCAGACGTGTTTAGACGTCTGACCTCGACGTTTTCGAGTGATGGAATACAAATTTCCAGTAATTTATTGAAATAACGGTTAAAAATAAAATATAGGATTTGTTAACAAGCATTATGATGAAGATACTGCAGAGACAAAAGAAATTTTACAATCATTGGAAAGACTGAGAAACAGGATGCGGAAGATACGTAGGGTCCGGATTCCTTATTACGATGAGAGAAATGCATATATTTTGACGGAGAGTTCAAGAGCCCATCTCATCTTTTCTATTCACATCTGGCAGCGGCATGTTGCGCATTAATTGTTATTCAAGTGTGTATACGGATAAAAAAACTTTAACCACGATGTTCCGGTTTCGAAGTTCACTTGCGTCAGTCTTTTGATCATTCCGATAAGATTCGTGACCACTTTGCGACTGAAAAAAACGATGACCATGAATAGATGGGAGAATAATGATTTTATAGGTAAGAGAGGAAGCAAAAAGAGCGCTACTTACAATTAATCAAAAAATGTAGTCTGTTGGGTTTGAAGCTGGATATCTAGCTAGCAGAAAAAAAAATCTGAGAGCAATGTATGGGACAGTTTCTTGAGGTGTGAAGTGTTTCGTGACCAGCAATTATCAATACAACTTTTCGAAAAATTCTCCGCCATAGATATCGCTCCAGAAGTAGTGAAAAATGTAGTTCATGTTAGGTTTTTTCCATGGGTCAGGTTCAACCCGTTACAGTTCCCTAGATAATGCATATAAGAGTTTGAAAACATTTATACGCAATCGTCATAATCTCCTGAGTATACCGAAATAGAAAAATTTCAATCCTTCAAAAAATTATGGTAGCTATGAACAGCGCATGGGCGGAATTGTTATCTTGGATACTGGTAGTCCACGCTATATATGGTAAGTTTGACAATTTTGTACAAAAAAAAACACAGAAATGCAGATTCGATAACAAAAAATTGATTGCATCTTCAAGTTTTTCGTAAACGTACATACGTTACATTATGGTGATTTCCCTACTGGAGTGTGGCGCGGCGCAGCCTTGTTTTGATTGAGAAACAATTGAACACCTTCGTTTCTTGTGATGAATGGAGCTCTTGATGAAAACCGTGCTATGTTTCGACGTCTTACGACCCGCGGCACGTTAAAATCCGCATAGTGTAACTTACGTGTACGAAAAAACCATGGATGCAATCAATTTTCTCTCATCGGATCTGAATTTCAGTATTTTTTTTTTCTCAAAAATTGTCAAACTTACGACAAACAGCTGCGACTACCGGTATCCGAGATAACAATTCCGGTCATTATTGTTAGCTACCATAACTTTCCAAAGAATTGAAATTTCTTTAATCCGGTATACTCAGAAGATTATGAAAATAACGTATGAATTTTCTCGAATTTTTTTATGCATTATCCATGGAACTGCAGCAAGTTGAACCTGATCTACGAAAAAGCCTCGCAAGAACTACGTTCTTCGTTATGGCTAGAGCGATATCTGTGGCGTGAAATTTTTCAAAATGTTATGTTCATAATTGCTGGATGTGGAAGACTCAATGCTTCCAAAGACTGTCCCATATACATTGCTCTCAGATTAATTTTCGCTCGAATATAGAACTTCAAACCCAACCGACTACATCTTTTGATCCGATTTTTAGTAGTTATTTTTAATGTAAAATCTTATATTAGAGATTCATGTGTTCGTATGCTTGCATGAGACAACTTAAAAAAAGTACAATGATTATTTATAGTCGAGGTAAAAAGGCTCTCAAGTATCAAGATGCTTGAAAAATAACGCCAAATCGTAAAAATTTAATACCAGCAATATTGAGAATCAAAGCCTGAAAAATGCTGCCGAAATCGTTTTTTCATAAATCACGTTTCGGAATTGCTAAGAATAACGATTTTCACGATATGAAATAGGAAAGGGGGATTTGTTTGCCAAAAGTTATCACTTTTGAGTCAATCCTCGAATCATATATGTAACAAAACGGAGGAAAATTTGAAATGCAAAAGAATCGTTATTTCCCATTACAATGAATTCGAATTTGAAATGGTTCAGACTATTCAAAATTTAAATTTGTAATAAAATTTTTCTTTCAATTTCTCAATTTTTTGATAAATTATTGAAAACGCCAACAATTTCATATTTTTATAGAGAAATATCTTACAGGTGGAACTAAGTTGTATAAATATTAATAATTATCGAATCAATCCCACGAGATTGACACAACAGTTCACTTGGAAAGTCAGATCCAAGGAATTAAAATAAATGCAAGAAACATTGCTTTTTGGGTAACATATTTCAGTTTAATAAACGACAAAATTTTTGACAAGGTTGTCGGTCATGTGATTCAATGTGGTTTATCAAAAATGTGCATCATATGGTTTTAAAAATTTTCTTTATTTCCATCACATTGCTCCCAGAAATGTATCAATCATTGATGAAGAATTAGTACAGCCTCTGAGGTGGTCCCATTGAGGACTTGACATGGAGCGAACGTACGTTCTGCCAATGTTTCTTCAATAGAGAAACAAGGAAGTTCACGGATAAATGGACGTTCTGGACGAGCTCGTCAGGGGTCATACCAACATGTCCAACAGCTACTGATAGACACAATACCTAAAGAAATAACAGTGATAGACATGGAATAATTAGCTATTGAAATACTATGAAAAATTATAAAAATAAGAACGTCTAGGATTAGAAAACCCGGAATAACAATGGAATATCAACTTTTAAATCTTATATACTTTGGTTTGTTTCGACTCTGATTGAGGCTGATAACAATTTAAATGTTATAGTCTCACCCAGAGAAGATAATTTTGATCTCCTTTCCGTTGACAACCTCAATTACCAAAGTATTCACAGTTAATGAGGTGCTTTTTGAGAAAGGTATTATAAAAATAATGATTTTTATTCAAAATTAGATGTAATAAGAATCTATGTTTGTATACCTTCTTCATCTGGAACTTGATCGTTGCCTTAACTTCGTCAATTTTAGCAGTCATAGACTCTTGATGAGATAAAAGACCAGGGAATTTTCCCGCTTTGTTCAAACCAGGACCCAACAAACGAGGGATCTGCTTAATCAACGATTCACTGGCAAGGAAAGCATCATATTTCTTTGCTGTCAACAAAAATAATAATAATACGGTGAAGTTTCGATTATCCAATTAATCTGTAACATTATTATTCCCCAAATAATCGAAGCTATTCTTTCGGCAAATAGTTGAGAGAACAGTTGTAATCCTGACGATAATTTCAGGTGACGATTGTCTCAACACTGATTGAGGATCGAAATGATACAGCACCAAGTCCACACCCAGTGAAGAGTTTAATCTACCTTCTGGCAACAACCTGAACTACCATTAATGATCGATTAGTGAGGCGCTTTTTATAGAAGGCGTAACAATGAAATTCTTACAGCAAAAGTTAATTGAATCAAAATATCCTTGGATTTGAATATAAATGTGGGTTATAGTTTTCTCACCTAGCTTCTTAACAAGTTTTTTATTCTTGTTCAATTTTTTAAGAGCCTCGGCATCCATGAATGGTACATTTTGTGCCTTAGCTTCGTCACAATGTTGTTGATCTCCCAAAATGCAAACCTGCATTTTAGGGCGCGGGATATTCTTCAATCTGTAATCCAAAGTTACTGGTTTTTTTTTTTTTTTTTTCCAGTTACAAGCAGTTCATAGAATGTGAATTTCAGACCGAGGGTGATTATTTTTTTCCCCCGTTTTTGAGGATTCATACCATTTTTTTCCATTGTTATTTCTAATCTTGTTAATAGTTATAGGCTAAAAAATTAACTAGTGCTCTCAGTTGAGTATCTTTTTCTACAGGGAATTATTCTGATAATACATGCTTTGTTTATGGCATCACTGAGCACAAAAATTCAACTAAATTTCAATTGTGAACTTTTTAATTTTGCTACTTACCAGCAAGGTCGTAATTATGACCCCGCATTATGTAAATATCGGTTAAAAAACCTCCCCAATTTTTTTAAGACCCTGGGTGAAGGTCCGCCAGGAGAAGCCCAGCTTCCTGACGTAACATGATGAAATCTTTTCGGTATATTTAGTTGACAAACGAAATGAGCAACATTAATTTTTTGTAGTATTATTCTGCTTGGTTTTATATTCCTGATTTAAAAAACACCGAAAAGAAATCTCAAAGTCAGGTAAAAACATACTTTACAGTGCCTGAGAAACGCTTGTCCTTTTGCGGGTCATAGTTCTTCAGACCGATCTGTATCTCCACAGTCTCCAAAAAGTTCCTCTTCTTATCTTGAGAATTCTGTATTACAGAGTTTACACACTCGTAAAGAGTATCACGTGATACCTTAGACCTAGAATTTATTAACAGATAGAAAATTATAGTCATGAGCTAATAAGTAAATATTTTGACAAATAATAAACGCACTCGTTTTGATTACTCATTGACAAAATGAGAATTCTGATGGAAATAATGCATGATAACTATTTTCACGGATAAATATAAATGATGGTTCAAAAATAAATAGAAACAAAATTCGAAAAGATGGATATGCTAAGTCAGCAATAACGGAGGCACGATGGTTGACAAATGTGCGTTTGTTCCGTCGCCATTTACACCGTAAGAATAAAAATAATGCTTCGAAATCATCGCGTAGATTCACAAATAAATCATTAATCGTGCATTGTGTGATAAATTTGAAGGATGGTATTGTTGTAAACGGATATTATACTCACGTCATAATTAGCCCGATGAGCCAGTCCTCACGAACGACTACCCTCCTCGAAAACTTTTACCGGAAAGAAGCAAGAAGCTTGGAAAATGGACGAAACGGAACCACTGACCAAAACCAGTGGGTCTGAAATCGAAATTTTTAGTTTACGATTCAACCACTTCTTAGCGCTGTTTGTCAACACGAGAGTTAAAATGCAATGAAAAGACTCACGGTATTCAACAGTGAGTAACAATGCATTCAACAATTCGCAACAATTGGAATTTCGTGCGTTTCTAATAGCACTTAAGCTGACTTTTCAGGTAGCCGATTTGTCGCTTGATTTCCCGTGACCAACAGTGTTAATCATTGTTACATGCAATAGCTAACAATATTGTCGCTCCATTCCCCACGACAAACATTGTTATACAGGTTAGCTATATTTGCATGTAATAATGCATAACAATGAGTGTCGCCAGCATCGATCGCCGCGCATAAAAAGTTACCTTGGCGCACAGGGAAACCGGGTAGAGAGACATCTATTGACCTACAGGTTAAGCGTGCACAACAGTGATCAATCAGTAGAGCAGAAGACTTTTTTTACCAACACAAATTTACAATGATTGTGATAAACCGCGTAATCGTGGATGACTAATAAAACAACACTACATACTCTGAATTTCCTCGTCTATGCTTGCGGATTGTCAGAAGGTTAGGGAAAAGAGGAATTCACTATTAACCCGTTGACCGTTGTATTATTCATTGGGCTTGGCTGTCGGCTCTTCTCGTGTTCTTTGAAAGTTTCTTATTAATAAGCAAAATATCTGAATACAGAACAAGTTTGGCCTTCTTCATTAATAAACAAGTTAAAACAGGTTAAAATGTCGTTTGTTTCGCCAATGCCGAGCCGTGAATTTCTTTGGGATGTCTTTCAAAGGTAAGTAATATCACGAATTGCGTACTTGAATACTTACGTTAGAACATTTGTAAATTCGTTATCCGGCCAACCTATTTATTAATTAATTGCACGTGATACATGGCTCACCAAACAATTAGGCTTCGATAGCGAGGATATATAATGCTGTGTCCCAATTCGCCAATGAGCGTTCTTCGCACTTGCCCTTACCCATAACGTTTTCATAGTGGCGATGATAATTAAATAATTATATGATTATTAAACATACTATGAAGGAAACAGCTACCAAGTGCTAATTATCAGGGCTAATATGAAACCGCTATGGGTGAGGGCAAGTGCGAAGAGCGCTCTTTGGCGAATTGGGACACAGCATACGCCTAAGAAAAAAACAAAACTCGATTCGATATAACGAAAAAAAGAACAGATTTTCACTTTTTATTTCATATTTTAAATACCATCGTAATTACTAAATTAACTAACTAATTACGTAGGTGTAACCATTTTTTAATTTCTGCATAAAATAATCAAAACCTATGAATCACAGTTAATACTGATCACGTATTTACAGAGTCGACAAGGATCGTTCCGGAGCAATAACGGCTGAAGAATTACAAGTAGCACTTTCAAACGGCACATGGACACCATTCAATCCAGAAACTGTTCGTCTTATGATTGGTAAGCACCCAAAAAAACGAAAAGAAAATGGTTGATTATTTTTAGTTTTGTTTGTCCATAGCTTGACGTATTATCATTCTAACAAAGAATGATAAAACAAATGAAAATAAAGATAAGTTATCAAAACAAAAAAACAGCATTATAGACTATTTGTTGAACTGATTCTTTTCTGGACAAACAATATTAAGAAAACAGAATAATAACAAAAACAAAAATAAGCATGTTTCTGTTAATGAAGAATCGAAGACGAGTAGATTTTGAATTAGCATTCATCGTGACGTCAAAAGGCATCGATTGATGCATGAGAACCAAAAATGGTGTTTCACCATCTCTAAATATGCTGCACGATGAGAAATGAGTGATTTTTCATGTCTCAAATACACCAAAGTTGCAGGGGAATGAAAAGATACGAAGAAATTGGTGTTTTTTTTATTATGGCAGTGTTGTATTCTGATTATTTTTATTTTATTTTCGACTTGCACCAAATTTTATCTAATTAATACAAAGGGAAAAAAATGGTTTAAGTTAGTTCGGTGATTTTGTCCCCTCACAGGTATGTTTGATATTGACAAAATCGATCCTGCTAATTCTTCAGGTATGTTTGATAAAAATCAAACTGGGACTGTCAGCTTTGAGGAATTCGGTGCTCTATGGAAATACGTTACGGACTGGCAAAGCTGTTTCAGATCATTCGATCGCGATAACAGCGGAAATATCGATCGTAACGAACTCAAAACTGCTTTAACTAATTTTGGATATCGTTTATCAGACCATATTATAGACACTCTTATACGCAAGTACGACAGAGCTGGTAGAGGCACAATCTATTTTGATGATTTCATCCAATGCTGCATCGTTCTATACGTAAGTATTTATTGGAAAAAATATAATCGTCTATTTTATATTACAGGCGAGATCAGAGTCTTCTATCCAGATTAATAATTTTTCCATTATTCTAGTTCTGTTATTTCGGTATAATAAAGAATAGTTCTTATTATCGTTTTCTTTTATAGACATTGACGTCGTCATTTAGACAATTTGACACTGATCAGGATGGCGTTATAACAATTCATTACGAGCAGTTTCTTGGAATGGTATTTAATCTTAAGGTTTAAAGAAAGGATTATGAAAAAAAAGGAGAGGAAACCGAAAAACTCGAGAGTATTGGCTCTGAGTATTTTCTTACATTCACATTCTCATTACTACTATGATTTTTTGTTATTATAACTATATTATGTTCCATTATAAGATCAATACTAAAAACTATTGTTAAGATTGTTGTTTATAATTTTGGTTAATTTTTACCCCTAAAGTTGAGACAAAATTGTTTAGTATTTTGATACCTCTATGTCCGACTGAAAATATTTTTCTATTGTTATAATCCCATGATTGAATCACAATGGTGCAACTGCAATTTTTTGACACACATATTTTGAAAGTAATTATATTGCTGAAATTCGAGCATAATTTGATGTATTTTCATTCAAGAATACATACATTTTGAAACACCTTCATTATATTCATTGTGCTCTGTAAACTTCTTGAATGTCAGTCGAATATGCTTGAATATAACTTTATGTATCATTATGTTGATACATATTCAATAACTGATTAACTAATGTTATTTGAGACAAATGTCAATTTATTGCAAATAATACACTTATTAATTTTAACATGCAAATTTCTAACTTACTTAGACAAAAAGCCAATATAAAAGTGATAAATTTCTCGTTCCTGATTATATAACGCCTTGTAAATTTTAAGTATTACAAATTGTTCAATATCTTCACACAATGTAAATCTACGTCCACTAATAATTTCGCACCGTGTAATCATGAATGCCGACAAAATTAATTGTTGTAACAAAATTCACACTGATCTGTAATCGATAATGCTACATGTAATTGTTGCATATGAAAACTAATATGCAATTTGAAAACAAAAACTATTAAATGTACGTTGATCTTCAGCCCGCCGTGACTCTCCGTAATCATTGAAATTGCCATAAAAAAAGAGTATTGTGAAACTGAAAATTCAACATTGATTTTTCTCGTTTGTTGATATCCGAATATAGGAGAATATGAGCGCTAAAGAAAAAAATCTAATTTACATAAGTTCTTCTATTCTTAAGTTTCTGAGGAGATAAATTCAGTCTACTGTATATTTTAATAAAAATATACCGAAATGTTTCTACGTATCTTTTTATCGCATGTATAAACATTTGAAAGTCCAAAACTCGTATTTCATTTCTTAAGAATATTACGAATTTGCCTAAACAAGTTCTTGAACTTGTTTTTCATTTCTTCTTCCATCTCACAGTATAATACTTTCACCATTCAAGATAAAAATTTACGTAAATGTTTATGAATTGCCACGTTCTAGAGATAAATAGTGTTAAGCATATTATTGATGTGTCAAAGATAATAATAATGTCGCTATGAAAGTGTCAAAACTGTTCACTTACGCCTCTTGTCGCGGTATGCTTTATAATTATGTAAATCTGTCTACTATAATAGTTTTCATCAGTCTTTACATGTTTATTATGTACTTTCTAATTATTTTTATAGCTATTTTCGAAATGTAAATTATATTTATAAAGAAAATAAACTCTATCCTAACAATTAACATCCCCAAATATCTTCCGTTGCTATTGTAATACCTATGATACAATATTCAAACTTTCTAAACTATTTCTCATAATGTATGCATCACGAATATTGAACATTGTATATACATACCTTAAATTGTTCTAAAGCGTAGTGAACAGTACTTTTCATTATTCAAATTCGGTTTGAAACTACAAGGGCTTTTTTGTGACACGTGAATACGTCGCGCGTGCGTAAACACGATGAGTCAAGACTCTTATCGCATTGCATCAACATAAACACGCGACGATACAAACCGAGCTTCCTCATTAGCTCGGAATCATCAGCATGACAGGAGGCGCTGCCGGTCAGCCAATGATAGAGCTCCATTACTACTCGCCGCACGACGATCTGTCAACTTCGTTGAGATGTGATATTGCCCTTAGGCCGTCGTGATGACTCTGCCCGTGAAATAATTCTGAAGCCGTGAATTGAAACGTGTTTACATTTAAGATTCGGTTGTCAAAAATCTTTTTATGGAAGTATTAGAATAACAAACGGCTGTAAGCGTAATGTGACAACGTGATTAGTTGAAATGAAAACGTTATGATTTATTCTACTACGTTTATTAGATGGATTCAGAAGTAAACGTTTATCGATCTCTTCCACCACTGGTAGAGGGAAAACTTCACGGCTACCTAAAACTTTACGTTGACGAAGTACTCTGGGCAAGACGGAGCCCTGGAGACGTAACTATACTTGCCTCCTGGTGGGGTGAAATCGACAGTGCGCAATTTAGGTTCTTTGTCATTTGGTTTTTTCTTTCGTTCGTAATCTCCTTTCATTTTATTATTCAATCGTTCCAAATTTATCCCGTTGTATACTTATCATATTCTCGTTATCGTATAGAGGTTAACTCTCTGATATTCTACTGTCACCAGAATATAGCTCGTCCCGTTTTTTATTCTCAATCTATTCCTTGAAACCCATTTTTATATTTCTTCAATTTTGTTCTCTTTTACATTTTTTTTGTCTTCAGTTTTGTCATCCAATCTATCTTGTTTTTCTATTTTGTTTCTCTTACGTTTTTTACAGGCCAACCGATGTCCAAACAGGATTGTCAAGGCTAGATAGAGAAACAGTAGAAACATACGCCGTGAGAACAAGTATCGGCCTTTTTATCGAGTATTTGAAAAATTGTGAGACTGTAGAATTAGTTGTAATATCTGAAGAGACTCACGGAGTAATTGGATCGGCTCATATTGCCGATTTACTAGATATTTTCGAGGGTAAAAACGATTACTCAAGATATTTTCCAATAATAAATGAATTTGGTAATAGATTAGGGGACATACATGTTTCTCTGAAATTTCTAAATATGACTAAAGGTTTCAAAACTGTAAGAAAGATGAAAGACTTTCGAAAAACTCAGTTCGAAGAACAATTATCTTACCCTACGGCGATCAATATGAATTCTAAATATGAGGAAGGAGATAAATTTCATAAAGATAATAAATCAAATAATATATTGGCGAATATGAGCAATTCTAAACACAATGATTATGTCTACAAGTCTGTTCTAAAAGACAGACGAATGCTCACCAGTATACCAATGAAAAAATTCAATACCGAAGTCGCCGATAAACTTGTTGCCCAAGTCGTTGCCAGAGCCCAAAGATTGAGAGGCGCTATACTCAAAGAAACTTACGATGACGATCCTCTTGCACTTAGCGAAACTTCTGTATTTGAGAGCTCTAGGTCTGATACATCGGCTGACAATGAGGCTAAATTATATGAATACTTTCTTGGTGTGTATTGATTCATGGTTTATGAGTTTTTTATGTAACAGTTGTCATTCTATTGGAAAAATTAAATTGTAGATTACGGAAGAAATTTGTGGAATAACTAACTGATCACATGTGTTCTCACAAATCTCTACTTACGTAATTTTATTTTTTCATTTAGGTAAGAAAATGAGTAGGTTCGACGAGCACAGAGCTCTGGAAACTCTCAGATCCACATCTCCTACGCCGAGTTTAATCAATCTTGCATCTGAGACTATTCAATCTTGCCATACACATTGTAAACAGCATAATATTGAGAAAGAAACTCTAGTTAGCAAGCCGAAAGAAGTTTTTCATGACATTACATCAAAAGATTCAGTTTCGATTAAAACCAGAGGTTTGTGATTTTTCATACAGAAATTCAAATCACGTCCGATCTCATACTTAGATCTAAAACTGAACCTAAATTACACCAAATTTGAATTGATATTATTATGGAATTAAATATTTCAGAATCATCGCTGCTGGATCAAATTGACAGCATGAAGATTATCGTTGAGTCGTTGACGCTGTCCCCGGCAGGCTACAGGAGAGTGCGATCCTCTTGTGTTTCTCGTATGTTAATGTAATTTCAATTTATATGTTAAAATGCCTGACGGATGAACCAGAGGCCAGAAATTTCGATATATTTACTATTTTGTAACTATAAGAGAAAGTTTTTCGAACATAGGAAAGTTTGTGCGCTTGATTATGGATCTCCAACAATTCTGAGCGTCATTGTGTGGAAATATGATCATATATAATATATGATTTCGTATTACTTATTTCCTTAGTATATAAAATAGATATATAAAACCGAAAATAACCAAGTTAAGGGTTTTCGAATGGTGAAAAATATGTGGCAACTCTAACGCCAATAATTTAATTCGAGAAATCAAATCTATTGTACTTTTAGGTATCGTATTTTATCTTTAAAGATCATCATTCTTTTTCCACTTTCTCGTTCATGCTCAGGTGGAGATAGTGTGCCGTTAGCAGTTACTTATTTTGTTGAGTATGACACGACGTTCACACCCAACAAAAAAATAGGAAAAAAGTTCAGCAACGAAAATCGCCCAACGAAATTATGTTCTAAAAAACAAGTTGGCCAAGGTAATAGATAAACTAAAATCATGAACCAAAATAATCAAAATATTCTCATTACATTCATTATTTCTTTCAAAATCAGATATATTTCCAATTTGAAAGTATAAGCTAACGTATCACATGAATTTATCCCACAGTTATTTATTTTAATCATCAAGCAATCTTCGATGTACCAAGATGCTATATTCAAATGGAAATGCCTTTGAAGTTCAAAGTTTTCAATCGTCATTTAAATCAACGAACGCCAACCTTATTGGGTTTTGGGTCGATTCATATCAACGAAGTTGCAGAAATGGAAACATTAGGTACAACGCAGAAACTAGCGATAGTTGACAAGGGCATTAAGGTGGGCGAATTAAGAATCAACATTGAGCTAGGCTGCGACGGTATTCACTTCGGCAGAGATTTTGTTGGTAAAAGAATTTGACTTTTCTTCTATTATTATTATTCTCATTAGATCTTAATTTTGATTGCTCCTCATATTTTTGTGTTGTTTTGTTGTTGTATCCAAACAGATGCTGTGACTTCAACAAAGCAAAATATTCCCGTCTATGAAATATCGTCTGTCCCTAGTACGACGGAAAGTAAGTTGAAATCTGCCACCGGTACTCATTCTAAACCGAACAGCAGAGTTTCGACGTCTTCCAAATACTCGTTCAATTGCACCGGAAGCAAATCTAGCGGAAGTAATCAAAACAATAGTACAGATCATAAGCAAAGTAATACAGACGATAGATACGTTAAAATGGATCAACCTAATGATAATAGAGAAGAAAAGGTGCATTGACTTTTAATTTAATAATGGTAATCAAAACTTCAGTTCCTGGCACCATTTCATTATTTTAAATATTCAATATTCTATAGGTACTACTGCATGGACTCATATACATTGCTGAAGGCAAGGGTTTACCTAAATTAAATACGTATTTAATATGCCGAGCATTTTGGAAAGAGGATAGAGCCACTAGCCAATTATGTAGTAATACGGGAAATCCTTTGTATCATTTTCACGAAGTAAGTTCATCACTCAATTTGATTCGTATTTCGTTTTCATCAGTGTTGCATTTATCAAATCTCAGCTCTGAGTCGTTAATTTATGAAGCTAGAGTCTTAAAGTTCCTAAAAATAATAGTAATTCTTATTTTACAGTTGGTTCCATTGTTACATGGATCAGATTTGTTAGATCGAACAAAAGACAACTTCATCGTTACGGAAGTTTGGAGCAGGAATGTTGCTGGCCAAGATAGTTTACTCGGCTTTGCTAAATTACCGCTTCATCAGTTATATATTGCTTATCGAGATCCTTTGGTCGTACCACACCTTTTACTATCGAAGGTAACATGCAAAAAAGTATTCGAAAGCTGGATGGAGGAAGAAAATTTGAATATATGTTCACAATAAACATGATCATTTTTTTTTTTCAGTATCCTGTTATAAGCGTCGATGGATGGGTCCCGATTTGTGAACCAGTTACTGGCCGTTCATGTGGTGAACTATTGGCGTTGGTAGCCCTCGGTACTGCCGATCAAATAGCTCTTCTAGAAATGACGAGAGGATTAAGAGGCTGTAACATTACGCCACCTGCGATTCAAAGTTCTTCAAGGAACGCCTCTCAGAATACAGATAAATCTGATATCATTCCAATATCCGACAGTCGAGATATTAATAAGAGAGTACAAAGTTCCTACCATATGCCACTGGGGTATATAAACTCTCCACGCCAACATGAGGAATGCAGTTTCCAACAGTTTCAGACAGTAGAGAATGTTTCTAATTCTCAAAATACTAAGACTCAAGAATCGCAGACTGAAATTACAACTGTTGAGGATACAAAGACTTCAAATACACCGAAGAGTGAAGCTACTCCATCACAGAGCTCCGTTCTACATGCTTTAGTTGATCATTTAGCTCAGGCTCTAAATGTTCCAAAGTCAGGCAGTCATCCCGTTGAGATGCAAACTTTGCAATTAAAATATCCACAAATTACTACAGATATTTTAGAACGAATTGACTCGGATCCATTGAGTAATGGTAGCGTTTCGTCATCTGGAAGTAGTCCAAGAGAGAATTACGATATGCCAACTGAAATGTACAGAAGTGTAGGCGTTGGCGCAGAGTTTGACGATACTTTGATACAAGTCCCAAGCACAAGCTACCTGAATTCGAATTCTAGGGTAGCGATAAATAAAGAATTAACTTCTTCTAACGAACTGGGAAATATTTTGAGACACCCCAATGACGAATCTTCCTTTAGGGCTCATGTAGAAATTGAATGCGCGCTTCATTTACCTATGGTGGAAAAGAACGAGGGAGCTATTGAACCCAGTACATACGTTACTTTTCAACCTGCTCATAAAGATAACGTAAATCAATTCGGCTCCTACAAAGCCACTAATATTTCCCCTAATAGCTGCAGTCCCAAGTGGGAATGGAGATGCGATACACGCCTGGCTTCCGACTTATTAGTAAACGTAATTACGAACTTATTGTTACAGAGATATTGTTTTCTAGAGGAAAGATATAGATGTCTAAATATGCAAACTCCATTACCTGATCAGTTTCTTCCATTTTTATGACCGTATTTCAACAAACTTCTTATTTTATATTATGTACTCTCATCCTACAGGACCAGAAAAGGATGATTTTGAAAATCTGGCGACTGTCTGATCCGCCCATAAATTTAAATCCGGATTTAGACAAGGATATAGTAATTGGTTTTGCTGCAGTAGATTTATCCGTATTACTCACTGGCTTTCCCCTCGTTTCTGGTTGGTTTCATATCATGGATTTTACTGGAAGATGTAATGGCCAGATCAAAGTAAGCACGGGAAATAGATTTAAATGATGATAAAAGAAAAAACTAATACGTTTAGAACAAGTCCAAGAATAAATTATTTTTCATTCTTTTTTTTAGGTAACTATAACGCCGTTGGAAAATATCTCAATGTTCATAAAATCAACTACTGGAATGAGTGTTCCACAGAAACAAACATCGCACCTTATAACAACACGCTGTGTTCCACAAAATACAAGCTTTATCCCACAGACTTTTGTTTCACATGTTGAACAGCCTTCGCAAACCCATTCTGTGACTAATGCAGATGCATTTTGCCCTCCTACACAATTGGATAATAATTCAGTGAACGAAATTGGCTTGAGTCTAGGCGATGTTTCTATGACTTTTCTTTCACAGTCGCTTAAGTGAGTTCGAACACCTGTGTCATGTCATGTTACGCATTCACATAACGTATTCAAACAATCTCATTTAATTTTCAGGCAGAAGTTAACTGAACTAGATGAAATTACAAAACGATTGAAATCTCGACTGCACGATGTAACGAATGAAGATTTTGAAGTTGATTTTGATCCGGATTTCGACATTAATGAGCCAGAGCTTGAAATTGAGCGCAATCAAAATGGAAATATTCTTGATGAACATTCTAGAAATCCTGTACCACAAAATTTAGAAGATTGGCAACCTTCACCACCCACAACAAACAATTCGTCTAGTCAGAGTTCTCAAGTTAATGAAAGATATAGAAATTCAAATTTTTTTAACAATATTCAAAACCGATATGCGCCTCATAATTCTAATCAGACTAACACAGATAGTACTGAACAAAATTTAACAGACACTGGCTATTCGACAAATTCTCATGTACAATCGAGCCAGAGTTTATCTAACGGTCATTTTGAAAGTGAGAATCAAAGTGGGCAAATTTTTAACAATGGCAACTCCGGGGATGAAGCAGTAGACCAGCCTGTTAGAGGAGCAAGGATGCACATCAATCATTTACTTGATAAATTGACATCGCTCACTTCTGCACCACCTTTGGCAGGAAATTTTCCAATTAAAAGAAATATTCATGATTTTATTGCGAGCTTAAGACACAGCAATATTCATAGCAATGGTAAATGTAATCAGGAAGTTAACGTGAGAACTGTACCAACACAAACAGAATATCAGGATATTCAGCGTAGCGAAATCGATTTCAAAGATCAAACTCCGTCGCCAATAAATGTACAATTGAATACAGCATCGAGGAATAATAACGAGAATAACAATATCGATTGCAAATCTACGATTAATGTATTGCAAGACAGAAGCAAAGTATCAACTCTAATTCGCGAGGAATTAGTCTTGGAAGAGAATAACGATACGAGTGAGTTCGACGATTTAACGACACATTTACTCACTTCTAACGTTCGCCACATGGATTTGGATAGCATTTTTAATCCTTTATTATATCAACACCGCATTCCTGATGCTGAATTATCGAATTCTTCATCGAACCCTAATAATTCTATCCCAGATTTAGAAAATTTAAATACTTCGAACGACAGAGTAGTTATAGAAGAACTAGACAATAGATATGCAGAAACTTTTAATGCGACTATCAATAACGGTTTAGGTAGGCTTAGAGATTTGATCGAAATAGATGCATCTTTGATCGGGGATAGTGTCAGCCAAAATAGAATGCAAACAAATGTGTCCAAGAGCTTTGAGCGAAATGATTTCTTCAGAATGGCACCAACAGGCATATCTGATAATATTGATGGAAACATCGATGTCTCTGTGGCAGATAAACCAAGTAATGACGATTTGATGGCGAGTAATAGCACACAGTCTACAACTACGCTTTCTTTTGATACATCTTCCATTAGACAGAGACAAGAAGTTGTAGATAACGTTTCTCTAATTTCATCTGACTCTTCGGTATCTGTAGTAACTAGACAAGCTCCAGATGGAGGGAATCCCACGGAGGAAACTACCAAGCCGTTAGTTATAAGCTATCAAAATGAGAGCGAGAATTCTTCAACCGATAGCTAAGTTCTTAGCTTGGATTTTCTGATAACTTACATTGTTGTATCATTTTTTCATATTTTGGTTCGTCTTGGGGTATTTTCTGAGTATAAAGTACTTGATATATCCGAGGTATTGGATTCTTAATCTTTTTAAGGTGTAAGAGGATTAAAATATTAGTTGTGTAAGTTTCTGTGATGCTTTAGACTACCTGTGTTTGTACATAAAATGTATAAAAACCGACAGTTACAAGTTTTATCACAAAAAATGAAAATATCTTCAGTTTATCTAGGGAGTCTGTAACGTTGGTCTTTAATGAGATAATTTTGTGTTTTCAATTCGTTTTTTTGGTGCATATTCTATTATATATTTTATCAGTATTCAATTTCATATGTACTGCTTGAATTTTGTCTTACGTTTCCGTTTCCGTTTATCTCATGAATACCCATATTTTCATGAATCTTACTATCACCAAATTCCACCTTTCAAGCGTTTGTTCTCAATAAATAGGGGCAGCTGAGGTGAAAGATTTATAACTCACTAGGAATTCTGCTGCGAGAAAGGAACTCTTTGATTTTAAATGAATGTCAAGTCATTTTTTCAGCGTGAGTAAATCGCTTCATTCTGTGTAAAATCACTATAGTTACATTTTGTTACAATTACAAACTTTTCTAACAAAATATGTGATTTCTAGGCTTTGTATACATTGCTCTTTACCAGCCAAACGTAGAACTGTAACAGATATCTATTTCTCTTTCCATAATGTTCCTGAGGTACTAAAATATCGGATAACAGTTTAAATGTCTAACAGAGAAACGGATATAAAGATCTCTGAATATTTTTGGCGTGTAATTTGGCACGCATTTCCTAGTTTACAGCTTGTATTCCAACGTTGTCTATCAAAATCATCAATATACATATATATTACTGTGGGAATATTTTGTAAAATCTACCTATAATAGACTAGAAGCAATTGATTAATTGATTGATTGATTCAATCATTCACTCATTTTTTGACTGATTAACGAATATACGTAATTATATCTAATATCTAATACACACAATTTTCATAAACAATGATTCTAAACAGTTAAAACACTACTGCATTCATAATATGTATTAATATTATATTATTTGAGGCATTTAACAATGTAATAACATTTAACATGTGAAATATTTTTATATAATCTTTTCTGTAAATAGTGCTCAATCAGGCATACTAGAAATAGGACAACAATTTATTGTATTACTATTATAGTTCTCTGAGAATAAACTAGATCTGTATCACGTGTAATAGTTCAAGCTCGAAATCAATCATCAGAATTAATATACTTTTCATAAAAAAACTAGCTCAGTTCATATCCACAACGTTTTTATTATAAAGACAAAATTTGTTTAGTAAAAAAAACTAGTCCCAAAAATTATAAAATCAAAACAAAGCCGGTCCTGAACTACTTAAAATTCTTTTATTTAAAATTAAGGTCGTATCTAGTCTATGAGGTATGCTGAGAGATATGCCTCGCATCGATTCCATTTTTTTATAGCTTCAGGATGCATGAGCCATATCTTAGCTGGCATTCCTTCATGGATATGTATCTCTGAGCAATCTCTCAGTTTCTGAAATATGAAAACATAATTATTGATCATAAAATAAAATTGTATCTCAACTATTATGTATAGCATCGCGCTAAATGATGTTTAGAGTAGAGTATTCGTACGTGAAACTCTTTAAGTTGTGTTCCAGTGTAAGATTTGTGCTCTCGACGTTCCTCGAGCATACATGGTCTGCATAAAAAAGTTTTGTTTCGTCTGTGCCAGTAATCTCCCAGAGGTTTTTTGTTGCACAAATTGCATACATCCGTGTTTCTTTGGCAACATTTTAATTCGACTCCTAGTCGCATCTTGACACGACCGCCAAAACTATGGTCGTATACAATCTCTCGCTTTTTCCCAAGAGAGTGTGTTCCTGGGCTGGAAAAGATTTCGTTTGAAGTTTCCTCTCAAGCTTTGCTTTCATTTGCTTTATTTCTCCAATTATCTATATATTATGAAATATTCATCATTTATCAATATTATACCCAGGATTTTTATTCGTCAAATTTAGCTTCCTTTTTGCAGTTGAAGCGAATGGGTGCTTGAGCTGTTTTACATTCTCCGGAAACGTACTTATCCTATATTCAGCTGGAGAAGGATGTTCATCCCCATGGATTACGCTCTCCCCAAATCTTGCTATCCCGCTATACCCCTTCGTACTTATGCTATGACGACATGGCTGGATAAATTAATTTCGTAATAATGAATTGAAGTTAGCTATATGAGAATTGTGGAACTTATTGCAATTCTAAAGTTGTTGCATTAAAAGCTCCGTTTGTTTTCGAACCTAATATACAAGCTAATTCCCTAATACCATTCATATCCGCAAAAAAACAAAAAATATAGAAAACATAAACAGAAAACAAAAACATACATAAGAAACTACGATAATTAGGCGATATGTATATACTATTAATCTTATAGGTATATTGTAATTGATAAACCAGTTTCGACCTTCGTCTTAATAGCTTTGAACGCATTCATGGTATTATACTTTGTCGGTGAAATATTTGGGTAATCTTCGAATACATATCGTCTCATAAACGGGGTCATTCCTTTCTTTGATGATGTATCTCTCTCTTTACCAGAGCCAAATGCTATTTTTTGTAGCTCTTGTTTACGCACCACATATTCAAAGTCTGAAAGATTGTATTTAAATTTTTCAGAATTATTTTCTCTATTTCTTCAGGCTTCTATAGACAGCGCACGAGATTATCTCTTTCGAATTATATTATTACACAGATTTATACTGTAGAATAACAAAAGTAATATTAGAGTCTTATCGAGAATATACCTGATATGGCTTGGTATACACTCATACATACCCTTCCGGCAAACCCACATGACTTTCGAATTATGAACAATCACTTACATTTAAAGATACTAATAATAGAAATTTCTAGAATAGAAAAGAAAACTTCGCAGATACCCTAAAAGCATTGCTATGGCAACAAACCTTGACATGCCTATTGATGTTATTGATGGATTGGCTGATCTCATTTCTAAATTTGATTACAGATAATAGAAAGGTATGTATATCGAGTTCATGAATTTTTGAATGAGAGTATGGATGAATATATTGACATAAAAATTCGAATTTGTAGTTAAGTAAAACAAAGCCTTTTAAGTTTATAATCATTGAATCATAATCCACTAAAAATATATTACATACATTTGTTCGTGCGTAATTATAAAAAAGAATTACCTTCCATTACAGAGAACTTATTTCCTTTCTACAGGGATTAGAATATAAGATTTTGAAAATTTTCAAGAGTTTGTGAAAATATTACACGCAGCGTAAATTATAATCTTGACAATTGTGTCATGAATTCTGTGATTATATCCTATTCAACGTGACTCATAACGTTTTTACAAAACTATCCCACATCGAAACTGGACAATAGGACACACATTGTTGCGAGATGATGGAAACTTATATTTGGCGCGCCGGGGTGGGATCTGTAGTGAATTCTGGGTAATTTACCGATAAAATTATTCACTGGAACGACGATAGTCGAGTTTGCGAATATTTCATTAAAAATCTGTTATAAGAGACAGAAATCTGTACTATATAAATAAAATAATTGAAAAACAAAATTTTCCAACGCTTTTCATTGGTCGAGGAATAGTTTGATGCATACAAAATTGTAATAAATATTATAGGAAAGATATTCAACCGGACGTTAACCGGTTTGTGTTTTGTTCGCGCGGTATTCCAGCGTCGGCCGCTGGTCGATGGTGTTGTACCGTCTGTAACCGTCTTCGCGATGCTTTCGCAGATGTGTGTTTCTGCACATGGCTGTATCGCGGGACGTACACGTAAATCGCTCCGCGGTTTATCACGATTTATAATCGGTAAATTATATATTATCGCCTTAATTTAAGCCGAATAAACCATTTTATATGTTTATAAATGAGCTCGATACTTTATAGTGATGAATATCTGTGAAATAGTGGGACCTACTTTAACATTATGAAAATTGGGGTACATGGGAGGCAAATGAGCAAACCGCATCGCTTCTTCTGCAGTTTCTCTTACCGTAAAGATATCTTTCGCTGGCATGTGAACCCCTTTTCTTTATTTACAGATTATGACATTTTGTATTTATTTATATACATGAATTGAATTGCCGAAAGTTTGAATTACGTATTGTTATTAATATTAATAGGATATGAATAAATAAATGGACAAATTTTGGTTAGCTTATTTACGCCGAACGTCGTTTTTGAAGACATTCAAGGGCACAAGGTGACAATCTAGCGTAATGGTCCTCAAGGTTTTTATTTATTACATCTTCAAAGGTTCTACACTCATTGATTCTTTTTTTTCTAACGTAAATCGTATTCTGCTTAATAATCTTGTTTATATTTCATTCAACTATCATTCACTTAATATAAACTAAATATTATTAATTGTATCTTTAACTTATATCACTTATTCGCCAAACGCTTAGCTGTCAAAATATATCTACAAATAGTACGTGTTACGCCAAGAGAGCGCGTAAATCTGCGTATACCGTATATTGTATGTAAATATAACATGAATAGGACTTTGCATACGCACATACCAGAAAAAAGAAAAAAAAAAACCGCAATAACAGAATGTCTCTTTGTCAAATTTCTCATTCTTAATTGTCAACCTTCGTCATTGGCTGAGGATACAGAAGATTGGAATGAGAAGATACGATAAAACTACATGAAAGGAATTCTTATGAAAATGTCTTTGTCCTTTCATAAGATTTAATTTCGTCTGACACCTTGACGATCCTAATTATTCGCTTCCCTGTAAAATATGAATGAAAATGGTATTTGAGAAGAAGTTCTGTTTTCTTCAATCCCTTCATGCCTCCATAGATTATTCTCTTTCTAGCAGAAAATACAAAAAAACGCTTCCTTAAAAATTGCAAAACAATGTACATTCCTTGAAAACATGTTAGACCTATAGGAATTTATAAGAATTAAATCAGTTTCTAGAAGTTTCAATCACGTTTTGTGTTTGTCCGATTGTTTTCTATCAGAATTAATGCGAAGTTTTTACGAGGGCGAGCGGAAAAAACATCCTATGTATGGAACGAAAAGAATTCTGAAGATGGACAGTTTCATATTTATCTATATTTTTATGTTCAACATTTCAGATATATTGGTTCAAGAAATATATCCACCATGACCACTTCATCGGAAGATGTTTTAATGCAAGTTAGCCAAGTTCGTTATAAAAAGGGTGATGGAACGCTCTATGTTATGAATGAAAGGATAGCGTGGATGTTGGATAATAGAGACACCGTATCAGTTAGTCACAAATATGCTGATATTAAAAGTAAGACATGATAACATATTTTTTATTATTAAAACTATAAGTGAAACGAAATTTGTTATTCTTTGTATGCCATGTGAATTTGGTATTTCGACTGGTGGAACATCTGAAGCAATTTGATTAAATCATTATATATTTTCAGTTCCTAAATCATAACACCGATTGCTATCATTTTCTCATTTTCCTTTTATAGTACAAAAGATATCGCCGGAAGGTAAAGCAAAAATTCAACTTCAACTTGTTCTTCATGACGGATCTTCGTCCACTTTTCATTTTGTGAACAGAAATGGTCAAGAAGCTCAAGTCAAGGATCGTGACGAGGTCAAAGAATTGTTACAACAGCTTTTACCAAAATTCAAAAGAAAGGTTAACAAAGAATTGGAAGAAAAAAATAGGTGAGATCGATTTTTGTGTATTCTTATTACTACAGTTATTGTTTATTCAATTCAATTTTACTTGCAATTATCAATTCTTTTTTTTCTTCTCAATAATGTCTGTGTCAGATTAAGTGAATAGTAATTCTTCTAGAATATTTCATTCCAATCTATTATTATATCATTTTCAAGCACAACGTATTAAACTTATTTTAGAAAAACTTCCCTTTCATAGGCCCGCAATTAGTTCTACGATTACCCAATTTTATTTCTTATCTACTTATGACGTTTGTAATATTGTGCTTTCTTTTATTTCAATAGGAATTAAGTATGTGTATGAATACAAATCGTTATAGGATAGTGGGTATTATATATAATTTATATTCAAGATGAATACCAAAAGTAATTTGAATGTTTGAAAGCGAATTGGCTACTTGATTTAATTTTATATATGTATGATGAATCGTGAGGAGCTAGTTGATACAGATCTATAGTATTTTTGGCTTCGAAAAGACGTTTTCAGTAACTTAGGAGAAACACAAATAACAGGTAAATTTCCAACAACTGGCAGTACAAATAGTTTCAAATGCTGAAAAAAAAACAGGCCAATTTCCAACAGCTGGGAGTACGAATAGTTTCAAATGCTGCAAAAACAAGTTGAATTAAAATCAAAGATTAGTGGTACAAAATATACAAATATTTTGCCTCTGAATATTTCATATTTTTCCAGAAAATCATTTTTAAACACGGGGGCCAAAAAAGCTACGGATACTGTATCATACTGCATCTGATATCGCGTACATGGATATAGCTTCCCTCATCATGAAGGTATACGTTATTATGGAAAAAAGCAGTATTTCATTGATGCTATTCAGTATATTTAAATTTTTAACTTTCGATAATATGATAATTTAGAAAAAATAAAATTATAAAATTTGGTTTCATAATCATTTCGTATTCTTTTTATAGCCCTAGTATGTTATATAACTATTTACGAATCTATTTATATCAATACTAAAACTAATTATACCTGAGCACTGAAATATTACTCGTATTAATTAGCATGCACTTATGAAAGTGCACATAAAATGTACTAGGCAGCTAAATTAGCGTTTACCAAGCCCTGACTTTATGTAAAAGTTATGCAATTGATTAGGTTCCAGCTCACATCGACTGAAACTTACTAAATTCTCATATAATTTTTTAATCTTATTATTTTTTAGGATGTTACAGGAAAATCCAACGCTGTTACAGCTCTATCGAGATCTTGTGATAACTCAAGTTATTTCATCAGAAGAATTCTGGGCTCAATACGCAGCAGATTATACTCAGGCAAAGAAAAGCCAACGTCAAGATATCGGAGTTAACGGGGCTTTCTTAGTAAGCCTTTTCTATTTTCTTACACTTCTTATAACATGGTGCATATTCAAATTGATATAAAAAATTGAAAAATTGTGTTTTAGGCTGATATCAAACCGCAAACGGATGGCTGTAATGGTTTGAAATATAATTTAACGGTAGACATAATTGAGTGCATATTCAAAACATATCCAGCAGTGAAAAAAAAGCACGTAGAAAATGTGCCACACAAAATGTCTGAGTCTGATTTTTGGACCAAGTTCTTTCAGTCGCACTACTTTCATCGCGATCGTATAAACGCAGGGACCAAAGACCTGTTTACCGAATGTGCCAAAATAGATGATCAGGAATTAAAAAAAGATATTCAATCAGGAATCAATGATCCTTTAGTTGATATCACATCTTTTGAAGATAAATCTTTGGATGAAAATTATGGCACTGGGTCAGGGAAAGCTGATAAACCTTCCGGTAATATTGTACACCAGAGTATGATTAAAAGATTTAATCAGCATAGTATAATGGTGCTGAAAGCAAGCACTGCTAGTAGCTCTCAAGATACAAGTCAACCACAATTAAATGGATCCAATACATCGTCTATCAAAGTACAGTCGGCAACCTCGAATGAGGAAAGAGCCAAAACCAAAAAAGTAATTTCTTTATTTCGTTGGTGATCAGAATTGATAATTGAAATATCCAGACTATACGGAAAGGGATAAGTAATCCTTCTTCTTTTTTCTTATTCTCCAGCTTAGGATACAGGAAAAACTAGTGTATGATGATCTTGATGCGAGCTGTGATGCAAATACGAAAACATCAGCACCACTCAATCTGTCTCATGTTGATAGATATTTACATGGACCAATGCCTGGCTGTGGAAGTGCTGAAGCTACGAATGAGGAATTGCAAACAACCTTGTCGCAACTTAGAAGAGAGGCGAGTAATTGGGTGAATGGTAATTATTTACCAAGGCAGGCTGGGACTTCTTTAGTTAGTCCAGCTGCTGCGGTATCCGCGTTAGGTGAACTTACGCCTGGCGGTGCTCTCATGAAAGGATTTCGAGAAGATAGTTTAGGACGTAAGTCGAAATTGATTTTCTTGAGAAATAAAGCAAACAAAATCTTATTAAGTGGAACGTATCAATAATAACTTCTCTTTTGTTTATATAATAGAGTTAATTCCAAAGGATTTAGAAAAGGAATTACGTAACATGTATATGTGCACGTGTGAATTGTTGAGGCATTTTTGGAAAAGCTTTCCACCCAATACTCCTCAGCTTGAAGAAAAGGCTGTCAGAATGCACGAGGCTCTTCACAGATTTCATTCCGCCAGGCTGAAACCATTTGAGGTATACTTGAGTATTTTTACACACCTATTTCAGAGTTCAATTTTCTAATCAACCGATAAGAACCTGGAAAATTAAAAACAATTGGAAGGGTTTGTCCAAAAATATCTCTAGTGGTTTTGAAATTCGATTTTAGACTATCCGGAGCCACGTTTATTGAATTTAGCATATACTTATGTCGTAAGATTTGTTCTAAAGTTATTTCGGTCGTATTTAAACAGGATCGTATATCAAGAGAATTTTCGGCAGTTAGTCAACATCTGACAAGTCACCTGAACCAACTATTGAACACTGCATATAGAAGATTTGCGGTTTGGCAACAAAGAAAATTACAAATGAGGTAGCCATCGATTCGATTATTTTAAATTAAATGCCTGAATAAAAAATAAAAGAGAACAAACGAGTTATGATAAATTAGGAGAACAGCAATATCACAATCATCATCTTATAGATATTACATTTTTTATGTTACCATATTATTGAAAAAAAAAATGAGGTATCGATGTGGGTGTATTTTTGTCGAATCCAAAGTCATGTTAGGAAATGCACCCTGTGCTATGCCAAGAGATTGTAATTCTATTTATTGTATAATAGTTTTTTCTTGTGTATATTCGTGTGAAACGAAAATCCGTGCTCTAGAACACAAAAGAAAGACTAAAAAACATTTCTTGTTTTCGCTAGAATTAGCTTTATTCCATTAAAACCACGATAGAGGTCCGATATGTTATAGGTATACACTTTCGTTTATTTACTTATTCAGCTGGTTGATTTCATTATTGGTGTTCATAGATTCCTACTGTACACAAATTATTATCTAAATGTGTTTGAAATTATAGACTAAATTACGGGATCTGACGGAAAGTCGAATATTGCTATTTGTGTGATGTAGTTTTTATTTTTTGTTTTCATTCTACCACTATTAAAGTACTATTGCAATTAGAAACTTTCACAATTTTCGCCTCGCAGATAAGGTATGATAGACATAATATAATATTTCGATTTCCAGTTTTCTTTTAAAATTTATTTATTTTCTCGAAATTATATTCAAGTATGTACATGAGAGATGAAATTGTTTTACAATTGTTTCATCATTAAAGTACAACGTAATATTCGTATGTACTTCTGTGCCTGATTTTCCGAAAATTAAAGTGAAAATACAATAAAAGTAATAAATGTAAAGAAACAGAATTAGAAAATTTATCAAGAGTTCTTAGCCTTCGGGTCAGGGTTTCAATAGCGAGAACAAAATAAATGAAACAAAATAAACAGCGGCATCAGAACACTTCCTACACAATGACTGCGATATACTCAAAACTAAGTGTCTTAACTATTGAATCCTATTTTCTACTTATATCACACATAAAGCAAAAAGTGAATAGATCACATAATTCAGTAATATGTGTCATATGTATGATAATTATATATCAATCAAATGCAAAATACCATATCGTTCTGAATATAAAGCGAGACTCAGAGACTCTTCCTATAGGGATTGCATACATCCACGTGCATACGTATAAGTCGAGTACAATTTTTCACTCCGTTTCCAGTTCCAAAAAACGTCGATTTATATTCAGAACAATACAGCGATTATCGTTCGACAACAACCGTAGTAAATATTAATTAGCAATAATCTATATATCGCTCGTCATTCATGCATAGTATAATACAATTAGCTATTTAATGAATTTGATATTTTAGTGATAATCCAATTCAGTTTAAAATGTCTTCAATTGAACTGATTAATTAGAATATCACTATCAAAAGTTATAATATCATTACCTACTATTATCATAGCAATGAATGTTGTTTATTATAGAACTGTACAACAGTGATTTGTTTGAGTGATAGACGAGATTTTTCATTTCTCTCTTCTATTTTTTGTAATTTTCTCTAAACTTGTCATATTAGTAATAATAATGATAATAATAATAATAATACCGATAATAATAATGATAATCAACGAGCTCTTATTTTTTTATATAAACATAGAGTGCACGTAGATGTAATGCATGTAATTATGTACAATACGCTATGTGTGAGTTAGAAAGCTTTTTCAATGAAAGAAAAATAAAAGGACAGATGTATTGCCTGTAGTTTTTGAGAGATATAAATTAAGAAAAAAAAGGCATAAATATGTACGAAGGAACGCTACAAACATACCATAAATTCCTAGGGTGTTAGAGTGTTTGTAAATAGTATATGTCTAAGATTCATGTTTTAAACGTTATATGCGCCATCCTCATAGATTCACGAATGGTTTTTCAACAGTTTATTCCTATTACTTGATGGGTCAATAGTTTTAGAATATTTAATGTGAAGGAATTTGAGAGATTGTGAAATTGTTACATTATTTTGATTTCGTTTTGTTTTGGTTTTTGTTGTTCTTGCAAGTAGAATTACTATTAATTTTGTTCTTAGGTCATTTATATCACAAAAACAAACATATTAGTTATACTATAAACGTAGCGCATGAAATAAAGATTTCAAGAATTTCATGAAGAACGAACGGACTGAATATAATTGTATATATCAAAATAGGCACATACTATAGGTACTATATGTAGTGTATCTATCAATACGTTACAAACCATCATCAGTAGATAGATATAAAAAAAAAAGAAGTGAATGTGGTGAACATGAAAATGAAGAGATAAAAGTAAAAATATACAAAAATATTAGAAAAAAAAATGATTTCACATGAGTTTTCCAATGACAAATTATGTATTATTTATTGTAAAAATGAACTCCCAAAAAGAAAAAGTTTAAATGAGAATTTATTCTAGATTTTCACTTATATGGAATTAAATTATAATATTACCTAACAGAACTTGATCAGTCAACGCGCATAAAACTTAGAATTTTTTTTTTTAATGCCATAATTCCCTTAATTCTTTCATACTAATAATCCAAATTCTATAATCCCTCGCTTGAAATAATATAAAATGTGTAAAGTTTCAAATCATGCGGGTATAATTCAACCCGAAGGAGAGGAAACAAATTTGTTAAAGTTCTCTCTATACGTATATGCATCTCAGACGGAAGAAGTGGGAGTTGAATTATGCATTATACATGTATATACGTATGGGAATGAATCTAATGGTGAGGATGGGTTAAGCCATGGAACTACCCCAAGGTCGGGTGCAGTCGGGTGAGTATCGCGGAATGTTCGTGAAGAGCGTTTCGTCCGAGGCATACGAGAAAGGGCCCCCGTCCCTCGAGAAGAGAATCTTGTATGTGAATGTGAATATTGTGAATCCCTTTCCACTCCCGTGCTGTCCAACCGTTGAGTGTAGAACGGTCCAACTCTCATTCCTACTCTACCGCCCCTGTATGTGAACAATAATTTCCAGTATACTGAATCGAAACCACAATAGGTACTTTGGCTCTTTAGATAATATTTCGTCAATATTAATAATTAATTGAAATATGTTGTCAGAAATTTGGAGAAAAATAGTAAAGTAATGGTTTGAACGAAGACGATCTCATTTCTCCTTTTCGATCGCGATCTGTATCTCTGTTTAATTTATTCCGCGGGTAGAAAAATTGAAAACCCATATCGGTATTTGGGAATAACGAAAAATGATGGAAAGGGGGAGAAGGCTCAGGGACGACTCGGAGAATTTTCGAATACGCAATTTTATGTGAAAAAAGAAAATATGATACGACATATTGTCAACTATTACGATCGTTACGTGTGAATGATGAAAAGGTTAAAAATATCAGTATACAAATAAGACAACAAATCTTTCTCTATTCTGTTTGATTTGAAGTAGTACACGTCGTATAGTAGATTATTAATTTATTTATCAATTGTGATAGGTAACGTGTATTAATGACAAAATCTGTCATTTCGTCTCTCGAAGGTAGGTGTTTAATACGTAAAAAGTCAAATTCATTCCATTCTACGATCAACAGGTAGTTTTATCTCCCGGGAGGATAGTATGCTATAGCATAGACAAATTGAATGTATATATCAAAAACTTTTATCCGATATATTTGAAGAAGAGATATTGTTTCATATAAACTATAATTGGCTGAAGCGATATATATTAAGTCCACGATCTTATAATAATCGTGGAGCAAGAGGATAGGATAAGAAGAGCTAGTTCTTCAACGAGATAACAGCCGTACCGCTTCATAAAACATAAGAATAGTCGAAAAATAATAAAAAGACGATCGGCTCTGGGTCACGGAGACTGGGAAGAACGGCGCAGCGCAGGCGTCCCGGTCGTGAATCGCGTGGGTGGGACAAGCCGAAAAGGGGCAGGGCGCGTGTTGAGGGGAAACGAACGCAGGCAGAAACGCTTTCCCCTTCATTGTTTGAAAAATCCCGCCTGTCCCCACTGTAATCGATAGATGGCGCGCTCTATTGTTGACTCGGATCAAAATGGCAGCCTATAATGGGTACCGTAGTAACAGCAACATTGTTCGCGTAAAATCTCAATGACAAATGATAATAATGAGTTTGATTTTATGTAGAAAAAACGTGTGATCGTGATATTGTGAAATAAGGTTGTACATGAAAATGAAAAGTTCTCTGTAAATCATTTGAGAACTTTTGCGAGCTTATAAAACTTCGATAGTGTGTAGTGCGTTTGATATATTGAGTTTGGAGCCATATTTACTGTTTTATAAGCACAAAGATCCATTTATATATTTCATTGATGAACTGAATACGGATTTAATGACTACGGTTAACGCTGACAAGGTAACTACAATAGTTCCATTATTCATACGAATGTTATTCGCCGAAAATTAAATCCTCGACTCCTCAGAGATATTAGTTCTCATGGTCGAATTCCATTTCTCCTAGCGGTAATAAAACCTCGATGCAGGTTGTTACGAATTTTTTAACGGGGGGCACCTGTTAAACTATAATCTATCATCCCTCGACCTCTTTCAATCTTAGTTTTACTATTCCGTGATATCGTATTAAGGTCACCCGGTAGATATCTAGTCAATAATGGAGGGGGTCGCGTATCGAATAGCGTATACGATGTAATGTTGTCATTCCATCAGTACATATATTTGCACATAAATATCCACGTACTACATTTTCACGTAATTTCTCCCAAAAGTTTGATCTCCATACCGATTATTCTGTTATTAGACTTTATATTCATTTCGTCGTTATTACGACTGTGACCAACCTTAATTTCGGCTCTTTTATTATTTTTGTTTGAACTCCTTGTAGTTTAGAAAAATTTTAATTATTTCCATTATTTAATTATTCTCCTACCTCAAATAGTATATTCCAAATTTAATGTTTGTTTGGGGGGGAAAAAAAACTGGTGCTTACTAACTACAATGATGCGCATAAATAAAATTTGCACCTACGTCGCAAAATGCCTTACATAATTCTGCTCTTCTGGCTCGTTGTTCATTTTCTTCTATCTGTGATTGTTGTAAAGGTAGATGCCTCGTGAATGTCCATGTATTAAGGTTATTACTTTCTGGCGTAGAATACAATTGTCGCAGCGCAGATATTTTTTATTCGAATGAAAAAAAATCGCCCATCTTCAATACTGAACCAAAACTTTTCTCTCGGTTATAGATCCACACCACCAAATTGAAGTTCTTTTATATGTTTTCAGGACACGATGGCCCTGCTTAGTGCTTACCTATACCTCAAGCCAATGCCATGGCGTTTGTAACGAAACTGTAAAGCTTGAAAGTGAATTCGAAAGCTACAATCATGGAAAATATATGAACGAATGTATAATAAATGAATATTGTTATGAACATCGTAGAGACAGTCGTTTTTAAATCTAGAGGGAAAAGTCTGCGAGAAGCAGAACAGGCAGGCTAGGCACTCTTGTGCAAACTGTGGGTTATGGATCCTGTTGGGCCGTGGTATGCATCATACAATCGGTTAGCCACAAGTAGCGCAGCTAGTACGTTTCAAGCATCGAGCGGAACAACAAGTAGTGATTTTGTTTCTCATCACTTAGCTACTGCTGCAACTCAATCCGTACCCTCGACAACGTCGCAGCTGCTTTTACAAGCAGCTCATACAACGGCAACTCTGGCAGGACAACCAACTCCGTTTAATCCAGGGGGATTTTTATCCCCTCCGCCTATTGGCTATGATGTTTTTTCCCCATTGTTTCATCACACCAATCCTAAACAGGCGCATTATGTCACGCAGCATAGACCGGCTCTTGTGCATGCTCAAGCTGTTGTTGCGTCAAAACAAAATGCTACCACAGAAATAGAGATATCAACTCTCAGAGAAAACTACAACTCTCCGCATCAAGCAACTTTTTTCGAACACCAAGGAAATGCTTCATCGCCAACTACTTCTAGCCTAGCATGGACGCACCAAAATAATTCACAGCTACCAAGTCCGTTTGGAATTCTTCCTCATGAGAGTGTAGTCCCATCATCCCCTGGACCTCCATCGTCAAAATCTAGCGGCACTGCATATGAAAGTACATTTAATGCTCATTTTGCTGCAGGACAAACTCTGAATAATATAAATTCACAGCTACCATCTCCAGTGGTAACTGCTGCTGAATTTAAATCGTCCAATTATACAGAGGCCAAAAAAGTAACTAGTGCCAGGGCGCAGTCTCCAGCCATTACAGTAAAACCAGCTTCTTCTGTACCAACTGCAAGCAATAGTCAACCATTTTTTCCCCAAGGAGCAACGACGTTTGGATCAGAATCACTGTCTAGTAATTATCCGGCTGGGAATGGAAACCAAGCTTCAAATGCAAAAATTCAATCTTCTCTCCAGCATCAACAATCCTGCATAGTTTCAACAGCAAGCAATACTTCTGGCAAGGAATATCGGATTCCACAACCACCGCTAAGGTCCACTTCTGCAGCTGCTGTTTTTCTTAACACAAGTGCTGCTGTCAGACCGACGCCTTCTCTGATCCAGGAAAAACAACCTGCTAGGAATAGCAGCTTTGCTTCACCCCCCAATAAACCAACAACTGCCAGTCCACAATCCATTCAAACTAAAGCACAGACTAAAATTTATCCTGAATTAGGGAACCATGGTGAACATAGAAGAGGGGAGCAAAATGCTCACGAAAATAGCCAATCTTCGCCAATCAGCTTCTCTCTGATAGATTCTCGGGGCTTAAATTACACTGGGAATAATACAGCAAATTGTAATAACACTGCGAATAGCAAGTTATCAACGAATCAAAGAACACCAGCAAACAGCAATATTCAACAGCAACACAGTCAACAGCAGTTCCATGTGTTGAGTCAACAACAGCAACAACAACAGTCCACAACTTATAGACATTATTCTACAAGTTCTACGAGCGATTCTGAATACCATCACTCTGGTAGATCGAAATCTACGACTTCAACGGACTCCGCTTACTCTTCTAACAATTCTACCCAGAACGGTCCTGATTGTGGCGTTGTGGTACCGAGGAGGCCTAGTCCTTTGCAAGCTCATTCCCAAGCCAGTCCTCTCGGTCATGTACCAAGTCCTGCTTATCCAATGTACAATAGTCCCATGGCAAGTATGTCCTCTCCATCACCATTACAACAGCATGGGGAGCCAAATGGAAGCCAATGTACGAGCGGCCCCCCATTTAAAGCAACTGTTCAACAAGTTACACCTCCTTCTCCTTTGGATGTAACTGTTCCACGGCCAGCGTCACAAAATCAAGTTGCTTATTCTTCAGTAATAACAAGAGCCTTAGGCACCACTGAGAATACTAAAACAAGTTATAATACTGAAAACAGAAACTATGAGAGGCATCAAGAGTTTAACCAAAATCAAAAACAGCAAGTTTGTTGGGAAAATGATAACAGGCAGACGAACACTAACAGAAAATTTGCCATTACTTCTTATTCATCGGGAAATACGGATGTGAATGCACAGAATTTACCTAGCCAACAGCAGCCGCAGAGAGTTTTAAATATATCAGAACGTCAACAGGCCTATTTTGACTCCAATCAAGTCACGTTGCAGGATTTAAGTAGCTGTAGAGGTGACCCTATGAGCATTGTTAAAAATTTACAAACTTTGCAACAGGGATCATGCCAGGTGCAGCAGCAAGCTACTCCTAATCCAACTGAGCAACCAAAACAGGTTGAAGAAAGGCGAAAAGTAGACACCGCGAATAAAAAAAGAAAAAATTTTGAAAAGGGTGCGCATGGATCTTCACTTAACGACTTAGCTGGTGCCGCAGCTATGACTGAATATTTGAGCAGGATACCACCTCCTGCGCATCATAATGCTAATCAACAACAACAAAATGGCTATTTTGAGTTTGAAAAGTGGAACCTTCCACCTCCTCCCTCTAAAATGTTCCCCACCGCCCCTGGTGCTTTCGCTGCTCAAACAACGCTTCATCATTCTAGTAATTTTGTGAGCAATCCTGCCCACCAACATCAGTCTTTAATGGTGCCACACCATCACGCTCCACCTCCTATACCATATTTTCCAGCATTTCACATACCACCTGGTCATCATCCACATCATTCTCACGAATTTCCATCGTCGGTTGAAATCACATCCTCTACTTATTCCGAAAATTCAGGAAATAATTCGAATTATAATCAGGAAGCTAGAGATGATCAGCCCAAGGTCATAGTTCCGAATATCGAAGAAGAGCTTGGGTTTCTCCAACAAAATCAACAGCCTGTTCAGACCGTTAATCGGATTACTAAGGAGGTGAAGGGTCCAGGTAGCGGTAAAGATCCTAATTCTGGTTTCATGACGAGTTATCTAAAGTTTTTACAAGGAGAAAGAGATCCTTCGCCTCCACCGGCTATTCGTGGTGGTAGAAAGGCGACGTGGAATAGGCCAAAGCCTTATGTACCACCTGAGCCAAACAAAACAATTCATAAGCAGATATCAACTAATGGCGAGACTTCACAGCGGCAGGAGAAACCTACCCAACAAACTTCTAACAAAGACACTTCTATTGACTATGCCAATGATCCGAGATACTTTCCTTTACCTAAAGAACGGAAAAAACAAAACTTCGATTCTAGTGACGATGGATTCACAAGTGAAGATGACTTCTCCTTTCCTTCTAAAAAAAATGAAAAAAAAAACACCGAATTATTCAGTAGTACTAAAACCGAAGGAAAACCAAGGAAAGGTAGACCAATTAAACCTGGTGGACCAACAGATAGGAAGCGGAAAGCTGCTGCTGCTGCCGAAGCTGCTGCTGCCACTGTAGAAAAAGCTATGAAAAAAATAGAAGAAGGTAAGTGGATTTGAATTAGTTCCTTCGGATTCAGAATTGACGACAATAATAATGTATTTTTCTCTATTTAATTCAATTTCTCACAGTGGATCCTTTGTTATTACCACCAAGACGTGAAACGTCAAGAAGAAAAGCAAAGGAAAAAACGTCGGTGAAACAATTCCTTGATCGTCAGCAGGGAATTGATTATTTTGATAACGACGAGGAGCAGGGTGATTCAGATTCCGATCCAGCTTGGACACCAGCTGTAAAATTGGTTGGAGAGGAAGAGGAGAAAAAAAAGAAGAGAACTACTAAACCAGTGATATCAAAAAAATGCAGAAGAATAATGGAAGAGGATGGTTACTCTTCGGGCGAAATTTCCATACCCAAAAAATCAGGGAGAAAGAAACATTCATCGATCGCTAAACAGTCCAGCAATTCATCTAGAGCATCGAATAAACTTGAGGACAAATTAATACCATCAAACAGCGATGATGATATGGACATTTCCCCGTTCAAGGTCAGTATTTGATTGGGAGGTTAGAATTATAATTGTTTCTGAATATTTTCTAAGTGATTTGATTTTTATCTATGTTAATTGTTAGAAATTTGTCAAAATTGATTGCACGTTTATTCTAGACTATAGCAGCAACGGAGCAGTCTAGAGTTTACGTGAGTTTGAGATGCAAAGGGAAGAGCATAGTGAAACAGATTTACATAGTTTTGTCCTTGCTTTTGTCACTTGAAAAGTTTAGGACCTGAAAATAATTCTCATACAAGAACAATTCTCATTTGATAGGTGTGATATCTAGGGGTCTCACCTTTTTCATTTAGGCAACGTGAGAAAATGATTCTCTAGTACTAATATTTATCTATCACTGTATTAGACTATGCAGGACATGATTGTGTAAAGAATATAATGGTCCGTAGAGCGAAGGAAGTCAATTCAGTATTCAATCATAATATAAAAATCAATGTTTAAATATCTATAGAAATTATTCTAGAAGTAGGTCTATGAATTGATAGTATAATAAAGAGAATATATCACATTGCATGCAGCGTTCTACTACGGATGATTCAGAGGAAGTGGTAATTCAATATGAAACAATTAATTGATCTTGTTTTTACTCTGATATCTACATTTTCTGGTAAAATATAATTCACGCATCATTCTATGTGTGTAAGTTTTCTGGATCCAAAGCATGAGTATGGCAATGATTGATAGCTAGTATGTAGATTCTAGAATATGTGGAGCAAGATTCTTTCGGAATTTACTTCGTATTTTTTATCTCTCATCTGCAAATCTCGAAACAGCGTAATGGCTCGATATTATTTTATCAAGGAACTTTACCTCTCAACTTCTTCACCAATTAGAGTCTGGATTTGCGCTCTTTGTCTGTTGCGGTATTCCTTAGATATTTCTACTTATCATATAACATAAGTCAAATATCCGTTGATTTCAGTCCGGAGAATTCGTGGTGATTAAATCTGATTTGGATGAGGAGTATCCCGCCTTATGGAGAATAGATGGCAAGACGTTACTTCAGAAATATGAGCCATTCAAGTCGAATGGAAAGACTTTGTACAGAAACATATCTACGGTAAAGCTTGCTTTCAAAAACATATTGAATAATGATAGACGTGTCATAATGGCTGTTCTACTGTTTCAGTTCTGATTATAACATCATATATTTTCAGTATTCCGGCTGGGCGCCGCAAAATCGTCACATTTATCAACAAGTTCCAATAAAATTTGTGCAGCAAGGAAAAATGGAAACTGTTGTCGAATTCCTAAGAGATGAAATGATTGTTGACGATAGGTAAGAATTGTGGTTTTATTTTTATTATTTTTTACTCATAGAAAATGCGTAAATCAATCAATTTTTTTTACTTATAGTGAGAATATCGATAAGTCGATGAAGGACACAGAAAAATTTCAAGACAATTTCGAAGTTTATATTCAAACGCTGATCTCTCAGGCTTTAGATTCCAACTTTCTCACAGAAATATTTCAAGAGCAAGGTAAATGATTCTTTCTAAAATTGTTTTGCTTGTATGCTCTTTCAAAAATCGTGGTTTCATATTCATGTTGGTTATATTATCTTCAATTTCAGATGACTATTTCCTATCCAATGTAAAAACTGTTGATGAAGTAACAGAGGAAAGAAAACGTCGACTTCTGGCAACAACAAAATGGAAGCCAAATGTTGTTTTGGCGATATCTACCTGGCCGTGTTTGAACTTTCTCAAAGATCTTCCAGCTTCTGAATCAAAAGACAAACAATGCGCTGGGTGTCAACAGCCAAATATTCACGCACGTGTTCTTTTATACGGTCAACCATATAACGGTACTACTCTCGAAGGTTCACCTCCTGATCCTACGATACCGCAAGAGAAGGTATTATGTAATCTCACTCACATGCCTCACACTCACATTTTCATTATTCTGATTTAAAAAATTGATAATTATTATTTGGAGATAATAATTTAATTTGCTTGATTTTCCATTATTTCAGGACTTTCTCCTCTGTCGAATTTGCCAAGGAAAAATTTCTCTGTTTAATAAAGTTGCACATCAGAAGTATCTCATGTTCCTAGAATGTGCGAGGCGAGTAGCTGATAAGAGAGTAGCAGATCCTCATAAAGACACAACGATTATACTCAATGAATTGCTTGCTGATGAAACTTGGCTAAATCAGGTATTTAAAAATAATATTCTAACACATTATGGTTTGAATTTAATGAAACGAAGTTATATTCTAGCCTGATCAGAATGTTTCAAATATTCTAATTTTTGCTTAATGTTATTTCGCAGCTGTTTAAAGAAGTTAGAGGTATTTGGGCAGAGATTGATAGTATGGAACATCAGACTAAAGCTAAATCAAATCCAATACTAAAGTCGACAACTCCAAGTTTGGAAATGGATTTAGTGACGAATACCCCGACAAATTTGGTAGACGCAATACCTGCTGCTACGCCTATTTCACAGGTGCCTACAGAAAGTAATCCTTTAAAGATGGCTAATAATACAACAATGAATTTTACGCCTTCTTAGTTACACTATGACCATTTTTTTAAATACTAATTGAGAAGAAAAGTAATAGAGTGAAAGCAGTAGAACAAGAAAAGAAGGAGAGAGGAAAAGTGAAGAAAATATGTAGTCTGCCAGACCCAGTGATAAACTATGTATAACTTGTGGAAAATTCTTATTATAAAAGATATCGATTTTGTGGAAACTTTCGGTTCCCTAATGAAGGAAAACGAACTCTTGTTTTTCTCGATCTTATAAATAATAACGATAAAAATGATTGTTAATTTTTGTTATTCCTAAGTTTTATTATTAGAGTAACAATTAGTCAATAAGTTGTGTAGCAATAGTAAATAAGTTAAAAATTAAGAAAAAAAACAACATACGCACGCACCGAACATATGTAAAATAATTCACCTGAGACATAGAGAGTAGTGGAGAAAAAGATGAAGAATGAAAAATTATGCCCAAATTTTGCCATTACGATTTAGTGTTATCAGAAAATAAAGAGAGAAAGAAAAAAAAGGGATGAAGATTAGAATCTGTGTGAATATAGAAAATAGGGTTGTAGAATTTATATGACGCTATCTACTTTACAATGTTGGGGATTCAATCAAATTAGAATTTGATAAAATGTTTGAAAAAGAAGAGAGAGAAAGTTGTGTGAGTGAGATATTACCTATTTCAGAATTGATTCAAACTTTCGTAGGATGAGGGAAGGAAAACAACAAAAATACAAAATGATACATAACTCAATTTCTTGTTTGATATACTCATATACATACATATGCTATACATCACGTAAAAGTTTTATTACGCTGGTGACAGATGAAATAAATAATATTTCATATTAAGTTCAAACGTCGTGTGTATTCTGTATACTAGCAATCGATTTATCATACTCATTTCTCCACTTACAATAAGGATTTATTTTCATTTTTGTCGTCTTTAGAGTTAGACGAGAAATGTTTGCCTGTATCTCGTTTCTATCAACCCGATTAAACTACTTTTTTGTTTTTTCTCGAAATCTTACAACATGATACAGGGTCAACGTGTTCACTTTTTTTTGTACAACAACTTACCAATTTCTGATTATCTTGTCGGTTACATCCATTCTTTTCACTACTAATACAAATCCGACTTCTTTCGTGATATACAGGGTGGGTCTTACGAAACCTCAAGAATGGGTGGGGCCTAATTGCCGCAAAGGCACACCCATTTGACCAGTGAGGTAAGCTATTACGTAGACTATGTGAAGTGTGGTGCGGGTATGTCAATATGGTTCAAAGACTTAATAATAACCGTGTGATGTTGAAATTTATATTGAATAGGATTGGAAAATTGTTGTCAAGTTGATTCGATATTTACATCAAAGGAGCCGTCCGGGAGCTTGAGCAGCTGCTATGATTATTAGTCAAAGGAAATGAACACGATAGCTGGCACAGTTGTGCTACTCTTTGTTTTGATTCTCACTTCTGACATCTCTACCTATTAGTGATAGATTCTTAAGTCACATGGTTATCATTGATTCTTCGAACCTTATTACATACCTGCACCTCGTTTCAGCATGGCTGCGTGATAGCTTACCTCATTGGTCAAATAAACGTGCCTTTGTAGCAACTTAGCCTCGTGCATTCTCGAGGTTTCATTAGACTCACCCTGTGTGAAGAAAGAACAATTTTTTCATTTCCTTAACAGAAAGTTCATCAACTTTTGGATTCACATATCGGAATAGCAAATAGTTTCTAATACAATTGAGGAGAAGGAAACGAAAAAAATGTAAACCATTCTTTATATTTAAATAAAAATAAAAAACAGGAGGGATTACGATTGCCTGAATCATCTGGAAAGTGGTGTTTACATTACGTTTACCATATTATAATCATCAGTTGGGTACAATAATTATCAAAAATAACAACACTTAGCGTATCAATGTAGGAGATTTGTGATTATTGGGTAGTATCAACATGCAAATAATATGCACTGTCTTAAAAACATATTTTCAACCTAACAAAACCTGGAGTTATTAATATAATTACGGAAATTGATGAATATATGAAAAACAGCTAAGAAAAAGTTATAACCTTTATGAGTAGAGGAATTAAATTAACGATCGAATGAAATTCCGTCAATTGATTTCATTCATTTTGTATAATGAGCTCATCGAGCTTCTTGAGAAAGGCCCAAATGAAATTACAAAGGATTTGAATTATCGAAAAGTGTTGTGAATAAATATTTTCTTAGAATCGTTACTATTATTACTATCACTATCGTAATTATATTAAAATTTATTTTTACTAATACTACTACTACTACTACTACTCTTACTATCATGACGAACATCACAAATTTTCAATTGACATCAAATTGCGTAAATTGAATGTTTTTTTATTTCATCTTTCACTGTTAATATGAGCGTTGTTGAATTAAATACCTAATTTGATTACAATTAATTATGCTAATTTGCAATACATAGCTTTTGAATGATTATGCTACTTTCCAATAGATATGATACACATAGAAACATAGTAATTATCATTAACGAATCGATATAGCTATAACAGATTCACAGTTTGCTGTAAATTGAAGAAAAAAAAAACAAAAACATAAACAAACGAAAATGACGTTTATTTTATGTGAAAAAAATACTTATATTATAGTGCGAACTTAATGGTGTTTAAGTTTTCATTAGCTTACCTTTCTGTTCTTTTCGCATTTAGAAGATACTTTAATTGCTAAAGACATGTGGTGATATGCGTGTGTGGCAAGAATGTATTTTTCGAACCGATGTATCAAATTATATTTGTAAATTGTAAAAATATCTTACGTAGGAATATATATATAGACACCCTACCACAGGCGTGCAGCGAAATTTTATGGAAAAAAAATTGGTTATTGAATTTAAACATGTTTCATATTATATTGTATTATACTAGATTGTAACAAGAACGAAATTTTTGTTATTTATTACGGAGTCTTTTTTCTCTTCATTTTCTCGTTTTTATTATTATTATTATAAATTGTCAAAACGAATATTACTTATTTTATTATTGACTCGAACGTTATAAATGCGGGCATTTGGACATATTATACATACATCGTGAATAATAATAATGATGATAATAATAAAAGTAATAATAATAATAATGAAGTACAGTAGACTGGAATTATGAAGAAAATGTTCTTTTTTCAAAAGAAAGAACAGAAAAATAATGAAAAACATAAGAAATATAGAATGTGCCATTTAATATCTCACATCATCACGTTGTAAAAAAAGGATGATAGGTGAATGATATGTTTCAAGATTCCATTCATTGAACATTTATTGATCATAAAATCCGTTAAATAGTCTTTTTATTTACATTACGAAATTTTATATGTATATACATATTGGAGTCAATACGTATTATCAATTCTATTATTGTCGACATTATTATGCATAATGCATACACCTATATTAATATTATTGTTATATTATTGATCAGACGTATTCTGTTAATTTTTTTGTTTCCATATGACTTTTTCATTCATCTCCGGCAAAGTGGCAAAGTGTGTTGTTTTTAATACTTCACATATGTATGTAGTACCTTTCTAATTGGGTTTTTTTTTACGTATTATATATTTTTTCTCGATATTTTCTCGAATGAAATAAGGAAAATAATATGATAAAAATATAAATACTATATGTTATAAATTATAATGATTATACAACAGAATATTCATGGCATAATTTTGTTTTTATTCATTCATTTTTCAATAAAATTTGAAAAATATTGAAAACTGTGTGAGTGTGTGCGTACGTATAATAATTTTTTGTTATTAATTCATTCGTATTTTCCTTTTTGAAATCATCCCAGTGAAACAAACAAGAAATTGAGGTACAAAAAACGTGATAGAGACGAATCAAGAGATTCGATGCGAATTTAAATCAACGTAACTTCAATTCCTTTTAATGCTTCTTAAATTCGTTTTAATTCGTTTTATCCCTTCAATTTTTTTTTGTTTTACTGGGATCTCACAATCAGTCATTTGTGTTTCTTTTTTTCTTCAGCTTGTCGTAGAAAAATCGACGTGATAAAAAATCGGACTCTTCTGTTTGCTTTATTGTTGGAACAAAAAATATACACAATTGGTTATAATTGATCAATAATGAATTCAAATTCTCTGAAACTAGAACGCACAAATTCTCTGAGATAAAGGATGGAGGAATGGATTAGCGATGATCTGTGATTCCATTGAGTAACGTATACACATACGATAGTAGACGCGTTGAGTGTAGAAAACGGTAGACGCAGGGTGATGTTTACTCAGTGGTGATTCATAAGTGCGAAAGAGGCTGCGCGCTTTTGTTTCGGCGCATGCGTAAATGGATTGCGTGTCTTGCGGCCATGTTTATTTTGCCCTCCCGGTATTCCCCCGCCGGTCTGAGTCGCTGCCCAACCATTCCAGTTCGCGTTTGTTGCCCGTGAAGGATGCCTTCTGCCAACCCTAAACTAGAAAAACAAGCCTCTACGGAGGCTGTCGAACCTATACGCCAGGCGATTAAGGTGATCGAGCATAAGATCCGTAATTTGGAAAAGCGTAAGGTAAGAATATACACATTAAATTGTATCTAAATTTACATCAATTCTGCATCGTCTCGTTCAACTGTCAATTTTGGCTTCTTTGAGCCGCCATGTTTCGGCACAGTGCACACCATGTGCTCGCTTGGTAAAATCATGTGAATTCTCGCACCATAGATCGAGATATTTGTTAGCTGGGTTACATTCATACAATCAGGATAATTCCAACGATCTGTTCCGTCCATATTTTATTTATTGATAATACGTAGTTTTATCTTCTTATACGATACATCGCGCCCTATGTCATGGCGGTTCCTTGTTCCGCGTAGAATGTGTGTACGTTGAGTGTAGAAACGGTGTGTATATAGTTAGTAGTACTACCTAACTATGCTTTTTACGCGACATACTAAAATTTTCAACGTTTTTCCGAAGCTTTGGTAATGTAATTTGAGTCAATATTTCAAATCCTCCAATAAATCGAGAACCGACAATTTTATGGTTTTACAAATCCTACTTCCAAATAAAAAACAACCAATTTTTTCTTTGTCTTAATATCTTGTTCACTCGCCAACTGATTTTTCAGCAGGTGTTAGATTTACTCATATCTTTTCATTTTCTTCTTTTTCTGGTAATCATCATAAACAATTACGTACGTTCATAGAATAATGATCGAAAGTATAATCATAATGTTTTAACGAGATCTCAGATTCAATAAATAAAGGGTAAACAAATTTCCCACATTGAGTATAGTCATATCATAATTGTCGCTAACGTTATGACACATCTTTTGTTTTATTATCTAATTGTAAAACATCTACTTGGTTCTGGTCTTATCATTGAGGCTCAAAATAATTCTGCAATTCTTTATATATTAAATTCTTTACACTATAACATTTTGCATGTATATTTCGTTTTCATTCATCTTTTATTTATCTTTTTCTAATAGGGAAAGCTCGAGTCTTACAAAGATCTCCAGAAGCAGGGTAAGGAGTTAGATCGTGATCAAAAAGTTGCTGTCGCTAAGTATGACGAAGTTGTTCAAACGTTGGATCTCACAAGAGAATTGTGTAAACAGATCGTTGGCATTGCCAACGATGCTGCTAAACAGCAAAAAAAACTTGCGCGCAAGGAAGCTTTAGAACGTACGCAGCAAGATGTCGCTAAGGTATATAAGAAAGAAAAATTTAATTGTGAAAATGAGTAATTAAGAGAAAAAAAGAATTTAAATTAATTTTTCTGATTTTGGGAAAAAAAAAGTGGATTCTGATTCATTTATCTTATTTCATTCTAGTTTTTTTTTACATAAATTTTTTCTCCGCTTTAAATTAGGTACGTGAAGTATTGCTGGTTCAGGATTGTCTTGCACAAATGGGTTCTGAGAAAGCAAGAGAAGATTTTCTTGCGGGTACTAACGGAGCTGTGAAATTAACTAACGACGATTTACAATATCTCGACAATTTGTATGCAGAAGTAACTCCTAAACATCAAACCGAAGAAGGCGAACTGCCCTACATGCAACAGGTTCAAAAGTCGGCAGAACATTTTATCGCTATTGTCGATGGCAAACAGAGAGAAATTGTTGGCACTACTTATAACAAACTTAAAGAAATTGTCACGGCTATTCATCAGTGCGGATATTTTGATCAGGCTCAAGAAAATCCGGCACAAGTCGAGGAGGTGAGCTGATTATCTCTCCCAAATTTTTACATTTTTAGTTATTGATTCAAATTCACTCGGTACTCTACAAATTTGAATATTCATTGCTTTAAACAAGAAATATTCTTGATAATAAAAAATAAGCAACATTTACTGTAACTGGAAATTGTAATATTAGATAAATTATCTGTCGATTTTTATATATCTGTAGGTATTGGAGGTAGTCACTGAAATAGAGCCAGTAGATGCTCCAGTACAGGAACAAATAACGGAAGACTACAGTGGCAGTGAAAGACACATTCCACCCCCAGAATCTATGATCCCTATTCCCAATTTTCCAGTTCCTTCAGTTCCCCTTCCAGTTATTTCGGGTAATGCACCAGTTTCCGGTCCAATACCAGTCATTCCTCAACAGATTCCATCTCACGTACCGACTCCAGTCGAATCTTCTTACTATACCAACGCACCCGCAGGATTTGTTCCGCCACCACAGCAACAACAACCTCCACAACAACAACAGGCGCAGCAGCAACCACAGCAGCCACAAGCGCCAAGGATCAACGATGTTATTGGAACACCAAATTTTTTCTTTCTTCAAGAATCTGAACTTGACTCTCCAGATGTTGCCACTCAGGCACCAATCGTATCACACATTCCTCCTACGGTGAACGCGCCCATTCCTTCTCAGACTTTTACCAACCAGAATTTTGGTTCACCACAAAACGTGGTACAGCAGCAGGTGATATATCAACATCCACCACCCCAAGATATGCCTCACATTCCTGGATTTGCTAATCCTAATCCACCCCCACCAATTCCTATGCCACCTTCGCATCAGCAACCTAATTTACAATATAGTCCTCAACATCCGGCTGGTTTTCAGCAACAACAACCGCAGACCATTCAGCATCAATCCCAGCAGCAACAAAATTATGACCAAGTTCAAGCTATTCAACAGGAGTCTGAACCCCAAGTTAACGAGGTAAAAATTGATCGCATAATATTATGATACTGCTGTATCATCGAAGTGATTTGGATCTGAAAATCTGAAAAGGTTCCTTTTTTCCACCTGATTTATTACATTCATTACTTATTTAGGACCAAGTTGAGCAGGCACATGATGAGTCTGCTGGAGCAGAGCCGGATCTCGATCAAGCTGATGATGGTGGTGATTGGTGTCAATTAAGCGAAAGTGCTGGAAGAGATTGGAACCAGCGTGATAGCTCTCCGCCATCTCAACCTCAACCGCAACAGCAACAACAACCAACCCAACACGCATGGGGTGATCAACAACGTGGTGGTTATAGAGGTCGTGGTGGAAGAAGAGGTAACTCAAACGGCTATAATGGAAGAGGTCGAGGCGGCGGCGGAGGAGGTGGATATCAACAAAATGGACGTGGCGGAGGACAGGGTGAGATACTCTTAACTGCTTATCTTTAAATTTGTGAGTTTTCGATTGGGATTTAGACAAGAGATTACTAATTCTAAGCTATGGTGGCGAATTAGAAAAAAGTGAATTATCCTAAGATTTAATAGATCATCAGGTACTTTAAGCATTATTTGAGAGTTTTTTTGTCTGGTTTAGCCTTCAATGCTATACTTTACCAAATAGAAAATGGGCTAACTTGATTTTAACTGAACAGGAACCTACTATCGTAATAATGAGAGTAACTACCAGAATGGTTATCAACAACGGAGCTACAATGTTGATGGAAACAGTGGTTACAATGGAGGTTTCAAAAGAGGCAGTTCTGGAGGTCAGCGAGGAGGGCCAAGGGGCGAGCGTGGGATGGACAGAGGTGGTCGTGGACAATATCGTGGAGGTCAAAGGGGGGGTGGTGGCACTCGTTATCCACCGCGAGGTAAAGCTCCAGCACAACAGTAAAATAAAATATCAAGCGAACGAACGAAGTTAAAAAGGCAACAAATATTACGTTAGAAACATCAAGAACAACAGCAGCAACAACATCGTATGGTTTTCGGTACAATCGCTTATTTACGAAAGAAAATTAAGAAGAGTAAGAACTTGTGAGGAGGGTATATTTATGTATGTAAGTAGTATAATGTTATGTATGATATAAGAAAGTATGTTCTCTGTCATTTTTGCAAAAGCATTTATCTCAAATGTTATTTAAAAATTTGGTTACACTACAGCTGCTTTTTGTTTTATTTATCTTATCTAATTTGTGTATTGATGTTTATTTTTCTTTTGTTCTCTCTTTTTTTTCTATACTTCTTTAAACATGTCTTCTCTCGAAATCTTTCTTAAATAAGTGACTGAATTATTAGAAAATAAAAATGAAAAAAAATAAATGAATAAGAAACTCATTTGTATTTGTGCGTGATAGGACGACGTTGATGAAAATGACTATTATCAAAAAGAAACAAAATTGTTATTTTCTCAATTATTTCCATTCATTGAAAAAAATGAGAAACAGTCGTCATTAAGGGCTGGTTGTTTTACCTCTTGGTCAACTTTATCCTTTGGTTAAACCTCCAGTCAACACCTAAATTGCCAATCAGAGGCCCTGAAAGGTAATTTAACTGTAGGATAAATTTAACCAAGAGGCAAAGCAACCGGCCCTTAGATAGGTGACGAAACGGAAAAAGAAAAAAAAAAAAAAAAAAAAAAAAAGAAACGAAAAGCTGTAAACGCAGTGTAAGATCAGCCAAATTCATTAATGTATTAACCATCACCACAACCACGCAAGTATTATTGTGTTGTGACAGAAGGCAGTTTTCACAGGGCAACAACAGCTGATCGACAAAGATTAGAAAAATAATTTTATTATAAAATTAAAAAAAAAAAAAAAAAAAAAAAAAAACAAAAAAAAAAACTATTTAAAGAAAAAAAAAAAAGGATAACTAAGAAACAGAAGTAAATGGGAACTCACATACCAATTTCACGTAAAAACAAAGAAGGAAAAAAGGAACAGAAAAGCAAACAACTAACTCACGAACCTATGTATTAAATCAATAATGACTATCGATAAGGTGATTATAAATCTTGGTGATAAGCGCGACGATCTTCCTTTGCCACATGGTATCCATATAGTTGATCTACATGAATGAAAGGATTTTTCGTGAAACATTGCATAGCAAATCAAGATTATAGCATTATAGGTTTTTAAAAACCTACCTATGAAGTGTTTTTTTCTTTATTCCAATGCCGTGAAACACCATAAAGTATAAATCATTATGAAGCTAGACAAAAACAAGATAAGACCACATTTGTGTTTCGAACAGTGTTTTTTTTCTTTGTTCCTGATATAGGGAAAAATTTCAACAATATTCATTATAGTATGCGTATGAATTTTTCTTGTGTAATACCATTTCATAGATCGTTGCGCTAAGTCGAATTGGTAGTAAAAACTATTCAACTGGTTTCCGTTGATAGCTGAATAAGGAAAAAAAATTTAATAAAAAGTATAATTTTTCTTTTGAACTTAAACGAATGATACGAGAACGTGGAAGTTTGGCATGTAAGTTGAGTCACAATGAGTACAATTCATTATGACTAGAGTAGACAGAGAAGAACAATAACATTGATGCTGGTGGACGAGAAGAAGTGAATAAATACAAAAGAATATACTTAAAAGTAAGAATGAAAATAAAGACAGAAGTGAAGAAAAAAGTGTTGGCAACCGTATTCTATTTCGTTTGTACATTTTTATTCTTGTTTCGTTGATCATCTCCTCTCACCTAACAGTTTAATTACGTTCAAGTATCGTGTAAAATAAAATACACTATATTGTATCTTCCAAAATAAAGATCTAATGCAACCTGCTATACTATCCTAGTCTCTACTATCGTACATACATACGTACTCGGGGGTATATTATATATATACACTTATATGTGTTTAGTTCTCTCTAGCTTGTAAGCTTTTGTCATGAGAAGAAGAAAGAAAGAGCAAACAAACAAACAAACAAAATGAAATAAGAAAATTGAACGATTTCACAGCGTAGCAGAAAAGTAAAATCATTGCTGTTCATTGGATGGCTTGAACCACGATTAGATAAATTCTACCACGAAGACTTAATTAAAGAATATTCTGAGAGTCCAGAGAAAATTTGAGAATTATCAATCGTGAACGTTACAATATGACACAACTGAATGTAGAAATTCCATTTGAATATAGGGTATACCTACTTATTTTCTTTTTGGAATACGAATACTTACTTTAGCGTATGTTTGATGTAACTATGTACAGGGAAAATCGGTAGAAGGAGATATAATAAAAATTACATTTTTCATCAATGGTTTAAGTATATTCATACTTTCATATACGTAGTAATATGTGTCTGCTTTTACATTTAAAAAAAAAGCTCTGATAAAAAAAGAATGGTGTGCCCTAAGCAGTGCATAATATGTTCTTCCCTACAGTTCATCATATTTATTTATAACAATCGAGATCCATATGCATGTTGCGGATAATTCGAAATTTTTAAACAATGGTTGGAATTCGGCTACCAATGATTTTTATAATATAATGGTATGCGGAATACGTTCTTGGATTGGAAAAAAATCTCCAACTACAAGTGAAATAATATCTCACGTATTAGCTTATTATTTATTTATTTTTATTACCAATTTATTATGTATCGTGTACATCGTAAAAGAGATAAGAATAATCATATTACATTTGAAATAATCTTTGCACATGCGCGGTCGTTAGGCCAACGTGGCAAAGTTGGGTGGCGCTAGTGTCTTCATTTTGTGTTCCCCAACGAAAACAAATTTTAGTGGGGCGAGTAAATAATCGAGTCAAGTTGAGCCGGTTCGACTCGGATTTTGTAGTACGCTGTGGATAAGGTGGTGTAAACATCACACTGTGTTTGATCGTCATAGATCATTAAAATATTGAATTTTACCTGAAGAAACAAAAATCTAAATAATATCTTCGCTATCGTAGCGTAATATCATTGAACAAACTATAGACGGAAGGCTCAGTCATGAGCGGTATAATGCACCTAACTCTTATCGTGTTCGGTTTATTTACATGTCGCCACGTAGCCGGCTCTGAAGTCGTAAGACTCCGTGGTATTCCGATATCCAGGATATCATTATACCCGGCTGATCGAGATTTTCAATGCTTAGACGGTAGTTTATTAATACCATTTAATCGCGTAAATGACGATTACTGCGACTGTGCGGACGGCAGCGATGAGCCGGCAACATCGGCATGTGCGAATGGTTCATTTTATTGTCACAATTCTGGTCATAGACCTGAATATATACCATCAAGTTGGGTAAACGATGGTGTGTGCGACTGTTGCGATGCTAGCGATGAATATTTATCTGGTAAATCATGCATTGATAATTGTCATGAACTTGGAAAAGAGGCGAGATTGGAATCACAGAGATTAGCGGAGCTAGCTAAAGAAGGAAATAAGATAAGATTAGAAATGGTTAATCGTGGTAAACAGATGAAATCGGAACAACAGTCTCAACTCGGTAAGTTACGTGCCGATTACGAAGAGGCAGAGAGAATTAAGAAGGAAAAAGAAGTGTTGAAGAATCAACTCGAAGAGAGAGAAAAAGCTGCTTTAGAAAGATACAAACCTGCCGCAGAGGAACGAACCGTTGAGGAAGAAGAGAATAATGCCAACGAGGCTATGGATTATTTCAATCATCTTGATTCTGACTCAAGCGAAACTATCACTATCGCTGAAATTCAAGTCAGACAAACTTTCGACATTAATAGAAATGGAGAGGTTTCTGCTGATGAAGCAAAGTACTTCTTGAATAACAAGGAGGAAATTACGCTACAAGAATTTTTAGATAATGCTTGGGCTAATATCAAGCCCTACATTATGCTGGAGGAAGGTAATGATCAAGATTATTTTGAAACTTGTACTTAATCTCATCGAATATCGTTGATACTCATGATAATTCTTCGTTTTTCCCAGGTACTTTTAAACAACCAGTACAAGAAGATGGTGAAATTGCTCAAGGGGAAGATTTGGAGCAAAATAAAGATGAAGACGAGGACGATCACGAAGCTGAAGAGAGCGTAGAGGACGGAGAGATCGAAGGAGAAGCTACAGCTCCGCAATACGATGAGGAAACTCAAGCGTTGATAGATGAGGCGGAAAAGGGAAGGAGTCAGTTGAGAGACGCTGAAAATTCTGCTAAAGATCTGCTCGCTGAATTGAGGAGGCTTGAAGATCAAATTGATAGAGACTATGGTCCTGATCAAGAGTTTGCTCCTATTGATGGACAGTGCTTCGAGTATACTGATTTAGAATATGTTTATACTTTCTGTCCGTTTGGTAAAGCTACTCAAAAGTCTAAGTCTGGCGGGTCAGAGGTGATTCTTGGTCATTGGCACGAGTGGGATGATCCCCAAGGAAAGAGATATTCTTCTATGAAATATGACCGTGGTTTAGCTTGCTGGAATGGTCCGACTAGATCTGTGATTGTTAGTTTATCATGCGGAATGGAAAACAAGGTTTTATCAGTGACTGAACCAAACCGATGCGAATATGCAATCGAATTTTCTACTCCTGCTGTTTGTCAAGTCAGAAATGAGACTGGAGACTCACATGATGAATTGTAATCCCTCATTTCTCGATATCATGCAATTTTATCAATCTCAAGAAATTCACAAATAATACAATTTTAAAGTAGTAATGCAATGATTATGTGTGAAATGCAGAGATCGTTTATTATGTATCATAGAGAAATCATCTAGTTTCGAAGAAAATTCAATCATATTGTTTGTCCTCTTATTGTTGTTTCAGAATCGGGATTCTAATTTCCTGTTAAAGAATACAATAAGAGTAATTCTGTGGTTTTTTAGTTGGCTAAGTTTTACCAACTGAAGACGATTTTCAGGTGAAGAAATCACACGAGTTTGCTTGCGCTTTCATCTTAAGTTTACTCAATGATATATATTTGGGTCTGGAATATAATGTTCTTGGAGAACTGAAAAGAGCCAAAGAAAGGAGGAAAGATTGTATCATATTCTTAGTTTGGTTGAGCTTGGTATTTCGAAACTAGTTGATTTATTTATGATAAGGTAGACCTGTGGATGATTATTATAAATACAGGTAAATTATTTCATATGAAACACTTATTCGTTTCGACAATAATTAAAAATTTGAATATTTTGGAAAGGTATTCTACATAACTATGTTCTAACAGATAGAAACCACTTTATCACATTATTACTCTCCATCAATAAACAATTGAATTCTACTCAGTGAAATAGTAATTTGTAACTTCAGGTTGTCAGTTTCGTAGGCTTTTGCTCAGAACAAGTAACTTCAGGTTGTCAGTTTCGTAGGCTTTTGCTCAGAACAAATTAACATCTCCGAAAAGTATTTTCAGAGAAATGTTTGATGAGAGAGGAATGCATTTTTTCCCGTTGTGACTATTGATGCATCTTCAAATCATATTTTCTACTTTTGAGTCTGGTATTTTTTGTATTTACTAATCAATCTTGTTCAGATCATGATCAACAGATGGACTGTTCAGCAATCATAGTTAATTACTGTTACGAATATTAAGTTATCAATCAACATTCCTTATTTTGTACTGACAAATTTCGAAGAGAGAATAGTAGATACTATTGCCACACAGGGATAGGTTTAGAGGTAATTTTAATTTTGCTGTTATCACTTATCAAACACACAGTAGACTTGTTTTCATAAATTGATAATATCCGAGCTTAGAGTCCATTCATCTCAAATCTAACGGGTGTTTATCGTTAAGTCATATTTTGTAATTTTTTAAAAAGATCATACGATAATGCGAGCGTGTGTGTGTATGAAAATAAAGAAAAACCTGTTGAATTATAAATTAGCAATCTAGCAAATTTTAATCACACGCATATACTTATATTAATGATTGCATGTATTTCTCTGGGTACTGTAACTTGAGTCCCCACAACGCAGCCATGAAAGTCAAGTAATATTAAAGCAGTTATAGGTGTTTCATGATTCAAAAATTGCTCGATATTGAACCGAGGCAGCAGCATAGGCAGCAAGAACCGAGGCAAGAACTAACACACATTCACACCTCCAATCTAATGCAACCTTTATATAATGAGCCCAACATCAATGATTGATTCTTCACGGTTTCGTTTGTCAATCGGTTATTGGTGAAAGTTTGTGATAATCCAGCCATTCGATGGTAATTACTTGATCAAAGAATAAGTTTCATGAGATGGGCTGTGAAAGGTTTTAGATGAGTCCCTCGATAGGATTGTTACCAATAAGCTGATCGATTATCAGTGATCGATAGCAGTATCTCATAATGAGAATAACGATATTGTACTTGTAAACGTAGAAAGAACAAGAAATCTTCAAGTGCCACTTTCAATCCCTCCATCAAGCTTTTTCGTTAAGTCTGTGCCCTATCGGCTGGTAATGACGGAAAATTGTGCCATTTCTGTGGTTCAGATATTATCCTGAAACACTCGGATTTTCAGTTGAAAATCTTGGAAATAAAAATTCAACGGAAGCTGCAGCTCATACCGCTGCCTGTGTCTGCTCTCACTTACGTGTGCTCTCTCTCCCATTCTCATGCCTACAACAAAAAAAAATCGTGCCACATTTTGGGCTCAGATGTTATTCTGATACAAAGTCGAACTTTCAGGCGAAAATGTCAAAATCTAGGATTTGGGAGAAAGCGGCTCGTGCCTCTGCCTGTCTCTGTTCTCACGTACATGCATCCCCTCTCGCATTCCCATGCATACGCGAATAATAAAAAAATTGTGCATCCTCCTGGACTCGGATGTTTTCCTGATACATGCCTCTGCCTGTGTCTGCTTTCACCTACATGCGTCCTCTCTCGCATGCCCATGCATACGCGAAAAAGAAGAAAATCGTGCCACCTCTTGGGCTCAGATGTTCTCCTGATACACATTCGAATTTTCAGTTAAGACTCTCAAAATTTAGGATTCAAGGGAAAACTGCTCGCGCCTCTGCCTGTCTCTGCTCTCACCTACATGCGACCTCTCTCGCATTCCCATGCATACGCGAAAAAGAAAAAAATCGTGCCACCTCTTGGGCTCAGATGTTCTCCTGATACAAATTCAAATTTTCAGTAAAGACTCTCAAGGTATAGGATTCGTGGAAAAACTGCTCGCGCCTCTGCCTCTCTCTGCTGTCACCTACATGCGTCCTTTCTCGCATTCTCATGCATACGCGAATAAGAAAGAAATAGTGCCACCTCCTGGATTCGGATGTTCTCCTGATACATGCCTCTGCTCTCACCTAAATGCGTCCTCTCTCGCATTCCCATGCATACGCGAAAAAGGACAAAATCGTGCCACCTCTTGGGCTCAGATGTTCTCCTGATACACATTCGAATTTTCAGTTAAAAATCTCAAAATTTACGATTCGTGGGAAAACTGCTCGCGCGTCTGCCTGTCTCTGCTCTCACCTACATGCGTCCTCTCTCGCATTCCCATGCATACGCGAAGAATAAGAAAATCGTGCCACCTCTTGGGCTCAGATGTTCTCCGGATACAAATTCAAATTTTCAGTGAAGACTCTCGAAATTTAGGATTCGTGGAAAAACTGCTCGCGCCTCTGCCTCTCTCTGCTGTCACCTACATGCGTCCTTTCTCGCATTCTCATGCATACGCGAATAAGAAAGAAATAGTGCCACCTTCTGGATTCGGATGTTCTCCTGATACATGCCTCTGCTCTCACCTACATGCGTCCGCTCTCGCATTCCCATGCATACGCGAATAAGAAAAAAATAGTGCCACCTCCTGGATTCGGATGTTCTCGTGATACATGCCTCTGCTCTCACCTACATGCGTCCTTTCTCGCATTCTCGTGCATACGCGAATAAGAAAAAAATAGTGCCACCTCCTGGATTCGGATGTTCTCCTGATACATGCCTCTGCTCTCACCTACATGCGTCCTCTCTCGCATTCCCATGCATACGCGAAAAAGGACAAAATCGTGCCACCTCTTGGGCTCAGATGTTCTCCTGATACACATTCGAATTTTCAGTTAAGACTCTCAAAATTTAGGATTCTAGGGAAAACTGCTCGCGCCTCTGCCTGTCTCTGCTCTCACCTACATGCGTCCTCTCTCGCATTCCCATGCATACGCGAAAAAGAAAAAAATCGTGCCACCTCTTGGGCTCGGATGTTCTCCTGATACAAATTCAAATATTCAGTTAAAACTCTCAAAATTTAGGATTCGTGGGAAAACTGCTCGCGCCTCTGCCTGTCTCTGCTCTCACCTACATGCGTCCTCTCTCGCATTTCCATGCATACGCGAAAAAGGACAAAATCGTGCCACCTCTTGGGCTCAGATGTTTTCCTGATACACATTCGAATTTTCTGTTAAGACTCTCAAAATTTAGGATTCTAGGGAAAACTGCTCGCGCCTCTGCCTGTCTCTGCTCTCACCTACATGCGTCCTCTGTCGCATTCACATGCATACGCGAGAAAGAAATAAATCGTGCCACCTCTTGGGCTCAGATGTTCTCCGGATACAAATTCAAATTTTCAGTTTAAACTCTCAAAATTTAGGATTAGTGGGAAAACTGCTCGCGCCTCTGCCTGTCTCTGCTCTCACCTGCATGCGTCCTTTCTCGCATTCTCATGCATATGCGAATAAGAAAAAAATAGTGCCACCTCCTGGATTCGGATGTTCTCCTGATACATGCCTCTGCTCTCACCTCAATGCCTCCTCTGTCGCATTCCCATGCATACGCGAAAAAGAAAAAAATCGTGCCACCTCTTGGGCTCGGATGTTCTCCTGATACAAATTCAAATATTCAGTTAAAACTCTCAAAATTTAGGATTCGTGGGAAAACTGCTCGCGCCTCTGCCTGTCTCTGCTCTCACCTACATGCGTCCTCTCTCGCATTTCCATGCATACGCGAAAAAGGACAAAATCGTGCCACCTCTTGGGCTCAGATGTTTTCCTGATACACATTCGAATTTTCTGTTAAGACTCTCAAAATTTAGGATTCTAGGGAAAACTGCTCGCGCCTCTGCCTGTCTCTGCTCTCACCTACATGCGTCCTCTGTCGCATTCACATGCATACGCGAGAAAGAAATAAATCGTGCCACCTCTTGGGCTCAGATGTTCTCCGGATACAAATTCAAATTTTCAGTTAAAACTCTCAGAATTTAGGATTAGTGGGAAAACTGCTAGCGCCTCTGCCTGTCTCTGCTCTCACCTACAGGCGTCCTTTCTCGCATTCTCGTGCATACGCGAATAAGAAAAAAATAGTGCCACCTCCTGGATTCGGATGTTCTCGTGATACATGCCTCTGCTCTCACCTACATGCGTCCTCTTTCGCATTCCCATGCATACGCGAAACAGAAAAGAATCGTGCCACCTCTTGCGCTCAGATGTTCTCCTGATACAAATTCAAATTTTCAGTAAAGACTCTCAAGGTATAGGATTCGTGGAAAAACTGCTCGCGCCTCTGCCTCTCTCTGCTGTCACTTACATGCGTCCTTTCTCGCATTCTCGTGCATACGCGAATAAGAAAAAAATAGTGCCACCTCCTGGATTCGGATGTTCTCCTGATACATGCCTCTGCTCTCACCTACATGCGTCCTCTCTCGCATTCCCATGCATACGCGAATAAGGACAAAATCGTGCCACCTCTTGGGCTCAGATGTTCTCCTGATACACATTCGAATTTTCAGTTAAGACTCTCAAAATTTAGGATTCTAGGGAAAACTGCTCGCGCCTCTGCCTGTCTCTGCTCTCACCTACATGCGTCCTTTCTCGCATTCTCATGCATACGCGAATAAGAAAAAAATAGTGCCACCTCTTGGGCTCAGATGTTCTCCTGATACAAATTCAAATTTTCAGTTAAGACCCTCAAAATTTAGGATTCGTGGTAAAACTGCTCGCGCCTCTGCCTCTCTCTGCTCTCACCTACATGCGTCCTTTCTCGCATTCTCATGCATACGCGAATAAGAAAAAAATAGTGCCACCTCCTGGATTCGGATGTTCTCCTGATGCAATTGCAAATTTTCAGTAAAAATTTCGAAAATCCATGATTTCAACGAAAGCTGCTTGTTTTTTGACCGTTTCTGCATACGCCTTCATCAGCGCCCGTGTGTTCTCTCTCCCATTCCCATACACATATGTATAAGAAAAAAGAAAAAAAAAATAGTGCCACCTCCTTGAAATTCATGTTTGCCTAATAAATACTCGTCTATGCCTGTGTCCTCTCTCCCATGTCCACACATATGTATATTAGAAATTAAAAGAAAAAAATTGTGCCACCTCCTGGGCTCAGATGTTCTCCTGATACAATTGCAAATTTTCAGTAAAAATTTCGAAATTCCATGATTCCGCAGAAGGCTGTTCGTTTTTTGCCCGTTTCTGCAAACGCCCTCATCAGCGCCCGTGTGTCCTCTCTCCCATTCCCATACACATATGTATAAGAAAAAAGAAAAAAAAAATAGTGCCACTTCCTTGAAATTCATGTTTGCCTAATAAATACTCGTCTATGCCTGTGTCCCCTCTCCCATGTCCACACATATGTATATTAGAAATAAAAAGAAAAAAATTGTGCCACCTCCTGGGCTCAGATGTTCTCCTGATACAATTGCAAATTTTCAGTAAAAATTTCGAAAATCAATGATTTCAACGAATGCTGCTTGTTTTTTGCCCGTTTCCGCATACGCCTTCATCAGCGCCCGTGTGTCCTCTCTCCCATTCCCATACACATATGTATAAGAAAAAAGAAAAAAAAAATAGTGCCACCTCCTTGAAATTCATGTTTGCCTAATAAATACTCGTCTATGCCTGTGTCCTCTCTCCCATGTCCACACATATGTATATTAGAAATAAAAAAAAAAAAATTGTGCCACCTCCTGGGCTCAGATGTTCTCCTGATACAATTGCAAATTTTCAGTAAAAATTTCGAAAATCCATGATTTCAACGAAAGCTGCTTGTTTTTTGCCCGTTTCTGCATACGCCTTCATCAGCGCCCGTGTGTTCTCTCTCCCATTCCCATACACATATGTATGAGAAAAAAGAAAAAAAAAATAGTGCCACCTCCTGGATTCGGATGTTCTCCTGATACATGCCTCTGCTCTCACCTACATGCGTCCTTTCTCGCATTCTCATGCATACGCGAATAAGAAAAAAATAGTGCCACCTCCTGGATTCGGATGTTCTCTTGATACATGCCTCTGCCTGTCTCTGCTCTCACCTACATGCGTCTTCTCTCGCATTCCCATGCATACGCGAAAAAGAAAAAAATCGTGCCACCTCTTGGGCTCAGATGTTCTCCTGATACAATTGCAAATTTTCAGTAAAAATTTCGAAATTCCATGATTCCGCAGAAGGCTGTTCGTTTTTTGCCCGTTTCTGCATACGCCCTCATCAGCGCCCGTGTGTCCTCTCTCCCATTCCCATACACATATGTATAAGAAAAAAGAAAAAAAAAATAGTGCCACCTCCTTGAAATTCATGTTTGCCTAATAAATACTCGTCTATGCCTGTGTCCTCTCTCCCATGTCCACACATATGTATATTAGAAATAAAAAGAAAAAAATTGTGCCACCTCCTGGGCTCAGATGTTCTCCTGATACAATTGCAAATTTTCAGTAAAAATTTCGAAAATCCATGATTTCAACGAAAGCTGCTTGTTTTTTGCCCGCTTCTGCATACGCCCTCATCAGCGCCCGTGTGTCCTCTCTCCCATTCCCATACACATATGTATAAGAAAAAAGAAAAAAAAAATAGTGCCACCTCCTTGAAATTCATGTTTGCCTAATAAATACTCGTCTATGCCTGTGTCCTCTCTCCCATGTCCACACATATGTATATTAGAAATAAAAAGAAAAAAATTGTGCCACCTCCTGGGCTCAGATGTTCTCCTGATACAATTGCAAATTTTCAGTAAAAATTTCGAAATTCCATGATTTCGCAGAAGGCTGTTCGTTTTTTGCCCGTTTCTGCATACGCCCTCATCAGCGCCCGTGTGTCCTCTCTCCCATTCCCATACACATATGTATAAGAGGAAAGAAAAAAAAAATAGTGCGACCTCCTTGAAATTCATGTTTGCCTAATAAATACTCGTCTATGCCTGTGTCCTCTCTCCCATGTCCACACATATGTATATTAGAAATAAAAAGAAAAAAATTGTGCCACCTCCTGGGCTCAGATGTTCTCCTAATACAAATTCAAATTTTCATTTAAGACTCTCAAAATTTAGGATGCGTGGGAAAACTTCTCGCGCCTCTGCCGGTCCCTGCTCTCACCTACATGCGTCCTTTCTCGCATTTTCATGCATACGCGAATAAGAAAAAAATCGTGCCACCTCTTGGGCTCAGATGTTCTCCTGATACAAATTCAAATGTTCAGTTGAGACACTCAAAATTTAGGATTCGTGGGAAAACTTCCCGCGCCTCTGCCTGTCTCTGCTCTCACCTACATGCGTCCTCTTTCGCATTCCCATGCATACGCGAAACAGAAAAGAATCGTGCCACTTCTTGCGCTCAGATGTTCTCCTGATACAAATTCAAATTTTCAGTTAAGACTCCCAAAATTTAGGATTCGTGGGAAAACTTCTCGCGCCTCCGCCGGTCCCTGCTCTCACCTACATGCGTCCTCTCTCGCATTTCCATGCATACGCGAAAAAGAAAAAAATCGTGCCACCTCTTGGGCTCAGATGTTCTCCTGATACAATTGCAAATTTTCAGTAAAAATTTCGAAATTCCATGATTCCGCAGAAGGCTGTTCGTTTTTTGCCCGTTTCTGCATACGCCCTCATCAGCGCCCGTGTGTCCTCTCTCCCATTCCCATACACATATGTATAAGAAAAAAGAAAAAAAAATAGTGCCACCTCCTTGAAATTCATGTTTGCCTAATAAATACTCGTCTATGCCTGTGTCCTCTCTCCCATGTCCACACATATGTATATTAGAAATAAAAAGAAAAAAATTGTGCCACCTCCTGGGCTCAGATGTTCTCCTGATACAATTGCAAATTTTCAGTAAAAATTTCGAAAATCCATGATTTCAACGAAAGCTGCTTGTTTTTTGCCCGCTTCTGCATACGCCTTCATCAGCGCCCGTGTGTCCTCTCTCCCATTCCCATACACATATGTATAAGAAAAAAGAAAAAAAAAATAGTGCCACCTCCTTGAAATTCATGTTTGCCTAATAAATACTCGTCTATGCCTGTGTCCTCTCTCCCATGTCCACACATATGTATATTAGAAATTAAAAGAAAAAAATTGTGCCACCTCCTGGGCTCAGATGTTCTCCTGATACAATTGCAAATTTTCAGTAAAAATTTCGAAATTCCATGATTCCGCAGAAGGCTGTTCGTTTATTGCCCGTTTCTGCATACGCCCTCATCAGCGCCCGTGTGTCCTCTCTCCCATTCCCATCCACATATGTATAAGAAAAAAGAAAAAGAAAATAGTGCCACCTCCTTGAAATCCATGTTTGCCTAATAAATACTCGTCTATGCCTGTGTCCTCTCTCCCATGTCCACACACATGTATATTAGAAATAAAAAGAAAAAAATCGTGCCACCTCCTGGGCTCAGATGTTCTCCTAATACAAATTCAAATTTTCATTTAAGACTCTCAAAATTTAGGATTCGTGGGAAAACTTCCCGTGCCTCTGCCTGTCTCTGCTCTCACCTACATGCGTCCTTTCTCGCATTCCCATGCATACGCGAAACAGAAAAGAATCGTGCCACTTCTTGCGCTCAGATGTTCTCCTGATACAAATTCAAATTTTCCGTAAAGACTCTCAAGGTATAGGATTCGTGGAACAACTGCTCGCGCCTCTGCCTCTCTCTGCTGTCACCTACATGCGTCCTTTCTCGCATTCTCATGCATACGCGAATAAGAAAAAAATAGTGCCACCTCCTGGATTCGGATGTTCTCCTGATACATGCCTCTGCTCTCACCTACATGCGTCCTCTCTCGCATTCCCATGCATACGCGAAAAAGGAAAAAATTGTGCCACCTCTTGGGCTCAGATGTTCTCCTGATACACATTCGAATTTTCAGTCAAGACTCTCAAAATTTAGGATGCGTGGGAAAACTTCTCGCGCCTCTGCCGGTCCCTGCTCTCACCTACATGCGTCCTCTTTCGCATTCCCATGCATACGCGAAACAGAAAAGAATCGTGCCACTTCTTGCGCTCAGATGTTCTCCTGATACACATTCAAATTTTCAGTTAAGACTCTCAAAATTTAGGATTCGTGGGAAAACTGCTCGCGCCTCTGCCTGTCCCTGCTCTCACCTACATGCGTCCTTTCTCGCATTCTCATGCATACGCGAATAAGAAAAAAATAGTGCCACCTCCTGGATTCGGATGTTCTCTTGATACATGCCTCTGCCTGTCTCTGCTCTCACCTACATGCGTCTTCTCTCGCATTCCCATGCATACGCGAAAAAGAAAAAAATCGTGCCACCTCTTGGGCTCAGATGTTCTCCTGATACAATTGCAAATTTTCAGTAAAAATTTCGAAATTCCATGATTCCGCAGAAGGCTGTTCGTTTTTTGCCCGTTTCTGCATACGCCCTCATCAGCGCCCGTGTGTCTTCTCTCCCATTCCCATACACATATGTAGAAGAGAAAAGAAAAAAAAAATAGTGCCACCTCCTTGAAATTCATGTTTGCCTAATAAATACTCGTTTATGCCTGTGTCCTCTCTCCCATGTCCACACATATGTATATTAGAAATAAAAAGAAAAAAATTGCGCCACCTCCTGGGCTCAGATGTTCTCCTAATACAAACTCGAATTTTCATTTAAGACGCTCAAAATTTAGGATGCGTGGGAAAACTTCTCGCGCCTCTGCCGGTCCCTGCTCTCACCTACATGCGTCCTTTCTCGCATTCTCATGCAAACGCGAATAAGGAAAAAATAGTGCCACCTCCTGGATTCGGATATTCTCCTGATACATGCCTCTGCTCTCACCTACATGCGTCCTCTTTCGCATTCCCATGCATACGCGAAACAGAAAAGAATCGTGCCACTTCTTGCGCTCAGATGTTCTTCTGATACAAATTCAAATTTTCAGTAAAGACTCTCAAGGTATAGGATTCGTGGAACAGCTGCTCGCGCCTCTGCCTCTCTCTGCTGTCACCTACATGCGTCCTTTCTCGCATTCTCATGCATACGCGAATAAGAAAAAAATAGTGCCACCTCCTGGATTCGGATGTTCTCCTGATACATGCCTCTGCTCTCACCTACATGCGTCCTCTCTCGCATTCCCATGCATACGCGAAAAAGGACAAAATTGTGCCACCTCTTGGGCTCAGATGTTCTCCTGATACACATTCGAATTTTCAGTTAAGACTCTCAAAATTTAGGATTCAAGGGAAAACTGCTCGCGCCTCTGCCTGTCTCTGCTCTCACCTACATGCGTCCTCTGTCGCATTCACATGCATACGCGAAAAAGAAAAAAATCGTGCCACCTCTTGGGCTCAGATGTTCTCCTGATACAAATTCAAATTTTCAGTTAAAACTCTCAAAATTTAGGATTCGTTGGAAAACTGCTCGCGCCTCTGCCTGTCTCTGCTCTCACCTACATGCGTCTTCTCTCGCATTCCCATGCATACGCGAAAAAGAAAAAAATCGTGCCACCTCTTGGGCTCAGATGTTCTCCTGATACAATGCAAATTTTCAGTAAAAATTTCGAAATTCCATGATTCCGCAGAAGGCTGTTCGTTTTTTGCCCGTTTCTGCATACGCCCTCATCAGCGCCCGTGTGTCCTCTCTCCCATTCCCATACACATATGTATAAGAGAAAAGAAAAAGAAAATAGTGCCACCTCCTTGAAATTCATGTTTGCCTAATAAATACTCGTCTATGCCTGTGTCCTCTCTCCCATGTCCACACATATGTATATTAGAAATTAAAAGAAAAAAATTGTGCCACCTCCTGGGCTCAGATGTTCTCCTGATACAATTGCAAATTTTCAGTAAAAATTTCGGAATCCCATGATTCCGCAGAAGGCTGTTCGTTTTTTGCCCGTTTCTGCAAACGCCCTCATCAGCGCCCGTGTGTCCTCTCTCACATTCCCATACACATATGTATAAGAAAAAAGAAAAAAAAAAATAGTGCCACCTCCTTGAAATTCATGTCTGCCTAATAAATACTCGTCTATGCCTGTGTCCTCTCTCCCATGTCCACACATATGTATATTAGAAATTAAAAGAAAAAAATTGTGCCACCTCCTGGGCTCAGCTGTTCTCCTGATACAATTGCAAATTTTCAGTAAAAATTTCGAAAATCCATGATTTCAACGAAAGCTGCTTGTTTTTTGCCCGGTTCTGCATACGCCTTCATCAGCGCCCGTGTGTCCTCTCTCCCATTCCCATACACATATGTATGAGAAAAAAAAAAAAAATAGTGCCGCCTCCTTGAAATTCATGTTTGCCTAATAAATACTCGTCTATGCCTGTGTCCTCTCTCCCATGTCCACACATATGTATATTAGAAATAAAAAGAAAAAAATTGTGCCACCTCCTGGGCTCAGATGTTCTCCTGATACAATTGCAAATTTTTAGTAAAAATTTCGAAAATCCATGATTTCAACGAAAGCTGCTTGTTTTTTGCCCGTTTCTGCATACGCCTTCATCAGCGCCCGTGTGTCCTCTCCCCTATTCTCATACACATATGTATAAGAAAAAAGAAAAAGAAAATAGTGCCACCTCCTTGAAATTCATGTTTGCCTAATAAATACTCGTCTATGCCTGTGTCCTCTCTCCCATGTCCACACATATGTATATCAGAAATTGAAAGAAAAAGATTGTGCCACCTCCTGGGCTCAGATGTTCTCCTGATACAATTGCAAATTTTCAGTAAAAATTTCGAAATCCCATGATTCCGCAGAAGGCTGTTCGTTTTTTGCCCGTTTCTGCAAACGCCCTCATCAGCGCCCGTGTGTCCTCTCTCACATTCCCATACACATATGTATAAGAAAAAAGAAGAAAAAAAATAGTGCCACCTCCTTGAAATTCATGTTTGCCTAATAAATACTCGTCTATGCCTGTGTCCTCTCTCCCATGTCCACACATATGTATATTAGAAATAAAAAGAAAAAAATTGTGCCACCTCCTGGGCTCAGATGTTCTCCTAATACAAATTCAAATTTTCATTTAAGACTCTCAAAATTTAGGATGCGTGGGAAAACTTCTCGCGCCTCTGCCGGTCCCTGCTCTCACCTACATGCGTCCTTTCTCGCATTTTCATGCATACGCGAATAAGAAAAAAATCGTGCCACCTCTTGGGCTCAGATGTTCTCCTGATACAAATTCAAATGTTCAGTTGAGACACTCAAAATTTAGGATTCGTGGGAAAACTTCCCGCGCCTCTGCCTGTCTCTGCTCTCACCTACATGCGTCCTTTCTCGCATTCTCATGCATACGCGAATAAGGAAAAAATCGTGCCACCTCCTGGATTCGGATATTCTCCTGATACATGCCTCTGCTCTCACCTACATGCGTCCTCTTTCGCATTCCCATGCATACGCGAAACAGAAAAGAATCGTGCCACTTCTTGCGCTCAGATGTTCTCCTGATACAAATTCAAATTTTCAGTTAAGACTCCCAAAATTTAGGATTCGTGGGAAAACTTCTCGCGCCTCCGCCGGTCCCTGCTCTCACCTACATGCGTCCTCTCTCGCATTTCCATGCATACGCGAAAAAGAAAAAAATCGTGCCACCTCTTGGGCTCAGATGTTCTCCTGATACAATTGCAAATTTTCAGTAAAAATTTCGAAATTCCATGATTCCGCAGAAGGCTGTTCGTTTTTTGCCCGTTTCTGCATACGCCCTCATCAGCGCCCGTGTGTCCTCTCTCCCATTCCCATACACATATGTATAAGAAAAAAGAAAAAAAAAATAGTGCCACCTCCTTGAAATTCATGTTTGCCTAATAAATACTCGTCTATGCCTGTGTCCTCTCTCCCATGTCCACACATATGTATATTAGAAATAAAAAGAAAAAAATTGTGCCACCTCCTGGGCTCAGATGTTCTCCTGATACAATTGCAAATTTTCAGTAAAAATTTCGAAAATCCATGATTTCAACGAAAGCTGCTTGTTTTTTGCCCGCTTCTGCATACGCCCTCATCAGCGCCCGTGTGTCCTCTCTCCCATTCCCATACACATATGTATAAGAAAAAAGAAAAAAAAAATAGTGCGACCTCCTTGAAATTCATGTTTGCCTAATAAATACTCGTCTATGCCTGTGTCCTCTCTCCCATGTCCACACATATGTATATTAGAAATAAAAAGAAAAAAATTGTGCCACCTCCTGGGCTCAGATGTTCTCCTGATACAATTGCAAATTTTCAGTAAAAATTTCGAAATCCCATGATTCCGCAGAAGGCTGTTCGTTTTTTGCCCGGTTCTGCAAACGCCCTCATCAGCGCCCGTGTGTCCTCTCTCACATTCCCATACACATATGTATAAGAAAAAAGAAGAAAAAAAATAGTGCCACCTCCTTGAAATTCATGTTTGCCTAATAAATACTCGTCTATGCCTGTGTCCTCTCTCCCATGTCCACACATATGTATATTAGAAATAAAAAGAAAAAAATTGTGCCACCTCCTGGGCTCAGATGTTCTCCTAATACAAATTCAAATTTTCATTTAAGACTCTCAAAATTTAGGATGCGTGGGAAAACTTCTCGCGCCTCTGCCGGTCCCTGCTCTCACCTACATGCGTCCTTTCTCGCATTTTCATGCATACGCGAATAAGAAAAAAATCGTGCCACCTCTTGGGCTCAGATGTTCTCCTGATACAAATTCAAATGTTCAGTTGAGACACTCAAAATTTAGGATTCGTGGGAAAACTTCCCGCGCCTCTGCCTGTCTCTGCTCTCACCTACATGCGTCCTTTCTCGCATTCTCATGCATACGCGAATAAGGAAAAAATCGTGCCACCTCCTGGATTCGGATATTCTCCTGATACATGCCTCTGCTCTCACCTACATGCGTCCTCTTTCGCATTCCCATGCATACGCGAAACAGAAAAGAATCGTGCCACTTCTTGCGCTCAGATGTTCTCCTGATACAAATTCAAATTTTCAGTTAAGACTCCCAAAATTTAGGATTCGTGGGAAAACTTCTCGCGCCTCCGCCGGTCCCTGCTCTCACCTACATGCGTCCTCTCTCGCATTTCCATGCATACGCGAAAAAGAAAAAAATCGTGCCACCTCTTGGGCTCAGATGTTCTCCTGATACAATTGCAAATTTTCAGTAAAAATTTCGAAATTCCATGATTCCGCAGAAGGCTGTTCGTTTTTTGCCCGTTTCTGCATACGCCCTCATCAGCGCCCGTGTGTCCTCTCTCCCATTCCCATACACATATGTATAAGAAAAAAGAAAAAAAAATAGTGCCACCTCCTTGAAATTCATGTTTGCCTAATAAATACTCGTCTATGCCTGTGTCCTCTCTCCCATGTCCACACATATGTATATTAGAAATAAAAAGAAAAAAATTGTGCCACCTCCTGGGCTCAGATGTTCTCCTGATACAATTGCAAATTTTCAGTAAAAATTTCGAAAATCCATGATTTCAACGAAAGCTGCTTGTTTTTTGCCCGCTTCTGCATACGCCTTCATCAGCGCCCGTGTGTCCTCTCTCCCATTCCCATACACATATGTATAAGAAAAAAGAAAAAAAAAATAGTGCCACCTCCTTGAAATTCATGTTTGCCTAATAAATACTCGTCTATGCCTGTGTCCTCTCTCCCATGTCCACACATATGTATATTAGAAATTAAAAGAAAAAAATTGTGCCACCTCCTGGGCTCAGATGTTCTCCTGATACAATTGCAAATTTTCAGTAAAAATTTCGAAATTCCATGATTCCGCAGAGGGCTGTTCGTTTATTGCCCGTTTCTGCATACGCCCTCATCAGCGCCCGTGTGTCCTCTCTCCCATTCCCATCCACATATGTATAAGAAAAAAGAAAAAGAAAATAGTGCCACCTCCTTGAAATCCATGTTTGCCTAATAAATACTCGTCTATGCCTGTGTCCTCTCTCCCATGTCCACACACATGTATATTAGAAATAAAAAGAAAAAAATCGTGCCACCTCCTGGGCTCAGATGTTCTCCTAATACAAATTCAAATTTTCATTTAAGACTCTCAAAATTTAGGATTCGTGGGAAAACTTCCCGTGCCTCTGCCTGTCTCTGCTCTCACCTACATGCGTCCTTTCTCGCATTCCCATGCATACGCGAAACAGAAAAGAATCGTGCCACTTCTTGCGCTCAGATGTTCTCCTGATACAAATTCAAATTTTCCGTAAAGACTCTCAAGGTATAGGATTCGTGGAACAACTGCTCGCGCCTCTGCCTCTCTCTGCTGTCACCTACATGCGTCCTTTCTCGCATTCTCATGCATACGCGAATAAGAAAAAAATAGTGCCACCTCCTGGATTCGGATGTTCTCCTGATACATGCCTCTGCTCTCACCTACATGCGTCCTCTCTCGCATTCCCATGCATACGCGAAAAAGGAAAAAATTGTGCCACCTCTTGGGCTCAGATGTTCTCCTGATACACATTCGAATTTTCAGTCAAGACTCTCAAAATTTAGGATGCGTGGGAAAACTTCTCGCGCCTCTGCCGGTCCCTGCTCTCACCTACATGCGTCCTCTTTCGCATTCCCATGCATACGCGAAACAGAAAAGAATCGTGCCACTTCTTGCGCTCAGATGTTCTCCTGATACACATTCAAATTTTCAGTTAAGACTCTCAAAATTTAGGATTCGTGGGAAAACTGCTCGCGCCTCTGCCTGTCCCTGCTCTCACCTACATGCGTCCTTTCTCGCATTCTCATGCATACGCGAATAAGAAAAAAATAGTGCCACCTCCTGGATTCGGATGTTCTCTTGATACATGCCTCTGCCTGTCTCTGCTCTCACCTACATGCGTCTTCTCTCGCATTCCCATGCATACGCGAAAAAGAAAAAAATCGTGCCACCTCTTGGGCTCAGATGTTCTCCTGATACAATTGCAAATTTTCAGTAAAAATTTCGAAATTCCATGATTCCGCAGAAGGCTGTTCGTTTTTTGCCCGTTTCTGCATACGCCCTCATCAGCGCCCGTGTGTCTTCTCTCCCATTCCCATACACATATGTAGAAGAGAAAAGAAAAAAAAAATAGTGCCACCTCCTTGAAATTCATGTTTGCCTAATAAATACTCGTTTATGCCTGTGTCCTCTCTCCCATGTCCACACATATGTATATTAGAAATAAAAAGAAAAAAATTGCGCCACCTCCTGGGCTCAGATGTTCTCCTAATACAAACTCGAATTTTCATTTAAGACGCTCAAAATTTAGGATGCGTGGGAAAACTTCTCGCGCCTCTGCCGGTCCCTGCTCTCACCTACATGCGTCCTTTCTCGCATTCTCATGCAAACGCGAATAAGGAAAAAATAGTGCCACCTCCTGGATTCGGATATTCTCCTGATACATGCCTCTGCTCTCACCTACATGCGTCCTCTTTCGCATTCCCATGCATACGCGAAACAGAAAAGAATCGTGCCACTTCTTGCGCTCAGATGTTCTTCTGATACAAATTCAAATTTTCAGTAAAGACTCTCAAGGTATAGGATTCGTGGAACAGCTGCTCGCGCCTCTGCCTCTCTCTGCTGTCACCTACATGCGTCCTTTCTCGCATTCTCATGCATACGCGAATAAGAAAAAAATAGTGCCACCTCCTGGATTCGGATGTTCTCCTGATACATGCCTCTGCTCTCACCTACATGCGTCCTCTCTCGCATTCCCATGCATACGCGAAAAAGGACAAAATTGTGCCACCTCTTGGGCTCAGATGTTCTCCTGATACACATTCGAATTTTCAGTTAAGACTCTCAAAATTTAGGATTCAAGGGAAAACTGCTCGCGCCTCTGCCTGTCTCTGCTCTCACCTACATGCGTCCTCTGTCGCATTCACATGCATACGCGAAAAAGAAAAAAATCGTGCCACCTCTTGGGCTCAGATGTTCTCCTGATACAAATTCAAATTTTCAGTTAAAACTCTCAAAATTTAGGATTCGTTGGAAAACTGCTCGCGCCTCTGCCTGTCTCTGCTCTCACCTACATGCGTCTTCTCTCGCATTCCCATGCATACGCGAAAAAGAAAAAAATCGTGCCACCTCTTGGGCTCAGATGTTCTCCTGATACAATGCAAATTTTCAGTAAAAATTTCGAAATTCCATGATTCCGCAGAAGGCTGTTCGTTTTTTGCCCGTTTCTGCATACGCCCTCATCAGCGCCCGTGTGTCCTCTCTCCCATTCCCATACACATATGTATAAGAGAAAAGAAAAAGAAAATAGTGCCACCTCCTTGAAATTCATGTTTGCCTAATAAATACTCGTCTATGCCTGTGTCCTCTCTCCCATGTCCACACATATGTATATTAGAAATTAAAAGAAAAAAATTGTGCCACCTCCTGGGCTCAGATGTTCTCCTGATACAATTGCAAATTTTCAGTAAAAATTTCGGAATCCCATGATTCCGCAGAAGGCTGTTCGTTTTTTGCCCGTTTCTGCAAACGCCCTCATCAGCGCCCGTGTGTCCTCTCTCACATTCCCATACACATATGTATAAGAAAAAAGAAAAAAAAAAATAGTGCCACCTCCTTGAAATTCATGTCTGCCTAATAAATACTCGTCTATGCCTGTGTCCTCTCTCCCATGTCCACACATATGTATATTAGAAATTAAAAGAAAAAAATTGTGCCACCTCCTGGGCTCAGCTGTTCTCCTGATACAATTGCAAATTTTCAGTAAAAATTTCGAAAATCCATGATTTCAACGAAAGCTGCTTGTTTTTTGCCCGGTTCTGCATACGCCTTCATCAGCGCCCGTGTGTCCTCTCTCCCATTCCCATACACATATGTATGAGAAAAAAAAAAAAAATAGTGCCGCCTCCTTGAAATTCATGTTTGCCTAATAAATACTCGTCTATGCCTGTGTCCTCTCTCCCATGTCCACACATATGTATATTAGAAATAAAAAGAAAAAAATTGTGCCACCTCCTGGGCTCAGATGTTCTCCTGATACAATGGCAAATTTTTAGTAAAAATTTCGAAAATCCATGATTTCAACGAAAGCTGCTTGTTTTTTGCCCGTTTCTGCATACGCCTTCATCAGCGCCCGTGTGTCCTCTCCCCTATTCTCATACACATATGTATAAGAAAAAAGAAAAAGAAAATAGTGCCACCTCCTTGAAATTCATGTTTGCCTAATAAATACTCGTCTATGCCTGTGTCCTCTCTCCCATGTCCACACATATGTATATCAGAAATTGAAAGAAAAAGATTGTGCCACCTCCTGGGCTCAGATGTTCTCCTGATACAATTGCAAATTTTCAGTAAAAATTTCGAAATCCCATGATTCCGCAGAAGGCTGTTCGTTTTTTGCCCGTTTCTGCAAACGCCCTCATCAGCGCCCGTGTGTCCTCTCTCACATTCCCATACACATATGTATAAGAAAAAAGAAGAAAAAAAATAGTGCCACCTCCTTGAAATTCATGTTTGCCTAATAAATACTCGTCTATGCCTGTGTCCTCTCTCCCATGTCCACACATATGTATATTAGAAATAAAAAGAAAAAAATTGTGCCACCTCCTGGGCTCAGATGTTCTCCTAATACAAATTCAAATTTTCATTTAAGACTCTCAAAATTTAGGATGCGTGGGAAAACTTCTCGCGCCTCTGCCGGTCCCTGCTCTCACCTACATGCGTCCTTTCTCGCATTTTCATGCATACGCGAATAAGAAAAAAATCGTGCCACCTCTTGGGCTCAGATGTTCTCCTGATACAAATTCAAATGTTCAGTTGAGACACTCAAAATTTAGGATTCGTGGGAAAACTTCCCGCGCCTCTGCCTGTCTCTGCTCTCACCTACATGCGTCCTTTCTCGCATTCTCATGCATACGCGAATAAGGAAAAAATCGTGCCACCTCCTGGATTCGGATATTCTCCTGATACATGCCTCTGCTCTCACCTACATGCGTCCTCTTTCGCATTCCCATGCATACGCGAAACAGAAAAGAATCGTGCCACTTCTTGCGCTCAGATGTTCTCCTGATACAAATTCAAATTTTCAGTTAAGACTCCCAAAATTTAGGATTCGTGGGAAAACTTCTCGCGCCTCCGCCGGTCCCTGCTCTCACCTACATGCGTCCTCTCTCGCATTTCCATGCATACGCGAAAAAGAAAAAAATCGTGCCACCTCTTGGGCTCAGATGTTCTCCTGATACAATTGCAAATTTTCAGTAAAAATTTCGAAATTCCATGATTCCGCAGAAGGCTGTTCGTTTTTTGCCCGTTTCTGCATACGCCCTCATCAGCGCCCGTGTGTCCTCTCTCCCATTCCCATACACATATGTATAAGAAAAAAGAAAAAAAAAATAGTGCCACCTCCTTGAAATTCATGTTTGCCTAATAAATACTCGTCTATGCCTGTGTCCTCTCTCCCATGTCCACACATATGTATATTAGAAATAAAAAGAAAAAAATTGTGCCACCTCCTGGGCTCAGATGTTCTCCTGATACAATTGCAAATTTTCAGTAAAAATTTCGAAAATCCATGATTTCAACGAAAGCTGCTTGTTTTTTGCCCGCTTCTGCATACGCCCTCATCAGCGCCCGTGTGTCCTCTCTCCCATTCCCATACACATATGTATAAGAAAAAAGAAAAAAAAAATAGTGCCACCTCCTTGAAATTCATGTTTGCCTAATAAATACTCGTCTATGCCTGTGTCCTCTCTCCCATGTCCACACATATGTATATTAGAAATAAAAAGAAAAAAATTGTGCCACCTCCTGGGCTCAGATGTTCTCCTGATACAATTGCAAATTTTCAGTAAAAATTTCGAAATTCCATGATTTCGCAGAAGGCTGTTCGTTTTTTGCCCGTTTCTGCATACGCCCTCATCAGCGCCCGTGTGTCCTCTCTCCCATTCCCATACACATATGTATAAGAGGAAAGAAAAAAAAAATAGTGCGACCTCCTTGAAATTCATGTTTGCCTAATAAATACTCGTCTATGCCTGTGTCCTCTCTCCCATGTCCACACATATGTATATTAGAAATAAAAAGAAAAAAATTGTGCCACCTCCTGGGCTCAGATGTTCTCCTAATACAAATTCAAATTTTCATTTAAGACTCTCAAAATTTAGGATGCGTGGGAAAACTTCTCGCGCCTCTGCCGGTCCCTGCTCTCACCTACATGCGTCCTTTCTCGCATTTTCATGCATACGCGAATAAGAAAAAAATCGTGCCACCTCTTGGGCTCAGATGTTCTCCTGATACAAATTCAAATGTTCAGTTGAGACACTCAAAATTTAGGATTCGTGGGAAAACTTCCCGCGCCTCTGCCTGTCTCTGCTCTCACCTACATGCGTCCTTTCTCGCATTCTCATGCATACGCGAATAAGGAAAAAATCGTGCCACCTCCTGGATTCGGATATTCTCCTGATACATGCCTCTGCTCTCACCTACATGCGTCCTCTTTCGCATTCCCATGCATACGCGAAACAGAAAAGAATCGTGCCACTTCTTGCGCTCAGATGTTCTCCTGATACAAATTCAAATTTTCAGTTAAGACTCCCAAAATTTAGGATTCGTGGGAAAACTTCTCGCGCCTCCGCCGGTCCCTGCTCTCACCTACATGCGTCCTCTCTCGCATTTCCATGCATACGCGAAAAAGAAAAAAATCGTGCCACCTCTTGGGCTCAGATGTTCTCCTGATACAATTGCAAATTTTCAGTAAAAATTTCGAAATTCCATGATTCCGCAGAAGGCTGTTCGTTTTTTGCCCGTTTCTGCATACGCCCTCATCAGCGCCCGTGTGTCCTCTCTCCCATTCCCATACACATATGTATAAGAAAAAAGAAAAAAAAATAGTGCCACCTCCTTGAAATTCATGTTTGCCTAATAAATACTCGTCTATGCCTGTGTCCTCTCTCCCATGTCCACACATATGTATATTAGAAATAAAAAGAAAAAAATTGTGCCACCTCCTGGGCTCAGATGTTCTCCTGATACAATTGCAAATTTTCAGTAAAAATTTCGAAAATCCATGATTTCAACGAAAGCTGCTTGTTTTTTGCCCGCTTCTGCATACGCCTTCATCAGCGCCCGTGTGTCCTCTCTCCCATTCCCATACACATATGTATAAGAAAAAAGAAAAAAAAAATAGTGCCACCTCCTTGAAATTCATGTTTGCCTAATAAATACTCGTCTATGCCTGTGTCCTCTCTCCCATGTCCACACATATGTATATTAGAAATTAAAAGAAAAAAATTGTGCCACCTCCTGGGCTCAGATGTTCTCCTGATACAATTGCAAATTTTCAGTAAAAATTTCGAAATTCCATGATTCCGCAGAAGGCTGTTCGTTTATTGCCCGTTTCTGCATACGCCCTCATCAGCGCCCGTGTGTCCTCTCTCCCATTCCCATCCACATATGTATAAGAAAAAAGAAAAAGAAAATAGTGCCACCTCCTTGAAATCCATGTTTGCCTAATAAATACTCGTCTATGCCTGTGTCCTCTCTCCCATGTCCACACACATGTATATTAGAAATAAAAAGAAAAAAATCGTGCCACCTCCTGGGCTCAGATGTTCTCCTAATACAAATTCAAATTTTCATTTAAGACTCTCAAAATTTAGGATTCGTGGGAAAACTTCCCGTGCCTCTGCCTGTCTCTGCTCTCACCTACATGCGTCCTTTCTCGCATTCCCATGCATACGCGAAACAGAAAAGAATCGTGCCACTTCTTGCGCTCAGATGTTCTCCTGATACAAATTCAAATTTTCCGTAAAGACTCTCAAGGTATAGGATTCGTGGAACAACTGCTCGCGCCTCTGCCTCTCTCTGCTGTCACCTACATGCGTCCTTTCTCGCATTCTCATGCATACGCGAATAAGAAAAAAATAGTGCCACCTCCTGGATTCGGATGTTCTCCTGATACATGCCTCTGCTCTCACCTACATGCGTCCTCTCTCGCATTCCCATGCATACGCGAAAAAGGAAAAAATTGTGCCACCTCTTGGGCTCAGATGTTCTCCTGATACACATTCGAATTTTCAGTCAAGACTCTCAAAATTTAGGATGCGTGGGAAAACTTCTCGCGCCTCTGCCGGTCCCTGCTCTCACCTACATGCGTCCTCTTTCGCATTCCCATGCATACGCGAAACAGAAAAGAATCGTGCCACTTCTTGCGCTCAGATGTTCTCCTGATACACATTCAAATTTTCAGTTAAGACTCTCAAAATTTAGGATTCGTGGGAAAACTGCTCGCGCCTCTGCCTGTCCCTGCTCTCACCTACATGCGTCCTTTCTCGCATTCTCATGCATACGCGAATAAGAAAAAAATAGTGCCACCTCCTGGATTCGGATGTTCTCTTGATACATGCCTCTGCCTGTCTCTGCTCTCACCTACATGCGTCTTCTCTCGCATTCCCATGCATACGCGAAAAAGAAAAAAATCGTGCCACCTCTTGGGCTCAGATGTTCTCCTGATACAATTGCAAATTTTCAGTAAAAATTTCGAAATTCCATGATTCCGCAGAAGGCTGTTCGTTTTTTGCCCGTTTCTGCATACGCCCTCATCAGCGCCCGTGTGTCTTCTCTCCCATTCCCATACACATATGTAGAAGAGAAAAGAAAAAAAAAATAGTGCCACCTCCTTGAAATTCATGTTTGCCTAATAAATACTCGTTTATGCCTGTGTCCTCTCTCCCATGTCCACACATATGTATATTAGAAATAAAAAGAAAAAAATTGCGCCACCTCCTGGGCTCAGATGTTCTCCTAATACAAACTCGAATTTTCATTTAAGACGCTCAAAATTTAGGATGCGTGGGAAAACTTCTCGCGCCTCTGCCGGTCCCTGCTCTCACCTACATGCGTCCTTTCTCGCATTCTCATGCAAACGCGAATAAGGAAAAAATAGTGCCACCTCCTGGATTCGGATATTCTCCTGATACATGCCTCTGCTCTCACCTACATGCGTCCTCTTTCGCATTCCCATGCATACGCGAAACAGAAAAGAATCGTGCCACTTCTTGCGCTCAGATGTTCTTCTGATACAAATTCAAATTTTCAGTAAAGACTCTCAAGGTATAGGATTCGTGGAACAGCTGCTCGCGCCTCTGCCTCTCTCTGCTGTCACCTACATGCGTCCTTTCTCGCATTCTCATGCATACGCGAATAAGAAAAAAATAGTGCCACCTCCTGGATTCGGATGTTCTCCTGATACATGCCTCTGCTCTCACCTACATGCGTCCTCTCTCGCATTCCCATGCATACGCGAAAAAGGACAAAATTGTGCCACCTCTTGGGCTCAGATGTTCTCCTGATACACATTCGAATTTTCAGTTAAGACTCTCAAAATTTAGGATTCAAGGGAAAACTGCTCGCGCCTCTGCCTGTCTCTGCTCTCACCTACATGCGTCCTCTGTCGCATTCACATGCATACGCGAAAAAGAAAAAAATCGTGCCACCTCTTGGGCTCAGATGTTCTCCTGATACAAATTCAAATTTTCAGTTAAAACTCTCAAAATTTAGGATTCGTTGGAAAACTGCTCGCGCCTCTGCCTGTCTCTGCTCTCACCTACATGCGTCTTCTCTCGCATTCCCATGCATACGCGAAAAAGAAAAAAATCGTGCCACCTCTTGGGCTCAGATGTTCTCCTGATACAATGCAAATTTTCAGTAAAAATTTCGAAATTCCATGATTCCGCAGAAGGCTGTTCGTTTTTTGCCCGTTTCTGCATACGCCCTCATCAGCGCCCGTGTGTCCTCTCTCCCATTCCCATACACATATGTATAAGAGAAAAGAAAAAGAAAATAGTGCCACCTCCTTGAAATTCATGTTTGCCTAATAAATACTCGTCTATGCCTGTGTCCTCTCTCCCATGTCCACACATATGTATATTAGAAATTAAAAGAAAAAAATTGTGCCACCTCCTGGGCTCAGATGTTCTCCTGATACAATTGCAAATTTTCAGTAAAAATTTCGGAATCCCATGATTCCGCAGAAGGCTGTTCGTTTTTTGCCCGTTTCTGCAAACGCCCTCATCAGCGCCCGTGTGTCCTCTCTCACATTCCCATACACATATGTATAAGAAAAAAGAAAAAAAAAAATAGTGCCACCTCCTTGAAATTCATGTCTGCCTAATAAATACTCGTCTATGCCTGTGTCCTCTCTCCCATGTCCACACATATGTATATTAGAAATTAAAAGAAAAAAATTGTGCCACCTCCTGGGCTCAGCTGTTCTCCTGATACAATTGCAAATTTTCAGTAAAAATTTCGAAAATCCATGATTTCAACGAAAGCTGCTTGTTTTTTGCCCGGTTCTGCATACGCCTTCATCAGCGCCCGTGTGTCCTCTCTCCCATTCCCATACACATATGTATGAGAAAAAAAAAAAAAATAGTGCCGCCTCCTTGAAATTCATGTTTGCCTAATAAATACTCGTCTATGCCTGTGTCCTCTCTCCCATGTCCACACATATGTATATTAGAAATAAAAAGAAAAAAATTGTGCCACCTCCTGGGCTCAGATGTTCTCCTGATACAATTGCAAATTTTTAGTAAAAATTTCGAAAATCCATGATTTCAACGAAAGCTGCTTGTTTTTTGCCCGTTTCTGCATACGCCTTCATCAGCGCCCGTGTGTCCTCTCCCCTATTCTCATACACATATGTATAAGAAAAAAGAAAAAGAAAATAGTGCCACCTCCTTGAAATTCATGTTTGCCTAATAAATACTCGTCTATGCCTGTGTCCTCTCTCCCATGTCCACACATATGTATATCAGAAATTGAAAGAAAAAGATTGTGCCACCTCCTGGGCTCAGATGTTCTCCTGATACAATTGCAAATTTTCAGTAAAAATTTCGAAATCCCATGATTCCGCAGAAGGCTGTTCGTTTTTTGCCCGTTTCTGCAAACGCCCTCATCAGCGCCCGTGTGTCCTCTCTCACATTCCCATACACATATGTATAAGAAAAAAGAAGAAAAAAAATAGTGCCACCTCCTTGAAATTCATGTTTGCCTAATAAATACTCGTCTATGCCTGTGTCCTCTCTCCCATGTCCACACATATGTATATTAGAAATAAAAAGAAAAAAATTGTGCCACCTCCTGGGCTCAGATGTTCTCCTAATACAAATTCAAATTTTCATTTAAGACTCTCAAAATTTAGGATGCGTGGGAAAACTTCTCGCGCCTCTGCCGGTCCCTGCTCTCACCTACATGCGTCCTTTCTCGCATTTTCATGCATACGCGAATAAGAAAAAAATCGTGCCACCTCTTGGGCTCAGATGTTCTCCTGATACAAATTCAAATGTTCAGTTGAGACACTCAAAATTTAGGATTCGTGGGAAAACTTCCCGCGCCTCTGCCTGTCTCTGCTCTCACCTACATGCGTCCTTTCTCGCATTCTCATGCATACGCGAATAAGGAAAAAATCGTGCCACCTCCTGGATTCGGATATTCTCCTGATACATGCCTCTGCTCTCACCTACATGCGTCCTCTTTCGCATTCCCATGCATACGCGAAACAGAAAAGAATCGTGCCACTTCTTGCGCTCAGATGTTCTCCTGATACAAATTCAAATTTTCAGTTAAGACTCCCAAAATTTAGGATTCGTGGGAAAACTTCTCGCGCCTCCGCCGGTCCCTGCTCTCACCTACATGCGTCCTCTCTCGCATTTCCATGCATACGCGAAAAAGAAAAAAATCGTGCCACCTCTTGGGCTCAGATGTTCTCCTGATACAATTGCAAATTTTCAGTAAAAATTTCGAAATTCCATGATTCCGCAGAAGGCTGTTCGTTTTTTGCCCGTTTCTGCATACGCCCTCATCAGCGCCCGTGTGTCCTCTCTCCCATTCCCATACACATATGTATAAGAAAAAAGAAAAAAAAAATAGTGCCACCTCCTTGAAATTCATGTTTGCCTAATAAATACTCGTCTATGCCTGTGTCCTCTCTCCCATGTCCACACATATGTATATTAGAAATAAAAAGAAAAAAATTGTGCCACCTCCTGGGCTCAGATGTTCTCCTGATACAATTGCAAATTTTCAGTAAAAATTTCGAAAATCCATGATTTCAACGAAAGCTGCTCGTTTTTTGCCCGCTTCTGCATACGCCCTCATCAGCGCCCGTGTGTCCTCTCTCCCATTCCCATACACATATGTATAAGAAAAAAGAAAAAAAAAATAGTGCCACCTCCTTGAAATTCATGTTTGCCTAATAAATACTCGTCTATGCCTGTGTCCTCTCTCCCATGTCCACACATATGTATATTAGAAATAAAAAGAAAAAAATTGTGCCACCTCCTGGGCTCAGATGTTCTCCTGATACAATTGCAAATTTTCAGTAAAAATTTCGAAATTCCATGATTTCGCAGAAGGCTGTTCGTTTTTTGCCCGTTTCTGCATACGCCCTCATCAGCGCCCGTGTGTCCTCTCTCCCATTCCCATACACATATGTATAAGAGGAAAGAAAAAAAAAATAGTGCGACCTCCTTGAAATTCATGTTTGCCTAATAAATACTCGTCTATGCCTGTGTCCTCTCTCCCATGTCCACACATATGTATATTAGAAATAAAAAGAAAAAAATTGTGCCACCTCCTGGGCTCAGATGTTCTCCTAATACAAATTCAAATTTTCATTTAAGACTCTCAAAATTTAGGATGCGTGGGAAAACTTCTCGCGCCTCTGCCGGTCCCTGCTCTCACCTACATGCGTCCTTTCTCGCATTTTCATGCATACGCGAATAAGAAAAAAATCGTGCCACCTCTTGGGCTCAGATGTTCTCCTGATACAAATTCAAATGTTCAGTTGAGACACTCAAAATTTAGGATTCGTGGGAAAACTTCCCGCGCCTCTGCCTGTCTCTGCTCTCACCTACATGCGTCCTTTCTCGCATTCTCATGCATACGCGAATAAGGAAAAAATCGTGCCACCTCCTGGATTCGGATATTCTCCTGATACATGCCTCTGCTCTCACCTACATGCGTCCTCTTTCGCATTCCCATGCATACGCGAAACAGAAAAGAATCGTGCCACTTCTTGCGCTCAGATGTTCTCCTGATACAAATTCAAATTTTCAGTTAAGACTCCCAAAATTTAGGATTCGTGGGAAAACTTCTCGCGCCTCCGCCGGTCCCTGCTCTCACCTACATGCGTCCTCTCTCGCATTTCCATGCATACGCGAAAAAGAAAAAAATCGTGCCACCTCTTGGGCTCAGATGTTCTCCTGATACAATTGCAAATTTTCAGTAAAAATTTCGAAATTCCATGATTCCGCAGAAGGCTGTTCGTTTTTTGCCCGTTTCTGCATACGCCCTCATCAGCGCCCGTGTGTCCTCTCTCCCATTCCCATACACATATGTATAAGAAAAAAGAAAAAAAAAATAGTGCCACCTCCTTGAAATTCATGTTTGCCTAATAAATACTCGTCTATGCCTGTGTCCTCTCTCCCATGTCCACACATATGTATATTAGAAATAAAAAGAAAAAAATTGTGCCACCTCCTGGGCTCAGATGTTCTCCTGATACAATTGCAAATTTTCAGTAAAAATTTCGAAAATCCATGATTTCAACGAAAGCTGCTTGTTTTTTGCCCGCTTCTGCATACGCCTTCATCAGCGCCCGTGTGTCCTCTCTCCCATTCCCATACACATATGTATAAGAAAAAAGAAAAAAAAAATAGTGCCACCTCCTTGAAATTCATGTTTGCCTAATAAATACTCGTCTATGCCTGTGTCCTCTCTCCCATGTCCACACATATGTATATTAGAAATTAAGAGAAAAAAATTGTGCCACCTCCTGGGCTCAGATGTTCTCCTGATACAATTGCAAATTTTCAGTAAAAATTTCGAAATTCCATGATTCCGCAGAAGGCTGTTCGTTTATTGCCCGTTTCTGCATACGCCCTCATCAGCGCCCGTGTGTCCTCTCTCCCATTCCCATCCACATATGTATAAGAAAAAAGAAAAAGAAAATAGTGCCACCTCCTTGAAATCCATGTTTGCCTAATAAATACTCGTCTATGCCTGTGTCCTCTCTCCCATGTCCACACACATGTATATTAGAAATAAAAAGAAAAAAATCGTGCCACCTCCTGGGCTCAGATGTTCTCCTAATACAAATTCAAATTTTCATTTAAGACTCTCAAAATTTAGGATTCGTGGGAAAACTTCCCGTGCCTCTGCCTGTCTCTGCTCCCACCTACATGCGTCCTTTCTCGCATTCCCATGCATACGCGAAACAGAAAAGAATCGTGCCACTTCTTGCGCTCAGATGTTCTCCTGATACAAATTCAAATTTTCCGTAAAGACTCTCAAGGTATAGGATTCGTGGAACAACTGCTCGCGCCTCTGCCTCTCTCTGCTGTCACCTACATGCGTCCTTTCTCGCATTCTCATGCATACGCGAATAAGAAAAAAAATAGTGCCACCTCCTGGATTCGGATGTTCTCCTGATACATGCCTCTGCTCTCACCTACATGCGTCCTCTCTCGCATTCCCATGCATACGCGAAAAAGGAAAAAATTGTGCCACCTCTTGGGCTCAGATGTTCTCCTGATACACATTCGAATTTTCAGTCAAGACTCTCAAAATTTAGGATGCGTGGGAAAACTTCTCGCGCCTCTGCCGGTCCCTGCTCTCACCTACATGCGTCCTCTTTCGCATTCCCATGCATACGCGAAACAGAAAAGAATCGTGCCACTTCTTGCGCTCAGATGTTCTCCTGATACACATTCAAATTTTCAGTTAAGACTCTCAAAATTTAGGATTCGTGGGAAAACTGCTCGCGCCTCTGCCTGTCCCTGCTCTCACCTACATGCGTCCTTTCTCGCATTCTCATGCATACGCGAATAAGAAAAAAATAGTGCCACCTCCTGGATTCGGATGTTCTCTTGATACATGCCTCTGCCTGTCTCTGCTCTCACCTACATGCGTCTTCTCTCGCATTCCCATGCATACGCGAAAAAGAAAAAAATCGTGCCACCTCTTGGGCTCAGATGTTCTCCTGATACAATTGCAAATTTTCAGTAAAAATTTCGAAATTCCATGATTCCGCAGAAGGCTGTTCGTTTTTTGCCCGTTTCTGCATACGCCCTCATCAGCGCCCGTGTGTCTTCTCTCCCATTCCCATACACATATGTAGAAGAGAAAAGAAAAAAAAAATAGTGCCACCTCCTTGAAATTCATGTTTGCCTAATAAATACTCGTTTATGCCTGTGTCCTCTCTCCCATGTCCACACATATGTATATTAGAAATAAAAAGAAAAAAATTGCGCCACCTCCTGGGCTCAGATGTTCTCCTAATACAAACTCGAATTTTCATTTAAGACGCTCAAAATTTAGGATGCGTGGGAAAACTTCTCGCGCCTCTGCCGGTCCCTGCTCTCACCTACATGCGTCCTTTCTCGCATTCTCATGCAAACGCGAATAAGGAAAAAATAGTGCCACCTCCTGGATTCGGATATTCTCCTGATACATGCCTCTGCTCTCACCTACATGCGTCCTCTTTCGCATTCCCATGCATACGCGAAACAGAAAAGAATCGTGCCACTTCTTGCGCTCAGATGTTCTTCTGATACAAATTCAAATTTTCAGTAAAGACTCTCAAGGTATAGGATTCGTGGAACAGCTGCTCGCGCCTCTGCCTCTCTCTGCTGTCACCTACATGCGTCCTTTCTCGCATTCTCATGCATACGCGAATAAGAAAAAAATAGTGCCACCTCCTGGATTCGGATGTTCTCCTGATACATGCCTCTGCTCTCACCTACATGCGTCCTCTCTCGCATTCCCATGCATACGCGAAAAAGGACAAAATTGTGCCACCTCTTGGGCTCAGATGTTCTCCTGATACACATTCGAATTTTCAGTTAAGACTCTCAAAATTTAGGATTCAAGGGAAAACTGCTCGCGCCTCTGCCTGTCTCTGCTCTCACCTACATGCGTCCTCTGTCGCATTCACATGCATACGCGAAAAAGAAAAAAATCGTGCCACCTCTTGGGCTCAGATGTTCTCCTGATACAAATTCAAATTTTCAGTTAAAACTCTCAAAATTTAGGATTCGTTGGAAAACTGCTCGCGCCTCTGCCTGTCTCTGCTCTCACCTACATGCGTCTTCTCTCGCATTCCCATGCATACGCGAAAAAGAAAAAAATCGTGCCACCTCTTGGGCTCAGATGTTCTCCTGATACAATGCAAATTTTCAGTAAAAATTTCGAAATTCCATGATTCCGCAGAAGGCTGTTCGTTTTTTGCCCGTTTCTGCATACGCCCTCATCAGCGCCCGTGTGTCCTCTCTCCCATTCCCATACACATATGTATAAGAGAAAAGAAAAAGAAAATAGTGCCACCTCCTTGAAATTCATGTTTGCCTAATAAATACTCGTCTATGCCTGTGTCCTCTCTCCCATGTCCACACATATGTATATTAGAAATTAAAAGAAAAAAATTGTGCCACCTCCTGGGCTCAGATGTTCTCCTGATACAATTGCAAATTTTCAGTAAAAATTTCGGAATCCCATGATTCCGCAGAAGGCTGTTCGTTTTTTGCCCGTTTCTGCAAACGCCCTCATCAGCGCCCGTGTGTCCTCTCTCACATTCCCATACACATATGTATAAGAAAAAAGAAAAAAAAAAATAGTGCCACCTCCTTGAAATTCATGTCTGCCTAATAAATACTCGTCTATGCCTGTGTCCTCTCTCCCATGTCCACACATATGTATATTAGAAATTAAAAGAAAAAAATTGTGCCACCTCCTGGGCTCAGCTGTTCTCCTGATACAATTGCAAATTTTCAGTAAAAATTTCGAAAATCCATGATTTCAACGAAAGCTGCTTGTTTTTTGCCCGGTTCTGCATACGCCTTCATCAGCGCCCGTGTGTCCTCTCTCCCATTCCCATACACATATGTATGAGAAAAAAAAAAAAAATAGTGCCGCCTCCTTGAAATTCATGTTTGCCTAATAAATACTCGTCTATGCCTGTGTCCTCTCTCCCATGTCCACACATATGTATATTAGAAATAAAAAGAAAAAAATTGTGCCACCTCCTGGGCTCAGATGTTCTCCTGATACAATTGCAAATTTTTAGTAAAAATTTCGAAAATCCATGATTTCAACGAAAGCTGCTTGTTTTTTGCCCGTTTCTGCATACGCCTTCATCAGCGCCCGTGTGTCCTCTCCCCTATTCTCATACACATATGTATAAGAAAAAAGAAAAAGAAAATAGTGCCACCTCCTTGAAATTCATGTTTGCCTAATAAATACTCGTCTATGCCTGTGTCCTCTCTCCCATGTCCACACATATGTATATCAGAAATTGAAAGAAAAAGATTGTGCCACCTCCTGGGCTCAGATGTTCTCCTGATACAATTGCAAATTTTCAGTAAAAATTTCGAAATCCCATGATTCCGCAGAAGGCTGTTCGTTTTTTGCCCGTTTCTGCAAACGCCCTCATCAGCGCCCGTGTGTCCTCTCTCACATTCCCATACACATATGTATAAGAAAAAAGAAGAAAAAAAATAGTGCCACCTCCTTGAAATTCATGTTTGCCTAATAAATACTCGTCTATGCCTGTGTCCTCTCTCCCATGTCCACACATATGTATATTAGAAATAAAAAGAAAAAAATTGTGCCACCTCCTGGGCTCAGATGTTCTCCTAATACAAATTCAAATTTTCATTTAAGACTCTCAAAATTTAGGATGCGTGGGAAAACTTCTCGCGCCTCTGCCGGTCCCTGCTCTCACCTACATGCGTCCTTTCTCGCATTTTCATGCATACGCGAATAAGAAAAAAATCGTGCCACCTCTTGGGCTCAGATGTTCTCCTGATACAAATTCAAATGTTCAGTTGAGACACTCAAAATTTAGGATTCGTGGGAAAACTTCCCGCGCCTCTGCCTGTCTCTGCTCTCACCTACATGCGTCCTTTCTCGCATTCTCATGCATACGCGAATAAGGAAAAAATCGTGCCACCTCCTGGATTCGGATATTCTCCTGATACATGCCTCTGCTCTCACCTACATGCGTCCTCTTTCGCATTCCCATGCATACGCGAAACAGAAAAGAATCGTGCCACTTCTTGCGCTCAGATGTTCTCCTGATACAAATTCAAATTTTCAGTTAAGACTCCCAAAATTTAGGATTCGTGGGAAAACTTCTCGCGCCTCCGCCGGTCCCTGCTCTCACCTACATGCGTCCTCTCTCGCATTTCCATGCATACGCGAAAAAGAAAAAAATCGTGCCACCTCTTGGGCTCAGATGTTCTCCTGATACAATTGCAAATTTTCAGTAAAAATTTCGAAATTCCATGATTCCGCAGAAGGCTGTTCGTTTTTTGCCCGTTTCTGCATACGCCCTCATCAGCGCCCGTGTGTCCTCTCTCCCATTCCCATACACATATGTATAAGAAAAAAGAAAAAAAAAATAGTGCCACCTCCTTGAAATTCATGTTTGCCTAATAAATACTCGTCTATGCCTGTGTCCTCTCTCCCATGTCCACACATATGTATATTAGAAATAAAAAGAAAAAAATTGTGCCACCTCCTGGGCTCAGATGTTCTCCTGATACAATTGCAAATTTTCAGTAAAAATTTCGAAAATCCATGATTTCAACGAAAGCTGCTTGTTTTTTGCCCGCTTCTGCATACGCCCTCATCAGCGCCCGTGTGTCCTCTCTCCCATTCCCATACACATATGTATAAGAAAAAAGAAAAAAAAAATAGTGCCACCTCCTTGAAATTCATGTTTGCCTAATAAATACTCGTCTATGCCTGTGTCCTCTCTCCCATGTCCACACATATGTATATTAGAAATAAAAAGAAAAAAATTGTGCCACCTCCTGGGCTCAGATGTTCTCCTGATACAATTGCAAATTTTCAGTAAAAATTTCGAAATTCCATGATTTCGCAGAAGGCTGTTCGTTTTTTGCCCGTTTCTGCATACGCCCTCATCAGCGCCCGTGTGTCCTCTCTCCCATTCCCATACACATATGTATAAGAGGAAAGAAAAAAAAAATAGTGCGACCTCCTTGAAATTCATGTTTGCCTAATAAATACTCGTCTATGCCTGTGTCCTCTCTCCCATGTCCACACATATGTATATTAGAAATAAAAAGAAAAAAATTGTGCCACCTCCTGGGCTCAGATGTTCTCCTAATACAAATTCAAATTTTCATTTAAGACTCTCAAAATTTAGGATGCGTGGGAAAACTTCTCGCGCCTCTGCCGGTCCCTGCTCTCACCTACATGCGTCCTTTCTCGCATTTTCATGCATACGCGAATAAGAAAAAAATCGTGCCACCTCTTGGGCTCAGATGTTCTCCTGATACAAATTCAAATGTTCAGTTGAGACACTCAAAATTTAGGATTCGTGGGAAAACTTCCCGCGCCTCTGCCTGTCTCTGCTCTCACCTACATGCGTCCTTTCTCGCATTCTCATGCATACGCGAATAAGGAAAAAATCGTGCCACCTCCTGGATTCGGATATTCTCCTGATACATGCCTCTGCTCTCACCTACATGCGTCCTCTTTCGCATTCCCATGCATACGCGAAACAGAAAAGAATCGTGCCACTTCTTGCGCTCAGATGTTCTCCTGATACAAATTCAAATTTTCAGTTAAGACTCCCAAAATTTAGGATTCGTGGGAAAACTTCTCGCGCCTCCGCCGGTCCCTGCTCTCACCTACATGCGTCCTCTCTCGCATTCCCATGCATACGCGAAAAAGAAAAAAATCGTGCCACCTCTTGGGCTCAGATGTTCTCCTGATACAATTGCAAATTTTCAGTAAAAATTTCGAAATTCCATGATTCCGCAGAAGGCTGTTCGTTTTTTGCCCGTTTCTGCATACGCCCTCATCAGCGCCCGTGTGTCCTCTCTCCCATTCCCATACACATATGTATAAGAAAAAAGAAAAAAAAAATAGTGCCACCTCCTTGAAATTCATGTTTGCCTAATAAATACTCGTCTATGCCTGTGTCCTCTCTCCCATGTCCACACATATGTATATTAGAAATAAAAAGAAAAAAATTGTGCCACCTCCTGGGCTCAGATGTTCTCCTGATACAATTGCAAATTTTCAGTAAAAATTTCGAAAATCCATGATTTCAACGAAAGCTGCTTGTTTTTTGCCCGCTTCTGCATACGCCTTCATCAGCGCCCGTGTGTCCTCTCTCCCATTCCCATACACATATGTATAAGAAAAAAGAAAAAAAAAATAGTGCCACCTCCTTGAAATTCATGTTTGCCTAATAAATACTCGTCTATGCCTGTGTCCTCTCTCCCATGTCCACACATATGTATATTAGAAATTAAAAGAAAAAAATTGTGCCACCTCCTGGGCTCAGATGTTCTCCTGATACAATTGCAAATTTTCAGTAAAAATTTCGAAATTCCATGATTCCGCAGAAGGCTGTTCGTTTATTGCCCGTTTCTGCATACGCCCTCATCAGCGCCCGTGTGTCCTCTCTCCCATTCCCATCCACATATGTATAAGAAAAAAGAAAAAGAAAATAGTGCCACCTCCATGAAATCCATGTTTGCCTAATAAATACTCGTCTATGCCTGTGTCCTCTCTCCCATGTCCACACACATGTATATTAGAAATAAAAAGAAAAAAATCGTGCCACCTCCTGGGCTCAGATGTTCTCCTAATACAAATTCAAATTTTCATTTAAGACTCTCAAAATTTAGGATTCGTGGGAAAACTTCCCGTGCCTCTGCCTGTCTCTGCTCTCACCTACATGCGTCCTTTCTCGCATTCCCATGCATACGCGAAACAGAAAAGAATCGTGCCACTTCTTGCGCTCAGATGTTCTCCTGATACAAATTCAAATTTTCCGTAAAGACTCTCAAGGTATAGGATTCGTGGAACAACTGCTCGCGCCTCTGCCTCTCTCTGCTGTCACCTACATGCGTCCTTTCTCGCATTCTCATGCATACGCGAATAAGAAAAAAATAGTGCCACCTCCTGGATTCGGATGTTCTCCTGATACATGCCTCTGCTCTCACCTACATGCGTCCTCTCTCGCATTCCCATGCATACGCGAAAAAGGAAAAAATTGTGCCACCTCTTGGGCTCAGATGTTCTCCTGATACACATTCGAATTTTCAGTCAAGACTCTCAAAATTTAGGATGCGTGGGAAAACTTCTCGCGCCTCTGCCGGTCCCTGCTCTCACCTACATGCGTCCTCTTTCGCATTCCCATGCATACGCGAAACAGAAAAGAATCGTGCCACTTCTTGCGCTCAGATGTTCTCCTGATACACATTCAAATTTTCAGTTAAGACTCTCAAAATTTAGGATTCGTGGGAAAACTGCTCGCGCCTCTGCCTCTCTCTGCTCTCACCGACATGCGTCCTTTCTCGCATTCTCATGCATACGCGAATAAGAAAAAAATAGTGCCACCTCCTGGATTCGGATGTTCTCCTGATACATGCCTCTGCTCTCACCTACATGCGTCCTCTCTCGCATTCCCATGCATACGCGAAAAAGAAAAAAATCGTGCCACCTCTTGGGCTCAGATGTTCTCCTGATACAATGCAAATTTTCAGTAAAAATTTCGAAATTCCATGATTCCGCAGAAGGCTGTTCGTTTTTTGCCCGTTTCTGCATACGCCCTCATCAGCGCCCGTGTGTCCTCTCTCCCATTCCCATACACATATGTATAAGAGAAAAGAAAAAGAAAATAGTGCCACCTCCTTGAAATTCATGTTTGCCTAATAAATACTCGTCTATGCCTGTGTCCTCTCTCCCATGTCCACACATATGTATATTAGAAATTAAAAGAAAAAAATTGTGCCACCTCCTGGGCTCAGATGTTCTCCTGATACAATTGCAAATTTTCAGTAAAAATTTCGAAATTCCATGATTCCGCAGAAGGCTGTTCGTTTTTTGCCCGTTTCTGCATACGCCCTCATCAGCGCCCGTGTGTCCTCTCTCACATTCCCATACACATATGTATAAGAAAAAATAAAAAAAAAATAGTGCCACCTCCTTGAAATTCATGTTTGCCTAATAAATACTCGTCTATGCCTGTGTCCTCTCTCCCATGTCCACACACATGTATATTAGAAATAAAAATCAAAAAATTGTGCCACCTCCTGTGCTCAGATGTTCTCCTGATACAATTGCAAATTTTCAGTAAAAATTTCGAAAATCCATGATTTCAACGAAAGCTGCTTGTTTTTTGCCCGTTTCTGCATACGCCTTCATCAGCGCCCGTGTGTCCTCTCTCCCATTCCCATACACATATGTATAAGAAAGAAGAAAAAAAAAATAGTGCCACCTCCTTGAAGTTCATGTTTGCCTAATAAATACTCGTCTATGCCTGTGTCCTCTCTCCCATGTCCACACATATGTATATTAGAAATAAAAAGAAAAAAATTGTGCCACCTCCTGGGCTCAGATGTTCTCCTAATACAAATTCAAATTTTCATTTAAGACTCTCAAAATTTAGGATTCGTGGGAAAACTTCCCGTGCCACTGCCTGTCTCTGCTCTCACCTACATGCGTCCTTTCTCGCATTCCCATGCATACGCGAAACAGAAAAGAATCGTGCCACTTCTTGCGCTCAGATGTTCTCCTGATACAAATTCAAATTTTCAGTAAAGACTCTCAAGGTATAGGATTCGTGGAACAACTGCTCGCGCCTCTGCCTCTCTCTGCTGTCACCTACATGCGTCCTTTCTCGCATTCTCATGCATACGCGAATAAGAAAAAAATAGTGTCACCTCCTGGATTCGGATGTTCTCCTGATACATGCCTCTGCTGTCACCTACATGCGTCCTCTCTCGCATTCCCATGCATACGCGAAAAAGGACAGAATTGTGCCACCTCTTGGGCTCAGATGTTCTCCTGATACACATTCGAATTTTCAGTCAAGACTCTCAAAATTTAGGATTCAAGGGAAAACTGCTCGCGCCTCTGCCTGTCTCTGCTCTCACCTACATGCGTCCTCTCTCGCATTCCCATGCATACGCGAAAAAGGACAAAATTGTGCCACCTCTTGGGCTCAGATGTTCTCCTGATACAAATTCAAATTTTCAGTTAAAGCTCTCAAAATTTAGGATTCGTGGGAAAACTGCTCGCGCCTCTGCCTGTCCCTGCTCTCACCTACATGCGTCCTCTCTCGCATTCCCATGCATACGCGAAAAAGAAAAAAATCGTGCCACCTCTTGGGCTCAGATGTTCTCCTGATACAAATTCAAATTTTCATTTAAGACTCTCAAAATTTAGGATCCGTGGGAAAACTGCTCGCGCCTCTGCCTCTCTCTGCTCTCACCTACATGCGTCCTTTCTCGCATTTCCATGCATACGTGAATAAGAAAAAAATAGTGCCACCTGCGGGATTCGGATGTTCTCCTGATATAAATTCACGTTTTCAGTTAAAAATCTCAAAATTCCGGATTCGTGGGAAAACTGCTCGCGCCTCTGCCTGCCTTTGCTCCCACGTACATGCGTCCTCTCTGGCATTCTCATGCATACGCGAAAACGAAAAAATCCGTGCCACCTTCCGGGCTCAGATATTATCCTGATACAAATTTGAATTTTCAGTCAAAATTCTCAAAATCTTGAAATAGATACATGTGTCTTTTCTCGCATTCTCATGCGTACGCGAAATCGAAAAAAAGCGTGCCACCTCTTGGGTTCAGATGTCATCCTGATACAAAGTCGAATTTTACTATAAAAATTTCTCTGTCTGTCTTTGCTTTTACCTACATCTATTCTCTCCCCCATTTCCATGCATACGCGAAATCGGAAAAAAATCGTGCCACCTCTTTGGCTCAGATGTTATTCTGATACAAAGCCACATTCTCAGTCAAAAATTACGAAATCTAGGATCCAGGAAAAAGCTGCTCATGCCTCTGCCTGACTCTGTTCTCACGTACATGCATCCTCTGTCGCATTCCCATGGATACGCATAATCGAAAAAAATCTTGCCACCTCTTTGGCTCAGATGTTATCCTGATACGAAATCGAATTTTAATATAGAAATTCCTCTGTCTGGCTCTGCTCTCACCTACATCTGTTCGCTTTCCTATTCCCATGCATATGAAGAACAAGAAAAAATCGTGCCACCTCTTGGGCTCGGATGTTATCCTGATTCCAAATCGAATTTTCAGTCAAAAATCTTAAAATCTAGGATCCGAACAAAAGCTGCTTATGCCTCTGTTTGGCTCCGCTCGCACCTACATGTGTTCTCTCACCGATTCATATGCATATGAGAAATAGCAAAAAATTGTGCCACCTCTTTGGCTCAGATGTTATCCTGATACCAAATTGAATTTTCTCTGAAAAATTCAAAAATCTAGGATATCAACGGACGCTGCACATGCCATTGCCTGTCTCTGCTCTCGCCTACATGTGTTCCTTCTCCCATTCCCATGCATATGGAAAGAAAAAAAAAACCGTGCCACCTCGTGGATTTAGGTGTTATCACACTCGAATATTCTGTTAAAAATCTCAAAATCTGTAATTCGAACCAACGAGGAAAAACAAATTGTGCCACGTCTTCAGATTGGCAGTTCTCTTCGTACGAACTTGGTTTTCAACATAAACATTTCAACATCAAGAATTTGTTTGTTCGGTATGTGCTACCGGGATTGTAATACAGCTGAGTTATTAAAGGATGCCAGTGAGGCTCAAAAACGTGAAATCTGTTCAGCGTATTCAGTAACCAGCAAGGAGGCCGGTACGAACCTATATCGTATGAAACCGGCCTTGAATACGTGCGTTACTAGTGTACAGGCGTATTTTCTTTTCCCGCGTCGCAGGAGGTTGCAGTGTGTGTATAATCGTTGAGTGTACTCAACGGTATAATCATGCGAAGATAGAAACGAAGATAGTACGAGTGCGCAGACGTTAGTTTTTACTGGATACGCATATGTGCCTATATACATCCGTATCGAATGAACGTATGTAGGAACATGGTATGCAATAATGCCAGAAAAGTGAGGAATAATGTTGGTGGAAATTCAATATAACCTTCGGAGCATGAATAAGCAGCATAATTCGCCGTTATCCTAACCTAAAACGGAAGAGCATTGATGCTCATATAGTAAGTTTATGGAATAGCGTAGTTTCCACTTCCGTTTTCATGGCTTTGTACCGAATTCTCTTTTGGTTTCGTTTGCCAAGTATGCATTCGCGACAAGTGATCTTATTATTTTTCTGAACGCTCGATCATTGATAGGTTGAAATAAAAAAGAATTGAAGTCTGAGCGATTTAACCAATCAACAATCAAATGCCTTATATTTGAAAGATGAACATGAAAATCACGTGCGCTTTTTGAACCTGGATCAATCTTTTGTCTCTACTCCAAAATCTCAATTCCGCGTACATTGAAAAAAGTAAACAAAAAATAGGATAATTAAAATGAACAGAATCCACGAACGTGCTAAAAGTGATTCTCCAGAACCTACAGTCGAGCGGTGATTAAAGTTATTCATAAATATGATTACCATTCTCATTATTTATTATAAACATATTACACATTCTATTTTCATTTGCATACTCCATATATTTCTCAGGAATGTAAATCAAAAACGAACCTCGTACTTACAATGGGATGAATACTTCATGGCAACGGCATTTCTTGCAGCCAAACGTAGTAAAGATCCGTGTACTCAAGTCGGTGTTTGTATAGTAAATAAAGACAAAAAAGTTGTTGGTATAGGATACAATGGAATGCCGATAGGATGTAGCGACGACGTATTTCCCTGGGATAAAACTAACAACGATAAATTAGAAACGAAATATTTATATGGTGAGACGCATGCTTGACGTTCGAATAAATCTGGACTTCAAATAAATTGAATCTAAGAAAATTGATTCACATTTTTTATTTTATTTTATTTATATATTTTCATTCTGTTTTTCTTTACATCACAGTATGCCATGCGGAAGTTAATGCTATATTGAATAAAAATTCTGCGGATGTTAAAGACTGTACAATGTATGTTGGATTGTTTCCATGCAACGAATGTGCGAAGATAATTATTCAGTCGGGAATCAAAAATGTTATATACATGTCCGATAAACATGCGCACAAAATTGCAACGATCGCTGCTAAAAAGATGTTTGATGCGTCAGGAGTTGAGTACAGGTAACGTACATCATATGATATCGCCTGAAATGGATTTGAATTTATTTTTTATCTTCATCATTTTCTTTGGATCGTTATAATATTGAATAGGAGATTTTATATTACCAATAAATGATGTTCATATTTCAGGCAATATATACCTCCGAATAAAAAAATAGTAATAGACTTCAGTGAGATAAATTGGAATGAGATGACGCAGTTACCACCAACACCTGTGAAGAATAATCAATCGTAATTGATAATAATAATAATAATAGTAAGTAATTAATATAAATATTCAATTAATTAACCAACCACAGAAGCATATTCGTATTTTTTATAAACACATTTCATTCTTCATTTTCTCCATTTCATGCAGTGTAATTGTTTTGTGTTTTTTTTTTTTTCTATCCAATGACTCCGAACAACAATTCGAACCAAAACAAACAAACAAAAAATGCAATTCTGTGATATTATATTGCTGAGTAATTCCAATCCTCTCTAAAGGAATCAATGTTTCTGTATTTACATATTATAAAATATGATTAATCACTAGGTACACAGATGCAGAGATTATAAGAAAAAGACACATTTTTCTCTCATTATTATTATTATTATTATTATTATTACAATTAATAATTTTTTCGATTTTTTGTTGTGTCTGTTTTTGTTTAGGTCTATACAGCGTTGTCAAATTTCACTCTCGAAACTCCATGAAAATGAGGTTTAGCAAATAAATAATATGATTAAGATATTTTACTAACGAAGAAAACAAAAAAAAATAAAATAAACAAATTGCAACAACTTGGCATAATATTATAATTAATACATGAATATAGCATAATAATTATTAGGTATAATGACACAAGTGTGTGACTCTCGATTTATATATTAGTATTATTATTATTATACACACAAATGTAACTGTTCCTGATTTTGTCATCAGTTTGAATGATTCTACACTTATTCAAAAAGTTAAAGAAAGAAGTAGATGTACTTTGTCTATCGTTTTAATTATATCTCACCTGAAACAGGTATGTATATGTATATATATATATAATATATCACATGTGTTAAATAAATTTTGATTCTGCCATAACTTTTTTTGTGTATTCTTATAACTTTCTTTTTTTTCCATCTATTATCATCAATGAGAAAATAATACCTGAGTACAGAGTTATAGCTCTCTAGTTTTCATCGAAACCTATAATATAGTAAATAAAAATCAATACAACAGACGTTTAAAATTCTTTTCTATGTAACTATGAATATATAGGATATTTAACTTGGCGAAACGTATTAGCTTAGTGGGTTGTGTTTTAAATCTGTGCATAACAGAGGAGAGAATTTCAAAATATACCTACAACTTGCAATCAATATGCTTGTCATGATTTCCTAATTCATTCTGTATCAATCATCATCCTCTGTATTAAATTTTAGATGATAAGAATCACCCCGATCGATCGTTTATTAATTTTTGCTTGCGCAGAATATATTATCAAAAAGGAGACATGTTATTTAGTCGTTTACATGATCGATGATATCATAGAAAAAGTGCAATGTTTTTTTTTTTCTTAATTTCGTTTGTTCATTACGTGACGGTGTAAGGTAGACAATTTCGAACATTATACAAAGATTACCAAATGCACGTTGGCTAAACAGTTCAATAGCTAAAGATTTATTCATATTTTTCATTTAATTTGATTCTTCAATTATTGATATATGAATTATATTTTTATTACTTCAATCAGAAATGTAGCCTAAAACTATTTTTCTTCAATTAATTCATTAATCAATTATACCTAATTCACATGTTGATAACTGTTTTACACTATAATAATCTGTGATTCGCCATTGTATCCAACATGGAGTATAGTCACGATAGGTATTTTTCTTACAAGAGTTTGCATGAAATTAAAAAAATAACAATATACATACAGTAAATCAATGAAAAGACAATTCAAAGTTGTTGTTATTATAGTAAGTTATACATAGTTTGTGACAAATTTGCTAATTCAGAGACAGAAGAGATAGAGTTTTTATTTTTGCTTATATTTTCCCGTGATTTTCCCCTAAACATTCAAATAGAATTGTTCAAATCGTATCGCACACTTGCAAATCATGAAATATCTGACTTATGTATAATATTCAAAAGAACAAAGTGTAGTACCTCACACGTCTAGGTATACGTAGTATAATCTAAGGTAAAAGTGAAATAAATAGATGAACCAAATCTGTGACCGTGTATCCCATACCATACAATAAATTCAGATTTCCGAAATAACAGCGAATATTTAATCTACAAAATCGAAGTATAAGGGAACAAAAACATGTAAAACTCTTGTTCATATCTCGTCGTATAAAATTCAAGCTTAGATAGCTACTAATTAAAAAAAAAAAATGAATAAAGCCACAGATTCAAGTATTCTACGGTAATATTACGGTCAGTTTCGAATTGTCATTTAGATTAACTAATTACAACCGATTACAAGTACAAAAGTGCACGAAACAGTTAGTGACTTCTGCCATAATTAAATAACGAGCGCATAATTAAACATGGAGAGAAGAGGTAGTTAGGTAGGGGTAGTACGGAGCAATGAAAGGAAATGAAAACCGAAAAGTCAGTTTATTCAAACGTAAAAGATTGATATAATTTGATTTAGGAAGGATTAGTCACAAAAGTGGAAAAATGTATAGATTAGTACGATCACTGGCACAGAATAAATGAAAATGACTGTTTATTTATTTATCATTATATTCATGTTTCGTTTACGCAATATTATGATAAGTGAACATTCCCTAGGTCCTATGAAGGTAAGTTTTACTTCTAAAGTTAGAAAATGAAGAAAAAAAAGCTTATTTGTTTTCTTTTTCTTTCTTTTTTTTTTGTGTTTTTTTTGTTTTTTTAGTTTTTCTTTCTCCTAATAGCCTTAATTTTTAGTATAGACAATCGTTTGATAATGGGCTAGAAATAGGTAGAAACCTGCAGATATTATCAGCAGCATATTACAATGGTGTTATTATAAATAAATAAAAACCCATCTAATGGCAGCGATGGAGACGCAGGGTACAGTCTTCTTTAATTCACGAATGAAATCTAGCTGTTAACTCTACACGGTAGAGTAGTATTACAGGCATAATTTGATATATTCAAGTTTAATACCAAGTACAAACAATACATTTATTATTTTTCAATTTTCGTGTAAATGTATCTTTTTGAAACCTTTTTTTTTTTTATTCATATATTATTAGCATCATGTCCTACTTTTATTACCAATTTCCTTTATTCTCTTCTTCTCTCTTTCTTTCTCACTCTTACTCTCTCTCTCTCCCTCTCTCTCACGCTTCATAATATTTCAAACACTGCACCCTGTACACCAAAGGTTTCAACACACTTTGTTCCTATTTATGAATGTTTGCTAATGTTCGTACTTGTTGTTGTTTCGCTCCCAAATATGAAGAGCCTTAAATGGTGATCAGATTGATCTGTATTAATAATCAAATTAGGTAATATTTAAATGTTAACTAGATGCGCTGTCCATATTTGTTTCATCTTAGTTTTTTTCTCTCTTGTTTCTTATGTATTTTAAAAAAATTTCGACAATGTCGCAAACCTCCTGGAGACAGTCTATTATTATATGTTCTGTCATATTACAATTTGTTAAGATTGTTTATCCATCACTGTCCCGTGGTCACCATGCTCACACTGAATTAACTTTTCCTCGCCCACCAAGACAGTGCCCGTATTTTCGTTTTTTGTTTCCCTTTACTTTTTTTTTTGTTTTGTTTTTTTCATTCGTTTAAATATATTACATGCTTATTGATTAATAATCCGCAAATTTTCATTTTCTTTCTTCTTCTCATTCTTCCTTTTTTTTTCTTCTCTTTAATATAAATTCTAATTATGTTTCACGCGTTTTAAACGCAGACCGACAATTACCTTCACTCCCTAACTACATCCTCGATATTTGTATTAGTTGTGGTAGTAGTAGTCACAGCCTGATGGTTAGTGGTAGCGTAAGATTCTGGTGGTCTGAATGCAGTAGCATAAGGAAAACGTTTTTCACACTGCGTTGTAAAATCTGCTATCGCTTGTTCACATACACCAAAATCTTCGTTTCGTAGAGCCTCTAAGACCCTGGTACATGTTTCTAAAGAAACTCCGTCCAGTCCGTCTATATGACTAGCCAACGTTAGAGCTTTAGCTTGAGCAGATGGATCCAAAAGATGGAGCATTCTCGCGCCCTGAAGTAGGTGTGGCAAGGATTTCGAATTTTTCAATAGAAATTTGCTGTTTAATTCACTAGCGTCAAAATTAGAAAATATTGCTGTTGTTTGACGCTTTACTACGTCAGCCACTGGACCTTCCAACGGATTTGCTGCAACATGCTGGAGGAATCTTACCAGACAAGAATGTAAGTCTGGATTATTTGAATCCAGATGATGCGCGCGTTTTATCGATTGGAGCATCAGCAGTGTCCGACCTGGATAAAATTAGATAAATTGAAATAAATTTTATCGAATATGGTATTATGGAAAAATGTTTACAAATTTATCAGTATTTTTATTCGTTTTCTCGTACCTTTACGAAAGTATATCTCGAAAGCCATGAGATGCGTCTCTATTCTATCTGATGCAAGTTCTTGCAGTGGTTGCAAAAATTTGACTGCTTGTTCCAGAGGATCTTCAGTCTGTAAAATATGTTTAAATTATTTAAAAATAATTCAGTGAATAATGATTATGAAATGAAATTGCTGGCATGAAACTAACGGGAATGCCGAAAAGAAGAAAATCGTAAAGAATATAAAGTTCAAATTACTCTTTCTAATTTTTCTGGTATCAGTTCGTCAAGAGTTGGTTGCTCGAAATCAGGATCAGCCTGTTGTCGTGATTTGTTATGCTGTTCTCTTTTCTCTTGGGCATGAGCAGCTTGCTGCCTTTCAAGTTCAGCCTTCCTGCGTTGCTTTCTCTGCTTATTTCTCAGCTTCTTCAATTCCGACGGTGCTAAGTTTTCTGTAAATATCAAAAGATACAAATCAATCAAGTTAATTTATTACAGGTATTTTTATTGGTTATGTGTTTTAACGATATCCCGGTAAATATTATATACGATGATTAGGTATACATTTTTCATATGTAGACATACACAATGTATATAGAATAAATTAATAGATACAAATTCTCACTTAATAATAATTCATGTGAAATTCCATTCATTTTATGCAATTTAACAAAGCATTGAGTATTACTGTACGTATCTACGTAGGAAATTGTAGAAAAAATTAAATAAAACAAGATATGTACGTAGGCATCGTAGGGCGGAGGGGGCATTCTGATTATTACGTTAATACGTGGCTAATACATTCATTCTGCTCAGCGGGCATCACCGCTTTAATTATACTAACGCATGATAATATTGTATATTATAGGATGATAATCACCACCGACCCGTACCTACCCCGCTTTCCAATTATATAAGAAAATATTCAATGTATTATACCCACGTATATATTATTAAAACATTGTGCGGATGGGCGTGTCATGCTCCGTAAATTTGTATAACGTAAATAGCGAAACAATTGCTTCAGACATTCCTATCTCATTCCATGTTTGGTTTCCTTTTTTTTTTCGCTTCCTGACATTTCGTATTTTTCATTTTTTTTCTTGGTCATTTTCGTTTTTTTCTTCTTTTTCTTTTTCCATTTCACACAGCTTGCATAAGTACTGTAACATAACTATTACGTCGAGGAGTGCGTTTGATTTTCATTTTCGCCTCTAATTCAATTTCGATTTCGAATTTTAGACCACGATGAATCATACCATAAATTTGGACACTAATTTCATCCATTTCGGAGGCAAATGAGCGAAGAAAAAAGAGAAAACTTGGCAAACGCTTTTCCAATGAAAAATTATTGTTATATTATAGGTATAGGTTGTCTATGTCAGGATGTATAGAATATAATACAGATTACATTTTAAAAAAAATCTAGAATAATAGGTATGTACTGTAGTTTAATTATACGACTTGTTAGTGACACTGGACAATCCCATTTTCAGATGCGACGTGGGAATAATAAATAAATATAAATGGTAGTAGATATAATAAGACGTGGGTAGTTAACGACCGTGATCTATTCTATGTATGTACCTTGAAGCTTGAAGATCGGCAAACGTAATTATAATAGTAGGCAATTAGTATAGTAGATTTATAACGATCATCGATATTTCCGTACTATACGATTGAATGAAGTTGCATTTTATGGTACTGTACGATATACGAACTATAGCAATTTGCTATTGAGAAAAAAAATAAGAAGTGCAGACACCTACTCGATCGAAATAAGAAACACTTACGAACGTGTGTGTGTGCGTACGTGAGTATGTATGCACGGACATAGGTACATACATACGTGGGCGAAATCGAGTTTGTGAAAATGATAATGAATATAAATTAAGATGGGTGAACAGAAAAAAGAATTGAAAAAAATTAATAACGAAAATAACGAAAGATTCATCATATATTATACATATATTTCAAAACGTCTCCGTCTTACGTCGGTTTATACCAATGTGCAGGCGTAGATTTGACCGCGTGATAAATTAATTATCCACGCGTATACGCCCCGAGGATGTGCAAATAAATATTATAAATTTCGGTACAATAAAAATACAAAACTAGATTCTTATCGTGTTTAGAGAGCAGCTCGATATCGTCCAATTTGCTGAATACATTCATCCTAATTCTTCTTCTTGGTCATTTTCTTTCTCTTTCTTTTGTTTCACATTTTTTTGTTTGAAAACATAGGCAAAGGAGTATAAATAATTGTGGAGTGTTCCTCTATTGCTCAGCAAAACACGCAATAATCCCTCAATGGTGTAGTGTACCTATGTATATGTATGTAGGTATATATATACGCATTAATTCGCATTTTTCAGCCTTGGTAATTTACAAGAGGACCTTGCACGCTTACGAGTTTCTGCCAGGAATGTGGATCAACCAGAATCACTGACGTAGGTATACATAGTTGCATATGTATATAGTATAATATTACGATCATATGCGATGCATTCATAGTTTCATATAGGTATATATATATATGTCAGCGCTGCTCTTCCAACGTCAGTCCGCGCTATTCCCACTATATATAATAATGTATATATACATACAGTGAGATATATATGTATGTATGTACATGCACGTACACGAATATTTCATCGTTTATATAAATCATATTTTTATCCTTACGCAAAGTATGTGTATGTATGTATGTGGTGCATACATATGCCCAAGATCTTCGTACCTATGTACGTAGGCATAAAGCAATCCGATATTTTCCATCTAGATTTCAAATTTTCATTGAATTTTTACAAAGTTCATATAGGTATAATGGTACATTCTGAGCATAGGCATCTCATTGAAATTTACGGGGATCAAAATATGTATACAAATACAATGCAGGGGTTGGGCACGCCTTGGAGGCACTCACGTGCAGGTATAGTTATCTTGGACTGTTTCACGTGTTGCAGCGTGATTTTATGCACGGGTGAACACGATTTTCATGTAGCTATAACATGCAGATCAAATCTCTCAAGTTCTAGGTATACTATAGATATGTAGTATTATCTATAACGTGCGTATATATACATAAATACATAATACTAAGGAAGGTGGTGGACGGTGGTTATAATAACGTGCATCCGGTTTCACGAGGGCGTAACTAATTCCGATCCGATATAATAAATGTCGTTCGTTCTATGTATATCTCGTTTGTTACACGATCGAAGGTCAAATTGTGGTGACGATAATTAGTCAATAAGAAAGAAAATCCACCTCCGGGTATCTCACGCAGTTAGATTATTTCAGGATCTAGCTTTCGTACCAATTTTTCATGCTCGGTCTGTTCCTTTATAAGCAAGTAAACTCTAGAATCTAAGCAATTTGGTATTAGAGGGCAATTGAAATCGCCGCTGGCACTTTAACCTAGCTAACATAGAGGATATTTATTTTTCATCGAATCCGATCGACGTTTTGAAAAAATTAAATACTCAGCCCCTTTTCAGCCATCGTACTCAACGAGTACTCAAAGTTTCATCAAAATCGGTTGAGTCGTTTGCGAAAATTTACGATTCTCGTTCTCGATACGGGTGTCGTACGTTCAAGGGGCATTTGGACTCGCTATCTCAAAAGTACAGAAACCGTTTCGAAAACGTGATTCATAAATTTTCGCAAACAGCTCAATCGATTTCGATGAAACTTTGAGAATTCGTTGAGTACACGATGGCAGAAAGTGATTGAGTATTTCACTTTTCCAAGACATCGCTCGGATTTGATGAAAAATAAATATTCCCTGTGTTAGCTAGGTTAGATTGCCAATGGTGAATCCAAATGCCCCTTAACTGCATCAATTAAACTGCAACTGTTAGCTGTAGGCATACTATAATACGTACGCGTTTACGTAACCCAACGCGGGAGGCTGCAAGGTCGTGTGAGCCAACCAAAAGAATTAAAGAACTAGCAGGTAGGTGCCCATTAGCTTAACTGTGGCCATTATAAAGGGGTAGTAGGAGAAAAATATGATATGAAATAAAAATTGTTAATAACACCCAACGTTTATAGTACTTTATACCAACGTTCCATACTCGACTGAAAATTTAAGTACCCTGGGGCTTCTATGACTTCTAATCTATTTTAATTTTTCACGTTTCTTATGTACATACGAAGATATTTATACGATAAATTGAAAAATGCATTCATTTCTTCACTTTCCTTTCATTTTTTGTCATCAATTAGTAACTGATAATGTAACCGAAGTGATGATCATTACGAATGTAATTCTAGGTTTGCGAATCTCAAGCACGTGTGTGGTAAGTCATGTAATTTGAGAAGAATTGCGCCACCATATCTGAAACCACGACAGATATAGCTATAGCATAAATTGATATTCTTCAAGTGTTTTCTTTTTCTTCTCTTGTTTTCTCCGTTCTGTTCTCTTTTTACTTTTCCTCTTTTTTTTATTGCTATTATTTTTTTTTTTTGTTTCATCAAGATACAGTAATATGTATTGATTTCATGGATACACATTATATTATAGTTATAGGTTGCGCAAGCTGTTCCCCCGCTCGTGAACGATCGCGAATACAGGATCTGGGTATAAAATAATTCCATTTTAGGTAAGAGCTAATAATTTATGTATCAGATCGTACACGATATACTACTCGGGATTGGTGTTCATAATTTTCGAACGCGAATTTCCCGGATTTTTTCATTACTATGCCAGTATACATACACGACAGGCTAATTTTTTTAGAATTCCAGGTTTTTCACGTTTCGTAACAAACACTGTTGTTAGCCCAAAAGATACATATATTGCCGAAATCTATAACGAACGTGACGGTTGCACATGTTATACGTGTAAACCCTGCCCCCAACACCTTACGAAAGTTGTGTGTAGTGACTGGGATACGTAGGTACCTATACCTGAAAGTCACTGCAGCTTCGCACGAGTCTGTATCCCGCCTCGAGATAGGGATTGGGAAATATTTAGAAAAAGAATCTAGAATAGAACGAAAAGGAAGAGAGAGAGAGAGAGAGAGAGAGAGAGAGAGAGAGAGAAATAGAAAAGAAAAAATGTGTAAAAATTAATCATTGTCCCAAATTCAAAACCCGTGATTTTTTACTTCACACATTAGCCATATTATCCTGTCATACCGCAATCGTGCCAAAAAATTCAAGAACACTGGACTTCCACATGCGTATTTATAGAAAACCTGAAGCCCCATTGACAAATCTTGGTCACATTTTATTTTCGAGTATACACATATATAAGCATAGTAAGAGAAAACGGAAATCAAATCGTAGCTAACAACGCATATGGAACTCTGAACTAAACGCCACGACCTACAGTTTGCAGTATAAAGTTGGCTAAATTTCAAAAAATGGAGAAAACCACTTAATTTCAATGGGGCATGGAGGAAAGTGAAAAGACAGAGTCCGTACCTACAGACGCAAGTATGTAAAGCGAAAATTGGCGGGTGGTGGTATGCATGTGTATACATACATCGAGTAATAGTTGCGTCTAGGTACTCCGCAATTCACTTCCGGAGGTAGGTATACAAGTTTGGGTGGGCCAAATTTGTCGAATTTTCTTGTGGGCACTAGATATGGAATTCATTTTCAAATCCTGAGGAGCTTTGATATATAATTGGATAAAGATGATTGGGATTGAGGAGCCTGTATGCTACAAATCGCAGTTCATGTCTAGTTCCTATGTATTTTTAAATCGCCTTCGGCAGTCCCTGAACATGCCCGGCATTCGTCTAGAATCGGAGCACTACAATTATCATAAATAAGTGTCGCTAAGAGCCGTACGTTTTGAATAATGTTCAGTCGTCGTCTTTGAATCCCTCGATAAAGAGTAGCTCCACTACCGCATTATGCAACATACAAACTGACGCTGTAGTCCTTGGATTTTGAATAATAAAAATAATTATACTCATCAATTATCACTCATTATACTTGATCTTTCAATATATCTGTCGTGGTATAGTGCGTCAGAAGTAGAAGAGAAGAAGAAGAAGGCGGCAGAAGAATGAGAAAAGAAACCAGAAAGCCGGAGGAGAAAAGGAAAACGATACCTACGTCATTCGGTTATCTGAATTCAGATGACGCGAAAGCTTTCTTTATGAAAACTATAGAAAATTCACCGAAAACTGTAACGCGGTATATCCACCTAATCACTTATTATACGAACCAGGACTATAACGAAACCAACAATCTTGTGCAGCTGCGCTAAAGGTCAATCAAGTATTATAACAACTACCACCAACGTCATCAGCTGGCATAAACAATCTCTTTAAGGTATCGCCCACACTGAATTGCTCACGGCGCGGCGGTAGGTAGGTAGGTAGGTAGGTAGATTGGTATACAATATTCATGCATAGTGAAGGGTCATTCGCGAAATGATTAGAATTGAAGCATTGCTCACAGGGCGTGGCGTTGAGGTTTCGTGTTTGGCTGAAGAAATACTAGCCGGAGTATACTGTAGGATAGATAGACGGATATCATTGACTTTATACCTCGTACATACATATCTCAGAGCTCCCTTGAACAAACTTCAATTATAAACTATAACTACATCATTTCGAAACTCGATGCGAAAATGTCCTCTTTCCTTTTTTCCTCTCTTCCTTTATTATATAATAAATATGTCAAATTAGTTTTGATAATATATAACAGCGAAAGAAGACTCTATTGCACAATTTTTCACCACTTCAATTTATTGTCCTGCGATTGTATAGCCCATACTCTACAGGTATTGTATACGTACGTACTACATAACAAACCGCGGAGTTTCGCCTGATGGAACAAAGCCAAGAAGGAAAGTCTGAGTATTCTGGGTAAGAGATAGAGGAGCAAAAACAAAGAAGAACGAGTTAAAATTTCAAATCGTGATGATTTGCTATCCAGTAATATCATAATAGTTACTCGACACAGCTGTATAATAATTGAAGTGATGATCAACAAGTTATACCATAAAATGACGAGTGTCTGTATCCTTTTAGTACAGGGAATGGAATAAGTAGGTACCTTTACATCGGTAAAACCAGTCTGTAAAAGATTTGCAAGCGGAACTACTCTGCGTTCGCACGTATCGAGGATCGTTAACCCGTCTGATCGTGTGAGCAGTGAGCAGTGAGCACTCTGACTACTTCTTATACCTATAGAACACATGATCGATTACGCGTAACTGCGACAACGTGATCGTTGAACAGGAATAGAATAGATATCATACCTCGGAAGAAGGTGTATGAAGAAAAATGTGCTTTTGAGCTCGTGCGGAGATATCGGTTTAATATACAGGTATAATATACAGGAAATTGAGATGCTGAAGAGAAAATAATTCGAATTCCGTAAATGTATTATACGATTTTTATACGAGTAAAGATATATATATATAATGTGAACATATAATCGCATATATTGCGAGGGAAAAGATTTTTCAAAATATATAATATCGAATCGAGAAAAACATTTCTGCGAAAGGTATTCGGTATGTATACACATATGTATAGATGACTTGCACGCAGTATATTATTAATGTAATAAAAATTGCCTAATTATTGCGGTCAAAATCCAGCTTTCCGTGAAAGTTGCAAGAAATAATTAGCCATCAGTCTTTCTTTTGTTGTTTGCTTCTAATTTTTTTTCACTGATTCCTGAACTGTACGACGATGGCCATGAAAAAATGTGAACAAGCTCCAATAAAAAACCGACCGTTCGATCACAAAGGTTAATCTTTGTGTTCACGTCTCGGTAGCGCTGTATATCGCCGAAAGAATATGAAATAAGTCTCTGTTTTGAAAAAAGCCAAACCAAGAATCATGTGAATCGCGATTGCTTTGGAGTACCTATGTGAAGAAAAAGTTGGCGAAACAAGTAGTCAAAATATGTTCACGAACAATTTTTAAATTACGTATCACGTAAAAAAATTATTCTCGAGCCGTAGAGAGATTGTCTGCGAAGTAAAATTTTGAATATAAAAACCGCAGACAGTTGCTTAGATCTTGGGGGGGGGGGGGGGGGGGGGGGGGGGGGGAAGCGTTGCAAAAACTTTTCCGTGGAAGAGAGAACGCGTTATAAAGTTATAGTTCGCGAATATCCTTTATCTCGCGATTCGTCGTTTTTCGCGCGATGTCGAACCGTGGTTTCTTATTAACAAGCACTCAGTTCACGAATGGTCGAGTGTCTAAGAATCGAGGCTCGTTAATGTCAAATGGGGCATATAATACAAGACAACAGCCATCAATCAAGTCATGTTTACTACGCTCGCAGTCTTGAGCGAGTGATAGGATGAAAAAAAGTCCGCGTCTTTGCCGGTTGTATGAATTTCGATGACCGTGTATCTTTCGTGCGCGTCTTTCTTTTGGCAATCAGGTCTCGTCTTATGTATCGGGCATAGTGAAGTACGTCGCGTACCTACTTCAGGGTGGGTCATGGCAAGGTGGTTATAAAAATAGCCTTAATGGTGCGATGCATATCGACACCTCGGCGGCCTTGGAAGGGTTAAACAGGATGAAGTTCGGAATTAACGTTTACTCGTTTTCATTTTTTTATTTTGCCATTTTTTACATTTTTTCCTTCTCTTTTTCCTTTCAATTCTTTCAGGTGCACCACCTTCTTTCCCTCTCTTTCTAACTTCTTTTTTTTTCTCGTGATCTTTTCCCCGTAATTTGAATACACGATTATTTTCCCATCTGGGATCTTTTTTATACCGCTCTTTACCTATATAAATATAAAACACGACCTTATATACCAAAACTGGGTATTTCCCTTACGATACATGTACTGCGCGAAACCATCGCATATATAAAGAACAAAGGAGACATAGCATCAGCTCCGTGACATTTATAATGGAAAATAGGATATAAAAGAGCTCACAAGTAGCGCACGCATCGAAAGAAGAGCTATACGTATATGTATAGGTATAGACAGACACGCGTATGCATGCGCGCATCCATGTGCCTATACACATACGTGCGTGCGAAGTTTTACTTTGCAATTCAAAGAGACGATCATCATTTCGTATCCACTTTCCCCGACAAGAGTTTTGCGCTACACACGTTACACACACACACGCGCACGCACACGTCGTCTATCTCCGTTATATCGCTATTCTTCTGAAATTGATATCGTAGTTGGTGCAAGGTCGTCGTTGTACGCGTACAAAATTAAATTATTACGATAAAAAGGGGGGAAAAAAACAATCTAAAGAAATTTCACTAAAGTATAACTTTCTTTTTTTTTCTTCTCATCGTTCTTCTCTCTATCTTTTCCCCTGTTTTCAATTAAAAAAATCCCGCTGCGATTCGAGATATTACCGGGTTACTTTTTTTTTTCTCCTGCACCCGTAGATAATTTGTAAGAATTGAAAAAAAAAAAGAACAAAAACGCGCCTATAATGATGATTAAGAAAAACGTGAATTAATTACGAACATTGATATATGATGCAGCGTAAATGCGGTTACATAAGATTTTATTGTTAGTACCATGTATTCGTATACCGATACGGTATGTGTGTGCGCGTGTGTACAAGTGTTCCGATACAAACGTAAATTAGTTCCGTTGAAAATTCACTCGAGAACAGAAAAAAAGGAGAGAAGAAAAAATAAAATGCCTCCGCCTTTGTGACGTCACCGTTACCTGTGCCAGCTTGATGAAACATGATAATATATAAAAGAATATAGTATAATAATATACAATAGAACCGCGAATATTGGTATACTATATAGATACACGTTATATGTATAGACTCGATCGGATCAGATCCGTTTCGAATATAAATATGATTAACATACCATTAACCAATTCCAGCGATTTATTTCCCGAGGCAAGAGTGACCCGTGATCTAAATGAAACCTTATATATACTTATAGAGAGACAATTGTTGTTATAATGTTACAACAGGTTTTTTTCTTTTTCTTTTTTCTTTCAATATTGCGTAACTAATAGGTAGAGTTTTATACGTTATAGGTATACATGTACTACACCTCATCTATATGTATATATGATGATAACACAATTTTTCGCGGTATGGAGATGAGAAAGAAAAAGGGGATGAAAAATTAGTAAGCTATTACATATACGTAGGAATATGCTACAATTTCATGCAGGCAAGTGGTATGTATTATACATACGTATGTATATGTACGTGTAACATACATCCGAACGAGGGAAAGCCCGCGCCCGTACGTTTAGTATCTAGTTGAGTTGGAGGAGTGAAGAAAAAGAAGAGGAAGAAAAAAAAAAAAAAAAACCATCACCTGCGACAATATACCTGCTGCATCTACTCGCGATGAATAAAAAATGAAATTGACCTATGTAGGTACATACATACGCATGCTGGGCTTGGGCTGTAAAGTGCATTGAAGTTTTACTCAAAGAAAAGAAAGCGACTTTTAAAGAGACAAAATAGAAACGACCATATTAAAATTCCCGCCCCGTACATTTCGCGCAGTCGTTATCATCGAAACTCAACCGTATAGTGTAACTACGTTTGAAGACCGAAAGTTTTCACCTTTCGTATCTAGAGGCTGCAAGCCCATACCAGCTCAGGTAGAGGTATACCCAACCTGTCGCTCGGTGAGTATAAAGTACTGCGTCGGATCTGGATCGTTGCAGAGCGTGCATGAAGTTGTGTGTATAATGACGGCACACGCGCGCACACACGCGTGCGTTCGCATACGCGATCAATCTGAAGTTTGAGCGTGGTCACATTTTGCCGACAGATGATTCTTCGCGAGAAATTCTGAAACGAGAAGTTCTTCGCGAAAAATGTCTGTGACCGATAGTTTCCGAGTTACGGAACGTCCGAGTCGACCAATCGTAACGCTGATATGTTCAGTGTCCGAAGACTGTGTTCACTCAAACTATATGTAACGAGCTTGCCGTGTCTCGCTCGCGTACATTTATGCAAGCTCTGCGATAGGTCAACTTATTGAATCTGATGTAGCTTGAGAACCGGCGGAGGTCACACGAATTTTTACCAAATGACATTTCGTTTCAGAATTTCTTCGTTACTTCAAGAATCTATCCATAGAATGTGTCCGGCGCAACCTGAGTCATCCGGTACGAGTGTTTTTTCTTTTTTTCATTTTTTCATTTTTTCATTTATATTGTTCTCCATACGTCTGTGTTAAGGAATATATAAGTATCTACCTACCTAACTAACTATCGCACTTGATATTTGCATTTACATACGGCATGTGCATCACGGGGTATGCAAGGAGGGGGCTAAATTATATGTAAATACCTGTACTGCCCACCTACATATCGTACTTGCTACAATATACCTGTCTTGCATAGGAAATTATTGTCACGGAGAATCTCCCCGGGTATACCGAGCTCTGCTGGTTTAGTGGTCATCGCGGACGTGTGAAGACGCATTATACTTCGCACATACTATATACTACGACTATAATATCTACAAACTGCGTTATTGGAGAATATATTTTTGAAAAAATATTCATTAAACTGATTGGGCTGTTTTTCTTTTTTTTTTCTTCTTACGATATCAATTGGAGCTGGAGTGAAATTCGGTGAGCACGTATTCAATTCTATTACCTAATTATTATAAATTCAGCGGCGACGAATCGTCAATTCATCATCGCCGAAAGACTGAATTTTCATTTAGTAGATCATACGCAGAAAGACGTTACAGATCTCGCGGCAACCTGGTACATGTGAGATTTAACAAAAAAAAGTAGTAAATCTCATTTTCCGAAAGATGTGAAAAAGTGTGATACCTCGTACGCCGTACCTGAGTATATGGTATACCTATATGTTTTGAGAAAATGTAAAAGTTGACACATTTACCACGTAATTCAATTGCATTCAACGCCAGCCGGCACTTCTTCAATTGAATTGTGGAGGATTTAACGATCGTGTAGTACGATATAGTATAAATATAAATTGCATATATATATATATATATACATATACATAAATTGAAAATATGCATTCGCGAGCGCAGCATAGACGACACATAGCTATAAAAAGTTAAATTGGGCTGACTAACCCCAAGACGCGGTATACCGTGATCTTGAAATAAACTTACGACCTAATTCCCAGGCACAGAGGTAAACCTCAGCAACGCCGTAGTATTTTATTTTATTTTATTTTATTTTATTATATAGTGTTGTTTTACCTATTTAATTAATTACACATTTCTTCAACTTTTGCTTTTCTTTGTATTCTCGCGAGAAAACTTCACTTTATTTTCACGCCGTTGATACCGTTCACAATATAGACTCATATAAAGAGAGAGGGAGAGATTATAGAGAGATTCAAAGGTCTCTGCAGAATATCTCCTGCAAGGTGTGTATATATGTACATACATACATCTTGAACTAAGAAAGTTTACGATCTAAATACTAAGATTAGGCTTTCCAACATTGTGGAGGAAAACAAGAAATAATAACAATAATAATCATCACGTGCGAATTTTTTTCTTAATTAATGTACCTATATATATACATTTTAATTGTCCCACCCAAACGATTCGCCGTGTAAGGAAGAGGTATGTATATACGTATATCTATGCAATTTTCGAACAACAAATACCTCAGGCTAACAGCAGCATATGCTAACGAAAAAAAAAAAAAAAAAAACAGTTTTATATGATACATAATCTACGCTAAATTATGCATTCGGATACCATCGAAAAGACCTTTAACGTGAATAGAGTAAATTAATTGATTCAGAAATCCAATCGAATGACCCCCAAAGGAAGAGGAATTCCTCATAATAGTCTGATTCATAATAGTCAGCTATAGAATCGAAATGAACAAGATTCAATACCGTATTAGTATACAATATAATCTTAGCCATGATTCCGGAGACTGGATAATTATTAAGAAAACGGTCAACTCGCTTCCCAGGACGTGCGATGACCTTGCGATGATTCAGAAGAATGGGTGCTCGCTCCTGGAGTTATAAGGTATTAACACTAACTATAGATGTAGACGAAAATCCGTAGAATTCTTCTCATCGACGCTACCGTCATAACTTGACAATTTCTGCGTCATTATTCAATTGACGTCACAATTGAGAAGATCATTTAATAGGTACTCATAAAACTCATCATTTCTATGACTAGTTCAGTAAGAATTTACAAAATTTCAATAACAGAAGTTGGTATTTAGAGGTACGTGCCTATGAATCCCGATTCGATACTCAATTTTCTTTTCTTTTTCTTTTCTTACCCATTTCTCTCCGCAATTTCATTTTGAAAACAAGAAAGGAAAAAAAAAAACACACACACACCAATACATATTCAATTTTCAAGAGATTTTTGCCCAAATTTCTGTTTCAGTTGCCATTATACGGGGATCCACGATGTCCGCCGTTTCAGCATTGAAAGATTTTTTTTACATGAAAAAAGAATCGGTTGAAATGCATTTCATTCGCTATTATTTTGTTGCTTTGACATTATAGCAAACTAAGTTCAGCCTCATGCATTTTAACGCGAATCGCTCGCGTAGAGGTATAGGTATATATATATAACTTTCATTTATGGAAATCGATCATTTAATTCTGGTCTGCGAATCATGCAGTTTATTTATATTATCAGGACTAAATAAATATTTAACAACGTGTCAACGATGATATTTACGAGAAAAGAGATCGAAGAACTAAAATTTTCATTTTGTCTATCTGTTTCTTTTTCTCCGTTTTCTTATTTTTTTAGTCTCATATACGCCAGTTAAGTTTTCCATTAAACACACATATACCTATGTAATATATGGTAACTCTATCAGGTATTCTGGGTCTTCCAGAACTTAGAAAGTTAAACGTGTGTGTAATACCTAGTAACCCAGTATGTAGTACCATTATATTAAATATTACCTGTGTGTTATATAGTATAAATATATCGTCGTCCAGTTATCATGTACCTATACCTATATATATATATACGTATGCAACCGAAGAAGATGAAAATTCAAAAGCGGTAAAAAATTCCCTCGTTTTATAATTATAATAATCACGATTCTGAATTTTTAAAATAGTGGAAAGTTCGAGCATAGTTATACGTATTATACGTACGTGCATACCTATTGTAAGCAAAAAGAAGAAAAAATTAGAATAACTTCACACTGTTACATATATGCGTGCGGGTATATGTTATCGTATACGTACGTGTATGTTATTACATACTATCCTACGAGTATATGACCAAGAACACGAGTGTTGAAAGATGAAAAGTAATTCACGGTTTAAATATATTATGTGTATAAATATACACCTTCTTAATTATACCGCGACCATATACTATAATTTCTCAACGCAGGCAGCATTCTGGTACAATTACTGTAGGTATACCTACCTACCTCTATACCGCATGCATGGGATCCCTTGGTAATGAAATATTGTATTGTATATTTTCGTCAATCGCGGGCCGACTGACGCAGGTACTAATTGAGTATTGCAATCAATTGATTCATTGATGACATATCTCAACCAAACACAGCCACATACGTATATATTTACGAATAAACGCTATTGGTTATTACGATTGCTGTGTAACAATAATATCAATACACAACGATAATAATAATAATTGGTCAAGTGCGAACATATTACCCAATTATCTGAAATTATAAGTTATACCTATATATACGAGATACCCGATACAGTATCCACGTCTTTGGATAATCACTCCGCTTCAATTACAACTAACGGTCGCAGTCGGTATCGTGACGTTCAATTTTACCACAATTCAATATCATCTGAGCAAGAAAATTTGCGGGGGGGGGGGGGGGGGGGGGGGAGAGAAACCGCACGATTGAATAAAGATTAATTTCTGCGTATTTTGAGATACGCATAACTTCCTCCACCTCCCGGCGTTCGAATAACTTGAAAACTGCAATGCGCCGGCAGTCGCTAGGAAATACCGGGGATTTTCAGTTAAAATTCACATATACGTTATATAGAGATCGCGATGCATATAGGTATACGTTGGTGCATATACTTATGTACATACATAGGTATAAAAAGGTACAAGAATATAAGATACAAAGTAATACGCGGAGCGAGTACTTTTGCTGCTGTACATACAGGCAATATACTCTGTGCAAGTCCCGAGTGGTTTACCTGGGGATAAACCTGCAACAAGGAGGGAAAAGCCCGGCCGGACCCACGACTGGAGACACGAGGTATCTCTACCTGGTGTTTCGCCGCGTCAGTCAAAGACAGTCCGCGACCAGCACGCGACGTAGAGTATATTCGTTCGTCCCCGGCCTTATTTCTCGCGTGCGAAGTAATAAGCGCGGGTGTTTCAGTTTCAGTTTGTTTCTTTTATTTTTCATCCAATTTTCTATTCAAGTTATCAATAAACTAGAAAATTCTGTCAAATCTTGGATTCTGTCGTTCATCCCTGGGTGAATGTCTATTTCCGTTTTTCATCCGATTGTTCGAGTATATAAGACAGAAAATCGAGAAATAAAAACCACACACAGATAAAATCGTTTGGCGAATGAATACGTGTGTGGCACATGTCGCGTAATCGCATGTACTGAATACGAATACGCTGTATGGTAGTGAAGTGCGCGCGTGTCGCGATATATATATATATACATATTTTATTTTATTTTTTCACGATTTTTACCAAAAGAAAAAACACAAAAATCACATACAAATTCATGGACTAACGTATCTCGAAGAGACCGTCGTTCCGGGGATACCTGCAGTACACGCGCAGCCTATACGATATCGGCTAGAATTTCGTGGATATCGCAACAGGATAAGAAAAGACAAAGACGAAAAAGGCGAACCGGCCTCATGGTAATGAATGAACACGAAAAACCAAAAAATGGAGAAAAACCAAAAAAAACAAAAAAACCAAATCAAATAAATATAAAATTGATATACTAACAATACAATATCGCATTCATTTTCATCCCTATATATAGGTATCGTAGTGTGTGAAAAAAATATATCCATATCCATATATATACATATATGGAACGGAACTTATTTATACCTTCAATGCATACGCATAGAAATGTAAAAACGGAAGAGAAAATTTCTTCGTGTCATTAATATTTCTTTTTCTTCATCGAGATACATAATTCTTAGTTGCAGACTCCGCGAGCAGGGGATATGATGTATCATTAAGTTATTAGATGTGGTAAAATGCGGAGCAAGGTATATGCTACCTCTGCAGCATGTAACTATACGCGAGACGTAATACAACACGAGAAACAAGTTTCATTGAAGGAAATCTAGATAAATAATAGCTCCGATGTGAGAAGAGTTATTGCATTTGTCCTTTTACATACGCATAAAGACGTCCCCGTGCATACCTGTATGCATATACCTCTATGCATCGCCGAGAGACAAGTATTCATACAGGTACCTACACATGTATAGGTATACGCCAACCTGGGATATACAGAATGGGATAGAATATGGGGAAAAGCGGAAATCCTGTCAATAGTTTACGTCTCCGGTCTCATTTGACAATTACTGTTAACTATTTACTTATTTGTTAGCAACGGCGGTGTGCTCTCTCGTGAGACTATTATAGAGACTATACTTTTTTTTCATTCTTTCCTTCTTTCTTTCTTTCTTTTTTTTTTTTTTCCTTCTCAAACTAATACCGAGGTTGCGAAAACTTTCACTTTATCAATTATGTATCCGCAGAGGTCTATATATACGCGTATTACATGTAATATAATATATCATTATAGGTATATTATATATAGTCACGAAGATAAAAAGCGAGTCATTAGTCTAACGAAACTAATTGACCTCGTCATTGTTATACATATGCGCACGAGTGGATGATTGAGATGATTAACGAGCGATCTATATATATATATCGATGGATGGTATACCCTAATTAGATAATTAAACTCAAAATCATTTCGAAGATTCAAAATCTTGAATACGGCCATAATTTTACACTCTGTAATGCAGAACCAGAACCAGCAGCAGCAGCAGCAGCAGCAGCAGCAGCAGCAGCAACAGTAGCAACAGTAATTAGCAAATCAACAATTGTTGTCAGAATATAATGATCATTATTATTCTACAACGACAAAAGATTTTGTAAGAGTTGAAAGCGATTAAAATGGTTATGTACTACCTACGTATGTACATACGTTACCCCTATACACGATATTTTTATATACAGTACATGGTATATAGCGTATAGGAACATAATATACATTGTGTGTATATATATATATATATTACCTATGTAGAAACGTGTGAAATTTTACGAATGGAGTAATTATCAGATTAGTAATATAGTAAGTCTGAAATGTTAAGACAAGATCGAATTGTTGTCGAGAGTAGGGACCCCGCCGCGCCGTGTTCTACACGTCTTCTCCTCTTTATCGCAAACATTGAAACTCCCATCCGAGAGAGAATTGCTGCTGCTGCTGCTGCTGCTGCTACTGCTGCTGGCTCTATGCTGCAAAGAGAATTAGAATTCCGTTGTGCAAACGGATCTTTTGTATACGCGGCGATTGTTCCTACGTGTATTTTTCTTTCACTTATTTCCTAATTCTTATACCTTTATCTTCAACCCTGTAGCCGCGCTAAAGAGTCATTGAACAACAAAATACAACAATTAGGGCGAATGTTTGATCGCAATTAAAATCGTACGATCGCGGTTGCATTTATGTTGTTAGCCGCGTGTATTTGAAGAACCGCAGTTTAAGATCTTTTCCCAATTTATAACCAATAACAATCAAATACGTCGCGAATCGGACGTTTAAATTGAATAATATTTTACGCAACGTTCAAAAACTGGTTCAATCCTCAATCCTTGACCTCCGCGCCTCGAACCGAAACGTTAAGTGAAATACCTACGTATCAAAAAGTTGAACATTACGGTGGCGATAAATTGAAAAACACGCGGCAACATTCCAGAAAAGCAATAATAACTTTTTTTCAAAATAAAATATCTCCAGCTTCGTGATGTATCGCATATACTGCGTGTAGGTATGGATCCATGAAGAATCAGAGCAGACAAACAATAATTCTCAAAAATTTATGTATGCAGCATGGAAAGGAAAAAGAGAATTTTTTTCTGCCACGCGGTAAATATCTTAGTATTGATTGTGCCATGACTTTGCAAACGAGCCGGTCATCCGACTGTACAAATATCCTCAGGTATATACATATATATATATAAATATATATATGGATACATAAATGGATACATAAATGGAAAACGGTCCAAGAACGAAGTTAGGTTGAATTCTGCAGCACGCGGAAGCACTTGACATCTTTTTTCACCTCCTGCGTCAAATTTCATTGAAAAATCTTCCAAAAAAATAATCGTATATTATAATATACAGAAACGCGCGGATGTATCAAAATTCGCTGCGATATATCAATTCCGAAAGTATTTTTCTGGGTTTTCTGTTTCTGTTGGGGGGGGGGGGGGGGGGGGGGGATTTTTATTCTCTCTTTTAATAAAAAAAAAACGATATGAAGTATGTTACGACGAATAGGAAGATCTGGAGAAACGGCCGTATACGTATGATACCGCACGGAGGGATCACAGCGATGAATGCGAGTGCGAATGTAAATGCGAATGCGAACGTGAACGTGAACTTGCGATTATTATTCTCTTATTTGCCTTGTGGCAAAATTGAATAATCCTGGCGTACGTATATGTACACACCTACATAAGGCGTAGGTAACTGTAATTGCGTGCATACGTATATATATACGGTATATATGTATATATATGTACCAACATTAACTACAATAATAATGATAAAATAAGAAGAGAAACATGAACCAGAACTCTATGACTATGGGCGGTAACATTTGTTTTTTTCGTCTACATCCATTTACAGTTGCCCATAATAGACTAACCGCGGTTTCAGTTTTTAGTACAAAAAATCTATACCTATCCACTTCGATGTATATACATATTATATACCTATAGAGCTGGCATGCAGCGTATGACTAACAGACTAATTGTAAGTGCTCACAGTATAATAATGGGTATAGGTGCAATAATTACTGAGGATTATAACAATAATCAGAATTGTAAGCGTGTCATGTGGGTATATTAATTAAACTTCATATCTGAGTCAGCTGCATGTTATAGGTAAACAAATTTTTAGTCATTCATGCCTAACGATGATACATAAGGAGTAAATATTTTCTTCCATTGAAGACAAAACGGTAATTACCTTCGGTCTAGAAAATTTGTTTATTTTATCATCACGATCGTGAATTCGTATGAAACACATAACCAACAAAATGTAATATTTATATGTATAAATTGAAGTGAAAACTGCAATATGAGAAAACAGTATTTTCGCATAATATACGCATATGCTACCTGTGCGTATATAATTATATTGAATTCATTAAAATTTGCGGTCCAGCATAATTTTACTAGACGAATATCTCACACCGAGTGCATTTTGGCAGAACCTCGTATTTCACAAATCCCTACTTTACAGGAACAACGAAAAACACAATAATAATTAACACAATATATTGAGACCTTTCCCTCAATATCCCAAGTTCGAGTGTTAACTTCATTATCTACAACAAAATATATTGTTGATAATTTTTTGGGCTCAATATCGAAGATTATTTATTTTCACCCACTTCATATCTCCGCATGAAACTCAGAGAATTTATATAATAGTATGGGCTCGATCATTTTTCCGGTTTTTACTCAAAACCGTCGAAAATGGAATTACAAGGTTCTGCCAAAGTACCCTCCATGTACTCCGTATATATACATGTTTGACAAAATCTCACGTTCGTTATATTTCTTTCTCACGCACACGCGCAAGCACACATCACAATACCTACTACCTATACCTATCTATATAACTGTAGTCGAATCTGCATTTCGAATATGAAAAGTCACGTAGGTATATGTATACGTATATGTATTACAGCCCGCAGGCCAAACACATAAACTATAAGTATTATTAATGCTTAACACGCGTCGGATTCGTCATTAGCGTGACAAATGAGCTGTTTTCAATTAATATCAGCCTCAGATGCAATAGTAAATAATCTATCGCGGTCTCCTGTATCGAATCAAATTCGAAGCCAAATTTTCAATGCGATTTCATGCAGATGGGAAAGTTCGATGGATTTGCTGATCGCAATTTAATTCGATATCGATCCAATTCCGCGTATAGTGAGCTATATATCGGCTGAAAATCAGGTCGAATCAAATATCACCGCCACTGCACGGAAAACTGATTCTTGATGAAGAAATTAAAGTGGAAAAGAAAAAAAGAAACAAAAAATTTACTGCCAATCCGATTTGGTAAACATACATTTTTGTATATTGTTGCCTCGACATTCTGCAAACTGCGGAGACGTTATGCATTTAGTTTTCGAGTTTTTTTTTCTTTCACTTCCCAAATTATCGAACGTTGGAGGGTATGCGTTGGCATTGGCGCTCGCATATATAGGTACTATAATACGAATACTTGAGATGGGGGGGTGAATAATTAGCGAACAGATATTGGTTCGTATATGCAGCATACATAGGTGTAGGTATGTATACATGCATATGTATATATTTAATTCGTCGTTGACCTCCAGAAAATTTTCAAGGTCATAATTTATATCTACATATAACACACTCCTATATATATATATATATATATATATATGGCTATACTCAAGGATCATAAAATCGCGGAGAATTTTTAATTTATGAAGTAAACTAAGCGCGGTTAATCATTGTTGTTATTATTATTATTATTGTTGTTATATTGTATATAATTGCCGCTGTTTCGCAAACTCCGCTTATACACGAACATATATAAACATACAAATGGTATAAAAAGTTATGATACCAGGCCGTTACGTGCGACGCGACAAATGTATATACGTATGTATTACATGTGTAAAGGTAAATATACCTCTAGAGGATCAGTTACCCGAGAAGGTTTTTCGGTCAATTAGTAATTAAACGAGTTTTTTTTTTCTTTCCTCTTTCGTCTTTCGTCTTTTTTTTTTTGTTTTTATTTCTTCTACCCCGCGATACCAACCACGACGCTGATACGGAGGTATATCACATATTCATCTGAAATAGAATTCAAAAGATGCGGAAAAAAAAAAAAAAACGAAATAAAAAAAAAAACTATCAATGTTCGCGGCCGTGGGTAACGGACCAAAATAGGTATATACATACGTATACCTATACTTACCGGCGAAGAGGTGCCGCTTTGAACGAAATTTCTTTATTTAATTGTAAATCAATATTCGCGGGCGGATGAAAAATTTGTTTTCAAATTCATAGGTATGTGTGTATGCGCGTAGAATATCGCGTAGGTAGGTACATACCTATGCCGCTCATAATATGAAGATCGGAGGTGTGTAAGGTTGTTGCTCAACGCATATTATACGAATGAAACACGCACTAGTTTCAAACAGGGTCAACAAACTGGCTAACGCTAATTACTTGACAAAACATGAGACAAGGCTGCTGCTGCTGCTGCTGCTGCCTGACGATGTGCAGTATAGTGGAAGAACAACCATAAGAATTGTCCGAGCGCAATTTGAGAATAATGTAAAAGGATTCTGATGAGAAGCGGCGTACAGATACCTCTCACGCATGAATTGTTAAGAATTTTGTGAAACAAAGAAGAAAAAAATCAAATTTGACTCAGATCACGAATTTGAATTACGATCCACAATCGGATTTCTCGCTCATTACGTGCGCGCAGTCGGGGCGCCGCGCTGAATCGATCGTGCCGAATTCCGATCAATTTGTCAGTGATTTTCAGTTAATCATGGTCACCAATAAATTTCGCAACTCCTCGCTGTCGCAATTTTACACGGATGAAAGATCGCAGTAGGAGTTTTTTTTCTTCTCTTTCTCTCGTTTTTTTTTTTTTTTTGCGGTTGAAGCCACAAGCGTTCGATGGAATGTACGCTCGAGACAAAAGACAAGAAGACAAAACCAAAAACAAAAAACAAAAAAAAACAATTGTCTCACCGATTTCATAGCTCCGACGTGCGGATGTACCTATAGCGTACAAGGATTGCACCTATTTATGTATATATACTATACGACACTCGATAACTGCCTTCGAGTGATAAATATTTTGCGAAGTAGGTATCCGTAGATACACATGCACCGACAAAAACCGGTCTCAATTAGATCCGGAAATACCGGCGTCCGTATACGTATACGTTATCTCTGAAAGATACTAAACGAACGAACCTCGAGGTGTATCTTTATTCATTTATTTATTTATTATTATTTTTTTTTGTTCAAAGCCTTGAACGTTGTTAATTATTGTTCTAACGTAGGTACAGCCTAATAACCGCGGGACGAATTTCTTATCTACCTTAAGAATATCGGAGATCCAAGTATGTACGTACGTAGTACATGTGCGCAGGTACTACGTAATACAATAACGACGAATAAAAATTGGCGAAAGAAAAAAAGAGAGAAAGAAAGGAAAAGGATTATCAATAGCCGAAAATTTCGAAATGCAATTGAATTTCGAAAGCCGCGAAGACGAGGAGACTGCAGCATGCAGTATAGGTACTGTAGATATAGGATAGTCCGCGGATTAAATTATCGTGGGAGTGAAACACAGATGCAATGGACAGTCGTCGGTGAACCCAGCTTCGTCCTCCCAGTCTATAGTGTACGCAAGACAATTCTAATAACATAATAATACCTACTGACAATAAGGTATATACATACATACGTAAACATGTAACCAGGAGTTAGGCGCGGGTGTGCTTATCTGCGAGTTAGGTGGAGCGACGAGAGAAGAGGAGGGAAGGGAAGAGGAGAGATTCAGATGCTACCTATATGTATATACTTGCGTAGTTGGTTAGGTCCGCTGTAGTTGCCTCGGGCATCTTTATGCAGAAAATAGGTTCTCAAAGAGAACGACGGGGCGCATACCACAGAGATAGGAAGATAAAGAGAGAGACGACGAAGTAGACAGAAGAGCGTATATATATATATATATATATATATATATATATGAAAGACGAGCGTATAACGTATTATGCAAGCGCATGCGGTTATAGAAGCAACCCGGTCAATGCCAAGGTGATCTTCTCTCTCCCGGAGGCTGCGGAGATCTTGAATCTTGGATCTTGAATCTTGTTCATAAATAAATAATATTTCTCCCGAACATTTTTACGACGATCACGCTGGATATCGTATATCATACAATCAATTTTTGACACAAATTGAACCCGTTATTAAGAAATAAGAATCACTAATTCACGCTATTCAACTTAACCCTGCAGGCTCTGAAAAAGATCAGTGCCTATGGAATGGAGATAGATAGAGAGATGGAGAGAGAAGTACCGAGTCTCTTTCCCTCTCTCTTATAAGCGAACTAACTATTACACTATAGATAGTCGTTTCAACCGCATATTTTTTTACAAGTTTATCCGTTTTTACTGCACGAAGACTTTTTCACGATGCTGGACTTGCTCATGCAAACTTTTTCGATTGGCCATTGTGTTTAAATTATTACGCTATATACAGGTGCTAGATATGCGCGGATTTGAGGATCAAATATTCGAAAATCCGATCTCGCCGTTCAAAATGATTAACTGTACATGATTTTCTGTTGTCAGAATTTTTTATGCGACCAAATAGTTCATGTCATCTGATTGTATAGGATATGGAAAAATTATTACATGCTCGTATATAATTTAAGGTCAATAACGATAAACGTTAGTCGGTACGCAGAGCTGGAATCGACGCATCGTGTGCCAAAAATTTCACATCGACACTTTCAGGAAATAAAAATAGTTATTATATATACTGGTCCGTAGAGATACTGTATGCGCATACCTACGTGAACATAGCGCATGATCGTGACGTAAGAAACTAAATGTGATTTTTCGATCGATTCTAGTTTGACCGACAAAAAAGGGAGAATGAAGAAGAACAAAAAACGAGAATCGAACATTCATTCCATCCCGTATCCGCATGTAGCGAACACTTATAAAAAGTTATTGCACAGGATCTACCGTATAGTATAATACTTACATGACACGAAATTTCGTTTATCATGTTACAGATACAGTTTTTTTCTTCTACAGAAATTTGCCGATTTCTATACTCGGACTGTGCAAAAAATGCCAAAAGCTTGATCCAGTTGATCGACACACGCGATAAACATGAAATATTAATTCCGCATTACTGGTCTATTATCCTATACAGACTATACAGTACCGGTTTTTAGTTAAAGACGTGAATTTAGCCATCGTAATGCGACGAGCGCGGGGAAAATTTGACAAATGAATTATGATAAACTGAAAAAATATATAAATTGCATTATTCTAATAAATTTTTCCGCATTTATGCCTTACGTATATCACAGAATGATAAAAATTCCCGACCATTAACTATATATCGCCTATATACCTATAATAAGTATACATATATAGGTACACAACGACGACGGCATTCATAAATACCTACATATTATTATGTACCTACATTATACGTAACGCACAGTTGTAACTTTCACACGGTTATAATAGTCCGCTGGCCGCAGGTTTTCTACCGCAAGATCTATCGATCTTGAACGTGGAACTAAACTGACTGTAATAAGGAGAAAAAGATGACACGAGATACTACGATATGATGACGATGACGATTAAGTAAAACTTAAAAATTTCTCACACGTCAGTTTTTCTACTCGTCGCACACACGCCCACACACACACACACACACGAACGCACGCACACAAAATATGTACTGCGATAAATAGATGGATACCTGCAGCAGCGAATATATGGCTCACTTACATTACAGGTGAATGTCGTTGGTTGTAAAGTCGCACGTCTTCTCTCGCATATACATATATTTATAATGCACAATAGTTACTCTTTTATCTCCCTCTATAATATAACACACCTGTGTAGATAGATAGATCTCCTCTATATAGGTACACAGAGTAGGTACGTGCATATTTGTGTACGATAGGCACGCACACACAGGCGCACGCATACGCGCGCATATATCTTTCTCGCTGATCTATTTTCGAACGAATGAAAGTAAACGTGCTATGCATACTGGTATGTATATACGTGCATAGTACATACGCTATACCTACAACCTGTTCTCTGAACCTAAACGAAACCGTAATACTTTTCGAACCCATGCACGCGCTGAACAAAAATCTCAAATCAGACAATGAAACGGTCTTCTTACACTTATTTGTAGCAAATTTTCTTTTTTCTTGCTCGTTTTTCAATCTACGTGAAAGACGAGCTCTCGCATCGATCACTTCTCTCTTCCTAAACGCAGCCACTGTAATATACTACCACGAATAGTGACATTTTCTAAATCAGTTTCCTACGCGAATTCACGTATTTGAATTCTCTGAGGTGGCGGAAAAAATTTTCCAACCGAATCATACCGCCTTTCCGCCTTTCTAATAGTAACATACCTACCGTCGAAAATAAAAGAGGAAGCAATAGTTTTTCCGTTCGATTCACGCGTGAATCATATATACGAGAACGACAAACTAGTACATGTGTATTCTTCACCGTATAGCACATACATACGTTACGTTACATTATATCTACATACATATAGTAGATGTAAGTTGGCGAGTCGTGTATTATAATATTATACATATACCTCCGTATATACATATATATATATTTTACACACGCGCCTTGGCACGAGCCGACTGGCCGGTATGGAAGGGACACGAGCATACAGAAGAACAATAAGTGGCCAGGTTATTAACTAGGTACATACATACATACATACATAGATGCATACATACATACATTCAGTAAGAAATTAATGCTGTTCACTGAGCACGACGACTCGACGTGGAAACGAGGAGGAAAGTAGCTGAAAGCGTAAACTAAATTAAATAACTCTATGGCCCGGGCGACACACATCCGTTGAGTAAAAACAGCTCATACATGTATACGCAGTGTTGTGTAGATCTATGTGTACTAGCTCGTGGATATAGTGCGCGATATTATCCACCAGCCCATCACATTAGAGCTCTATAGTACGATACCATATTCTAGTACCTACTACGTGCGATTACGGAAGTTCATTCTTCGAGATATCAATCTCCCTATATATAAGCATTTGAAAAGAGCAAGGAATTGACCAGCACAGTTTTGTACAGGAGTTGTTATTCGACCGACGCAAGATGCGGAATCATAGGAAAGAAAGAGGAGGAAAATTCTTCTACCAATTTTCTCACGATTTAGATTGATCTCTGTATGATATCAGATCAGGCTTTGCCGACCTTTTAGCAGACATATGTATGTACCTCCCTCACAGGACTTGACTGTATATAGGTATGCGATATCACCCACTCGGGGAGAGAGGGAGAGAGAGAGACAAACTTCCTCTCTAGATTCAGGGCTGGAGGTAATCGTTATACTTGGGTATAATACAGATAGTTTAAAGTTGAGAAAAGGATAATATAGCTGCAGTATAATAACGATAACATAAGGATAATATACAAAGCAGTAACCATGATAAAACTTCTGTTTAGTTCGTGATATAGGCGATAGTCTAACTTCTTGCTTCTTATGTATACACAATACGTGTAAAATCTAACGTCATGGCATTACTCCGGTTTAAGTTAGTTCGTATAATATAGAAAGTGAACGTGTGAACGATATGGACCAGTAATTTTTAAATTCACGGTATAAACGCAGCGGTAAATATTATATTACATTCAATCTCAAATACTGCCCATATTTCTCTTCTTCATAATCCGCACTCGTCTCGAAAACGGTCTTCGATATCCTATCTATTATACTATCCTGCAGACTTTTACGCAATAAAATTCAATCCGTTCCAATTCGTACGTACAAATTTTATGTATATCTTTATGAAGATATAAAATTCATAACTTTTATGTAAGAAACTACACAACCGTACCTATATACCTCATGATATTTCTTCGAGAAAAATTTTATCGCGATAATATTACATGCAACTCGTAAAACTCAATAAACGAAAAAAGAAAAATAATGACAAAACCATTCAAGGTGGGTTCTTGAGACAGAACTGCTACATACGCAAGAGACCTAGCTAGACATAAACTAATGAATGAGCACTAAAATGGCGAAATTTTATCTCCCAAGTCCTACAGCACAACAATAGCGCTCAGTTAGTTATATATATATAATATAATATCAACGGTTGAGTTGGGTTCTTGGACACAATGCCACCTGTTGTGCCAGCGGGCAGCCTGCCTGCCTTCGAGTCTAGATCTAGTTGCGTCAGATCTTCGAAATTTGTTCATTGCCTGCAGCTTTCATCGTTCGCATTTCGTGTAGTAGGTACCAGATCGACCTACCTACCGATTAATCATGTGTGGATCGTTCACGGGTGAATATATACGGAGGAGACACTTGGATTTATCTGTAAGCGGGGGTGTGCTCGCTGCAGATTTTGCAATTTCAATTTCAATTTCAATATCATTTCTGCTCTATTTCTTTCTCAATGTTTGTGCAAGCATTTTTCTAATTTCTGTGTTAATGTGTCCAGTCCTGCTCCAGCGCGAGAGAATATGCTCTGAGATACAATCAGAGAGATTTTCAAGACCATAGAAATCGTGATGAAGGATATGACCTCTCGAGTCCTGAAGCTTGAGATGAAATAAATAATGAAATAATCGAGTCACTCGGTAATAACGGTGAACTTTCGTACCACGTACAGCTTCGATAGTTCCTAGTTTCATGAGTCACAAGTATATGATATATCTGCGTTGTTATACATAGGCGAAACTTTGTCGGAAATCGTTACCGGCGATCTAATCCCGTTCCATCGTCCTTGAGACTTGACTTAACTTCGTGGGAACGCGTATGAAAACCTGATCTACAAGACGCGGAGTTGAAGCATATGTGTAATGATCACCGTGCATTTAGCACGTGTTTGTATCATATTATACACATTGGTTACATATCGCACCTACCCCCAACTCACGTGTCAAGGTTTTTCTAACATTACAGAAATGTAATATTGCCAATGTGTCCCAGATATTTATATTTCTTCGGTTTCTGCCTATTTTCTTTGGTTTTTTATTTCTTTGCAATTTGATAACATCGTATCATTGTGAAAAACGATAGAAGAGAAATGGGTCGGTAGAAAAGGTGCAGCAGGAATTCGACAGGAGTCGTGAGTCGTTGGATACACACCGTTCATACCTTCGCGTGTCACGGATACCACGTATTATACTCGAGAAGAGATAGATACCAGTTACCTAATATCGAACACATTGGCAAAGTCACCTGCGCATGTTAAAACGTATGAATTGAATAAACGTGAAACACGAATTAGCCTGCAACAGACGCAGTCATACGAGTACTCTACATCCTCGAATGCAAGTCATTACAACTCGGGGTCCGCACTCTAGTGACCTGTGAATGTTTGTCGACCGCGGAGACGCCAGAGACCAGAGACCAGAGACCGTTCACCAAGCCCGCTGTCTAGATTTATGTGTAGGGAAAGGCGTGGCACCTTAGTATATTTCAGCATTCCTTGCCGCGCAATTTTAACGATATTATCAAGTCGAATCATTATTCGTCTAATAATGCGAAGTATCAGATAGGTTCATCGATTTGAAGAGAACTCGGCCAATTGTTGTGTTTGTTCAACGTGCCAACGAAATTGCCCCTATAAAATGGTTCAATTTTGACTCAATTCCAAAAGTGAAAATTCGTTGTTATTCCTGCACCGAGACATTTCCTCTCTGTGTACTCGTGAGCGCGTGCAGGAAAATCGATTTGCTTTTGATTGCTTGCCAATATTTGACCGATAAATTATAATTAGAATGATTCGTTAATGATCCTCATTTGTTTCAGATGGGACGCTATCATTTGATAAAGAAAATGGTGGTTATTGTAATAGCTGCTGCAGCAGTCTGTGCATCGGCAGTGGGAGGATCGATACTCGAAGACGATAAACAGCTATTGGAGAAAACTACAACTATGGGGGATGAATCTAGTCAAAATTCGCATGTGAGAATGCACTCTAAATCGTTATCGTCATCGTCATCGTCGATGAAGAATGAAACAACCGCTAAACAAGAACAGGGCGAGAGAAAAATGATACACAGATTGATCGGTGGTCATGTGAAGCTTTATCCGAAAGTAACGGAGGCCAAAGACGAACGAGAAACACCTCCAGTGAAATGGGACGATGGATTGATGATGTCTTCGGCTGGTGAGGGCAGGGAGAAACAATCGTCGAAACGGGACGATGACGACGAGGAGAAGAAGACTCTTTCGCAGCAAGTTAAAGAAGGAAAATACGGTCTTATACAAAACGAGATATACCCAACACCCCCGAAGAGACCAGGGATAATAAGTTACCTCGGAAATCCGGAGGTTCCGAAGGATACAGCAAAGAATCTCGGCGGATTAGACGAGGAAGAGATATGGCTCGCTGAAAATCACTTGCTCGTATTAAGGGGCGGTAAATTTCCCGATCATGGAACAAAGACGGTTAAAAATCAAGCAAAATGGCCACCGATCGACGACTACGAAGCCCCATCACGACAGGTCAAAATACCACCGGTCCCAAAGGTACCGCCGCCCTTTCCGGTCCAGCTCACTGAAGGGGGGCCCATTCAGATCCTCGGAGCAAACGGGTCCGCAATCAACATCAACGACACGAACTATTACGACGAGTACGCAAATTACCCGGAGGGTTTTTTCCCGGGCGAGGCGCCGTTTTACCCCTCTCCGTCGAACACCACGGACTTAGGATACCCCGGTAATTTTTCAACTAGTAACGGATCGTATCTCCCGCCGGAGGGATCAGTGGGACCATCTTATCCCGCGCTTCCACCAGGTGCGGTATTTTTACCGCCACCAAAAAACCAAACGCAAGAGGACGAGGATGATCAGTCGATCTACTACCCACCGCCTTACAGTTTTTACTATAAACAAAACAGCGCGACGCCAGTACCTCCCGGTCCTTTGGTTCCTGGTATAATTCTACCACCACCAGCAAATTTCTTTTCTTCGTTGGAAGAGCCGAAGCGAAAGTCTACGATTAGAAACAAAGTCGAAAGATTCCAAATGACAACGACTACTGCTACTACTGAGGTTGATGAACAAACCTCGGACTATCCGCCGACCACGTCTACCCCACGTCGTAAAACAGTTACAAAACCTTATAAAGTTCGTTTGTCGACGTCAACACAGGTCGCACCGACATTTTCCACTGGTACAAAACCAATCACAAGAATTCAGCCGCAGATTATTAAAAATATCGCTAGAACTAAGCCCAGGGTGTTCACCACCGCGGTTCCTACAACTGTGTTCACGTCCACGCCAAGTTACATTGAAAGGACAACATCGAGACCAGACAAGCCGACGACGATCAGCGATTATTACAACGTTCGAACCGAAGTAGAAAATCATTTGATTGATTTGGGGGCACCGCAGGGTGGTCAATGGACAGGAATTGCCGGAAGTACGTCAGTTCCATCGCTGGCTTATTACGAGACAACTGGATCACCGCCGGAACGTACAAGAAGCGTAGATGAAATATCACCGATACAGGTGAAATCTAACGGAGAGGATATTCGCCCGAAGAACCAAGCCTCTTATTATTATTACGAAGAAAAGAACATTGAAGAACCCGTTCGAACGACCACCGAATCACCCGAGATATATTTCAAGACAAATACAGAAGAAACTTCGCCGTATTATAACGTTGAGACAATATCAACGCTGCGTCAACCTAAGAATCAATATTACAGCGTTGAAAGGATACCCACGCGGCAAACGACGAACGACTACGACGTGAAATTGACCTCTTTGATAAAAACGGCACAGAATTTCGGTGGGTTTTCCGAAAGAAATCCGTCCGCGGATTACAATGTGGAGAGGCTTCGAACACAGAGCGAGCGTACTTTGGATGATAACTCGCAAAGGTATTATCAACCGGTAACGATAAAACCATATTTCACTACGCAGAGACCAAGATTTTATTATCAAACTTCACAGAATGAAAATTACGACTATAGAGATGAACAGGGTATAAAATCGAACCCAGTTTATCAATATAGTTACGAGTCAACGGACTATGCGAACAAAAGACAAAAAGATAGATATCGGGAACAAGAAATACGCGAACAACCATCTTACACCGATTATCAACAGCCTACGAGCACGAACAACGGAGGGCAGTATTACGATTACGAGACATCCAATCAACCGGTTGAAAAAATCCCCAAAACGGAAGAAATTCCTTATACAATATACCGACAACGGCCATCGTCTTATCCGACGGTGAATACGAGACCAATAATAAACGCGACACCGAATCCGCAGCATGCTTATTACACGAAACAAGATGAACAGCTTTTGGACGATGTAACGAAGCAGTATTTCACAATATTTGGTAAAAAATTACCAGAAACAGTATTGCCAAGTACGACGCCACTTTACAGAGCCCAGGCTGTGACTACAACGGAGAATCCAATAAATAGTCACAACGTGAATACCTACGTATCGAATCAGTATACCAACGCGGTGGAACAACAAACTTTACAACATTTCAAACCACCGAAAGTCAAAGTGCATTACGGTGATCAGACGCAAAGACCATATTCATTGGAAGGCGACACTTTGGTCAATTATAAAAATCCATTGCCCCCGATAAATCCGGACGCAGAATTTATAGACGTTAGAAATCGGAATAAACCGTTAATCAACGATCAGCGTCCCGTCGGTGGTTACAGAACCGATCATATCGGCGGATCATCCATCGTCAATCGACCGCCAAATAAAAATTACATCACGTCATCTAATCCGCGTGAAATATATCACGAACGGTATCCAAGTACCGCTATATCACTGGCAAATGATATTGCAGTAAATTACCGCGACCCAAGACCAGCGATTAATCCAGATGCAGAATTCATCACGCCGGTTCAAGGACAAGGTAATCGACAAAGTACCAGAGGGGGATCATATTTCGCATACCAATTACCTGGCAACGGAGGACATTTCTATTTCTTAACACCGCAAGCAATTACTACTCAAAGACAAAATCACAATCGTGGAGAATATCTTTACACTAAATCTACGCCCCCTAGGATTATACGACGTCGGAGAGTTACTACGACCAATGGTTGATCATTAAGCACAATATTTATCCATATACCTACGTATGTATGTCTATGGGAGAACTGAAAAAGAAAAAAAAAAAAAAAAAAAAAAAACGGCAATTGAAATATGCCATATAATACACTACTGAACAAATTTTATGGAATATCTCGGGACGAAGATTGAGAACAAGAAGAATCTGGAGAAGAAAAAGCTAAAAGTGGGTGTCATACACGTGCAGTTTGCTGTATCAGCACAACGATCCTTAATATTTATTTTTTGTAAATATAGAAAAATTAAGGTTTATTATTACTATTAATCTTAGTTTTATTATTATTATTATTATTGTTATTATTATTATTATTATTATCATTATTGTATTATCATCAAGATCGCGTAAAATCTTTTATTTATAATTAATCTGTATAGTATATACGAAAGCAGCTTGCGTACGTTAATTTTTATTCTCGATTTTTCACACGACATTTTATCCGAAAAATTGTATCGCATACCTATGATATACAATATGCCTAAATATCGTTTATAATACGATTGCGATTGAATTTTATCTGTTACTATAATTATATGTATAATTATATACATATATATTACATAATATTATTTTTTAATTACTTTTATGTTATCTGTGATTGAAAGAAAAAAAAAAAAAAAACAATTCTTCTTCAAATGATTAGACTTATGATTACGCATACTATTTAATATCATATTTTTGGTCAATATATTTATCAAAAGACTCCAGCGTGGATTTGATATTAAAATGATGAATTACCACAATTATGTATGAATTCTTGAATGAAAAATCGTAAGTTCAATTATAATAATGTACCTAGATTGTGTGAGTATATTTTCTGTGGTATAATAAGGTGTAAAGCGAATTATTCAAATGTCGAATATAGAGAATAGGAAGATTGTAATATAAGAATAACCGGAATGGAAGATTTAACATAAGTTACGATTTTTTGTGATGATGTTCGAATCGATTCAGTCATTTTCCATCCTTATGGAGTAAAGAAAAAATGTTTTTTTCATTATTCATGCGAATGAAAATGAATAAAATCAAATAATTTGAGCAAATGATTAGGAAAAAATAATATTGAAGTTGTTCAAATTTTAACGGTGTTAAGTTCATTTCGATCTATTTATCTAGCAATGGCAACGCATCAATGCGTCTTTAATTAGTTTGTCCAGTTTCCAGAAGCTAATTTATTATACATGTAATAAGGAAATAAGGAAATGTTAATAATCGAATGCCAGTTTATGTTATCGATTACCATGACTATAATAAAATATATCCATTGCATTATTTGTCTACGCTTCAGAATTCATTTCAGTAAGGAAAGTAAAAGAAAAATAAGGGCAACAAAGCTGTACTTTGAACCGAGTATTCGTGGAAATTGAGATTGATTTAAAATATTACCCTTGAAAAAGAAATGCTTATTCCTTTTCCTTTTCAATTTTTCGTCTACACAAAATGCAAAGACTCCTTCATCAATATATCCACTATGGATGATCGATTACCGTTGTAAGATATCGTAATAAGAACATGGAGAAAAATGTAATGAGAGAGAAAAAAGCTTGTAGTTTGGCTAACCTCAATGGGCCAGCACAAAAACTTACCGCTTCATTCCCAATTATCCTGCTTCGCTCTCAATTATCTCTATTTTTAAGCCTTCAGCTTCATTCGCTCAAAAAATCCTAGGCCTACTTTTCTCAAGTAGGATTGAATTGCATCGATTGAATGAAGACAGAAAGTAAATTCTCGTTTTAAAATGGCAACTCGTCGACTAACGAACGGAACAAATTCAAAATTCAATGCATTCTATGTTACAATAAACCCACATCGATTAATCTATGAAAAGTTGAACTCCGTCCACTCATTCTCTAGATATCGTCTTTCATAAATTTGATCACACACACGCACACATGCACACAGACCCGTCTAAAATTGGTTGGAGGTAATCCCCACCAGACCTAAAAAGGTGGACGCCTAGTAAAATCCCAACTTCTCATTTTCGGGTGGCTGTAACAACTTCCTTTGTTAAAGCAGGAAGTTGTGAAATAGGAATGATTTTATAAAGAGAAACAATTAAATGAACATGAAAGGAAATCAGATGAAGTAAAATAAGATAACTCACCGGTGTCGATCTCTTGCGTCTGCGTCGGATCTGGTAGTGGATAATCATTTAACCTGAGGTAAACTTCTATCGCGCACTTCGCTGCTTTGAAGTAAAATGGATGCGACCGCAGTACATCTTCTAATCTTAATAATCCAACGTAAGATCGTAACGTCATTTTTCTCATGCAATATGTATGGAAATCAAATTGATCCTCCATGATTTCCGAAAAATGCTGTAAACAAATTATTCAATAATTAATTCACCATTCACTATGAATATTAATGAAAATTTTTACGAAATCATTATCAGTAGGAATTCCAATTTCCAAGGATATCTCATGAATCCAAATTCAATTGAGTAACCAGAAGAACTAAAGGTTATTGAAAAATGAGCTTAAAATTGTAGAAATAATTTTGAACAAAAATTTACAAATGGTCAGATGAAAATAGAAAATGTAGAAGAACAGAAATTCTCACCCTGTCAACTTCGTGACACTTTTTCAAAGCTTCACCGTACTTTCCGAGGCGTTGATAAGCTCTGGCAGCTTCAGTTTGGAACCACATGCACTGCATTTCGTTAAGATTTTCCATCGCTGGAACACCTTCTCTTGTAAACTTGCCGCATGTTTCTTCAGCTTCTTTGATTAGATTAGCGCGTAACATATATTTGGCACATTTTGAATTGATGTAACGATCCGCGGTATCAAGTCCCTGCGCTTCATCCAGCCACTTGTACGCTTCCAGTACATTTCCAGCATGCTAAACGAGTAACAAAGTGCAAAAATTAAAATATGAATTGCAAAATTAGATTCAGTATTTTCACAATCTTCAAAGTTCACTTTGATATGAGCAATTTGAGGAATGTGAATAAAAAATGAGAAAAAGAACTTGCTTTATAGATTCTCCCTTTGGTAACGAAGAGTTCTATTAGTGTCGGTGTATGATCGATAGCAGCGTCAATTTCTTTTAAAGCTTTTTCGGTAAAACCAAGATGGTCGTAGTGCTGCGCAAGGTAATAATACGTCCATAAAAGAGCAGAAGCCGGCTCTCTAGGAAGATCTCGATCGTTGTCGCTAAAGTGACCGTGAGACTTTAGTGCATCTACATATTCGAGAAGCAACGATTGTATCGTGTCTACTTTCTGTTGATCTTTATACAATGATCGTAAATTCACAAACAGTGGTGGGACGCCTTTGTGAAGACCTGAATAAATCGGAGCAAACAAAGAACCATTTTAACTTTGTACTTTGCTAATAATTGGTCTCAAATTATCTCAAAAGTATTAAATGAGCTATATTTGGGGATCAATAAGATCAGATGCGACAAAATTCTTTATAACTCCCAACTGATAGCAATAGAATTAGAAAAGATATCACATGATAGATTAGAGAAAGGAATTTTTGTGTTGATTTTTTACCTTTTCTCAGGTACTGGTCGATGAAAGCTTTGAATTGTTCACCCGAGGCATAATTTAATTGTAATCGCCTTGGCGCTAAAGCTCGAGGAAACAAATCTTGGTATCGTTGAAGCATATCCAAAGTTTTTTCAGGTGATGAATGTCTTTCTGCTTCAGCTAGTCTTGTATAGTACGTTGTATTCTCAGGATTCAAATTCAACAGATCGTTAAAAACTTGTTCGGCTTCAGTGTATTGTCCCAACTCTAGTCTGAGCTTTCCTGTGAATAAAAATCAAACGATAAATCAAATGATTCAGGAAATATTTATTTTTAGCACATTCCAACACACAGGGAAGAGATTCTTCCAGTCAAGACATGAATATGTAACACGAAATGAATGTGGAAATGAGTATCAGGATAACAAAACTCACCATAAGTTTCTTTGACAGTAATTTTGTCACAAATTTGATCACAATATTTGTCGAGATGTTTTAAGGCCTGTTCACTTTCCCCCGATTCTTGAATCACCAAGTTTTGGTACAGCAGAAGTTCGCTATGCTCGTAGTCGTAGCAGCTCTGTGAAGAATTTTTTCTTTTTGTACATAAATCGATGGTTTAAATTGAATGGAGAGTAAAATTCTACTCCGCACGTTCGTTTTTGAGAACAAAAAATAATAATGGTCCATAAGAAATGCGTAGAATTGGCATTCTTATTTCTCGGCAATCTATCGATCTCTCATGTTCACAAGAGTTTCATGAATCTGAAAATTCTCACCATTTGGGAATTACGAAACGTATCCAAAATCCTCAGCGCCATTTCGTAGTCCTTCAATAAATGATACGACATGGCAAAGCCGATCCAAGATGCGCGCTGCGTTGGGCGCAGCATGAATAACTGGTACCTGGTATCCTAGGAAATATGAAAGAAAAATTCAATTAGAATTAGTAATAAATGAAGATTTGTGATAATAAATATTATACAAATTTTTATGAATAAAAAAACGAACCTTGTAGCCATCCAAATCCCGCATTTGAATTTGGAGTAGGGAAAGATCTCTGAGAATTTGTATATTATCCTTGTCCCATTTAAGAGCATTACGATAACACTTGATAGCTTCATCATACTTTTTATCCGATCGTTGAAGGAGACCGTAAACGTGCCAACAAACGTGAGATCGTAAATCATTTCTAAGACCTCGTCTAACATGATCGTAAGCTTCTTCCTTCCGGCCTAGGCAGTTTAATGTCAGACCCTTCATCGCCAGGGTCTCCCCATGTTCGCTGTACTTTGGATTTGACAATATTTGCTTGGCAAATTTCAGGCCATTTTTGTATTGTTTATGCTCGTAGCACCTCTGTAAATATTATTGGTATTGAGAATGAGATTTATTCAAGTATTTTTGACTCATAAAAGAATAGAAATAATGATACAATCAAAATTATTAACAAGTTAACTAGACGAGGTGCGAAAGAGGGGAAGAGTGGGAAAAATGAATTTATCGAGAATTAGAATGGAATGAGGTGTGTTTGTTGAGGGTGAAAAAAGCTTTGAAAGTAATTATCGGGGGAGTTTTTATTCAGTATGAGCATGAGAAATATTACGCAAATGTATTCTCGACCGGTTTAAGTTATTTTGTAATGTTTTTAAAGACTGCTTCATCATTAGGGCATGAGCTAGGTCGGAGGCATGGGAGCCGGGGAGTGGGGTGCAAAACAAGAGTATTTTGGTCGGGTGTTACTCACCAAAATTCGCTTGAATAAGGCATTTTCTTTTGGTGGTAAGGGATTGCTGGAGGGCATTTTTGTATAAATCCAAAAATAGAGGGCCTATTTCACCCGGTAAACTTAATTTTCACCGCAAAACCTCGTGGCCACAAACCAAGAAGTCGATCTTCGATCACGTGATCATCCGCGGCAATGATGTTCCGCCGGAAACGTTAATATCACGGAGGCGCGTAATTCGAATCACCAATTAAACACACGCCTGAATTTTTCAACACAAAAGTCAGCCCAGAAAGGATTTTTCCAGGTTCCAAATCCTACGTGTTAGATCAATCGGAAATATTCCTCACTTTCTTTTTACACAATTATCAATACTTATTTCCATAATATTATTCCCGTTATCTGGAATATCGTTCATGAACTTCAAGCGTAGCACTTGCCATCGACACTATTGTTTTACGTAATAATCTTTTTACACGTTCCGCGATTCGATATTCTAGAATCAGAATTAAGAGAAGGACAAAAATAAGCTCCGAGTGATTAAATAACTATTACATAACTCCGGAAAATTCCCTTTGAAACTTTGAGGTTGTAACAGAAGAATTTCAAGTTGGTACCGTTGCAGATCGAGATGTCGATCTAGAATTCATGTTGTACTGCGTCTATGTTCACGGCTTGCCGGTATCAAAGATATCCGATGTTGTTGTAACTAACCTAGAAAAAAAGTTTGCCATCATGCGGTTATAGAGTTATATAGGTTTTAATATTGTTTACATATTTTTTAATAAGTTTTGAATATTGCATAAGATAAATATAAGAGAATAAAGAATAATGTCCTTACACTATTGTAACCTATGTTCTGTTTTATTGTTGGAACATTTTGGTCCCATTGTTCAAACTGTGGGTGAAGATTTATTAAAATATGGTACAAAGACACTAGGATCATTGAGATTGGGAGTAAATCTACCGTTAAATAAGGTCAATATTTATCCGAAATTTCTTCTAAAATTTATAAGAAAGTGACGGGCAGTAAAATTCTATCGTCATCATTCAACTAAAACTTTGCCTTATTACAGATTAAGGAGGCATTATGCGTCCTAATAAAATACGGATTTGTTATACATCATCAAAACGAAAAATTAAACGAATACGCTATACAACCAGAAAGAATTTTGATGATTCTACGATATCCGAGGTACATGTTTCTCATAAAATCTCTACTAGGGGACGTGACCGAAATCATGTTAGAAGAACTTCTTAGACGCGGCTTTGAAACAGCCTCTCAAATTATACTCACAACTTATCAAAGACTGCAGCAGCTTTCAGGTATCTCTTCGCAATTCTTTTCTCATTGTTTTTCTGAGAAGAAAACATTGAGATCTACCTTAAGATCCAATTCTTCATTGATCCTATACATTGAATAACAATTTGTTATTCAATTTCAAATTGTTATGATCAAAAAAGTGTTTTATTCTTGTATTTCAGCCGAATGTCAACAATCGGTAGAAACGCTGAAAGAAAAGTTTGAGTCATTAGTGAAAAATCAATTTTTCTTACGCTGCACAAGTTCAGAAAATCTGGGCGATCCTAGCATGGAAAAACCTGACTTCAATCTCCCAGAACTGAACCTTCAGGCGCTTCTGCGGATGGTAAATGGTGCCAAAGCTGATCCTGGAGATAATAAAATATATTGGAGAGTTAATTTTGATAGATTCACACAGGATCTGAGGTTAAACCGAATATAAATAAGGCATCAAATCACGCCAGAATATTCATTCGCTAATTTTAATACCATTGTCTTCCAATCCAGAGATCAAATAATGGCTTCTGCGATAACTAAACGCCTGGACGAAAATGCGGGTGAATTGATGAGGCAAATGTTGAATTTAATGTACCTGCGCACAGCAGAATGGGAAGCGACGTCCAATCCAATTCCTTATGTAGAAATTAAAGACGCGGTTCGGAAGATTAATTTTCCATCATTAATTCAGTATCTGGATCAGTATCTCTGTCTCATTGGTGAGCAGAATACTTAGATTTATTTATTTTCGAATAGAATAATGAAAGCTTGTTTTTTGAATTTATCAATTCAAGAATAGAAATGAAACCTTCCACATTTTAAACCCATAACGAAAAGAAAATCTCTTCAAAAATATTGAATCTATAATTGCAGAAAAAAATGAAAACAAAATCATATAATTCCAGAGGAGGATACTTGCCAGTTTTTAAGAAGGGTTGGCGATAGCGGCGGTGGACAGTTTAGTATTAATATGAAAGAAGCTTTTACACAGTTGGTATGGACGACGCTCGAAAATATTGTTTTAGAACGATTTGGATCAAAAGCTGCGAGAATATTCAGGCGAGTATAGAAATCTAGTGAAAATGCCTCGATAGAAAAAGAGATAAATGCACTGGCTATAGTTATCTTGAATGAAACTGTTCTCACAGAACAAAATATTGATTTATTGTTGTAAAAAGAAAATCAAGAACTTCAAAAATGGTGTCGAAGAAACAACAGATTACTATTCAGTAAACAAGAAATGGAAAAATGTTTTTTACCATCTGTAGGCTTGTGCGAACGAAGAAATACGTGGAGCAGGAACAGATTCAACAGCTTGCGATGATACCGGCCAAAGAGGCGAAACATTTGACGTACACTTTGCTGCAAGAGAATTATTTACATGTACAAGAATTAAAGAAAACTACAGTCTCCAATGCACCGACTAAAACATTCTTTCTATTTCACATAGATTTGAATCAGGTTGTTGGTATGGAAATAAATCACTGCTATCACGCGCTTTATAATACTATTCAAAGGCGAGACCACGAGAATATAGTTAATAAAAGAATGATTGAGAAACATTTGAGAGTACAGACTCTCACGAGTAATTTGAAGGAACATGGAGCTACGGAAGAACAATTGAACGATGTGGGTATTTTGGTCAAAGTATTTCTTTTCATTTTTTCTCTGTGTTTTCTGACGATGAATAGTCGTGGATAAAGAATTATGTTATTAACTTATCGTCGTTATTACAGATCGCGGAAATGATGACACCGTCTGAAAAATTAGAATTAGGCAAAGTACAAGATATAATAAAAAAGCTGGGTGCCAGCGAGCTCCAAATAGATGAGACGTTATTTTTATTAACAATGTATTTACGGTATCAATAAATAATATTTATAGGGAATGAGGTTATTACTCACTTTCTTCGAATGATGTTTAATTATTATTGTTTTGTTTTTTTCTTTGAGTATACTTACGAAACTTTAAATAATATAATAATGAATTGAATGGAATGGAATGAATTTAAATAAAATTGAAGAATACATATTAAATAACGTGTACTTAGAATCAGATAAATTTGCATAAATCCGAGCTTCCAAATACATAGATTCTGAATAGAAAATTTATAAATATACCTACGATTTCGTAATAAAATGTGAAAAATAAGAGAAACAAGCATCTGGGAAATTTCGAGTAAGTAAAAAAATAAATAAAGATCTCGAAAACCTGTTAAACTGTTGAGTTTATGAAATGCGGATGTTTTAGTTGAATAAAAGATAAATTCTATCGTTATAATTATAGTAGTTATTACCCTACTACTCTGCTAGTTTGTTTTTATGTAAATTATAGGTGCAACCACCTATCCGAGAAACAGGAAATATTAACAATTTACACTCCTTTCCATAAAATATACATGAATTGAAATTTTTCATTTTAAATATTATTTCAATTAGATATGTATAATCTTGCCGAAAATACGCATAATATTTAGTTAGTTGAATGTGAATTTCAAGAGATGGCTGTGGACGTAGAATTATTATCTTATTGTTAATACACGACGTCGTGGTAATAATATTATTATTAATAGTAATGACGGCAATAATAATAGTCATCATAATTTTCGACCGATATAATTATTGTTTATTTATATTATTATATGTAGTAGGTATTTTTGTTTTCATCATTTATATATGTAATATAATGATTACGCATGTAAAATACAAACAACAAAGAGTATACCTAACTTTTAAATCAATATATAATAAATATAATAATATACTATATCTGTGTGTGTGTGTGTACGGGCATGTGTATGCTTATGTTTATTAATTATTATACCTATAGTAAGTAGTAGTACTGTGATCTTCAGCTACTGTGATACAATGCAAAGCTCTCTCTCTTCTTGTCTCTTCTCTCTGCGGTCTCTCCTTAATATTATCATACCAAGAAAAGATCTGCATGATTATCATTGATATAATTAGGAAGAGGAGATAAAGTGGAAAAAGAGAAGGTATACGTTATAGGTGCGAAGCAAATTTACGAAGTTTTCTTTGTATGAAACAGCTTCGTTAAATATGCAGATGATACATCCATTGAAATGACAAAAAAATGAACAATGAGTGAAAAAAAGAGAAAGAAAACACTCGGATAGATCGCATGTTTGATATTGTATGAATCCGTATTACGTCTATAATAACGACTTTGGTATTATATCGATATAATATACCGTTTTATAATGATAAATGCGATAATATCACTTTGACCCATAGTCATCACTTCTTTCTAGACTTTGAATACCGATTAGAGATAGGCAAATATAATATAGTATAATATTTTAATAAATTCAACATATTCGTGACTCGTGCGTATATAATATTATAATTTATATATTATATTATACATATACATTATTCGTCCGGTCGAGTTTCTTACGTTCTAAATTGATACCTACATATTAGAACGGAGCTGTAGGTATACCTATGTATATGATGTATTGATTTGAAATAATATTAGTAATAATAATAATAATAATAATAATAATACATTTCTATACTATAATTATGATAATTACGTACCTTATATATATATACATATTATACAGACTGCATTAAGATATATTTGAGTATACATATAACCGATCTCTCCATACTTTTGTAACATATTATAGTACATACCTATTCATGCGTACCTATAAACCTATATATATATAGGTATATCTATTTATAATATTTTATTATTGTATATCGTTCACCTAAACACCTATGTATACGTTATAACTTATACCGTATATAGTCGATCATGATCGCGATACTACCTTTCCGGAACAATAGATTGAATTGAATTAACAAACGTAGAATAAAATGTACTATATATGTATATACGATTGAAATCATTGATTACATTACGTTCTAGCAAGCTATGAATTCGCTTCTTGAATACAACAATAAAAAATAATGATAAGCATAGTAATATCTTTTGATTCGATGGATTCAATTTATTCTTTCGCATATCATCTCTATATTACAATATATATATATATATTACGCGACAAATAGTTTTGAGAGTATGGGCCGGGCGGGCGAATGGGGCCGCAATTTGGAAGTGTGTTTAGATGAACGGTTTTTTTTTTTTTTTCTCCAACAACATGAGAACGTAGGTATTTTACAAACGGTCTGCAAAAAAATGCATCCTGCACGGCCTTACTAATTACTTATTTATTTATCCATTTACTTATCGATATCGAATCATTTTATTTGAGGTGTCGATAATTTTCGTATTCCAAATTTTGCATTCATCCATTCACTCGGATATTAATTGCATCTCTATAATGTATGTACAGTGTGCATATACCTATAATGTATACGCAATACTCATCCATACAATGACCACGCTAATTTTTACTGTTCGTTTTTTTCTTTTTCTGTTTCTGTTTGGTCTCTCTGTTTTATATATTTTTACCCTAAACACGTCTAGCGTATTGTATGTATGTGTAAACTTATAGGTCAAAGCATCGTCTTTGACTTTATTTTCTCTTCTAAATATGATCATCATAACAGCACAAGGTGTATTGTATAGGTATGTAGTATTATACATAATTATAGTATGTAATTATGTATAAATAATGATCATACCGCTGCAATCGTAATAACCGATCATATAGTGAATAAATGCTTGAGATATCGGGATTGGTTGTTATAATTCTTCACTTTATATACGTTAACGGGTATATAATTATTACTTTATAGGGTATAATTATTATATTATTTTATACATAATCATACATTAGTATTTATAGTGTATTATATATATGATACATATATGTATGATATATATATATATATGTATATATTATACGCCACCTGTATACTCTAGGTAATGCATTCACAATTTATCATTTTGCATTATATTCTTATGGAATAGGTACATTTCACAATCGCGTTACACACCGGTATCATATATTATACCAGGAGATTTTCAATCGAATAAAGCTCTATAATACGTTATATCAGAGAAGTTCCGCGGACCGCGGGTGTTCATGCGGTTTTGAAATTTGACGATAAAACGAATGAAAGAACGAGAAAACGGAAGAGAACAAAAGAAGACCGAGAACTGCATGATATAACAATTCGAAAAATGATGCCACGCGTTCGTCCTACGTCTGCGCAGTCGGATAATATGTCTTTATGTGAAATTTTTTGAACACCCGATTAACTAACAATGAGTAATAATAGATAAATTTACTTGATTTACGGGGGAAATGAAATGTTTTTTCTGTTACTGTTGGTTCTTTCATTTTTACGAATAATACGAATTGCAAGTTATACAAGAACGGATAAATTATATACCAGCCCCTGGACTTATATGAATACTGAATTTGAATGTGGCACATTATTATAACCCCCCTTCCCTTCCCTCCCCGCCCCTCCCACACATGTATTTATAAAACACACGAATCATTTTTTTCATAAAATATGAAGAGAAAAATACCAAACGACGAAAACAACCGTATCTTTCATAATTTGTAATTAAGGTGTTATGCAAATTGAGGTGTTATACCACGAGGAGTATGAGGAGTTCCAGGTCACCGCGGTATGTATCTATGGGCATGGCTCACTGTACTCCACTTCGAATTCTCTTCTCCTATGTTAGTACAACATAAATATCCTATGGTGTATTTTTTGCTTCGAATCAGTATGCTAGCAGGTTTATAATCGCTGGAATGCGAAAACTACTTGCAGTTTTAGTATATACCTATAATATGCAGCTATAATCGATCTTGATATAATGGATCATGGATCATGTAGATGTTGATCACGTTCCATTACAACAAAACATGTACGTATATACATACATAGCATATATGGGGGTATCCCTTCGACCCTGACACCTTCCGATTTTTTCTCGTGATTTTTCATGATGTGTGACCGATCGAATGAAGTGCTCATAAGTTTGTTCGAATTTTTTCCTCGAGTGACTTTCGATTTACAGATTGGTGTTCTTTCTCCAAGTATTTTTGAGAATTTTTCGAGAATTTAAAGAAATGACGTACTTTCAAAAGAATCGATTTCCAATGTTGCAACATTCGCTGTGATGGACAAGGCACATAATGCAGAGAATTTCATTTTCACAAAGTACATTTCATTCCGATCGATTTCATGCTATAATTTTTTACGAACCGATTGATAGATCCAAAGATTTAGGCGTTCGAACATTTGACGAACGTTGCGGTTATCAAATTTACAAAGATCTGTGAATCGAGAATCAATCGAGAAAAAAATTTGAAAAAAACCATGAGCACTTCATTCGGTCTGCCAAACATCATGAAAAATCATGAAAAAAAAAGACAATCGTCAAAGGCTGTCTAGATTGGCGTACGTGGAATGCGCATTCCATAAGAAAATTCCCATATATAAATAGTACATGCGAGGGGCGGGAAAGGGCGCGACTTCATTCTCTCTGCTTGTTTTTTTTTTTTTTTTTTCAATTTTATTTTATTGAGTATTCGAGTATCGAGTCTGGCATCTGACCATCCAACATTTGCGTTGTCGTCTAGACTGGCACATATACAACCTTTCTACCCCTAGATTTATTAAAAGACTAATTAATAATCACTTAATAATAATAATAATAATGATAATAATAGCAATAATAATAATGTTGCATTTGAATTAACTATGTACGTACGAGTATGTATATGTATGTATGTATGTGTGAATGTACTATGAACTAGGTACATATTTATGTGTATATATATATATCGATTATATATAGTATATAGGTATATATAATTACACCGTAATAGCTACGTAGGTACATCACAATTAATATAGTTACACTGTACATTAATAATAATAATAATAACAATAGTAGAAATAATGATAATGATCGTAATAATAATATTGATTGACGAATCATATGTAGGTATACTAATAAGCATCATTCGAGCCTACATATAAAATAATATCTCATATATATTCGTTTAATTGCGGGCCCGATCCGGGGTTGGTTCTATATTATACATGTATATGCAATAATATGTATGTGTATATACTACATATATTATATACGCTCACAAACAATGATAATTATTATTTATTGATGATTAATTCATTAATTAATTAATTAATTAATAATATCCGTTATATACATGAAATAAATATTATCCAACATTTAAGCTATAATATAGGTATATCCCTATTTATGTATAATTGCATATATGTATAGTAATAGCATGTGTGTATATATATATATATATATATAGTATAATATCATACCATGTATAGTATAGCATACATATACGTATAGTATACATGCGGCGTAGGTATATATTGCTACACCGAGCAGCGTCTTCTTGTTTGCGAAGGAGCAAAACAATTGCAAATGGAGATGGAAAAAAAAATCTAAAAATAAAAGAACATAAAAAGAATACGTGCGACACTGCGGATATAAGTATATATAGTAAATAGTTTACAATATATTTTATTGTACGATATCTCCAAGGATACTGGCTCACTTTATAAAATTATAATATTATTAGGTACCTTGTGTATAATTGCACTGATTATACATATACGTATTACAGTAGATACTACATACATATATGTGTATAGATTTATATATATATATATATACACACATATGTATACATACATATATATATATATCATAAATAATAGAATAAAATTGTGAATAATGATAATAATAATAATAATAATATTAATAATAATGATACTAATAATAGAAGAAGAATGATAATATTATCAAAGAGGAAGGAGTTGAAAAAGAATTATTATTATTATTATATTTATTTATTATTTTCGTTTCGTTTGTTTCTCATCGATAATAATTTTAGTGTAGTTGCTCATTTACATCCTACTCGTTACGTAGCCGCCAATTAGACGATCAGGGTGGCACAAAGATGCAGTAATAAGTGTGTGTAAATATATGTATAAGCGGATGAGATTAGATAATGATTCAATCATACACTCAGGTATATGATATAATATAATATGTATATGTAATGACATATTATACAGGATCTAAAAGGTTTCTGTAGAATGGGATTTTGCTTCACATACTCCATCCCTGCCCCCTCCTTCCCCCACGCCGCTAACCACGCTCTAACTCCCATTCCCTTCACCGGTTACGTTGCTCCTCAAAAATTGCTATTTGGCACATATTAATATTATTAGATATCACATCAAGTTTCTATCGTTTGCCGAATAATGCTCTCGACCCCTGCCCATGCACATACCTATGATCGCATTAACGAAGGAGGTTCCGCTCGTAGCAAAAATCGCACAAGGATCGTTTATCATATATTATAAGCGCCCTCCCCGCCCCCGCCCCCCTGCCCCTCCCCAATTTGCTTGGTATACAATAACAGATTTACGAATTTACTAATCTAAACAGCGATCTGTAGAGACAAAACAATATGAAAAATTTTTTTCTCAGTTTAAAAATTAATAATATAATATGATTATAAATATAGTACTCTGAATAAATTGCAGACCAGATGATTTCGATTTCTTTTGATTTTGTGCTATATATATATATAGATTCGTGAGAGAATAAAAATTCGAGAAAAAAAAAACAAAAACAAAAACAAAAAAAAAAATTGGAAGACAACAACATTTATTTGTTACAATTATCTTCTTTACCTACGCCTACGAAAATACGGTTTTTCATTCGTGGTGCACCTATACCTATAGTAATCCGCATTGGTATGATACATGTGTATACCTACCCGGTAAAACGAAAAGAATTGAGGTGCAAGAAACGTTATAGAAATGAATCAAAATGGATCCAATGCGATTTAAAATCAACGTAACTTCAAATTCTTTTTAATTTTTAAGTGTTGGGATTCGTGAATTTGTTACTGCGTTTTGATTTGTTTGAGGATACGATTCGATCAAACGATCTGAGCTGTATACCTATACTATAATAGTGTGTAAAGTTATATAACAAACATACGGTACATATTGAAAAGAATAAAAGAAAACAAAAAACACATAAAGAAAAACGAGAGACGTGAACGAAGATAGAAGAACAGAACAAAATTGAGATAGAATACAATGGGGAAAAGGGCTGGCTCGCAGAGATATAAAACGATACACCATCATATTATAATAATTAAATATATATACATACATACGTATATATAAATATATATATATGTAGTAGATAATGATGAATTTGATTGATTGTTAATTCTACTTATGAATACATGGCGAGATAATATCTGACTGATTCAATGCCAAACATGTCTACAACATATTAAAAACCATACGCACAGGCGAATGCACGTAGCTCTTTGAATCGGTCAGATATTATCTGGCCAAGTACTACGTATATCGATTATAATAAATAACACTAATTTTTATTTTTATTTCTTTTTTTCCTCCTAGTAATGATAATAATAAATAATAATAATAATAATAATATTGATATTATTAATAAGAATAGTAATGATAATAATGATTTTACAGTAACAATTCGCTAAAATTGACCTCGCCTCTAATATACCTATCTTGCCTTATATTATAACGTATATAACTATACATATAACTATACATATAATCCTACATATATATATAATATAATATATATATATATATATATTATTATTATTACAATGGCTTAATATACCTATATCATAATAATTAGGTCAATAAATTAATGATGCGACGAATAGGCTATAAGTACTAACAGACGTGTATGTTGGTTGTTCATTTATTTATTTACTTTTTGTTACTCTTTTCCGGTTCAATATTATATATTCATATACATATAGTAAATACGTAGATGATTATAATATGTATTAGAAATATATGTATAAATATATACGTATTCGCGGTGTAGGCGCGTGTGTATATCGAGTCGGCGGTATAATTTGAGGGAAAAAATAAAGAAGAAAGAAGAAAAAAAAAAAATATATACATACATTCACATAATTACGCAGATGAATAAGGTATGTGTATCCCTCTGATTCATAAAAAACAGCAGCATTCAAACACTGTAGCGCTATATATTATATACGAGGGATTCTTTATCAATCGAGCCGCAATTTCATGAGAAACCTGTTAGACATTTTTCATAATTTGCACGTGCACGGTATGAACGGTAGGTAGGTGTGTACTGCTCAGAAAAAGCTTCGGACGAGGCAAAGTATTCACTGTCTTTCATATAAGTCAACTATTGTTTAGGAGATGCGTATTGGATTCTTTATTTTCTTTCTATATCTCTATGTGTACTATTGCGGCACGTGCATACATACGTCGTGGAAAACCATAAGTTGTAGGTACAGAAAGAAAAGAGTTCCAATAGAAGAAAGAATATGGAACAGAAAATAGATTCAAACTTTCGTGTAAAACTTTCCCATTCCCAAGATTCATCCTATCCTTTTCCTTCGTCCAACTGATAGCGCGACACTGCAATTCGACTTATTTCAATCAAGACAAATGTCTATATTTATATATCTATATACTCTAGGCCAATAAGTTTTCTCGCGAAATTGCGCAGTATATAGTCGCCGTCGAAGTATAACCCATACGCGCATGAACATAATATATATTAATACACGTACAAGTTCATCGAGTGCGGAAGAGCGATCGAATAATATTTACGAACATCATTTTATAGTATAGGCTCCGTTGCGAAAACGAAAGTCGATTGAGGTGTGCGCGAGTTAAATCACATACCTAGACACAATTCGGGTCTTATCATAATATGTGTATATACCTATGCGATGACGTTTACTATTGAATCAGATAATGAAAATGATACTTTTTTAGTTTCTTTTTTTTTTTGCTATTACTTTTGTTTTCTGTCTTTCTAAATATTCAATGTTGTAATCCTCGTTGCGATAGAAGCTCCTGTGTGTATGATTAATGGCTGGTGCTTGCCGACTACGTCATACTTGGCGGCGATTCGCTGTCGCGAATCTTGATTCTCATTCGACTCACACCAAATTATACCTAAACCAGACAATTTTATCCACGATCTTTCAATATTATAATTATAGGTAGGTATGAGTTAGTTACAATTGGTGAATATGGTATTCGATACGCACATAGGTACGGTGAGGATGAGAGAATTGAACAGTTGAATTTATGATATTCGCTTTTTTTTTTCTCTTCTTCTATTTTGCTTTTATCGCTTCGAATTTTTTTCCTCTTTTTTACGTACCATACAAATTCGACGCTATACTTAATGTGTATAGGTATATGTTGTAACATCGGTATTATGTAGGTATAACGTATACGTATCGATAATTGGTTTACACGGAAGAGATTTTAGGAACAAGATGTTTTTCTTACAATCTTTGTTTTTTCTTCATCGACTTCTTTTGTCATCCGCACGAAGTCATCGGACTTAGATTTTTCTATTTCCCTGTTTTTTCCTCTATTTCATTTGCAAATTAACGCCATTACTTTTTTTCGCACAGTTACAGGACGCGATTTCATAACATTATTGGCGATTCAACTGCGCTATACACTCGTACATGGTTGGTGTAATTATATTGATAGTACATAGTATGGCGGTGTGTATTATGCAGGCGTGTATAATTAGGGTGCTTGGAAACAAAAATTAACAAACTGTGCGTCGCAATTTTGTTGTCCCTGTGCTTTTTTTTTTTTCTTCACCGTCTTTTGAAATACTATAACGTACTATGAATATACATCGCCGATTCCATATTCGGAGAAAAGTTTCTAGCGGTACAATCGATGTGCCGTTCGGGAAGTATATTCTTGTTTTCTTTTCATCTTCTGTTTTCTTTCAAATTCAAATCTTATAGGTAGAGGAATTATGTTTGCGGAAAATTTCGAAAGAAAACTCAAGATTCAAGCAATACTTCATATTCGCGTGTGATATCGTATTCTCTCTTTCCTTCTTCTCAAATTTATTCCTATAAAAAATGGAAACAGAAGAAAAAAACATACCTACTATACAGAATTTATTCAATAATGCGTATAATGTAGTACATATACGCGTATAGTAGGTATTATATATATCATTCGATTACCAAGTATACCGAGTTTTTCATCAATGTATTTATTCAGAGATGGCGAAGAAAGGGGAAATGATAAGAAACACGAGAAAATTGGGGTGGACAAAAAAAAAAAAAAAATGACAACGGAAGAAAAAAAGTACGCAAACGGAACATCAGATCGAAAGAAAAGAGGGAAACAAAATGAAACGATTTTAGTATAGTTTTTTTTTCTTGTTCTTCTTTTAAACTGCACCCGATTATTTATACATGTTAGGTAGGTATATAATCAATTAATTATCCGTATGATACAGCGCATGAAACTGCGTCGATGAAGTTTATTTGTATGACTTGTTCGCACTCCGTGTATATATATATATACCCGTCATCGTTGATATTCTCTCTGATATTTTTCTATTCCGTATTTCGTTCTTTTTTGTTGCGCGCGTGTGTGTGTGCGTGCGCGCGCTTTTTTTTTGCCTCCGAATCGTTTGCCATTTTGATTATTGGTTCGGTACATAAAAATGCTTGTGAATATGATGTTTTTCAACCTGTATACATAATGATCGAATCTCAATGTTTTCGATAACTTTCATACTTAACGTAGGTCTCTTATCATTATGCATGTACTCTATACGCGCGGTCGACAAATGTATAATTTCTAGTATAAGGATCGGTATAATATAGATTGGCTACGATCCCGCAACGAATCGCATGGCATTGCCTCGTGCATTGCGTCCTATTTAAAATTCTATCCGCTTTCACGTTATAGTTTCCTCACTTCTGCACCCTGGACCGGGAATATTGAATTTCTTACAAATCTTGTACCACATTCGCGGTGGTCAGCCGTAGAGTTTTTCCGATCCCTCCCTCAGGCATCAGTTACATACATACCAACGTTTTATTTCCCCAGTAATCGCAGTCGTTAGTCGCGTTATCATACTATGTATAGGTACACACGCGAATTATCGTTCGCATCAGGTAGTCAGGTATACGTATAACAAACACTAGCTGATCTGCTGGCTGCTGGCTGCAGGCTTACGGAATTTAACAATACAAAATAATCCCCGGTGTCGTCGGGTTTTCTTTTACTTTTTCTCCTCCTCTCCGTTTTCTTCTTTTTTGATTTCTCATCCTCTTCTTCTTCTCCTCCAAAGAGCGGAAGAGAAAAAAACGAAAAAAAACAAACAAAAAAAAAACACAGAAACAAAAAACAAAGAACCAGATATTTTACCAAAAAAGTTCGTGGGCGAGTCTTGCAGGAGCTCCGGGTGGCCACGAAGGCTGACCCGGAGCCGCGGCTCAATCTTCGTCATGGTGCCGTGGACTTACGTCGTAACCGCCAACGGAGCCCGGATTTTCAGGTGAAAAGTTCATCATATCACTCGGTGACAAACTATCTTGCGGATAGTAAAACGACGCGTGATCCGAACTTGGGCCGGCCGCACCACCGTTCAACAAGGAAGCCGGTGGTGATACCGATGGTCTTGCCGATGGCCCGGGATGAGATGAACTTATCTCGGAACCAACCGGAGAAAGGAAGCCCATGTCTGGTCCGCCGTCCCGACACCAAAGTTGCCTCATCTCCTGACGACGCTGACGCATCAACGATTTGTACTCGGATATTCTCATCTTCTTACCGTCTACGATGCAGGTTCGTTTTGGACGCGGTCGGTATCTGTAATCCGGATGCTTCTCCATGTGAAGTTTCGACAATCGCGATTGCTCCTCGTAATACGGCTGCTTTTCCGAATTCGACATTGCTTTCCACCTCGCTCCTGCAACATATTCGAGGGTATAAATTATACTTCGGTCGATTCCTTCCGTTTTCATTCCGTTTTATCCCTGTCTTTATTTCGAATCAGGATAATCGGATCGCGCGTGAAAATTTTCCTCCTAGACACTGGTCACATACTAATCGAGACAGTTGGGAACCGGAGGTCAAGGAATTGGCTTACCGAGTATTTTCGATATGTTCGAATTGTGCATATCAGGACACGCTTTGAGGATCTTCCTTCGTTCGTCCTTGGCCCAAACCATGAAGGCGTTCATGGGTCGTTTGATGTGCGGCTTGTTTTCACCGTCCCGCTTCTGCTGCCTCACCATTTTCGCTATAAATATACATATACACACATATATAAACGTGGACGATTATTTTTAACTCGTCGATAATCGCGAGAGTATAATACTGTATACTTCATACTCTCGTTCGTATATGTCGTACCTAGTAGCCAAAAGAACGCTCTCGATACCTACCTACGCATTTTCATAACGGAGAAAAAAAAAAAGTGGAAAAACAGGAAAACTATCTATACTACATACGTAGGTCAAAATTTCATAGACTCGAATCACCGATGACAGAAACAAATAGAAGAAGACGAAAAATTGTTACTGAATTTCAAAAAATTAATCAATCAATCGAAATATATTCGATTCAATTACCTTTTTCAGTAATGTCTTCAGGAACTTTGTAGGCCTGCTCTCGACCCCACACTGAAAAAAATACAATCAAATTATTCGTTGAAAATTGATGTCTCAAGATCATCCCGTACACCCGGTTGATGAGCTGGAACGTCCCCCACCCCCGCCCCTAGTCAACGTGAGTGATTCATTGGAGATGATACTATATACGTATGTCTTTCGACTGCACGTGTGGTCTTGATCAACTTTTCCCTTTCCTCGATCTATTTGTTTTTATTTTCCTTCTCGATATTATTTCTATAGGTAGATTATGGATGGACAGCTATTATTGGCTCTGGTATATATATTGCGTATACCTAGATACAGGTATATAGGTATGATACATAGTCAGTTACGAATTTATTATAGTATGGTAGAGAATAGTATGGTACAGTGCATAGCTGTAGTTGGTACAGTGAGTGAAAATAGACATTTGATTAGCGCCAGGCAACATCCTGACGTGCTGTCCTACGGTATATTTCAAAAGGCAAGAATAAAGAGAACGAATATAGCTGTATACGTATTATTTTTAGATCACCGCGACTGTATCAAGTGGTAAAGGTCGAAGACCTTATAACCTGTACAAAGTTAACAATTTTTTTTTTCCACCCAGCTAACTCAACCGCGATAGTTTATTATGTACCGTGTACTGCGTATGTATTGTAGTGTATATATATATATATATATACACGCGACCCTATAGTATATCCGTAGCATACCTACGCCATATATTATATTTGAGTCTATACACAGACTAAACCAATTATATAATACAAATATAATTGACGATCAGGTCAATGCTTTCGCTCTAAAACAGCGACGAATTTACTCAACATTTGCATAATATAGTATACGTATGCGAAACCCGAGCGCAATGACTCCGCCGCCGCGCCGGTTGAATGAAAGAGAAAAAAAAAAAAAAAATTAGGAATATCGTATCTACCCGAACGCGCATATTTTCGCGAAAGGAATATAAAACGGGATTGCGGAACCGCCACGAATTATTGCAATTGTTTTGTTTTTTTTACTTATCGTTCAACCATAGAGAACAGATTAAAGCGAACTCACTGTGCGGAGACGAGAGGAAATCCTGTTCCTCCTGCAAAGGATCTTCCCGACTACCCGAATGTTTCATACCCCTTTGAGATTGTGGCGAGGGAGGCATGCCTCCGGTGCTGGAAGGCATACCGTAAAGAGTGTGCATGGCATAGTGTTTTTCAGCAGCCGCTGCTGCGGCAGCTGCTGAGCCTCCACCTCCGGATTCCTCCTTGTTCATCACCTTGCCCACTGAAACGTTGAAGCGATATAATATAGGTGATATTGTATCGGCTTTGGAAAATTCAAAGCCAATTTTATTCCTCCGCGATATGAGTGTTTGAGTATATGACTTATACGAGAAGTACTACATTGAGTATGGCGGCGTGAAAACGTCGCGGACAAAGCTTTCGAAAAAACGAATGGTCTGACGAAAAACCGCACCGTGGAGCGTACGGCGGTGACCATCTTGGACCGTTAAATTTCACAACGAAACGCATCTGGACTCGTTCGGCCTCTGCGTGGCTCTTGAGCGAAAGCCTAACTCTCCAGCTCTTGTTTTATGATGACGATTATTATGATCATTGTTATTTCTACGTTATATTCATCTTTTTGTGTTCTTCCGTTTTTTTTTTTTTGGTTGGTCGATTTTTCGTTCTTTTCCTTTCACTTTTCGTGCTCGATTCAAAGTGGCGAGTAAGTAAGTAAGTAGCAGCCTCTTTGATCTTTGGATCACGCATACGTCAAAATTGTATATAAAAGTTGTGGGCACACGCGATATGTTACATATACTAAACTATCAAAGCGGTAATGACGATGCTGTTCCGAAAAGTCGATGCTGCGGAGATCTCTCGCAGCCGTCGAAATCCTCTAATCTACATATAATATACTGATGGAAGGTCACTCCGCAATACGATAGAAGTGAACAACGAAACGTTCAGATCAAAACCTCAAGATGCATCTCTCTTCTTCGTCCGCATTGTGTTTTCAATCGAAGGAAAAAAGGGGGAGAGAGAGAGAGAGAGAGAGAGAGAGAGAGAGAGAGAGAGAGAGAGAGAGAGAGAGAGAGAGAGAGAGAGAGAGAGAGAGAGAGAGAGAGAGAGAGAGAGAGAGAGAGAGAGAGAGAGAGAGAGAGAGAGAGAGAGAGAGAGAGAGAGAGAGAGAGAGAGAGAGAGAGAGAGCAAGGAAAAACCAACGATAGCAATAATTTCGAAAAATTGTATACTCACTAGGCGCGGAGAAGGTGCTGAGGTGTGGCGGAAGTCCGGCGTAGTGTAGATTGGGTAGAAAATTTCTAGGCATTTGAAGAGCGGGAGGGAATAATTTCGGTGCGGTAGCAGTGAGGGGCTGTTCCTGATGACCGCTGCTACCAGCACCGGTAGAATGTGAGTCGCTTCCTGGCGATGAGGAGGCAGTTTGTCCCGACAAGGATTTTGGTTTAGTCAAATTTAACGGTGTGTCGGGATCCTGGTGTGAGGATGCGGCAGGCTGTTGGGGTCCAGATGGCGTCGGTGTTGGCGATGATTCCTTTTCCATCTGCGTGGTCATTTGCGCTAGGTGCGCCGTCGCCCAGCTAGGTCCGTCCCGGTGTCCGGTAATCATCTGTTTGCGGCATATAATACTTGTGTCAGTTACTTTTTGGTTTTGCATTCGAGTCTCTATACATATGTATATACCGACGACACGACAACGGCTACGAATACGAATACGAATACGAATACGAATACTACGACTACGACGACGACGACGACGACGACGAAGACAACATCTGGACTTCTGGACTTTTATTGATACAAAAATACCAACGTATTATAACTAAGTCAACGCTGACCTCGTTGCATAGAGTAGGAAGAGAGATAGAGATAGAGAGAAAGAGAGAGAGAGAGAGAGAGAGAGAGAGAGGGAAGCGGAAAGTCTTCCTGTCCGAATATCATCTCGCACGATACACAAGATATAGTACCTTTTCGCGGGTTGAGCTATAGGAAACTGACAACAAATTTGAAGCAATGAATAGTAATTATACTCACACTGGCGATGGAGTTGATATGCTTGTTGCCCGTGGTAGTAGTGGACGTTGGCGGTGGCATCGAGGGTACCGGTAGTCCACGAAATTGTTCGAGAAATGGAAGGAACATCAGAGATTGTGGAGGAGTGACTGTTAGCTGGCCTTTACCAATTTGTGCCTGCAACTCCTGTATGTTATGCTGCATTATGTGTTCCTGTTGACGTTTCAGATGCTCAGTTTGTAACCGTTGCATGTCAATCTGTTTCTGGGTGTCGGAATTCAGGTGCGTGGGAAAAGACTGTAACCAATGAAAGCAAAAAAGAGAAATGAACGAATGAACGTATTGAGATCACACAGTGAAGATTGGCATTGAGATTTGTGATGCGGTGTGCATGATACTTTTAGTGTCATCAGGAGGAGTGACCTCGACGACGAGCTAGGTACTCCACATAAATTATGGCAGGCAGGTATTACGGAAACAAAATGTTGCCATATTCTTTAGTGTACGTCGTACGGCACACGTACGACGTTGAGGCAAAGTTTCGGTAATCCAATGGTGATCACAGAGAGACATACTTCATTATTCATTTATGAATATCTGCTGCAGTTAGGTATTCCGATGATACGTATCCATGACAGCTATACCGCCCACAGTGGCTAAATTTAAATAGGCTCACTGCCAGAGAAGAGGGGTTTTCATTCACATATTCATATAGGTAGTCCGACGAACACGGACACACAACGAATGAACGAACGAACGAACGAACGAACGAACGAATGCAGTTCGGTAAGTGAGCGAGCATAGCGGCAATATGAGATTGCGCTGAATATGCGTCCGCGCATTGACGCCAACTGCGACGCCTAAATTTAGCCAGGCAATTACCGAACCATAGGTATGCCTCCCATAATCGTTGGACGATGCTACAAAATGTATCATCCTTGCCTCTCGCCTTGCCTCCTCTCTCAGGGCTTGCTACAATAAATTACATACCTATACCATGAATCACATATTATTGCATAGTGACAAATTGCTATACATTATATGCCCGCCTACCTGCCTACCTACCTATGTACGCGTCCTTCATGTTCGGAAATAGCAGTATAGTACGGTATAGTGCGGTAGCTACAGGTTGAACGTGTAATGGTCAAAGCGAGACACCCGGAAGGATGCATGATAGAAGTCAAAGACTTTGTTGAGATAGTAGGAAGCTGGTTACAGTTCGGTTGCATGTTGAACCGTAAATGAAAGGAGATGAGGCTTGGCGATATTTTAGGATATCTTTATTAGATGTTTATTATCTGTTTATCGTCCATTTATAACGCATTCGTACGTACAGGTATAGTCCTTTTGATATGGACTGATTAGATAAACAAATTGCGTATATCTAGTCGTTTCTGCAAAGCGATCATACTCGTACACATACATATATAATATTGATAAATATAGTACTCGTGGTTATAATTCTGCATCGCGGACTCGCTGCACGGTGCAGCCGGATATTGTATAATGTATACTATAACGAGCTGCGGTCTTAGTCGGCAAAGCTCATCCGTCTTTCCGTCCGTCCGTTTGTCCGTTATTTCGTTCGGGGTGTCTCGAGCCAAGCCCGGCTCTTTCCACAAAGGCGACTTTGTCTCCATTCCTAAGCCTGTAGAGACGTCTTCTTTTTCTCCGGTCTTCTGCTTCGCTGCCTCGCAGTATTCGTAATTCGACAATTGTCATTTCCATTTCATGATATATATAGTGATAATTGTGCAGAATTTTATTATCCGTTTATTCATCATTTCCTCAATGAAAGTAATCAATGGAGAAGAGTAGACGCATATGCTATGCATATTGACCCCGTTGTTTTCGCACGAGGGTAAAAGATATCGCGCTGTATACATATATGTATACTAGCACGACGCGACGCGCTGACTTCCTTACTATGAATTTCATACTTAGAGACTAACTCGAGCGATGATAAGCCCGCGAAGCCGTTACGCTCACTGACACTATGGAACTGCTTTCATCTCGCGGTTCAATCAATTCTGCGAGTTAGCTGATAACTCGAATTACACGATGAGGTGGTATAATGTATATGTATATGTATACACACAGGATGATTCTTGATCTCGAGCAGAGGTCATCATGTTGCAATGATGAAGAATGGGCCAAAAACTCGTGAGCTTTTACAACCGTTATATTCTAATTCTAGCTTGAAAACCGTTGGAGACTTGGCCAGCACATTGCATCTTGAATCTCATCGCGTGTGACCACAGTGCAGTGGCAGTGTTGTGTACTTCAGTATATTTCTCACAAATACAGTAACTATACACTGCCGAGCAAGCCGGTTCTCCTTCAACCTCTTCAATTTTCATACGTATATAGGTGTCAAACCACGTTGTCCATGTCGTAAGATGTGCGTGAAAGGTCTATAAGAAGGCAATCATTGAGCATTGACCGAATGACTGTTCAAACATTCCTCGTTTTCATCAAAACTGGAGAGAAAGAAAAACGAAATCATTTGCATCGGACAATAATTGGCTATACCAATGTTCGCGGACATTAGAACTACGCTCGCAGAATGAAAGAAGAACAACTGTAAACAGCAACTCAACTTGTGAGGGGGCTGATCAAACAGTAGCATCTGTGCTCCGTGAGTACGACATGGTATTAGATACAGTCGAATGGTGGGCAGAGCAAGCAAAAGGGCCAGCAATCGTGTCATCAGAATTCATTGATGTAGCCACGTGACATCCACGCAACAGCGAAAACAAATTTGTATTCATTCAGTGAAGACGGGGTTGATGGAGAAAATAGCCCTAAGTATGTATCTACTGTAGATACACGAATGTACTGATGCAGTTCGATCGCAGCGATGCTCTGAGATTTACCGTACTTCATAGTGTTAGTGCGCATACATGGCTCAGGGATGTTATTGGTCGTAGAAACTGGCGAAGTTGATTCTGCAGTTGAACAATTACATTTATCTCGTACGTGGGAGCTTTTTTTCGAAAATCTTTTTCAGCGAATAGGAAGAGATCTTGTCGCCGATTGGAATGAACCTTGAAATTTCAAAATCGAGCCGTTCGTGAAAAAAGTTAATATTTAAAAAATTTTTTTCATGCAACGGATTTTATGAACAATAGAGTGAAAATTAGTTTCTCGAATGATCCGATTTTGAAATTTCACAGTTCATTCCAATCGGCGACAAGATCTCTCCAAATTCGTTGAACAAGATTTTCGGAGAGCTCTTTCATACGAGAGAGAAATGTAATTGTCCGACTGCGGAACCTGCAACTCCACCGGATATTGTACGACCAACACATCCTTAATACCAGTGGTGCACATATTATATGCGTGTACAGCTGCATTAGTGCATAGTAAACGCACAAGGGTGCAGTGTTACGTTTCAGCGTACCAAAGTTGACATATATGTATATACATCACACTTATTGTTAGTTAGTTTCACTGAAAATTAATGAAATAATTTTCGAATTGTACTCACATTGAAGATGGACCGTTCGCTCAGATTCGTACTAATGAGAGAATGATACTAATTAGCGATAAAAACCGAGCAAGTAGGTATCTACAAGAATACATAGATCCCGTAATAGAAAAAAGAGAAAATGGAATAGATAACGCAGGCGCAGGCAAACGCGGGTATGTTTCTTCTTCTTGTTTTCTACAATTTTTCATTTTTTTTTTTTTAATTCTCGGTTCCCACCTTCAACAACGACGCGAACGACGACGACGACGACGACGATGATCCTTCTTCGACGTGAAATTGAACGTCAATATTACTTCCGTCTGAAAGCAATTGAACACATCAGGGGCTATTCCGTTCTGCGTTGGAATTGGCGGATGAAAGTTTGATAAAATTGGGACTTTGATCGACTCCCTTCGTACCGGAACCCCTCCCTCGTCTTCTTCTTCCACGGCACGCGGCACTTTTTATGTTATTCAGTGGCCACGGGGAAATCCGTTCCCTGCCGTCCTGTTGGGTATAGTATATATATATATATATATGAATATATATATATATAGATACCTACTGTAGGGCGTACCGCAAAAACTCGTGATTTAGCGATTAAAGTTGGCGCGTGGGCGTGCAGGGGCGAGATTTTCCGTTCTCTTCTTTCTCATTTTTTTTCACGATTAGGTATAGGTACATTATTTTGTCTCACCGATGTCAGGCTATGTCATATGATGCGGTACGACAAGTTTCAAATATGAAAATCTGTTCTACGAGAGTGGTCCAGAAGCATGTAGCATAAAAGCATCATCATCCTTGCCTCAAAAAATACACGTTATTCTTTTCTTTCGTCGTTGACGCTTATACCCAGTGAACGTGTAAGCTTGAACTTGAGCTATACGAATTTTGACGGTAAAAATGTTCCCCTAGATCGTTACTTTACTATACTATATCTATACTGATCCTCGTAAAACCGTTGACACGCAGTCTATGTATGTATGTGTGCACATACGGCCTATACGCGGGTACATATCTCTATTTCCAACGAAACAAAGCGTAACGGCATTCGATGCTCTCTTCGAAACGAATTTTCTCAGTGACCCGAGTGACCCCCGCCTGCTCCTGCAGTGTTCTACTACTACAAAACTATACGACTTTATGTATTTTGTGCTGTAAGTATCGCACCGCCATAGATGTACCTATATAATGCTTCCGACCGACTGACTGACTAACTAATGTATAAGCTTGCAGACCCAACCAAAGTGGAAGCCAGCTCTCGCACATAATATCTAGGTATAGTATATGTACGGAAAGACCTATATATATCCGTAGATATTAATAGCGGAAAACCGATGCCGTAGGCGGGGGTGCAGGAAGATGTAATATATGTAGTACATACATATTGTGTAGTACATACGTATATATATACACCATAACCGGCGGGGAAGAAGAGTGCGAGGCGGTACACTCCACGTATACCCAAGGCTGAAGGGGAAGGAAAGAGGAACGGAAAAAGAGGACCGCAAAGAAGTCGCTATCGCGCTCGTGATGGTCTAAGGTAGGTACGGAGTAGCAGCACCCTCTTAGAAGCTCAAGGTACAGAAGTTTTAGCTACATGTGATACATCTAGCAGCAGGCAGCAGCTCCTCGCACCGCGGGATCGAGAAAAATAAGCAACGAATGAGGAGCTAAAGAAAGAGAGGGAGAGAGAGATAGAGATAGAGATAGAGAGAGAAAAGGAGTAGAAGCGAAGGACGAGAAACTGTCAAGGGGATTATTGTCCCGCGGTTCTTATCTCCGGCGAGTTTCTTACATCGGGTTGTGAGCGGTGTCGTCCCATGGGACTCCGTTAGACGTCGAGACGTCAGTACGCGTCCGCGCCCGCAACCGTCACCTCTATTTCCTTTTCCCTTTGTCCGCACCTCCCTCTGGGAATGACGTACCACATGAGGTGGGTACAGGCTGGAGGGGATCGGCATCCCTCGTCGCGAACGACGTCGACGTACGTACATCGACGCCTCAATCGTTCCTCCGAAAACACAAACTCGTCTCTCGTCCCTCTTCTTCCTCCCGTCTCTGTCTTTATCTCAACTATTTGAGTTCTCTTGCGTCCCCCCCCCCCCCCCCCCCCCCCCCTCACTCTTCAGCTATCTCTAGGTAGGTATACGTACTATACAGTAGAACCGTCGACAACCGGGCGACGACTAGGTGGCGAGAAACGAAACCCGTTGTCACTTTTGGCACCAAGATAAGCCCCCGCGCCCCTCGCCTTAACCAGCTCGGCGGTACCTATGTATATTTTTACCGAGTTTTCACCGCGTGGGTGTTTACGGACGGACAAAATTGTGAGAAAATACAAATAAGAAAAATATCGGCATACATCACTTGCCTGCTCTTTCGCTCTCTCTCTCTCTCTGTCTCTCTCATCGTTTGGACCAATATTTTCCAAGGCGGGGAGGTCTGTCGTCAGCCCGAAACCGAGTTAATTCTCTTCGTCTTTGTATCTCCGCCGCAAACCATCAGAGGAACCCGAGCATACGTGCGGCTGCATCGTGTATCGGGTGTCATTCGGAATTCGATTTCGTATCAACGAGTCTTCCCTGTACTTTATCTTCAGACATGTCATACTGCGTCGTTGATTTCCTCCGTAGACAATTAAAATAACTCGTCGCCTATGGTTAGAGCGGGATTTGAAGGAGGCTAGAAAGTGATTAATCCCTAACAAGGCAAGTCGAGCTTGATACGCGGTTGATTGTAGATATACTCCTCCATGGTAGGTGTGTACCTACTGCACAGGTACCTATATACAGTACAGTACGTATGTACGAAAGCACTTGAGCGTCCACGCGTCTCCGCATTGGAGTAGTTCCCGGCGAGGGGCGGGGAGGTTGGTTGGTTACGACTACAATATGTAATACGGGTAGAAAACAAGGTGAAGCTAGCTGCGGCTACGGCTACGCATATACGTATACGTATAACGTAGCCGCGCAGAGGGATACGCGGGGGCCACAATGGGCACCTCGCCCCCTCGGGATCCACCGACTTTAATTAATGTTCTATACCATACTATACGAGCATACTCTTAAAACGCGCATGTATATAGGTACAGTCGGTACGCAAGGGTATCATAAAGTCATCGCGTAACGGATATGTATACATAATATAGCGGGAGTGGTATCGGTGTTGGGTGATGTTGGATATACGCCGCGTAGAGACATACGTATACCAACACATGCCCAATAGTATAAGCTGGAACGCGCGAACGGTGCTCCACGAACCGTGCAGTGCAGATATCTGCGTGGACCAAGAACCACTTGAAACAAGAATAATGCGCCCGGTGCACGTGGCCCTAATTCTCCGCCGTCCTCATCGTTATATTCCTGCACTTTGTGTGTAGGTACGCGGATGCGTTTCCCATCGCTTATTTAACACACGTAGGTACCTACAGTCTAGGTGTGTACAAAGTATCCATCATGGACATAAATGCGGTATGTATGTGTGTACGATATGCAGGCATAAATGTATACGTATGCAGAATCTGAGCGAATTACCAAACTTTTATATCACGTCGTATCGTATAATGTTATAATAATTCCTGCGGGAGGAGTGCAGGGTACAGGTTGCGGGTATTGTGAGAGAAGGTGCCATCCCCATCCATGGAGCCGATCCGCATATATTGCGCTCCGTATAAATAAGAGATATGCATGTGCAGCCGAGGAGATCGCGGATCCAGCGGACGATGGTTAGGTACATAATACACGCTATAGGAGTCAATGGTAGTCAAGGTAAACCGATATCGGTGACGGGATATTTATTGCTATGGGAACGTTTGGAGAAACGTGAGAACCGCAAAAGCAGACCACAAAGAGGTTCTTAACAACAACGATCGAGGGACAAGCCCGACGGCGATATATAGTAGTTATATATGAGGAGGAGAATAATTAGCTACTGTGCCGCGGTATTCCAACGATCGGTGGCGAACCCATTACTCCGGTTACGGGGAGAAAATTCATTTTTTATATACACTACCTACGACGAAGATAACGGTCGAGAAGCTGGAGATAAAACTGTGTACAAAACTCGTATCAATTGATTCGCGTCCATGAGAGAGAACAAGCGTGGATGTAACCTACCCGTGAATGTTTCTTCTTCTCATATATAGGACGAAGCCGAGAATGAGTGGTAGAGGGAGATGCAGAGAGAGAGTAAGAGAGGGAGAGGCTGAGCTCTAAAATACGCGAAAAAGAAGTGACTAGCTGCAGCGTTTGTCGCGGTGTTTGAAAATGGAATACACAGCTGCTGCACAGGTCCATTCACATTCGTCGAAATTCCTGGTCCGCGCGACTTCTTGAACTGCCATGCGGTCGCGCGAGACCCGTAGTCCGCACACCCGCGCCGCGCGCCTTACTTAAATAGAATCCGTGGAGCATGACGACGATGCGATTGTCACTCGATTGTCGCCCTTGTAGTATACAAGTGTATGTATATGTATATATATATATATATATATATATACCTATATAGTACAGTGTATGTGGTATAATATAATTGTACAGTGATATATAGGTATAGTAATACGTACCCCCTGATATGATCTCCCTCGGCGCTGAACTCTCTGGACAAGATTCCTCATCGACACCTTTTGTTCGGTTATGGAAATATAAATGAAAATGAAAAATGGAGAAGAAGAGAAAAGGAAGAAGCAGAGGAAGATGAAATTTTTAGTCGTTTGTTATACCGTGTTGCCGCGAATTTGTCCAATTAGGAGGTGACCCCGGCTTCACCTCGCTTTGTTATATTCATTCCACGAGGAGCGGCGCGGTGCGAACACCCCGGCGAGGTACTCGGGGCTATATTCCCTCCTTGACAAATTTTATACGGAATCATTTCTTTAATTGGATCAATTCCTGCGTCATCCATTGAGGGATGACGGACTCCATAGTTGATGGTGCGAGCGGCTCGCTGTTCACCGCCATTGTTCTCCTCTGGATGAGAATCAATCAATCCGCATTGTATGAGGTATCGGGTGGGTATCCTTCGGGGAGTACGGGAGTAGGTACGTATATGTATATATATACCTGTGTATAATAGACGTCGGACGAAATCTCCGTTTCCACACGCCAAAATTTACTCCACATTTTTAACAGGCATATGCCGATTATCAACGAAGATGAACTTTTCAAAAATTGATTTCATCGAACTTTTCGCGTTAATTAGAGGCGGCGCGGCGGATCAATCATCGAGCATCTCCCTATTCCTTACAGACTATCGTGGAAATGATAAAGATGCGTGGATGCATGCATGTTGTTGGTTCATCGAGTAAGTGCCATAGTCATAAAGTGTTGTACGTTATAGATATTTTTGAGCAGCTGAAAAAATTACCTTTTTCCATTTTCTCTTTTTTCTCCTCCGTTTTTTGTACTTTGTTTCTCAGGGATTATCACTCATATACCTACAACAGCACGTAGGTATTTATTTTAATCTATTCTCGGCCGAGGAGACGCGCGAACGCATTATAACACCGAGGCCTTTAGTGAAGCGTGAATGAAGCGCTATAATATTTTAGATAAACATGGAACAAAAATATTTGGTACGAAAATAGGTGGGAAAGTGAAAAATGACAACTCGGAATTTCTTTGATTTAGTTGATGGATCGATACTAAACTACGTTAGGTACCTATATAGCGTACATAGGGATTATGCACTTGCCACATACTCGCAACGCGCTCAATTTTCTCCAGCTCCGAGGGACTAGGTATGCCGCTCGAATAATCACCGAAAAATTCCACGAGAAGTAGCAGAGAAGTCAACGAGAAATCGTTAGAAATCATTGGAATCCGAATACACCGAAATCCGTAGTTCGGATGATTTCGGACGATTTCTCGCTGTTTTCCTGTCCCTTTTTCCTTCTATCTTCACCGGATCGCCTGACGTTCTGAAAATCATTTTCGGCGATTTCCACACACCGTAAATCACTGGAAATATCCGAAAATCACCTACGAATAAGGGAAATCGCGGGAAATCGCAATAATGATTCTCCTAAATTACCAAATTGCCAAGTGTATACGGCCCCTCGTCCAGCTCACACAGTTCGTACGACGCCCGCACTACATTTCCCACAGCAAAATAGATTTTCCTTCATCAAGTTATACCTATAAGCTATCACAGCGCTCCGGTTGAATTCGAAAACACCGTTTCCAAAATCTGCAAGATGCGAAGTCCTACATAGGCGAGAAAAAAAACATCCTCGTACATATGTTGGCTAGTGCGAATTATCCGGATAGTGAATTCATTTCTTTCCCGCGTGTACCTAGTTGACGCTCATTAATCTACGTTCACAAATATATATATATGTGTGTAGGTATACATGTCTTTTTTCATTTTCGTCTTTTTCAACCTTAGACTGAAAATGCTCCGGTAGATAGGTAAGTAGTACGTGTGTACCTACATCCACAGACATGGGATATTATATGGGATCCTGTCAGTTTCTCGTAGGTGAAATACATATACCCGGGCGTTTCAAGAACACATTGCGACGTCGCTTCTACATATTGGACCGGAGGTCTTGGCCCATTTTTCTTACGGGGATGCTTGGCTACGAGGCAAAGAAGAGGAGGGGGGGGGGGGGGGGGGGGGGAGGAATGGATCAGTATGTATTACTACTTCGGTATAGTTCCCTCGCTTGCAGCTATTCTGCACCCTGCAAAGTCCCGAAGTCTGGAATAAGGCAGCTGCTACATAATACACAGAATATAGAGAGAAGAAAACCAAGAACCGGAAGTAACTTGACTACGGAGTCAATTATCCCTGTCATGTATGTAGGCATATGTAAAGTGTTTGCTCGTGGTTTATATTTTTTCCCTCAGCATACCTCTGCATACGTAAACTGTACGACATACAACAATGCGCAACCGTACGTGTGGGTATATAATTATACTATGATTCTTATGATTGCAAAGACGAAAACAAGGTTTCAGATTTAATGCGGTCGCGTGGTGGCTCCGTGGCGTTAACCGAGCGAGAAGACGCTCGGTTGTTTGATTAAGGAGTAAATTACACCCCAACAGTGGCGCGGCGTAAAGGTCTTGGTACTTGTGATGTAAAATGAGAAAAATGAGAAGAAAGGAGGAAGAAAAAGGAGGGAAAAAAAACTAAAATTAAATAAAAATAAAACAAGTCTTTCTCTTAAAGTAACCGCGCGCAACGGAATAAGATTACCTCGGTAAGTATTATAATAATTATTATAATTTCCACCTCGTGCAATTCAAACCTCCTAAAGCACGTTATTATTTTCGTCGTCTTGTGCTCGCGCTAACGATCGTGGAAACAATGAGGCACAATGTTAATGAGAAAAGTAATTATATAATGTATGTATGTACCTATATATGTATATATATGAAGATTTCTCTTTCTTTTTCTCCTTCTTCTTCCTCTTCTATTCTCCTTTATTCCATTTCTTTTTTTTTTCCTCTCTCTCTCCCTCTATTCTTTGGTCTCCACTCAGAGAATCGGCCCGGGGAAACCCGAGGGCCTGCCGGTGTACTTTCATATATGAAGGAACTGGACCGGGGTGGGCTTCGGTTGTGGGAAAAACCTTGCGAGTAGGTACCAAAGTCGTTCAGTCAGACGACGTGTCGTGAGGAGGGCTTACACCTCGCACATTCCCCAGACTAAAGTTTCCCTAGCTAAATTCACTCACCCCTAAAAAATTCTTCAAATAATCGCGAGATCTCCCCTTTCAGCGAAAGGCGTTATAAAGTCAATCCTCTAATTTTCAATTCAACCAATTTCTTATAATTAAACAACGCCACCGCCACCTCCGCAAGCTCTTCATTCTTCTCTCTCTCTCTCTCTCTCTCTCTCTCTCTCTCTCTCTCTCTTACTCCCCCTCCCACGACCCCACGCCCCCCAGCCCCTCGCGCTGGCTCTTTTTTCACGCCGAGCTTTGAGGTTACCAGAACTGAATTTCAAATTCTCTACGCACACTAAACAGATAGGAAACTATCGGCGTAGAAGCGATAGTGGTGGTATGTATCCTATGCCGATGCGACATTCTATGTAACGTATGCGTAACATCGTCATAGACATACCTACATGACATGCATGAACTTCGTTGGAGAAGAGACACGTTTCCGTGTCTACGCGAAGTAAATGTAGTTATGCATGTGTATACAGCATACATGTAAATAGTACGTGGCAGATATAACTAGATGACGAGAAATTTGGATCTATGAAGTGCCTGTACAGTCACGGCTCCATATTATACAGGGTGTCTACCAAAACCTGGGATAAAATTTCCCTGAGAATCCAAGGTTCCTCTTAGATACATATACTATACTTGGCGCGCTCTTTTGAATATAATTCGTACAGAGTTACGTTCATCGGAGTCTCTTAGTTGGTAAATTTTGTTTGCCTGAAACCTGTTTTTGGCCCAGAATCAGTAATATGAAGAGTGTGAAAAAAAAAAAATTTGTTAAACCGTCAAAATGTTCCCTCAGTGACTGCAAAATTCCCCTCAGAATTTCAGGTTGTTCCGGGTAGTGTAGTTATATATTATAATTCCGAATGATCAAAAAATATGAATAAATATCGAACATTCCACGGAGTTCAATCGAATGATATATGATAAGCTGACAAAAAATAGTTGGCATTGGTGCAGTGTAGATAGATATTTTGATGCCCGGTCGCGACGTACTTCATGCACCAAGCCTGATCGCGGTTTTAGCCAAAATTTCATAACCATCATCCCCCAAATCAACCCTCTCTAGAGTCATTGTATACTGATTGAAAAGATAAAGAGAGAGAGAGATTGATTGATTGATTCATTCGTTTATTACGCCATGGCCAATTTTGGCCGTGAGGCAAACGGCATAACAAGTTACAGTAAAAGAAAGAAATAGCATACATAGCATAAATAACTGACAACATTGTACAAACGGATAGAATACAGTGCAACATATCGCAACAACAGCAGTATAACAGTAATAGCTGAAACTAGAGTCCTAAAACAATGTCGGAGACGGATTACGTTTACGAACAGGCCTAAAAGTCACGAGAGGAATCAGACAGCACCGGAAACCCCACTGTCCAATAATTTTAGGTGTGCCGAAAGTCTGAGTTTGAAAAGGTCAGGCGACGACGCTGAGGTGATAGTCGCTGGCAATTCATTCCACACGCGAGACGCAGAGCAGGAGAAGGAGTTCTGCGAGGAGGAGTTCCGGCAGGAAGGAACCTGCAATGAGTAAGTAGAGGTCGAATCTACATGCCTCTGGGATCGTCTGATAGATGGATCAGGCTCCGACAACAGCTCACGCAAGTATGAGGGAGAGGAAGTTGACAATACTCTAAAAGTGACTAGACACAAAAAGTACAATCGCTGCGCCGAAAAGGGGTAATATGTTCATCTCTCCTCAAGTTAAAGACGAACCTGATTCCGCGATTTACCAGCCGCTGCAACTTGGCATCAAGGTAATCAGGCAAACGATATTATACTACGCTGGAATAATCAAGATGCGGCTGTATCAAGGCGGAAACAAGCATCACCTTCACTTGCGGGGAAATAAAAGAGCAGCGGTGCCTCAAACTAAATAACGTTGCATACACTCTCTTCGATACCTGAGCGACGTGAGAATTCCAACTCAAATCCGCGGACAATTCAACCCCGAGACTACGTACAGTTTTGACATACGGGTCAACAGAGCCATCTATGACTATAGGTGCTACACGTTCACGCCATAGCCGCTGCAAATATGAAGCACTACCCAGGACCATAGCCTTGGTTTTCGAGACATTTAACATTAAGCCATTGGTTATAGCCCAGTCCGAAACAGCCTGTGCATCAACACTATAAGAGTCATAACAGCAGCCGCCAGGTCATCCGGAGGCGCACTTAAATAAATCTGAAGGTCATCCGCAAACAACACATGGCTGGAATTCCTCAGTACACTTTTGATATCATTAATGAATATAGGAAACAGGAGTAGACCCAATACAGAGCCCTGCGGAACTCCAGCTAGAGAGCTAGAGAGAAAAACGGAGTGACCACCGGAACGGTCAAGGACAGCTTGAGATCTGGGCGAAAGGTATTAAGAATAGAACCATTTGATTACGTTATCATCGAAACCCAAGCGCCTATAAGCTAAGAGAGAGAGAGAGAGAGAGAGAGAGAGAGAGAGAGAGAGAGAAATTGATACCTGCGAATGTCATATTTGGCGGAAATAACAGAGAAATGCGTAGCTAGCCATCCGCACGACGTCGAAGGGCTGATAAATAATAGAGAGATGAAGTCAAAAGAGGAATATGAAAATCAGAGGAGTCGAGAGGGGTTAGGGAAACGATAGAGTTTAAGAGAAAACTGCAGTAGCTGGGAAGAGTAAAGAGAAACAAGGGAAGGAGGTGGGTATACCTAGAGGGATGCATGGTAAAGGGCAAAGAGGGAAGAAGGACGAGAGTGGCATCAGTCGACACGGGTTTAATGAGGTTAGCTGCAATTACGTGCATTAGCACTGTGCTCAACTGAGGACGGTTCGCCTCGTCGAAGAGATACCGCCTCCTACCTGCCTGCCTAACGGCGAATGGCGAACGGCGAACGTCGCGCGTGGCTTAAATTTATCCGCCGCGGTATGGGCATTACAGGGTAGAATGAATGGTACGGATGGATGGACGGATGGATGGATGGATGGATGGATACGCGGTAGTCACCGACGCCGACAACTGCAGGCGATGTATGGTGACTGAAGGTAAATGGCAAAGGGGAAGGAGGCAGGGGGTGGGTTGCACACCTAGACGCGTAAAGGCGTAAACCGTTAGCCTTCAACCTTTACCCGTTGACCGTTAACTGTTAAGCGACGAGCTGTGTGGAGTTAGTAAGGTCACATATACTGAACGCTGACGCTAAAACGAGACGTGCCAGGCTGTACGTAGGAATAGGTACGATGATACGGTTGCTGCTGCTGCTGCAGCACCTACACATCGTTATAATACATGCATGTACGTACCTACGTATGTACACGTACATATTATACCCGCGTAGGTATATAACGTGTATGTACATATTATGTATACACACCAAAGAGCGAGAACGTCCTTACGCCTCGATGAGTCGCGTCGGGGTGGTTGCAGGCTGGTGGTGCGTTACCATCAAACGACGCCGTCGCGAACGAGCTTTGATCGCTCGAAGAGATAACCTACCCCGCACCAGAGCTTGAGGGGATGAGGGAGGAGTGTCTCTTTTCTCGTTCTGACACGAGGCAACATCACCACGCAGCGACGGCTACCGGTTAGGTAGAGGTTAGGTACATACGTATACGTGCTACACCATACCTACGGTGCAGGGTGATGGGTATTCGCGTAGAATTGCAATGGCGCGCGCGCCTCGCCTGGTATTTATCGTGCACGTTATACATACGTATACGTACGTATACCTTATACGTTTCTGCGAGTACCTTTGCATTATAGGTATACGTATAACGTTGTGGCGCGCGACGCTATTAGGGGGAATTTGGACTCGCTATCTTAAATGTACAGTAACCGTTTCGAAAACGAGAGTCCGTAGATTTACGCAAACGACTCGATGGATTTGGACGAAACCTGGAGAGAGTGGCTGAATATTTCACTTTTTCAAAACATTTACCGTACTTGATGAAAAATGAATATTCCCTATGTTAGCTAGGTTAGATTGCCAGCGGCCGCTCCGAATTCCTCTTGAGAGCACAAATACGCTCATTGTCAGAGGTGTTCAACGCGAGGGGAGGCTCCCCAAGCGCGAAATTTCAACTCTTTGTTAACTTGGAAATGGGAATTATTCGACTATCACCTTATCGATATTGGCTTGCTGTTTCCATTTCTCTCTCTCTCTCTCTCTCTCTCTTTCTCTCTCTTACAGGAAGGGAGGAACAAACAAAAAGAGGGGAAAAAACAGAAACTAACAAATTTGTAATTACGCGTTTCCGAACCGTGCGTCACGTCGCATTGCGGTTGCCCCAAAACCGTGAACGTTACGAGTTACGTAGTTACGAAATTGCGGAGTATCGTGGCGCGTATTGATGGGCGGAATTTAGGGCCGGGCCATAGAATAGTCTGGCGGGCGATCATCCTCCGTGATTAATGACGATGTCGGTCCGCCGTCGACAAACAAAACCACCATTTTTTGTTTTCTCCCGCGTCGGTCAGCATTGCGAACGCAACGCCCGAATATGTATAGATATGCAGGTAGCCACTGCTATGGAGCTCGCGCTCTTCCCTGCAGTCCAGTGGCCCACAATTTCACCGGCAGCCTCATCCCTCTTCTATCACCGTACCGCATGGTTATGTACATACCTACATACATGCATACGCATGCATCGACCGACAATGTACCGCTAATTTCCATTAAACGTTATACCTCCACGGTCGTAGGTAGGTATGTATACCTATGTGTGTGTACTCCATACCTGCGCACGCAAACTATCAGTGATATGTGTCCGTCTCTCATCAGGCAGCCCTATCAATTCCGATATATATACATATACGTACGCACGGGGGCTATTCGGTATTAGGAATTTGATACCGAGCTTCCGTATGGACTCTTCATCCGGTATTTACGGTTCACCGAAGTCATACCGTTTAGCCGGTAAATACCGAAATAACGTTCAATCGGCGGTTGGTATATACGGAAATACCGATATTCCGGTGAGTGCCATAATAATTACAAGACATCGGCGGGCTCATCGAGAGTAAAGTAATGTGGAGCTGAAATTAGATTTAGGTATAGAAAGCTGTCGTGCGTATAAAAGTATCTCGGTATGTGCAGTTTCAACTTTCGGTTTACGGCTTCTGCGGAAGTTCTCATAAAAAAAGAAGATCACCGACAAAATTTCGCTGTTGCGAATTACCGAACAGATTTAGTTGGTACGGTGGAATGTTTCCTGCATCCCCGAAAGATTTTTACTCGCGGTGGTGGTTGAATAAAGGTATTAGTATGAGAACTCGAAATATGACTCCTGCAGTCTCCATCCTGCGGATTTTGATATTCCAATCGTGAATTCGTTTGCCGAAATTGCGCGCGTGGATATTTGAGTCGATAAATAAAAAGAAGAACATAAAAAATATGAAGTCGTCACCGATTATACGGCGGCGGCTATGTATTAATATATTATGTACTATACATACGTATATAGATCAGAAACATTCCCGTGAGGAATTGTAACGTAAGTATACGTATATACATATCATATACCTACATATATAAATATACACATACACCGGCCATTTTTTTAATAGCAGAGTATCCGAATCGTGGCTAAGTTCCAATATAATGATAAATAAATTTGCCAATACGTATAATACAATCATTTATTATCACGATGAAAAAGATCACCGACGAGGCAATAAATTCGCATCTATGTATAAGGTATCCGACACAGTGACGTTGAGTTGAAACAATGAAAGCTGAAGTTACGCTGAACGGGCGGCCCCGGTCGTGCCGGCCCGGCGCGGCGTCAGGAATTCCCAAAATCGGCGAAGGACAAGAAAAAAAACGAAGTCAATCGTCATCGACAAAATTTCACCCGATATGATATTTTTCCTTATTTTTTTCGCGTCAGTGTTATTGTCAACTTCGGTCTGATTTGCCGAACAGATACCTATGTATACAAACATACATGCGAATTCTAGGACGGCGAAAATTGTATCCCTGTGTCGTTAGGTGGCAGCCATTTTCATAAATCAATGAAAAATTTGAATCCTCGGAGACTCGGATGCGATGCGCGTAATATACCTGTACCTATACATACCATACGATAGGTATAACTGCAAATTCTACAAATTTATTCGAGAACAAAAGGCTTAACGTAGCGTGACGCAAGGGAATACCAGCGATAAGCATCGGTGGAGAGAAAGAGAGAGAGAGAGGGAATGTCGATCGTGATTGGAACGTGGGGGCAGGTGCTACAGGGGGCCTATAAACGACGTCGGGACGCCGCCACTGGCGCCTCTTGTCCGCCGCCCACGCGACGCGATAGGTGTGTAACTCGGGCAGGCGCGTAACCATATGTATATACGAATACCGCGCATAGTTATAGGTATATATGTACCCGGCGCCATGTACGATGCACGTACGTACGTACTTACATGCATGCATGCAACGGATATAATACCTGCACACGCATACCTGCTGCATACGCATATATGAATATAGGAGGACCAAACGCTGAGCTGCAGCCGAAGCCCGTAGCGCACCGCCGCGCCACGCCGCATTGACCGAGAACGGAGCATGGTGCAGGCGAGCGCACACCTGTGTTCTTTGCCAATGCTGCAGGCGTGCGGGCAGGCAGGCAGGCAGGCAGGCAGGCAGGCAGGCAGGTAGGCAGGTAGGTAGGTAGGTAGGTATAGGTAGCTGCATATAACAGGTGGAAAGGTGAGGGTAGCCTAGGCCTCAGCCTCATGACTTGAGGAGGAGGAGGAGGAGGAGGAGGAGGAGGAGGAATCCCCACTACCAGAACCTCAACGCCCTCCTCGGGCGATCCAGGAAGAGGTAGAGGAGGTGGTGGTGGAGAAAAAGGAGAAGGAGGAGGCCAAGAAAACTGGCGACCGCCTAGCCACCTCCCACGTACAGCCGCACCGGGGTCCGCCACTCTCGGCTATCTCATACTATAGGTACGTAGGTAGTGTTGGAGGCAGGTAACGATCGGAGATTTCCGAAACGTGGGTATTGCAATACCTATGATACATAGACGGTGGACGAAAAGCGTAAACCGTGGGACAAAAAGAAGGTATAAGCTTTGTTTTTGATCATCCGTATATAACGTTGTGCGGAAAACCAGTAATCTCGAGCTGATTATCTAAACCGGAGTTGACCGAACACACGAAGCGTAATGGACAGATTAATCGTGCGTAACGATTTACGCCAAGCTAAGAGAAAAAAAATTGACAAAATATAGAATCGCAGTATTATGAAAATATTCCTGATCGATATGCTATAGTATATATGTTCGATCGGTTCTGACGATTTCTCCTATAGAGTATACCACACCTATCCCGTTCGTCGAAGCATCAATGGAACGAAGATACTATATACAAGTATAGAATTGAGATTGAGATTGAGAAGACTGCATATGTTTTGGAACACGTAGCTACTACATGTATCTTACATGTGAGCCCGTAGCTGCACGGATCAATAAATCTTTCTATCGTATATTTAGTTATCGTGCAGCCGGGTTATAGAATCCCGACGCGGCACGTCAATTCTTATGTGTTATCTCACCGGTATTAAATGATCGGATGCGTGATACATATTTCCAGTAGTTATATATATACCTACACCTCGTACCTATGCGGTATAAAATATGCCGGACGTTTGTTTGAGGCTAAAGGTCTGCCTGGTCATATACATCTATACATACATATGTGTACATATATATTACATTATTATAACGTGGTGTTGCGCTCCGTTATTGCTGTTCAACTAGAATTTTAATGCCTGACCCGCAGCTTCCTCTTTCTCGCTGACGCATGTACATATATATATATATATATATATATATATATATATATAAAGATATAGGTATATATACATAATAATCGCGCGGTCTTCAACAATTTCTGTTTCCCTGACTTAGGTATGTATGTATGAACCTATTACTCTGTATACCTACGCGAGCGATATCTAGATTTCAATTTTCCGCCTGTAGGTATCAAGTTATACATATAGACATATATTATATACCTGTATACCTATAATAGCTTCTCGCCGCTCATGTAGAACTCCAAACAGGCTCACAATCAGCGTGCTACACCTCTATAATGAGTGGCGGAAGTGAGAGGCGAAGAACAGGGCAGGATAATAAAAGCAAAGAGAGAAAAAAAAAAATAAAAAAAAAAGAGAAATGAAGATCGATCGTAAAAATATATACTCTATACGTACGTACATGCATCCAACGAAATCTGCGCGGTAAATAGTCCCGGGCGAGCGAGAGAAGACGTGTGGGCAGGTATAAGGCATGCACACTATATAATATATATACTTATATGTCGCCGGGCACATATTACTATCACCTTGTGTTACCGGTTCATTAGGCGCTCTCCTCGTTTCGCCATGCATAAGGCGATTCGCGCAATACGAGAGTACATACGTATATACGTATATACGTATATACGTATACATATAGGTATATATACAGGTATGTATATTACAGATAGGTATAATAAGATGTGAAATGTTTGCAGTCACGCGAAGCAAAGGCCGGCATATAGCATACCAACCTGCCTATCTACTTTATCGTGAGGCTCGTGCTGCGGCGTTCAAAAATTCTCCATATTCGATAGATTTATGTACGTATGTATGTACCTACGGTTGTATGCAATGTATTGTAATTCCGTATCCTATATACCTACGCGGCTGTCGTCTGAATTTGCCTGCAGCGATTATCAAACTAGATATATTGTATACCTATATACTATACGTATGTATACAGGTATACATACTAGGTAAACTTCAACATTTTATTCGATTTTGGCCCTGGCGATAAGATGCGAATGTATGTAGGTACCGCTATTATACCTATAAGCATATATACTATGTACTGCCTATGTATTTTGCGGTTCGCGAATCCAATCTGCTATATACGTATAGTATTATATATTACAAAAACGTAGAATATGCGTATAGATATATGTGTAATATATTTTTGCAGTTCGTCGCGCATCGGCTGTACCCGAAGGATATGGAAGTATTGAAGGTAATTGCCATTCATACTGTATACATAGGTATAACATATGTTGTAGGTGTACCGTGGAGAACCCAGAATGACTACTATACCTAGATGATAAATAGGCAGGGTAACAACGGCGGAAGGAAGGTCGGAGTTCGATATTGCCATATTGCCAGACTCTGGCAAAATAATAGCAAAAGCTCGTACGACGAATGTGAAGTATTATAATACCGTAATAGAATTGAAAATTTACTATGCGAAAGAATGACATTCTCATCGGCAAATTGCATGGAAAATAATGTCGCAATAGGAGGAGCACAGTGAATGTCACGTAGTGTAAAAGCATATTCGGTAAATTAACGTAACGACACGGTCAATATCAACCTGCCGTGAAACTGATAGGAAGAGTATGAAATTGAAACGAGAAGTCGCGTTTGTTCGTACGCATGCACTGCGTGTGAAAAGTTTCTCGCATCGCATCGCCGCGCCGAGTAATCTCGTTCTTCGCCGAGAATAACGCGCGAATACAGAAGCGTTGCTCTCTTTCGGAGAAGACTGAAGAAAAAATCCCACCGATGTCCCGTGCCGTGTAAATATAATGATTGAGAAATTCGTGAGAATAGTGACAAATGAATTTCATTGAGAAAGCTTTCAATTTCAATTGATCAATAATTCATTATATATTTTCTACGATTCACAAATGACGAATTGTAAAAACGCTGACGAAGATTCCAGTTCAAAAATGATTCATTTCTCGCACCTTCATTTTTTTTTCATCTATAAACAATCTATACGTAACGCTCGAAATCATGGAGCCACAAAATCACGCCACCGATACAATAGTTTCAAAATTAGGAAAAAACGGAAAGACAAAAAACAAATTGGTTCATCTTTTCAGATTCACAAAAGGACAGTCGATCGCAGTGCAGGTAGCTGTGTATATACATATATACCTGAGATATAAGTAAGTGGTCGTATTCTCTGAAGCGAATCGACGCGCACGGATATGTGAAAAAGTCAAACAAGTTAAACAAGTTAAATGAGTAGTTACATAGTCGAGTGCAGGTCTTGCTCTTACCTTGGTCTGATCCTGCTGCTGCAAAAGTTGTTCCCTAAGCATCTGTAGCTGCAGAATCATTTCGGAGAGACGCCTCTCTTTCTCTACGAAATTATCAGCACATAAAACCCTATGGAGGGCTGCAGCCCCGTCCTGATGTCCTTCCGTCGCCGTGTTCCTGCCCGCACCTTGCGACGGCGCAATGCTATTCGATATACTGGAGCTGCTGAAACAACGAGATACAAGTATGGGATATTAAAGAAAAAAACAAGAGAACAAGAGAACAAGAGCTTCGGTCAATTTCATTCCTCAAGCTTCGTGAAAAGTAGAGAAAAAGAAAACGAAAAGAAGAATATCAGAAGAGAAGTTATGAAACGAGAAGAGAAGACCAGCGACGGGCGGAGAGGAGAGGAGCGGAGAGGAGAGGAGAAGAGAGGAGAGGGAAGGTCGTTTCAGATACTCTGGGACATATATACGGAGGAGGTGTCGTCTCAGGGAGCCTGGAGGGAGTTCCGGAAGGCCAGCTGGGGTCGCCCGAGCTGTGTGAATAATAAATGACTTTCGCGGTCGCGCAATCTCAACGGGGCGAGTGTTTGCCCCGTTGATGGGCCCCGGGCACCCTTCTTCTTTCCCTCTCCTTCTCCCTCGCCGTTCCGTTCCCTTCACCCGTTTCCTCGCGATCTCGCTCTCGCGCTGTTCCTCTTGCTTCAGCGTTATAGTCCATCATGGTCAGACCTCGCCCTGTTTTCAGATCCTCGTACTTATTCCTTTATGTACCTACCTACCTACCTACCTTATACCTATTCGCGTATAATAGACACGAGGGCGCCTATACTACGCCTATCCACTGTTTCTTTCTCATCTTGTGGAAAATCTTCTTCGGAAAGTTTCGCGTCATTTTTCGAGAAACCGTTCAAAGTTTGGAACAGAGTCGCGGAGAGAATTATATATAGTATCGGCCGAAATCGGCAGGAAGAAAAGATAAAGGATTGATTCATCTTCGACAACAAATTTCGGCCGATTCTACAATCCTTCGCGACTTTTGTTAAGCCAACGTTCCAAATTCAACGGTCTCGTATATGTATTATTTTCTCGCGGTTCTGGTTTCATGATACGGACTTTTGGTTCTATCACGCGAATCGTATAACTGAGAGAAAAATTAGTATCTCATACGCATATACTACCGGTACGAGAGTACGACGTATGAAAAAAATGTACGAAATTTATAAACCTGCATGTTATAGTATAGGTACCGTACCATAAATGATTAGCCAAGAGAATAGAGTGTGGACTCGTTTCGGAATGGAAGATTTGTTTCATGAAAGAGCCCAGCTGTGTATGACCTTCTTTGGCAGATCCTATCGACGACGAGGCGGACGCGAACGCGGTTGTATAGCAAGATGCTGCACTGCAGCCAGGGTACAGTGTACGTCATACGGTACACGGTATACTGTGTGTAGTAACTAGCCCGCGGGATCGTTTCCCTCTGTTCGTGCCCAGTGACCTCATTGACCTCAGCATATCCCCCTCAGCCAACAAAAGCTTCATTCTGTTATATTATTTATTATTATTCTACGCAAGAAACTAACCAAAGAAGATGAAGATGGAGAAGAAGGGTTTATTTCCTACGAACTCCAAGAGATAAATACCATCCTTCTTCTTTTCATCCAAGAGCGATCTTCTTTATTCAGCCGCGTACCAACGGTATCAACCTCTCGCTCTACTTTCTCTCTCTCCTTCTTTCGCCTCTCCTTTCTCAAATCTCTTGCTCCGTGGGTATTATACCCGTGAAATATATAGTGAATAATATAATATAATATATACCTAATACCACACCGCTTCCCTCTGTCTCTTTCTCATTCTCTCCTCGCACACGTTATACAAATGCATACACATACTGCATACATAGATGTTGGACAAAGTTCTTCAAGAACTGCGCCGTGAGTCCATGCCCATAGTTCACGTTCACGCGGCATATACCTTGTTCTACCTACTACGGGACAACGAGGAGTAGAGCTCGGCGGTAGGTACTGCAGATAGATAAGGTAGCCACCGTACCGTGTAATTGTTTCAAGTAGGTATAATGAAGAATATTTTTATCGCCTAATTACCCATCCCCGCCGTTATACGAGCGCACAGATACACGTACGTGTATACTTCACGCATACTCCGATTCATTCAGGCTTATACAGTATTCTTTCATGGTGTTTCTGTATATAATAGTCTCTCGCCGACTCCGTATCAAGAATTCTCTATAGTATATTCTTCTTCTTCTTCTTCTTTTTCTTCGAGGTGGTACATACCTCTTTTCCTTACCTCGTATATATTTCTGCTCCGTTTACCGATCACGGAACAGTCGTCATTGCCGCACAGCTGCTGAACCTCTGTATATACTCATGATATCTGATCGATCTTCGAATTAACATAAACGGAATGAACTCATTTGCTCTTATATGCGAAGAGAAAACGTTCTAATTTATTCAAATCTTATAATAAATTGCACGAAAATTGCACTTTATCGGGACCGACACCTACGACGACGAGGCGGACGAAGTGTACCGCGATTAATCTCTATACTATCTGAGAAAGTTCAAGACGTACGTAGGAGACATTGAACGATTTATTAGCAAGCATAGCTAAACGGTATAACGATGAATACAAATTGATTGACTAAAACCCCCGTAGGCAGAATTTGAGGTTATGCCTCTTTACGAATACGAAATATATAAGGGCGCGGTGAATTCGCCTGTACAGCATATGAATGAAATTTTCTGTCTACGCTTTTCCCGGAGCACCTGACAGGCTGTGATGTATAATTCTGTAACGCATACTATAACCTATACACGTACTATGTATGAAGTGAAGCCGAAGGAAGAAACGGAGTACACAATAATTGTCGAGTAATTATAACGATAAGAAGTAATTAGTGATGATCGCGTAGTGAATAAATTATACATTTGCGAGAAGAGAGACGGAGGAGAATGTTGTTTTGCAAGCTCCACAGTACAATAATTGTGAGGTGGCGATGACGATGACGACGACGACGACGACGCGGATGCTGATGATGATGAGGGCGAATGTCATCTGTAAAGTGTTCGCAATCGTATGTATATGTACGTACTTCTGACTCATGAATTGACCCTGCCAAGCCGCAGCATAATGAATGAGCGACCACTGACAACGAGTGTGAAGCTCCGCAGTGCTTCTTTATGACCTACGGAAGTTCTATCGCGAATGAGATTATCTTGTAGATTTCGATCGATCGGGAGGTTAGATCTACCGCCAACAATTTTTACAAAGTAGCGCAGTATTCAAGTACACGATAATTAAAACACTGCAGTTCAATTCTGAGCCTACAGGATGTACAGATTAACTATAACAGTACAATTTCGTTTTTTCGATCGCAAAAGTTTCGCAAAATCGTTGGGATACAAGTTTCGAGGCTGTAGGTTAGTCGTAACACGGTTGTCGAAGTGTCATCGAACAACCATTATTATACCCGCCTCAAAAACGCGATTTGTGGCCACTCCGACGTTACGAAATCTCGCGGGATCAAATTCAGGGGTTTCGGAAGATTATTACGGCAGAATTGAGTGGCCAAAGGTGTTTCATCGATTCGAGATATCGATGAAATTTCAAGTTTTCGGCAAATCCCCGAATCTTAGGTTAGGTTAGGTTAGGTTAGGTTGGGTTGGGTTGGGTTAGGTTAGGTTAGGTTAGGTTAGCTAAGTTGGATCCACAAATTATCAATTTTTGAAAGAACTATTCGATATCCCAAAGAGAAGAGACGTTTAGCCACTTCCTGCTAAATCACTGCATCAATCCTCACAGTTTCATTCCGATCGTTAGTGTGTTTTAGGAGTAGCCGCAAATCGCGTTCTCGAAGTGACGAGTCTCCAACATATGGAAATCATGTTTTTCAAGTTTCCTCGAGCTTCATCAGTCGCATGGGAAAACGATCAACCACTCGGAAGATGCGGAATGTGCCTCTTGGACAATATCCATAGATTATAACAAAGATATAATCAAGTCAATCGAGGAATAGGAAAGGAAAAACTACTCGTTATACAAATACCTATACATAAATATGCGATTGTATAGAATGTTAATATCGCGTACAAGCTCAACAAACGCATTAGCTAGCTAGCTAACTAACTAACTAACTAACTAACTAACTAACTAATTAACTGACTAACTAACCTGTGTGAGTTGTGTGTGACGTGTGTATTCGGCGTTGAAGAGGGTGGGGGTGTCCGTCGCGTATTGGCATCATCTTGCAGGGAAAGTGATCCGCTATTCATCTTGCATGTGAGCCTTTTGAGTACGTCATCCATGGACCGTTTGCCACCGGCGACATTGACGGCGGCGCCATTGTTGTTGTTGTTGTTATTATGATTGTTGTTGTTATTGTTATTATGATTATTATTATTCTGCGTGACCGTATTATTGTTATTATTATGATGATGATGGGCGCTTCCGTGATGGTGATGATGGTGGTGATGGTGATGATGATGACCGTAGTAAGTATCAGCTAACAGGGGTGTCGGGGGCGATCCACATTCCGACGAGCTTGCAGCTTCTATTATACCGCCTGTCGACGACGTTGTGTGAGTTTGATGAAGGTGGGTATACGCGAGGGTGTCTTGATTGGCTAGGAATACCATCCTCTGGCGTTTCGCGGCTGGGGGTGAGTTTGGTGATGGTAATGGCGAATCGCGTGGATCGTGTTCGCTCGGCGTTGCTGGTGAGGAACAAACCGACGACTCGCAATCGTCGCCACCACCGCCTCCTCCTCCTCCTCCTCCTGCTCCTCCTCCTCCCCCTCCTCCTCCTCCTCCTCCTGCGCCTCCTCTTTGAAGCGGACTATTGTAACCAGCTTCGTTCCCGTCAACTGACGCTGTACCGATTTCTTCGATATTGTTCGTGTCTAATATTCCTCCACCCGGGATACCTCCGGATTGATGATGCAGTGTTGAATTTATACCGTGCAGTAACAACGACTCGCTCGTTGTCGTTGTCGTCGCTGTCGCTGTCGCTGTCGCTGTTGTTGTTTCTTCCTCCTCGTCGGTACCCCCCACTGTACCCACCCCGCCCCCACCTTCCGAAAGCTTCGTTGGCGGCGACTTCCTCTTCGAGGACATTCTTACTCTGTGACAAAAAGTAAAAAATACTCTATGTTAATTCCACTGACGATCCCATGTATAGGTATTATATAGGTAGTGAAAATCTATAGCATAATTATAATATAATTAGTCCTGCGTCTAGGTACATATTTGAACCAAATTCTTCATGATTATCGCTTGCTGTTGCCGTTGTTATCACTATCATCATTATTATTGTTGTCGTTGTTATCAGTTGCAGGGCATACAATTAGATTCGCGTAATGCAGTTCTTCTGTATCCAAACTGATTCGTTTTCCTCATACTGCCTCGAATTTGAGGAAAAGAAAAGAGAGGAAAAAACGCTCTCAAATGCATTGCAACCTATCTATTGTATATGCAGTAGATATAACCGCGATTTTTCTCAATATGTCGGCACTAAATATGAGGCTCAAGTCCGTGACGTCGAGAAAACAAAATGACGAAAAACGATATCAGTTCTTGTTGCGAAGAATGTAACTTCGCGTGTACGTCTGTAGGTATCTCATCGAATGGGATTCCTCCATAATTGTTATACTCGAAGAGTATCTCTCGAGTCGCACGAATCAGGTACGACAAAACGGTCTTCTACGTCTTGCAACAATCAACGAAAAGTATATTACAACGATTTCCCATGACGCACCACGTCGGTATAGATAGGCATTCTTCGTTGTTTCAGACACAACAGAATTTGTTGCAACTTCGGTGAATAATTGTACACATGAACGGTCCATAGAATTGATCAGAAATAATTAACCGAGCTGCAGTTAGATTGCGATCAGCTAATATAGGTATGTAGATACATACGTACCTACGTATGTAACATAGAGATCAACAAATTTGTAGTTGCATATTGACCGGAAGTGCAGCATGAACGTCCGTAGCTTGCGACTGATCGTGATATAGATAGAAATACATATATCTGTACGTATAAACTCAATCAGTGTGAAGATGTAGATCACATCTGAAAAGACGTATATTCACACGAACGCGGTGTGTTTATATTGATAATTCGTGAGTATTTCATACGTGTGCCTCGCTGGATAGATCTGTAGCAGAGCATCCGTTCCATCCCCCGAACTCCTTGAGCGCGAGGAGGAGGAGGAGGAGGAGGAGGCTGGGGGATTATGGATAGGCAGATAGGTGAGGTAAGGAGAGATGTCTGAAGTCGAATTTCTGGTTCTGTGCTATATGCATGTACATACATACATGTATATATATATATATATATATATATATATAGATATTGACACATACACACAGGTATATACGTATACTCCGATTGCTCAGTCATTTCCTTTGGCAAATTACACATCTAAATCGTGTAATTAGAAGATATAATTCGAATCTAGGGAGAAGCTGTATAGGTAGATAGATAGATATAGATAAATGGATAGAAGGGTTTACGTTAAACCGATAATTCATTTCCAACTGAAAGAGTATCCTATACCGAGTATCTAGTATAGGTGTACCTACCCATCTTATATTTGGGTAGGTACTCGCCATACAGACATCATCGGGATGTGGAAAGCTTGCTGAGTGAGATGACGATGATCGCGATGATCGTGATAATCGGACCCGGTCCGGAATAAGTTCAGAGAATACATACACACGTATACTCATATAAGTATATTTGAGAAATAAGTAATAATCGGGTTGCGCAACAATTATAACGACGCGCAGTTAATAACGATTACATATATATACATATATACATATTTATATACGTATATATAGTGTTGCGAGTGTGTGGATGCTTCGCGCGCTATCTGTAACCGTTTCGAGTGAGTATCAATAAGAATTATTGTGTTGTATCGTGTGTTGTAATATATTCTTTCCGTTTTGAGCCCCGGCACGGCGCGGCGCGGGCGCGGAGCGGAGGTGAAGAGGGACCCCACGATAGTAAGAAATACGGTATGGTATGGCACGGCATGACGAGGCAAGGCGAGGCAAAGGCATGGTACAACGCCCGGCCGCGCATATTATCCATTATCTTCTTATATCGGGCGCGAGCGATGAGGTTGAGCCCGGGGTCATACGGGCTGCTGTTACGGCCGGAGTTTTATTATTCTTCATAATATTAGAATCGAGATAACTATGAAACGGAGAGAGAGAGAGAGAGAAAGAGAGGGAGAGAGAGAGAGAGAGAGAGAGGGAGAGAGAGAGAGAGAGAGAGAGAGAGGGAGAGAGAGAGAGAGAGAGAGAGAGAGAGAGAGAGAGAGAGAGAGAGAGAGAGAGAGAGAGAGGGAGAGAGAGAGAGAGAGAGAGAGAGAGAGAGAGAGAGAGAGAGAGAGAGAGAGAGAGAGAGAGAGAGAGAGACACGATTGAGAGAAAGATGTAAAGAGAAAGATAGCAATATGTCAGCCGTTTTACATTATATTATAATATATATTAACGAACGTGACACCGAGGTGGCAGGGCGGCAAGGGGAGTAAGGAAACAGACGATCACGTCGAAGGCGGCTGTTCGCCAACTTATACACGTGTCTCTTGATATCGGATTGAATCCCAACCGCCCGACGCCGCCGCCGCCACCGCCGCAGATCAAAAATAACAAAATATATACCTACTGTACGTACATTTTAAAAACAATAATACATCATATTTTATTTTGGAGAATGTTCGGCCTTTTTTCTCTTTTACTCCTCAAAATTAACGATTCAACGTATTTTTTGACATAAAACAATAATAAGAGCAACGAAGTTATTCTTCTCTGCAGGTAAAGTTGCATCATATATTTTCGTTTTTTGTTGTTGTTTTTTTGGGGGGGGGGGGGGGGGGGGGGGGGGGGGTCACTAAAAGATATATAACACCGCCATCGTGTTGTTCTCAGCGCGGGGTCAAGGTTCTGAGAAGAATTCATTTTGGAACCGCAGTCCTACGGCAAAAGGATCGTGTCCTCCGTGCAGAGTGGGTCCTGTGCAGGATTTATAGAAAATATTCGCAATGGATACCTATGTATGTATATATACCTGTATATATTCTGAGAATAGTTAGATTCCTTCGTGTGGGACATACCTATATATACACAATAGTATTTCGATTGTGTGTTATTTCCGAAAAGGAAGAAAAAAGAAGAGAATGACGGGAAAGAGAAGAAAAAGAGAAAGGAAACTGTATGAAATAAAGGAGGATCGGTAGGTATAACAGGTCCTGGTCCTGCAGCAGCAGCAGCACCAGCAGCAGCAGCTCAGTAAAGAGCAGGACGCGAGACACAGGAACCCGGGGATTGGCTACCCGCTGAGATTCTTTGGCGTTCCCAAGTCTCGAGGGTAATTAATAGACCCCGCCAACTATAAGTTACGGCTGATAATGTCCACCATATTTTATTTAAATGGGATTCCCCGCGACTCCGTTTAGCACTGGGCGATGCTCGGCCTAATTGCGAACCAAATCTGCAACCGCCGGCTACAGCGGCAGCGGGAGCAGCAGCAGCAGCAAAATCCACAACCAGCTATAGTATAATACTAGTAGCAAACTGATTTAATAGTATTCAAGACGGGATCAACATACTTCGCCGCGGTTCATTACCGATTTTTAACTAATCCGAGTATATATGTATATGTACCTTGATATATACCACCTATACTCTGATTACTACACATGCATAGGTATAACATATTGTACATACGTATACATAATTTGTGCCATTCTACGGATGTAATATCCTGATACTGTAATTCGATAATGATGATGATGATTATTATTATTACTATTATTATTATTATTATTATTGAATTTCGACTCATAAATCATCGATCTTCTCGCAAGTATAGGTGTGGGTACGTATATGATATGCAGCTCGTTTCGCGCGGTTTAAGAAATCGAGAATTCCGATTTTTATGAAGATGGTCATGTATGAGAGGTCATAAAACTATGTACGAGGACTGACGAAATATTGTATTTCTGAACGATTTTCGTTCGGAATTTTTTGCCAATTCGGGAATTCCCCATCGATGCACCGCGGGCGGGGGAAGGAGGGAGGGGATTCCCGGAATGGCTGAAAAAATTCAGATTTACCTTCAACGACAAAATTTCGACGGAAAATCGTTCAAAAATACCATTTCACGTGACGATGTAGCACAGCTGATGTCACCTTTCCTCTAGCTAATGTATAAGTTACAGTTATATCTGATCTGGGCTGTGCAACAGAAGTATGTAGCAGGATGTCAGTCAATTGTTTTAAATATACACGCAAAGCGAAATCAGGATTATCTTCACAATATACATACGACGATATATAGGTATGTATAATGATGCATATGTAATTGCGTCGTAGAAACTAGACGTAATGAAACACTACTTAACACTCATGTGTCATGTATTATAATGAAATGAAGAAGTAACTGTATGAGATAATCCTTAAAAATCGGACGCGCGATCATGCTAGCTAACTATACTCTGCATTATCTATAACTTCGGTCGTTTTAATTCTCGCATTCCGTGTACTGTTTTTTCATACTCCTTCGCGACGGGGACGGAGCAAAAAATTACTGCAAAAAAGATTGAATAGACCGTTGAATAAAGCGAGAGAAGAAAAAAAACGTCAAAAGAAAAGGTGAAAAGAAACCGCGTTCGTATACTTTGGTTGGACACACGCCACCTGCACAGCAATTATTCTTGTCCGGCGTACAACGATCTGTCATATATAATACGTATATATACTATATACATATAATACAGCATGTATATAGAAGCATTGAGTAAACCGTGAAGCGTAGGCATAAGTACGTGTTACAATTACATATATACACTCGTACTTATGTATGCCATTGAAAGTTTATTATAATTACCGCTATCTCTGTATTATGTGTACATATACACATATATCCTACATAGGTATGTATATAATGTACGCAAGTTTGTGTTTAATCGCGATGCCTGACTTATCGTGAAAAGGTCGAACATCTCTCACAATCAGCTTTAGGATATACGTACCTAATATAATACATATTGCAGTAAACGGTTTGATATTATTATATATATATGCACATACATACAGAAACACACGCTTAGATAAAGAAGAAGAAGAAGAAGAAGAAGAATATGTAGATATCATTGAAAAGGCAATGTTATGACTATATGTTCAAAAATCACCACTCCGTATATTGTTGTTATCTACAGCCGCATTCGCAATCCGAGGAGCACACGACGATACATACTTGTACATACTGTACATAACTCTATACAGCATATCTATGCGCGTGTAATTGTAATTGTAATTAGAGTGGACCTCATTATACACACAATTGTCTTCGTATACACTATATCGCTATTATATCACATTTTAAACAATCATTATTTTTATACGAATGTCAAAATCTAGCTTCTTCCTAAGCTCTGGGTCGCCTAGCAGAGATGATCTCTCGAGTATATAACCCTCAATTATTTTTGTCCTCGTACTGTACGTGTATACTCGAGACTAATCTACGTCTATCTACCAAGTGTATGAATCGCAGATCGTGGAATATATATATGAAGTAGAAGAATCAATCGAATGACGAAACAGGACTGAATCAGTCGACGAAATATCGCCAAGCAATAGTATGCAATTCTACGCATTTCATGCGTGTATGTAGTAGCCAGAGGAGTCACATACAGGGTGTTCCGTATCAAACGCACGGTCGCAAAAATGCGGATTCCTCGTGGAATTTCAGATTGAAATCTCCTCGATGAAAATTGTCAGGGTAGAACCGTTTGACCGTGAGAGCTGTTCGAGGTCGGCCGATCCAAGAGCTTTATATGCACCTAGGCTAGTGCCGCGACAAACGCAGCGCAACGACAGGTAGGCAGAGGCGCTCGCGCTGCAAATGTTTCGCGGTCTGTATCTCATCTGTCGTGAAGATGCCGCGCGTGGCCGGCTCACAAATGTCGCGACGCTGGTCTGGGTGCATGATAAGCTCTTGGTTTGGCCGACTTTGAACAGCTCTCACGGCCAAACGGTTTTACCCCGACAATTTGGGCTAAGGAGATTTTTCAGTCAATAAATTCACGAGGAATCCGCTCTTACGCGACCGTGTGTTTGATAGGGAACACCCTGTATAGGTAGCCACCTACCATGGGAGGCATGAGGCATAAGGCATGAGCGATACATGTATAGAGAGCGAAAATTCTTGGGGGCGAAAGCTGCCATCTGTTCGGGTTCAAGTGGCACAATCGGGGGACGAGAGGAGAGAGAGAGGGAGCGGGCGAGCGAGAGATATTGGACCTTGAGTCGACGACTTCCGTCGTCGGTTTTAGGGGGTGAGAAAAGAAGCTGGAAGCCGCACTTCTTAATATCTCTCTTTTTCGTACGGGCTCGATGAAGTTTCAGCAGGATGCCGGTCGTGCCTGCCGTGCCCACTCGCCTAACAAGAGAAATAGCAATAGCTGGCCGAGCGAGTGAGCGAGTGAGCAGGCATCGAGCAACGAGCATCAAGCATTTCAAGCAACGAATGCGGGGGCTCGAAAAGTGGGTTTGCGGAAGGCTGAGCGGCAACGGAAGGACAACCGAGCGCATTGTAATCCGTTTACGCGGTGAAGTTGGTTATCGAGTGAGGCAGGGGCGATTACCCCCCACTCCGCAATTTCACCCTTTACAGTTGCGGAACCTGTTCCGGCGAACCCTTCACGGGTTTTATTCCCGTTTTCCCATTAAATCTGCAGTTTCTATTTTCAAGGGGGGGGGGGGGGGGGGGGGGGGTTGTTTTCCCATTTTTTCTTTGTTTCTGCTCCCCCCTGCCCCTCCGTCGTGCAGTTTCATTTTCTTCGATTCTTCATAGTATGTAAGAATGAGGAGTCACGAAGGCGTTTCTTCTCATTCGAAACTATTTTATTTCTCTATGCTAGTACTTGGGTACAGTTAATATATTGATATGTGTATTCACGATACACTGTATCGAGGAAGATTACACGTATAGTATAATGTATGTAGTATAAATATGGCTGTATACACGTACATACAATGCATACAGGGCGAAGAAGATGGAACGCTAGTATATTATCGTCATGGAACGTGATTAACCAAAGCATTCAAACTTACATTATATGCATATTTATAGATAAATATATATACTTTGTGGTGCTTTATAACAACTCTGTGCTGCTTATCACGGTTTAATAAATTACTCATTGATATATTATAATTACATATACCACATAATATCATCGATGTGTATTTAGTACACTACATATACATATCGCGTTACCAATGCCCTAAGAACGCGAGCACCGAGAGCACGATTTTAATGCCGGAAGATCGCGTAATTTTTTTTTCTTCGCATTCGTCGAGAAACGTAAGAATACGTTCAGAAAATCGAAATTTGAAATTTGGTCGGCTATAAAGCCAAGAGACCGTGCGTGCCGGCGGACGCGACCTGTCAGAATCACGAAGACAAATTTTGGTACTTCGCTAACCTCAAAAGTCGGATGTACCAAATTCTGCATTTTTTGTTTGTTTTTTGAATGCCTCGGAAACTTCCAGAGCGCAAAGATTCACCGATATTTGGCAAAAGTCAAGAATTGTTTTGATTTGGCAAAAAATGATTACGAACATGAAGGTTTTAAAGGGATCGCGATACGCCACAGTCAATTTTTTTCTCTCAAATGCTCCGAAAACTTTCTAAATCGCAAAGATCTATCGATATTCGAAAGAAACAAAATTTTGTCGATGCGACCTTTTGGCATTGGTGGAAAGAAAATTAGTTTTTTCTCAATTAGGAAAGGTCGTATCCACCGACACATACGGCCTCCCGGCTTTAGCCGAGAAAATTTTCAAATTTCGCTCTTCAGGACGTATTTTTATGTTTCTAGATGGATGTAGCGAAAGGAAAGAAAACGATACGACTCTTTGGCCCTAAAAACACCGAAAGGTCGTATGACGTGTCGCTCACTTCCTTACGGCATTACTAACGCGATATGTATACCTATATGTACCTACCTACCGATTAATACAGTGTAATGAGCGTGATTATTAAGAGTATCCATTGCATTGTATTATACAGTAGATATATGCAAATATCACAACGCATTACGTCGCCATTATTTCAGTAATTTTTCCATTAATTCGCAACTTTTTTGAAAAAAAATCAAAATTACTATACTATACTATAGCCTTGATATCACCGGTTTGTGAATATGCTGCAGACGGAAAAAGAAACCACAAATTAGCAGAAATGGGCGGTGAGGGGTGAGAAAAAAACAAAGACAAATTGTGGAAGGAAAAAGTTGAGAAATCGTACGGTCGCAATGATCGAGACGTAGGGGTGCTCTTGCGGCAAGGTTCTCGAAACAGGGGATTCTCGGAGCGTCGTCGTGTCGGAAGGTGGGGCTGGGGGTGGGGGTGGGGGGTTGGGAGGCGGGCGTCGTTAGTATTCTTTATAGAAGACAGAGCAGCAGCGTGGGATACGTTCTACATAATGGAGTCCCAGCATAGCGTCTCTTCTTTTGATGGTGAAGTTCCGTCGTCGACCGTTCTCTGTTGTTTATGTATGAGCGGACTACACCCACGCCCCTGTCGTCAACCAAGAGCCGCGGATGCTGTACGCGATGTTAGGTATACCTACGTACTATAAAATCCTACCATCGAGTCTAGCTCCTCTACATATCGCACATCCGCGAACCGATAGCATCAGCGGGAAGCACCAGTTTCACAAACTCCTCTTCGACAGGGAAAACGTGAGAACATATACTGATACTATATGCATAGTTCGTCTCACACCAATATTCGCTAGGAAAGGAATGAATATCTCTCGGAAGAGGAACTTACGCGCATACGAATCGCGTATGAAAAACTGCATCCGGGTGTCTGATATGCAGAAGAAACAATAATGCCGGTCGGCCATATTTGAAATTCAAGCTTTTCTCCCAATTACGAAGGATCCCGGATGTCGTGGTGTATACGGCTCGTGCGAAAACGGGGGGTGTTCATGTTCGTTCACATAATGTACGAGTATGCCGTTACCATTCGTTCGGAGATTAGAATTCGAAGACGACATTTGAAAATCCGGCAATATATCCACGGAATGAGCTTCAGCGACGAAGTAGAGTTGCATGGAGCGTCCGCCGCTATGACTATAAGTCATTGTGTCCCTCAGTTATCTCGAGATGAAGAAGAACGTGCTTCCGGTCTCGCTAATTTGCTACGGCGGGTAACGGTATAGGTAACCTACGTTGACTAATTGATAGCCGGTTAAAAAATGAAGGAAAGTAGAGAAAAAAAAGAAGAAGAAGAAGAAGAAGAAGGGGAACTCTTTCAGAGATATAACGTACGATTGTGGGTATAGTTTAACGCAGGTTTCCGAACAAGATCTGGATACGGCGTAGACCTAGGATAACTCGGTGTTGGGTGGGACATAGGAAATATGGTACGCGGGCTGAAGTTGCAGTTAGTTTCAACGGTTGCATGGTTTCAAATTTCTACACAGCGTCTGGAGCGCAGTCCTAAGCGCCAGCCCGGAGCCCTGGCCTGCCGGCGCGGCGAAGGCGGCTTCGGTTTCCTAAAACTTCCAAGGGAAGGAGAACAGAAAAAAGCCCGAAAAACTTTCTTTCCAAAATATTCTTTGGGGGTTGTGGTTTTTTCATGGGCAATTAAAGTCTGCGGGCCCGTTGTTGCACGGCGGCCTAGAACTATAACTACACGAATTCAACGTGTATACATAAGTGTAGTTATCGGAGAATATAGTATATATATCATTACGTATTACATCCATACATACACACGTATTTAATCTTCCTGATTATGCCGCTGCTTACACTCAAAGGTACAGTACGCCCGTGCTCGTGCATTTTATTTCGATTCTTTCACGAACCCGATGTATGGCTATGTATGAATAAATAGATGTATAGATGGACACATACTGCATTGGGAAGTTGGGACTATCCATCGTTATTCGTTTCTTGAATTTTATTGTATATACCTGTATGTCATGTAGATAGGTATATGCCTGTATACGTACGCGTATCAATTCATTATAAGAAGATTTAAGGAGTACTCTCTCCCATGCAGCAATCATGCCTGCCTCAAGAGATGGAATGGAAATGTTTATATTCAGTCTGAGTAGTGAAAGGAATTTGCTGCAGAGTGAGCTACAATCGGATGCTCTGTATGTATACATATGTATACATACACGTATGGAAATAATTGATTGATTGACGTATTTATTATATATAATAAGAGAGAGAAAAGAAGACTGCATCGGGGTAGAATTTCATAAGGTGAGAATGATATTATAAATTAGAAACAAAATTACCGTAAAATCGGGCGATCATGTGCCTGAGCTTCCGAACGTTCGAACGAACGAAAATTCCTTATTTATGCTAAAAAATCGACTAGATATTTCCAAAAATCCACATCCCATCCACCTTGACGCTAGTTACTAATGGCAATGAAAAATTCGGATGTATGACGATGATTAGATGAGAATAATAAGAAAAATAGTTGATCATTCAGATAACCAAATAAGTTTCGTTCATCCGAACGTTCGGAGGCTCAGGCAATTATGAGCAATTTTCAAAGATTTGTATTATTCGAAATGACCGACGACGGTATATCTATTGACCGAAATATCTTGGCCAATTTTTAGGGATATAATATGTAAACAATTTACAGCACCCGCGCAACTTACGTGCCTATGGATATATAGAATCCAGTCGAGTTCTCAAATTGTTTAGGTATTGTACCGCGCCACATCCGTGTTTTCCGACTTTAAATATCAAACGGAGAAGAAAAAAATGGCAAGACAAAAAAAATAGCTGGGCATTTTTCTATCGCCCGTCACTACCTACATCTCTATCTACTCACGTATTCTTGTTGTTGAAAATTCCGTACTGTTTTCTATACAACCTTTGCGACGTGGGTACATTGTGCGATGCTCGCGCTCGTGTTTTTCGATTTTTATTTCATTTCTCGTTCTCTCGATAATGGTATTTCGTCGCTTCGATACACACATACTATAGGCTATCGATGAATTTCAACCAAGTGACAAAATTCTCATGCTAAAATTGTTCATGCTCAATAAAAGAATATAAATATACATGTATAAAAACGAAAACGGGGAGACAGAAGTGGAAGAAGAAGAAGAAGAAGAAGAAGAAGAAGAAGAAGAAGAAGAAGAAGAAGAAGAAGAAGAAGAAGAAGAAGAAGAAGAAGAACAGAGAAACAAAAGAAAGAAGAAAAATTAGGAATATTGATCGCTTGAGATAGCATGCACGACCCGGTTACTAGCCTTGGAGGATGAAGTGAATGAGCGATCTTTGGTACACTTATGTTAAACAATTATCTGCTCCCCCCCCCCCTCCCTTCCCCCCACCCCGCTATAGCTCCCTTCCTCGATTCCGGTATTATGCCAAGAGCGTGTCACTATAATAATAAAATGAAGATTCTTCCGCAATGGGGGAATACAAAAATAACCAAGGGAGTGACAGCTGCCGCTATTATAGGCGATAATATTGTAGCATACGACGATCATCAGCGATACTTGTTATTTGATATTATTTGCTCAATTTTATTCATCGATTGATTTATCTATTCAATTCCCCCCCCCCCCCCCCCCCGATGTGTTCTGCACCTAAAATCAGTTCCGTTCATCATACGCAGCATAGGTATACATCGGTAGCTGCCTACATGCTCACAATCGTTTTGAATGATTGATGATCATTTTGTTTTTAACAAGGTTCGGGTAAATAATGTGCGACAGGCATTCTTCCCACCTTTTCATTCTCCGAAAGACATCACCTATTACATGCATACGTGATCCTCTGGTTTTCCTATACCAGTTTTTCTTCTTGTTCTTCTCGTTCATTTTTCTTTTTTTCTTTTTTGTTTCTCTTTTCTTTCTTTTTTCTCATTTCTACTTGTTCTTGTTCTTTTTCTCGTTCTTGCCCCCTTTAAAATATGATAAATATACGTGATAGTATATACCTACGCGATCAATTAGTTCTATTTCTCTTGTATTTCTTGTTTTATCATTCTATAAATATATATAATGTATTAATACCAACACAGCTACGGTCGTTTATATTTAGATTTCTGGTATCTTCCTGAACCCATTAATAGTTCTCTCGTTGGGCTTTGCCAACGTTATGAAAATCTTCAAACTTTGCATTCGGATCTGCAACCGCGCTATGATCCAACCAAAACCATCCAACTGTGACGTCCGTCTTATACCTCTACCTGTACTGTACTGTACTATACTATACTATACTATACTATACTATACACATAGGCGCGATTCATGGATATTTCATCCAAACCACGAGCGAAAGAAAAAGAAGAAACACATACACACATTCACACATACATACACACGCTCGTGCACAAAATCTGGAAAAAAAAAAAAAAAAAAAATTAATAAGCAAACTTCATTCGCGGTGCAACTTTCCAGCGACGCGCGTTTCGCCTAGCGATATTCAATATACATATATATACCGATAAATTTCTTTTTTTTTCCTCTTTTCATCGGCAATAAAGTTCAATAGCTATATATATATACACACAGGATCGGAGGTCATCAAGATCTGTATATTACGTCCGACAGAATTTCCTACGAATTTCGTAATGGTGAGAAAAAATAACATGTATATCTACAGCTAAAACGTGGTTTTCGAGTGTCTTGAAAGGATATAAAGTATCTAGATGATATAAACATTTGTTAATCGGAGGGTCGTTGGAACGCGTGACTAAGAAATCCTTCGAATTCATTCGAATCCACCGAATTCCGGTTGACTCAGCCGAATTCTATCTCCCCCCCCCCCCCCCTCGCTCGCGCTCTCGCTGTCTCTCTGTTTATCTCATCGCCAGCTCGGCATTAAAAGAAGAAGAAGAAGAAGAAGAAGTAAGATCTTTTCTAAATCTCTCATGAGCATGAAGTGCGGGTATACAATTGCATCGTATATCACGATATAAAATCGACTATGTACTACGCACAAACGAATTCTGTTTCCTCAGAAAAAAAACAGAAAAACCATTATCAAATTATTTCTTTGTGACTTGTGGCTTTTGAGCGGGTGGGGGGTGGAGGTGGGGGTGGGGGGGTTCTTGGTTATTGTTACTTCACGAAAGACCCGGGGGCGATCGTCAACCGCCGCTCAATTGCGCGGTGCTGTACCTACGGTACACGAATTTTATATCTAGCTGTTATCGAAAAAGCTCGAACAACACTAGCTCGTTTGATCGTATATATAATATTATATTTCGTATAATGTTCCCGTCACCTCACAAAGCCTTCGCACAAAGCGATCCCTGTGCTCGAATTGTCCGCGTCCATCGTCGTCCGTGGGTGCCAGGGGGCTTGGGGTCCAGCTAGGAAGACGCCGAGGCCTTCTGGCGCGAAGGCGACTCGCACGGACAGAGATTGCGAGTGAGAAAAAGAAAGAGAAAGCAATAAAGAAAGAAGAAGGAAAAGGATAGAAGAAAGAGACGGCTGATGGGAGTGCGGGAGGGATAGTACAGAGGGCAAAGTATAATATAGGTTGGGTTAGGCTTAGTCCGAAGTGGGGCCATGTGTTCAGTGTCAAGTTGCGTTGGAAGTTGGTCGAGTTGGCCGGGTTCCTCGATGGTCGCTGGTTCTTGGTCGACTGCTGCAAGTCGGGCTCTCTCCTCTGCTTTCCTCTACTGTCCTCTCCTCTCCTCTCCTCTCCTCTCCTCTCCTCTCCTCTCCTCTCCTCTCCTCTCCTCTCCTCTCCTCTCCTCTTCACTTCTATTCTTTTTACTTCTCTTCGCGTTTTCTTATGCCGCGTGCAGGTACGGTGGTGCAGCACGTGCATCCATGCATGTGTACATACGGAAGTTTCGCCGTTAGTGCAGCGCTAACGGAGAACCGTTTGGCGTCGCACATCGCACACATTACGTATACTCCGTGTGCCTCTGCATGTACAGATATTAGCTTGATAAAGAGAACCGAAATGAGGAAACGAAGGAAAGAAATAAGGAAGAGGAGGAAGGAATGAGCCGAACGCGTACTATCATCTACTATTCGTACGCGCTGCAGCATTATATAGGTATATACAATAGTACTACATGTATAGTACAATAGTACCACATACGTACATATATATATATATACACGCGTGTAGGTACATCGCGGAGGAGTATAACGCACGTGCAGTGTGTGTAGATTTCGTGCTCGGGACCTCGCGCGCGTACGTCGCGTCTCTGGGAACAAAGCTCTCAGCATCTGGAACGCGTTAGAGGTTCCCCGTCATCCCGGTCTCTGCGCCTCTCTCGCCCCTCTCTTTTCCTCGCGTATACATACCTACCTTCTCTTTCTTCATCTTATGCTCTTCTGGTTCGCTCGCCTGCTTCTTTGCTCGCTCAGTTCGCGCTAGCTGTTCGCTCTCCTCTGGTAGCGCGTACCCCTCCCCCAGCACACGCGATCCGCCTATACATATATAACCCACTTATACCTATGCGTACGCATATATATATATATGTATATATGTGAACACGTATCTATATATATGAGTGTGTATACTCGGCCAATTTGTTATTTCGTTTAGATTGGACCGCAGGGGCTGCTGTCGGAGAGTAAATGATCACTGGGCGATCGGTCAAGGGAATAGAGTGGACTCGATATGCACGGATGTGCCTTTCGCCGGGGGGGATGCATGGGAATGCGTCTTACGCGATTAGTCTGTCAAATATGACAATTTCGAAGGGGCTGGGCTAGATTGCCCTTTGCGCGAAATTGACCGACGTTACCCTGACCATAGTATGCTGCTATGCTGTATATTTATATACTCAGATAACCTTGATATAACGAGCGCCAAAGCGCCAGCACGATATGTATGCTGCAACGTATATACCTATAGGAGATGAGATTCTGTACTCCTTTCATTATTACCTACATTGGCGCGATGGAAGAATGAATATACAAGAGTTTTGGGTGTAGGATATGTGTGCACATGGAGGCCTACATACCTACTTTCGAGGCGGAAATTTACGTAACGTTGTTGAGGGACCAACAACAATAAAACGACGAAGAATGATATCAGCCGATGCGTATATGTTTACGAAGAATCTGCAATCGGCGACGATATTTTTCTCCCGATGAAAAGAGAAATTCGCGTTTTCTCAACGATCCGTGAAAATGGATATAGTTATAATGAATTTTGTGTCCGTATACGCCGCGGCAAAGCGGTAATCGATTTTCGCGAATCTCATGCGGATCGTCGGGAACGCGAATTTGTTTTCGTCGCCGTAAAAAATATCACGAGCAATTGATAATTTTTGTAAACATATGCCGCAGCCGATATCAATTCTCGTAATACGAGTTACCTCGACGTTATAAAGTTCAGCCACGCGCGATACGCCGAATGGAAAGAGGGGGCGGGGTAGAAGAGGATTTGAGACGGATGTTTGAAAAGAGTGAAAAGTGAGGAGTAGAGAATGAAGAATAAAGACTGAAGAATAAAGAGTGTCGGACGTGGGCATGACACCGTTTTAAGCCTTGGCGTTTGATGATGATGGCGGGTATATGAGGTTTCTTTCTCTAAAAATAGTTGAAAAAATACCAGGACACATTAGTCGGCTTGTGACTCTAATATTTACTGCGGCCCTTGCTTCAGTCAGTTCTCAGATTCGCGTTTTCAGAATACTCAAACGTACACGACAAGTGTACTGTATAATACCTAGGCATATACACAGAAATACCTGGGATCGGGGGTGGAGAAATACAAAAACAAAAAGGAACTCACCGAGAACATATATACTGGAAGAAGAGCAGGAAAAGGGGGAGGAAGAATTCCGAAGAGACTAATTCACGGCAATAAGCAGAAAAAAGTTTACGATAGTATACACCGACGTATGTATTATAGGTACATAACTGAAAATCGTATAACACACAATACGCGGAGGCCGCTGCAGGATATACTCATACTTTGTACATTCGTATACTTTCAAACATTTCCCCGGTGATGTGGTTGGCTACGGTCGCGGCTACCGAAATCCTTTGATTATTAGGTACTACATACACACATACGCAGAGACCTATAGCAGCTATTGCGAGTAAGTCTGGCGAACAATTGACTGCCTCTTACAGCATGAATTGACTCGAAAGATCGCAACGCTCTTTTCCCTTCTTCTTCCACTTCTTCTGTTTCTCCTTCTTCTTCTTCATCATATATTTTCATACTCTCATTTCTTCCGCCGCTGCTCGTCCTCCTTCTACCTTCTACTCCTGCCACTTCTTTTTCTTCGGAGCAGCAGCAGCGGCAGCAGCTAGTTGTTCGCTTCATGAAGCATAACAATCAAACTGCGCGAACACTGCAATTGCCTCCTCCGGGACGGTGCAGTGTATAGACTGTGAGCTTGGTGGTACTATATAATAGACCATGCGAGCAATCTTCAATAGCGTCAAATGTTTTCGAAATTTTTCGCATTCTTACATGTAACCTGCAGCTACTCAACCCTCGCCTATAGTTATAGATAGTGGAACACACAACCACCATGCTACATTATCATCATTTTTCCAACCGAATTCATCTCCCTTTCGATGCTTGTCACACTGCGCATACCTACCTACTGCATGAATAAATATTGAAAACACCACTTTGTTTTACACCGCGCTTGATTTATCACTATCACGAAGCTGCTCGTGTATGCATTCATTTATATGTGTGTATACCGAGGAGTTCGATGATCCAAGTTCCACTATATCACGTGTATGTGTGTATAGGTATAATACATAGGTAACAATTGCCAAAGAAATAGAATTAGCTGGAGCGAGCTATACATAGGTGCATATATTAGAGAATAAAAAATCTTTCACCTGCAATTCATTTTTTCTTTTTCGTTCCTTTTCCTCTTTCTCTTCTCATGTATCTCGTTCTTATTCAAAAACGTCTACGCGATAAATTAGAGCCAACGGGCCGAAGGTTTTACGCTTTTTTGTTCGGCCGTTTTTCAATTTTTTGTATTTCTTTTTCTTCCTCCTCTTCTTCTTCTTCTTGTTTTTCTTGTTCTTCTTGTTCTTCTTCTCCTCCTTCTTCTTCTTCTTCCTCTCCAGATCATTTCCGGAGGCTGTTAGCACCTGTAATACGGTCATCGACGCCCCCGCACCAGTGTCAAAATTTCTTTTACTCTTCTACAATCTATCGACGGCTCGTCGCTCTACGCGCGGGGAGATATTCCACAGAGCTGTCAGACTCGTGTATAAGCGGCCGTATCGTGAAACTTCACCGGAAGTCTTCCTTCATAAAATGTATATCAACTCATTCGCACGCATGTATTATTATTATACGTCCAATAATTCTATCTATCGGTTTTCAATAATTGTATATTATAGAGGAAAAATGGGAAATCAGCATCGTGAAGAAGCAAAGAAAAGATAGAAACTCGCGCGAAAAAGCAGGAAAAATTCGACAGCGAACAACCCGTGGAAAATGGCTGGAAGATTTTTCTCAAAAAGTACACTTATGCGGTCTAATTACTAATCTCTGATAACGCACTCTCGAGTCTCGAACCCCGCACGATTTAATCCGACGATATAGTCACATAGATATGTTGTCGGGCAGATGGAAAGAGTAACGGATATGCTGCAAGCATACCTACATACAAGTATACAAGTACTACAAGTACGAAGGATAGGCGATTAGCCGACAATGCGTGACTGTAATAATACGCACAATGTCAAATCCAGCGCGCCTCAAGAATAATTGAATTAACAGCTGCAGTCAACGGCAGTATCAGCAGCATCAGCATCAGCATCAGCAGTGAGCGGTCAAGTAAGATATCATCATCTGTCCTCGTGCCTCGACTATATAGCTATACGTGTAGGAATGAGTTGAGAAACCATTTTCATTGACGAGATTATATCATAGATCTTGGAACGATGGCCCGAAATTCAAGAAAGAACGAAAAAACGGAAGGGAGAAGGGGAGGGGACAAATTATAGGTACCTATGTATACTATTAGGAATAATTGGTGACAAATCAAAGTTGTTAGTATAGAATAATAGATTTACGATTTCGATAATCAGCGTTCAGCGTTCAGCGTTTCTGCCGCAGCTTCGGCCGGGCCGCAGCAGCATAGCACACTGATCCGATAAATAACTCGACTTATAAATCCGGCGTGATAAATATAATGGTAAGGGGAAAAGTATTGGATAGAGAAGAATGAAAGAAGAGGAAGAAAAAGAAGCCGAAGTAGAAAAAAGCAGATAGAAAGTAGAAGAAGGGATAAGTGAATGACGGGTATAGGGCTGACACGTCGTAGTCGTTAGATTGAAGCGTTTAATTTATATTGTCTAGGGCCGTCAGTGCTGAACCGAACCGTCACTTGGTTTCGAAAGTTTATGTTTCAAGTTGGTTGGATTGTTTGAAACACGAACTGTAAATACCGTCGGGTGAGTTACAAAAGTCTACACAGCAGTCATTATTCTTTTTTACGATTTCAGGCCTATTTTAAAACAACAGCATTCCCCTTTCACACGTTTCACCGGGAAACCAGCAGCCTCCGAAGGAAAAAAACAAAACAAAAAAAACACACACACACTCTCTCTCTCTCTCTCTCTCTCTCTCTTGTAATATCTATACCTATCTACCGACGCACCTAGATACTACAAGCAGAGAAACAACAGAGGGGATGAAGAAGCTGACGTTTATAATAACGTACAGTTACAAAAACGGAACAAAATCCACGTAAGATAATGGTTCGAATTTTGTTCAACAATTTTCGTTAAATTGTTGGTCAACCGTCCCGATTAGTATTATACACCGAATAATAATTATCATTATTATGACTATTGCGCAGACTTTCGTCTAGAAAAGATAACTATACCTACACACACAACTATGATGAATAAATGAAACTATGATCTGGATAAGGAATATAAACCGTGAAAAGCATTGTTGCCGAGAGAAGTAGAGGGCGGAGGGGGTCACTGGGTCAAAGGTAAAAGTCGGGGTAAAAGTGTACCCAAACCATGGGGTACGTGGTACATAAATCTCGCCTTCATTTTCACGCGATCACCGGCAATAGTATATCCGAGCACAGCACATGGCGATGGAGCGTGAGATACGGCTTGACGATTCGTAGATCCTACATGCAGTAGCTACTTATTACTCTTCGTGTTTGTCGTAACCGATTATTTCTCATTGTTAGTCACGGCAGGTTGTATACGGGATGGGTATATAATCCGGCGACTCGGAGCTATACACAATAACTATATACATCTTGACAAATAATTGGCAACGAGCAAGATAGTATCGTTCCCATTTTGAAATTCGAACGTCACCGTCACCATCACCGCACGCACGGCTCCCGTTTCCAGACTTACGTCATCGGTTCGAGCCGCCCGGCCTGCTCCGGTCCCTGTTCGGGTTTGCCAAGTTGGGTAGGTACATACATCGCGTAGTAGGTACATACGTACAATGTCGCGAGTGCTCAACGCCCTGAACTCGTACCTTGTACCCGTGCAACGTATTTTGTTTTCTTCCGTTTGGCCTTTTCCTATGCTTTGACAATCTCAACCGATTCCGTATAGCTCTATCCGCCTCGCTTAGCCGCGAGGCTTTCCGCATCGTGAGTAAAGATAGCGAAATCTTATTGCGCTAATCGGACGATAGCACTGCATACGTAGATTCGATAAATATAGGTACAGTTTATCGGCGCAAAAAAAAAAAACTTACCTTCCAATCGCGTTCATATCATACTGCACGCCGATTTTGTTCTCTTTTGTTGTGTTTTGTTTATTTCTTGGGAGGGGGGTGGTGGTCAAGTTTCACAGGTTCGTAGATACAAGAAGCACAACTCATTCACAATTCGATTTCTTTTTTTACCACAAATCTCTTATCGGGTATCGTATCACTGTATATTTTTTGCACTGCGTATACCTGTGTTACCTATAATATTATACCGATCCGGATTCAATGTACACTGCTCGGCAGTGAAATACGTGTTTGCGTGTTCTCGAAACATGCAAATACAGTCCTCCACTGCTGCGGGCTAATGGTACTTTTTTCCTTTACGTTTCATCCGCAGATGTGTATCCTCGTTAGGATCATTCGGGTATGTTTGATGTTTAGTTTGTTTGTTTGTTTGTTTGTTTATTTGTTTGTACGATTCTCTGATCGGTATCACAAGCATTCGTGTATTTGATTATTGGGAAGAAATGAAGTAGCACCCAGCCGCCGTTTACTGATATGCAATTATTATATGCACACACACTCGCGTGCTGTTTAACGCTGCTATCGTCCGCCCCCCTTTTTATTCTCGGGGAGGAGATTCCCCGTCCGATCAGAGACGTCTTTTCACTATGCTGTATAATAACTAACCGCACGCGACCGTAGAGGTAAGCGGTAAAGGTCCGACACACAACGCGTTTCGACAGTTTTTACGTGACACGACGCGGATCGAATCGCGGTAGGTAAACGATGATAACGACGACGACGACGACGTCTGGTAGGACTCCTGTCTGGTGGGGGCGGCGCGGCGCGGCGCGGCGCGGCGGGCGGGGAGAGAGAGAGCTAGCAACGAGGGGCAATTCTCGAGATCGTATAACCGAAGGACGACGCTACAATGGGAACAATCGCGACGTCAGAGCGTCGGCTGACTGACTGAACCTCGCTAGCTAAAACCTCGCGGCTACGGCTACCGCCACCGGGAGATCAGTTGAACGCCGATGTTGCGCGCCGCGTCGCGGCGCCCCACCCCAACCGCCCCGATGCCCCGTTGCCGCGTTGCCACCGACCACACCCCCTTTCAGCGGCAGGCTCCGCCCTCGTTCTCCAACACCCACGTTCGCCCTCGGTATCTCCGTCCTCTGCTAACCGACCCGATGCTTAGTTAGTTCACCTCCGGAGCTCCTCTATTCGTTACAACATCGTGACAATACTCGCGCGCGAGCTAGCTCGATCTCCGTCTTTTTCTCTCGACGCTAACCGCACACGCGCGCAAGCCAAATGGAAACACATCTTTCTTTCTCTCCATTCCTTCCTTCCTGTACCAACTATCTTCGCTCTTTCCGCCCGTACGCATACGAGAGACAATGATATAATATAGGAGTGTGTTCCTCCTCAACATGTCTCACGTCGGTTCGACGGAGTTGCGGTCCGTTCGGTGGAGGCAGCCGACGCGACGTCGCATTGCCCGGCCGTCTCCTGACGTTAGGGTTACGCCAGGAGCAGATTGTCGCCGGGGTTCAAGGTGCAACGGTATATATATATATATATGTATCTATGAGAGGGTCGTGCACACATTGTCCCGCGAGGAGGCGAAGAATCGTCGCTCCTTTCGGTCAGAGCGAGGCTGTCAAGTCGCTTTACCTTCCGACTCGGGTTCGCCGGCGCCACGGCGCTACAGCTACAACTTCAAGGCGGAGTGGGGGTCGTCCGGCCAATCCGGTGTGTGGATAGGCGCCGCGCAAATCACAATGCTCATTGTTGACGCGGCCCACCCTTGCGTCGTTTTCAACTCCGCAAGAAACATGCGCGGTCGCGCGCATGTGCCGACAAAGGGGTTGAGGCCGTTTCGACGGCAGGGCACCCACCTACCCCTCCCTTTCTTCCTTCCTCTTACTCGCTCTCTTCCTCTTTCTCTCTCACATCGTTTTCCCTCCACCTCAATACAGAACCACGTATACTTCCATACCTGCCGAGCCAACCTACCTACCTACCTACCTACCTAGGAGCTAGCTAGCTAGCCTGGGATCTCTGTGGCTCGCGGTACCTTTTCCCCTTCCCCCTTTTCCTTTCCCGCTGAACTCAACATCCCTGGCACCTTCTAGCTGGCGTGCGCCTCCTTGCCTTCTCCGCATGTACACACACGCACACGATTCGGTCCGCTCCGCTTTCATGGAGCTGGCTCTGCAGGGGGAGAAAAGGGGTAGAGACAGGGTAAGGTAGAGGTAGAGGTAGAGGGATGCTCGCTCCGCTGGGGGGTGAAGCCGGGTCCTCGCGCAGGGGAAGGAGCGGGAGGAGCGAGGAACAGACAAGAATGGCGCCCGGTGCGCATCCCTTTCATGTCCTCCGCAAAAGCGTTTCAACCTCTCCCTCTCCCTCTCCCTCTCCCTCTCCTTCTCCCTCCCCCGCCTCCTGCCCGTGGTATTCTACCCTCACCCCCCGCTAACTTCGCATCGTCGTCATGATTCCGTTCTACCGACGAGCTAAACTTCTCCTCGACTCTCTCCCCCGCGCGGCGGATGGTCTCTTTGTCGTTAAAACACCGCGGTAATATCTTCCAACTCCCCTCGCCCCACAGCATTCTATCTTCTCTCTCTTTCTCTCTCTCTCTCTCTCTCTCTCTCTCTCTCTCTACCCCCGCCAGTTATCCTTAGCGCGAAAACCACACATATACGTGCGGATATTACGATGACTGTGACCATGGCCACGATTCCCGAATAGGTACCTATACTCGAGAGATTTCATCATCATCTACCGGATCAACGATAATAAACGATTTTCGCGTAGGTCGGTACTACGAAACAGAGAACAATGAATAGGTATCGTAAAAATGTGAATGATTGGATAGACGTACGATGGTGTTTTTTTGTTTCTTCTCATAATTCACGTCTTCATGTGGATATATGACACTTGGTAATTATGAGTTGGATCTGCATACATAGTAGGTATATATATACATAAAGAGCGGATTCCGTGACCAATAATGGTGATAATGATGACGATGACGCATAAAGAAAACAAAGAGAGAAGGAAGAGGAATGGAAACGTTACCGCCTCGCGCGGATATATGTGCGTGTATATCTATATTCTTTAATGCTTTTTGCGCGAAGCTGATGCTGCATACGGCTATACCTATACTATAACCCGCGTCTTATCGCTCTTGGTTTGCGGGTTCGAGAACTTCAAAGGGTTATACGGCCGCGATTTAACCGTGACGCGAAGCTGTCAAATAAACCGGTGACTTTATTGAAGATACCGTGGAGAAGAATATTCATTGATGACCGGCACAAGATTACAGAATTGGCTATCAAAGTATAAAATATGTTACTACCTGCACGTACCTACCTACACATACAAACCTGTTTAAGTACTGCATGTACGTATAGGTGTACGCTATTATACTCATACTTGTACTACGTATATATTCAACGGTTCACCTGAGTTTTATTCACGCTGTAGATTGAGGAAAAAAATCGAAACGTTGAAGGAAATGACCAGCAGTCTACGTGACATGGATATATAACAAAAATCGCATGCAGTAATAACAGATGATTCGCATTATCAAGGATTACAGTTTTGTACAACAAGTTTGAAATTTGCGGTTGAAGAAAAGTTCAAGGAACGTATATGCGAGGTTTGCGATCAGCTGATCGCAAGCACGTACGTATATATATATATATATTATATATAGATAGGTGTATCACAGAAAAAGCTATTAGCTTCAACTTGTTACTGAGCTTTCAAAATGGAAAAACGCTGCACCCCTGATTAGGATTAGCATTATGCAGTTTCTAGATCTACGAGATATGTGTACTACCGAGCTACCGCGCTACTGATTCGTCGCTGAGTGTCGGACCTAACAAGCCTTCTACTACTGTGGCCATTATTTTCGTCGTACTCCTGTCTCGAACTTTCTAACCTTGCATATTGGCTTCCTACATAGCTCCCACGGTATCTCGATAATTTTAGCCTCGATTGGTTGGGGGTAACCGAAAAGTGATACAGCTAGCTTCGGACCGGCAGTAGTAGAAGCGGTGTGTGGTCAGCCACGCCGCACGCGGCACGCGGCACGCGATGAAATTCGGTGACCCCATGCCGGCTAAAAAATTTTCAGCGTTCCAGCGTGCGATATTCAATGTAAATTGTCGTTACGCCTCTTTTTACTCGATTCTCGTTCGATTTGACCGACCCGAACGACGATGATGATGACGATGATGGCTATTTACGGAGGTTCGAGGTTGCATACCCCGGAATACATCCAATCATCTATACACAGGAGAAAAAATGTCAAATTTACATTTTCAGTGGTGAATATATGGACAGCACTTGTTCGGAGTAAAATCTGCACCGATTGTGGTTAACTCAACATGACATGCTGTAACTCTGACCAAATTCTTTGTAAATCTTAACACAATTGCTGTAGATTTCACATCAAACAAGCGCTGTCCATACATACAGCACTGAAAATGTAAATTTGACTTTTTTTTCCCCCGTGTACAAGCTTTTACATCTTTTGGACCGATTTGATAATGGGACGATCATCGTGCCGGAATATAGGCAGCAGATACGACAAGAAGGAAAAAGAAAACGAAGACGACTGCAGGTTGTAGAAATAGAAATAGGTGCATCCCGCCGACCGGTCTCGCATGTGAGACTTCTATTTACAAATCTCGCCGTGACAATAGTCATTGGTGAAGTAGCTGTATAGCGTGAGTCGCGTCGTTTGGTATAGTGGTTCATCTCATCTTTAGGAAGCTCGCATACGATATAGCTTCGCTCCCGCCCCAAACAAATTACGCCTCTGCTAGAGCACGTGTTTGACTTTGTTCTAAGAACTGGAACTTATGGTGGGCTGTCAATCTCGTGAAAAGGAAATTTACTTTTTTGTTTCTCTCTTCTTAATTCCTCCTTCTTTTTCTCCTCCTTTCCATCTCTCTGTCTTCCTCTTTCCAAGAATTCTTGTTACGAACGAATATTAACCGAGTAGCAGTATTACCAGATACAGTACCTACTTCCGATCGACGGTCGTGTTCAGAAACTTTATACCCAACTAGTATACAGATAGTACTATATATAATATGTTGCGCGGGCTTGTTATATGTCTCATAATAATTACGAACACCGTGCACATCCGGTAAGTTATCCATCCGCAATCCTTGAAGGACGTTTGAAAAGATGCTGGTTCACGTTACATAGGTACATAGTACGTACTACGTACATTGTGCCTACATACGTCCAAGTCTTCTTATATATACCTTATACCTACCACCGATTCCAGATTGATTCGTACCCTGATATATTGGAGAATGAATGATCACCGCGTATGAATTAGTATAAAGCATATAAATTGGTGCAATCGGATCGCGTTTATTGCAAATCTCATTTTTCGCTTCATATCGCGGCAATATCAATGCTTCTTCAATGTAATCTGCATAATGAAGATCAATATGAGGATGTACAGGTGAATATCGTTTGCGGAGAAGCAATTTCGGTGTATTACTCTCATACAAAGGTCAAGTACCTTGACCAAGTATGTTAAGTATGACGAGTATGATTACGGTTCGAGTACGATTCGAGCTTGCTCTGTAGGTATATACATATGCGAGTGCGCTAAAACGATCGTAGGTATGTAGGTTGCTTATACGCACGGTTCTGTGAGCGCCCTTTGCGTTTCGTGTACGTACGTATACCGACATAATAGAATACATATATATTCTGGCGAACTCGATCCATGCGAGTAAAAATAATTCGCCCTGTCCTTCCCTGCGCCCCTTTCCCCCTTTCCCCCTTTCCCCATACCCCCCGCCGCCAGTAGCGCCGCGTTACCATGTCCGTGTGCGTTGGCCTTTTTTTTTTTCTCTCGAGACGAAATGGTCCGCGCGCGCGGTAAATGAAAAGAGAGAAAAATGAGAAGAAGAAAACGGAAGAGAGAAGAGAAAAACGGTAAAATAGAAAGAGAAAAAACGCCTCTCCTCGACCTTGACATTTGCCTTCAGCACCTATATAGGTATTTATTTTCGTATACTCTCACCCGTTGTTATATATGTATACCTACATCAGGTAGGTATATCACGTATCAAAGATATTCCCGATCCTGATTACATACATACATAAGCGAACTGGCGAAAGGTAACAGTTTCTTGAACTGCTGATAGAAAAATATACATATTATATGTATAAAAGCAAGTGGAGAAAAGCCGAGTACGTAACTGGAGGACTATCATTTTCACTATAGTTCGCAATCACGAAAGCGGCGTTCGAGTGAATTGAGAATCTCTGCATCAACGAAACAATATGCGAACCGCGCAGCCATCGTCCAAATTACCAGTTTTCCAAATTTCATTGTTGAGCCGCGGTAAACTGTACAGACCTGCGGTATAATATATTTAGCATGCCTACCGTGTCCGATCGCATGAATGTAACTACTCTGCAAGCATGCAGGCCTACGCAGCGTCAGCCACGAAACTTGTGGTGCCCCTGATGCAGAGTGCATGGCAGAGAGCTGAGAGCACTAGATATTATTCTATTCTCGGATAAACCGCGCGATGCAGACAAGAACAATGAGTGTTGTACCGAGCACCCGGGCGTGGGGAGTAGGTACGTGCATGCATGGTGCCGCTGCGGTGCTGCTGTCTTAGTAATCTTAGCTCCACGGGACTGAGGATGGGCGCGGGTGGTTTTTGAGTCGATATGGAATACGCGCGTATACGTACACTCATGCCATGAGATATATTTCGAATCACGTTTTGTGGTAGTAGTGACCAAAACTGAAGAGAGTGCACGCTACGCAAGAAAGGAAGAGCAGCGGGATGAAGTGTGGCGTGGGTCAGGAGGTAGGGAGGAAAAGAGGGACGTGGTACGCGGCAAGAGATTTATGCACGACGGCGGCACGGCGCGGTGTAGCGCGGCGGAGCTTGGGACGTTTTGCTCCCGCTGCTGGACGTCGTCCGCTACGACAACGACGGAGATGCTTGTGAATGAACATTGGCTCGCGAGCGTTTCCGGTGCAGGCTGCTTCGCTGTCCTCTGCCGTGCTGTGCAGAGTCTCTTCTTCCCCCTTTGCCTCTTTTCCTCTTTTCCTCTTCTCCTCTTCTCCTTTTTATACCATTTTTTCTTCCCCCCTTATCCCTCGCGCCAGCACGGGACTAGCTCCTTGATTCCGTAGCGGTGCGTCGCCCTCGCCACTTCGCCTCTTCGCCTCTTCGCTGTTGCCTTCGCGTTCACCCTCGCAGTCCGCGAGTCCGCGTCCTCTTTGCTTTTCATGAATGAGTCGCCGTGGTCGTTCTCTATCCCGTTCCGATTACCGAAGCTAAAGCGACAGCTATAAGCCAGCGCGGAGTGCGCGGGTGAGATGCAGCGCGCTGAATTTAGACCACGGCAGCGCGCGGTGACTTGTTAAGAACGGGCGAGAGCTGGACTTATTTCCCTTCCTCCTTCCTTCCTCTCGCCTCGTCCCTCCTCCCGCTTCTCTTGCCGCTGACGCGATATCATCTTCTTCTTATTCTCATTTCGACCACATCGCCGTTGCAGCACCGCGCTGCTGCATATCCTGCAAGAAACAAGACGAAGATTCTTCCGCTCGCGCTCGCGCCGCTCTCTGCACACTACCGCATCACCGTGCGTTGCCTTTCCATTATTAATATTGCTGTCCGCGGTCGTGGGTCGTCGCGAAACTCTTCTTGCCCCCCCCCCCCCCCCCCCCCCCATTCTTTCCCATCCTCCCTTCCTCCCGTCGTTTTCTTCTCCTGCTTCTTCGCGCCTCTCCAGCTCTCGCAGGAATATATAAATAGGTGGTTTCTGTCAGCTCCATATTACACTATACCTACGTCCACCTTCTACCTCGCTTTTGTTTTCACCGTAAAGTCTCTCCGGGGCCGCGTGTCGGGATCAAGCTTTTTTCAATTTCGGTATGTCTATAGGTTGGCAACTGCGCGTAAGATATGAAATCCTCTTATCTCTCCCCTCCTCGCTATTCAGGTATCATACGCAATATCTACTCAAACGGCTCAAGATATACGATTAACCAACGAGAGAAACATAAAAGCTGCACACGCTGTCCGCTGGTATAAAATCAAACCGAATCGAATCGCTGCTATATGTGAGATAGAGAAGAGCCGGTGCACTGTCGTATAGTTTATCTCTCTCCCGCATTCTCATGAATGAAATCGTCCGGCGCTACAGCAGTATAGTATAGTATAGTATAGTATAGTATAGTATGGTACATGGTAGCCAGCTGAATGCATAATTCTGAATCGGAGGTTGAACGCGGTAGAATAATGGTTACTCTGTTACAATCTGACACATACCAGGAAATTCGATACACGTGGTAGCTACGTACGTTATGCTCCCTCCTGTGTGTAATATCCGCACGGACATAATTCTCCCGATGATCACTGTTCTACATTGTATATTAGTAATCATTATCTCCCCCCCGGTGCTTACTACACACGCACACACACACGCATACACCTTTTCATTATCACTCTGATGCAGAGAAAAAGACCGAGAAAGCTGCAAGATAGGAGAAAATGATCCTCATATAGTGCCTACAATAATGATAATTATCATAACAACCAACTGTATAGCCTATGCTGTGTAAACATTATAACAATAAGCTGTGATCTGGCTGCGTGTGTTGCATACTGTATACGCGTGGGGGAGCCTGGGGCTCCACAGTTTCAATCTGTGCAATGTGCACATCGAGGGGAAGAGAAAAGACAGAGAGAGAGAGAGAGAAAGGGAAAGATAGACTAGACGAGTTAATCGTCTGCGGAAGCACAACAAACACCGAGATAATAAACCCCGCGTGTCTGTCCCTCCGTATACGGTTACGATAATAATGCCTTCTATCGATACAGCGCAACGCAGTGGCACGATGCACCAGCCGGCCGAGTCGTACGTACGCTCGCACGCATGCATGCATGGGCCGGCCAAAGGCCGTGCGGGATACCAAGAGACACGGGGACACGGAGATACGGAGAGACGGGGATACAGCTAGATATTCCCCGCACCCCCGCAATCCCGGAGTAACTAAAAATAGGTCAGGATATGTAGTACGCGATGCGAAGACGACGACTCGGCCTCGCCAGATACCTCTACCTCTTCTACCGCCACTCCTCTTCCTCCTCTGCCGCCGCCTCCGCCTCTTCCTCCTCCTCCTCCTTCTCTTCTCTTCGCTTCGGATAGTCTTGGCGTATTTCTGAATAAACGCGTTAGCTGCTGCTCCGATCTGTCCTCTATGCATATGTAATATACCTATACTCACTTTCTTCTTCTCCTTTCTCTCCCTCTTCTCCCTCTTCTTCTTCTTTTACGTTCCGTTACGTGGATATTATTTTCAGGTTGACGTGTACTTGTGATCGGGGATAATCGACAAGATAGAGAGAGAGAGAGAGAAAGAGAGAGAGAGACCGAACCATGGACTGCGATAAAGACTTCCGTCAACGAGTTGGACTCATGTAGAGATTTACGTCCGAGTGATTACAAGAACGTTTTGTTCCTCAAAATTAGCAAAATTGCCAATTTTTCGATCAATTGGAAAGTTTACTTCCTCCGAAAGAATAATGACCGCTTTGGAAATTCCATCACCTCCGCCACTTCTCCACTTCTCCACTTCGCCACTTCTCTCCAACTCATTCGACTACACCTAAAATTCCGCCGAACTTATCTGCAGAGCGTGGTACACCCCTAGATACGGTAACTCCCACGTCTTTGATGCAGATTTTCAAAACGATTCAATTCCTGCTTCGATCATCCCCCCTGAATCGCGATACAATCATCCCGCCGCCATTCGAGTCGCATCTGCATCCTAGGTATACTCCATATATATTCCACATCATATTTATTCTATATCATTGTTAATGATCAACACCGGAAGGACGTGCATGAGAATTATCAAAATCCAGGGATTAAATTTTTGTATAGGATCGTGTGTCGGATCGTGCTGCAGTGTAGGCAGAGCGCGTCGAATGGCGCGACATCTAGGTCCATACTGTGTGTACTCACGTGTACGTCGGAAGGGGAAAAGAAATTTCTTTAGATAATGCGTTTTTTGTCACCCGATGCGGGGGGCAGTGCGAGGGCGACCTTTACTGATCCCACGCCGGGTATAATTTAGATATCGGCGTAGATTTGACCGTCTAAAATATACCTCCGAGTACGTTTTAACCTTGAACTTCACCTACATAATCTAATTTAGTGGCTCTATATACATATTTAACGGGTCGTATACCGGAAGCCGTTGAAAAAATTTTCTCAGCTTCCCCGCCCCCCTGCCTACGAGGCTGTATAAAACTTCTAGATCGTCATCTCTCCGGCGACACTCGAAGCTCTTTCCGTAACGAGCTGCGCTCATTATGGTATTGACATTCCTCGAAAATTTATCGCACGATATTGTGACAACGAGAAAAAGAGAGAGACAGATAGATAGATAGATAAATGATTTATTATATCCATAGCAATGCTGGACAAGGTATGAGTTACACGTGGAAGTAAGAGACATAGAGGCAGCTACACGTAGCAGGCCAAACATAAGAGATCAGAAAAACAGAGTGATCAGGCTAGGGACTAACTACTAGCCCTAATATGAGAGTGAGATAGCTAGCAGGGGACAAGAGGACGGAGCAATGACAAAACAAAATGCAAGATAAAATGCGGAACAAAGTCATACAGTTATGCAATTCATCATCCTTGCGTATCAAAAATTGCGGTACCGGTATATGCGCTACGTGCAGAGACATAGCACACGGAGCGCATCGATATGGGTACGCGAATATATGCTCGCCCATTGAATCGATATGGACGATATCGTGAATTAAACAAGATAGATAGGTATGCGGGAAACCGCGAGCGCGGTTGCATGCATGCCCAGGTATACATACGTCTGTATCATGCAGGATCGGTTATATGAAATTAGACGTTAATTTAGCGGATAAAATTGATCCTTGAGAAAATGCCAGATAATATTTGGCCAATTCATAGCGAGTAGCGGGTATGTATACAGCTAATTCGAGCTTTTCAAATGTACGAGATTGGTGAATAGTAGTATACATAGACGTATGTGTGTGCCTGCACATTATATGATCTATGTATACCGCGTCTACAACAAATCCCATAGGTACACATACGAGTGCTATAGGTACTGCGTGAGCTCGGTACATGCTTGAGTCTATGAAATACCTATAAGGGATAATATTGGTACAGGTAGCTAGGTCGTACTTAACGTCAGATTCGCGGGGTGTATTGATCAGATGAACACATCATGCATCTATCTACGTATGTATAAAAATACGTGATACATATGTGCAGTTTGCACTTGTATTCCTATACTACATACTCGCCTCTGAACCGCACCGGCAGAGACCAACCAAAGAACGAACGAATCGGGCAGCCATAGGCAACCCTCGCGATTCAACCAACCCCCAAACAACCTCTGGCTCTACTCGATGTCTAAGGAGAAAATGAACGCGAGGATAGAGGGATAGAGAAAGAGGAAAAGACGAGCAGAGAAAAACAGAAAAAAATAGAGAGGAGGAGGAGGAGGAGGGGGGGGGGGGGGGGGGGTCGCTTTCGTTGGCAGTGCCAAGAGAGGAGGGTGAGGTTGCGGTGACAGGAACGGCCTGGCGCAATGATTAATGGCTTGGAGCATTAACAGGCTATTGACAAACACGGTTCTCATCCCCTGGACGAGCGCCCTACTCCGGAGGCGCCCCTCGACCCCTCGGTCCCTAGGTCTCCCGGTCTTCGGGGCCGCCAGGTCTTCGTCGTCGACCTTCTCTCCGTCTCACGGAGCCCTGGCATAGTACGGAGGGAGGAGCGGTGGATCGGGTAGGTATATAATCGTTGAATGGGAAGAAAGCTGCGAGAGAAAGCATCCGCGAGAGCGTGAGGCTGGGTCTTTCTTGAACGCCTCCTAGCAACCTCCCTGCAGTATTCTACACGAGCCGTAAAAGAGGTGCGGGAGGAACTGACGAGCTACCGCGACGGAGGGGGCGAGGGGGATGCTGGAGCCGGTGATGGAAGACGCGAGTAAAGAAGCAAAGAAGCCGTTCCGTTGGTTCGCCAGCACCCGTCTTTGGGGGGGTTGGTTAGGTGGTGCCGTTGCAAAAACGCCTTCTCCCGGCTGACTCGGAGATATTTCCTCTCCTGTAAAGGACTATCGCGTGGGTTAACCTCTCCTCGATAACATTCAACATTGAACATTGGCATCGGAGCACGGAGCTGGGGATGGGGCTGGGGCTGGGGCTGAGGCCGGGGTCCCTCTCTCTGCAGCTTCCTTCGAAATACGACCCCTTTAACTTTTCAGAGATTTTTTTATTATCATGCAAAGATCGAGCGGGAAATCTCTTACCCGTAAATTCAATAAGAAATCGTTTATCGTCCGACGACCGGAGACCTGCTCGCAGGATTCGGGCGATCCGGTGCCGACAAGAAATCACACCACGTACAGGTATACATGATTTCATTTCAATAAGAACTACAAGATCATCCGTCGAGGATTCAATTTTCGAATTCTGAGAGGAGGAAACAGAAAACATAGGTATTACACCTGAAACCATTGAGCAACAACGAACAAAGAGAAAAGCGGGAGAGAGAGAGAGAGAGAGAGAGGGAGAGAGAGGAAAAAACTACTATTTTGGATTTCAGCCTGTATCGCGCGTTCTGCTGCAGATGTACGCATGTACCTATGCTACTCCCATTATCTATTTCCGTATTATTTTTCCTCCTCGAGTCAATTTTCCAAGGCGAGAATATTCGGTGTATATATGCACGACGATTTGTCAAACGTGTGTTTCGTGTCAGCGAGTCTATCTGTCAGTCAACCGTGGATTTCTTCTTCTTCTTCTTCTTCTTCTTCTTCGTCTTCTCCTTCTTCTTCTTCTTCTTCTTCCTCTTCCTCTGCGAGAGTTGAGTTGAGTTGAGAGGGAGTGGCGGCGCCGTACAGCAGAATAGAGTAGTTAGTTAGTTAGCTAGGTGCGAGGAGCGAAGAAGCCGAAGTCGAGAAACGTGTGAAAGGTCGTGTTTTTGTGACGGGTGTAGAAACCTGCCTCACAGCATTACCAACCAGCTCTTCACCTCAACAGAGAGCTTCGTTTTCGCTAAACTTTATCTTTTTATCATTGTAGTTATACAGTAGGGTGTACCTCTGTACAGTCTCCCTGTTCTTCCGAGCTGTAGTCAATGGGCCGACAGCGCGTCTGCGTGTGTATGTTGAAAGTGGCGGAAGAAACGAACTTGGCCCAGTGGAGAGAAAGAAGTTGAAGCTAGGCTGATGCTTTAAATATCACCACCACGGCCGAGTCACTGGTTAATTCTTACGTTTCTTTTCCATCTTGCACGTGTTTAAATAAAGAAAATAACTAAGTTAGTCGTTAATTGTTTGCGGCAGAGCAGCCATTGATAACCGTCGTCATTGACAGATTGGCTCGAGGCGGTCAGCTCCACTTTTCGAGACATGCGTCAAGCGAAGAAGAAGAAGAAGAAGAAGAAGAAGAAGAAGAAGAAGAAGAAGAAGAAGAAGATAAAAAGAAAGAGAAATACTCTTCACCGTCTTGTTATACCAAATTTTTGACACTGATGCGACATGGAACTATGTACAGTCGATGTATTGATAAGTGAAAAAATGAATACACCTGTACTTATTACAGAATGTATACCGGCTTAAAAATTTCCAATATTCGATATCGAATGACGGATCTGCAACGATTTCCTCATGTCTGTATACTTGATGGATATTGTATCTACATGTCACGGCGATGCTGCATCTTCTTCGAAGATGTTCGTACAGTACAGTATCTGACGCGGTTTCGTACACCGACCAATCTGCCTACCAGCCAGCCAAGCAACCAACCAACCAACCAACCTACGAAGATATCAAACATATCCGAAGTAACATTTCTAGATTACTATATACCGCGATACTGCACTCGCTTGCACGCAGCCGCAGCCGGTTTGAATACAATTTATGGTGGCAGCCGATTGAATTATGAACCGATAACGTCTGTCTAATTACGCCGGTAGCAGCACCGCGTCGCGTCTCCTCGATTTGCGTTGCCGGAGCGTGTCACCTCTGGTCATTTCCACCTAGCCAAGAGAGTTCCGTGTGGGCAGCCCGGTTTTACGAGTCCTGGTATATAAAAGCCAGGTGAAGAACACAGCCGCGAGGACTTTGCTCCGCCTGCAGATGTAAATCTCATCCACAGCTAGCAGGTACGTAGGTAGGTGGGCAGGCCGGGTACGCAGGTACAGGTACCTAGTAATATCTATCTCGTGCTTCTTCCCCCACCAATGGCTATCCATCACGCATACAAGTATACCTATGCGAATATGAGGTACCTACTGCACTGCACTAGTATAATCCTCATGGATTTTATCCGTTTATCGATGCATCTGTGGATCTCCACTATATAAGAAACGCACGATTTGGTGTGTGGCGAACCGTGCTGCGGAGTATCAACCTACCTACGCGACGTCCGATTTGCAGACGCGACGAGAAAAACGTCGCTGCAGGTATTCGATATGCTGTGTAATGTCGTATTATATACATCGCGGAGAAAGGCTTCTTGATTATTATGCTTTACCTACGATTCAGGTTCGATGATAGGAATTCATACGACCAATTCTCCGACGATTACATTTATCATCTTTATCATCTGCTTCCTGTATACCTATACCAGGAAGTTTTCCAACGCACCAGCAGATATGAACTCATACGGGATACCTGTAGATACTAGGCTGCTAGGTATGATATGCCTGTCACAAAAACATCGAAAAACGGCTGAAATTTGGCTGATGTAGTATACCTATCCGCGCCCGAACGCCCTCGCGTCTCAATATTTCTCTCCGTACGTGGATATTCGGCAAAAAGGCCGTTCACTCTCTATACTTCCATGAATATTATTATTTCTGTTTTTTGTCTTCATATATAAATCGTTATATCCACTTGAAAATTTTATTCAACTACCTCCGCTGACCGCTACGGTGCTGTGCGCGATGCGATGCAGTGTACGCCGCGTGTGCGTGCTTGTGCGAAACGGAAGCGGTTCGAGATGCAGTTTTTTCGTGCATTCCTCGTGTTTTTTTTTCTTTTCTGTCTTCTCTGCCGTTTTTCACGTTTCTCTATACCCGCCTGCACCTACCCACCTACCCCCTACATACGTCAAGGTACATAGATCGGATAGATCGTGGAGGTAGCCTCGTTGATCATTCAATCCACTGTGAAACGCGTGCGGCGCTACACCGAGGAGACTGACAATGAATGAGCCAGGTAGAGGTCTCAGCGATGTATAATATATACCTACACCTATATATTCAACACGTGCCTATACACACGCATACGCAGGCATGACAGTCATGCGGAGTCGCCGGTATAGGAACATATCCGATCGGTCGCATTCGGCGATGGTTCAGGGGCGGGAGGGTGAAGGGTAAACTTCTTCTCGGTAGGGAGTGGGTGGTTTGGTGGTCGGACGGGTAGAGAGCCGGGGAGCGAGGGGGAGGAAAAATAGAAGAGGAGGACGTAGGTACGCGGCGGCGGCGGCGGCGGTGGCGGTGGCGGTTCAACTCGTTCGCTCCATTCATATAACGATGAAAAGGCCGCGCGCGCGCGGCGAACAGAACAGAACGTCGTGAAAAGAGAAGAGAATTATTATGATTATTATTATTACCGTTTTCTATAGGAATGATTTTCCCTTTTCCATCTGTCTTCAACTTTCGGTATATATAGGTATAACCTGGCCCACCGATATCTATACCTATATCTATATCCATGTATATAGGTATATATATAATATTTATCTACCTTGTACGAAGGCTGTAACCAGTACGATTCGCTGCAGTATATAAGAGGAAGAGAGAACCGGGACGGACCGACGTGCTCGGAGATCACGGTCATGTACTGCCACTTTTACGGCTATTTGGGAAATACCGCGGCATTTACCAAAAACCAATTGTCCCAGATTGCGTACATATACCTGTACTGCGGATACTCTGCAGGTTAAAAATATGCACAAGAAAATCATGATATTTCTTCGATCCGCGAAATCTTCCCTCCGGTGGCTAGACAAAGAAGAGAAACAAAAAATCTCCCAAAAAATGGAGAATCATAGACAAGATCTGTGTCGTTGATTACACGCGTAGGAGAAATGGATAACAGCTGTATACAACGGCGTAATACTTCTGTTAAGGTGCTATATTAAAGACTCACGGCCTTTAACAATGGGTAACAATGCATTCAACATTGCGCATCAACGGGGATTTCCGGCGTCTTTAATAGCACCTTAAGCCAAGGTCTATGTATAATCTGCAAAACGCTCCGCGAGTCGGCTGCAACTTTTTTTCACGGATTAGTCTGCAGGATCATTGGTCTGTATTATAGTGGAAGTGGACCTATAGGCAGGGTCCTTGAATAAGAAAAGAATATATCGTATCGTGTCGTATCGCATCGTATCGTATCGCGTGTACACAGAAGGGTCTTTCATGACGCCGTTGTTAACACCGTCTTGGGGATTGACCCAGGTGGACGGGGGTCACGATTTTATTCCCGTGGGTTGCATGTAGATCCAAATCCGGACGGTAGGTAGTCTTCCTTTGTCCCTTTTCTGTGCACTGCACACACGATTCTGGATCGCATAAAACGCGTCATTTTCCTCACGTCTTATAACGCCTACATCTCTTTTCAGATTCGTCCTGAACTGTGACAGCTGTACCTAGATGCGGATGTAGAATCTTCCGTGATAATGTCCATTTCTTCGTACGCATGGACATGTTACTGCATGTGTGTGTATCTACTATATCTATAGGTATCCTTGATTCTTACTTGCAATATATAGTTCAGTTTAATCAACATCCCAGGGTGAAGAATTTCGATAAAGTGATAATATCTTTCCATGCACGTGGAAGACCCCCCTTGAGCGTACTTCTGTGTACATTTCAATCCGCATCACAATACCATAGACGTAACCTCCCGCTCTGGACTCGTTGAAATTGTTAGTGCAAGACGCGTCGCGTAGGATATCGAATTTGCCGCCATGGGCACAATGAGACCGTTGTTTGTGCGGTTGCGGTGTGTTCGAAGGGCGGGAGGGGAGGGGGGGGGGGGGGGGGAGGCCTTCACGTCACACGTGTCGCGAACGTTGGCAGCCCGACTACGCAGCTTGGACCAAAAAATGCCTCGGCTGCGGAACGGGACTTCGCCTTTTCTTGTTTTCCTTTTTTTTCTTTTTCTCTCTTCGTCGTTCGTCGTTCGTCGTTCGTCGTTCGTCGTTCGTCGTTCGCCGTTCGTCGTTTATCTCTTTCTACATTTTCCATTCAAAACATGTGGCCCATATTAGCAGCTTAGGGCGGCAAATGAGAGGGGCTGCTGGTCGTCGAGGACGCCTGATCGCTCTCTCGAGAGTGACCGTGCTCCTCGTTCCACTCTGTTCGTCCGGTGACCGGAGCCGCCGTTTGGCTCAATTATATCAGGCGACGCGACGGTGGGATATAACGAGCGACCGAGTGCCTTTCATTTCTTATTCACTAACTCACTGCTCATTTTTCTCCTCCAGCCTGCCCGGGCATTTTCTTCGATGACCTCTCTTCCACTGTCTCGTTGCGTATTTTCTTTTTGATTTACAATTAGTTGAAAATTTCAGACCAATGGCCAAGAGTTCGCCGGCCTCGCAATTCTAGCCTTAGCTATTCAAAAATTGCATTTTTCCACCGGGAAAAAATGGTGAATCATTTTCTCCCAACGTCTTCTGATACACGAGGTGAAAAATTCACAGTAGCTTCACCATAACCTCTCAAATCGAGTTTACATACTTGTAAGCACGTATATGTGCGTGCAGGATACAATTAGAAATTGGTTTGTTCGTGAATAGACAGTCTGCCATAATCGCGCCGAGCCGAGCCGAGCCGCCGAACCGTGCCGCGACTGATCGCGGCCGCGTCTCGTTTAGTTAAGAACAACATCGTCAATCCGTCACTTGGCGTGTAATAATATACGTCGCTCGTTGTCTGCTTCCCTCTGGCTTCGTCGATTTCTTCTTTTTTTTTCCTTTTTCCTTTTCACTTTTCACTCTTTTCATTTTTCTCGTCGCAATTTTTAGCCATCGCCATCATCATCAGCATCAGCATCATCGTCGTCATCCCCGTCGTCCTCATCCTCTTTCTCCTTCTCCTCCTCAACTGCCGCTGTCACTGTCCGATATTCAGGCTTTCTAATCATCTCACCAATAGCTGGCAATTCTTTGTGCCAGTGTCAGCAGCTTATAATAACATAAAGAGTGTCGGGAAAAGACGGAGTGCGGCGCGGGGTGGCACGAGCAAAGTATATAAGAAAGTATAAGAAAGTAGGAATGACAAGGCAGGATGATGAGCTATTCCGGTCACGGGAGACTCGGGGAGTCCTCCGGGGCTCCCGGGGGTCCTGATGGTGAAGAAGGGAGAAAGGAAAGTGAGGGAAAAGGAAAAAGGAAAAGGAGAGAAAAAGAGTAGGAAGAGCGATATGCTCTGGCCCGGCGGGATCGTCTCATCTCCTGGCTCTTCTATCACGTCATAAAAATAATCAACTCCACTCAATGAGCCCGGGGACACTTTGATCTCGCGCATTTGTTTCTCCCTCTCGATGTTCTCCGTCCCTCCGTCCATCCGTCCATCCTTCCATCCTTCCCATCCCTTCCCGTTTCCTTTTTCCTTCCATTTCTCCAGAATCATCTATACCTACCCACCCACAGTACCTCCGTAGCTGGTGTACACACCGCGTTGCGTAGAGGTAAGGTACCTACAGAGGCGAGGGGCGATGGGCGATGGGCGAGAGGCGAGAGGCAGCGCAAATTTTTCCAACGAGACACCAAACTTTCACCATCCCGTACGCGCTTTTCTTTTGCTCTTCTTCCCACTTTTTTCTTTCTTCGTTTTCGTTTTCACTTTTTTTTTTTTTTTTTCTTTCTTTACTAAAAAGTTAATGAGAAAGGGGATGCTATTTAGTTGGAGCTGATGGGTTCAAGTTTCGTGTAAGAAACCTGGCTTCTCATTGGCCTCACTGAAATTGAGTTCCCCGCAAAAATTCCCATCCACCTGCAACACGTAGTCGACCAAACGGCGGGGGTGGCGGTTGTAATACATACCTATATACCTGTAGACAATATAATTTTGCGAAACTTTTTGCCCCTCCGGCCCCGTATCAATCGTTACGTATACGTATGTACATACAGGTTATCGAATTTATGTACCTAGGTACCGATTCGGAAACAATATCTCACTAATTTGGGCGACGCAGGTTCGCCGTTCGTATCTCGTGTGGTATTTGGTCGACGGTGTTGATTCATTCACGCATCGTTTCGATGGAACAAAGAATAATGAAAACGCGAACGCTGTAGGCCAGAATTATTCTCTTCTCGTTCGGTCTTGCGTACGCGTGTTGGTGAATAGAGATTTTTCACTGCAGATATCTGCATGCCGAGCAATGTGCATGCGTCAGTCAATCTATCTACATCCCTCTTTCTATCATGTGGATAGATGGATACGATAGATTGACGGATTGATAGAAACGAGCGAGTGATTCAAACACCGAGTGATCGGTTCCGAGGGATCTGTATAACTACTATTCATCAGGCAGAGAATATGAACTACAAACCTATACAAACAGACGGGTATTGGTCGATTTGTCCCGCGGTCGTCGGTCGTCATCGACCAATGTGAACCAACTTTGCATAATGCATAGCTGCGGGTAATACACTAGTCATACTACTATATTCCAGTCAGCGTCACAGTAGCAACACAGCGCGGTAAGCTACACCAGTGATAACGCGGACTGTGTGCTTGCGCGTACCTAACTCACAGGCTACACACATGAATGTATGCACGCGCGCACGCGCGTGTGTGTGTGTGTGTGTGTGTACGTACCTCTGTAGGTAATAGGTACCCAATGATTATAATCACTGGATGAAACGGGGGCTTATAATACAACGAACGCCGCGCATTCGGTTCATTGATCAGCCCCGTGTGTATACCTGTGGTAGGTATGAGTCAGAGGATTAATCAGCGTATGACAAATTCGCATAGCATCTTCATTGGCGCATATAGAATGTGGGTGTAATAATATGGTCGTCCGTATCGCTGATGTGCAGGATTTTCATGTGTACGCCATACGCCCACTCTAGAGATGGATTATTGACATCGGAAACAATCGATGTATAAGGTATACCTATACCAACCGATAGATCGCAAAGTTGGCAATTATTTCAGTTCACCACTCGTTCAAATTGACACGATATTATATTGTGACTAATGCAGTGAGCTCGATAATCTGCGAACCAAGAAATGCAACTTTCATAGCCTCGAAGTGCAAGAGAGAAAGAGAGAGAGAGAAAGATAAGGGAACCCCGTTTAGAACTCAATTTCGACTTATGAAGCATACCTACGTTTTTACGCCAATATACTTATGTATCAGGCAGACGCCGCGCCGCCCGCGCCGGTCGTATCGCGCAGGAACTCCGACACAGGTACGGGTCTGTATAACGGATTATAAACTCGTCATATAATAATGACGTTAATGAACAAGAGGGGGAACAACAAGTTTCGTCGGGGTGTTATCAAATATTCAGACCGAATCAATCCTGGCTCGGCTATGTATTAGGATGGGTACGGCGAGGGGGCGACGAAAGGTCGTGTCAGTAATAGCGGTAGTAGTCCTGGAAGTACAGGGGTGATTTTCGGGAGTGGAATGAGCGAGGCCCGAGGTTTGAGGCGGCTCGCTTAACCCTTGAGTTTGCGGCCGGGACTAAAGTAGTTACGTTTGTCCTTTGAGTTGATAGGGCGGCGGCGACGCCACGGGCGACCCGACTAATCCTTGCGAACAAGCGAGCCAAGGTAAAGTAAGGTTGGGAGCTCGGAAGGATGGAAGGATGGAGGGATGGAAGTTATGGGAAGGAAGCGATGATTCTCCGCCAGTCCTACCGACGGAGCCAGCCTCGCCGACCTCGGCGACCTCGCCTTGACCTGGACCTTGCAGACATGACTTCACTGGGCAAGGCGCGCACCTGGACGATATCTGCCTGGACCGGTATTGCCGCACCGCGGCGTATAAACCCTGTGCTTGGTGCCCGGTGCCCGATTCCCGGCGTCGGGACGTCCCACATTCAATATTAAACCGAAATTCCAGACGCTGGTCACGACCAGAGATTTCGCTGCGAATCCTGCGACCGCGGACCATGAGATAAAGGATTCTGAGACGGTTTTCAGTGTCTTACTTATAACTTACACCTAGACGTCTACGACCTACGGAATGCGGGAAGAGAAACTACACTGGAAACAATTAATTTCAGGCATGACGTGATCGAGAATTTGGAGAGCATGATACCCAGCTGGACGCTTGCTAGGATACAAACCTAGTTCGTTTAGTTAAAACGGTGTACAATTAGTGGAGCGACGCGCGCGGACCTTTTTCTCAGGGCTTTCACTACTCGTAACACTCGTCGGCACTCGCAGGGATCACGATGTTGTTAGGGCGCGGCGAGAGGAAAACGAGGAGCGAGGCTAATGACTCGCGGAATGATTGATTCCCCGTTAGCTTTTACTCTCTCGCTAGCGTATACCGTATTCGTTTTACTACACCGTACATACACCTTTATCTTTCCTGGTGTGTCGCTGGAGCTGGCGCGCGCACACGTTACTGTTGCCGTTGCCGTAGCCGTTGCCGCCGCCGTTGCCGCCGAGTTCATTCGCTATTCAAGAACCGTCACGGCCGTCAGCCGCAACATTCAATAAATATAATATAATCGCCAGGATTCATTCAACGCGGGGGCCCACCCGCTACACTTGGAGGCGGGATTGTAAGCATGTACATAGCTATAGTGCCTACAAGTTCACATCGGGAGTATTGCGGGTGTACGTGAAGGTATACCCACGTACCTATACCTGAACTCGCAGGTAATAATGATTGTCGTTGGTATACTATGCGCAGTGTACAGGCTACACGTTTCTTTCCGTCGGATATTTCGTTTATTATAAACAAGAGATTACAAAAGTTCGACCTTATCTTCGAAACTGCACCGCGTTTAGGCGAGGCAAAATATAGAGTAGAACGTGGAGCAACGGTGATTTCGAATAGCTTCGTTTACCTATACACAAGGTTTATCTTGGTGAAATCTCCGAGCGAGAAGCTTTTCGTTAACGAATATAAATGATCCGGCACGAATTTGTACTACAAAACGCGCGACGCAAGTTGACAAAAAGCTGAGTCACTTATCGGCACGAGCTTTCAGTCTGTAAGTCATGCATATACAGGGACTCAAACCCGCGTGCATGGTGACTTTACTTTTATTTATCACTCACCGCGTTAACGGTAAAACCCGTTACAGGATTCTAAATCTCTACTGCAATTTTGATCATTCGGTGATGCATACATCGATCGCACAAATTTTTACTTTTTATTAGTTTCTACTAAAAATTTTCGGCTGTAGGTACGTACATGCGCGAATACATGTTTGTGTGTTCATGGCAATTATGCGTTATCGCCGACCCCCCGCTCATGCATGGGACCCGTGCCACACGTGTGTACAGACATAGGTGTATGATATTATATCGACACCGATTTTACCCCAAAAGTGTAGTGGCTCACCGCCTCCGCTTCTGTATCTAACGCATTGTAAGCCTGTCCCAGAGAGATGGATTACGCGGCAATATAATGTACCCGGTGTCATGAAATAAAGGGCATTTTGTGCCCAGGGATGACAGAGTGTTCCGCCCCAACCAAAATAAAGCAAACCGGAGCAGGCCAAGCCAAACGAAATTCGTCGCGTCGTTTCGCGGGATCACGACCGATACAAGAAAAATTCTTATTGTACCTGCAGGGATCGTTGGATTTTTGTCATCGTCGTGTTTTTCCGCGAGGTTTGCGTATTATACATGTACATGTACATATGTCTGTATGAACTGTGATATGTGTAAATGAATCTCCTATACGAAAGGGAAGATAATGCCTAATGAAATTCCGAAAGACCACAAGTGGAAGGGCCGAAATTTCGAATTACGAAGATACGAGTTCTAGAGTACCTAGCGAAAAATCACGAAAGCAAAATTTTCATTTTTCATGTATTGCCAAAATGAATGCCTGTTTCATCGAAGGGCTGTTCATCCGAACGCACTTTCATCCAAAAATGTATTTTCAGATGGTTTCCAAATCCCCAATGAACGAAGCGTAGATTGACGAAATTCCGAAGATTAATATTTTTGTAATTGAAAATTCGGAGCGGCTAACGTTTCTGTCAGCCAATGAACCAGCGAAATCCCGATCGAAAATGGAGATTCAGAAACGGTAGGACTTCGATTAGCAAAATGTCGAAAGACCAGAATTCCGAGACGTCAAAATTCCGAAGAATGACATGTGATCGATTATTTTCTCACTGTCAGCAGAAAACAATCTATGTTTTTCTAACGTCTCCTGAGTCTTCGCTCTCTTGGCCCTTCTATTCCAATGGGCTTCGCAATTCTGACCTTTCGAGTTTTCGGTCTTTCGATTCAATGAATTCGGAGATTCGTTAACTTTCGTTAACAAGCACGATTCCAATTGTGACTTTTCGAGCGTTCGATATTTCGACCGATCGGATATTTTACCGCTCGTGATCTCGCCCATTCTTAGGCCTAATTGTCGGTATATATTTTCGCATGTTTTTGTGTTCTAAATTTGTTGTTTTCACTCGACAGCCTTTCGTGATCGTGGCATTTCTACATCTTGCAATTGCGGTAATTCCGCTTCCGGAATCTCGGCCCGTCTATACGTTGGTCTTCCGGAATTCTTACCCCCGCCCACCGATAAGAGCACAGTGATGACTGTTCGGTAACTCGACGATGATTGAACCTCGTTACCCCTGCGTTACCCTTCCGGAATGTTATACATACGTATAAATATGTGCGAGGGCGTTCATGACAGCCCCGCTTAATCGGGGGCGTAGTAGTATAAGGGAGGGGAAACCTCCATGCCCAGGAAGGCAGGCAGGCAGGCAGGCAGGCGTCGGTATCGCCCAGGTCGTCACGGAGCCGGTTTGGTAGGTCCCGCCGCCGAACGGGCACGCGACCCATCAAAGGGAATAATTCAAGAGGCGGCTGTATTGTTCGCGTGGCTTTGGGGGCCGCCGAGGATCACCGTATAAGGGCTGATGCCGTATACGTATACACGCGTACCTGTATCCCCGTATCCCGTGTCCTCGTGTCCCGGTGTCCCCGATCTCGATACCGAGATCCCGGGGGGCTACGAGAAACGAATAATGTCGAAATAGCGGTGGACTTACGCACACGCATACGCGCACACGAGCACAGACGTATATTGTTGTTACATAGGTATGCATGTGTAGTGTAGGTACAGCAGATCGGCGTTGTATTATACATAACGAATCGGGCGAATTACCTATAGGAAAGTGGCTTCCGACCCGTGCCTCAGCCGTGACCCTTCCCATGTGACCTCTGTTCCATTAGTCCTCTTTGCCAATTCGAATTGCATTAAAACGGGACGCGCGTAGTTTGAATTTATGTATCTGTAGGTATATGAAGGCAGCGCATACACACATATCCACACGTACCTGACCGGGAATGGTTTCGCTCTTGTTTATCATTTTTTGTTTTTTTGTGTCAATTATTTACGTGCCTATGTATCGTGCATGTATTTATGTAGCACATACATACATAAACACATACGTGCATGTACATGCATTTGACGATTTCTGGGCAAGGTATATAGGTATATAGGTATATAGGTATATAGGTACATTGGTACAGGTACCTACTCATAACCTGCAGTCGTGCGTTCAGTCAGTTAATTTGCACACGTTATCAGCGGCTCGGATTGCTGACGCCGTTTCACTGAGCTGTTACCTTCAATTTTCGCCGTTATAGTTTCGAATGAAAAATAAAAGAGAAAAATGAAACGATATTTATTGCGTAGGTATTGGGTAAAATTTCCAAATTATTCCAGATACGTACACAGATATCGTTTTTTCTTTCTTCGTTCATTTTCGCTGGGTTTTTTTTTTCATCATAAACTTCACATACAAATGGTGCAAATTGAAGATACACCTGAAATAAAAGCAAACGGTGCGTTTGTCAGCAATCCGAGATCACTGCCGATCAGATTTTTGTTTTGGTTTATGATCATGTTTCCCGTGAAACAATATTTGTGAAAAAAAAAGCGATGTGACTTGCGGAAAATTTCCTCTTATTCAGGCAATCGTGAAACTTCGATGAATTGCATAAATTCGCGAGTGGCTCACAAACTCATCAGTCGAATTTCGAAAGATAACTGTAGTACATAAAACGATTGATAAACTGTAATACAGTTGTATGAAATGGTAAAAATTTGGAAACTTGATCACCATACTCACGTAGGTACTCAATATTCGTTTACGCGTGGATAATTGAAAACAAACTTTTCGTTTTTCGTTTTTCGTTTCTCGATTATTTTTCTCCGAAATCGAGCAACCAATAATGATCAAATTAGTGATAACGACGTGTGTTAAAAATTTCGCGACTCCATCGTCCGAGCCGGCGCGGCGTTCCTCGTAAAGTAATTCCGTGGATTTCCTGGTCCCTGTGTCACGCACCAGAGTAATTGGGTGTCATAAACCTGACCGTTTATCGGCGAGTCCGAGTCCTCACCTCCGAGTGAGGATTATACGTATACGCATACACCGATGCACACATGTACGTGCGGTGCAGGAGTGTATATAGTACAGTAGTCTCCGTATACACTAGACTGCGCTGCACAGGGGTAGGTGAGTGTGACCAACCTCCAACACCGACGTTCGCCCTCATATCTGCAGCGGCGCACAGGCGTGAGCGCAACGTAACGTAACGTATCGTGACGTGACGTACGTGTATAGGATATTATAATATAATCTGGAGCGCGATTTTAGCCGTGGCGTAGAGGGATCCACTTGGGAGCCGCAGCCGGAGGACTTGTCTGGAAGATTAGCACCTCGCATAAAAGTATGTGGTATATGGGTAGCGGGTAGACGGGGGCGAGAGGGCGAGAGAACGTATTTTCTGTAGCAAGAGAGCAAGGAGGCGAAGGAGGTGGAGGAGAATGAGTGGGAGGAGGACCTTCCTTATACACGCGCAGCACAGGCCCCGATGCCCCGCGCGAGCGGAGGAAAATTAGTTTTCAGAATTTTCATGAAAGCGTTGAAAAGAAACTGTGTAAGGTTCCTTTTCTCATTGGAGGCTATTTTTGTACGAGCCATGGCACGGGGAATTCAATAGCCTTTATTTTCCCTCGTGTTAACTCATTCCACCGTCGACAATCCACCGCGCGACTGCTTTTTATACACCCCACCTAACCCTACCCCGTACCCTACCAACGACGAGCGAGTGTCAAACGGAAGAAAGGTCCGGGGGCGTATTATATTTATCACGATAATTATTGCGACTCTAATTACTTCCGAACAACAGGCGAAATCCATGCCCCAACCCCCAGCCCCCAACTCCTCATCCCTCATCCCTCTTGTCGCCACTCGCGGCACAGTTTAAATTACGCAATTAACTATATTACTACTATATCATACACAAGCTTTCCACATACATACACTCATTATACTCGTTCCGTATCTTCTTCGACCCGCTCTTCACTTATTTTATTTTTTTATTTGTTGCTTTCGCACCCTTATTCACAAGCCTCGCGTATAGTATGTTTGAGATAAGTATAATGCATGTTACCCGAGCATTTACCTCATTTTTACTCCTACCGGTAAAGGTTGCGTTAGCATTATGAATAAAAGCAACAGAAATGAAACAACGGTACAAGAAATTTGGACAATCACTCGCACCGTTTCAAATCATTCCTGGAGTTTGTACTTTCCCGGACATATCTATAATGCGCGCATGCCTAATGATAAGAGACCAGCAACGAATCTGCATTTCAAACTACGACTACCGAATAGTAGGCAGGTATTTTTATGGGACAGCAAAAGTCAACCTTATCACGTCTCCATCGAATGCCGGTAGGTACAAGGATGCTGAACATGAGTTCCAGGGACCATGAACATGGTTACGAACGTGGGCGGGGTGGAGGTGGTGGCGTAATACGTGTTATATAGATGTACCTACACCCGTTTCACGAGTGTGGCTGGAAAGCCGCGTCAATACGCTTGCCCGGACGTAGGCAGGGTATTTGGTGGGGGGTGACGGAGGATGGAGATGGGGATGGGGATGGGGATGGGGATGGGGATGGGGATGGGGATGGGGATGGGGACGGGGATGGGAATGAGGACGAGGGGTACGCCGTTGGGTAGTGTAAGGAGGCGGTGAGCAAAGAGAGGACACGAGTAAAGCGTATAGTCTGGAACCTGCGGAGTTCTAGAAGGAGCTCGAGGCGCTTGTTCGAGGTAGTAGATGCCGGGTAGGTACTATCGCCAAGGTGGATGACGAAGGATGGAGGTTGGAGGTAGGAAGATGAGCAAGAGAAGGAGGACGAGGAAGAGAACGAGAAAGAGGAGCATGTATGGGTAGGCAGCGCCTGGGAGACGGGGCAGCGTGGGGCGGGGGCGGGGGGGGGGGGGGGGGGCGAGAGATCACTGCTCTACCAATATTACTGCCAGCCTGAAGATTACCAATATCCTTGAGAGCGCGCTAGTCCTGTCATAAAAGACGAAGCTTACCAAGATATTACGGAGACCCCCTTCCTCCTCCACTGTATACCCACCATATCCAGCTCATCGTCAGCCTAGAGAGTGGTGAACAGCTTTCTCCTATTTTTATTTATTTTCTTCCCTCACTCCGTATAGAGGTGCGTGCGGATATACAGAGGAGGAAAAAAAATGTAGTCGCAAGTCGACGATCGCGGCATCTGTACAATACGAAGCGCATAATTGTGATAGGTGCATGCGATGTCCGTACGGATCGGAAGAAATCGACCAATGAATGGCGCGCGAAAGGGGAGAGGAAAATGCCACTTGGCGGCGGTTTTGTTTATTGTAATAATACGAGATCGAGTATGAATATATTGCTCAGGAGATCGGGGAAGGTGGGGATACGCGCGGTATATTGTACGGAGCAAGCGGGCTTCTCGTTTTGCCAAAGTATACGAGCATGTACACATAAGGTCACACAAGGTTGTACAATAGCCGGGTCCATTGTGGCGACGCTTTGTACAACACAAAGGTTTAATCCGCGACTGGATCTGCTAATGTCAACATCATTCTATGCCCCGTGTTTCGTAGGGCCGGCTATGGCCAGCCTGTACGTCTACCCGCGTCTATATTTAAGCGCCGTATTTCGATGTATTTGTATGGGGTGCGGCGCGGGCGCAGCGCCGTGTGTTGCGCACACGCGCGCACGCACGCACGCACGCACGCCCGCCGCGCCGCACATACCTATCGCATGAAGATGTACGGTGCTACATTTATGCGTCACGACGGACTGTAACACCGCGCTACATCGTAATATCTATCCCGGACGTCGCGGCGTCGGCGGGGGACAGAAGGTCGTCTCAATAAGAGGACCGTAATCCACCCCAACTTGTATACCTAATCGCCTTTTTTCTCTACCGTTTTCATTCGTTCATCATTGTCCTGCGCCATTCCGTCTGTCGCTTCCTCTCGCCGGCGGATTTGGAAGAAATCCGCGCGAAGATACGCCTGTGCATGTATTACAATACCAACTTTTAAGATTGCAACAACGGTTGACGTTGCCGGATGTACACCAGTAACGGTAAATATTTCCTCGAGTAGAAGAGTATGCCTCTCCCCGCGCGCGACGGTGTGTATTTCGCCAAACGTCGATGCTCTCGAAGACCATGGATGGCCGCACGAACGTGTCAACGTAAGGCGTCGTTGTCACAATGTAATTACTCCGGTCGTTCCGCGGGACGAAAAGAACGCGTCTAGGGATTACGAAGAGCCGACGAGTCGTTCGGCTTATTTCGACATCCTTATCGAAGAATCTGAGTGTGGTAATCCCTGAGGCGGGTGCGTAATCTCCCCCCTGCCCCCCTGCCCCCCCGGCCTCCGTGCACCCGGCACGTCGTCGTCGACTCTTTTGCACCCACTCATCTTCTTCCCCCGTCAATATTTCCTCCATTCGTTTCTCATCCCTTATACTGCTCGTACCTATACTAGAGATGCCTACCACAGCGTAACGCGTTCAGAATCTCCTTGTGCGGTATCCCTTCGATGCCTTTTCGCACGGTAGAAGAAACTACACGCGTACGAATGCCTACTTCAAACACATATATATACATACCTTCACGTATGTATAATACATAAAGCCCAAAGCTTAATCTACTATTAATTGCCACCACAAAGAAACCCCATGAGGATATAAGCGTATAGGTTCAAAGTCCGACGCGACGCCCCGAACTTTTCCCCTCTCTAATTTAACCCCCTGTACTCCCCTATTTAAGCATAATCCCCATCATTGTTGTATGGTCTGAGGTCTCTGAGGTCGTTATCCGGTACTTTCGGGACTATCACCTCTGGAATTGAAAGAGGTGATGCATAGCGCGGTAGCTGGATGAACGGTGGATCAATCTTGCGATATTGTTACCTGCAGGAATGAAATTTATTCACAATCACCGAAGACAGCGCGACGCGCTATCCTACCGTACAATTATATTTGCCTGCACTTAACCCGCAGCATAGATCTCTTGGTACGGGAAGCATGCTGCACGGATTTCGCTGCTAGGTGCAGCAGGTAGTAGGAAGGTATACCTTTGCTATTTATTCCACGGAGAGCGGTGGCTAACGGAGCGCATCCATGCATGCGGCTTAACGTTGCAGTGGTTTCAACGATTCGCGCATGTCGTTCAATTTAATTTGACGATTGCTCGTTAAAATTGTATATACATATAGTACAGTACGGTGCAGAGGCTCTGGGCGGTTTCGAGCCGTCAAGATACCTCGCACCTCTCGCCGATGGTTCTTCAAGCGCTACAACGTTTTTCGAGCTTTCACGCGTCCGCGTCGGCGTCGGCGTCGGCGTCAGACGTTCCGTCGCGTCGTCGGGCGTCGCGGTTGATCAACCTTTTGTTCTTCGCCTTTACGCTATTCTCACACGGTTTTCTTCCCATGCGTCGTTTATTCCTCGCCGTTATAATCCTTACGGCTGCAAGTATATATTTTTCACTCTCGTCTATATATATATATATATACACACAAAGGCATAGGCAATAAAATCTCTTGGCTGGTGCTGATGCACGCGCCAACGATTGATACCTCGGGCATTTCTCTTCGTTAAGACATATATGCCTGTAAAGATATAGGTATTATAAGCGAGACTCGCGAAGAGAAATTTCGGGGCCTCTGCCGCGACTAATTTGGCACTCGTATGTCGAGTAGCGTATCGAATCGCTCGATGCTACCAGAGGGCAGTGATTCTCGAGCTACGAACTTTCGCTACTGGCGCCGCGTATGCGACCGCTACGACGCGCCGCGCCGCGCCGTTGGTTCGATTATGTGGAAAATAAAAATTCGGAAACGAAGAAAAGCGAATGGAATTTTGTTTCGGTAAAAGATAGTGGAACAGATGAAAAGTGAAATATATTACAGGGTAGTGTATAGCAGGTGTTGAAAAATCAACATCATATTTACGTGATTTATACCAAGCTTCAAAGGAGCGCTCGCCACTTTTAGAGCCATTTAATAAAACATTTGAGAGAAGCTCTTAGTTCCGATGTAGGTAGGCATACTATTTTTCACTCTATATACAGTTTTCGAAAGGATGAGAAAAAAAAAAAAAAAAACGGACGGGAGGTTAATGAAAAATATTTGAAAAAGAAGAAAGAACAACAATATAGCAAAAAAATGGTGAAGAGGAATCACCGAACGGCGCACAGGGATGAAAATTCGTTCTTGAGAATCTATGTAACGGGGGTTTAGTATAAATACGAGGATACAAAAATTCCTTTCATATATAATCTCCGAAGAACAATTTTTAAAACAACTAAGAGACCAGTTATCTTCTACATAGTTTCTGGCAAAGCAATCTAAGAGAAGAAGTAGTAAAGCTCGCGAACGATTCGATCGAAATAGAAGCCCGCACGCGCTTATACTCGTATACCCTCGAGTTGCGGTATAATATCTCGAAGTAAATCTGCCTCTCATCTCTGAAATTGATGAGCCTTATAGCTAGTTGTAGGTATAGTTTAGTGGACGAGCGTTTCTTTCTGTTGAAATTTTGTTCTTTTGTTAATTTTTATTTTTCTCCCCCATCTCGCGTACCTTCTTCTTCTTCTTCTTTTTCCCCCCTTTTTTCTGGGTCTTTCCTTATCTCAATACTTATGGGATAAATTGCGTATACAGGGTTCGACTGCCCGGACGAACCTGTTAGAGCAGCCGCGCCGCGGCGTGTGGCTACGTTAATCGTCGAAGAGCGAGAGGTTCCGGGGCTCTCGAGGCTCTAAAGTCACATCGTCCATGATGCACGAGGTACGCCTGCAGCTAAAACTTAACCGACCCGTCTTCTCAAGTCACGTTAATGCAGCTATAGTAATAAATATCTGGCAAACCCACCCTTCCCATGACTTTTCTATCGGGGCGTATTCGTATCCGTATCCGTATTCGTATTCGTATTCGTATATGTATATGTATATGTATATCGTGTGGGGGATGTTTTAGGCTGCATCCGGTGATCGGACGGAGCACGTGCCAAAAGTTTTGAACCCTTTTCCGATTCCCCGTTATACATATACGCGCACGTATGCATGCACGCAAGAGTGCGTACACATGTGTGTGTAAGTGATGCGCCGAAGAGAGCGGGGAAACCTACAGCGGAACGACCCTGAGCGCACTTGTCTCTAATTATTGTTGCGTCTGATCGCGTATAGTTCATCGTGACACCTAGAAGACGCTCTGCACCCTCGAGGCTTTCATGCACAGCGCTTCCGTCCGTCCTCTCTATTTTGAGGAAGGGATGCGCGCACTCAGCTCGGAATTAGAAACTGAGAAGAGATTCCACGGAGCTCAGCAGGTTATGCTAGGTCAGGGCCCAATTAAGGGGGGGAAGGGGGGCGATAAAAAAAACGGCTCAAAAACTTGTACCTATTTTTGCCCCTTTCTAAAACACGCCGAATGGGATGGAGCGGAGAGCGGACGAGCGTTCGGGTGGCATTGGATAAATTGAAAAAGGGGAGAATTCGAGTTCTACGTTTCTTTTCCTCTCCCCGTCGTTTCTTACCACAATTTCATCGAGCCGAGGAATTTTTTAGTCAAGTTCGATGAAACCAAAAGAAAACTGAAAAACGAAGAAGAACGTCTAGGCGATGTGAGTCTCGACCTGTGTGCGGCGTAGGTATGTACGTACGTATACCTATATGTACCTACAATATACACGTACATAAAAATAGGTTTCCTCTGTCCTTCGACTTTGGATTCGAAAATACGTTTAGTAGGTAGGTAGGTATGTATGAAAAGACAATTTATGTGTTCGAGTCAATTAGATGCCGACGTCTCCGCAAGCACATTGTCGTAACTTTGGTTGTCGGTAGATATAACCTTACGCACGCGTCCCGCGCGTGCGAGGATTAAAAAGCTCCAGGTCTCAGGTCCGTGTTTCGGTATGAAATATAAATGGTCCTCGTCATATTTTAATGGAACATCGTTGTAAATTCATCGGTTAAATGGCAGCTTCGCAGCTATACTATACTATACCAACCTCGAATGTTCCTCGGCTTATGGAACAGCTATATACATGTATGTACATACGCTGCGCGATAGATACTCACGCACTCACGCACTCACGCACTCACGCACTCACGCACTCACGCATGCACACAAAACCACGGAAGAAAAAATGAAGAAATGAGGGGCGGAGGGGGGCGGGGGAGGATACCAAAGTAAAGCAACGCGCGAGTTATATTTCAGAGAATAATAATTCAGACATATGTGAACCATACGTGCGCGTCGTAGCACTGTATACGCGTAGCAGTGGTATATTATGCCTAGTATAGGGTTATACACCCTGAGACGAAGAAGTGGCATCGTCGATGAGGATAGACACAACAGGGGTGAACTGAGCGGGGGAGGAAGAACACGCGAGTTTTTCGGGCTCATATGCAGTGGTATACACCGCAACCATATCACTACCGCGACGGATTTCTCTGGCACGCGACGCACGCGTCGCGACGTTTACGTGTACGTTGGAACCTAGGCGCTCGTCTACGGGCCGAGCATCGAGGCATACCTCTACTCGTATATCGTACACTTTGCGCCGAGGAACTCTGACTGCACGTGTCACGGATGCGTCGCCGGGGTGACACCTCAGCCAGCAGCTCGTCGCCTGTCTCATCCTTGCCCACGTATATTTAATGTTTTGTTATTTCGGTTTTGGTTTTGGTTTGGTTTTCTCCTTTTTGATTTCACTTTCCCTCTTCCTTTCCACTCTCGCTCCCCCACTCTTCTGTCTCATATCGTCTCTCCTGATGGAGATCCCGCAACACGTACCGCCGCGGAGACTCTTCAAGCTCGTCGGAGAACCAGCGCGCTGATGGGGATAGGGAAGGACAACGGATTCATGGATTTACTGTATTCATGATCTCTACCAGTCGCGCGAAGGCCCTTATTTTTCTCCACCGAGTATAGTATAGGTATTTAAAAAATACGCTTTACTGTTATGATTCTGGATCATGTCATTCCGGAAGTACCCTCCTATATATCACTTGCAATCACGTGTCGCCGCGGAGTTTATACCGGTATCGTAGGTATCGTTCGCGTACAGCCGGTTCAAACGGCTCGAGAACTATTCTTCGTGTTTTCTTCAATGAAGAAAGAAATCGTGCTTCACTTCACGAGGTACGTTCAACGACTAACCTAGAAAGCAGTATTTTATTCTCCCAATGTCAAAAACTCGGTATACACAACTTTCTTTTCCTTTCGCGTTTTTTTTTACCAAATCAAGGCGCATAATCGGTCTATCTCCGAAAAGCTCGAACGATTCTACAGTGTACCTAATACTCGATGATAATGATATTGAGTAGAAAGTGGTAACGGTCAGTCAGACGCGAAGATTTTATGGTTCAGAAGTAAACTGGCTCCGGTCTCCAGCTTAGCTTTATTTGCTGCAGGGTTCAGCTTTGACTGTATGAAGCAAGGAGGAAGGAAAGAAGGACGGAAGGAAGGAAGGGTAACGGTGGGGGTAGGCGGTCCGAGACGGAGAAGCAAATAAATACCCGTAGATGTAATCGGCGGAGGAAACAAGCTGTGGGATTGTTCAGGGAATAATTGAAAGCACCGCGGCGCTTAGCATTGCCATTCCGGTCGTCGGTCTCCGGTCTCCAGGAAGATGCTGCCTGCCTGCCTGCCTGCCTGCCTTCTTCTTCGTCTGCTTCGTTTTTTTTCTTCTGTCTTCCATTCTCTCTCTCTCTTTCTCACTTTTCCCTTCTTGCCTTCTGTCTTTCCTCCTCTCTCTCCCTCTCTCTTCTCCTGTCTCTCTCCTCGCGGGGCTCTGGTACTTCGGTACCATGCAGGGCTGATCCGATCGGAACGCTGATCGGTGAATTCTAAATGTATGCGTTTATGCCGGGGTGACCGCTCTCAGCCATCCTCAAGAGTCAAGAAGACTGTAGGAGCCTTACGGGCATGAGGCATCGCGACTTTTCGACCGCCTCGATCCTCATTAACGCCTCTGCGAGACCGAGCCGCCTATATATCCTTATAGCCCACAAAAGCAAAGAGGAATATCGAAACTTCTTCTCTCTCTCTCTCTCTTTGTCTCTGGATCCGCGGATATAGTCCTCATGTTTTGTCCTCCGACGACCCACAGCCGAGAACACAACCGCAATACAAATAAACCAAAACGATTCAACAGATTCTGATAATACCGCCGGGACGCGATGCATATATATAGGTACTACGTATGTATATGCATCACCTACTCACTTACACTTTTTCAGCGGCGTAGTAGGTACGTACGTATATACATACGTAGGTACATACATAAATACAGCTATGCTACTGCTGGCTTACGCGCTGCTCTCTCGTCCTTCATTGCATGCGTGTTTCGCTGGACAAAACGTAGGTATACAAATACGAGGCGGATGCGTATATCGGCACATCTACTCTACGCGTGCAGTATCATATGTACAACTTGCGCGAGTGTAGGAAAATCATAAGTTTTCATTGATATATTCTCAACTTCGACGATAGAATGACGATTTGCCTGGATACAAATGAATCAGAGAAAAGCGGCAAAGCTCGGTAACGGACAAAGGTTTTCCCATGATTCCATTTCTACTCCAAATTTTCATCGGCTCGTTCGATACCCATAACACCGGTAACCTATAACTACGCGTAGAATTCATGTACAGTATATTAACTGTAAATGTAGATTTCAGTATTGTTGGTGAAACGCAGGGCCCTCGAGGGCCCGTTTACTGCTTTTCCTGCTGCAGCTATGATATGGGAAGTTCCGTAAAAGTTTGTCGTACGCGATCGAGTCAACGGGACGATGAAGGAATTTCCATGTATACATATATATGCATCCATAAATATATATATATATATATATATATGTATGGTTTTCATTTCTCTCGGGTCGTTCTTTCTGTCATCTTGAAAGCTATACCCATCTATATAATACACAGGCTGCGGGTATCGGGTATTGTCGCAATAATAAATGAAGCGACCACGCACGCGATCGCAGGCATATAATATAATACCTTCTCACGGGCATAAGGTACTAGTATTATAGTTATGTGTCTTCTCAAACGGGACGTGATTAATTTCAGTTATATATCGCGTGCCTAGATGCGTGAACGTGAATGTATTGTGCGTGCAGTACCAATACCAGGGTACAGGTATACGTGCCTACATCCTACGTATGCCCACCTCTAACCTATCCACGGGAGAATAAATACCGGAAATAACGAGTAATTAACGAATTAGATACAAATATTTATACGAGTATAAGGTATATTCGAATATATTTAACGGTGTTTGAATAATTCATGTATTCATATATCGCCTCTTACGGTCAGGTATACGTGAATACGTACACACAAAATATGCGTTTACGTACGTACATACACACACGATACGCAACGTATATATCTGCATACACCGCGCATTCGAAACTTTCTAATTATTCGATATTTATTTAATTAGTCTTCTATCATGTTGTCCCCCCCCCCCTTTTTTTTCTTTTTTACATACAAACTACCGTTTTTCTTTTCTTGCCCCCCCCCCCCCCCCCCCCCCCCCCGTCAAGATTTATGTTCGAGCATAGGTACGCGGGTATACGAGCGACATGAATTTTCAGGTGTTTATAGACGTCGTAAAGGTTCGAGGCTCTCATAATTACATGGGTATCATGTATGGGCCCGGTATTTCACAATTTGACTGGACGAAAGATTACAACGTTCTTCGAATCGAGTCGAGTTTACCTCATTACTCACGAATTCGTTAAAGTCGTCGAACCTCGTCGGACGGTGGAGAAAATTTGTCCGGAATGTAGACAAAGTTTACCTCCGTGTGTTTCACATCCCCGCGGATGAAAATTTCTCTTCCCACTACATAACCTGATTCTAAATGATATCAAATCCACCCGCGGTGTTCCCTCGTGCACGGGGGTCGTGAGATCAGTAACGAAAACGAGGGAAGAAAAAAAAAAAAAAAAAAAAAAAAAAAAAAAAAAAAAAAAAAAAAAAAAAAACGAATAAACGAATACCAAAAAATTTGCAAAATTTTTCACATAAATGATCAAACTCAGGCATTCTCTAATTTCATTCCATCCTCGCTCTCTCCCCCGATGCTGTTTCGTCGGAACGAATCTTCGGTGTTTCGAAAACCCGTATTTTTTTTCCCCCTCGTATCGAAAAGAGGGGGCATGGGGAGAGCGGGACGGGATTCGCGGTATAACCGGGCGAGCGAGCGCGACTCTTCATAAAGGTATGGTAAATATTTAAACGACGTGACCTAGCCTCGGTCACGGTTGCCCGTCGATAAACCGTATTTTATTGTTTCCCCCGTCAACCACCCTCGGAAAAATTTCGTATAAAAGAACCGATTTGCCTCTATCCCGGCTCGTGATCCACGTTGCCATGCGCGTGTGTCTACACACCCGTACGTATACGTGTTTAAGTAGGTACGCATACACTGTACCTTATAGCAGCTTCTACAGGCAGAGTTACTCCGCGTGATGTAGCCGGGGCCCCAGCTTCAGCCCCGGCTCCGGCTACGGCCCGGTCGGTTCATTTAATAATACAGGAGTCGGGAAATTGTGATCGAAGGATACTATTGGAAAGCAATACTTTAGCCAGTCGTTGAATAAGTAATGGGACAATATTTTTAAAACGCCAATAATTCGCAGCCGGGCAGTTCGCTCCCCTCCGCTTCCCATCCACCGGCACCGGCACCGGCACCGGCACCGGCACCGGCACCGGTATCGGCGTATTTATCGGCCCTCAGAGTATATAGATATAACCGGGGCTCTAGACCGCCAGGACTCTCACGCCCGTTTTCCACTGCCGCGGCCCCCGCTGCTCCAGGAATAAGACGAAAGGACGATCGGTTTCAGACTGGCTTTAACACAGCCCGAGATACATAGGCAGACGTATACGTTACGTACGTACCTATGTATGTACCTATGTACCACAATACCTACCTACGCTAGTTCTGGAGTGCTACTACGGGCTCATGGCAAATATATCTATCCGAGAGTTAGAGAGATCCCCGCATGCTATGAGCTGCAGCATAAGGGATATTTGCCGCTGGTCGTAATAGGTCTTTCCCTTTTTCAGCGCATCGCGGATACAATTGCGGTATGCCATAGATATATATACATATACCTACACCGTACGCGCGTCTCTTTCTCTCTTTTTCTCTCTCTCTCGCTCTCTCAGTATCTCTGTATCCTGCTTTTATTCTTCTCGATTGCAAACGTATAAGCGCAAGCGTACGAAGATCATTCATGTATGTATGTTCATGTGTGTATGTATGAATGTACGGACCACCCGTCGCTCGTTCGAATCATTATTTCTCGCGAGTGTCCGTGCTCAATAACCCAATTACATTCTCGTCGCTATTTTTGTATGATATGTAGTTAATGCTCGCACGTATGTACGCGTGTACGTACGTACGTAGGTATATTGCGCTGCATACGGTGAGCAGAAGATCGCTGAATCCAAGAGAAACTCAAATCAGTTTCACACTAGGAAAATCTGCTGATACCAGAAAGCTTGGTATAATCTGCGTTACCCGGGTAGCACGAAATCCTCTTTTTGCCTTATATTAGGCCCAGAGATAACTCAAAGACGTCCAAAAGTCGCCGGACGTCTGCTTCAACATGCAGCAGAGACTCAAAAGCGGAGATTCGGCGACTGTTAGGCGTCTCTGAGTCGTCTCAGGGCCTGAAATGAGGCAAGGAAGATTCAGTGCTACCTGGGACACGGAATGTCCTGGAAGGTTTGAAAAATCGTACAAATTTTCTAAATCATTGAGCAGATGGCTCTCAGGCTTCACCGATTCAGCACTCACTAATTTCGACTCATTTAACCTGGACTTGACATTACATAAACCCGACTAATTCGTTGTTTTCTCGCACAAGTTTTCCCACGAGCCCTACCGCTGTATCGTTATAGATACCCATATCCTCCTTGTCGCAGTGATTTAGCAGCGATCTATAGAAAGCTAGTTTATAGGTTATACGGAGACGTTGATAGTTTATTTTAGCCGACTTTACAGCCCCATGCTGAACGTATACCTAGAAGACGTTGTAGATCTCGAGCTGAGTGACTGGGACAGAGATGAAGATATATTATATTCGACGAGATGAATTGCCAAGATCTAGTATAAACTATTGCAGGTGGGTAAGGTATGTACATGCACACATACGTATGCATACATGCATACATACCTGAGGGAATATGCAGTGCATCGCTATTGGCTAAATTGAAACTGCAGCCACGCGGTCGATTGAGGAGGTGCAGACTAAATTGTAGACATTGCTATACCTATATAATATATAATGCGGTTGTAAAAATATGAACACCGTTTCAAACAACGCTCCGTGCACTATGCCTGATTCTCGGACTAACACACGAGATATACATACTGAAGTTTTACGATTTCGATTGCCTATAAACACTCATCTGGCTTTCTATTCGATTGGTATGTATAAGGCGGATGGACCAGGTTGGTACTTTCTCGTGCCCGCATTGGACTGCGTGAAAGCAGGAGGCAATTCTTATACTTGCGGGGACGCCACGGTCCACGGTGTCCAGGAGAATCATAGCGTAGACAATATAGGTATATATAGATACACAGATCCTCTTTTGTCATTCTTGATCAGGCCTCGGCGCGATCCGGGGCTCATTATTTCCTCATCTCTACGAGAGTTTCGAATGGGATCTGCGTCGCGCGTGGATATACCTGTCTACATAGTTATATACCTATAGGTATAATAACGAGAAAGTTCAGGAAATGATTCTGACCTTTTGTTTCCTTCGTTTATACATGTGCCTAGGATACCTACATATAATATAACCTGGAACATTTGTTGGCGTCGTAAATGTAACATATATCATGAACAATAAAACTATATTATACCTATGTATACCTATAATGTATATAGGTATCTGTGAAATTGCAGCGCAAGTTATAAGTGTAATAAAGCGCGCAGCGCGCACCTAGTATGTACATAGGTACGTACCCCACATATGCGTATGTGAATATATACCAATCACATAGGTGCATGCCTCCTGCACGGGTTTTACGGAGATACGCGCTGTCCGCGTATGCGCGACACGATCAAGAGGCTGGAGGCTACAAAGCCTTGTAAGCGACGTAAGAAAAGTTACGGAACAACAATGGTAATGCTAAACTTTCCAAGTCAGGAACTGCCGCAGCACCAGGCTTGCCCAAGTATCAACTGTTTTTGCGCTCGGTTCTTACAACTGACAACTTCAGGGTGCGCGTGTTCGAGCTTGCCCATTAACTTCGGAAAAACAACGAGAAAACGAGACGAGAGAGAGAGAGAGAGAGAGAGAAAGAAAGAGGAGAAAACCATCTGTAGGTATTGCCGCAGAGAAAGATCAGACGCGAGCTAGACTCGGATTGCTCAAAACAGCGGCATTTATGTTACCGTAATGATAATTCGCCTAGAAAGGGAATGAAAAATTGCAGGACGTCAATTGTGATTCTACGGGCCGCTTGTTGTTTCTTGGCGGCGGTAAAAAAACTGCATCGTTCCCATCCGGGCACAAAGAATCGCGAGTTCGCGGTTGCGTCCAAGTATATCAGATGCAAAATGGTCTTTCCGATTACTGTTCGTGGCTTCGTGCGAGGCCCGTGGGCATATAGATTCCAGTGGCAGAGCAAGTACCGGGAGGCAGGCAGGCAGGTAGGTAAGTACTGCCTATTTTGTAGGTACGTACAACATATACGTATGTACTATGAGCTTACCTACCATCAGCCGTAGCGCGGCAGGCCCCATCATCATTATCATCGTATCTGCGCTAGACATCAAAGACTTTCATCCCTGACTACGGTGGCAGGTAGATAGGTAGGTAGGGGTACCCCGCTTGCGCGCTGTAGCCGACCGTGCAGCCGTCGACCCGAGAAATGACCATTTGTAAATTACTTCATCTTCCGCGAATGAAATCTGGTCGAAAACGATAGGAGGTAGAGTATCTGGTAACTGGTATTTGGTCCGGGTACAAAGTCTCCTCTTTCTCTTCCATAATTCACATCGCACGAGTTTTTACTAAACGAGCACTACCAACTTAAGTGGAAAAGTCTTGCACGCAACTGTAATTTTATAAACTTAAAGAGGAAGAAAGAAAGATTCCAAAGCTCCGCTTGTCGCGGTGTAAATTACCGCCGAGATTAATTTCCTTATCTGTACCCCGAGGATCAGCGAGAGCTACCTGGATCTGCAGGTACAATCTTCGCGTGTACGCGTAATTATTCACACTCGCGCACGCACGCGCGCGCACACAAACTGCGCTACTGCGACCGTTACATGAAAATGGATTCACAAGATTTCGAGAGATCCATCCTATAGCGCGTATTTACACCCATCTCGCGCTTTATCGCGTAATATTTTATGTTTGCGCGTGATTGAAAACACCTAGGGAGATCAATTTCGCATGTATGTGGAACGGAGTAGACTCGTGTGACACGTGTTTCGCGCAGGTATAACGTATTACAATCGCCGCCTCCCTGCTGGACCAGTTTCTCACGTGCAAGAAGGCAGCCGACGAAGTTCTTTCGGGGATCAGCTGCGGGAGTGAGAAACATGGTATGTACGAGAGAGAAACGGGGAAACTGAGAGATGGACAAACGCATGGACACATGTTACACACTCGCTGCCGCGCCATCGTCGTATAAAAATGAGTAGGTACGGCAAGGAATAGTCCGAAGTTGGTTGGTGCAGGTCTAACCCGAACTGTGGAGAAAACTAAACCGTACACAACGAACGACACAATGGAAGCGGCAGCTGCTTGATAGATGTTATAATATAACCGGCCGGCCAAACGTTACAGCTTTCTCTATTTATCTCATTTCTTCTCTTTTACTTTTTCGTTCTCCGTCTCTCGAGCTCGACGTCGTCTCAGCCGCGGCATTTTTCGTCGAGCTAACAAAGTGCTGCACACTACGGAGCGTAATTTATTCGTTGTACGTGACGACGAATCAATCGACGATTTAAATTCGGTCCATTAGATGCGAGATCTGGAGCAAAAAACTCAACTGGAATCAAGACGTTACGTCTGAGTGTGTACCTATGTGGGATTACTATATGTGCAGTAGGTATACCGTAACGTTAACGTGGCACAGGCGCGGTTTACAACAAGGGAAACTCTGCTACGGGACAGACTCGTGCAGCGTGGACTTTGAAGACAGGAAACGCTCGGTCCACGTGTTCGACCGAAATGTTACAGCTGCTCTTTTTGCCTGACGCGTACACGTTGCCCTCCCTCCGAGTCAGGGGTGACTCCTCTAGTTTTAACCCCCTTCGACGAACAAAGCTCCCTATATAAGATTTGCCGTAGAACAACATAATTTTGTGTGTACCTATATAGGTGAAGAAGAGGAAGAGGAGAGAGAGAGAGAGAGAATGAGTAGATAGGGAGATGAATATCGCGGTTGGGATCGGTATCTCAATTTTTCCATTATCGAATCTACATTCGCTTTGGGCGACGCGGTTCCCACGAAGACGAAGTGGCCGTAAGCGTCGGATTGCATTGCGTAGCATCGCGTCGAGTTAGTATTGTGGTCTTATGTTAGTACGGTAACATTCTCTGCATTCAAGTATCTCTCCCATTGTTATCTATTTATTCTTATAAATCCTTCCTTATAATCGTTTAATGCTCACATTCAGCGATGCCGGTACTGCCGCGCCGGTATTGTGAGCTAAGGCCTTGGTACGCATGCGCGGCAGCGTACATCACAAGAGGCTTATGGCGTCTGTAAAGCACCCCGCACTCCTTCCTGTACCAATACCTACCTCCTAGCCCTCAGCATGGCAAGGAACTAGAAACTTAACTACACGCGCTAAGTCCATGTAACTAATTAATCTCCGCATGGAAATTCTTCTCGCCTAAACTGGCCATTGTAATAATCTTCCACAACGGCACGAAGATATGTGGAAGGCAAGAGAGGGAAAGGGGCGAGACGCGACGTGAAAAATGACCTCTCGCAAGAGCAGCAATCCCTCCTTATTATATCCATGCTTGCATACAGAGTTTAGACTTTAGGACGAAGACGACGACGACGGAGAGGAGGAGGAGGAGGAAGAGATCGACAATAGCCAGAAAGTTTTTGGCTCTCTTACATTAGCTACGGTACAAAGAGAACTTTGGTCTCTCTTTTTCGACGGAGTGAGAGAATATGTGTAATATGTATAATACGAATATGACGGTGCATGCGTCTATGTGCCGAGGATGAATATATATGTACACGCATCTCTGTGAAACGCACAGCGATAAGTGTGTGCAGCCCTGGTCTGCGGGAGACGCAAGAGCAAGAGTAAAAGAGTGGAGAGGAGGCTTGGCTTTGTGGACGTTGAAAGAGCACACAATGTCCATATGATCGTTTCTGACAATGGACCTTCTAACAACTGAATAACATCAAGGTTGTTTGAAGGGTAGCCAATGTGCTACCGCTCTCCTCCGCCGTAGCCGACAATCAGCTTTCTTCCGTTAGGAATATAATAATGATGAGTAGGTATGTAACCTACGCATACATATGACTACGAGTATATGAACGGTATTCCATTTCGCGTGAGCTTGATAAAATTCCTCTATAGTAGTTGCGTACCAACTTCTGGTGGTCCATAGCCATCACTATCCGCCTAAAGCGATTTCGTTATCTACTTACAGTGTTACAGTATGATTTAAGATGCGCCATGTACCGATTTACAGCACTTGCGACAAACAGTTACATATCCCGTCCCAGTATAGTTGGTAATGAATTGGATACGTGTGTCCTTACGAAATGATCATGCTTATCGGCGAAGATCGCAAGTCGTGAGTAGTCGTAGTACTAGTAGTAGTAGTACGTTCGCGTTACACTACGGTTTATAATTCAAAAGGGTCGAGGGGCTATCCGTTAGGTAGATGGATTTGGATACATCGTACGAATCTACGCGCGATACAGCCGGAGCGGAAAAATATATGGTAGAATTCGGTCAGAAGGCGGACGGGAGACGGACGCACAGACGTAGACTTCGAGACGAGAGAGAAAGAGGGAGAAAGAGAAGGACGTAAAGTAGTGGTAGATTGTAAAAGGGGAGAGATTTTGTCCTCTGGGGAGCAGTCGAAGCGCGTGGCCCTCGTCGGGAATGATCCGATGTGATCGTGTGAGCATCAAACGCAACGGATGCATACGTCACGGTGCGTTGGGACAACGCGACGCTACACGGAATAGATGATACCCACCTACCTATCCTATATCTGTGACTCCGCGTTTCGCCTAACTGTAGCCATAGCTCGGTAGGGAATTATTTTGTCCGGGCAAGACTTTATGCAGCCCCTGCGTCGTGCGTATACATTCGTGTGTATGTATGTACGTGGTATATGTATGCACATACGTACGTTTCATCTTCCCGTATGTTTGTCACACGGAAATGTGAACTCGGTGTACATCGCGTATGCACGTATAACGTATTCGTTATATACCTAACACCGGTCCTCGGCGTTCGATCGTATCAATGTCCACGGTATATGGTGTGTACATGAAGTTACCGGATTCAAATATTCAGGTGTAGCCTGTGTATCTTATACTCTCTTCTGCGAAGAGTTGGGTAGAGGAGAACAAATTTCATTCTCGAGTACAGAGCAATTCATGAATCAATCGGCGCGGATGCACCGGAGAAAACTCAACAGACTTGACAGAAAAAGAAGAAGAAGAAGAAGAAGAAGAAGAAGAAGAAAAGAAAAAGGAAGATGTGAGACTTATTGGACTCTGAGCGCAAGAGGAGAAAGACCAAGCATCAGCATCACGGGAGCAGCGGCAGCATCATCTCTTTTTCCCTGCTCTTGGTAGGTAGGTATATATCCCGGGGGAGCAGCAATTTATAAATAATTGACCCGAGTCCGGTAAAAAATGAATTACGTCTCCCTATGCACAATATGAGGAGTTACTTTACGGTAAAACGAGGAGAACCTCGCCTTTTCGAAAGGGGGGGGGGGGGGGGGGGGGCAGAGGACACCCGCGAGACACCGAAGGGTGGGTAACATAAGCCGCATCAATTTTGCAATTGGAGAATTTTACGTCGCGCGCGGGCCGCATTCATTATTAACGGATGGTTCGCTGCTCGCGTGTGTGTGTGTCTGCTGTATACCTATATATGTTTCTCCAGGACCACGTTTGGTATAATATGGTTACTTGACAACCTGCTGCACGGTATGCGCGACCGTACCAACTATAACCACGGGGTTCCCTATTATACCGGCAAATTGTCGTTGATAAGTAATTTTCGCAAACTGAATCGACTGGGTTGAAAAATTTGGGAAAAAATTATGACCGTCGAGGGTATTTCCTTTTCTCGAATAACGCAGCAGTGAACGAGCGAACTTTGCCAGAATATTGTTTCTCACGCGTTTTCAATGAAGAACAGAAAAACGATCGAAATACAAAAAAGATGCAACTTGTCGCTGTATTTGTCACGAATATAAGTGACGAATTATTCGATCAAAGTTTGTGCTTTGCCCGTCAAATTTCATACTTCGCGAGCTGCAACAACGGTTGTTACTGCTTTCGCTTCATGAAAGACTTTGGCTTGGGAAGAAGAAGCAGAAGAAAACGAAGGATAAAAAGAAGAAGATGCGTCGCGTATATCTGCGATAGTATATACTTACATAAGAGTATTTGGCACAGAACAGCGAGTTTAACACGCGTAAGGATACTTATTGCTCTTCACTCGTGTAAGTAGGAGGTATATATCCTACTGCCGGTAGGCATGTATATGTATATATATACTTATATACATAAATTATAACAGCTACTAGGTAAAAGAATTTTATAGTCTTATGTATCTCTGTACTTGTAGGTAGTCCCGTATATATAACTGTATGTACGTAGGTACCACATAGGTGTATTTATATATATATATATATACAGTATATATACATAATATAAATACTGTTTCATTTTTCCTCATTTGTATTTTCAATTTTATTCAATTTTTGTTTTTTGTTGTTTTTTTTTTCTCCCTTTTTTTCTTACCGTTCACGAACGATATATACTATAAAGAAGCGACGTCTTCTTGACTTAAAATTAAGAAAACAAATACAGAAGCAACGATAAGAGATAAAAGGGATGGAGACCAACACAGACGGCTCTGTACCTCCACCACCACCGCCACCACCTCTACATACCATCTACTTCAGAAGATGAACTTAGTAATGCATTTGAGTTTTGCGCAAACATTATTTTTATCCGGCGTTGAAGAGCGCGGAGGGCCGGGTGGGGTGGGGGAAGGGGCGGGGGTCGTCCGTGTTCACTCGGGGGGAATATCAAGGGGTGGGGGGGCGGAAGGGAGGAATGACTTCCACCGAGGCGAGTAATCAGCGAGACATTATTTCTTCTTTGAGTTCTGTTCGAGTACAAGTTGTATTTTAATGTGCCAAAGAAGAGGAAGAGGAAGAAGAAGGAGAAGAAGAAGAAGACATCGCTCTCGCGTTTGTTTGCATAAGTACCTAGGTGTACATACGTACATATATACAACATGTACCTGGTACAACTGTTGTACATACCAATGTAGTACATACCTATGTCCGATGCATTAGCGGAGAGAAAAAAAAAAGAAAAAAAAAGAAGAACCAGATAAATTTCACTTTTATTTTTGTATCGCGAATCGAGCCGTTAAAGTTAGGTCTGAGCGTGGCGATGAACGAAACGATAAGATGCACGAAACAAACAAAAATGAAAAACCGGCAATTGACATGAATTTGAAACGCAAAAATTCTCAACCCCGCATCGTTGGTTGCACATCTATGCATACCGGTGTACCTGTATACGAGTACGTATCCATGCATACGTAGATGCCGACTACCGCAGCTACTACGTGGGTATACACGGAATTACGTGGGTGCTGCATTTACGGGGCTATTGTTTCACCTGAAGGAGTTACGCAACTCTGGCCCCCTTTGGCAATTGTTATTTCTATTGTTTTCTAATTGGCACAAGTACGGGCAGGTATAACTGCGAACATAGTACCTATATTCACGCACACGGGTATGTAATACGTAGATGGAGTTGAGGTGCATGTACTTCTACCTCTACCTCTGAATAAAGCCTCGCGATGTCGAAGGCTGGCCTGCTAGGTGGGTAGGTATTAGCCTGAGCGGCTTTAACCCGAGAAGAAGGAGGAGGAGGAGGACTGGGAGGGTTACATAAATATCACCGAGGCGTGTATAAATAGTTTGCCGAGATTCAGATTACTCCAAGTCCACGCCGAGGCACATAATAATGCCATTGTAAAATGGCAGATAATCTATTTCTACGTACAGAGGGAAACCAGCTATCTCTTACTCTCCACTACACGGACTGCGGAACCAGGTAGCTACGTGTATAAAGTATAGCGACAAACTTAGCGAAAGAAAGAGAGAGGGAGGGAGAGAGATAGAGATGGATAGAGATTGAGCGAGAAATAGAGGAAAAACAGATAATAAAAGACAGAAGGAAATGTAGCCAGAGGTGGTCGTGCCTCGCACACCAACGCAAACGGCGCTCTGAACTAATACACGGACGAAGAGGAGGAATATAGCTACACGACTCTCTGACAGTCTAACCTAATGATGGAATCTGCAGAAGCTATACCTCCAGTGGGCGGTAACGGAAGCCTTCCAATGCTCCGGCCCAGCTACCGGATATTTCCAACGAATCTTGGGCTCGGTATAGTTTTCTTTTACATACTATATTATATTTATTTTCAAAATATCGCGGCAGAGACGCAACGTTTTGCCGTCGGGACGAAGCCACGCTGTTGCCCGCTCGTAATCCAGTATACTCAGTTGTCTCCACCCATTATTCAGCCTCCCTTTTATTATTCACGTATCTTCGTCCGATCGCCTCCCCGAATACTCACTCTGCGGTTACCTCCTGGATATGACTGGCCCACCTATCGGTACGTACCTACGTACGTATAGATAGATCCGTATGTACGCGAATACCTATACGTATAACGTTGAAAAAAAAATTAACAACTGTGAGATTTCTAATTTTATTCGGAATAGGCGTCGCTGGATATCTACCACTACTAGTATTACTGCTACTGCTACTGCCGATACTACTACAACCGTTTCCTTGAGCTCGTAAAAAACGAGTCGCGTGCGGCCAAGCATAAATCACTGTGACATTCTTCAAGTAAATTGACTGCTGGCTGGTCCGAACGTTTAGCGATTGGGAGCCATTTTTGTTATCGGAGAGATGGTTGGTTTGAGAGAAAAATACGCAAGATAGAAAACTGCCACGAATAATGAATTCTATTGACACTATTGAGTAAGTATATTACCTATGTCACGGAGCACGTATTCGTGTGTACGCATGTGTACGTACGTGTATGCGAATTCAGACTGTTCTTCTGTTCGCGCGGGTGATTGAGAATAAAGAATGTAGGTACTGCAGGCACAGATTACGAGAGATCCAACTAAATTTCAAAACTTGCCGCAGGATGATACGACATGAATTGATAAGCTGCGACTATAAGGTAGCGCATGCATGTGCCATATATACGTGATAAAAAACGCGAGGAGATCGCGCAGGATCATATTCCCTAATTCCCCAATTCTCGTCATCCGATATTCTGTGATACATGTATTTTGGGTTTTCCGCGCGGTGCTCAGCTCCGTTGTCCGTCAAATGAAATAGCCGAATGTTTTCGACAGCTGAAGTTTCTCAAACGCTACTTAAAGATTTTTAAATAACTCGAAAATGGCACGAGCGAGCAAAAACGGGGAAAAACGACCCCCCACCGATTGACTCACAAATATCGACAGTTATCGTTGACGAGAATAGAAACCTCCGCGATTCCGTGGCTCCATCGCGTTTTTCGATACGATGAAAATCAAAATTGAGAGACACGCGTACGCAGCATGCATAGTAGGTGGTTGTGGTATTCGTCACATACATGCGCATACCCGGGGGACAAATACAAATCTGTGGATAGAAGTGGGGAAAAAAAAATTGTAAAACAGTTTCAAGGATAGATATACCGTGTCTATCGGATATAGGCTTTCACATGTGTTAGTTTCACACTATTGTCGATTCAACGTGCAAAACTTTATCGGCTGCAATGACTGCGAGTATAGGTAAGTGTAGGTGTAAGTACGTATATACATACGAGGCGCATTAGGTATGTACACAGAGAATTGCTGCACAGATACACGATACCCCAGTTGATAGGTATACTACATATTGTTGTATTCACAAACACGAGACATAAGCTACAGATTACTGCTCGTAACCGATCCTTGTGTGCTCGGCGCGAGTTGGATTGGTAGAAGTAAGTCAATACGCGCCTTTCCATACAAGAGCCTTATACCTACCCATTCCCCATTCCCCGTTCCCCATTCTCATGCCCGAGGTTGAGGTAGGTAGGTACGGTACAATAATTGTATTGCGTAATAACGAGCGTAGCGCAACAGGAAACGGATTGTCTTTTAAGGGGAGGTACCTGAGTAGACGGCAAGAAAAACAGGTAAACTTCGGGAATTTTTATCTGAAAAACTAATGTTTCGATTGGATCTGGGTTTTTTTTATTGGAAAATATGTACATTGAGGTATTTTGAGGAATTTTTTCAAATAAATTCGTTGAGTGGAAGCGCCGTTGTTGTGGTCAGCGTCAGACTTGCTGTTCGTTGACATAGCTTATGGTGCCAAGGATTCCGGGCAGTCGGTTGATCTGAAACAGGAAAACGCAACGGATTTTCAAAATATAATATACAAAGGAGTCCGCTACGTAGGATTTTGTTGAAATTTTCATTTTTGGCGGAATTGCGACGGTCTTAATTTAACATTCGTTTTTCGTTCGCAATTTCCGACGATTGTGTTGGCATAAAGAAGCAATGGTTCAATCGAATGAAAAACCCCTACGTAGCGGACGAGAAAAACTATCGAAGAATATTGTATCTAAATTTGAACAAAATCGGACGAGCCGTTTTCGAGATACATCTGGCACCGACTTTGAAAACTATGTTTCGAGATAATCGCGTTTGAAAAGTGGGTAAAGAAATGACGCGCTCGGCCGTTGGGCCGCTGCATGATCTTTCGGTAAATTCTCCGTATAATTTTGGCGATTGCAGAATTTCAACATGATAGAGATATTTTTTACCTTACCGTTAATCAGCAATCCCAGGGCCATACATCGGTCCCTCCGAAGTACTCGCTGCTTCGTCAGCTGCAATTCTCGATTGTCTGCGCTGAATTCTCCCTTCACGGGTCGCGTTTCGAGTTTGAATCTCAGCCTTCGCAATGCGGTCCGCATCCTCGATCTCGCATTGCCTATCAGCATTTCTCCCGACTTGAATTCCCAAGGCATCCATCACTTGGAGATAGGATTTTGCCCCACAGTTAAAAACGCATGTGGCAATATTGGCAGCAATGTTGACAACATTTGAACCGTTGTGGGATATTTTGGGAGCTATTCTCCAAATGACGTTGTTGAAGCTTTCATTTGCGTTCTGTGTAAATCCGCCGACGCAGCGTTGTAGTAAATCATCAGAACTTAGGTCCCTAAATATTGGTTCGATGGCTTTAGCAACATCCGAATGTAGAGCGGGCTCATGGTGATAGTCCTTCAATGTTTTAGTAGCCTTTGCTTGCTGCCAAGAACACCAGGAGTCACTTCCTGGTGGACACTGGTCATGCTGTGGCTTATCATCCGTTGAAATCTTGTGAAAAAACGTGGCCATGATAGCTTTCTTCATGTTTTCGGCAGAATCACTATTGCGTCTGATGGCGAGGCCATAATAAATCGTAAGCTTATCAATCAATTTGCCCGTTAATTTTCCCTTTCCTCCCAATCCTTTCGTATTCTTTTTACAGTTCCTGAGCCTGGTACCCATTCGTTTTTGAACGTGCCCTACGCACTCTTTTTTTATTATTCTCGTATCCCCGTAAGGTGCGCTATCGACTATGTTCTTATAGGTTTTCGAATCTCCGTCGCCTATGTAGTTTGTGTACTTCACTCCGTATTTTTCCTCGGATCTTGCAAATATTTCGCACATTGCATCTACCTCCATTTTCCCCGAAGAACCCTCATGGTTTACTTTACATTGGTCAGCATGATCCTGTATCCACTCTTCATACTCACTAGTATGTTTTTTGTTTTGCCAGTTCGCACATGCCTGGCAAAATTTGCATTTGACGTTTATGTCAAGTACTTTGCCAGTGTAATAACCGATGACACTTGATACACCCACCAACGAATTGGAACCCCGTTTCCGCCATGTCCCATCGCCAGATACGGTCAATCCTTCATTGGGCCGTTCTGTTGCTTCAGTCGTTCTTTCCTTCTCTTCTTGCGCACTCGAAATACAAATCGTCTCACGTACTGATTCTGACGCAGTTAGAATATTCTTCACAATTACATCATACGTGCATTGTACAACTGGTTGTGCTAAATCCAACAGCCCACAAAATCTTTGCATACCTCTCAGACCAATTCCAATCATTCGCATGGCGAAAATAAATCTCGTATTTATTTCGTACGCTTTTGAAATATATGGGCAGGAGGATACACTTCGGGGCTCACAGGATAGACATTCTATTTTTATTTTAAAACCAAGGCCACGAGTGGAGGTTTTCGTGATGGTAATTGTCTGTCCGCAGTCTTTACATTTCACGTGTTCACTTATAAAAGAAAAAACAGTCACAAAATTCAGCAAAACTTATTCGATACTGTGGTTTATACTCGGTTCTAAATCGATTGATTTCCGAATTTTTTTGGCAGAAGCACTCACTTGACTTTCATCTTTTTCACATTCATGGCGATTCAACGGACGTCTTCTTTTCGGAGTTTTGTCTTTACGGATCTTGAGCGTCGCTCTATCCGTTCTTGAGATTTTACTTCGCTGGTCTTTACGGTTCATTTTATCGATTTCACTAACGAACAACGGAATAGAAAATACTATTCACTCCTGTAGGATGAACGATAGACTGACGCTTCGACACAACCTCAGGCCCCCGGAGTCATCCTACCCTTGAATACCTGCTCGCTCAAACAAAAGGCCCCAGCGCGACAGCTGCAAACCCAACCGGCCGCGCTCGACGTTCTGCCGCCTTTCGCAGAATAACCCACAACTTCTACAATATTGCGAATTTCTACATGAAATTTATACACAATGTTCATTGAACTACAAACTACAAGCAGACAAAAAAAAAAAAAAATCGATTTTTTGAAAAATTCACTCAGGTACCTCCCCTTAATGCAACGGGATTGATAAAAATTGCATTCAGTTTATACAGAGAGATAGACAGGGAGATTAGAAATTGTTATTTTTATACAAACAATCCTGTGGTTTAGTTAATTGCGACCCTTTCTAATCTCACTCACGTGTCGACTTTGCAACAGCCAAGGTGCCCAGTGACAAGTTAATACAGGAAAACTGCTTATCGCTGTTTATGTATGCATACAGGTATGCCTGCAGTCGGTGTACAAGCAATCCCGTTCCAAAGATACATAATTATAATACTAATTGGCAGTTCGATTAGAAGCTTTTGAATCTACATACCGATTGTTCATTTCGAAATGCATCGATGTTTCTCGTTCTGGGACTGCAGTTACCCTGATGCGATCTCCAGAGAAGAGGCGTACAGTTTCCCAATACGGAAATAAATCGTAGTTTCTGACACTCACAGGGAGGGAAGCGGTGGCCTGGACTCTTGTCACCGGACACGAATCCCTTCAACGACTGCAACTCATATCCCGTGGATAGAGCGAAGAAGAAGAAGAAGAAGGAGGCGGATATGACGGCGAGGGCGAGCAAGAAGAAGAAACCGAGAAGGAGCAGGATACGAGGTCGAAGTTGAACATCAGTGGCCACATTATAGAATAGCGCCCGAACACTGCAGGTATACGCGTGAGCCGTAGTAGGAAAGTATGATATTTGTAACGCACGTGGAAAACTCAGACCATTAAATGAAGCGATAGTTTGCTCAACTGATTGAATCCGGTGGAAGGAAGGAAGGAAGGAAGGAGCAGTCGAGTTTCTCGACAACGACTATGACGACGCGACGCTCTTCTTGAATATTGCGATTCGAGAACTCGACGATCGTCGAGTTTTCTCGATCACTATTATATCACTACTACGGGTTGATATACCTACGAAGAGGGGAACGGGCCGAGAGGGGATCCCACGTATACTCCACCCTAGCTTTTTCCTTCGGTTTACTTTGTGGCTCGGACGAGTATATTTTGCAGATTAGATATCCTCCGGCAAACACTGGGCTCGATTCAGGTAGACGCGTATTGTATTCGCGCGTTAGTCTATCTGTAGCATACACGTAGCGTGCGTTCGCATCCGGATGATAGACCTTATTCCATTGTAAATACATACCTACATGCACAGGTGATATGCATTCGTATAGTCAGTGTGGGAGGTACGCGCCTACGATACATATCGACGACATATTTCACTCGCGTCGGAAGATGATACAGCCGCGGGAAAGAGAACTTTTTTCTTTTTTTATATTTTTTTGCATTTTTTCGAAAATTTATTTGTATACGCGGAGGAACGACGACGACGACGACGACGACAACCGATTACCGATGTCGGAGGTCAGTTTGAACTCGTGTACGTACGTACTACTCGCGTTGGATTCCGTACGTACGCCTACGTCCCAAGGAAGGTATCCGTACGCAGTATATGTTTGTCATAAGTAAATATGTACTTATATTAGACGTATATCCGCGCTTATTTAGTCTCATTTATCTATCACTATAGCCTATAAGGGAGGGATATACTTGTGCTACGCGAATCCGTCAAACTTTATACAGTTAGCCACCCAGAATGTATACATAGGTATAATTGTCCGCGTCAACTTACCGGATTCAACTATTCTTCCAGCTGACTTTCTCCGCTCTTTATCGGCGATGAGTGCCCATCCACCGTTGTACGATTTTTGAGAACATCGGGATTAGTCCGTTTCTGAAATATCAACGATGTGAGATTAGAATTCAGTTTCCCATCAGACGTCTAACGATTCAACCTCCTGATTTCCAGAGATTCACAGTGATTTCCGTATTGTGGTAATCGCTGGTAATAAATTTTCGCACACCGGGCGATTCGGTGCGAGTCAAAGGGGATCGGAGGAAATCACAGGAATCGTCAGAAGTCATCTGTATTCCACATATTTTGGTACAAGTATTCGTGTTCCAACGATATCCAACGATTTCTCGTTGATTTCTTCGTGATTGCTCGCGGAGCTTCTCGAGCTTAATAGCCCCTCGAGTTTTTTTTTTTTTTTTAACGAAATTTCAAGGCAAATTACGAAGTAGGTACGTATGTATACGTAGGCATGCGTCATGCCCGAACGATCCACGGTGAGCTGGACGATGCCGGCCGTTGGCTATCGGTCGTATGTTCTCAGAAGACTGGACAATTCGTGCGGGAGGCAAAAAACCCCGGATGAACAAAGACTCAGGTTATTGAGGAGGCCGAACGGTAAAGGAACAAAGAAGTAGCTGCATCGACGAATTTCGCGTCGAACAGTAAGTAATTGACCAACTTCTTCTCTGAAACGAGAGACAGACGTATCTGTCTAATTGAATCAAGTTTGGGAAGAACGATGATTGCGATTTTTTCTTCATTTCGAATCTCTATCATGATCGGCTTCGCCGTTTCGTTCGTCGTATAGTCGCCATCGTTGAATCCTCGCAGGAAGGTATTCTTCTGCAAATTGGCGATGAATCTTGAAACGAACAGCGGCAGGTACATATATGTATGTACATATTAAACCTATCACCTACCTATGTACGCAATTTGAATATAAGATTGTTTCTTTCTTTCGGAATTTTTATACCGTTAATATTTCGTATTTATAAGTGTATCGCGTAAACCGATCGAGCGTTTTAACGATCGGCGCTATTCGTTGTTAATTACGAATTGTGACTCGGAGAACCAGACTGTCTCATGTCCGTTTACCGGTAGGCGGTAGATAGGCATATGGGTTCACCTCTTATACCTGTATAATACCACCATTGCTTACAAAATTACAAGAGTTGAGTTAATTAATACGTGACTTCTCCTCTCCTTTTACCCGTTTAATTTATAGCTCTATGGGCATTCTCAACGGCGCGGCGGCATGCTCAAGTTTTGTGTTTCTGTGTTTCGTGCGTGCGTGCGTGCGCGCGCGTTCTTTCTTCGTTTCCTCGTTTTTTTTCTCATCTTGGCCAGAAGTTATAATAAATTTTCTTATAATTTCATACATTAACCGGTAATCATAGATACCTAATAGCGTAATTTAGGCACTTGCGCTAATGCAACGAAAAAACAGGTTCACCGATTACACAGGTACGTATGTATGTACGTATGTACATACGTACCAACGTACCGCCAACTGTATCTAAACCGGCGATGCACACCGGCAACAAACGTCTCGGATTCCATCTCGCAGTTTTATAGCTAGCGGAAAGCATGTATACCTGTAACTAATTATAGTTTACGGATTATTAATAATCGCCCTATGTCTCTGCCATGCGTTTTACTCATCCTCATTGTTACGGCAGGTAACAAAAACTCATCGTAGAAGTGTAATCACGCCACGCATTGGGTGTAAACGTTCGTTTTTTCTTCTCAAATAGGTAAACCGGAGAGCGTGCGTTAGTCGATGCGAAACACCGGACGTAATTGCTGTGAAATAAAATAAAATCAGTTTCAATTGTCCTTCGGCGTGGAAGCTCCTTTTCCATTCATTTTATAACGCGTTTCCTCGTCAGAAGTGGTAATGGACGTAAGTGGTGCAGCGTCGGCTGACGGACAATAGTATAATAAGTTCATGGTAATAGAATTTCAATTCTCTTCCCTTGATTCCATTTCCTTTTCTCCCATTTCATCACGTTTAACGATCCCCGACCCATTTGCCGCCCAGATTCAACGGGGGTCGGCGTGTTGGCTGCAAATCTAACCTAGCTAACATAAAACATATGCCAATGATTCAAAATTTCATCGGTTTTTTGAAGAAATGAGATACGTGGTTACTTTCTTCCAGAACGATCCACCGTCCCTCGAACCTTCATCGAAATCTGTTTTGTGTACGGCATTGGGAAAGTACAATTCGCGTTTCTCAGGGTCGCCTCAAAAACGCGAATTGTAGTTTCCAAAAGAACGCGAGACAGATGTTTACGAAACTTGGGGGGGGGACGATGCATTATTCTGGCGGTAAGTGCCTCAGTATTCCAATGTTTCTCGAAACTGATGAAATCTGGAATTATTGCCATATTTGTATGTTGGCTAGGTTAGATTCGCAGTCGACATGCTGTTACTCCTGGAGCAGCGTATTGGCGGGCCTGTTCTCGTTTCTCGGAAGCTAACCCACGTAATTTCACGATTGAGGAAAGTATCATCGCCGCGAAGAGAGACCGTTGGCCGTCCGCGTCCTTGATCCGCAGGCAAGTAGGCGCGCAATTTGAGGACTGACAATGAGTGAAGAAATTCGATCACGGAAAGTGGTCATTATATTCGATTCATAATCCGGATTTTCCCTGTGCAGGTATAGGAATAATCCCAAGAGAATACGCAGATGGAGAACGATCATTAAAAATAGTTGCCTTCTTTCTTTCGACCGCGTTCACGTAGCGCCGCAGGAAGGACATTGGTTGGATAAAAGTGTGCACATTCTGGTTCTGGATATCTGGATATGGAGTATCAATTCCACGGTCCACCACCCCGACTAATTGGATCTTAGGACAAATATCTCGAGTGTAATTAACGCCCATATAAATATGGACTTTGCGCACCGCTGCGCACGCTGTGTGTAGATTCCTTGATGACTCGACTTTTAGGCCAAAGTGACACTCGCGCCTATGTCGTTAAATGTACGCAGACTCCCGGCATGCATGCCGATCTGAACTGAGCTGAACTCAACTGAACTGAACTGAACTGAACTGAGCTGTAGCTTCAAACTATACGACTACCTATACCAATACGTATACCTATAACTGCAACAAGTCCGAAGTGAGCAGAAGTGAGAACGGCAGGTAGTTGGCTCTATTAATAGAGTAGATATGATCGATTTCATTCTGCCGCAGACGTTGGGTAGGCCACGTGGGCGTGTACCTGGACGCTGGAGGATTGCTCGAGGTTAGAGAACCAGGTTGGATAAGTTGGCAGGCAGTCAAGCATTCACCAAGCAAAGCTGTTAGGCGATCGGTCGAATGAACGAGGGAACGGCAGGTAGGTGGCGGCTACATCGCGTCGTGGCCCGATGCGGACGGAGCGGCGTGGTCAGGTGGCTGGCAAGGACGCGAGAGGACGATGACCCGAGCCACGATCCGGTCACTCTGCTGCTGCTGCTGGTGCTGCTGCTGCTGCTGCTGCTGATGTTGCTGTTGCCGTTGCCGTTGCTGCTGCTGCTGCTGGCCAGCTCGATCTCTCAGCTCTTGCTCTTGTCGAGAGAGCCGCGAGCCGCGAGCCGCGAGCCGTGAGCCGCGAGTCCCTGTTTCGTATATGTATCCATATCCATCCACATGAAGAGCATAGCATGTGCGCGTTATATTATAGAGGTATACCTACATGCGCGGGTATATGAGTAGGTAGGTATAGGTCTAAGGAAACATGTGCGTATGTGAGTATTGTAGGTAGTCGTATACATAGCCGCGTCTTTCATCTATGTATGTACGTATACATACATATGGACGTGGAGAGCGGGTATACCTAGGTGCTCTCTTCAGCCAGGTTTATGCTTCATATCTATCTATCTATCTATCCATCCATCCATCTATCTATTAAGAAGAAGGTAGAGAAATATCCGTACAGATATGTCGGATATAGAAGAAATCACTTCAGCTTTTCTCCTCGACCTGTACGTGTGTGTATATAGATATATATATGTCTACATAACTACATGGAGAATGCAATCCAGATTTTTATCTATTTTTTATATCCTTTTTATATTACATTGAGGAAGTATTTTCGAGCTGGAATGGTCTCTCCACTCCAGTATATCTATACCCATACGTCGGAAATAACAATTTTATACAATTTTATCGCACAGAACTCGTTCATTAGAACGTATTACAATTTTCCTGTGGGATTTCATCGGGTGAAAGCCCGGAATTTGTGTTCGCTTAGGTTGATATCCAGTCAAATTTCTGCTATTTCATTCGAATGCAGAAGACTCATTTATCGTACGTTAATTACGGTTAAACTGCGCATCTATAGTAGTATGTGGCAAAAGTGAGGAGGCGGAAGTAGTCATTTTCCACATTACATGAAGAGGAATCCGATCAATCGATCAATAATTCCAGGGGCAAGCCGTGAAAAATTTGTTTTCTCTCTTCAATGAAATTATCATTGATCAGCCGGGCGTTTCCTCGTTAGTTCCTGTTTTTTTTTCCCCCAGTTATGCGGACGTTTGATTGTGTGGGAAAACCAAACGCCAGCGAACAAAACAAACGACAAAACGAAAAGCTCAAACGACGCCGCGATATTAGCGTTTCTGCGCAGAAAGTGTGACGGTGACGATGTAACTGAAATAATGGAGGGGTGTTGAAGCGAACGGTATTTCCCCCCCGGGGACTTGTCGAAGAGGTTATGCGGAGGACGGGGAGCGGGGGCAGGAAGGAGAAAGAGTGGGACCTAATCACAGGGTGAACGACGACTCTACCGTTAACGTACTGGGAAACACGCACTTTGGTAACTACCGCGGGAGAAAGAGCACGCGTCAAATTTTCTACGTGTGGGTAGGTGATCCGCGTACATACACAGGTACATGCACTGTACGAATACTACTATTAGAGAGAAGGAATGAAGAAGGGAAGGAAAGAAAGAGAGAAAGAAAGAAGGAAGGAGGGAGGGAGGGAGGGAAGGTATAGCCAGTTGATAACTCGACCTGTTATTACATTTCATCTCGTAATATTCGCCCTGTCACACGCAGGAAATAAGAAGCTGGTGGAAGTCTTTCTCTTTGTTACAATTTGCGCTACTGCCTCGTTCCCGCAACTTATACATACACGCTACGCTATACTATACTATACTATACTATACTATACTATACTATACTATACTATACTATGCTATACCTGTTATGTACATACTTTGTCGCGCAAAGTTCAACCCGCCCGACCTCCGACTGGGTTTTAGGGGTTGGCGGGGTTCACTGGATTCTGGATGCTGGAGGCTGAAGGGTGCGGGGCGGGGGGCGGGGGGCAGGCGATTGAACAGAAATTGAATGATTGGGGCGAGCCTCGAGGGCGCTTGATTGTTCATTCAAACAACAATCGTAATTGCGTTACGCGCCTTGCCAGAGAGGGTGCAGGCACAGCACGAGTGAAGATTCGCTCACTCGCTCACTCACTCACTGACTGACTGACTGACTGACTGACTGACTCTGGTTTAAAAGATCGCCGGCGCTAGGCGTCTCCAGTTTCACCGCCACGTGAGCCAATTTAAGTGGAGCCGTAGGTAGTACGTACGTACGTACGTACCTACATACCAACCGAAAGCAAACTTTTGATGAGAATGTTTGTACAGATTTTATAAGGCTAGTTGTGAGCATGACATAATTGCTAACCGCACGAAACGTGTATGCCTCTACCCACCGGAGTGCTCTCTCCATTCTTTTTCAATGAAGCCAAAGAAAGTTGAAAAATCTTCGAGCACTTGACCGCATCGCGTCGTTATAAATGTATACCCCAATATACCTACGTGAGGTATACCTATACAGTCAAATCTCTCCGGGCGAATCCACGTGCCGGAGTGGTTTTCATTGTTGAACGCGATTTTATCGTCATTAACGACGCACGGGTTCTGCACCTACCTATGCACATACGTCGATGAGAAGCGACTCACGGTACTACGTATTCTCGCGAGCGAGTGCGACAGTGTGCCATGGGAAAATATCGTACGAAAATTCACAAAAGGCTTTCGTAACTTTATAACTACCTAATTGGGTGATACATACACGCATCGTACGGACGTACAGGCACCTAAATCGAACGTGTGCGGCACGCGGAGCAGAGGAGAATCCCGTGTGTATAGATGCTAGGTATGTGTCTCATGTGTTATTTTCATGATAACTCGCCACCGAAATCGAGGTTGACGTATTGTCACTGCCTCTTTGTGATTAACATAACAATGCAAACACAATGAGACAACACAGTTGCTTTCGTTGTGCTGTTGTTTGACCAGGTGAAAATGGTTCCACGTTGATCGTTAACGCCGTTGCGTCAAACACGTGCCGCCCCAAGGTTTCATCAATCGTAGGTATATCTCCTACTATCGCGAGTGAAACAAGTTATACGGATATATAGGTATAGTAATATAAAGTGCCTACAATGATTCAAGTCTTGACGAAAACCGAAAAACCAAGGAAAACAAAATGTGAAAACGAAACGAAACGAGACGCTTCTTTTTTGCGATAGATTATCTCATACGGGCGAAAACATCTCATTCCGCGCTATCTGACCGTACTCATTATTTGTGACAGAAAAACGGTGAATTATGTGCACGATAATCGTGTCAATTATTGTACATACATATACGCCTGTAATGTATGAAAAACTGTCGTGGACGGGAGAAGGATGTTGGAATAATTTCGCATTTGTATTTAATGCGAAGAAGTGCGGCGCGGCGGAGCCTTAAACCGGCGAATCCGTGAACCGTTGAATCGAGGAAGGATCAAAGGGTCGTTTGTATAACCTTCCATTGAATCGCCGTGGCTGATTGTCGAAGCAAAAGGTACACCGAACGGTGGAGATTTCTCTCATTTCCAGATAATCAGTTTACAATGAGCCGGACGAAAGTGCTAGCTGGGGGAGCTAATCCTTCTGCGAGAAACCGTACTCGAGGGGTGGTTTGCCTACCTTCCTTTCTACCTAGTATACTCTCCCCATTCCCCATTCCCCATTCGCGTATTATACACCTATATAGGTATAGGTGATATAAATCCTACGCGAAAATCCTCATTCTCCTACATTCACGATCCACTGAGTTTGGGCACCGCGCCGCTCGGAATTACGCACGAAGGTGTATGCGCTTATAGACGCAGCCACGTAGGCACCTCGGCGACCGACTGATTCCCAGTCACCAAAAAAACAAAGAGAGAAACTTGGATTTTCGGCGGGGTCGAGACTCCGAAGACCAAAAAGTAGACGGGCCGAAATTGCGAATTTCAAAGATACGAAATCTGAAGTAGCGAAAGATCGTTAAAGCGAAATTCTCATGTTTGATGTACCGGTTACCTAATTGAATAACTGTTTCATCGGAAGGCTACTCACCCGAAAGCGCGTTCATGCGAAATGTATTTTCGGATAGTACACATGCCGAACGAAGGAATATAGAGTGACGAAATTTGGAAATTAATATTTTGGAAATTGAAAATCCGGAGCGGCTGACGTTCCTATCTGCCGATGAACCGAAGAGAACAAGATTGAAAATGAAAGTGAAGAAACGGTAAGACTTCGATGAGCAGAATGTCGAAAGACTAGAGATCCGAGATGCCGAACTTCCCCAAAAATGACGACTAATCGATTATTTCCTGGGCAGAAAACAATAAATGTTTTTCTAACGTCTCCTGGGTGTTCACGTTCTTGGCCCTCCCATTCCAGTGGGCTTCGAAATTCTGACCTTTCGAGTCTTCGGGCTTTCGGTTCAATGAATTCGGATTCGTTAACTTTCGTAATTAGCACGATTCTGAATTGTGAACACAGGACTTTTTCAGCGTTCAATATTTTTAACCAGTCGGATCGTAGACCACCGCTCGTAGTCTCGCTCATTCTGAAGAATGATTTTCGGTATCAATTTACTTCCACGTTTTCGTGTTCCGAATTTTTCCTTTTTAATAGATAGCCTTCCGTTACTATGGCTTTTTTACATTTGGCACTTTCGGTAATTTGATTTTCGGAATCTCGACCCGTCTCAACGGCATAACGATATGAGTGTAGAGAGACGCAAGTGTCGGTTGATTTCCATCTACCGTCGAAAATCCGTGTGCGTGTTCCTCTCTCTTTTTTCTCTTCTCAATCTTGTGAAAACCAATGAAAATTATTCCAGCGTGTAGTAAAAAATTTCAGGTATGTATTACGCATACATGTATTAAGTATGATACGCGACGAATTTACCCGTTGGCCAAAACCCCCGGCAAGAGATGACGCGATCGATCGAGAATCTTGACCATACTGAGAGATAATCGGTAATTCCATTATATCTATACGCGGATAAGACCGGCGGCTATCGGTAACCACTAGGTTAAGATGGCGGTTAGGATCAAAACGTTCTTTTTACTATGTACTCGTTTCACTTCTTATTTAGCGCTCCTATACACACATAGGCATACATACGCAAACGACGTACCTGTACACATGCGCACCATGTAGCGTGGCTACTCGCGGCGAATGCCCTGCAGAGCTAAACTGGTTCCCAAAGAAATGCCTTCGATGTACCTATCTATCTCGTCACTTAGATCCTCTGTCCCGCCACCATGCCACGCAATTTTCAATATTACTACAAATTCCACAAGATCAAAATACTCCGTATACAGAGTCCGCTGCGGTAGGTAATATTCCAAGTCCCAAATTTCGCGTGTATTCTCAGGTATATGTTTCATACATACAACCCGATACACATACACGAACAGCGGATATTGGGCTTGAAATTCACCCGGTATAAAGATCAAAGAACTCCGTACATCTATACGCGGCATCGCAGGTAGGTATATATGTGAATGACATTTTCCGTATTTTTAATTCCGTTTTTTACCTCATTTTGTAATTCGTTTCCTCTCGTTTTTGTATTCATTCAACGACCCGACTACAAGGACCTGCAACGATTAAGGGAATATGTGAACGATCGATTACCCTCCACGGTTGAACGCCGTTGCTTGGCTGTAAGGGAGGTTTCGCCAGGGAATAGCAGGGGCCGGAGGGGGGAAAAGGTTGTCGTATAGTCGTGTAGTCGTCGTGCAGGGTGACAGTGCAGGGTCGTGTGTAATTACCGTCACAAACATAGCGATGAGGCGACGAGTGCTCGACGGATGAAACTCTTAATCGTAAAAATAATTGAAAACTACTCTGGGAAGCGGGGAGAAAAAACATCCTCTGCCGGACGTAGCCCGGAAAATGACAATTACTGGGACGGATGGACCACCGCCTGGACTCAACGGTGCTGTCTGACGTCAATGGCTAAACGCCAGAGAGACTAGGCCCCAGGGCGACTCGCCTTCCTCTCTCAGAATCTATGGCTCCCTCGATCGCGTCGACGTGCAGCCGTGAATTATATGTATACGGACCGCGTGAACAATTTCGAACAAATTCGAAATTCTTAACCCAGACGCTTGGCCTTCGACGTAGGTATACAGGCCTCCTAGCTAATATAATCCACATATTGATACGGCTATGTAATAAACGCGAGGATGGCTGAACGAACTTAACGAGGGTAGGTACCGGTACTGGTGGCATCGATTGCACTTGAACCCTCGAAGGGTACGTTTTTGATGCCGCGAGCCGTTTCCTCGTTATCATTGAACGCCGTGCGGCGAGATAAATAGCTATGAAGGACGGGGAATGATCGCCGCTAATTGGGTAAATTATGAGGAGTACATTTTTTGGCTTATTGCCGGTTATGCTTATCCAGACGGTGGACGCTCGACGCTCGTAAGCCGAGCTATGAGCGACGGGGTCGGAGGAGACGTGGATAGTGAAAATCGATAGGAATGAGCTGTCGATAATCATAGGATCGCTGAATCACGGGGATAGACAATTCCGTGGATAATTAATTCACGGGTGAGATGAGTTGTTTGTTGAAAATGAGGCAGGTAGGGAGAGTTTCGCTTTGTTGGTATGTGTGTTCATGTGATACGCAAATAATACGATACCTTATTAGCTATTGCCGCCTACTCAAGACAGCGAGGGGGAACATTACTCTGGTTCACAAACGTGAGCTTTATGTGGTGGCAACGCGGTGCAAGAATGGAGACTTGCGTTGAATGGAGTCTTTGAATTGCTGAGATTGCGCTCGCCGTTCTTCTACGCTTCCATGTACATACATACATACATACATACATACATCCATGCATATGCCACGCAGTAGGTGTATAGTGAGAGCACAGGACATACAATATAGTATGTTCATGCCGAGAACGTATTCAGTTTCGTGCTTGTATCTATGTATTTATTTCTGTATGTATATGCACACGGAGGCACGTACTATGTGTTCTTATGGTATATACTATAAACATAAAGGGACGAAGAAAGACCACGGGAAAAGCTTATGTCTCAGCGAATCACAAGGTTCTGAAAGCCCGATGCTCTGACGCGGTGCTGCTACGTGTATAACATCGGTATGGCAGACCAGCTGAGAGAAGAGCTTCCGCCTCGCCTCGCCTCGTCGCGCCTCGCGTTGCCTTGTCATCTCGTGAAAAGAATAATTATTATTCCCTTTGAAAAATTAGCGATTCTTTGATTGCCGGGTTCATTCAGTAAAGCTCGCCTCTACGTGTGTATATGATGCACCTATACGCGGTGCGAAAAGGACAGAAACGAACGAATTTTCTTCCCCATTCTAGATGTATTCATGTATATGTATGCAGATAGTATGCGTATGTACAAACGTGTGTACACGCGTGCGTGTACGCCTTGTTAAAAAATAGTTTAATTAATGATTCCTTGGAACAAATTTACCTTCGTTATTAGCACATTCAAGTCGTGGTCGGTGGCTCGAGTATCAAATTGGACAAAGGCTCCATTGTGGACATTCATAAAAGACGAACTGTTCCGAGCATCAGCTGAAAATAATTCAATTCACCGAATGTTTTATATTATTTATAACGCGTCTTATTATACTCCTCACTATAACACTCGGCCAACTTCGGTATACCTCGGAGATTTATGCTGCTAACCTTCGTGGCGAATTTTCATTCCCCGCCGAGGACCGGTAAGGGTTGAAAGTCCAAAAATACTAAGTACATGGATATTTTTTCAATAATCAACATGATTGTATCAATTTTCAAAAATTGACAATCTGAACGAGAACCGATGAACTTCCTCCCTCGCTCGACCCTTCTCTCCGCTGCTCCGCCGCTACCGTAACGCGTTCCCATAGAATATCAGACACGAAATTGGATAGTGATGTAGATACCTGGGCGAAAGAAGGAAAAAGAAGAAGACGAGGAAAGAGAGAAACGTTCCTATTCGTGAGATCGTTCTCGTTTCTAAAAATATTCGCATTTTTCTTTCCAACGTCATACTCACTACGCCCCCGCACAATCGGTATTCCGACTGCTAAAGCATACGGAGAAGTCTGTTACTTTTTTGAAATAATAATTTATGTATACACACGTATATGCTGCGCTTATAGCTATGATATATTTTCGCTCAATACCCGAATCCGGAGAGAGGTAATCGAGTATAGACGAATATATGAATGGATGAATCGATTGATTAATGACGAATTGCAAAGAAATCATATTTCTCTCTTCAGTCAATCAGTTTACTCGTAAGACATATAAACCTTTCTTATTTCTTGTCCTCAACTTTTTGTCACTCGATTTACGACGACGAATGTCGCGGTGGGTAATAGAAATATCTAGAATTCCTTCGCATGTGATAATTGGCATAAAAACCGCCTGATACCAATTGAAATTGTGTAATATATAACATGCCTGGCACATGATTAGTTTCATTAGAATTCGTATCAATTCATTTGGTATATATACATTATACACACATAATTTATATACATATACGTATGTTATACCTTTCACAAATCAATGTACATGCCGAGGCAGGTATATGGGTATATGGGTATATAGGTGTAGGTGTAGGTGCAGATGTAGGTACATAGTGAAGCTATTTCTCCACATTCCGTGAAATTATAAACGATTGTAGGAATAAAAAGCACCGTAAAAGGAGGATGGCTGATAAACTTTACCGCATAACATACCTAACTGACGCATAGAACATATCGGGTCCGTATCGGATTTGCTCAATTTCGCGCCGATTGCTTATGGGCAGCGTCGATTTTTCAACTCTATACACTCCGGTATCCTCTTACCGGAGGCTATCAATTCGTAGGAATCGTAAACCGCTTCGTTGAGAACGTGGCTCGTAAATGGATGTGGAGGGAATCGGTTGAAATCGTGAGATGGAATCGATGCTACCGATTTTATGCATCGGAATCGTTCGAAATGGCCGAAAGTTTAGCAAATTCCGGTCAATTTACGCGGAAATGCGATCGCTTGAAATGTTTTGAGATCGTTCGTCACCCAATCGGCAAGTGAATAGTTTCCTGCTCGCTTTCTTTTGTTTCTCTTATAGAATACCAGCGACCGAATGAACGAGTATTTTGAATGGTGCCTAACGGGAAGATGCTGGGGCAGCCCCCCGCACGTCCCCGATAAGTGGAAGACGCCGTCCGATGGGTTGCCTGCAATCCAGGCGCCCCCCGGTAGTTGACAAAAATCTACGCAATTTACATTTACATCGCAATTTGAATTTATGAAAATTTGTTCACAAGAAACGGAAGAACGAATAGAAAGGAAGAAGATAGAAATATCGAAAAGAATTAAGCGCGTGAATTCGTCACTGCAATTGAGTGGGACGATCAAAGTACAATGACCAAATGATGCAACGCGCCACGCGTTGCGCTATGTCTATTGAGCAAATGAGAATTGTTAATGAAATAGGCGAAATCTGTAATTACCAATTCCGCGGTAATTGTGCGTCACACTTATACTTAGCTGATGAATTATTATTCGAATTAATTCTCCGGACACTCGGACATTCGGACATTACTTTCCAGCTAAACTTTGTCACGGATGTGGATAGCTGTTTCGTAAAGTATGTATAAGTACATAGGTGGGAATACGTATGCACTGCGTGTCACATATACGCGCCATACTGCATATACATTTTAACGGAATATATATTTGCCAAACTTACTCTGTTCCTCGGTTTCTCTCTGCCGCAGAGAAGATTCTAATATTGTAAGCTGCACTGCAGCAGGAAGCTATTATATATAGGTAGGTAGGCTGTAGGCATGTGTATCTTTCATGGCGCGCGCCATGGTAGCTTAATTCTCGCATAACTTTAGCACAGAGTGAATTTGCTCCACGAAATTAGCTGCTGTGCCTACGCTTTATGCTCCTGCAATATCACAGGTAGCTGTGATCTCACCGCTTTGCAAGAAACGAAGAGTGGAAAAGACGGCGGAAAAGTCGAAAGACGATCGAAGAAAGCTAGAAATGACGAAGGGCGTGCCTACTTGTAGCTCAAAAACTTCCCCCGTGTACTTTTACTGTGGTTTTTTTTTTTTTTTTTTTTTTTTTTTTTTTTTTCTTCTTTTTTCGGAAACATCAAATTTTTCACCGGGCTGAAGTTTGTATCGGTTGACGGAACGAAATAGCGAAAAATTTTCTTGGCGGAGTAAAATTTGCTTTTTATTTCTCCCTCGTTTCTCCCACCGAAATATAATTTTGCATCGATTTTATTCTCCGTGATTTCGTTTCGTTCCCGTTACGATCTTCGGCCTAATAATTTTTCGCAGATCGGTATAGTGTTCCTGCTATGAAGGGTTTCAAACTATCTGCACCTTTCATATAGCATCACGGTCAAAGAACCTTCTCCAGGCATTCGAAACTGCCCCTAATTTCGAAAATTCGTGATCGTTGATCAGACGCTTGATCATATTCCGTCGATTAACAGAGTCTAGTCAAACCTGTAAGTGCTGTATAGGTGCTGTATTCCTGTTTCACAGATTTCGTTTGATCAGAGTCTCGACTATTGCGCGATTAAACGATTGAACGATCAATAGGTACTTTCGGTTAAATTCTTCGGAATGTCTGATCAATTTCCAAAATAGCCGTTCAATTACGCAAGTCGAAGGTACGCAATGAATTAGATGGGTACCTGCACTTCGAAAGTTCGCTTCATTTAAACAGAGTTTGTCAAAATGAGTGAAAATTAGGTTTCTCCCGAATCCGTAAAGAGTATTACACATTGACTATCGATATTTTCTCTCTTATTTTTGACTGAGAGGATTTCCGCCGATGCATGTCACATATTTCACAGGTATATATACCATCGGTATATATATATTTATGTGCCTACATATTATGTCTGCTGGAATAATTGGACACGCATTACGCAAGTTAGAAGTGACGTGCGACAGACATTTTAACCGCGCTCGGCGATCCATTCTGCCAAAAGATCCCGAGTGTAGGTAGGTAGGAGGAAGGAGAGAGGCGGGAGGTATACCTACCTCTACTCGTAGAGTTTCCAGCGGAACGATTCCGGTAAATAACTTCATCGCATCGTCATCCGTCTGTCCCTAATTCTTTTCAACCTCCGCTCGCTGCAGTGAGAGCCAAATTATTGAGAGTTAGTTGTCACCTTTGATCAATCCAATTTAAATCTAGATCTACGTCCACGCCGCGCCGTCACCGTATATATAATAAGTTGGGTTACAGGTATAGTTTCATAATCTATCGATCGCCGGATACCGCAAACAGTTTCTCCGTATATTTTTCATTTTTTTGTTTTTTTTTTTTTTCTTTTTTCTCTTCCGCTTTTGCAACCGATTCCCTCCTCTCCATCGTCCGGACAGAATACCGCGACAGAACACTTTTCGAATCTTTTCTTCCCTTTTTCAATTTATTCCTTCAACCACGATCAACCTGTAGTCTCTACATTCGTTATTTCACATACATCCACGATGCTTTCACGAAGAGCAAAGTTAATACAAAAACAAAAGACTTTTATCGTCATTTTTTTTCTCCTCGTTGATCACGTTTCTGTCGTATCGTGTCCCGTAGATTTTCCGGTTTCACCAGACTCGGTTTGGCAGACTTGAGTTTCTTCGATAGGTACACTTATATATGTTTATCGGTCTGCCCACTCGGAACGGTTGCCTATGCGATGGCGGTTCACCTTACAATGTACCTTCGGACTATAATATATGTTGGTGTAGAAGAGGCATAGAATTGTAGAGGATCAAAGGCACGGAAAGGCAGCTACCAAAGCCAGATACCACGCAAAGGAAACCAGCAGCAGCAGCAGCAGTAGCAGAATCAGGAGTAGAAGCATAGGAGCATCAACGATGCTGTCTTTGTTATACAGCCTCTTCCATTATAGATGCTCTGACGTATGTAGCTGGGAGTAAGGCTCTCGGTTCTGCTTCTCTTCTGTTTTCTGTTTTCCGTCTCTCACTTTGACTTTTACTTTTCTTTTCCTTTCTCCTTTTTTCTTACGGAACTGTACAGACCAGTTGACCCGTTTGACCCAAGCTTCGAAGCCTAATTGTTCACTTTAACGTATTCTCCGCCATTTAATGTATATTAGTTTCTACGGAGAGCGATTAATCTTCCCGTCGCATATAGGTACTACTTATAATAATGATAAATCCTACGAACGGACGTAGGTGTACGGCTCGTAGTTATGATACGTTGTTTTCACGGTTTTGCGACCGCGAAGACCTACGAGTTGAAATCCTTTATTGCCGAACATTAACGAGAGGAAAAAGACAACGAATAAAAGAGAAGAGAAGAGACGAAAAAAGGAAGCGAAAAAAAACGAAAACGAAAAAAAAAAGGAAAACCACCGCTCTTATAGCCATTACATGATCTGATACGTACAGATTTCTCTCTTCGGCGATTACGCGTTTCTTGTCACGGCGTTTATCTTCCACATTCACGTTGTGTGGCGTGTACGTACATACATCCATGCATGCGCGCTATACCTATGTAAGTACGTATTCGTATACACCGCGCGTTTTTGTTTGTTCAGAAAATGGGAAGGTGAAAAAACAAGAAAAACGTGAAGACTCAGAGAGAGAAAAAAAGAGAGAGAGAGAGAGAGAGAGAGAGAGAGGATCAAGGATTTTTGTTTTTTCCGCTCTTTGCTTTTGATCATTTCTTTTTCGTTTTCCCCTTCTATCGCGCCACAATTTACGAATTGAGAATCAATTAAGAGTCGTAGCTCGCTTTGGAATGATAAATCCTTTTTCTGTATGAAAGCGGTCAAAGAAAACGAGGGACGGAAAGAACGGAGGAATAAACGAAATGAGGGAAAGAGGAGTGGAGAGAAGAGGAGAGGGAGAAACAGGGCGAAGGGGGGGAAAAAAAAACAGATATGAAATGACAGAAATGAAGAGAAAAGAGAGTAAATGAAACGAGGAATAAAAGACAGGGAGAAGAATGGAGGGAAGAAAAGAAGGAGAAAAAAAGTAGGAAAAAAAATCCGTCTTGCTTCACGGAGAGTCAAGTTGTTGGGCAAGGCTCCTTATTTACTTTATTACAGCCTCCAGAGTCCAGTAACGGTATCGGTCCGGCTCTTCGCTCCTCATCTGCCCCCTTCGTCGCCCCGCCGCACTTCTCTTTCCTTTTTTACTCTCCACCTCGAGCTTCTTCGACCGGCCTCGTTCCTCTCTTTAACAAATTCTTCTATCGATTCATCCCAAAGGGCTACCACCACTTCTCCCCTCCCCGCCCCGGCCACCCCTGCCGTCTCGTTTCTCTATAACTTTATACTCTCAGATATTTCGCAAATAAGATTGCCAAATATATGTAGCTAAAGATACCTACACCTACACGAAGGAGTAAGCCTTTCCACCTTCGGAACGAATAATTGCACAATTCCCTACACAAAAGAGCTGTACGAATAGAAAGGAGAGAGAAAATGATGAGGCGTCCATATTCGTTGCTCGAAACTTTTTCAATGAACTGTATATATAAATTCAATCGTTCGAGAAAATATGAAGAATATTTGAACACGAAACTTGGGGTTCGCAATATCGTTTTCAAACTGTACCTACCCCGCAACGGCTGATAGGCGCCCAGAAATTCGATAAAACATTTACACCGCCGATATACCTATATACGCTCACAAAAAGAATTGCGGAGAAAGTTTGCTAAGTAGGTACACACGCGTGTAGATATGTATATACTGTATGTACAGACGCATGAGTTAACTATATGCTGACACCGTGGAAAGAAAAGTATTTGAAAACGCGGATATACGTATCTCCGTACTATACATAGGTGTGTAAAAAAGAGATAAATGTTTCTTATTCCAAAGCTCGGGGGCGGTTATCGCCCGACGCGTAGGTGAAAATAATTTATCGTTCGGGGCTCCGCGCCGCGCCGCTCCGCACCGCGTCCAATCCGTCGCGTCGTAGGCGCGGAGACGAGAGGCTCTCCTTTTGCAACAGTAGAGCGTGTCGATCTTCCGCATACCTTGGTCAGGTTACACGGTTCTTTATAAGAATAATAGAATGAACAGATACAACGAGATATCCGCCGTATGACAGAAGTTCGCATGTATATATGTATACATATATATATATATATATGTATATACCTACAGCAACTGCGAGCGTGGATCAATGGGATTACAATACACGTATGATGATGGTACGCGCGCGGTGTTCGAACCGTTTCTTCAAACGGTGAGCAGGAATTTAGAAATCCGTTCAAGTTATTTACGAGCTGGTTTAGCGGTCATCTATCCACCGATAAGATGCCGAAGGTCTCGCAATGCCCCGCCGCACACCTTCGGCTATAGCCGCAGCTTCCATGGGAAACTTAGGAAACTAGGTTTAGGTATTATTATACCTACCTGTAACGAAATATATGTATGTAGGTACATACACATACCTTATACCTGTATGCATGCAAGTCGCCTTTTATATACCTACCTACCTACCTACCTACCACCGGAGTTGTTTTAATGGGCCGAACAAGAGCGCCCACGTCAGTAAGAGACATGGGAAATTATTTCTCATTATTTATTCAAGCTTCGATACACTTCGAAAATATCCATTATACCTGCATACCAGTGTAGTATCTACGTATGTGTGAACGTAGGTACAGGCTGAGGTAGTAGGTGCCCGCCTTATACCTACTTCAGCGTTCAAGGGAAATTCGGACTCGCTATCTCGAATGTACGGATACCGTTTCGAGAACGAGAATCACAGTATTTCGCAAACGACTCGATCGATTTTGATGAAACTTGGAGAAATCGTTGAGTACGATGGCAGAAATTGGCTGAGTATTTCATGTTCTTCATAACGTCGATCGGATTTCATGAAAAATTGAGATTCCCTGTGTTAGCTAGGTTAGATTGCCGGCGGCGACCCAAATTCTCCTAAACTTCGCGCGCCTCAATATCTTCCAATAACGGATTAGACATAGTTATAAAATACAAGGTAGGCACACCTATACACCCGTCTATATATGCGATGATCGTTAGAAAAGAAAAAGAACAAATAAATAATGTAGGTATGTATACTATACCGTACGTACCTATTTCTCCTGCATGTATACAGGTATTACGAAGGTATGATAAACATATAATATAATAACGTGAGTGTATCGCTCGGGGGAACAGATACACAGGCTCGTTAAAGTAGAAGATAATTTGGAGAGAGAAGGGGGGAAAAAAAAAAAAAAAAAAAACCCAAGAACCATTCAATTACAAATTTTTCAATACCGCACGCATCCGATACAGGTAGGTACGTACGTACGCACAGCTATATCCGACACAATTGATTGAATACTAAATTTCAATATTTAGAACGGAAATTGGTTTCGGTATGCCTGTAACATACCTACCTCCGCCTGCCTACCTACCAACTCGAATTCAGATAATTGGTATAATAATGATAAGCCGGACGATGATTCCTCGCACACGGTTACTGTATCTAATAGTTGCATAGTTTTACGACGATTCAGTTCACAAAATTTCAAATCGCGTTCTGAACACTAGCGTAGCAGGTACCTCAGGTATAAGATACGTGCGTGTGTCGCGTGAGGTGAATACGTAGGTACGAGTGTAGTGGGCAGCCCGAGGCTTGGACATACGCACGGACCGTTGTGTAGTAATGTGAACTGCAGGATTCGGTTAGGCTATTTTATCTGGTTTCATTCGATTTCACAAACAAATTACTATATACTATATCCAACCGCGATCTGATTAGTGTAAGTATCGTGATTCCGGTCCACCGCGAATCTACGACATACCGCGTTCGGTGCAATTTCCGCAATAATTCATCCTCTCGTCACGGGCGCGGGCGTTACGGTTGCATACGCCTACATCGCATATACTCGTGTTATGTGTATGCGTACGTCTTACGTTGTATCGTATCCTCTAAGTAATTTCTGTCTTTCAAGAGTTTCGCGCGTTATAACTACTCAAAATATATGCGAAATAGCGTTGACGAGATAGTAGTAGCTGATACCTATATGCCTACGTAATGTGTGCGTGTGCGTGTGCGTGCGCGCGTGTGCGAGCGTGAGTGCTAGCGCGCGCGCGCGCGTCCTCTCGCATCTCAGTTGACAGCAGCTGGTTTTGGTCCAGCAACGCAAGTGCTCCCACCTCTCACGTCCACTTCCTACCTCTTCCTCTTTCTCTCTCACTCTCTTTCATTCGTTTTTTATTCCGTTTTCTGTGTGTGTGTTTTTTCTCACCAGATATATATATGTATATATCTCTCTCTCTCTCTCTCCCTCTTCAGCCCGGATTCCCCTTCTTCAGATCGCCCCGCGGAGAAGAAGCCAGTGGTCCAACCCTGATATACGTTCGCTCACCTGTTCATCCGTTTCAAGCGTGGCCCAGTTGCTGCCGAGTCGAGTCTTTCCGGCCTTAACGCTGAATCGGTTTGCGGGAACATTTATAACCGAAACTAGCCAAGGAATCCGGGCGTTTTATTTCGTTCGACGATTATATTGAAACTCGTTACGCGTGTACGGTGTATCATTCGCACTTGCATACAGCTGTTATACAAAATTTTTCCCATATTTAACCGAATTTCACGTTTCATATGAATACAGGGAACAGAAAAATGTTATAGCCTGCGTACGGATGGTTACCGTGGATATCAATTATCACATACTTACTGCGGTTAGCGTTGGGATTATGATACCTCGAATACAGCCACGCACGCGTAAAGTTCATTGATTCGAGATTCGATAACCGATAATTCACCTTTTTATAATAAAATATTCATGAGTGGAGCAGGTAGAGGCGAACAATCCTGAGAAACAAAGAAACAAATACCTGCCACGGTTCATATCCACGGACATCGGACAAACCGCGCCGATGTCGTCTACGAATCCCCGTTTCCGAATCAACGACCGAGTATAACGATCACGGACATACGCATGCATGGTATGGTATGGTATGGTATGGTACGGGACGGCGATGCGGTTGTAAAATCTAAAGCATTAAGCGTTAATCTAACCAGTGGACAAGATAATGCCTCTACAGAGTCCAAGTCGGCTTCACGTGAGGAGGCTTTGAGTGGCCATTTATCTCCTCTTTAAATCGATTTGTATGCTAATCCCGGTGAAAACCGCCTGCGTACATAAAACTAAGGAGTAGTAGGTATAGGCCCACAAGACGCGCCTCCTCCTGAGATTCCAGATATATACCTGACTAATTAGGCTCAACATCCCCCACCGGCTGCACCTTTTTGAGGTACATGTACCTCGCCAGCTCTTCTCTCTCTCATTTTTCTCACCCCTTCATCTCTATCCTGTCCTCTATTTCTGAACTGTATCTATCTATGTATGTACGTACCAACCGGCGCGAGTTGTTTCTCAATTTCATGTCGTCGAGGATTTCATGAGAATGCACGAATCGGACATCGGCAGTCGCAAAGAATTTACAAACGATCCATGTTCTCCTCTCTCCTCCGCCTTCAATTCTTTGCCTCATTTTTTCCCATTTAATAGATTACACAGATCCACGGTGGTCCATGTGTTATTCGGGGCCATATATAATTTCTTCTTCTTCTTCTTCTTCTTCTCCTACTTCACCGATAAATGCGGTTAGAAATCAAACCGAGCGGATCGGGGGTATTAAACTATGCGCCGAGAGAGCATCGGGCAGGTATAGTGTGCACCTACATACCTACCAACTTCTCCACCATCCTCCGTTGGAATTAGAGGTACAGGTATGAGAAAAAAGATCCCGGGCACGTTTCGACGCGGTCGCATCGACGGCCGTTAAACCGTGATCAATCAATTACATTTAACGGCATTGGACGCGTTTAAGGTGCTCCTCCTCGGTGGATCCGAGCAGCGCGGCGTAAGTTGTAAGAAATTCTTTTCCTCTCTTTTCCTCCTCCCTGGGTGTATACATACGCACCTTCACCTGCGCCTGTGCCTGTACCTATACCTATACCTATGCCTATGTACATCGTGCGTAGAATGCGTGTACAGGTGAAGGAGTTGGTAGGTATAGTGGGGCTAGCTATACCTATATGGAGAGCGAACCTCGGGTGGACAATTATATACGAACTCGTGTTGGTGGAGCATACGTATCCTGACTACATACATCGGTGCATAGGTGCAGGAGAACACGGGACCAGCACCTGTTCGCGAGAACGATTCCTTCCCCTCTCTCTGCTCGTGCTCTAACCGATCTCGAGCGCATCGCTCTCGTTTGAATAAACGATGTACCGCGATAACTCTTCGGAATGAACTCCTCGATTATAATGACTAATTGAACCGGCAATGCGACAAGATGTGTCTGCTACCGTAATAGTAATCTTCCTGATGTTACGGAGCTTCGTTTCAAGTTCGCAGCTGTCGAATATTCAATCGAAAATTCGACTGGGCGCGTTTTTCGGTTATTTCATTTTAATTTGCGTCTCATGTCGCGCGTCAGAGCGTTTTTTCCCCTATCCGAAAATCAACTTGTTGCTTCTGCGTAGGCATAGTGCGGCGAAGAGTCCAACGACTGGATTCGGTGACTAGTCGGGAACAAAATTTGTCCGTATGTAATTACGCTACGAAATTCGAAGAATTCGGTTTCGAAAAACTAAAGCTACTGAAGTCAACTGAATTATGTGATATTTAGCTTCGTAGGTAGCTATACCTATATATAGTAACTGCGTGGATTTACTTAGTAAACAAAAATTGTTAGCCACTGAATCATTCGTTTCGTATAACAATAACGATTTTTTCGCCAATTTCAAAGAAATTGGCAATTGAACGGCGATATAAATTTTCAGACTTTTAACTCGTAAGACGTGTCTGTAACCTATACCTAGCTAGAAAGAGAATGAACGGCTTCTCATTCGAGACGTGAAGAATTCAGAAGCCGCTCAATCCTCCTGGTAATACTTTTTTCAGCATCTTTTTTCCTCCAGAAGCTGCACCTGCAGGATAGCCGATGAATTCAGCGTCACCGTCGCGATACGTGTAGTGTGAGGCGTAGTCATTCCATCTAAGGCCTATATATTTGAGAGCGTTGTCTTATTTTCACGTTGATATTTTGGCGATGACGAAGTTCGCGAGGTTAAGGCCGTCAGAAGGAATCGCGGAGAAGAGATTGATTTCGCGATTTTTGCATGAAATTTGTCGATCAAAAAGGATCTTTATTATTTGTTTGTTTTTTTGTTTTTTTGTTTTTTTTCTCCTCCACGATTTCGGGAATCTCAATTTGGAGAATTCGACAAAAAAAAAAATGAAGAATTTTTTCTCTGTCGACAAATTTTACTCAAAATTTGCTGAAAATTTTTATATGCCTCGTGATTTCTTTTCTCTTCCGGAGTCGCATGCTGAGTTCCAAACGACGCATAATGAAATTTCCAAGTTAAACGTTCGTTCGCCACCCAATACATGATACCTGTTACAACGAGCGCGAGAATGAAGGTGATCTTTAAATGAGGTACATACCTACATATCAACGACCGCGAGAACGTGTAATTATTTACATATAGCTTGTGATATTTACTTACAATTAGATGTACTACGTACCTAGTTTGGGATATAAAAGCACGTTAACACAACGCAGAGGACAGTCTCTGTACACGGAGGTACAGTTGAGTAAAATATAGCGCCGTGATAAGAAAAGAAGAGAAAGAAACGAAGAGAAAGAAAAGAAAAAAAAAGAAAAGAAAAAATTCTGCACAGCGATTTACATACTTTCTACTATTTTTTGTTCTATGATTAGAAGTCTCTCAGAAATACATTATGACTACCGAATTCGAAATATGTATATATACACCTGATTCTTTCGAGAACATAAGTAGATATAGGTACACACAATTCTTTTGGTAAATTTATCAAATTTTCTTTCCAGCCGTTTTTTCTTTCACTCCACACCGATACTCGTATACTTTCCTATAAGAGGAATAATACGCGGATGGTATAATCACCAACGATCGATGGTCCGGTATAAAATCTGCTACTATACTGCATATACAGGCGATAAACGGACGAAGTTTGTAACTATTGCGTGGTGATGATTCTTTTTTTCACATCTTCTTACTTTTTTTCCCAGTTTCTCGCCTCGCACAGAGGCTCTCGACGCCACTCGCGTCATCTTTATTATAATGATTCGTGCATGTGAAACTACGTGTGTGCACTTAGTGTTTCTTCGTTTCGTCACACATACCTATATGTACACACTCGTAACCTATGTAATAAAACGAGCGCGAAGTATCAGGCAGTTCGGTATACACGGATACTACCGGCGCGACACGAGCTGTCCGTTTATTTAATAGTTTTATAAAAAAAATGGTCATTTTTTATTCGAAAATTGTATACTTCTCGCGTGTTAAGTCCAACTTCGTTCCATTGTCAGTCTAGTATATAACGATAGTATGACGACGATGATAATAATAATAATAATAATAATAGTGGCTCAAGAATCGTGATTCATTTGGAGGTTCGACCGGTCATCGCTGAATAGTTCCGGCATGAGGTGCGTGTATATATAGGCACCTGAATACATGAAGCGTACAGACGTAGTACATGGAGCCCACTATATACCTAAACTGATGTTAGAAAAATCAAAGGTATGCACCTACTGCAATAACTACTGTTCATTCCTTCATATCCGTGTACTATGTGTATACCTATATATCGACCCCGAAAAGTTACATCCTATATATATATATTATAGATATTCTGTAGCATATATACCTACATATATAGGTATGATGTACGAATATGTTATGAAATATATAGTCATACCATAGCGCGAACAATCATCGTTTATTGGCTGATGATGCAGCGATGAGAACGCAATATTGTTTACCGTAAGTATACCGGTAATTTGTTATTATGTCTTCGTACATGCATGCATACGTTTATATTGGTAGAAATGAATACAGGAATGCTAATTTCAAGGGAATCTATGTACCTATGCGCTCGCGCGCGCGTGCATGTCCGATCCTCCGCGCAACTCGAAGACGAGACATCGAATGATTGCGAGATGATTATTAGAGGAACGTAGCTGTACAGGATGCAATATGAAATCGTCGCATCCTCGAGACCCCCGTCGTCGCGGTTGGGGATTTTGAAAAATTTAGTAATATCATAGATTTAGGAAAGAAATTCCAACTATTATCTATACGTAGGTATACCTGCATTTAGATATATATCGTTATCGTTTCTCTCTGTTACCTTTAGTCGTAGGTAGAGGTACGCCTACCTCTACCTCCTTCGCGCAGGTTCGCGACGAGGAACGTGCAGATCGGGCAGATGTCTGCGATGAATAACGTAACTAACTTATACGCCCCTGATGCATTTTCGATATACCTACATATCATGGACGTTTGACCGCAGCCGCACGTGCGTAGCTGCGTGCAGTCCGCGATACATTACTCGTATCAATTAGAGAGCTTTTGTTCGTGAACCGTTCGCAATCGTAATGTACATCTCGGCACGCGCGTATACCTACGTATACCCGAGCGAATGATCTATCTATCGAGTATTTGAAAATGAGGAAAAACCGGACGAGCAAAACTGGAAAATTTCGCATTTCTCTTTCAATCTTTGTCCTCAAATTCGTTTATTTTCAACTCCGATAGAATCTACGCTATTCGTCGAGAGTGACGAATTTTCCAGTAATATCGCAGTTCGACTATACATAGATCTTGACGTTACAGCGACAGGGAACTGACTGCGCCTGTACCTACAGGCATCTCCGTATGTATATATAGGTACGTAGGTACATATGTTCGCGAGATCTAGTCTCTACACTGGCTAAGATCGTAAAATCTGATTCTATTTCGGTCGGTATGTATAGAAGAAGTAACGCGTGTGTAAATAAAACACCTATATACCGATCAATGATATTGAGCATCGGGGAACTTCGCAAATATACCTATACCTACCTCCTACTCGAAGTGTTCTCACCGCCGCGCCGCTCCGCGCTGTTACGTTTTCATTTCGCCTTTCTCTCTCATTTCTTATTTTGTTTTTCGCTTTCCTTCGATCATCGCGTTTCGCGCGATTGGTTATTATAGTACGTAGAAGTGAGCTTCGCATAGGTGAACAGCGTTCATATATAGATACGACCATTATGCTGCGCAGGTATACCCATATACCTCGTCGGAGATTTCAACTCGGCATGCGCGGCGGGATTGTAAAATGAAAATTCAAACGCGTTGCCATACCTACTTAGCACGTGGAGGAGCACGTAGGTACCTACCTATGACCGATAATTTCACTCAATTTTTATCCCGAATGCACGCACGCTACCTATATATAGCAGAGACATTTTGCAAATGGCCAATTAGTGGAAGCCTAATGCTCAACGGCGCGGTTACCTACATCACGCTATGAATCGCGACATATCGTATATAAATATATACGTATATATATATATTATATGTTTAAACGAAGGCGCTATAGAACGGCTCCGCCGACTTTAACCCGCGCCTAGATTACAAACAAGTATTCAAAGTTATTCCTAAACAGGTATGATTTACGTGCATTCATTTACTCGCAATATACGACAAAACGCAGAATTATTGTATGTACCTCCGCCGCACGAGCAGCAACAGCAGCAGCAGCAACAGCACCACCAACGTTTTTTCCCTCGATGATACCGGTCGGTTCGATTCTCGTTATTTATCTCATGTAGGTATACATAACGCTATGCATATACCTTTTATATATCGTGCTTCTATATTCGACTGAAGCTACATTTTCAGTCGCAACTTTGTTCGTGTACTACGTAACCTCCCTCTCCCTCTCCCTCGCCCTCTCTCAGTAAAAAGGACCCTTACGATCGGAAGAATTTTCATATTTTCATGTTCTCACCGCAGTGTATAGGTACACATACGTATCATGCACGCAGTCCGTATTGTAAAAATTGGAAATTTGAAGGACAGGGAGAGAATAAAAATGAATAAAACTGTTTTCCGCTCACGCTTCTACATATATATATATATACACGAATTGTACGATGTAGCAGGGTACAAATTATATCATACCTACTTTCCGTGCGAGATCACGATATAGTATAATATAATAATGTCAATAGAGCCATTGTACATAGTATGTAGTGTGAGCCTATATGTGTATAGATTTGTATACGAATGTATTTTACAGTACGGAGCAAGATCAAATGAAGAACATTCTCGGCTGGCATAGAGGTATAAGCGGTTTGTTACGATTGTCAATATGAAAGAACTCTGTGAAAAGGAGTTGGATAAGAATCCTTATTTTTTGTTTCTTTCGAAGTTTAATACACGAACAGTAAACAGCCGATAACATCTACCTGCCGGTCTGCTATCGGTATACAGAACGAGCGAGATCATCGGATGGATTTTACATAATGTGTTATCATCCGTCCTATTACAAATACGAATTACGTACCATTATGGTAGACCTTTTCAGAAGAGTTGTGAATTTATTCAAAAGAATTAGAGCCGCGTTATAATTGCTGCGACAATTTATTCAACGTACACCACGAAGAAGTTCGCTTTTGAAACCGGTGCGTTTAAAAATGGCGACTAGCCGCTGCAGCTTGCATTTCATGCATACGATCGTCGAACAGTTTAAATACCGCGGCGGGGCTGCAGGATCGCGGTTCCATGCGATCTTGGTTCGGAAACAATGAGAACGAGAAAAAAAAACAAAAAAAGAAGTAAAGAAAAGAAGAAAAATCGTTACGTGTCACCTGCTGTCCAGCCACTTTTTTAATATTGTACTATTCGCGAATCGATGATCAGGGGGAACGAGCTAATAAACCTGCACACTTCGCGCCGCGTGGGATATGTATATACCTACGAGCACTACAATAGCGTATACAGTATATATTACAGTCATATTCGAGGAAATCGATAAACAGAAGCTTAGGTAATAATGATTATAATAATGTTCATAATGCAGACAATGAGGATGACAGTAAGGAGGACAACAATGATAATTAGAATAATACCGCCGTCGTGGCGGTCGTTGTCGCATCGGCTGGGTGTATTCTTCTGTTTCAGAATTCTATTATAATGATGGAATCAGGTGCGCTTCCATGCGAACGTATAAGAATGCTGTCTAATTTGAATTTCTAACAAACATGTGGTTCCTAGCTTTGTAATAAACGCCTTTATTCCGCTCATCTCTGCACCCACCTCTTCATGTGGGTATTATTATTAGGTAATACACGAAAACCACAACATATCTACTTGGGTACCTACTAGGAGAACGTGTTTTCGTGTGTACTCATTGTTACAGTTACGCGTCTTCGCTTTTCCAGATGATAAAACAGATCGAATGTATGTACGTATGCCAATGATCGTCGACACTCTGAAGAAATGCGCTCCGATGAAAATTGAATTATGTATACAATATATTTCTACCGTTTTTCATTCTTTGTTTGTTCTCTGAGTCGACGATGTCGCAACGTGTTTTTTTGTCTACCGGTCGATTAATTGGTTGTAGTATTCTCGTTATGCACACCCCTACGATAATAATTGTACTAATAGGTTGGTACTAATTACTATATTAATAGATTGAATATGATGCGGTGGACTTACCCTGACGTTGTACAACAATTTCCATGTATATATATGTTTGTTAAAACGTTTCCGGGCACAATCCTGCGGCACTTTTGATCACAATGAAAATTTGCATTCGCAATATCACGTTTATATGGACGCGCGGGTTTACCGGGATATCTGACGTCGATTACGACATCAATACCGATATTTTTTGTCGCACTTTATTTCTTCTTTGCTTTCTTCTCTTCCCTTTCACACACTGAAAATGGTCTCTACACAAAAATCGTACAGCGATTATCGTTGATACAATTTATTCACGAATTGATTAATAATAGATTTAGAGAAATCGGATCCACCCAATATAATTAATACAAAGGTACCCGCCGCTACTTTATCACAATTGTTTAATCACAAATTTTCATTTATATACCTGGGTACATATTTTATTCATTTATTTCTGTTTCCAGTACAACCGCAGCCCGCGCGCGCTATGACCGACCACGAATGTCTCACAATTATTTTCTTTCACGCAGAAGATAGCTAGGTGTCTCACAATTTCGTCACCTACTTCGCGCACCTTGTATTATATGTACTTATGCACGTATTACTACTTCATTTCACAGAATGAATTTTAAATTAATTGAGCAAAATCATTGGGCTGTATATTATATCTGTTGCCGGGACACACATATTGTACGTACATCGGGGTATGACGTGCTTGTGGATTTTATGCCGGAATCTATCATTCGAGGCGATCCCGAGAGTGTTATTACGTATTTTACTTCAAACTGCCTACTTTGTGCACACACGTCCATGTATATTATGATACGGTATTAGCATGAATTAAAACAAACAAAACTAAACAAACAATGAAACATGTAAACTGATTGACGCGGCGATCGACGAAACGAGAGTGTAGTACACGTTATACCTGTGCGAGGTAAGTATGTAACAACTTTGAGCAAAACGTAAATCCTCCATTTGCAGACGCGGACGTGCGACTCCGGGGGTGAACCGATTATTTGTCCCTTTCTTCGCCTTCTTTCTCTCTTTTTCTAATCTTCCAAGGGGCTGGAACTTTTACGGCGCGAAAAATATGTAAACCGTATACAACTTGTAGTTATTACTAGTAGTTCCTCGGGTGTCGGCGAAGAGCAGAGCAGAGCAGAGCAGAGCAGAGCAGAGCAGAGTTGAGGAGAGAACCGAGCGGCGACAACGATCGGCAAAGATAGACTGACTGAGTGACTGAGGTGACCGGCGGCAAACCTGTGTTTGTGTGTGTGTGCGCGTGTGTGTAAGTGTGTCCTCCTGTCCTTCTCTTAGCCTTTTAAGCAACCCTATGTAGGCAGAGATATAGGGTCGTCTTGGGCGCGTATTTCAGCCTCGGAACCTCCTAAGATCGGTGAATTTGGTTATATAGGTACATATAGAGGAAACGACGAGCAGGGGCACGGGATCAGTTTCCTTGAAGTCTTGCACGGCTAGAACGGAGGGGAGGCGCGAAGAAGAGATGATCACTAAAGTAACGAACGAGGTGGTGTTCCCAGCCCGTGTTGTTGTAGGTGAACGGAGCTGGCCTTCCAGAACAATTAACCCCAAAGTCTAATCGATTTAATTAGGCGCTAGCCGTCGTGACGGCCTTCCTTGTCGTCGATCCAGAACCCCTTGTCTGCGCGTCGACGAGCAACAAGCAGCCAAGTTTCCCCGCTCCCGGCGCCATCCCGTTTTCAGCCTCGTCGTCCAAGGGACACCTTCTTATTTCCTTCCAGTCGATGATTGAGAAGATTGTTTTCTTCTCGTTCTCCTCCTAATTCTTCCTCTGATTTCTATTCTTCTTTGACTTGTGAATGCACGAAATTGGTTCTGGTGTTGTTTTTCTTGAACCACGTGATGACCACGAGGTATGAAATCCTCAATTCACCGGCAGTGTTGAGTTTGATGAGGTGAGAGAGAGAGAGAGAGAGGGAGAGAAAACGGTGTCCAAAATCCGGAGTAATCTTCAACCTCCTCCGGAGCGCGATGTTTTCACGACGATAAATAATCAAAAGAACGAGAAAACAAACGAAAAGAAACACGACGAGAATATAAAAAGGAAGAAAAAAGAACTGCACAGTTTGGTCGGGGGACGTTGGGTTCTACTCTACGACGCGGGACACACGCCACGGAAGAAGCCTTCTTGCTTTTGGTGGCTAGGATTCCGCGCGGGCCAAACACACAAACTACAATGACAACGATAACAATATAACAATGCCGTGCGCTCGCCGCTAGCTCGGATCTTACACTGAAGTCCAAGGTACACATACACACATGTCGACCGCTCAGCCAGGTAGAAGGAGTAGTAGGCCGTTCAGAACAGGCGAGAGGGGCCGACGAGGAGGAGGAGTATGGAGTTCGGAGTGTGTGGGGACCGAGAGGGTGATGGCGATCGTGGAAGGGGCGAGGAAAGGAGGCAACACACGCACGCACGCACGCACGCACGCTCTTCGCGCGAGAAGACAACGCCGTACAGCCGTACAGGCATAGCCGCCGCATATAGGTGTGTGTGTGCGTGCGTGTGTGTGTAAACATACCAGCAAACGAACGATTCCAACGAGTCTGTGCGCGTGCATTATAGTTTATAAGATCCGTGCATGTATCTCATATAGTATGTATATAGAGGTATTCCCACTCCGGTGTGAGGGTACCTTTAATACCCCGCGTTGGTTCATGGAGCATTAGCACGAGTATTAGTATTAGTATTAGTACTGGTATGAGTACAAGGAGGAAAAAGGGAGGCAGGGAGGACTCACCTCGCTTACATGCGACGCGATGCGATACGAGTTAAGCCGCGAGGCAGGCAGGTAGCGTACAAAACTAAAGGGACCGAAAGGAGAGAACAGAGAGACTAACCACCGGGGTACAGCGGGAGGGGCAAAAGGAAGACGAAGACTACGGCGAGGCAAGGTAAGGTAAGGTAAGGTAAGGTAAGGCAAGGCAAGACAAGACAAGACAAGGTGAGGAGCGAAGACCAGAGAGAGGAGGACGAATTGAGGCTGGGGGCCCGTGCACCGCTGCCACGGAGCAGTCATGCAAGGTATCGTTCCTTAATGCGGCTGCTCCCCTCGCCGCCTCTGCTGCTGTAGTTGCCGCCGTCGCGGATGCTCGAGCGATCGGATTGTCCGGACTGAGAGTACTGAGAGGACGATCTGGAGGACGAGGACGAGCCTCGTTGCATATCCCACATTCATTGACCCGGGTGCAGCCGAGGGAGCCGATCCGGAGGTGGAACAGAGGGAACGGGAACGGGAACAAGAGAGTGGAAGGCTTCGCTCCCGCGCGTAACGTGTCAACGAAACTGCCCACGCTCGGAGCACTTTATCGGGTCCCCCGAGCTCTCCCTTTTTTCCAAACCCTCGCACTTGTACTCATCTGGCTACGTCGACTACCTGCGCCTACCTTGCTCGAGACGAGCGAGAAGCGAGGAGCGAGGAGCGAGGAGCGACGAGATCTTTAGGTGCATACATACGGGCAGGTCCACCTGTCATCTCTTTTCTTATCTCGCCTGATCCGCCCATCCATCTCTTAGGGACTTTGTGATTTTATACATGCTGGTTGATGGAGGATATATAGACGTATGTACATCTAACTCTTTGAGTTTCTGTCGCTCTGAGAGGGACGCGCGCGTCGACGAGCCTCCAGGCGATTACGTAATCGGCGCCTCCTCCTCCTCCTCCACTTCCTCCTTCTCCTGCTCCTCTTCCTCCCACTTCTGCTCTTTTTCTTACAGCTACGTCTTCCTCCGACTTCAGCTCTTTCTCCTGTCAGCTACTCAAGCGAACCTCTCGCGTGGTATGGAGCGCGAAAGAGCAAATAACAAGTGCAAATTTTACCAGCAACGCAACCAACGGTCCACGAGTCGTCGTTGTACACACAAATTAGAAAAAATAAATAAAAAATAAAATAAAAAACCTACTACGTCTAAAATGAGACCATCTTTCGACTTTGAATGTCGCGGGAGGGAATGTCACTCCGCCATACCTATATATGACCATTGAAAATTGCTCTCTTTGATTAAGAAATATAGGCCAATCGCATGGGATGATCTGAATATCTCTATAAATATAATGAAATCATTATGTACAAGAAGAAGGACGACTTGGGCGAACAGATAAGTCTTATCTGATATAACAATTCAATAGTTGAGAGAACCTCGGTAGAAGGGTAGAATTTTTGCAAACAATTTTTCAACTGCCTTCCGTTTTCCTCTCTCTCTCTCTCTCTCCATGAGAATATTTTCTCATTTCAAAGCATTTCGATCAAGGTTATATTTTTAGCAATTCGCCCCGGCGCAATACTATTACATCTACATTATATTTCCCGAGTTGTTTGAGCGCGGTCTAACCTCTCAATCTCTTCTCACAATAATCAACGTAGAAACACAGAGACGATCGTACTGCAGTGTAGCTACACAGCTACATGTGCACACACACACATATATATATATACGAGATTTGATCACGATTTTTGTTGTTTTTTTTTTGTTTCTCAAGTTTTTTTTGCCTTCCCTTTTTTTTCTCTAAATCAAGCTCGGCAGGAATTAATAAAAATTTCAACAGTATCCGCTCGCCATTCCGCACCTATATATCTATACCTATTAACCCACGAATCTTGACGTCATAGAAAATTGAAAAAATAATATACAAGCAGGCATATATATATACTGTATCAAATGTAAACCGAATATTGCAAATAATGTACGTACCTATAGAGTATAACAAGATTATATTTACATATATATAGATATATATTCGCAAGTTTGAAAAAAAAAAACGAAATACAAAAATGTTCATCATTGCGCTTGTAACTGGTGTTCTTCGTGGGCCGATACGTACGTGTGCCTGCATACCAAAATATACCCTACATATGTGTATATATGATAAATGTACACGTGGATAGTACAGGTTTAGAAGAAAAGACTGGACGTGGAGAGAGACTCCTTGGCCACAACATCTAATTTCGCACGAACAAACCGTTTTCGAAAATTTATAGCGCCATATCCATATAATTCCTTCCTCATTCGGGTTTGTATACGAATTGGAAAAATTATATCCACCGGGTTACATCTATGAGAAATCTTGGAACATTTGTATAAACAGCTCTTCCACTTATACGGGATGGAACCAACGGACGAGACAGTTTGTTGCTATTTGCAAACGAATTAAGGTCACCCCCGTTCAACACTCCGGAATTGACATATCCACCTGCCGATGCCATGCCGGCACGATCGTTACGCGGTCGGTGAAGATCCGCGGGAAAAGTTAAATGTCACATCGAACAGGTTCAATGTCTTCGAACGTTCGGAGGCAATTATTGCCGGTATTTTACTGTACGTATTGCACAGAGGCATACACACGCTGCGAAGACATGCGCCGATCCTCACGTTTTCACGTAATCAATGTACACCTACATTACGTAGATTTGAGAATATATACGTTTGCAAAGGTCAAACAACACGTGCTATGAAAAACGAAAAAGTAAGCGCAAGAGGAAGAAGAAGAAAAAAAACTTGTTCGGTTAGAACGAGTCTATAACTATCGGCGCAAAAGTTTGTCAGAAATTTTATCAAGCTCGTTTCATCCTCGTCAAATAATTCAGTTTATTTGTATAATTTAAATCCCTGAAACAGGAATGAGGATCCTCTGCTTTTGACATTGAGAGGAGCAAATGTTGAGGTCGATTTACGGGACAACTATTCGTATAAAAAAATCTGAGACCCGTGTCGAGAGAGCGCCATTTAGAATTGATGATTTTTTTTTTCTATGTCTTCGCGAGTTTTTTGGGTTTTCTTTCTCTCAACTTCGAATGGCGTCTCATAGTCACGGACCGACGCCTTTCAATTCTTCACCTACATGAATGTCTGATTTTGTTTTTCGATTTTCACTCATATTTATCAACAGTATAACATCTTTAACGATCTTTATATACCGCGTCAATGATGTACCCAGCTAGAAGCAGTGATCTCTGGATTCTCTTCCTGAAAATAACTATGGGAAAGAATCGTCCGTAGTGATATAGTTGGTCAGTAGAAACCATAAAAAAATGTAACAAGCTCATCTCGTATGAGTTGTTAAACTCTGCAGCATCGGCCATTAGGCGTCAATCCACGTTCACGATGGAGTAAGACTCCCATATAATCGTAAAATCCCATTGACCAGATTCGAAACAGGTCGTTAACCTACAATTAATTACCTACCTACGCTAGACCGGAGTCACAAGTTATTATCACCACTTCTCACGCACTCCGAACTAAAGATAACTATAGGTAAGGTATACATAGGTACGAGTTTTACGTCTCGAAAATAGAAGGACAATTTCGAAGCCCTTTCGTACTACCACGCCGTCGAGGAACGGAGATTTATCACAAGGCCACACTATGTCATTCCAGGACTCTTGTATTCTCCTGATTCACGACGTACGTTCACGTACAGTGCGGGAGAGAAGCTCCATTTTTTTTTTTTCTCCCGAACGCAGAAAAACCTTCTTCCTCTTAAAGTGGAATGAAGATTTTTCAATGGAGAAGTCAGAAGTGGACAGAAACTGCACCGTTACCGGTCCAATTGCTGCCTCGGACTGAGCCACTCGCCTTCTACGACGACGACAATGAGGCGCTTTCCTCCCGACCGCGACGCCTTGGTCACGGTGATGTCCATTACAGAAAAGCGAGCTAGCGTCCCTTCCTTCGCTCGTGGATGTCCATTGACAGTAGGTGACGACACAAAGTGTCTGGACGCCTGTGTGGTCACCGCATTGATAATTTGATGAAGCTCCGCACTCTCTGTCGCATCCGTAACCCTCCCTCTGTCAATCCTTCTCGTTACCTTATTGATTGCTCTATTGTCCCTCGGGGCATCTCCTGCGGGACGGTTCGTATTATACGTAGAGAATATTCGCGGTGCAATAAGGTCCAGAAAGCTTTCAGCCTCGTCTCGACGCCGCGATCTGAGTGTCTCAAGATACTCGTAGTAGTTGCTCCGACATAGTCTCGGCCACTCCATTTGGCCGGAATTACTGGAATGGAGTATATTCGCCATTAAGTAAGGTCAGAGACTCCCGCGCGGTACGGAGATGTCAGATTCCTACACATTCCCGTTAGTTCAGTTTGGTTCAGTTCAGTTCGTATATCTATTCAACCCGACGACACAGCCGGCGATATTTTTACGTTACATTCGACGGTTACATATCCATGCCGGATGTTTTAAGCTGAAAAAATATTATTTTTATCTCCGATGATCGTTTGCGCAACCAACTTCCCGATATTGCGAACCAAATCGAATAGCAGTCCGATGCTTTTACCGTCTATAACGATCGATCAACCCTCCTCGATTTCAATCAAGATCTCAATGTCCGCGTCATTCAAATTCTATACCTCCCGTCGCCAATTCATTTCTCAATCTCTTTTTCCTTTTTTTTTTTCAATTTTGAAGAAGAGTGTACACTATATCACATATAGTGCGTGCGTGAATACGTATAGTTCGTTCGCACCAGTTCTTCTTCGCTACATACGTGTAGAGGTAGGTACTGATCAATACTCGATCAATATTTATATTGTATCAGAAAAATGCCAAATGTTTATTGCAAGATTTGGTTTCTTCTTCCGATCTTCTCTCTATTTGTGAATTGCCGTTCATGCGCCGATTCACGATCTTCGCCAACGAGGTACGTACCTACGTGACAACGACAAGCCCCACTCGGCTACACCTCGACCAAGCTCTGTAACCGCGGGCAAGTAATTTCCAACGACGCGACGGCGAGGTCGACGGGGCCGGCTAGCGGGGGAGGAAACGGAGCGCGGAGTGCTATTTCAGCACAGCTTTCATTCATAACTTGGTTTTTAATAGCTTCTCCTCGCTGCCAGAGAGTCCCTCTCGTTCCTCTCTCCTTCTCCTTCTCCTTCTCTCCCTCCTCATCCCTCTTCTCTTTCTTCTTCTTTTTTGCCTCTTCTCTTCCTCCGGCAGTCCTCCTCTACTCCCTCTTGTTTCAGGCGGGTGTATTCCTATCGGTCCTTGTCCCATTGGCTGCGGCCGCGGACGGTCCCCGTATGCGGTGTTGGAAAAGCGCGGAGCTTATAGCGCGTTGTATTAATATTTTCGCGATAGCTAATATGTCAGTGTGAGCCGCAGTGTTGCGTTTAAATAGAAAATCCTATGGCGCGGTGGGGGGATCCGGTGTCCTGTTATTCTAGTCTATAGGCCGTCGTTTCTCCGGGGATTTCGCAACGACCGGAAACCAGGTGGTGCTAAATATTCTCAGGCGGGGCTGCTCCCCAGTGAAGACAAGATGTAAAATTTATGCAAGGCCCAATGCCAGATCGCGCGATCGTCTTTCCGCCGGTTTGACAAAGGCTCCATTGCAGCGCGTGTCGAAATTCGACCGTAGTGTTTTTCATCAAAATTGTCTATTCCACGCGCTCCTTTTTCCCCCGGTTAAACCGCCTACCTCTTCAGCTATCCAGCGGAGCTTAATTAATATTAGCTCCGACGTTTGAAAATTTTCATAATCGAGTCCGGATTATTAGCCTCAGAGAAAGACACGTGTTCTGTCCGGTCGAATTAAGAGCAGCCGATGACAAAGTACCACTTTTGGAGTCCACCTTATTTATTGCACCAGCCTCTTCTCTTCTCTTCTCTTCTCTTCTCTTTTCTTCCCTCCTCTTCCCTCCTCTCCGCTTCTCTTCCCTATATCTTTTTCTTTCTCTCGTTTTTCCCCCCGCAGGTGTAAGTAGTCCGTACAGCGGTGTGTGTGTCCTATAAATCCAAGCACGCTATGCGCGTAGGCGTAGAATCTTCTAACCGACGAGTCAATTACGCCGCTCATTTTTTAATTGCCGGAACATTGTGCTGTAACAGCTTTTCCTAATCCAGTCGTTTCGATTACCCATTTTCAACCCGTGTTTCGCATTAATCATACGATATGAACCGAGGAAAATTCTGCCCCAGGTGGTTCTGACCACCGATCCACGCGCCTCCGAGGATGAAGTTTCAATGATTTCCCGTAGCATTTGTCCGCACTCATCAATTCCGAGACACTGGGCAACGCGACTCTTCTTCACTTCCGTACACTTTGCCAAGGAGAAGAAACCGCGAGTTCCGCTCCCTCCACCGACGAACAAGTCTCCCCGAGACGAGTGCACCGCGGCTGTGAGACTTTTGAGATGTGTATCAGCTTCTAACCAAAAATCTGCAGGCATTTGCGAGTGCGTTTAGCCAGCGTGAAAACCGAGCGAAAGTGAGTGAGAAACGGTCTACGGTGTACTGTGCACCGCATGCGCATGCGAGACTGAGATAGAGATAAGAGGATGCAGGCTGCACAGAGGGGAAGAAAACGGAAGAGGGAGAACCCGCAAGATTATAAATAGACCCGCGGATAATCACTGAGGATTTATGGTAACCACGGATTATCAAGTTGTACAAGAGGGCATAACTCATAGCCGCGGCAGCGCTGGCTTATTTCAATGGACAATACTCGTCGTCCTCCTTCATACGTACCTGTACCTACCTGTATATATATATACTCTGGGCATATATCTACAGGAAGACGTATGCTCAGCTGCATGGACAGAAATGCAACACGCATGTCTGTATGCGGATGCGTGAGCGCGTGTGGGTCACGTAGTTCAACCTGAATTCGTTCGGTATTGTACGATAATAATTCCTGACGGAAACACGCTGTTATTCCCACGATATCTGTGACTGTGGCAGGATTGGAGATAAATGACAGGAGATTTTATCTGACTTATTCTCGGGAGATTACTTCCTTATTCGCGAACTCGCACGTGTTTACAGTTTTGGAAAAATCGATGTGCTGTACGAAAGAAATCGATGCTCCCGATTTGGAATGCGATTGACCGAACGTGGAGGCCCGAGATCGAAATACCGAGGGAACCAGTTGGATTTCAGTTTTGGAGAACCTCCTCAGATATCAAATTTCTTCAAAAGAAGACCGACAATCGGCGCGGTGGGCGAACGGCTACAATGGTTCGATGCAACCTCACGACTACAAATACCGAATGTAATCTGTGATTTACGGGTAACATTCTTTTCCGCTCGTTCTCACTCCAGCTCACACTCTTCCTCTCGCTCTTTTAGTTCTCTCTCTTTTCACGACGCAATCGGATTAAGGCGCTTCGGTGGAAAATTGACGCGGGGAGGAAGACCCGTAGAATGTAGAAGTTCACGGTCGTGATTTGAAACAATTAATTGAATCGGATTACAATTTTCGATGAAGGAAATAGAGGAGAAGAAGGCGGGCAGGCTTCTTCTTTACCTCTGATGGAATTTGTGTCTCATTTCTTCTCTTCTCTCCTCGTCTCCTTCTCTCTCATTCCTTTTTAGAAAGTTGGAAATTCTTTTGTTATCTCTGTTCTTTATCCAATTTAAAAACAGTCAGAGATTCGACGCCGGGGAGTGAGTAGCGGGTCGAAGTGCCGTTGGCTCAAGTCCCCGTCATGGAGCTTCCGAAGCTGCATGAGTAGGATCTCGGATAGAATGTATGTACGAGTAGAAGGTAGGTAGGTAGGTACGGGAGGGAGGGAGGGAAGGCGGGAGGGAGGGAGGGAGGGAATCAAAGCCGATTTTATCGAGCGATATGAAAGAGGCGACAATGGAATATAGTCTTGGTTGAGTTCCCACGGTCCTGGACTCCTGGACGAGGCATCTACCCCACCCATGAACCTACGGAGGCTTCCCATTGTCATTTCACGTACGCGTTTACCATACACACAATGCCCCAATATTCCTCAATATAAAACCGGGTCTCTTGGTGAGCACGGAGCGCGTAAGCGCGCGTCTTAGTCCAACCGATTGTTATATGCGTCGGGTTCTCCATTATTCTTCAGGCCCTTGGACTCGGGGATCAAGTTGCCCGATTTTCAGTATCAACGCAAAACCTATAGCTGGAGGGATGCGGCGAGGTCGGCTGCGGCTACCTATTATTATATAAATATCAGCGCCGCTCATTATATTATACAAAACATGGAGAAGACGAAGATGCAGGAGAAGAATAAAAAGAAGGAGATGAAGGCAAAGGAAAAAAATGGGGGCCCCCGTTGTATTAATTTTCACAGAAGCTCGCTTGCGCCTGAGATTCGTGTTTCGTGCGGTTCGCCTCGTTAATTGAGATCGGCCTAGGATATTTTCGGTGGCGTAATAATTCTCTCGTGGGCGGGAACGCGAGAGTCGAGTCGAGAATCACGGAGGCGCGAGCGAGCTGCGATCGTTGAGTATATAGGTATAGCCGGCCGGCAGGGACCGCGAGGCCTTCAGGTCCCGGAGAAGAGGCCGATGAGGAGGTTTTGGTGGCTAGTAGGTATACACCGAAGGCGAACGGCGAACGGGGAACGGCGAACGGCGAAAAGCGAAAGACTCAAGGGAGAAGGAAGAAAGGCAGAAGGGACTAGCCGACTCGGTTGAAGACGTAACTCACATCGCATCGGGCAGAAGTTACCGCTATCTTTTTTAAAACCCGCCTCACACGCATATACGCCCACCAGAAAATTACTTATTTCCATGACACGTCCTCGCTCCGCGTGGTATGCCGGTCTCAGTCTCAGTCTCAGTCTCAGCCTGAGTTTTAATCCTCCCCTCAGATACAGTGGCCAATTAAATTCCTAGGGAAACGTGAACCGAACCTGCTGCCGCTCGTTCCGGCTCTATCTCACGGGGGAAGGGGGGAACAGAGAAATAGAGAAGTTGGAACCAGCCCCGAAACCAGATTACAAACTCCGGAGAAGCCCGAGTCCTCTCAATCGCTGTGGGTATCGATGAATAAATTATTCGCTAAGGGTCCCACGCGCCTCGGCACGAAAGGCCTTGATCGAAGGTCGCGACGTTCGGCGATGGATAGAAAGAAAAATACCTAAACCAGGCCAACTTCTCCCTTTTTCTTGAATTCTTCACCACAGTACAGATGCTGTCCACCAATGGAGATAGAAACTACAGAACGACGGCGAGGTCCCCGAAATCGGATTACACAGTCGTTCATTGTTGAGGTTCCGAGCAGCGGTTACACGGATAAATCAGTTCATTGCGAGAAGGGATCGTCCCATACCGGTGCGCTCTACTGCGAAGGTGGATCAAGCTACTGAAAGATCGCGGCCGGGTCCAAAGATGCAAACTCATCTTGAGTTGAAACATTATTTATATACCGGCTGAACTCCACGCCCGACTCCCAACGCCCAACGCCCAAAGCGCGCCTCCGGGCCTCCGCACCACACCGCACCGCACCACGCCATGCCACACTAAAAGCTACACACTGTGCAGGAGGTGGATGTGCATGCACACATACATGCATAAATGTATAGCCTATAACCGTTCTGGCTTGTGGCTCGGGTGACTTGCTGTGCTACTGTCGGTTGTTAGCCCCGCGCCCCGCGCCCCTCGCCCCGCGCCCCTAACCCAACAATCCTCCGGCAGATCTCCATTCATTCATCCGTTTGCGAGGGACCCATTCCCCATTCTTCATTCTCGATTCCCTTCTTCGCGTCCTCCTACACCCGCTACTCGGTGGACAACTTCACCGGAAAATAGGGACACGAGTGCAGACACAGAGAACCACACAGTAGGCTCTCGAGGGTCATCTCGCTGCCCAATGTAACCGTTGCACGATACGAGAGAGGCAACCACCGGCACGGTGGCGATATTTACTTACTTACCCTTACCCATATTTTGCATTAGTTCACTAGATACTAGTGCTGTACGGCTTAGCCGGCTGAAATGGCTAATCCGGCTAACCAGCGGAAGCTCGGCCGCCCAACGGTTTGTAGCTGGTTCAAAAATATTACCGGTCAAACATAGTCGAACAATTTTTTTTTTTACCTGATCACAATATCTTGGCGGTCATTTAATTTTTCGGTTAGCCAGTTGAAAGCTGTTAGCCGGCTAAGCCGTACGGCACTAGTAGCCATATCAACACACGCGTCCGGTACTCCGGAGGGAGCACCTGAGAATTGTTCGTAATACGACTTCAAGAATTGGTCCAGATTAATATCCATTTTTGACTGTGAGTGTACAGATCTCACGTCTCGAGAGAATTTTTTAATCATCCTGATTTATTACAGCTTGCCTGACGCGCGCGTGCTTTCGAAATAGTGTTTTTTTTTTATTACAGAATGAGTAATCGCGATTACTTTTATTCACATTTTGGAATTCGTATTGGAAACATTATTTTCTGCACGCAATCCAATTTTCTGGTAAGGGTCGAATTGATATACTAGAAAGCATAAAACTCCTCCATTCATGCGACATCAGAGATTCGTTTTCTGATCGCTTGTATGTACATACATACCATAGCAGCTACGGAGGAAGAAAATCGAAGCATGGATGCTAGAGGCGAGTATCTAGACAAAAGTGTCTCACCACCTCCTTTGCATCCAACTACAAGCTAAGATGGATCACAATTTATTGACGACGCTGAATCGATCGCACTTGAGAAGACTACCTAATTGAAAGACTCTTTCAGCTAGCTACCGAGGCTCTTGTTCCTTCTTTCAATTCCTAATCGCATCTCCTAACTAACGAAGTGATTTTTTTGTAATAACCGTTGTATACCTGGACGAAACGAGCGTTCTCATTTCTGCATGAATACATGCTCGATATATCTACCTACCGCCTGCCTACGTGACTGTCGCGGTCACCAGGTATAGATTTGCCGAGCACACTCGGCCGTTAAGTGCGAACGTGTGTCTGCAGGGCGACGTGGGTGTGCGTTCGGAGTCCGTTGAGAGTGTGGTGCGGTGGTTCAGTTGACGCGTGCATGTATGTAGGTACGAGGGGGCCGCGGGGGGTGTGGGGAGGAGGGGGGGGGGGGGCACCTATGGTCGAGCTGTCTGCGTTCGGTGTTTCGCGAACAAATGGGAGAGCATCGCTGCTCCCCGTTCCACAGCATCGGTCCCAGTCCCGTTTCAGACCCAACAACTCCGTGAGCATTGTTTGGCTCTCTTTCCCTTTTCATCTCCCCCCCCCCCCCCCCCCCCCACGTTCTCCCTATTTCTCCATGTCCCCCCTCGCCCTTATCGCTGTCCTTCTTTCGCGGCCACTTGGTCCCCGCATTTAATGCGACGCGCTTCCTTCACCTTCACCTTGGCCTCACCCAGCACCTTAAAAAACCACTGGCAAAGCATCAAACCTCAGGTGCTCTTTCATTGTTAACAGCCCCGGCATGTCCGCACCCTCCGGCTCGTACCTTTTGCCCTCTTTATTATGAATTGACTATTATAGTGACGACGTTGAGCTCGTCGCACGTAGGTAGTATATACCATTCTAAGGATTCTCTCCCGCATTGTCTTTCCCCTTCCCCCGTTCGCCCTTGCGAGGATTTTCGTTTTCTCTTTCTTTTCCTCCTCTTTATTTCATTCTGTACCGCAATCCCCAGTTCCGTAGTACAATGGAACATTTCTCGGTTGTCCCGGGGAATCTATAAGCACAGGTGATCGGCTCGCTTCTTAATCTTCATACGTACAGAAGTACCTGCGAAACCTTCGAGGGATACCAAATTGGTTATCCCCACCCGACCTTCCATACACCTGGCGCATACGTCTGCGGCTACCTACGTATGTGCGTATGCGGCTCGGAATTGCATCGTACAAAGACTGGCATCCGAGTTTTCGCTGAAAATTTAAAACCTGTCTATAATTTATTGTATGAATGTAATGATTGTATATGAAAGTACGAACCGCAAAGGAGGAAAGATCGGTAGATATTTCGCGGCGCATTCGCATCGTCTAGCGCGGTGTAATTTTGTGTTAAATTGCCGATTTCTCACAGTATGAATCACGCTCAACATATTCTCCTGCGGATGACGTGATTCCCTGGACCCGTCGGTGGTCCACCGTATCCTCGTGGATTCTGAGAGGGCTGCAGTAGGGAGCCGTATCATTGACGAAGGTCGGTCTCAGGATTGAAACACTATCCTGACCATATCTTAGCCGGTCCGCGCCCGGTCAACATGGCACTCTGCGTTCCCTCGACTGGACCAGGAGCCTCCAAGAGGTGCAAAGGGGGAACAAGGAGAATTGTAAAGGAGAAGAAGAGGGCAAGAGAGCAAGACAGGAGAGGAGAGGAGAGGAGAGGAGAGAAGAGAGGAGGAGATACTGGCCTTAGTCACGCGGGATCAGAATCGCATATTATCGTCGGAGAGAGCCGACACGAAGGCAGGTGTATTGTGGCCAGTCTTATCTCTCCGTGTATCGTCACTTCCACTTCAACAACCGCGACTGGACTGGCCGCCATTTATGCGTCCACGCGCTTCTTTAACGCTAATTCATTCTCGCACACACTTTGCCTGCATTGCATCTTACCATTAGCATGTTCGATATTTTTTTCTTCTCTCTTTCTTGCCGTTGTTTATCAAACTACAATTAGCTCTCGGAAGAATAAGCTTCGGAGACTTCTCTCGTAAACGAAGACCGAGTTGAAAAAATGGAAGAATGGGGGAAAGGCAGGTGCGCTAGTAGACTCGTATCTTGATACAAATTGTCCGTATCCCAGAGAAATCTTTTCCCAATCTCAGTTACCTACTAGGTCGAGGAAGCGAGTTTGTTGAAAAAGAGTTAGTACTCGGATTTGAGGACGTTTGGCCATGTTTCCAGCACAACGGATAGCCGATGTATCTTTGTTGTTCGGCGAGGCGCAGCTGGTACAATCCTCTACAGCGTATATGTTACGGGTATTATATATGTCTGAAAAATTGTCGCGAGGGAAAGTCACCTCGTCATCAAAGACTCACCGATGGATACGTAGAGAGACAGTTGATTAAATCCTCTAAGCTATCCAGTGTATACCGAACCTAGGTACTGATCAGAGGCGGATTGATTTCCGCGTTAAAAACAACATCTGTGTGAAATTTTCTAGAGCAACGATCAGCGATTAACGACGCGCGCGGAATGGGAAAAGTTATAGGCAGTACCTACGTACGTATATGAAAAGCGACTCGTCGCGGTATGTCGCGGCGTGTACCGTATTCCTCCGTAGTTGGCGAAAGTCCAGTTTGTGAAGTAAAGTGAGTATTAAACGTCGATGCTCCGGGTGTATCGCTCAGGAGTAAGACATTACGCAATTAGACTATCGAGATCAAAGTGCGGAGACGTGGACATAACGATCGGTAGATATCTTTCGCTGTTCAGTCTAGTCACATTATGGGATCGGTAGGGGGCCCGGAGGGATCGCACCAGCTGGTGCGCAGCGCCGTAACAACAGAGCAGTGGCAGCGTACGTACTCCCAGCGTTTGATAGTTCGATACCTACTTGTGGAGGCGATTAATTAAAGCCGAGTTATGCGAGCCGGTACTTTTAGCGAGATTTAGCATAACACAGAGTTAATTAGCTGCCAGGAATCTAAAGTATCCCAGATCCACGTTCTCCGTGGAGAACTGCAGCGGTCTCCGTGAGCCGCGCGAGGGTTCTGAGTGTAGTGGTCATAGGTGCGGGGCCGGGTTGCGCCTTTACGTGCCGGCAACATCTCCTTGGCGCCAGGTTGGTCGTTCAGCAACACAGCCACCGCTGTACCGTGTCACGCAGTGAATTCACACAGCCGCGGACCCGCGGAGGAGAGACGACCAAAGAGAAAGAAAAGCAAGAGACAAAAAGATAAAGAGAGCGGGACATTCGAACCGAGGACAAAACAACGTGCTGCACTCCCCTGCAGCAGAGGTATCCACCTATATAATTGTTCGCCGTCACCAACGGTCACAAAGTTCACGATTTAAACCAATTCCCTTGCTCCTTGGTGTCGGTGATCTTCTCGCGGCCAAGTTCCCTTGTGAATTGCCCGCGGCGGTCTCCAAGGACATTTAAGGACGCGGATGGGTCTCTAACGAAGAACATCATCCTTATAGGAGGTATACCTCGGTGGTGAATTCCTTCGGTTTATCATTCTCCGTGCAGGGCTGGAATTTTTCCTACGATCTATATCATTGATCGCTGATCGATGTTGCGAGCAAAATTGTCTCTACGCGTTGGCACAAAAAGAGCTTGGCAGAATAATCGGTAAATGGTCTCTCTTGTTCGCCCCATTTCGATGTCCCCTGTTCCCCTGATGTTTGTTGAATGGCGGGGGTGCTTCAAAGCATTTTGGTTCACTATGTATCTCAGTCGACAAAGGCGATCTATATACTATACAGTACACGGTATACGGTATACGGTATACAGTATACAGTACATACGCAGCAGCCAGCCAGTTTTTCTACAAATAATTATTCATCAGTGCCCGCAGTGCGGATAGGGAATAATTTGCCGAATACATCACTACTTCGGCCGTAATTGTTTACCGACGGAGACAATCGTCCGTGAATCTGATGCACACTGCATCAGCGAGAGGAAATAGAGATCCTGAAAATGGTCCAATCATCCCGAGGGATGATACGGTGGGTGGGTTCCCGCTATTATACTCGCCACTCTTCGCCGTTGACAAAGACAGTTGAACATAATATGAAGTCTCTTTGCTCTGTGTATGTATTACAGCTATTGCGTAATGGCATCTGGTCTCTGTATCTACGTACAATGGGAGATGATCATATATGCCTATAATATATACATACCTATATACGTATGCCTATGTACAATGTAAATATCTATTGCCACGCAGATGTTTTTCACTTTCGGTTGTGTCAATTAATGTCGATAATTATCGCTCTTCTTCTTCTTCTTCTTCTTCTTCTTCTTCTTTTTCCTATTTTACTTGTTTTCTCCTCTTACTGTTATTCGATTGCTTCGATCGAACGCGAACGGGGTCTTGAAAATCATGCGGAAATTTCTACTTTCACGTTTTACATGTACACCTATATAAATACGCACAATAATTAAGATTGATAAAAATCAACCGGTTCAGAGAGAAAGGAGGAATACCATTCTCCTCAATAACGCGCATCGCGAAAAGATATGATCCCCATACTCTCGGTGTCATTATTACTATCATCATCACTGTGACCATTGGATGTAGGCATGCCTAGTTCTGAATACAATCAGCTGTAACAGGCATCCCGATCTAGTTTGCGCAGAATATCGGAAACGTATAGGGACCCACTAGGTGCACATGCGCGGATACATACTACCCACTTGATACATTATCCGTGAAATCTTGCATAATTAAACGGTCCGTTGATTCCGCGTCTATGCATAATATGTATACATACCTGCTCGTAAAGATTCATCACAGTTGTTTGACAACTCGAACGCGCGTCGCGGCGTGCCGCAGCATCGATACATCGATACCTCACAGTGTACGTACACGCCCATTTTTATTGTCGCGCATTCGAGTCCACTGCACTCACCGCCGCTGCAGCTCGGCTTGCGGATTGCGGATTGCGGAGAACAATAGTGAACCGCATAGTGCAGCTCTAGCAACATCCAAGTTACTTTGGCATACTGCAGTACATTCGGGCGATCCATTCTCTTGTTATATTATGACAAACGGAGGTGAAGTACCTTCACTTCGCTTTAAGCGAGGGCTCTCTCTCTCTCTCTCTCTCTCTCTCTCTCTCTCTCTCTCTCTCTCTCTCTCTCTCTCTCTCTCTCTCTCTATATATATATATATCTTTCTCTCTCCTGCCGCGGCTACTTATATAGGTAGGTATACGATGTGTGTTACGTCTACTTATGCACGCCTGTGAAGTCGTACAGGTACTTTTACGATTCCTCGCGAGCTGCATCCAGCCCCGGCTTCGCGCTGACGAGACAATCTCATAAATTACATTAAACGAATGCTGTGAAAAAACGAAAAACTGTAAATAACACCGTCGCGCGTCACGATCGAAACTTTCACTCGGGTTGGTACGTAGTACATACGCGTGTCCCCTATGTATATAGGTACATACGTACGTTTGTAATAACTTGGATCACAAGTGCGCGTAGGCAAGACAGTAATGTTTCAGTTTTCACGATAAGGTCGCTCCCCGTGTATGTATTACGTATATGTACATGTAGGGATGCATATGCATAGCTGCTCGGGGATAAGGACTAGCTAATTTTCTCGCCCCCGTTACATCCGGCTCCATATCTAACAACGGTTAATATATACCAGCACTGCACCAATTTTACACATTCATTTCATTGCACCGCGATAATTGACCGTATCTTGTGCCCGAGGAATTGTACATAGGTATATTGCCCTATGAGAAAACGAGAAATTTGTACGGAATATCAATAAAGTTAGAAAAAAATCATCATTCGTATCGTTACCGTCCGATCTGCGCGTTGCGTTGCTACTCAACGCTCTCCGTATACATTGGCGTATTGTGCGCCTCACCTATGTGCCTGCCTAGACTATTATTATATACCATAGGCACACACTATCTCTAGGCGATTCGTTCGATGTGGGTAATGTACTTTTATCGTCACGGAACAGATACGGAATTATTACCGGCGATAAGACAGCTACGAGTAAGCCAAATACGAGTAAGTATACACTCACTTCTGGGTATATGTGCGTGTGGGATAATAGGTGCAGTATATACCTATGTACAGTGGATCGCGAGCCCAATACTTAAACTTAGCAGGACACAACAGAACATAACGTAACATAACGTAACGTAACATAACCTGAACTATTACATTTAGGTATAATGTATACGTGCAGTCCATATATGCAGAGTACTATAACTCGCCCCTACACCTATGTACTTACATTACAACTAATTTATTGTGTAGAACACAGTTTACTTCGATTATACAGGCATATAGAGGTTATAGACGTTTGCTATACACCCACGCTTCAATCTTTCTGATCGATATAAAGTTTCCCTCCGTCTCACGGCTAACCGAGTCCACAACACGCACGGACTGTACACATATACCTCCGATAAATCATATGATAAACGAATGATTATTCAACTCGTTCTCTGCCATCGTGTATGCGTGTAGTATGCACACGTATGCGTACGTGCAATCATCGGTTATTGGGTATTCTACCGGAACGTAGCTACCTGTCTTTCACGTCTCTTAAGCGGTGTCGGAAGGTTTTGCACTTGCACGCGTACACCGCGCGATCTCTGCGCGCATTCATATATATTATACCTATATATATTATATATATATATATACACATATAAGTATACGTGCGGCGGGGTAAAAAGTTGAATCGAATCGCTCCGCGTTGAAACTTCGAGTCGAAATCGCCCTGCATTGATTTCGTAGGCAATTTTTGTTCAGTTTTTTTCCTTCCTTTCTAATTGCAGTCTTATACCTATGTATACCTAGATCCGCACAGTGGTTGACTCTACGCAACACCATTGTACACTACCGTATCCACGATCGATTGACACTTATCACCTGTATACAGTACGTATATTTGTCCCGACGATTTAGCAACGTGTGTACGCACGTATAACTGCAACCGACTACATGCCTGTACTGCGGCGATCAATTGCACACGCCTATACCGCAGCCAGATCGTAAACATGTGTGTGTAGACGCGTACGTAGCGAGTATGCAAAGGTTGTATTAGGCGTTGTCGCGTGTCTATAATGCGATAGAATGCTTTTTTGTCTCTCTTCCGTTCATTACTCGGGTTTCTTTTTTCCTCTTCTCTTTCATCTCACTTTTCATCCACTAGCTCTGCCTCTGCGACAGGTTGGATTAATAATGACAATAATAGTACTTGTATTAGGCCACGTTCGCTTCGTCTTGGCTCGATAACGTCCAATGATCCTGTTTCGCGTGGGTGTGGTATACGCCGCTAGTTGACGAAATACGCCATAAATCAATGAGCGAGGGGCGGGAGACGACGGGATGTGGAAGAGAGGATGGGGCCGCGGTGAGAAACTTTTGAGGGTAAACCAGGAAACGACGGAAGAAGAAAGAAGAGAGGAGAAAGGGGAGGTAAGAGGAGGGAGGAGAGAATGAGAGAACGAAATAAGAAAGACAAGGAAGAAGAAGGAAGGCATAGCACGAGAAAGGAAAAATAAATGAATGGCAACTGGACCAGTCACCACAGGAGCTGCTCGCTGTTGCTGCTCCTGCCACAACGTTCACTGTGAGTGTTCTTTATGTGCGAATTGAATGTTGAAGCGATGCCGATCGGGAGTCAAGTGCCTTCAATCGTTAATCATTGCCTGTTCGCGAAAAGAAACTCGAACGGAAACCAACGTAGGTAAGGTAGTCAGGTATGTATGTATATATGTATAGTACATACATGCCATATACAATCTGCAGTTGCGTATGCATTCGCAACTACGATACTCGTACATAGGTATACCTATCGATAGATGGGATGCGTGCCATACGCCGCGCCGTTTCGTTCAAACATATAACTACAATGTTACATATCAATTGTACATAGCTAGAATCCCGAGTGCTACGAGGTGACGTTTTGCAATTGGTCCAGAGCAGGTGAAGGTATCAGTCACCTCCGACTATGTGTAACTGTCCAGAAGTAACAGGACTATACCATAACTGAGAATTACGGTTTCTCTTTTTCCATCCAAATTGTTTGTATAAATGATACGTACCTAGTTGTCCGCATGGAACACGGACCTTTCGGATGTCGGTAGGTACTATGTATATGCGTACACGTACACGGAGGTTTTCGGCGGAAGATATATATACGAATTCCCGTCGTGTAGTAGGTACTGCCTCACATACATATGTGACTACACCGCGTATAGTTTATTCTAACGAAAATTTATTCCTCTTTCTTTCCGTGGTAGTTATGCATGTTGTACTGTGGCAAGAAATTTCTTAACCAATTAGTGCTCAGCGTGAGACGTTAGTTACATCCTCCGTTTATGCGTCTCCAAACGCGATATCGTCAAATTAGTCTCAACTATCACTTCATTCGATGTGATCGTGGGATCGAGTCACACTCTCCCGCAGTTTTCGGCCCAACGCCAGAAGAATAAGAGCAGCGCGGGAAATTGGGGATTTCATTTTCGAGCGAACAGAAACGGATTCGAAAATCTGATCACTGAATTCCGAGCGATCGGAAATCCGGTTTGTTCGAGGATTCTTAAAACTCGATTAAAAATCCTGGTAATAATCTGTTCTTCTCTCCTTCAGAGGACCCTACTCTGTGCACGCTGTCCAACGCGCATTACAGGCATACATACACATGTATCCGCAGCAATCAAGGTGTACCCACCCCATACAGTTATTTGTATCGTGCCGAGTCGCTCTGCGGGACCGAATTTCGGGCAAGGAGTATTCACCCCGCGTGTGTGTTACGAGGGTGTGCACATATTAGGACAAGTACGCATGTGTAGAGCCGGAGCCTAGCTTTCCGAGCCAACACGTAACCAATTGTGTTGTATCGAACTATTGTAAATTCTTGCGCATAGACCTCGCCGGGAAGCTAATAAATCTTCCACGGTTTCTCCGCTCCGTAGCCCGTGCCCATTACCGAACGCGCGTACGCTCGTGTTTTGGGGGCGAATTAATGTTCGACGCCTGATTCCATACCTATAGGTGAGTACCTACCTAATACCTACCTACAGCTACTCCAGCGAGGAGAAACCGCGCGGGGACATTCGTGTATGAACGGTTTCCACGATTTATAATGACGTCATTCTACTCGGCACGGAGGTAGGTGTACGCACGCATGCGTGTATCGGTGTTGAGGAAAAGCCGTAAACCATTTTTCTTCCACCTTCTTTTTTCTCCTTCACAATTATTGCTCCTGGAGCGTACGACCGTGTCTCGCTCAGACTTTTATCGATTTTGGTGAAGCGCTGCGTCGAATAATCGGTACGAGAGGAAATCGTTGGCTATAAATTTTGTACGGAAGAATGATATAATAATTGATGAACATCCGCTCTGCAGTTTATCCCGAAAGCTAAATCCCAATGATAATACGACCGGTCTCTTGAGAACCGTCAAACCCGGCGTACAATCTCAACGTGGAAAGAGCTTTGAACTCACTATAATGCGGCCGTAAGGAAGGTTTGGTTAATTACAAGTAAAACTTACCAGGAGGAGAAAAAGAGGCAGTGAATAGAAGAGGGAAGTGGAGTGGCGGGGAGGGGAGGGGAGGGGAGGGGAATGGTCGGCGAAGGGATGAGGAAGAGAGGACAGGACGCGATGACAAGACGGCCAAGGAACGCGGAGCTTGGACGCTGAGCCAGCGAGGAGATGACCAAATGAGATGCTCTTTGAGACACCGAGAGGTTCCAATAAAGCCGGACCAATTACTAACGGGCGTCCTTCCTCCCCCCTCCTCCCCCGCCCCTGCTTTAGTATCGATTTGCATTCAAATAGACGTTATACTCTCCTCGAAGTAGATCCTAATGGATTATCAGTGGGAGTCATCGCAAGCGAAGAGCTTCAAAGCTCTCTCTACCTCTGCCCGCTCTCGTTCTACTGCTTCGGGGCCCCGCGGCTCGCCCCCCCTCCGCGCCACTCCTTTACTTTCTGATACAACCCGCACAGAGGCTACTGTTTCGTCCGTTTCCATTTCAATTTCCATTTCCTAATGAATTCTGGCAATTTTCTGCCTCCTTCAATTTACCGCCCTCCCAACCCTGCCGCGCCTCGTATACTATGCACACACATACATACATGCACCGAAGACGAAGATATAAATGATACACACAATACGTCTATCCTTCTTTATAATCGGAATTTTATCCGAATTTTCAGCATTTTTAACAGATCGTGTGACCCGGATTCTCGATCACCTCTCGTTAGCAAAATCTCTTTCTGTAAAATTATAAATGCGTAGGTACTACCGCATATAAAGCGTAGGCACGCACATTCGCACTCACAGGTACATGTGACATATAATGTGGGAGAAGGAGAGATTTCTGTCGCGCTGGTACAGTATACTTCATACTATATACGCACTGTTGTGCCTAGCGAACCGAGTAACGAGTTGAAATGAGTTTGGAATAATTGCAAAGCTTTCGCACACGAACTATACCCACCCGTGTAGACAAGCCTTAGCTACAGGTATATCAACACACGCGTATCCTATACACAAGATCCATGAACCTGGTGGCTCGCGGTCCTCAGAGAACGTCGCGTTTCGTCGTTCATGCCTCATGCCGCGCGCATAGCAGTTCTAGCTAGCTATGTGTAACCGAGAACTCGGAGCTGGTCTTTCGCGGTGCAACCAGTCCACGTGTCCGGTATCTGGCTGCTAATTAGCTGCAAGGTGGGATAAAGAGTGGTCGAGTCGAAAACATTAAAGCACATACATTCATGCATACATGCATACATACATACATCTCTGCAATGGACGCGGGGACCCGAACGAGAGAGTTGGCTGCCCGCCCGCCCGCCCGGTTGCACGCTACGTGTACGTACGTACGTAAGTATGTATGTATGTATGTTATATCTACGCGCGTGTAGCCTATAGCTGACCGAAAGTATACGGGGTGTGTGCACACATCGGGGAAGCCGGATGATAATCCTCTACGAATGATAAAGAAGTATGACAACTGTACGGGAAATTTTCAAGCACCCCAACTTTTTATAAGTATCTGGCGCAACGAATTCCCGCGCATCGTCGATCGCCCGACGACGGTGAGCATGAGCGATGGAAGATCCAGCGAGAAATGTCCACTTTCAAGTATTTTCTCGTCTCCCCTTATAGATTCGAAGGTTGCACGGGTCAGCCCTGCGGCTCGTATTCGGTATGATGGAAAATCCTCCACCGAGCCGGACACACTTCGTGCATAAATTAAAACGTAAAAAGATCCCCGGGATCTGGGACGAGGATGCGAGGCATCGGGAGGGTGAGAAACGTCGACTGAGAAAGGCGGTTTTCGGGGTTGGCGGCGCAGCGCGGGGGGTCGGGAAACGCGAACGAAGTCGAGTTCCGGGGGTTGAGGGAGGATAGTAAAGCGCCGCATCATCTTTCATGTAATTACTGACATAAAATCTCCCGGAAGATTTTCCTCGTGTGTCTTTTTTCTCCTCCGCGGAGTAGAAAATTTTCAATTCCATTCATGTAAATTATTGTAGCGCACCGACTCTCGACATGTGCAACTTGTATTAATGACGCAGTAAAGGAGCAGACGGGCGGAGAGCTGCCCATTAGCGGATGAAAGCGGAGGGCCCTCGGCGCATAGCCCGATAATAGCCCGACTTATACTAGCGGGGCTGTGTAGTTTAGCCCACGTTACGACGCTCTCCCGCATCCTGGCCGCTTGCCCGCCGCCCGATGCCCGCGACTTCTCCTCTTCGTATAGGTAGGTACCACTAGCCGGGCTACCTACCCACCTACCCAGGTACACAGGTATATGCCCGCCTCATAACGCACTGAATTCTTCCATTTTTCAATGCATATTACACGTCTACGGTGCCTAGATGCATTTTTTTGCCAATTTTCCATGTTTTTTTTTCTTCCTTTTTTTCTTGTTGTTGTCTTTCGCGGATTCGATCGCGCGATTCTTCCTCACCGCCTGCCGAGCAACGGAGTATGAACCGTATAATGAAAAGCTAGTCCGATTTTCGCGCTACAACATGTACGTGCCTAAGTACCTATTACTATTGTAGGGATATTCGGAGTCACCGCAACCGGTCACCGGCAATCTAACCTAGCTAACACAGGGAATATTCATTATTCATCGAATCCGAGCGACGTTTTGGAGGAGTGAAATACCCAGCCGCTTTCTGCCATCGTACTCAACGAATTCTCGAAGTTTCATCAGAATCGATCGTGTCGTTTACGAAAATTCACGATTTTCGTTTCCGAAACGGGCTCCGGTCGCTTCTGAGATAGCGAGTCGGAATTCCCCTTAATAATCTGTTCTCAACGTGGTGTGAAACTGACCTGACTCAAGTTCGTGCCAACGTGATCCACGAGCGCCCTCGACGCGGACGCGACGCGCGCCGTAGTAGGTGCTCCGTGCATACGTATATGCTTGCGTTTTTCAATCCGTAGCTCGTTTAGATATTTATTCGTGTTTTTGTGTCTTTCCTGTCTCGCTCTCTCTCTCCTTTTTTCCTTTGGCATTTGCATTTGCATTCGCGTTCCCTTTTTGTTTTTACTTTTTATACTTTTTAGTTTGGCCCGTTATACACCGCGAGAGACGAGCGTTTCGTTTTACATGATGAAATTAACACGCGGGGCTCTTCACGTTATCCCTCATTACGTAGGGCCGCTCCGCTATGCCACGGCGTTTCGTTTAAATCCGTGCTTTACCGCCGCTGCCGCGGCTGTACGTATCTAACCGTCCGTCTACTTGTCTCTCCCGCTGTCAGACTGTCCGTCGCGTGTAGAGTTGCGTTTTATTTATCAAGGAGGTGGTTTCTTCCTTTTTTTCTCTATTTCTCACTCGTCTCTCTCCCGCTCTCTCGCTCTCTCTTCATTTCATTACATTCCCATTTTTTCGTTGATTCTTAGCTTTCAATTATCTTCAATGCACGTAGGTATACCGACATTACACGCGAGAAATTTTACACGCGCAGCATATACGAGTGAATAAATTCACGGCGGTACAACGATATCGTGTATTCATACTTATTATTATTATAGTAGGTGTACATAGGTAGGTATGTGTACGTATCACATCTTTATATATATGTATGCTATATACACACGTTTATGTATATAAATCCAAGTTACAAATTTAGACATCGTAATTCTGTAGACTCCGGGACACAGGTACGTAACTCTTGATTTTATTCTACGTATAGCAGTACCTGTGTATATGCCTGTCCCTGTTTGTATCCATTTAAAGTTTGTATGCATATATACATATATATATATATATATATACGTATACAGTGCAAATTCATTTATCGATCTGCAAAGCTTTCTCTTGACCCTTCGCGCGACGCCGCGATCCGTATCGACCTAAACTATATTCATTTGTATGCATATAGGACCGCGAACTAATAATAAGTACGTTCTATTACATATGTAGCTACCTGCATTGTTGTCGCATTGCGCGGCAGCGAGCGCGAATTGTAAACCGCGGAATATAACATAAGCAGAATATATGTAAAGAATATATTACGTTTTCGAGATTATAACGACTACGATTCCGTAAAGTTGTCAGTGCCGTCTGATTCGGTATATCGATACGCGGCGCCCGCGCCCGCGCCCGCGCCGGTGAAGAAGATGCATATTATACTATAGATAGATGACACGCGACAGACGGACACTCGAGCGACGTCGGCAAAGACCCCGGCGACTGTCTCCAGGACGACTGCCCGCCCCAATAACATAATACATCACGCGCGCCCAGACAATACTCGGAGATTACCTCACAATGGACGATGATTTACTCCGGCTCTCATTACCCTGCTTTGTCGCGCAGGTCGTCCCGGCGCCGTTGTCATTAGAAAAGCAACGGAAACCCCTCGAGTCTCTACTCTTATATTATCCGAATCCCAATCAGAATCAGTGAGATGCAGAGAGCTAGCCGTCGCCGTCACGTTGGCGAGAACGAGAGGAGAAGAGGAAGAGGAGGGCGAAGGCCAGGAGATGGAGATGGAGACGGAGGAGACAAATTAGAAAGAATTTCTATACGCTTTTTCCCGGCTATACCCATGCACCTACCCGGGATATAGCTGCGGACAAAAACCATCGCGAGGGATATATAACGAACAAATACATTTCTCTACGTATCCACGGGGGTGACCGTGGCAGAGCTCATGGCCATTGTGGCGAAATTTGGAAAAACTGCGCGAGCACAGCCCGCGTGTGCGGTTAGTATACAAATACGCGCGGACGCAGAAAGGTATGTTTGCCTGCCGGTGTATGTATGTATGTATGTATATATGTATACAGCTACCTGTGTATAGACAATGTAGGAGGCGTTTGCGCCGATTTAATCTATCTTGACAACCTGTTAACAGGTAACACCGTGCATTTCTCTACGCCACACCCTGGAATACATTAGTATATTAATTACTAGTCCCCTGCAGACTCCCGATGTCTCGGAGATTAAACACTTTTCACTTTCAGTGCGTATCTCTTCTCTCGCCGGCGAACCGTTAGACGGTCATTTTCAACTCGCAATAAATATCAGAGCACCGGCATCCGGTATGGAATGGCACAGAACTGCGGATACCTGCACACCGCTGGCTCGCACAACAATATGCCAAGTTCAAAAAGCACCGGACGTATGCATGTAGACGGGAGTAAAGGAGGTATTTTTCTCCTTCCACTCAACGTACGTACGTACCTTACACTCCCAGCCCGTCTACCTACCTGCGTTTGCAATTAATGAAATGAATTGGATGAAGGAAGCTCCCATGAACTAGCCGTTGCCGGACACCGAGAGCAATATTATTGGCTTGATCGAGGTCCGCGTAAAATGCCGACGAGGCTCTTTGCCGTACGTATATACATATACACATATATATAGCACAGTACCTACTCGTAGCTGTAGGTAGTACATACCTACGTAGAACTTGGAGTACCGCAACCCCGGGGCTGACCTCTGCAGGCGGCCAGTGCATCAACGTTGACCTCTGGTGCGAGAACGTGTTGAACAAGTTATGCCGACGTCGAAACGCATCTGGCTACATCTACCTACGCTATCTACTCGAGGGGGTCTTTCGTACGGAAACTTGGAGCTGCAATTCTGCAGTGATGTTACACTGTACGACTTTGCGGTATACTGTAGCTGGCATAGGAATACAGGAATATGGTGATTACACACGAACATTTTGTGCGACTATATCGTCGTATACCTATACACACACATATGCGATGGAACATCTTTCTCCCCTGGCTTCGTACCCCGCGACTGTAATAGTCACTGCGCGGACAGTGCGGCAGTTCCCTCCTTCGAATCGCCAATTCGTGCGGTATAACTCGACCTCAATGTGCTTTAAAATCGAATGATTATAAATTTACCGGAGTTGTTATTATATCATTAAACGGGAGAGTAATCACCTAGGAACGTACAGCCCGCCTCACCTATGCTCACCCTCGCCGGGAAAGGACGGAAAAGAAGCAAGCCGTACTTTTTAAATGCTCATCAGAATCCGGGGATAACTAAAACGCGCGGGTTCAACGACGATGAATCGTTGATAAACTACGGGAAAGATGAAAGAAAGTAGAAATTGACTCGCGATGATTATGGATTTGAGAGAGTCCAGGTCGGTCGGAAACTGAGGAGTATGCATGTACTCCCAAGTTATACCTATATACGTCCGCAATGCGTATATAGAGGAATATTGAGACGGTCAAGAGCTGCTCGCGGGGGGTGGGATCCGGTAAACGTTTTACAAAGGGTGTTTACCTATTCACGATGCGTGCTTTCAATAAATCCTATACCTAGCTACATATAGATTTTTTATCTTTTCATTTTCCAAAATTTATTACCGCAGCGGAGCTCGGCGGTCGGGTGTATACCTCCCGAGGTACCTACCTACGAGTATCTGGTAGATTTAAATTTGCTATGTTTAAGTTAAATCTGATTTACGGTCCGTGCCATGCCGCCACATAACCGCTCGCTCGCTCGCTCGCTCGTTCGCATGTGTATGTTGTGCCCATGCAAGTATGCATGTATCGCATCTACGTACCGTACCGTATCGTACCGTACGCCGCAAATTCTTCCTCATAAATCATTATTCCTCTCTCTATACACATGTTGCTCCAAGATAATGGGCTCTACGGGCGCGACGAGGTCAACGGACGACCCTTGCCACTGCGTAATGTAGGGTAGGTAACCCTTTCCCGCCTTTTCCCTTCCCTCCCTTTTCTCCGTCGGAGGAAATCCTTTTGTCGCCGTTTAATAGAGACGAGGGAGTAAAGTGCACCGACATACATAGTCAGTGCAATCTGTGCCGAATACCTACGGTAGCTGATGAAGATTTTCGAAAATTTCTAAACGACAAAAACCGAAAAACAGTAACGATGACAATGACAGACAAGATGAGATGAATGAAAAGGCGGAAGATGAAAGATTATAGGTACTGCGCCGCAGGAACATATGCAGGACTGGGCGGAGAAATAAATCTGTGAAAATTTATGTACACGCGGTTATTATCACGTAATGTAACACGATACCCTCCCAGAGAGAGGTAGATCGACAGACAGATAGGTATAAGAGAAATTTGATCAACTACAATTACCCAAATTCTGTATCCCGTCCGGCTAATTAGACTGTGAAAGTTGTCCACCTCGGATATAATTGTACCGAGGCTATTTATGACGTCGAGAAAGAGAAAGAGAAAGAGGAAGAGGAAGAGGAAGAGAGAACGAGAAGGGTTGTGCGCGGCGAGAATCAGATCTGACAATCTTCCGGGGAACGGAGATTCTTGATTATCAAAATTACTCTGGATTTCGACGGCGCGGGTGGGCCTGTTAAGTTTCACCAGCGGGATAAATTCGTCAAATGAATTATAGGTACGAGCGATAAAAATAATATCAATAATAATTCGTGGTCAAAATTGTGTAATATCCGTGCTATACATTCCGAATTTGTATACACGCGTATACATATCCATACAGCTATGTAGATACAAATATATATCGGTGCAAGCTGTGCGGTAGCGAATGCAAACAATTAAAATTAATGTATCACATGCCGACGGGCTCGGGGGTTTAAATAAATACGGTTGTCATATGGCGATTACCGGGGTGGTCGGTGGTTCGGATGATCGATGGGCCACATAAATAATGGATTCCCCTCGAAACACCACCACTACCCCTCCGGCGCCGAGCGCCGCGACGCCACGCACTGCAGTAACGTGTAGTAGTTTTCGACGTAGTGCATACCCATCTACCTTATTGACGCGTTTCCATGTGTCTGTGTGGAACGCGGTAAGCTATTGCGCTTGTCAGAGGCTGTATTCATTGGCACGGCGATGGTGTATTTCGGTTGTCGTTCGCTCGCTCGTTCCCTCCCCCCTCCGAACCCTCTAAAAGCCATTTCATTTCGGGATCAGGGGTTATTAATTATTAATTAGCGTCGAGTTTCATTATATCTCTATCGCGCGCACCCCAAGTCCTGACAAACATGTCGCAGTCTTTTTTCATTAACCTTTTAGCATTGCGTCGATTTCGACGCGGTTCATCGGATTTATAGTGAATTTTTTGGTTCTGTCATTGCTGAGAGGAATCGAGGGTAGGAGCGCAGGATCCTCATTTTCTTGTTCCGTTTCGTAGCCGCAGTTGAACAATCCGAAATAAAAGACGGGACCGTTAGCTACTGGGGAAGTGTGTGTCACCGCGGACTTTAGGTTGAGTGAATTTCAACGGTTTCCTTCGGATGGAGTCGCGAGGAGCGAGCAAGGCGACTGCAAAGAGCGCTGCAGGAGCCCCGGGGGCTATTGAGACGTATTGGAAACCCTTCGTGACAAATCGGTGGTTCTACGGAAACTCCATTCTTCGTGCCGGAAGACGGTCTCTTGGATTTATCGCGGGCGATTTGCTTGAATCTTCCTCGTCGCATAAATAACCCCAATAACAGGGATATTTATGTCACGATCGAAACAATTTCACGAGTAAACTCTCCGGCGGCTCGATCGTGCTCGTCCCGGGTTGACTCTCTCATTTTTTCGATTCTTCCTCAAAATCCGTGATAATACCCGTCGTCTCTGTCTCTTGGAATAACGAGAAGATTAATCACGAACCGGACTCACAATCCGTGGAAAAATCGAGGAATCTCAACCCTAGCTGCGGCGATTACGCGGAGGGAAAAAAATCTGTTGAACAGTTTAGCGCGGATAAGCGAAGGAACGAGGGTTCCCGATGTGATACAATAGTGAGGCTAGGAAGGTGATTTAGGTGACTAATCCCTGTGAATATAAGGACGAAGGGCGTTTTTCATCTCGGCTTCAGGCATAGTGGGCACAGCGAATGAATAAGTCTGAGAAGATCTCGGGTAAAAAGTAGATAGGTATTATATAGGTATAAGTAAAATATAAGAAGAAATAGGAAGCCATTTCCGTCGCATCCTTATTCAGCGACGGTGCGGAGGAACGCGCGACGTAGAGTCGCGCTGCGTCGCGTTCCCGTTGCGCTGCGTTGTGGTTGAGCTGCGCCCCGCACGCTGAATCTCTTTCTCTCCCTCTCCCTCTCCCTCTCCCTCTCCCGCTCCACCCCTCCCCAACCCTTCCCGTTCGCTTCTTTCGCTGTCCTGAGATTTGTGAAACGACACCAGCAGCTAGGAGCGCATTATACTTATATACCTACATATAGAAGAGAAACGCGGTGTCTCGTAAGTTATTGCCTCTCCTCGTGGTGCATATAAATCCGCGTGCGCGCGGCGTATTGTTTTCCAGATCAGGAGAAAATATATGTACCCAATGCCGGCTGGAGGAGCGATCGCTTTCATGTATGTATGTACTTTGTATGGCCGCGCCGAAGCGATTCAACGCGAACGGTCCCCACGGCCACCGGCCGCCGGGCACCGGACACCGGGCACCGGGCACCGCCACCGGCCGCCAGTCGCGAGGGACGAACGACGAGGAAGACTGCTCTTACGGCAGCAGTCGAAGGCGGTGGAGCGGTCCACCCGACGCGACGCGACGCCAACTCGACGAGGGGAGGACGCCCGCACCGTGCGACGCTCGATGGACAAACGTGAGGATCCCGGAGGTTGAGGGGGATGAGGTAGAGACCGGGAGAACTCTCGAGAATACAATGCGGCGGAAGAAAGCCGATTTGCTCCCCGCAGATAAGCGACCTTCCTCTCCTCTCCTCTCCCCTCCTCTCCTTTCCTCGCCACTCTTCTTTTCTATACTCATCCCTATTCTACGACGCGCTTCCAAGCGTCTCCTCGTTGTCTGAATCCTCTGCCGCACTGTCGCGCCCTCGTAAAAGAGGGGTCATTCTTTTATTTATATGCGTATTATCTCTTCCTTCACTTCGCTTTTTTCGCCCACCGCACTTCGAGGTCACGATCAAAGGGAGCATCCTATCAATCTTTTCACAAACATTCGTCCAACGAATTATTAACGCATAACCTCGCCGACTAGCTCTATTTTTCATCCACTCCTACTATAATCTACCGCCTACAATCCGATGATGAAGAATTCGCAGAGGATCTCGCCCATCGTCTTGAAATACCTTCGCAATTTTTCTTATCACGATTTCATTCCGCATTTCGCGAGGTTATCAATCTTTGATAATAAAAGAAAAAAAAAAAAAAAAAAAACGACAATCAAATTTCAGAAGATCTGTTTCGAAAAACGAAACTATTCTCGATAGGTCGCAGTCATGTTCGTCCGGATACTCGCCAAGGATATTCGATTCCTTTGTGAACACGTGATTAGCGCACGATAATTCGTAACCACAGTATAATAATGCTGTATGAAATGTCGTGGCTTCAGTCCAGCGAAGCACCTACTGCAGCGGAGCGCAGTGCAGCGCAGTGTTACGCAGCGCGGCGAGATAATATGTTCGATGTTTGAACCGGCCGGTGAGACGCAATCGAGAGATTTATTCGCTTGTGAATATGCATGTAATAGACCCCTGGAATAACTGTTGCCGATGTTCTCAGGTGTGTCTCGCCCGTCTGACTTCTTGGCTCCGGAGATACTGAGATCGCTGCGCACCGTGGCAGGGCTACTTTTCAACCGTCACGGATTGATTCCCGAACAGACAGATATCCCCATTGGAGCCGTGCGAGCGCGAGAGAAACCTCAAGGCGCGTTCTTATTATGACTATCAATTTTCCGCGGGAGTAAACATTTCATGGTACGATCAGAACAGAAGATGAGATCGAAGATCGGATCTGAATGTTCCGAATCCCCGCATCACTAGAGCCTCCATTTCACTGGCGAAACATCCAAACTGTATCCTATACATACAGCTACGAAGAGATCATAATTCGCAATAGTATTCCGTAGATTCTCAAGACGGTTTCTATCTCTGACTCTATCTGCCCACAACTCAAGGCTGCACCCTTGTTACCCGTCGCGTCGTAGACTCTTTATACTGCATAGGAACAGAAATGGTAGAGGTTAAAGCTACGCTCGCTCGGAGTCCAGTATATAGAGGTTCGGTTGATTGCCTTATCTGCCTAATGAAACGCTTCGCTAACTAGCGGCGGTAAGTTGCGGGTACGACGCGTAGTCGTTGTTGCCGTTGCCCTTGTCGTATACGGTTTATGCAGATATTGTTATGGCCCTTTTTGCAATAGTATTTCAGTTAGCAGTCAGTTTTAAACGCGGAATTTACATGTCTCTTCATACCTACCTACCCACCATCGACGATGCAAGAACGTCAGAAAAACGAGACGTCTGAGTCGTCGTTGGCTCGCGAGTTGTTATAGTATAACACATAACTATACTAGCCTCGACTCGCCACTAGCTCTGGGGTCTATCGGCTGCTGTTCTGACCAACGTGAAATCGGAGTCGAGCATTACCTCGTCTCTCGGCCAATTAATTATATCTGCATCCAATACTCACGGCAGGACAATGCTAATAGCCAATCCGTTCGATCCAACGATCAAGCTCACGCGGAGTAGTAACGTTTTATTATCCCGCGCATGGCAGGTGGAAAAATAGCTGACTGTACCTCAGCGCAGAGGAAGAATAGTTTCGAGGCGGTTTCAACGTGAGGGGAATAAATCATGAGGAAAGAATCACCGCTCGAGCGGGTAACCAATAACCAATATAACAAGTTACTGTGCCTATTATATCATGGGCAAGCGGAGGTCATACGAGGGACACCCGGCCCCTTCCAATACCGCAAAAGTTTCGCTGGATACGGGATGCGCATCCTCCTCACTTAAGAGCATAACAAAACCCAACAACGCGTGGCTAATAATGTCTTCAGGCAAAGTTCGCGGCGTGCATCATGATCATGAAAAGTAGGATCGGCTACCGCCAACTATACGACCAACTATACGACCGCTTTGCTCCTGTTCGATGGTTTGTAGGCAGGTAGCTCGGTAGCCGTTGAGAAGACATGCGGATTCTCTTGAGCCCGGCATAAGAGAGTACGAGCATCATTACCAGACGCTTGCGGCGTCCTTTTATGGTTGTAATTCCGTTGGCATTTGTATTTGGCATATTTACTTGCGCTAAGTGACTATATATGACAGACGTTGAGCTGTGGTAGTGCAACGGCGGCAGCGTATATGGTAGTCATTTCATTTCCTCTTCGTCATCCCCTACTCGAGTGAAGGGTTGCCGAAGAGAATAACCTAGAGATGATTGAATTTCTTGTACGTGGGTGTACTCTGGAACAGTAGTCTATGTCCTATCTACTCCGTTGAGCGAGTCGAATTCCCTTGACTTAACGAGTTTGCGAACAATTCTTGCAAGTCGTGTTCAACTCGAGATGGAAGAACGAAAACAAAAAAATGGGATGGAAAGTCGGAGTCATTATGCGCGCGCATTCTTCCGGAGCTCCGTTGAAGCGACCGTCCGCGTCCGTCCGGTCGAGATTCGTAACAGACTTTAACGATTTTTACGTTTTGAACAAATTTTCGTCCGCCGGAGTTCTTCCGTTGTAGATCTCGCAGCCGCGGGTTTCATTGTTCGCCGCAGCGGAGATACCTGCCTCTGTACATGTTTGTATAACCAGCTCCGTATTATAATCTACGATAAAAGTTAACGAAACTGGTACAAAACCTCTATATATATATACCAGCCGTCTGTCCATGTAATTAATTACAAAGATGAGAAAAGGTTGCTGCTTTCACTCACTCAGCAACGATTTGAAGCTACCCGGTTGATCCCTGATCCGATTCAGGGAATGAATTTACGGCCACGAATGAGTACAGCTGCTGTATCAAGGGGCGAATGATTAGTCGTCATTAATAACGAGGTAAATGGGAGATTCCTGCACGGATGTAACAGCGAGGCTTCTTATGGGTCTCGGTAGGCAAGAATATGGAAATATTCTTAATTGGAAAGGAAAGAACAGAGAATGGAATCAGATTTATACTCGGAAATTTTGTCACCGAAGTATTTCGTGACATACGTAATGCATGGACAGGTATAGTATACCTACTATAGTTCAGATCAGGCTGAAAATATTCACGATCGAATCCTCGAGGGAAAAGTAGGATTCGCGTGGAGATATATATTCCAATATTTTGACAAGTGAGATAGAGAGAGAGAGAGAGAGAGAGAGAGAGAGAGAGAGAGAGAGAGAGAGAGAGAGAGAGAGAGAGAGAGAGAGAGAGAGAGAGAGAGAGAGAGAGAGAGAGAGAGAGAGAGAGAGAGAGAGAGAGAGAGAGAGAGAGAGAGAGAGAGAGAGAGAGAGAGAGAGAGAGAGAGAGAGAGAGAGAGAGAGAAAGCTGAAGATGCGAATGTTTGTTTTCCGGAAAATAATTCTTTTGATTAATGGCATACAGAGAAAAACGTGCAGAGTTTTTGGTTATTGAAATCGTCGGTAGAAGGGGGAGGGGCGCCAGGGAGGGAACGAGAGGGCGCCCTCGTGAAAGTTCCCTCTTTACCTTGATGATAAAGAACTGGGCGAACCGACGAACCTCACTCAATGGAACGGCCGAATGGTTATGGAAACAGCATTTAATTTGCATAGAAGGAGTTCCTTTGTCGGGGGTTGAGTGGCGCGGGACGACTGGGAGGATTTCTGGTCGTTTCAGGGCAGGGGAGAGGGGCGAGGGGGAGGGGGAGGGTTCGTTCAGTTCTTTCCTTATTCTCTCCGCTGAAAAGAGCATTGTCCTTTTATCTATTGATTGATCATATATATTTTTTATTCAAATTGTCTGACTGCGGAGGGTGAATTTTTTATGTTTAGCCGCGCATAGAAGACTCATTGAATATTGTCGTTTATTATATCTCCTGTTTCTCTTTCGTGGGCGGCGGCGGCGGCGGCGGGCGGGGGATGCATGCTTCTTCTCTCTTTTATTTATACATACAATATAATATTCCCTTGGACTTTTCACCGCGGATGGATAGACGGAGAGGCAGACGGAGAGACAGATAGATAGATTTACCGGAATATCATTATTTCTCTTCCTATCTAATCTCCGAAAATCTCTCTAAAACAAACGAAACCGTCGAGTTGAGCGGAGCGGAGTGGAGTGGAGCGGAGTATAAACGCCGCCTAAAATTAACCATGGGCATTCTACATATTTCAAACGACGGAGACTAAGTACTAATTAACAAGATTGATCAACGGTTGAACCATCCGACGCGGAAACTGGTTTTTAAAACGCGTCACGTGGTGGCTCGGATATTTTAACTTTGGTAAGAGGCGCTCTCGTTGGAACTATAAATTATTTGTTCTCGCATTCGCCATTAGTTGTTGCCGTTATAGCGATATCGGTTTATATGTACATACCTACGTGAGACGAGCGTGAGACACCGAGCTTCAATATTCATTCAATTAACGCTAATTATACGATGATAATTCAATCATTGATGGAAAAATGTTACATCCAAAGCGATACTGTTACTCCTATGACATAGGTACATACATATGCGGCATATATGGAAGTTCCCTCGCCCGGGATCTCGCCATACAATACCAATCATCTCAGATTCATTCGTCGATGAAGATCTCCCCGATCGCATGTGAATTATATCACAAATTCGCGTCATCGGAGCTGTTTCGATTAAAGAATATTCAAATTTATCACCGAGCTATCGATCGTGTTGAAAAAAAATTCAACGAGAAGAATCGAGTGTAAGACCATTTGAAACCCGAACGTATAACACAGGTATAGGTACCTACATCCACGGGAGCTAGACGAGGTATTTCACAATTCTAAATTTAATCGAATCATTCAATCAAATTCCAGTCCGCTGCTTAAGTCGGTCAAGCAAGTCACCTACTTCTCTACCAACTAATTAGAACTTGGTATATTTGATCGATTTAGATTACGTTTTGTTTTCTTGGTTTTGTTTTTTTTTGTCTCTTCCCCTCTTTTGGAAAGACTCACGCACGGAGTATCCGAGTATGCGAGACGCCGACGGTGAACATCATACTTATACGCCAGTCAGGAAATACCCTAGCGAACCGTTTGGATCGTGTTTTCGTATAAAATGACCGATTGTTTACGGAGAGTAATCAGGCAACATCAAACGGGCCGATCATCAAGTGGAATTGTTTACCTTAGTGACCCCTAACCCGGCTGGACCCCCTCTCAGATCTCAATTCCAATCCCTGTCCCGTTCCAGATTCACAATTCCCCGCGATTCCCGGTTCACGTTACCCTCGCCCAAGCTGCAACAGGGTGGTTGGGCCTCGCGGGACTCCCCTATCTTTGTCACAACAATAATGTTAATTCAACTCCCTCCAGGATCGACAATTTGCCAGGCATACAAAAAGAGTTGACAACTTGAAAGGGAAATGGAGCCTATTGACACACCAAGGGCGAAAGGGGGTTGCAGAGAAAAGAAGTGGAGGGGGTGCATTGGTCGGCCGAGAAACGGAGAAGAGGGAAAGCGAAAGGAAGAGAGAGAGGGAGAGAGAAGTGCCTTGCTACTCCTGCGGAGTTGGCTCTCGGCTCTCCTAGGTACAGCGAGGAGCCGTTCGTAGACAGCTCTGCGGAACAGTTTGGTCAACACGACAACATTATCATCATGATCCTCCTCCTCCTCCTACATGCAGCTCCCTAAATCCGTGGCTCCCTTCCCTGTCCCCCGTTATAGCGATCTCTTTCTACATAGATAGCATATAGGTACATGCGTGAGTGAGCGGCGAGCGTGTATTTTGTTTGAGTATATGTATATATATATATATATATATATATATATATATATATATATTATGTACAAATAGGGAATACGCTTGTGAAGGTGGTTGGAGATAAAAGGGGCGTAAGTCCGCAAGTTCCGTAGCTATACCGCGGCACACGGCGCGGCGCGGCGGTATCAACAGGCTGAATCTGGATCCCCGGGCCTGATCAATCATGGGGATTCTTTGTTCCAGATATTCTAAGCCCGCTTTGTATCTTTACGCAGGCTACAATCATTCTGCATTCATTATACCATCGGTGGTATATAGTATGTAGATAGGTACCCGGGTATCCCCCATTAACGGGGATTGCGTTTTGTAATCCCCCGCTTTGTTAGATTGACAGAAAGGTGTTTTGGTGCGGCCGCCACGCCGAGCCCGTATTTCGCTCACCTACCAACCAGCGGTATCCGGTGGTATTATGCCTTTGAAGAGGATGACCTAGCGTGATTACAGATTAATCGTTGTATCACTCACGAAGGAAGAAAATTGAAAACAAAAAGTAAAGGAAACGGTAGGTACCCCATGATGCTGCCTTTTGGTAGCTACTCCGTGGAATAGAAAGATGCGAAGAATAGAAAGAGGCACGAGAGGAGAGGATCGAAATTTGACTGAATTATTCAGCCATTTGTATGGCAGTGAAGTTTTTCACAAACGCCCCGTCTGTAAGTTTGTCTTCCGTGATTTTCGTTTGACGAACCGAACTGCAGTTGGTATTCGGCAATGGAGAATAGTGGTTAACTTTCAGCGATATATATACCAACCGAGGGCAAAGTAATGGCGTGTCTTGTAACGACAAACCGCGAGAGAGACCCGGAGTCCTGCATCTGCGAGGAACAAAGTTAACTGTGGAGACGCGAGGATGTCTGCCGTTCATTCGTCTGTCTGTCTGTAGTAGGTACTGGAAAATACATACACCTACATATATATCTATATCTATAGGTACGCGCGGCAGAAACTACAAACCCTTCGCTCTACGTCGTATAAATGTATATACACGCTCGGGGACGCTCTTTGCTCCAAGTCTCGTCTACCATCCCCCACTCCCGCGATCCTCCCTGTTTTCCCTCACCTTGGTTTTCCCCCTCCCCCTCCCCCTCCCCCTCTTGCTCCAGCCCTTGCTCTTCCTCCCCAACGGGATGTTCCCGTCTCGCCTTGAACTGCGCGAGCGAGAATCATGCCTCTCTTTCGTCACTCCTTGAACCAACGTCCCACTCGCTCTCCCCCCTCGGAGTCGTCGAGCCGCCTCTTCGTTACCGTCTCTTTAGTATCACATGAACCAATAAACATCTTCTTTGATGTACAGCGCATTAATTAGTAAACGACAAAATTGTATTTAAACAATGCCGGAAGACTGGGAAACTCGCGCAAAGTAAGCGCGCAAACAACGCAAGGAGGACTTGGTTAGGTAGGTAGGTAGGTAGGCAGGTTGGTCGGTTGGTTGGTTGGTTGGTTGGGTACACGTACATAGTCGCGTTGCTCGTTACCGTCGCGGCTACGCCAGTCCGGATGGTCGGTCTGGCGGTGCTCAGAACTCGCGAGGGATGGTGAAGGGCAGGAGAGGGATGACGGAGATGGAGAAGGGGAAGGAGAAGAAGGGGTGAGACTCTGATAGACCTTGTTAATTCATGACGCCATCTCTTACTGTGCCTGAATAATTGTTCAGACTAACGTTGCCCCGGCTCGAAGTCACGGGGTCTCTCATATGCGCATTAAAAGCACTAGATAGGTACACCGAGCACACATTTTCCTGCATATATTAATGTATATCCATCAGCACGCAGGTATTGTAGGTACACGGAAGTGGCTCCCACTCCTCCTGGTGACTGGCTGATGAGGAAAGGGCGGTGCCGGGTCTCCTCCGTTCGATCCTACCTTGACGTACAAGCCCGGGAGTACGAAAAACAATGGAAATGAACCCACGACCACGTTGCCATTGGTCCTCGTCAGCCTGCCCCACTCTGAATACAATCAGCTCGTCGCTCTCTTGTTGAACTAACGTTATCCCACTCGGATAGGTGTCGCCGCGCAGGTCACAGAGTTCCGTCTTCTTCGGGATAACACATAGTACATGGAGATGAACTGATGGAAGGTAGATAGCTAATTTGCAGATTTTTCCTCCCACGGACCACCCTGATGAACATACGAACGTGTGTCGGCATCGTGGGCGAATTTCACGTACATACATGTGATAATGAAAGGGAATTCTGGGGTTGTGCAGTACGCGCACGCCGGTGGTTGTACGGTGTGGTTCCGCGGGCACGACTCATCTCTAAATGGCTACCCGCCCCCAAACTCTCCGTTCGCTCCACAGCAGAGCAGAGCGGAGCAGAGCGGAGCACTGATTGCTAACATCCCACGTCTATTTATATAGCTTAACTGAACCGAAACAGAGGCCGAATATCCTTTTAAAGGATTACCCATACGCACATTGGATTCATTTGTATCTGTCACTGGATAAAGGTTAGAGGTTGGGTCACCGTCCGCCCAGCTGAGCTTAGCAAAGCTCAACTCCAGCGTCTGGGTCGACTGACTATTCGATCAATCGAATACGGCTGCACGGTTGTATAGGTAAATCTACATGTTACGTGGAACATGTTTTTGTATCAATTCCATCATACGCCGCTAGGCAAGTTAGACTAATTAGAGGAACGGTAAACCCTTTACGGTAGTGGAGGATCAGAGAATGAAATAAGAGAATGGCAGATCACCCTGCGCAGATAAATATCTTCGTAGCCGATACATATACTAGTGCTCTACGGTTGATTGCGAGCCGGCTAAAATGGCCGATTCGGGTAAAGTCGCTAACTCGGCTAATTAGTCGAAGCTCAGCCGGCAAACCAAGAAATTGAACGGCAGCCCTGCACATATTCTGGCCAGCTGAAACAAATTAGCCGAAGCTGTGTTCAGCTGGTTAATATTTTTTATCCGCCTAAAAACTGTTAGCTGTTAGGCATGGCTTCGGCTAATTAACCGAATAGGCCATTTCAGCCAGCTTAGTCGGCTGAGCCGTACAGCACTAGTAGACGCACACGCCGCGCCGCGAGGTTGTGCAAAAATGTGGGAACCGCTAATTCATGGTTCCTAGGTTAGATTCGAAGGAATGGTGAACTATGAGTTGAATCGTCGACTTCGGAAGGTTGAATCAATCAGAAGATCCTGCAGGAAACGTATGTCAACAGCGATATTAGTTAGCGGAATATAATATTTGCGAATGAGATAGAGACGTCTTCTCTACCTCTTCCTCCTCGTAGGATGTCGCTTTTGAATACCTAGAACAAGCCCGGTATATCTGCTGCGTATCCAGAGACGATGTGCCGTATAGATATGATATCTTAGGAAGAGACGTAATACCTATACATTCGCACACCAACTGCATGCATGTGTGTACACACGTAGAATATAGAATATAGCGTTAGCGTATCGTGAGGTAACTGTGCAATGTTGAAGGTGAAGGGGAAGAGGAATGAGAGCGAGAAGGGGAACGGGGAACGGGGAACGGGGAACGGGGAACGGGGGGAAGGGAGGCTGTTTGTTCTATTCGTAAGATCCGCACGCTGTGTATCTTGGCCCGTCGATATCTCAGTCAGGAATATTTAGTCAGATGAGGAGACTCGAACAAACGCCTCTAAGGCTTTCTATTAAGCCGACTCTTTGATGTGAGCTGCCGTAGAAGCGCTTTGGTACCGCCTCGCCTCGCGCCGCTCTCCTCTCTCTTCGCTCTTCGCCCTTCCCTCATCTCTTCGGCTCTTCTGCTCCTCTACTCTTCGCTTGCCTCCTGCCACCCCCGTTCGTTACCATCCAGTTGGCGCAGGCCCCCAGACTCCAGGTTTGGGGACCAACTGTATACAGAGACAAGGAGAGCGGAGAGAAGAGGACGGGAGAGGGAGAGGAAACGAAATAGGGAGAGAGAATCCTCGCCCTGTATTTCACTCTCTCCTCTTTGCCGCTTCCTCATCCTCCTCCTCCTCCCCCTCTTCCTTCTCTCAGTATTTGTTTCCAGTAATTCGGAATCTCGGATTTACAACCATCGTTGAAATCGTTTTACAAGGTAACGCCGGCTTGACGAATTTCAAACGGATTTATTATTCTCGATGCCTCTTGTAGCGACTACCGGGCCTATATAGAGTACACGTATGTATATATATATATATATATATATATATATATATATACATATATACCGGCATGCGATCATCTCAGAATTCCATTTTATTCACTCATTTTGTATTAAAGACCTGCCGACTACTGTGCCTGCCGACGTTTAAGCACGAAATGAAATATCCAATATCCTATCTACGTTTGAGTATACGGTACGGCTACCTGCGTACATACGAACTCGCGTGGAAAGAGACCATCGGTAGATTGGCAATTGTTTATACTCATTACTTCTCCAGCAGGTCTCCATCGGATCTCGGATAAAGTGCCATTATATTGTACACGTACATCGTTCACGTACAGTTTGCACACAGAGGAGGATAATGGAGGGTAGCTCACTTATACCAACATATGTGTAATTGTATACATGATCGCCGGAGCGCCAACCTATCTACTATGCTGCGGCAGCAGATGGGCAAGAGAGAACCGCGCGATTTAATGCGCGACGGAAGAATCAGAAAACTAACCGTGGATAAGCTTGGTTCGAGGCAAAGTAGGTATGACACCCTAATAAGTGTGGTCAGCAGGAATTCAACGAATGTATGTATGTACGTAGGTACGCAGGTACGTACGGATACAGGTACAGATATACTATACGAGCGCGCACTGCGCATTACCGTACGTACATACGTACAACGTACGGGGTATACATCGTTCGCATTACACGAGTTGAGCATGTTTACAACGTGCATTGTGGTCACTAAAATGGTTGGGCTGTGGCGTTCACGGTATGCCAATGGTCCACGGAACCACGAGTATAAACACCGAGTGTAGTTAACTTTGAAATTTCAATGCTAGTATTCCTTGCAGCTCGACTCCGCGGCAGTCTGAAGAGCGAAGCCGCCACCGCCACATGTAATCTACCCCGGTATAACGCAAAGAAACGCTCTCCGCATCTCCGCGTGCGTCTCTCCCTGTGGGGAGAAAAACTGGGAAAATACATATTTCCGGGCATCCGTTACTATGAGGAACAAGCGCAAAACTGCGTTATGCTGTATACCGCTGCGGCCTCGTCCGCCTACCTAATGATCCTCGCCTGTTTTCCTACTTCCTTTTTTCTATGCGTTCTATCTTCCATAACGCATGAACGCAGATCTGTATGCATGCTCCTCTTTGGAGACGAGTTTCCTCCGCTTTTACGTAATTATGCAGTTTTCTGTTGTCGTTCTTGTTTTTCACTATACTTCTCTCCTTCTCTTCGGTAGTCGATTATCTACACACGGAGACTCGGTCGATCGATAATCATCCGCAGACGCGTTTGTAATCGAACTTTTTACGTGCATGTATTATACATGCCAGAAATTAGTTGCGCGGATTCGTCCTCCTCGTCGAGTAGGCGATAGTATATTGGGCGAAACGAGATTTGGGTAATTGTGAAAAGTAAATGTTCTTGCTTATTCTTTTTTTGGATAAAAATCTACGATTCGTCACACCGATGCGCTTACGCGGAAACTTTTTCACTTCGACGAATATCAGCGCAGTTTATTCCAGGGCGCGAGGCAAATTCCAATTTTATAGGAGTAAAAAAACAAAAAAACAACAAAAGCAAAAAAACAGAAAAAACGAACAAAATGGATAAAATTCATTTGCATTCTGTAAAAGTCGACACCCGTTATTACCGCGCTCTCGCTCGACGATCATAGTACCCATGTAGTATACATACCTACCAGCCCACCTATCTATCTAAATACGTTACATCCGAGGAACAGATCGGTATAATAAAATCTCAACTGAGGTTGAATCCCAATTAAGAATCTAAGCCCATAAAACAGCTGTACATGCTACTATAATGCGTATACACCAATGATACGAACGAATAAATAAATTAAAGGAGATAAAAATAAATAAATAAACAATTGATTAAATAAATAAATGATGTGTATCGTATATCGTACGGTACGGTGCGGTGCGGGGTTGAAACCTTCTCGCGGCGAATAATACAGTCCTCCATGAGAGAAAAAAAAAAGAGAAGGAAGAGGAGAAGAAGCAGAAGAAGAAGAGGAAAATAGAGAGAAAGAGAAAGAAGAAACAAACAATATATGTGTAGCCCCGCGTATCTCGAACGGTCAATCCGTTTCACAAACGTGCGTCTCTCGTCCGCATAGAATCGTCGACGTAGATATTCGTACGCAATGCCGTGCATACCTACGCGCCGTAGTACTATACCAGACCAGATGGATATGGTAAACTATAGAGACAGCGAGAGTGGACCCACGAATGCCCTCCGGGCGCTGCCGGATGCTGGCGTTGTCCGGCGGGCCAGTGGTCCAGCGGTAGGCTAACTAGAAAGTAGGTCCCTTCGCGCCTCGCTCGCGCTCTCCGTCTCTTTTTCTTTTTCTTTTTCTTTTTCTTTTCCGCTCTCTTACTCTGTCTTTTACCGAAGCTGAATGCGAGTCGACAAGGAGATACAGTCGTCGCTGAAAGTTTTGGGCAATGTATGTACGTGAACGTGAGGAGGGACCGAAAACGTTCAAATATTTATGAATCTTTAGGCCGAAGTATGCGAGTGCACGTATGCAGTGCCTACTGCATCGCACTTACACCTTGTACTATGGTCTAGTTGCAGTGTAGTGGTGCGCCACCGCCACCGCCACCGACACCGACACCGACACCGAAAACGCCATCCACAGCCACCTAGAAAACAAACACGAGCCTCGAGGCTGGGCGAACACATCAAATATCCACTATATAGAAATACAGGGGGCGGCGGGGGGTGGGGAATATGGAAAAAGAAGAAGTAGGTAGGCACTGTTTAAACGTCCACAAAGCAAACTAAATAATGTAAAATAGCGGGCGGTCGCGAGCTCTGCAGCGCTTGTTTGTTATAACATTTACTTTGGTGCGCCACTGTTGGGTATATTTTACTGCTTGCCGCGGAAACGTGCGCGCCAGATATCCTTTGAATTTTCGGCTTGCGGCCTTTTGCTCGCGTAACTCTTTTCTACTCTCAATGCTTTTGGATACATAGACGTAACTACCTAGGCTCAGGCATGGCCCTATGTGTGTGTCCGCGCCGCGTGCACGTATGCACGTTTGGATAGAATATTATACATACTTTCCGGTTCCTCTTTCGTGAAAATCAATATTTTGTAATTTTATTTTATGCCCTTGGATCTCGGGTGTACGGCGCGGACGCCGGAAATCGTGCCGTGAAGAAGATCCACGGTAGCCGTGTGCCCGGTGCGGTTTTCTTCTTTGCTCGTTTTAGCCGTAAATCAACGCCTGACTCCTGCCCTCCGCGAGTCCATTAAGCGCTCAGCTTTGTTAGCTAGAGAATCTCGGAAAAACAAACAATCCCGCATCTCCATCTTTCCGTCTCCGTCTCCGTCTCCGTCTCCGTCTGCGTCTCTATCTCCGCATCCCCGTCCCTCGCTCCTCTCCTCTCCATCCCCATCCCCGTCCCCATCCCCATCCCACTGCACTGCACTCCACCCCGTTCTCCTGCCCACGAGCGCATCTCCAGGAAAAGCTTTTCCTGACGTAATTAAAACCGTCCAGTAGTTTACTAAATACGCGAGACTGGGTTCGCTTTGAAGTGTTTCACAACAGACTTCTGCACGCGAGCGCGTTCTCTCCGGGTATACCTACCTACCAGCCCAATCCTCGAAACGACGTGCGACGCCGACGATGCGGTTTGCCGCGTCAAAAACTTTCCAAGGACAACAGACTGAACGCGAGCTAGTATAGCTAGGTATAACCCCATCGGTCCAATCGGCCCTTATAAGCGCGGCGTGTAAAAAAAGCAACTTTGCTTCAGCGCATGCACGTATGTACGCAGGTATAGGAAGTTGGAGTTGATTGCGAATAAGGATGCGAGATGACGTAACCGGACCGCGTTGGTCTGCCATGTTCCTGACAGAAATACTTACAGTGTACAACATGCATACCTATACCTACGGCTCGCCAAGAATTCCTCCTATTCCCTCTTTCGTCTCTCTTTTCTTCACGTCCATATGTCTGTCTGTCTATCTGTCTTGGCTCTGATCTGTACCGGGGTATAAAAGCAATAGCTGGTGATCCTCTCTCGTCGCGTCGTGCCCCGTTGCGGAGGGGGTCGGGTCGCCTGCCTCCCCTCCCTCCCTGCCGCCCTGCTTGTCTAGTGAGCTCGCATGGCTACAAAGCGGCAGCGAGACGGAAGGATAAGAACTCTGAGAAGAGAGGAGAGGAGTCTAAAGTATAAAGTAGTCTAGAAGAAGAAGAAGACGAAGAAGAAGAAGAAGAGGAGGAGAGGAGGAGGAGGAGGAATGAAGGGGCAGCGATGAGGAAGTGGATGAATAGCAGAGCTGGCTGGAGGGTGAACCGATATCAGTCTGTCGGCGCCTCCTTTGGGCGTTAGGTCTGTTTTAAGAGCCAATTGTTAAACTAAAAGTACCACATGGCTGCAGTTGCCAGAGACGTTCCACGGCACGACCTCGCGCGCGCATCCCGCAGCGGCAATTTCACTGGCAAAGGCAATTTTATTACGAGAACGAAGAGAGGTCCGCATATATTACTACTTTGTACTATCAACCGCGGCATTAACAACTCCAAATATATACCGAGGTTGTCGTTTTAATTTATCTTTATACACAGGTACCTACCCCCGGGTATAAACTCATCTTGCGTGTAACGATCACTGCAGTACTCGCTTTTCGTTTCTTCTCCTTACCTCATACAACATCCTGACGCAGTTCTGTTAACCATTTTCCTCCGCTTTTCACTTTATTTTCCTCCGATTCTCTAGCCCACATTCGGCGCTCTCGTACGGGTACATTGGGTCTCATAATATCGATCGATGAAATAACAAGCGAGACATACTGGCGGCTCGTTACATCGAGTATATTTGAAATAATTGTCATTATACGACAATACCTCGATATATACCGCGGCGGTATACATATTAACAGTCCGACATGTGATCGCGGATGGCAGCCCAGACTACCGGTCCACGGCGGCGCCTGGACCAATTCTGCGATATGTGGCTCATATTAGTATATCGTATGTACCTACCTCTATGTGGATATAGTGGATAGGCGCCCGTCTCGGCTTTATCTTGCGGATGACCTGCGGCTGGTGGGTGGTGGCTGCTATCCTTTGTTGCACGGTTGCTAAACTCAAACATCGAGCTTGCAGAGGCGATTCCAGCGGGTGCCAAAGCCCTGGAAGAGACGAAATGGAACGAAAATGAAATGAAAATAAGATTAAAATCACGTTCCACAGAGAGATATATACCTAAATAGAATAAGTTGTATATAGGTATGTGTATGTATGAACTAGTCGGACTGTCAGAAGACATTTGGTCATCATAATCCCTCGCGCGAGAAGAACGCTGTAAACTCTCTTAGCATTTTTTGGTTCGTGACACCTGCCGTACCCAAAACCACTGGGTATGTACAGTATAGAGGTGTAGGTATGCACCAAACGAGACCAAGAGACAGCTCAGCTCGGAAATAAGCGGCCAAATACAAGACTCACGAAAGGGATATGATGCAGCACCTATATAGCCAAACTTTCACGCGGGATGTACTACTTTGTACGTTCACTATATCAAAGTACATACATACATACATACATACATACCTACCGATTTATCCATCGCGGTGTAGTACGCCTACGCACGTATGTATGCACTAATTTTAAGTAATACATACACTGAAGTGGATCGACGAGCAATTTCAAACCAAGCTATTCAATGCTTTTTAATCGCTCGTCTTGACATTCCGAGTACCAACCTTCCGTCTGTGTGTACCCATGGCGTTACGTTACGTTACGTTACGTTACGTTACGTTACGTTACCTTACCTTACCTTACCTTACCTTACCAGCCGTCTTTATTGCGTGCGGTAAAAGAGCTCGTTCGAACAGGCGCTCCAGCGGACGGACGGACGGACGGACGGACGGACGGACGGGCGTGAGGGGAAATTTCGCACATAGTAAAACACGCGCGTTTATATATCTACGTTGGTATTCCTACCTCCTTCCTACGTATGTAGCTAAGTATAAGTATGCGTCGGTATTGGAAACCCGCACCTATCCTCTACTCCTGTAGAAGACATATGTAGCCATGTACCTATAACGCGTATAGATAGTATACTACTGAATACTATACTGAATAATATACATGCCCGCGCTCACGTTGGGATCTATTTATGTTAGGTAGATACAAGTTAGGTAGGTGTATACATGTAGACGCAGAAAAGTGCAGGTATGATACGTCCAGCAAGGTATAGGTCCACATCGCGGAGTAGGCATACGGTATAATACCTACGGACGGCATCACATGAAGCATCTGAAGGCGGCGCGCGGTGAAAAACAGCCTCACGTCAGACTGCCGCTCAAAGGGCAGCAGCCCTAACAATTATCTCTAATGGCGCATGATACTATAAATCGCTGGAGTAGGTATATAGCCGACGAGCGATGAAATCGCCCTGCGCGGAGATGGTAGAAAATAGAAACTGCTAACGGCGATCTATGCCGATCTGTAGAACCGATCCGTATACCTATCTACCTACAACGCGTTATTCCGCGCTGCTCCTGCTCCTGCTCCCTCAACTTCTGCTGCTGCTGCTGCTGCTGCTGCTTCTGCTTCGGGGCCTACCAACCTCAGCGGCGGGCTAGGAATCCACCAGTTGTGTAAGTCGACGCACCTGACTGCACTGCTGATCGGTCCAAGAACATATTCTGGCCTTAGAGCTAGACCTAGAAGGCGTATGTAGGTATACCTACACGAGTAGTATACGGATGTATAAAGAGTCTTGTCCGAGCTGGAGCTTATCCGCCCCGTTCGTTGGAGGCGAGTGAGCAAGCAAGCAAGTCGTTCGCGGTGTGCCGTCAGAGCGTCCCCGCCGCCGTCTGTAAGTTTTGCAGCTACGTCGGACCGCATCGGGGAGAATAGATACCTTACACGAAGACGCACATATACCTATACGTGTACATTCTTCACGCGTGTGAATCATCAGTTGGTGGAATATACCTACATATACATACTGTATGCGGATCAGGAGGGGATCGCTTCAGATGAAAGAGAGCGCTGCACAAGCGGAAATTGTTATGGTAACGATCTAATTACTGCCGACTGACCTGACGTCGCCATCGTACGCGTATACCTATACGTGCAAGATGCGGACGTATAACCATAGCGAGCGAGCTGAAAGACATACGTAGGTATGCAAGTTACAAGTTCCAAGGTACACTAATGTCTTATGTCGCGTGTCCCATCTACTCTACCACTCCGATAGTTCTATACAATCATGTCATAGAGCTATAGCATCTAGATAAGGTACACATACACGGAGCCGCGTGCGTTCTTTCGCAGTATGCCAGTATAACAATCATTCTGCCCTAACGCGTGACCGCTAAGTTTGTCAGAGTAAAAGACCGCGCGTTCAGCGCCATGATACGCATTCATACACAGGTACGTGGCGCAGGTATGTTACACGCGTGTACAAATTATGGGTGTGTTTGTCCAAGCGAGGGAAAACTGTAGGCACCGTGTGCAATTATATTATGGGTTTCCTCATATGTGTGTATAGGTATGTGACATCACATGATATAATACTGAACTATGTGTGTATGGTATATGCGAACACGGTGGACAACACGATTACACGCCGGACGCATACATAGTTTATGTTGTAATATACTGTGCTCGCATAGAGCGGTTAGCTCTGTTGTTGCGGGCTGGGTCAGCAACAGCTCGTAAGTCTTGACAATTATACCGTAGGTATGAAGGCAGGTACCCGGGTACTTATAGGTATAGTACGGTTTCCTCAGTTTTTGAAAAGAAGCGAAGCTGAAGGCGCGACTCGATTGGCCGGTAATGAATCAGACCGAGAGTATAATATGTACATGCATGCATGCATGCATGGCAACGTACGAAAGGTGTATATATAGGTAGTAGTAGTACTACCTTGAGATTTGCACTCGGTTCTACCTAGCGATAAATAACTTAGGGCTGGTCAGCGCCTACGGTATAACCAACGGATGTGTACGTGGAGGACCGTGGAGTGAAAGAAGAAGAAGAAGAAGAAGAAGAAGAAGAAGAATGAAGAGGAGGAGGAGGAGGAGGAGGAGGGGGGGGAGGTTGAGGTGCAAGACGAAGATCAAGAGAATGAGAGGGAGATGAAGAAGACCACAAGAAGAGGAAGAGAGTTGCAGGATGAGAAAGAGATGCGAGGAGTACGTATTACAGGATCTACACGTACCCGATAAGTGTATGTGCGCATGTTTATATTATAGCTAGGTACATATATACAACGTCTATGTGCGCGTACATACATATGTGCATACCGTGAGATTTCAACTCTCTCCCTCCCCATGTCTCTCACGTCTCATGGCGTGCCAAGGGCCTGTGTTACAATGCCAGAGGAGCGAGTGCCGAATGATTTACATTATCCACCACTAGCAGTATGTGTATACGTGAATAGTGTACATGTGCATACTCACCACCCTCCTCAGCCTCCACTAACCACTGGCAAACTTCTCGGCTCGCTCAAACGTATATTACACGCTGGAATGGATACATTTAAGACTTCAGATACGTCAGAGATCCAGGTTTAAAATCTCTCCGGCTCTGAACCACGACGGGACGTTACCTTCCAATTCTGCCAACTAAATCATGCGCGCGTATGGGGCTAATGTATCTTCTCACGCGTGCCACGGACTTTTCTCTCCTTTCCCTCAAAAATTCACATATTGTCTCCATGATATGAATGTTCGCTCTGGAAATTATTCGACAATTAGTCGCATCGTGTGCGTGTAGTATGTACGTGTACTGTAAAGTAGGTACAAACATTCTTCACCAACAATAATTTCAATCGCTCGAATGACCCCGAACTCATATCCTAGCCCCCTTAGCTGGTATAATAATCGGCTTTCCATTCCCACCGTAGCTATACGCGTAACCGGATTCACGACCGTGCTAAGTAAGAATAACATGCTCTCAGCAATCGCATCGAAAGTACTTGATTCGGGAAAAGGCGGGCCGTGGGCGCGCGTTGCACGGGCCACTCATTGCCTCGGCACGATAGGTAGGTGCTTGAGCAAGTCTTTGGCCAGTGGTGTGATTGTACACGGACAATATGCGGGTAGACACGTAGTATTGGTGCGCATTGAATGTCCGTAGATCCGCGTACGTAGAGAGCATGGGGACGAGCAGTCCACGGCAAACTGCACTGTGGGTAGGATATGGGAGAACGGCAGGAAAGCGGCTCCACAGAGAGAGAGAGAGATATATAGAGAGAGAGAGAGAAAGAGTGAGAAAGAGAGAGAGAGAGAGGTGGCCTTTGCTCAGCTCGGAAGCCGCGGGAGGGTTGAGGGTATTGTTGTTTGTCTTGGATGAATATTTTAATTGGATGTTTGTAGGTAGAGGTAGAGGCAGAGGCAGAGGTAGAGGTAGAGGTAGAGGTAGACGCCATGCGCACTCTCCGAGTGTTATTTATTGTCTAACAATGGCTGGAAGACTGGTAATTAATTATAATGTTTTGTTGCTTTATATGAAGATAGCAGGTCGATAGGAGTTAACTGGCCGAAAGCAACAATGGTAAACCATACAATACGCAATTAGCTGGATCCGAAGAACAATGCGGAGTCAGACAACATTAACGATTGCGTGCTGCACCCGTCGTATTACGGCCTATAAGTATGTACGTACCTAACGTTCGCGTTCGTACGTACATACTGCCTACCATACCATACGTTCGTGTGCGTATAGATACCTCTCCGTATATACTTTATATTGGCCTGACTGTAAACGAGAGCGTTTGCGTGTGAGAGCGAGTGAGCGAGTGAGTCAGCGAGTGCGTGTTCCTCCTCCTTTTACTGCCGGTGCTGCTGCCGCTGAAGCTTTGGCGCGAGCTTCAGTTTGATTGTGAGTAGGGGACGCTCGTCGCTGCTCGTCCTTGGACGATTGCTCGGATGCTCCTGCCTTTAACGAGCTCCTGCTGCAGTACAACAGCTTCGCCTTGCCTCGCCTCGCCTCGCCTCGCCTCGCCTCGCGTCTCGCACTTTGCTCTTGGTCCGCCGAGACCGATTGTTCGCTTCTGTACACCGCTAAAAACACGATGCTCTTTTGCTTGAGGTGGGTTCCGCGTCTCCCTCGCTCTCCCCCCCGGCTCCGTTGTCGGTTCTCCGTCTCTCTTTCTGTCCCCTCTTTCAAACCCTTGTAATTGAGGCGTGTGCCCGTGAGGATCGCTCGCCCGGAAGGATCAATCCACAAAAAACCACAGGAGACACATCGCGGATTCCCGCTCTGCGGCTCGGACAAATTGTTAGCAATAGAAACTAAATTGCGACAAATTATATATGCCCACGTAGGTATGTATAATACAATACACCATTGTATGTGTGTACAGTTAATTGAATTTACGTGCTTGCTCCTCGTTGTATCTACCCATAATTTTCCTTGTCTCTATGTGCCTAGAATACCAGCGAAAACGGGAAATCGTCTTGGCAAGCTTAATGAGCTACGATATTGGCAAGAGACAAGGGCGGTGAACGAGAAATGGAAAGAAAAAGTTATCAGTTGAATTCAATTACCCATTTCATCGCTGCATCGTTACCGTTGCTAAATAAAAACAAATTCAATCGGCTTCTTTTTTTTCTTTTTTTTCTTTTTTTTTATATATTATTGAATTCATAATTCCGTTACAGGGTTCCATTTCCTTATTCAGATTATTTCCTGTATCCCACCGAAAAGAAGAAATAACAAAAAAAACAAAAACAACAAAAAAAAACCAGATATACGTAGAAATACTCGAAAATTAATGCCTAACAGACCTAGGCAATGAATTTGGAGGCACAGTTCGCGAGGGTGATCCAGATAAGATAAAAGATCACTGGAGAAAAATTGATCAACTCTGTCCGCGAAAGATGATATGGAAAATCTTGAATTTGGTTCAAAATGGTGAAAATTCGTTCAAGCATGCTTCGCTCGAGTTGCGAGATAGATAATGAGTGTCTTAGCATTTAGGTACAGGCTAGTTATACGTGTAATACATATTATATCGCAAAAGTGAATGTTCCGAGGTTTTATACGTATAACCTTATCACTACTTTAACGAGGCTCAGGATCCAATGTGTGAAATATTCCAAGTTTTTCCCAATGCTAATTGCGAGCGAGCATGCAAATTGCTGACAATTGCCTTCATCGCATCAAGCGTTTATCGACTGTTCACAAATAAGTTGAACAAAGAAACTTGCGTCATATGTATCTAAACTTGTTTATTGTGAACCGTGAGTTTCGGTTTTCCTTGTTTCCTTCTCTCTCTTTCGCTATTTACTGGTCGGTTTAACCAACTCTCCACCAGGCACAAAGCAGCACCGGATATATACATGTATAGCCACTGTGACCAACGCACGAATAGCATGTAGGTGTATTTCGACAATTACTCTCCGCAAGAACAATTTTTAGCGCCTAGATGTGACAAATCGTATACTAAACAGGCTCCCTAGCATCTTCTGAGCAGAAGAGAGAGAGAAAAGAAAACGAAAACTATGCCCGAATATCCGTACCTGCCGTCGAATAAAAAGCTGATTGGCATTATCGCGTATATATGGCAATGCAGGCAGGGAATTTGGATGCAAAATTGGAATTTGTGAGGGTGACGACGAAGCTGCGGGGTGGCTAACAGGGTTTCAGTCGGTGAGTTGGGGATTGTAACAAAGGTTACAGCGGGGTGGTCTGCTTTTTAGTATGGAGGGTTAGATTTTGCGGTGGGGTTTAGCTAGGCGAACGAATTGCCTCGAAGAGGTTCAATGTCAATGCCAATGTCATGTCAGTAGGTTTCTGGGTCTCCGAGCCACAGCGATGGACAGATGAATAGACAGACAGAGCGAGCGATATATATCTATTAAAGAAGAGAAGTGCGAAAGGAGATAGCGGGCGAGCGGACCCGAGTAAATGTAATTATGTTGGGAATCAATGACAGAGAGAGGATGGGACGGCCTCAGCGTAGTTATTGATCGGCAAGATGCTCGGACCTGCGGACGTATGTGCACGTCTATGCCTATGTATTATATTTCACTAACCAGCGTCCAGCCAAGTCCAAAGATTCGTGTGACATGTAAGATCCAAAGATCTTCCTTGTGCCTCTTTTCGTATACAGACGTACGCGTATACATATTCACACACGCACAGAAGACTCCACCTGCAGCAGCGCGGTGGGATAAATACTCATATCAACTCAGGTGAACTCCTAGACCGGTGTCATATTACGTAAACGGTATATGTATGTATAGATATGTAAGCGTGTGGTATGTAAAACAGAAAAAAAGGAAATTCAATCACTTTCCATCGTACTATAATATGCCGCGCGCGTCTGTGGCTCTAATCTGTAACGGTCTTGACAGACCTCGACGCGGTACATGCAAGCGAAGTATAAACGTATATTTGAGGGTACGACGCAGAGATGCCGTAGAATCCCATACGCCGGTGTTACAGCTGATCGGTAGATTTTATTTCTCCACCATTCGTTCTCCATGTTTAATTGACTCATCGGATGCCACGCCACAAAAACTAATCCCGCCCTGCGGGGGTCAGGATCATTTTTCAATTATATCCGATGCCGGATAAATGTAAATGAAACGTCATTTACTCGATTCAGTATACACGTTACAATGCCTCGATTTTAATCGGATGTCAAAATCGTCGGAGATGATGCGAGGATGATTTGCATAGATATGATAAACGGTACGTCAATGGGAAAAACATTCAATCTCGGATTTACAACATGCCACTTATTTAGCGGTTAGGTTCACGTATACTTACCTACAAGCCACCAGCCATGCCTTGCAGTTCAATTCGAATACCTTATGCTCACTAATATGAATTCTTAATCATTATGCCTACTATAGCATTGAGATCACGCGACTATGAGGAAATCTTTGAATGGGCTTTGATTGCGACAAACAAACCCTGTTTCCTGGTCCACCCTCCCCCACCCCCACCCCCTGCTCCTCCCCCTCCCTCGCCCTTTCCCTCTCCCACTCCCTCGCCCTCGCCATCCGCATGAGGTAACTATCTCATTGAGTACATAGCGATTGCGTGGGAGTATTTAGATGCGAGTGTACCGCTACAAACAAACAAAAACGAAAAGAGGGAAGAAGAAGAAAATCAATTCCGAAATGAATGTAGGTGAATGCTGGCGTGAGGGATGGCGGGAAATTCTGACATGAAAAACGGTGCTCGGCGTCTCGTACCGCGAGGTATAGGTACGTAGCATAGGTGGATTCCGACGGTGGTGGCGAGTTTAACAATATCGTTCGCTCCCTGACTGCCGTGCAGCAGGTTGTCATTTTTTTGTGTTTTGTTGGTTGGTATACTATGGTGTAGGAACTCGAACGTAGCGCGTACAGGGGCTGCAGCGGAGCAGAAGAATAACGGGCGTCGAGGGCGTCGCGGTTGACGAGGTGCCGAGTGACACAAACAAACGACACTTCATCAGTTTGAACGGGAGTCCGCATTGTCTCTGCAGGCCTCGACGACTCCACGTATAGTTATGCAGTACATATGACTACGCAAGACTCGGAACGAATCCCGAGGTCCTGGGTCTCAGTTCCGCAACCTCTTTCTCATTTTTCTTCTACCTCACATCCTCGCGCGCGGGTGTCTCCCCGGTTCGTCGGTTCGCCGGTTCGTCGTTAGCTCAGGCTTCAACGGAATCACAATATCGTAGGCGCCGCATTGCACCGCATCGCGACGACTCGAACTCTTTACAAATTCAATTCTTTGTTTAGTTACCTGGCTGCACCAGCCGCTATCCCCATCCTCGCGGCTTGGGAAACTCCGGCCAACGAGCAGATCGCTCGGTTCAAAATCCACGTGGGAAGCTTCGGCTCGGCTAGGCTCGGCTCGCGATCGCCACGAGTTTGAAACTCGTCGAAATTTGTCAACTTTCTCGTACGTACGCGATAAAGAAGCGCGAACGAATCCGACGAAGTAATACGAGCTTGCCCACAATGGACGGGAGCGCCACCCGCACAGAACGTGAATTTGAAGGAGCCACGGGAGTTTTGGTGTATAATAATTACAATAATCGGCTTTCGCCACTCGTAGAGGCTGTCCACGAGGCTTCCCCGCTGTAGCCGTTCTGGGCATATACAGAACAAGCGCGAGGCTGATTCTCGTTTGATTCGTTGCTGATTGTTCCTATTCTGAGAGAGGAGCTCCTCCCGTGGCAACCCCTCGGCCTGTGGCGTGTAGGTCCCCGACGATGAAACAGAGGTGAATATAACATAACCACACCATCGCAGTGGCCGGGTAGCCGCGAAGTCACGAAGCCACACGTATAGCTGTGCCACATATACACGTGTATATAGCTATACGGTAGGTATACAACTCGCCAGAACTTATAACTCAACGCGTCGCGAACAAGTTGGTTAGAGTAGGTATACAGCTGAGGGTGGAGAGAATGAGAAAGGAGGGAGAGGACGGGCCGCGCGCGAAACAATCACTGATTTCTTCACGCGTGATTGCCCCGCATTGTTTCTCGACTTCCAAAGGCCTCCTTCTCTCCGCACAATAGACACTCTACCCGTCGCCGCGTCTGCTTCGTCGTCGTCCTCGTCTTTTTTATACAGTTTCTCTGACTTCCCGCCCGCCGCGCCGACTGCACCCAATATCAACTATACTACACAGTACAACGCTAACAAGATTTTCGTCACTACGTGTGTGCGCGTATGCGCGCGGTCCGAAGGCTTTGGTTGTGTCAGATTCGGCACGAAATTGTTACGAAACCAGAAGCAACAAACGAAAACAGAAAATCCGTTATGTGTCGCATTTCATATATATATATATATATATATATAGTATATACTACCTATAGGTAGGTATTACGTATATCGATTAAATGGGATACTGCGTACGGTGAAGGGTACCACAGCCGAGGAAAGTGGGCAGTAGGTACCCTACTACGGTACGGCAGGTAGGATGACGGGTGCTAAGTGGTCGTTCGTCCGTAGTTGCCGGTAGCATTACCTACGGCTAGCGTGTACAACGTGTCCCCGCGTATGCATGCGTATGTATATAGTCTTAGAATGCAATCTCATCGTCTCCGCGACATCGCCATTATACCGTTGGTTAAATAAAAATAAAAGCAATTAAATATCTTAATTAAGGCTATTAATCAAGAGGCTCGGACGCACTTTCCGCAAGGCTCGATTAAGGAATGGAGTTGTGAGCTATAGGCATTCCTGTTATTCTTGTATTATACCGTCCAGGTACGGCCTGTACGTACATAAGTTCGTATAATGTATGTACATACGTACGTATATAGTCCACGTAAGCGTGCTGCCATGCCGCGGGTAGATCGCTCATGGCTCCATGCGGACGAGTAATTCGCCTCTCCTGGTGCTATACCCACGCGAGACGCAATCAGTTCACATCGCAAGTGTGCAGTATCCGTGCATACGTACACCTATATGCACCACCTATGTATACACGCGCGTGAACGATAACGCGAAAAAAAACTTGATTGAAAATTCAAACGATTATTAATTTGTGTATATATATATATATATTTACATAGTTCTCTGTACGGAGATTGTAGTAGCGTAACAATTATCGGCTATGTTATTATAATTACGCCGGAAATCTCTTTTTGCTGTACAATCCCCGTGCAGTTTGCGTATATACTTAGAGTATATGCATTATATATTTATATGCCAGAATTTAATGAGGTATCGTAACTCATATAATATGCCTGACGTTACGGATCGATGCGAAAATCTTATGATATATTTCATTTCTTGTTTACCTGCAACTATGTACCTATACATGGGTATATAGGTAATACTATAAACGGTCGATTTACTCTTTACCTCGATACGGAATAATTGAGATTATCAGACGGGTGGTTCTTCGTGTTAATCGGCTGAAGAAACAAGCAACAGACAACAAAACAGCTCGTAGATTACATAAAAATTCGAATTATCGATAGTAATATACTATACCTGCACCTATCGTCATATTAAACACATCGACATGCTCTAATTTTCCAACGAGACGCGCATACACATGTATATACATACATATATACAAGGTGATTCGGGATGAGCGGGCCGCATCTTGTGGTTAGATTCTTGGAGAAATTCCGAAGGGAAATGTTCTTCGAGTGAAAATCGGTGTGACCGATAGTTCACGAGTTGGAAAATATTTAAGCGAACCAATAGCTCCGCAACGCTGATATGTCGGTGTGCTGAGACTGTGTTCAATCAATCGCCCTGTATCCAAGCCTGCCGTGTCTCGCTCACGTACAAGCTCTAGCTGTGACGGGTGAACCTAGATCCTTCTGTAGCTTGAAAACCACCAGAGGTCACACGAACTTTTGCCAAAGGACTCTCTCTGCCTTTCGGAATTCCTCGAAGAATCTGTCCGCAAAATCTGTCCCGCCGAACCTGAATCAACCTGTATATATATATACACACACACCAATGCACTGGTCAGTTGTTACCACGGATACGTTCATAGGGATTCCGAGATCGACCAGTTCGCTTCATCTTGAGTGTTCATAGTTGGCATTACGACCGGGAAGTGAGCACCTATACCTACTATAAGCCGAATGGCCCGCAACTATGTATACGATGAGCTGAGATGAGATGAGATGAGATGAGACGAGACGAGACGGGGCGAGATGAGATAAGATGAGATGGGATGCTGCAAAGTTTCTTGGTCAGCCTTATAAGCACGGGAACGAACTCGTCGCGTCGCTATAATCCTCGCGTGTAGGAATTTATACAACTTCATACGCCATAAAATATCGATATTTATTGACATTGCATAAGGAATCTCAAGTCTTCTCGCCCGCGGTGCTTCTACCTATTCACGCTATAGGAAATCAGGTAGTCTTCTGTATTATATATACCTCTGTACGTTACATTATATTCCACTTGCTTTATTTCCAGTAGTACCCGAAGGTAGGTACCGGTACAGGCCTGGATCACGTACACACGCACACGCACACGCCCATACCTACGCTACGAATGTCCATCGCGAATGAAAGAATGGAAAGAACAAAAAAACCGATAATACAATAACGCCGGTATCCCACCCGTGGAACAACGCTCCAGGACTCGGGGATCCGGACGCATACGTAGAACCTATAGATAGTTGCATAGGGCGTCTTCGAACAAAAATGTATCATTATGTGTATCTGAACGTTCATACCTCCGATACGACGTGTGAATATATTATACAGTACGGTGACCACAACGCAGTACGTTATGCGCACATTTATACATTTTTTTTTTTTCATCGACCGGAAGTTGGTGTCAAAAGTTATCGACTCGGTGCACGCAGTCGAGAAATTAAATCCTGTTTGACGAGTACCTTTTTGGTTGTAGCCGAGTATCTCTTCTCCGTGAGAGACCACGCAGACGATGCGTATATGTACGTGTCTACAGGTACGTTAAAGCTCAGAATATTACGTCTACGGAGCGCGAGAACCTGCAAGGCGGTGGCGGTGGCGGAGGCGGAGGCGGAGGAAGGCAACAACGTGAACTAATTGGTTATTTTTTCATTCCTCGTGCTCAATGCGTCCCGGTGAATAGACGTTCAATGTGTACGTCTCCGTGGCTCCGTGGCTCCGTGGCTCGCTGGTTCAGGAACTGTAACACACCACCCCGCCTGTCTGAGCAGAGCTGTTCCAACCTTCCGAGGTGTAAAGGCACGAACACCTCGAACACAGAGGAAGATGGAGGTGGAGGTGGAGGTGGAGGTGGAGCTGGAGATGGATGTCGAGGTGGTGGCTGGTTCGTCGCATTCGATGTACCCGCTGACGTAATTAGGTTGTCTGAAACACTCCTGCGTCTCACGAGACGCCACGTGGTGCACATAGACATAATGCGGAGGTCCTTCTCCGCCCCCTTCGATCCAACAACATCATGACCTCGTGGCTCATTCGCTTTTATTACATTCCCACGATTTGTTGGGTTTGTTCGTGATTGTGTTACAACAAATGAGAACGCTCCAGCTGAAATCCCTCGGGCGTCGTATAGAGTTTGAAGAAAGCTTCATTACATCCCGCGATGCATTACATTTTCCCAAAACAGGCAAAAATTAACGAGGAGCTTGATCGAGGAGGCATCGTTGCTTTCAGTGTCAATTTTTCACGCAACAAATCCGCGAAAGTTAGTGCTTCCTGAAAATGGACGGCAGATTTTTTGTACTCCACTCCAATTCTTGCCCGACCTCTCGCCGAGTGTAAAGGAGCTGCTGACGATGCGGCTGACGCCCCAGGATATGAGTTGGGAACGAACTTCGCCTTACTTATGATGTCGTCGCGTTGTGCTGCCGCTGCTACTGGCTTCGGGCTCTAGCTTGCCGAAGCGAAGCGACGCGACCCGACGCGACGCTGGGCGCCGCATGCCAATCTAACTACTAGTAAGAGCCAACTTCCGCGAATCGAACGTCTCTGCTCTGCAGACGGTCTCCGAAGTAAAATCGAGTTCCTCGTATTCGATCAGCCCAATACCTCCACCTCCCGGTCTCTCTGTCTCTCTTTCATCCCTCCGTCCCGCGTACATGCTCTCACTCGGGTTTGATCACCAGCCAGACCAGATCCTAACTTCGGAAACTTATTGACGGTTAATATAGTCTCCTCTCCCCGACGATTGCGCGGCGAACAATTTGAAACATTGTACAAAAAATCGGCAGGCAAAAAAGGGAAATGAGAAAAGCAAGAGAGGCGAGTGAGCGAGTGAACTCGTGATCCTTTAATCGAAATCCAAGGACATGCCTACTAGCTCGAGCACTAATTGTACAGACTGGTACTTGTATACAGTGGAGGAATTTGCTGCATAGAAATTTAGCGAACACGAATTCGATTGTTTCATTCGATTTCACGCTCGTCGTCGCTTCGCAGCTTTGTCTCCTTAACGAAATATCCTGCACGGTTTATACAATCAGCCATCGTTACATACCCCGACTCGGTAAGGCGCTGCCGCGATAATTGTATTTCCATGAATCGGCTGGGGGGTGGCGCCGAAAGTCCTCCCGAATCTACGTCGCTTTATGGGAATCGCGAGTCAAGCCGTACGTACACGTAGGCATGATCTACGTACGTATGATTCATACACGAGGGTATACAGCTGTTGCGCGTACGTACACACATCCATGCGTGAGCTGACATGAATGTGTCTGCATAGCCTCGCGGGTTATGAAGAAAGCCCGTTTCGCGTTTACACGCCATATTGTCACCCTTCGCACAAATCTATTTGCCCAAACAATATCCGCACCCAATATTGCACGACTGTTTCGCCATATACGCCTCGCGCTACCTACTGTTCGACCCAGGAAATGAAATTTCTTGAATCCTAAGACTGACGGTCGTGCAGTACATGCCCGCACACATATACATGGAGCTACACGGATACAAAACCCCAGCCCGTGAATTATCGAATATTGTAGAAGCTCACGAGCTCTCGAGTATCGTTTATCACAGTTGTTTTCCAATTTCCGAACTCCAAAAGCAACTGCGGCCCCATCTTCTTCGTAATTCCGTATCGAGACTTTTCCTACATTCCATTTTTCGCCGAGGACCGACAAAGGTATCGAGAGCGGGGAGACAATACCAGAGAACGGGAGCTCCGACGGCCGCTCGGATGATAGCAGAGCGTGCAGGTACGCAGATATGAACGACCCGAGATGATACAACCGTGCGAAAAATGACATCACCCGTGATTGTGAGTTAAGTCACGATCTTCGGACAATTGTATCTCACATTTTCGCTAGAATCGATGACGAAGAAGACAACAATTGAAGCTCTGAATGGATGGATGGACGGATGGACGGACGGACGGTATTTAACATAAGACCTTTCACTCGATCGTTGAACTCTGAGATGTGAGTACAAGTATGTGTATATCTGGATGGAACGGGATGAGCAGCAGCAACAACAACAGGAGTAGAAAGGAAGACGGTCAGCGCAGGGTCCAGGTATACACTGGGAGTCTGCTGGGTGTACTGTGATATAATTTCCGAGTAGTAATTACACGGCGAATGGTCAATATTTATGACCACAATGAATTAGGCCTAATTCGCATGCGTCCGATGGGATGGAGTAGAAGGGTATCGGTATTCCATATGCACGATCGTCGGCGTTGATTTTTTTGCCAAAAAAGTTCTTATTTATAGCCGGTTATAAAACAGTATATTTCTGTGTTGTACTGATTAACATTTTACCGTTCGCGAGCTCATTTCGGTTAAAATCTTCCAAGTTCGGCCGCGCGCGTTACAATCTCGAACAAATAATGTGTGTCGCAACTGTATAATTATGAACGTTATTTTCTAAAATACCGTTACCATACAGTATTCCCGCGACGAAATACAGCTTACAGCTTACAGCATAGCTTTGTACTGTTGTATTATACAGTATTCACCCACAGGTCCAAAAAAGAAGGAACAAACTGTTGAAAATAAAAATCTGGTATTCTTTATGACTCAAACTGAATAATACTTTGTAGGTACTAAACCATTGTCTCTCTTTCTTGCCGCCGTTGCGCAAGATGACTGGTAGGTATTGCCGGAGTGCGCAATAATAAGGTACCTTACTCTCGCTTCTCCAAAGAACCACTCAATCTTCAATTGTCTGCCAGCTAGACAAGCTCACGTGTGCTTACATACTGTACCAATCTTCATACTTGCGTTTCTCAGGCTCATCAAAGAATCGCTTCTTCAACAACAGGCAGTTGTGAATATTGGATTCTCTTCTGTTCTCTTTCCTCCTCTTCTCTCCTCTCTCCGGTTGTCTTCTCCTCCTCCGTCTTCTTCTTCTTCTTCTTCTTCTTCTTTTTTCTTTGATTGAAAGGTGATAAATTCGGCTTTATTTTATCCCACCAAGTAGTGACAAGACTTTAGCACCTCGATCACGTAATTAACGTCGACAGTTTGCGTTAGAACAGGTACGATTATAGCCAAACGACTGGTGGGATGTCGCGATTCGATTTATTTTATGTCTTATACTGATACCGTACGCACCTACGTCTCGGGCGGCGAAAGGTCATCCGTTTATCGCGGCGGAACAGGCTGGACAAATTACGATTGCGCAATATGCCAATTGTATAGATAAAGCTTGATAGTTTTCCTCGATCTTCTCGTCTTTTGACGTGAACGGGAATCACCGTTTCGCCTTCCGGCACGAGTATCATCGTCGAGAGGTTTTCACCCTTTTTTCGACGATCTTTGGTCACAAGCGAGGGGTTGATCACTCCTGAAGTCCGGTCTAGGTACACCAGCGTATAGGAGTTCCTGTTGAATCTTTCAAGTCCCCAACAAGTCCCGAAAAGTCTCATGGAATCCCCCTTGAGGTCTTGTGATGTCTGTCGAAATGTTTCGAAGTTTCTGAAATCTGAAATTTTCCACGAAGCCTTCTGAAGTCTCGTGAAATCTTTCGAAGTCTTTGAAATCTCTGAATTCCTGTGAAGTCCCGTGCAGTCCCGTGAAATGTTTCCGAGTCATCGAACTCACGAATCCCCGAGTCACTCGAAGTCTTCGGAATCGTCGAAGACCCCGTGAAATCCGTGAAATCCCACGAAGTCTTTGAAGTATTTGAAGAGTCCGGTGCGCGGCATTTTCGGGAATGATCAGCCCCTCGGTAATTAGAAAATTGCGGAAAAATTACGCGGTGCGCGATATATCGCTGAATCGCAAACGAGTCGGATGCCTCATACGTATGTAGATGGATGGTAGAACGGTTCTACTCTCTGTTTCGCATTGATCCGCGCGTGTCATTCAAATGCCTAATGACGTAAGAGCCGAGAGAAGATCCCCTCCAAGTCGACCCCACCTCGAGGACCGAGGTAAAACCCTGGACCCGAAAGCCTCTGTCAAACCCATCGATACAGCTTGCAGGGCTCCAGGGCTCTTCTACCGCCGCGCGAATGCCCAAACAAATCACATTAGTTCTGTCTAATGGCTCAACTTTAACAATTTGCATGGGATTACCGTAATCCTTTGCTGATGGCGCACAAATACAGGACACAAATAAATGCTTCTTTGGTTAGTCCCGAACGAAGGAGTTTGTTTCGTCAGCTTAATCCTCCGATCCAATTTCCCCGGTTCCAATATTATTCATATAATATTACACGCATTATAGTATAGCCGGTGTGCTCGTCTATACCTTTCATCTACCTAAGATATAAACGAGTATGGCTCGTTCCTGGACGAAGATCTTCTGGGTTCCCAGCCCTTCACGAGGGTGCCTACATCGAAGAAGGAAAAACAAAAACACAGGAGAAAACCATCTTTTGAACACGAGTCAAGCTCGGCATTAATTTCACGATTAGGTAGGTAGGTAGGTACCTCACATCAAACATGATACCCTTCGATGCAGAATCTAGGTCTACAAGAGTCTACTTTGAACGGACACAGAAGGGACTTTACGGTGGTCACGTCAAATGGACCGGAAGATATCGTCCTCGCGCCAAGAGGATAGAGAATATATACTGTCCGCATGATACACGCGAGTTAGTAAATATCCGAGCATGTGTACACGCGTGTGCGCAATAGCGTGCAGTGTATATACCCGCCCGTCTAGGTGTGTGTGAGTGAGGTCAGCCGGTAAACAAAGCCGAATGCGCTATGGCCTAGCCACATACCGCGTGCGTCAATATTTGTCAATTAGTCGACTACTATTTGGTACTGTACCAGAACCGCGAGCCATTACGTACCCACCTATCTGGCTTGCTACATCGTCAACTAGAACCTTAGGTATACCTACACGGTAAACCCTCCACTCGACATCGTTTCCGAGGTGCGATGAATGATCCTCGATGGAATAATGGGATTCTCGATAATTCACGCGAATCAAACTCTGGATTCGGATACATTGAAACGGGACGACGAAATTCTACGATTAGTATATACCTGCTGCACATGTGTTTTCGCAGGGTACAGTCAGTTTCACGTTATGCAGTGGACTATGAAAATGGCGCTACGACTGGTGTGTCGAAATTATTATCGATGCGAGGAATGTCAATGGTATTAATGTACGCACACACGAGAGGGCACCTACTATGTGATATTGTAATTATCTTGATAATAAATTGGTCGTCACTTTTTATCGCTTAAGGTCGCAGATGATGAATGTACGTGAGCGAAGAACGGGTAAACCGTTACCTTCACCTAGTACCTAGGTATAGGCAATGAGGCAAAGCATAAAGCTTTACCCTTCGTACCGAGTTTATCTGTCCTTCCTTAGCCGGTTCACCGCGTATAAGACCAACCGGCCAACCGGCCAACCGACCAATCAATTGCTCAAGAGAAAACACTACGCTCTTTGGCCGGCTAACATGGCTCAGTCGGCCTTAGGTACACTCCGCTATTCAAATACTTTACTTTGTTGTTATAACAAGAGGCATTTTCAAAGTTTGACTGTCAGAAAGTATGAGGAGAAAGATTTACCATTCACAACCCACAACCCACTACCTGCTGCACCTCTCGAACCTGTAGTATTATAACGTTGGATATTTTTATGGTTTTTACACCGAGCCTAAACCGTTATAATGAACTTAATGGATACCTGCTAGTCGAGACTGCAGCCGTGCTCGGTTCGTGACGAAATAATTGTACATTGTTGGATTTCGTGAATCGTAACTCACTGTACTAAAACGTAGTATGATTACGTGTGGGTGGAAGGCTTCGTTAGACACGTGTACGTGTGTGTGCATGGAGATAAACTGGAATCGGTATGGGATAAGCGTGTTTTCAACGGGCATTTCATCCTGGACGAAACTGCAGCTGCGGTTACGCCCAAAGGAAGTTCATCCCTTGTATGTACCTACATATGATACATCCTTTAGTCTTTGGACCGATACTACCGCTCGCGCCCACCCCGCGGGATTATTTCACCTCGTTGAAACCCAAATTTTCTCCTTACGCTTCCGCCGCGAGAAATCTAGCAGGCATGCTAGCAAAACAAAATTTGCATTTTAATGACGCGCGTGCTCCCGATGGGGGGGGGGGGGGGGGGGAAGAAAGAAAAATCCGAATGAATAACAAGTGATAGGTAATTTCACGGAGGGAGATCTTGGAGGCGAGTATCGAGCCGCCTACCGAAATTCCGCGCCGCAGATTACGTACAATTCGACAAAGAGATTGGAAAACGAATTCACCGCATGAGAATTATGTATATAGGTAGGTACATATAGGCACAAATGTGCGGTCTGCACTTTCCTCAAAGCTGTTTCATACACCCAATGCTGGAGGGGTATCATCGCGCCACGACGTTCTCGGATGAAGGATGACCTTCGCAATCGCTCTGCAATTAAGGAGACAACAACGGAGACGACCACGAGCTACAAGGCGGGCGGCTATTACATGTAACGCATACTCTCGATGCGTCGTCGGTACATAATACACGCACGAAGTTGGCAGGTGGGGAAAAAGAGGTGAGTCTTATATAGGAGAGAAGGACGGAGGGAAGAAAAACGAGAACAAAGGTAGAGAGGGAGAATGAAACATAGAGAGAACCCGAGTCTCCGGGCGCGAGTTATACCGCGGCTATGCTAACGCAGCAAAACCCCTTCGGAGGACGCGGACGCGGACGCGACGCCGCGCCGCGCCGCGCCGCGACAGGCTGCGGTGCAAAAGGAAGACCGCTATAAGCGATAAGCTTGGCGAACCTCCATCAGCCAGCTATTTCTCCCGTGACAATAAAAATTATAGGCTATCTGGACTGGAAAACAACAGGTCCCGGGTTACGTGGGGAAAGGGGAGTGAAGAGGGAGAAGCCGGTGGACCGGACCGCGCGTCTTGTGCTTCTGCCTCTGTACAGCCCGGATCGTGGTTTGCATTCATTAAGGCTCGACACGCAAGCGGTGGCTTCTCCTCCTCCCCTGCCCCCCTTCTCCCTCCCTTGACCGCCACCCTTCGTCCACCCCAAAGGCAGGCGCGACTGCTGCATACACCTCGCCTTCCATTACCACTTTACATATTACACATTATAAATTATACCCGATCCCTTCTTCGGGACCGATATAAAACCAGTAAATATATCAAAGTTCCGAAGGACGTTGCTCGTTACTGAGCCAGCAGCTCTCTTCCACGCAGCAGTCCTACGGACGCGTGCATCCAGGGCTGTGAGTGCAGGGTATATTCTTCCGCTTGAAGTAGGTGCATTGGATAACGGGTAACAAATTAGGATAATCAAATATTTAATGCAGCGAGTCGTTAGAAAGAGAGAGTGGAATCTGTCGTAAAGGTGTTCTCAGTCTTTCGTTTCAAAATATCATCAAATTTGTCTTTCGCTGTTGTTGTGTTTTTTTTTTTTTTTTTTTTTTTTTTGTTATCCTATCCTTTTATCTTTTCTCTGTGTTTCGGGGTACCGCCAACGCGCGAAGATGCATATCGTCTTTTGAGGAAAGAGTCAAAGAATCGAATAACTTTGTTTCTTTGCGAATTTTTTTCTTATTTTCTGCATAGAATTAGCGAGACGGAGTCAGGGAGGACGTTAGTTAGTAGGTACCGTAGTAATATCGGTGCGATCGACAGCGAAACACACGCTCGTACGAGGGGCACGGCAGAGGAAATAAGGAGAGAGAAAGAGGTAGGTGGGTAGGTATATACTATAATGCCGGTGAATAAGTCAGGTACATATAATTATACATAAAATAGCATTACGTTGCCATAATTCTTGTGTTATTGCATTATTTAGCGGGGCACCCCGCTGCGGCAGATGGGGAATCTTTCCCGGTATATACCCGCGCGCGAGGATATCTTTCTGCCTCGGCAGAGTCCACCGAGTCCCCGTGTGCGTTGTGGTATTATACTCATATCTATAGTAAGTTTCGATTGTCTGATTCGGAGGATCTTCGGACTACGTTTACGTGCCTCAACCGCAACCCACCGCACTCTTTCATTTATTCATTCTTGCAGTGTTATTTGTGTATTGTAGGTATGTATGTATACCTATATGCGTGGCAGAAGTGTCGCTCTTCAGAGAGCAATGTTAAAGTCGGAGAAAAAATGAAATCTAAGAAATCCATGCTGCTTTCTCCGATAATATATAAAGATCCATGTATATGTATATATGATTGATATATGCATACACGTAGTATGTGTAGCCATGAGAAACTTGAAAATAGTTTTAATGATTAACTGTATACTAATTAAATCGGAATTAGTATTCTAACGACTGTGAAATCGAACGGTAGCTGCGAACGATTTGAAAGGCCAATAATTTTCGAACCCGAATTAGGTACTTATCCCTATATATATGTGTATGCTATACTTGATACTATATTGATTGGAATAAAGATTGCGTTTGACATAAATCTTGAAATTTGAACTTTCCGTAGGACTACGATTACCATCTTCTCCGGAAATAGGTATAGTATGTATATGTATATTGCTGCTGTGCGGATCTACATATTTTAGGGAACCAGAGTTCAGGTCGGAACGCGTTTCCATCGGGTCGAGTTTTTTTAGGGATATCAACATTTTCGGAAATATCGGAAAAATGAAAGATCGGAAAATTTTCGGGAAATCCTGATAGATGGTCGTTGTAAATATTTCACATTTTTGCGGTATAATTTATCTCTTTGTGGCCAATTGATGAAAAGATTTTCGAGACGGCTCTTCGCGATCGGGAATAAAAAAACATTTGCAGGCCTGGAAACCGGTGTATCGACTGGATTCTGACTTTATTTCATGGAAATGGAAATAAACGGTTCACACGCAGAGAAAAGTTTTGTCAAATCGAAGAAAAATCGCTTTGGCTCACAGTCGAACAAAGTTTTTATCGACTGAACCAAAAAATTTGTTCGATTCAAAAATGATTTGTCAATACAACGAAAAATTGCTTCGATTCTAAGAAGTCTTTCTTCAATTTTCGCTAAAAATTTGTTCGACTGTAAATTTGGTTGATTCAAAAAAATATCATTCTGAGCGCACGAGTTGTCGGCTCAGCAATTCGTGACGAGTGTTCTGTGAACACAGAACATTTCAGAAATCTGGAAATACATATTGGCAAAACCCGAGATTCGGGATTTCCCGGAGGTTTCAGGAATCCCGTGGTATTTTCGGGAAAATCCGAAATTTTCGGGAATTTCGAATTCTCGGTAACCCAACCAAAAAGCTATACTAGAATCTTAATCTAAACTCGATGAATTTCAGCACCCGGACAGCACTAATGAGTATAATATACCAACTAGAATGAAATTTCTTTTTCCACGAGTAAAAATGTACGGCTGTGGGACTCAAGCTATGTGCCATAGCTGCGTGAAGAAGTGCTCGATCCTCGAATCTACTCTACTGTACGCGGTTGGAACTTCATCCCCGCGCGGTGAGTAAGAAACCGAGGAACTGAAAAATGGAGAAACCGCATAAGAGAAGGAGACCGAAAGAGAGAGAAAATGTATCAGTCGGATTTTCCGAACCCATCTTCTCCGGGCCTTCGGCGCGGAGCACCGTTCGCCGGTGGAATCATCTCGTACAACAAGAAAAAAGCCGATAAAACAACAAAAAAAGGAGCGAAAAAAAGTGAAAAAAGGAAGGACAAAAACGAAGACGGATCAACAAAGCGTAATATGAGCGGAGCCGCGTGCGGAGATACGAACGCCGCGCCGCCGCGCTGCTCGGCCGCGGCTGCAGCAGCAGGAGAGGATCGAGACTTCACAAAAAGTACATTACATTTATAAGTCATTTATTATGAATTACACGATGGCATATTTAAAATGGTAGGCATGTCTTGTACGTGGATATATGGGATACCAAGATTATAACACACGCAGCAGCCGACTACCACCCCGTGAGATGTGAGCTGTGAGATGTGAGCTGCGCGCGGTATAGGTATGCATATGGTGAGGAGTATAGGTATGTATGTAACCTACGCCGTGCTGTTCTCCGCTGTGCTGTGCTGCGCTGCGCTGCGCTGTGCGTGCCTCTGCGAATCGGAGACGTTATGAATAATTATCACGAGCAGACGTCGCGTAAGGCAAGGCGCTTGTTTCGCAGCAAAAATTTCACCCACCCCCCCTTCACCCTTAATATAGTACCTATACGCGACCTATCTACCTGTAGCAACATCTTTGCTGCACGAGCGCAGAATATCCGATAACAGAAAAAGTTTCGGTAGACAAAACTCTCGCCTGTACTCTCACGGAGTATAGAGGTGGTTGGTATGACAGTGTGCGATATATGTTTCGGCAGAAATACGTTACACCTTTCGAACAAATTTTGTCTTCCATATTCGAGAATCGTTCGTTCTCTGAATCGGTGCGGCGGCGGTCGGTGGGAGAGTACCTACAACTTACCCATACTGGGTCCAACGGTCAAAAAATTTGTCCGTCGACATGAAAATCTAACCTAGCTAGATGAAGAACAGAGTTGAAAATTTGTCAACTCGGAGCGAGCGTTGTTCGTATGCAGGTCAATAAATAATCGTGCGAGCCATGCGAATGAGCAAAGCTCAACCGACGAATTCCGAAGTCGCATTATAATCGTATACCTAATAACGTAGTTACACGCGGAATAGAGATATAGGTTTCAGATTATCGTCGTATATATACAGAGTCAAGTATGCGTGCGCGTTGTTTCAGGTTTAGCTTGCGACGTACATACGAAGCCTCGTAGCCTCCTCGCCTACTACACGAAGCCCGTTCAGGTTCAGAAGTAAACTTGCGGTAGTAGGGGAAACGGCCTCCCAACAACCTAGACGTGCCTTGACCTGGGAGTTTAGTAGAGAACAGGTGCTCGACCATTGACCGCTGGCCAGGCCGGCCTGGGCCAGGATCCCCTACTAAGTTATGCAGTTTCTCAAACTTTTATTAACCGTTCAGTAACTTCGTTGGTCCAGAGCGGCGCTGCGCCGCGCTACGCCACGCCACGCCGGGCCAGGATTGAAAAAGATCCGGTCCGGCAGTTTAGCGGTGCGGTAATAATATTCCCATATACTTCGGCCATTTAATTGACCATTCCTTATTGTTTTTTCACGCTAAAATATTTCAGGCATTATGGGAGAACGGTATATCTCTATCTCTTCTCGTATACCAGGCGTACCCACATGCAGGCTGCCGGTATTCGTAGGTAACGCATACATATATAGGTATAGCTATTCTGTGGAATCGGTATAATATTGCAATAAAACTTGAACATAAAATTGGTTTTTTACATATTTATATATTAGATTATTTTTATCGTGTCAAAATCAACTTCGTCGTTATTTCGGTTAGTTTTTTTTTCTTTCTTCTTCCCGTTCAATCTCAAGATCAAGCACTGATTAGTTATCGAACCTCTTCCGAACAGACTTTCCGCTACGTCACAAAAACCGTTGAGAATACGTCGAGCTGGTATATGTGTACCCATATCTACCGAATCTTGGAATTTCGCGAACGAGAACAATCGGTGGGAAAAAAAGCCCGAAAAACAGAAAACGAATTACCAGCAAGACGACGAACTGAACAAGATGAGCAAAATTGTGTAGCTAATTGATTGATATCATCGGATGACAATTTTTCATGGCATCATGGGGCCGTATGATTCGTTCGAACCTGAAGTATAGCCTATAATACGATGGTCATGAGAACCTGTACCTAATACGAATTGTTGAGGAAATAAGAGAAAAATAAATGTCCCGTAGGTAAGAGACGAGATTCTATGTTACATCCTTAAGCACATACGAAGATGTATACGGATGCATGTGTATAAATACCATGAACAGGTTCACAACGCTAGCATCTCGGAATTTTCTCTATTTCAACACTAGATTCTGGCTCGGACACCTGTTCTCTCGTCCAAGCTCATATAGTCAACGGTGGTGCGCACGTCCTCCGCAGAGGTGGACTTGTTAAAAACGTTGGGAACGACGAGACTCTCCGGTTGACGGAGAGACGAGAAAGAAGTGAGAGGGGGGCAGGGGGCGGGGGGCAGGGGAGGAGAGCAAAGGGGGATTGACACGCGTCTACGACTAATGACGTCTGCGTGCGGGTACACGCGTGTGCTGAGGTCACAGCTACATCTATCCCATACCACGCGATCGCGCGTATGATGATACAACCATACAACTATACAACTATGCTCGCGTACGAGGAAACAATGTTACGTGTGTATGAAGAGGCGCATTTTCACAGTGTTAGGTGACCGAGTCGACGGCCCGGTACCTGGACGCGAGCTGGACGAAGATAGAAGAAGGAAAAGAGAAAAGAGAAAAGAGAGAAGAGGAACGACGACGCCGGCGCGCGTGGGCTGACGGCTGACAATCTGACAGCACGCCAGGCTCCACCGTCCGACACCTCAGTGTCAGTAGGGGCCCATCGGGCGCTCTTCTCTTCTCTTCTCTTCTCTTCGCTTCTCTTCTCTTCCCTCCTCTTCTATTCGCTTATCCTTTTTCCTTTTTCCTCTGATTCCCGTGCACTGCAGTTTATCCTTCACTCTAGTTATTCCTGTCTCGCTCACACCTTTCTTGGGCATCAGGTACGGAGTAACAGAGTAGAGGATCTTACCGAAAGAATAATGTCCACTGTGCCCGGGCAGAGCGAGAGAGAGAGAGAGAGAGAGAGAGAGAGAGAGAGAGAGAGAGGGGCAAGTCGACCGCTTCGGATTCTGGCGCGATAGCTGCTCGCCTGCATATTCCTTATTACTTATATCATCTGTATACAGGCATTGAGTACCTGTACGCGGTTTCGCAAACCACCGAGACAAAGGTCACAAGCATTTGGTGAATGAGACACCTACTCGTGTATATGCATACACATATACATACATAAGTACATTACGAAGTCATCAAATAATACGTTATAACTCTACTACCGTGAAGTCGGTACCACGCATCCATCGACATTATGTGTGTAGTATAAATAATATATTGTAAGCGCGGTTTAAATTAATCGCAAGAGGCGTATCCGTCATTCAGAGTTGCGTGTATGCAACATGGATGCGCCTATATACCTGTGTGGGTTCGTGGAGTAATTGATTGGGGACACAATTGATCAGTGGAAACATTAATCGTTAAACGCGGGCTCGCGTAGATGGCTGCCGCTGCTGTAGAAAGTAAATTAACGTCTTTCTATCTTTCAAGTCGATAATTAGAGTGTCATGACTTGTCGTCGTGACTAGGATCATTAGAAGATTGTATATGTAATACCAATTTAATTGTCCGACCGACGTGTTTCTAACTTGTCTCGCACGTATTATTGTGCGCGCCTATACCCATCCACCTACCCGACGATGCGCGAACAAATCGAACGAAAGATATATACCGTATGTCCGTATGAAATTTTACCGCAAATTCGTGTATGTATGTATGTATGCATGCACCTATAACCTGTCGATCACGTCTAGGCATGCAGTGGGAACAATCTCCTCGACATTGTTTTCCGCAGCCTGTATAGGTACTGACAATGAGATGAAGCCGAGGCATACGTGTACGCAGCGGATACGTACACGGAAGATGAATTTAAAACGGTGTTCGAAACCGACCCACGCGAAGGAGTTCCATGCAGGCACCTTCAGTTTATTCATGTCCATGGGAGTATAAATACAACCTGCAAATGTTCTCCGGGGTTTGTTATACATATAGACCCGTATAGATGGTGCATACCTATACCTACTTATAAAGAGGAAAGAATGATGTATGCCGGTCGATGGTTAATATAGTGTAGGCGGATAACGAGAAAGGGTTTCCAGTGCCTCGGTCATGATCGATGAATCGATGAATCGGGCGACTATAGTCGCCGAGATGTATGTATATTATTGGTACGATTATCTCTGCACTGGCCCTCGCCTATAGGTTGGTTAGGTACCTATACTCATCTAGACTACCCGCGATTCTGTTTCTCCTTATTTCAAAATTACAAACACCCAACTGACGTGAATCGTAGAGCAGATTTCTAGTAGGACTTAGGTCCATACGCATAAGACGAACGGTGGATATCGGAGAGGGGAAATGGAAGCTTCCGTTGGCCGGACAAAATTATCACATGTTGGAAAAGTATTGGCGCATTACATTCCGTTCAGCAGCCGCAGCATTAGGCAGCAGGATAAATTTATCGTCACAATTCTGATATCAATGGAGCCAGCTGTCCGGAATCATTGACGTCAGATTTAGATTCGACGATATCGCGGTTGTCCGGCAGCATGAGCGGCAGCGGCAACATCAGCAACAACAACCACTATACTCGCGATAACTCGGAATCACCGAGGCGTTCATTTTGCCACGTTAGCTCTCGACAGCAAGATAGGTAGAAATAGAAGTGCCTATACCTACACGGAGGTAGACCCCTGATCCTCGTTTACAATTGAGCAAAAAAAAAAAAAAAAACAATGGGGAAGAAGTAAAATTCTAAACGGACGTGGACTACTTTCTACATCTGGAATCTCTGTGGCAACCCATAATACCGGTATATGCAATGTACGGTCCAGCTATGCCGAGCTAACTACAGCAAACCCTCTTCCGCCGGGTTTGACGTTCAGCGATCTCACCCGGCTAGACGCTGGCCGACCATACTACAGCCTATGCCATCTTCTTGTTTTTCGCGATCAGAAGTGCGCTGGAGAATACAACGGCGCGGCGCCGCGCCGTGCCCGCCGTCCAGTGCAGTGCCAAGATGTGCCTCGCCTCGCCGCGCCTCGCCGCGCCGCGCCAAAGGCCGTACCCGCTTAAGATCATCAACGAGAACGGGAATAAACCTCTTCCCTCATGGTTTTGCCCTCACGTCTTTTTGTCGCCCCGTCGCTCGCTTGTCCGAGAGCCGAGCCTCTCTACTCTCGAGTCAACAAGAAGATTAAAACGTCGCATTAATAATAACGCAGTGTAACTTCTAACCTAACCTAATCCAATCGAACCCGACTTCAAGTTTGACCGGTAGAAACGATGAGCCGCTGCCGCTGCTGCTGCTGCGGTTCGCATGCATCGGAATAACATGTGTTCGCTGATTGACAATGCGGATTATTGCCGCGTTAATTTGCATTGCCCGTTCATTGCGGACGCGCACACACGAGCTTTTTAAATCACACCCCTGCCCACTCGGATCAGCAGTGGCAGGAGCTAAGCACAATTCTTCGGCGAGTATATAGTTAGCTGCAGTCTAGATATAGACCCAATTAGTTAAGCCGTTTATAATGAGTTTTAGTATCTATATTGAAAGCGGTTAGACGGTACGCGATCATTAGCAATTCTAAATGGTACTGGACGCGTAAAAGGGGATCATTAAAAGCAAACGTAAATAATAATTATACGTTGAGAAACAATCATTCGACGTACCGCGTAGTGGAGCGGTACAGCGGAGCTAAGCTACCTTATACCCACTTTTCCCCCGACAGGGCCCCTGTTAAACATCAACGCCGTACGCTGCGGACGTATGTATGTAGGTACGTTATAGGCACGGTACGAACATTGCATGAACGGGCACTCGGAGCGTAGCGAGAGGAGAGCAGCACCGCGCTGTGTGCCGCACTCCTCGCCACTAAATAAAGTAAAAGTTTAATGGCGCACATCCGTTGTTTCGATAGATATCTTAATGCGACCGGATTTTCAAGTCCATCGGGATGACTCGATGAAACGTCCAACGGCCGAACCATTTAACTGCCTGCAGCATCCTATCCTATTCTTTTCTTTTTTTCATCCTCTTTCCATCTTTCTCTAATTCCTTATACTGCCAGATTTAACGAGTTCGATACCTGTAATACCTGCGCCGCGCCGCGCCGTCCGCAGTCTACTTTTGTTCCCATCGCAGCACGGCATGGGCAGCCCGAAAGACGTAGTTTCACTGCAGGGCTCTAGCTTCCGTGATAACTTTCATCAAGAGACAGACGGCTGCGGGTAGAATTTGGAATTCTCAATATCGGACGGAGTATATGCCAATTCAGACCTGAAACCGAGCGGCCCTTCAATTTTATTCCCGTTTTCCTTCGTCGGCTGTGATCTGGAAATGTTTCCATTCCACGCATCCCATTCGGAATTCTTACGGTTAGAATGAAAATTTTGTTTCTGGAAATTTTTGGCAAATTAATTGAGGAGAGCCGCTGCAGACGGAAGTACATACGTACCCACCCGTGAATATTCCGGTTGCAGTTTCAAACAGTCCGTCAAAGTCGCAATTACCTACCTGCAGTTTCTACGATCCGCGCGAAGCTGCATTTCTTTATATGCATATTCAACCGAGCTTATTTATAGCTTTCAATTAATTATCGCTGAATAATGAGCGCGCATCTCAGGAATACATTAGCTGCAGACTGCAGCCATTCTTACATACATCCATACATGCATGCCTATACATACCCCTTGTTCCTGCAGTCTCCTGCCTCCAGCCATTCCAGCACCTCGCTGATCTGCGAAAGCCTCTTCCACCGCTGCTGCGGCGAGCAACCGTTTCGCTTTCAGTGTCGGGTGTATAGTGTATACCAGTATACGCGATTAACCGGGCGGCGTATAATACCAACCAACCAACCAACCTACCTACCTACCAACCTGCTCCGATTTCGAACTGAAAAAAATAGTTGTACACAGTTTACATATTTGTACGTATACTGGATACCTCCGCATACCTTTATGTACACGAGCGCGGCTCCGGAGCGCCACGCACTTTGTTCAGTCGGTCGGTCGGTCGGTTGTGCAACGAGCCCGTTTTGACGGCGATGTTTCGTTTCGTCTCGTCTTGTCTCGTCTCGTTTCGTCTCGTTTCGAGAAAGGCACTTTTCACAATACTGAGGATAGCTTTCGCACTCGCGTCTTCGTTCATTCCGGACTGCGACATTTCGCTCAAACTCGTATCCGCACTACGCACTGTGTATTTCTCGTAGGTAGATATACGTGCGTAGGTACATGCATACGTGTGCGTCTCGTGTGGACGTCAAACTAGTAGGTATCATAACCAGTGCTGGATAACAAATTGCAGTGATTTACATTGATGATAACAAATTCCATGGGTTTCTACTTCAGTGCGGGCAGAAATCCGAAAAATTCGGGAAAGTCCTCGATAAGGGAAATTGGGACGAGAGCCCATGGGGCGGACCCTGAGGAATTATCTACCGTTTTGTTCGTTGAGTCTCTGTATCGCGTAGAGGGACATGATACAGGGAAATAGAAACACCTCACCAGAGGAAAGAGAAGAGGGTCCGGCTCCTCTGTCCTGCACCATGGCATTAATTTCTCTGTTATACATACGTAGTATACAGGTACGTGTGTGCAAACTCGTCCTTTCGTCCCTGCGTAGTTACATACGTGTAGATGCATACACGGACATACGCACGCGCATGTTGGTATACCTACTATAATAAGTTTCTTTTGCTTTACTCCTCGCACTTTGTTTTATTTCTCGCTTACACAGATATACAGACACTGTGGGTACAGGTTTTACGGGAGAGAGATGAAAACTGATACCAGATTTGAACTCGGCATGGGAATACGGGTTCGACGAACTCCGGTATATATCTTTCCAAGATATAATACCTACTACAAGCTCCTAACGTCAGGTATAGACGGGCTCTAAGCTCTGACCAAGGTGAAGGTGAGGGATAATCCGGAGGTGATAAATTTTCAATGCAATCACCGTTTTTTTTTTTTCTTTCTTTCTTTTTTTCTTGTTTTTTTTTTGTTTCTTTTTTTTTTTTCTCTTTTATCCGTACCTAGTTTGCACCGATAAAAATATCCTCCGCCTGCATAATTGGCGGTCGACTGCGGTCTCCGCTACGGATAACCACCCGATCCATTGCACGGAGTGTGCAGATGGCGCATCGAATATTCTCATTCCGTTTCCCGAGATGAACCTCGCAGCTCCTTGGAACCAAACTCAAATTACGTCGTGTCAAACAGGGAATTCCCATTCATAAAAACGAGAATGGCGCCGCGGCGGCTCTCCGAAGAACAAGAAGAAGAAGAGGTGGAAGAAGTTACCTGGAGAGAGGTCTACTCTTGACAGCGAGGGCAGCGACCTACCCGCAAGCCACTCTACTTCGCGTTGACGTTTATGCCATTATTTAATGACTTTTTTTTCCAATGAATCTTCTCTCTTCGTTACGTTGTCCTGCATAGGAATTTCTACCTCTGTATATCTGCTGCATGGCCGCCGCCGATCGACGCATCCGGTGTTCCGTATTCCGAGGAAAAACAATACGAACTAGGTATTACAGTTGAAGTCGCGTGTGTCCGAGTCTACTATGCCTAAGTGCGAACGGCCGGTTCGCTTTGTGACGCGTGTCCACCACTTTGTAATAGTGAGCAGCAATTGCAAGCAAGGCTCATGCCCGACGTCGTGAGCTCGAGGTACATAGATGTGTATGTATATATACATACATACCTATAATATGAATATGATTAGCTCTTTTCACAGACCAGAGCTACGTCGACAGCGCGCGCAAGAGCGAGGAATTTCAGTGCTACTTTTTTCAGTCGAAAAATCGATCCCTGATGACCAAGGGCTCGTACTTCGATCCAATCGATTTTTCACGTCACCCCGTTCTTCTCCGGGAACCATAAATAATCGAGGAACACGTCTTCGAAGATTCGTCATCGACTTTCACCGCTCTGAATGAAATCTCATTCCTCGCGGATTAACTTCGATCGAGTATTATGCCCGTTTCGCGACAAGATATTCATCTAATCGCACACGCGGTCGTCTATAATCCATCTATCGGGCGCTCGTGTATCAACTGCCCATCTGCGAGAAGAGGAAGACGAAGAGAGAGAGAGAGAGAAAGAGAGAGAAAGGAGGCTGATGGAAAGTCATGAGTCTCGAGTTGTGCTCGGGGAGTGAGGAGCTGGGGTAGGTATATAATCTGCGTCGAGTGCAGGGACGGTAGGTGGCCCTGGTATAATGACTGCCACTTCTATGCATTATCATACCTTGGGCAGCTCTGGTCCGTCGCGGGATGATCGGCGGGGTTCAGGGGAGATGAATAATTTCAAGACAGGCGCGCAATTACGCGGTGTGCGTCTCGCGTACCAAGTAGCTTGGCGTCGCCGTTCAAAACGGGGCGACGAGGAGCCTCTTGAAACGCTGGTATCGCCGTATCTGCCTACGATACCTATACGTGGCATCGTTCTATCCACTCCGTGCAGGTATACCTCTACTCGCACGTACGACGCGTGTACAAATCTCCACCGGCGATATATTGGCCGTTTATTGACACCGGGATCGGGATATATATATATATATGTCAACTGTCCGGGAGAACGGTGAATGGGTTCAATTTTGTCAAATTTGGAGGTAATTTCAGGTGACAAAAGCCAGTCTGTAGCTATCGGAAAGAACTTCCAGCCGTTCGACGAGGTTTGATTCAGGCTTGAGTTAGGTGCAGGTTGAGGGAAACAACCTTCACGGCGCTACGCAGCGCATTGTGCGTGCGGATCGTGGCAATTTGATTTTCGATTCTCGCGCGTCTTGTAGGACTGAATCCTGAATCGCGTGCATAATAAATCTGCGAGCTCTTGTACATAGGGGAAAATGGGAATTCACACAATGGTCCATGCAGAGCATTCGTCTATAGTCAGATACGTACGTATACGTCTACGCAGGTAGATATATGGCTCGTTATTATATCGGATGCGCGGTGTGCTTTACCGCCAGTGGTCGAGTGGTCGTTAGGGCCACGGCGCGGCGGCGGGACGTCGCGTCGCGTCGCGTCGTAGGTAGATACGTACGTAGTACAACGTACGAGTACCTTTACCTTACACACGTCGCGTCGTCCGTATCTACGACAGAGAATAAGCTCGCTCTAACGATACATCTCACCTGTTCGACTGTACCCATACCTCTGCCTATCCGTCCCGTTGTTAGAAAGGAGCGGGAGATAACGAGACGGCGGATAAACAACTTCCGTGAGATGAAATTAGTCGACGGGGAGGCTTTCTTCCATTAGCATATATTGATCATCGCGATCAATGGAAGACGTCCGATACATCGCGCGGGCATAAAGGACCGTTTCAATTACCAATTTATTGTCCATTATAAAACGACAATTATCATTACTCTCGCGCGTACTCACCTCCGCCTGATTCCGGAAACGGTAATCCACCGCGGCGATGGCGCACACGTTCACGATGCAGAGTCGCTCGGTCAGATCGATTCCATGTAGTCCGTCGATCGCTTGATATTCACTCGCGGTAAGACGCGCGCGTTACGCGTTACCTAGGTAGGTGGTGGTACTCCAGCTCTATCCGCTCAAGATGGCTCCGCGAAGAAGCACTTCGGTCGTGTTAATCACACCTCGAGAGACGTGAGGACGTTAGAGCTATACTCGCCCATTGGCATCCTATTACGTGTAAATATAACGCGCGGCGTTTAGAAATTCGCTAAACACTTTGTCGGCTTTAACACCTTTGACACGCGGCATCGGCACCTCTAAGCAGTGGCAGATGATCGACTGAAACAATGATGCTTTACATGCCCTCTTCGCCTCTCGCTCGGACCACCGGCGCGTCACACTCTCTTTAATATCTCTGTGTAATAGAGTATTTTTTCACACACACGCGCGCACACGTTTGTGCAGCGGGATATCAGTTGTAGAGGATATATATATATACATAATATATGATATATGATAATAATGTGGGGCACAATAGTTTCGCGTCATATCCTACTGGACCCTCGTCCCCTGTTCCGATAAATTAGATCAGCGCACCCTATCCATAACACGAATCTCACACCCGCGGTTCATCGTCAAGCGTGTATCACGCCGATCTCGATCCAGTTCTTCGATCGGCTTCACGTTTTCAGTAACACTTTTTTCGTACCGCAGAATTTCAACCGCCGCAATCATTGACGTCCGATGATCGTTAGGTGCCGGCGTTGTTCAATTGCGTTGAAGAGGTGGCAGAAGAGAGAAGAATGAAAAAATGAAAAGATGAAAAGATGAAAAATTTTTTGGATCCGTCATGCGGGAATCGTGAGCGAGCGATCATCGAGTATGAGAATGAGGATCGGCGGAATATAGGTAGGTACACATCCTTACACAATACAGGCATTGTACGTACCTATAGGTATATGCCCGTATAGTATATAAATAAGCAAAACGCGTTGATATTTATTGCGTTACGAGATGTTGCTGCTAGTTAATATCACACAATGACAAGATGTGAAAATTATTTTACAACCTCCTTGTTATGTCGTAAACCAATTTGACAAAATGTGTAAATTAATGTTAATTTATTCAAGATGACTGTTTAACGTATTTGACAAGCCTCGGCCGGCCCCCGACCCGGCCGTCTACGTCGGACTTGGTGTACATCTACAAATTTAGACATTACTCTTTTGCGGTGCGGCATACATCATTGTATAATAAAACATACAACAGAAACTCACATTCGCTGGTTATAGGTATCCATCTGTAACTAGGTATGAATGTACGTACGCTACATGCATACGATGCAAAGGTGACCATATATTTAGGCAAACCTACTTTCCATAAACCTATTATTGAAAAGACTGCCCGCTTATACGCGCACCTCCGTGTCTGTACGCCTCTGCCTCTGTCTTTCGGAGGCGTAGAGAGAAACAGAGGGAAAGAGAGAGAGAGAGAGAAAAAATGAATAAAATAAAATAAAAGACACCCGTGACAAAGAGACTGGTTTCAGACTTTTTGAGAACGTGATTAGCACCCGGAACTTATATAGCTGGGAGACGAGGCTCTCGCTCGTTGAACAAGAGATCGAGAATCTTTTGTAATGCTAGAATCGCGCGTAAAAAAAACAAAAATGAAGACAACAAGTCGAACGAAACAGAAAGAAGGAAGAAAAAACAAAACAAAACAAGATAAAAAAACAACAAAAAACAAACAACGAAAAAAACAGATGAATGACAGAATGAACCCAAGAGAAAAAAATGAATTATTACAAAAGAAGGAACGGGATAATACAACGTACTGCAGTACCGTGGAAGAGATGCCCATCGAGACAGCGGCTCGGTGTTAAATACAAATTTAAACAAATCACTTTTTGGCCATCAACGCGATCACCCTTGAGTTTTTATTCGAAAGTTAACTCTTTTCAGACCTTCTGTAGTATATGTATATGTATATGTATAAATACAGTATGATAGTAACACCTAGATATATACCTACACTATACACAGATTGTTAACAAAGAAATCGTCTGTTTTTTCTTCTCATTTATTTCAACTTCTTATTCTTCGTATTTTCCACTTCACGCCTGCGTTCAATGTACGTACAACATTCATACACAGATGGATACCTACATTCCTTAGCCGAGGCTCGAACACCTAACCGCGTCCGTTCGGTTCACTCCCTTTCGAATAGACAATATTTCAAATATCCCGAGTCCGCGAAAATTTCTCCGCGGTTCGTCTCCGCGGAATATCGATGGATATCGTTATAACTTTGCAAGATCGGTCACAGGCGAAGTCCGGTACCTAGAACCAGGTTGATTTGAGATAAACAAACAAAAAAAAAAAAAAAATTATGAAAACGATGGAAAAGATGAGAAAAAATGCAAAAAGCCGATAAAATCGAATCCTATCTCGCGGCGATCGGGTGTCGCTGATTACATTCTCTAGACAGCGGCATCTCCGCTGTTCCGAGAGACGCACCCGCCACTTCGGACGAGGTCTCGAAACGAGCGTCTTGGCACGAAGAACTGTTCTTAATTTTTTCGAGAAAAAATTCATCATCGCGACTCGTCGGACGAAAAATGCGATTGTTTCTTCATTCGGGATGGAACGGGGTACTTTTTGGGCTGTGAAAACGGAAGTTGGAATATCGTTTCGGCAAGTTCACCCTCGAACGTAACTTTTTTTTTCCATAACCTATATACCCGCAATAGCGCTCCAAGATTCCAAGTTGCCGCAGCAGCCCTTTGGAAAAGCAATAATTTCATAATCGAGAATTCTCATGAAATCAAATCTCGTTGTCAGTCAGGGAGCGTGTGAAGTAAAAAAATCTGAAATAATTTACTGGTCTCTTTTTCATCTCGCACTGTCTCTAACTCATTATGAAAAATCAACATAAAAATCGCAGACTAGATCGGGTCCGGAATAATGGTCGAGTTCGCATGGAATATCCCACGGATACATGAACATCGTTGATCATTGATAACTTTGATCGTAAATTGAGCGAAGATTCATGGGATTTACCGTCTTGCCGCGTTATTAAACGCCCGCAGTGCAGTACACGCTGCAGCATACTGCAGTTATGTATTCACGTACGTACCTCTGTGTGTACAGTATGTGTACCTACTTGGATAAAACATATTGATCAAGTACAACGAATTAGAGCCTCTCTTAAGAGGAAACTGCCGGTCCTTCGCGACCCATACAAAAAAGATTTCTAGACACTGCGCGTATATAGACGTGTATAGGATTTTCCATTTTATATTGCTATTTTTGTGTTTTACCTATTTCGTTCTATTTTACATCGTTTCTGTTCATGTTCTCCTGTTTTTTTTTTTTTTTTTTTCTGTTTGTTTTCTCCTTTTCCGATAGAAGTCTCTGCTCGCTATAGCGTTTGATACACAAATAAAGCCAGTTTGTGTATAGAGTGGCTGCGTACTAGCTGTAGAAAAACAAACATTACCGTTTTACTACTCCTGCAGTTCGAACGACAAGCGGCTAGATTTTCATCCCACGTAACACACATCGCCCGGAAATTCCATTCCCCGATTCCCGTACGTACCTATGTACGTATGGTCGGCGCGGCGGCACCGCGCGGGGCTCTGTAAACATCGTCGCCCATTTCCTATTCCAATTATTTGATCTGCTCCAATTAATCATATAATTCTTGAGCATTCGAAAATTGCTGGATTACACCGTTCAATATATAGATCTACCGCATTACTACAGCAGATCGCCTACTATCTACTACTCCCGCGTAAACACATACATATACTGTATTTTATATCACTGTATCATTATACCCCGCATACACGCGGTAAAGCTCTACCCAGTAGTATCAATTAATAAACCAGATTGCAGAGATTTGCCAATGGCTTATATACGTAGCCTGTACCTTCTATACCTGTGCCTGCAGCCACAGTAGGTGCGTATGTAGGTAAACCGCACGTACATATGTGTATATACGTATGTTTGTACATATATATGCATGTATTATACAAGCTCACATATCCATGTCAACTTCGAACTGATTCCCCGCTCCTAATTAGAATTAATGCCCGTCCATTTTGTTGGTAAAAGTTCTCTCTTCAATACAATATAGTATACATGCACGTATAATATGTATGTGTCGAGGTAGTATGCACTCGTACATCCGATCCAAAGAGTTTCTTCTCAGCAGTATATTTCGCCAACTCCGATCTATAGATCCCTCATTCTCTGTATACTGTATACTTGTAATATATATATAGGCACATATGTATGCGTGAGCGCATGTACGCGGCACCGAGGATTCCCATATCTTGATTTGTCCCCGCCGCGGTTTAAAATCCGTACATACCTAACTATGAATATCGGAGTTGTTTCATTGCGCGACGAATGATCGTCGACCCGAGTTCCGGCGGAGACTCGTGGCGCGAATGCAAATACCTATTCGTAGCAATTTGTGATTTTGAGAAAACCTTCCATGCATGTGTGATGGAAATTTCTACGGATCTGACGATCGCGGTAATAAAAACTGAGTAGTTCCGCTGGATGAGAAGAATTCTCGCGACGCGATACGTCCTCTCTCGCAAATAGAACGGTCGAATCTGTAATACGTGTGTATATACCTATGCACATACGTACCTACGTACGTACGTACACGCGTGTGTACGCAATTGCAGAGATAGAGCGTAGTCGCGTATTGTATGGAAGGGGATTTGGATTGGTATAGAATATATACACAAGTTGGTATTAACAGTCTCCGAGACGGAGGATCGGCTGCCGCAACGAGCGGTGCCGCCGCACCGCTGCATGGACCGCCGCCACCGCCGCCGCCGCCGCCGCCGCCGCCGCCGCGGCCTTTCTTCTATGGCATGACAATGGCTTACTAAGTTCCATGCGTAAAGAGATAAGCCATCTAGACAAGGCTAACCATTCAATAGTGATGAACTGGTTTCTCGTTTTAAAGAACTGCAGAAGCAAAACGGCATTGCAGAAACCTCGCTGAATGTTCAATATAGGTGTATGTAACATCCATACGTATATATATGTATGTATTATAAAGAATGCAGCGAGAGGAGACTCGATCATACTATACCTGCATACTCTGCGGAAATTCTCAAGCAATTCGTTACCGCGGTCATTTTCACCCCCCCCCCCCCCCCCCCCTCCCCCGCGCAATTGAAATCGGCGATAATTTGCAAATCTCATCCGTCCTCTTCTCCGTCAGTCTTCCTACTCTTCCTACTTTTCTCCCCAATCCACGATAATCGCGGGCCCCGCGTCGACGGTCACCTCGTAGGAGATGTGGGGCCTCATCTGCTGCCGGGAAGGCCGAAAAATTGGCATGCATCCCGCGGGAGGCGATTGACCCTCGGGGGCTCACATCGCGTCGCGCGTAGGTACAGTTCAAGCGCAGACCACCGACCGGTTTGTTCCACCCTGGGAGGCAGTGCTACGAGCAAGATTTCTGCCTCGGGATTTTCCAGCCGCGGATCGCATCCTGTTGTATCGATTTTTCTGTTTCATTTCCCTCGTTTTTTTCTGCCGGACAATTTCCGAAGAAGTTCAAGAAAAATTGGGGAAGCTGGGAACCGGAATCAACGCAAATCTGCTCGCGAAGAATGACGATTGAAATTGTCCGCTACCCCTGTAGCTGCGTTGTAGCGATGTAGTATATACTATCCGTACAGTAGTTTCACCTTTTGCGATTTCTCTTTTGTTTTTCTTCGGGCACAGGTGGAGGAAACGTGCTCACATGGCTCCCACGGCGTCGGGATAATTTCTGGGCTCATTATAATCGTCGGAATTGGACCGCGGGGCGGACCCTTATCTCGGCTGTTTACAGATTGAATTTTAATGAGCGATTGCGTGGGTATAGGTATACTATAGGATACCTACTCACAGCGATATTCTAGCGTCAATTAAAACGACTTTTTCATAGGGAGATTTGATGAATATAAGTAGGTAATGGGTGACCGCGTGTGGAGATCGGATACTCACAAACGGCCAATACCTGTACAGCGGTGGTACGGGACAGAAGAAGAAATTTGACGGAAGAAAAATGTGAAATAGAAATTTGTTTACTGAATATTGTACATGCCTATTATACGCATGTTGAAATTTCGCGATGCACGAACCTTAGACAAAGAATGGCGCATATTGCGTACCACATCGGCGAGAGAGACTTTCTCCAACGTGTAATGTACATACTACCTATATATAGGCGATCAGTATTGGATATATGGATAGACAGATTCTCGCGGGGCAATTTTTCACATCTCTGAATTCACTTGGCGGCGATGCCGGACGTATTTGAAATGCGAGTAATGTCTCGGCTAAAAGCATACCGAACAAGGCGCGAAGTAGAAAAGAATAAAGGAGGAAAAATAAAACAGGGGATAAATTTGTGCAGAGAGATGCGTTTGCGGGATGAGAATAAATAAAACATGCTGTACGGTGTATACCGGTATACCTACGCGGCGGGATGAGTTGTGTTTGTGTCACCCTACCTACCCTCGTAGCAGAAGGCTGGGGTCTAAGTGGCGTCGAAAAATCTTCTCCTCCGTCTTCTTATTCTTTTCCTTTATTCAGGGTGAAAAAAGGGGAGTAACAATGAAAGCACAATACTCGGTCGAGTCCGCGATATAGCACCTATACTTATAGTTATATACACTGTAGACTGCACAATACGACCGAGATACGAACGCCATCCGGGCGAGAATTGCCCCCGCGGTGGGGTAAAACGCCCTGAACCCTGAAGGGCACTCTCCACTCAGCAGATACGATGAGCATTTAGGTTAAAGCGACTCATCGTGAATCGGAAAAATTCCCCGGGGATCACGTGGGAAAGAAACACGTTCCGAATGCTAACTAACCCCCGAGATCCAACCGCTTATAAGCCGGAGAGATGAGATAAGCCGATACGCTTCTATCTCGATTGTATTTAACACTGCGCGGCGTATCACGTGTCCATGTCTGTACGTATACGCGAGCGCGTACGATACGTACGCACGCGGCGATTGCGCATCTGGAATTTGAATTTGAATTTGGAAAAAGGGAAAAGGGAAAAGGGAAAAGGGAAAAGGGAAAAGGGAAAAGGAAAAATGCGAAAGACTACGTGTGGTGGGATGAAAATTTGCAGGATTTTCAGCCGATTTTATACACCATTTTTATTCCCCGTGAGTCAATGGATGCATCCTCCTATCCGCGTGTAAAAAGGTCTATTTAAATTGTGCATATCCACATGCCAACTGCAGCCGTGCAATTAACTGCACTACGGCGGAGAATGGCAGCGAGATAGAGGTACGAGGTGCCTAGGTATATAGGCGGAGGTACAGGTATATTACTCAAAGTGATAATGACCGTGTAATAATAGGGAATAGGAAGTACAGAGATGGAGGAAGAGGCTGTAAAAATACGTGAACAACAATAATTATACTGCACATGGCTCGGCAGAAAATCGTTTCGCGTCGTCTACTAGGTACGTAGAGAAATGTATGTATCCGTGTGTGTGTGCGCGTGTGTGTACGTACTAGCGGATAGGACGGGTAATAGGTTAGTTTAATCGAAAGCTGAAGTCTCGTTTTCTTATCCGTTGAGTGTCAGCCGCCGTGTCTGATCCCGATCTTCGTGACCGCCGTGGGCAAAACGGGAGCTACGCTCCGCATACGCGGAGGTATAATATCTAGGTGTAACAAATATGAATACATACGTATGAATTCTAGGTACACGCGTCTATGCTAGTAGATGTACACGTATACAGTAAAACGAAGACGAAAATCTTGGGAGTGTATCGCTACATTACACGGTGCCGGACTAAACTGAATGGAGGCAGCTCTCTTGAATGAAATAGGCAAGGACGGCGAACAGCGGGGAAGAGGGAACGGTGCTTACAGGGATGACAGTGCTCCTTTAAGTATCGACGTGCACGCCTATAGCCCCGAGAATGACAGCCGAAGAATGACTCGACCGAATACCGGGCGTGGATTCGGTGACTGGCTTCTGCGAGAGGCACGTGCCTCTGTAACCAAAAGACGGGGAACTGAGAACCGAACACCGAGAACCGAGAACCGAGGACGGCGCGGCGGGCGGCAGCCGTGACGACGGAGAGCCGTCAACGGGGTCGCCGGAAGCTACGCTGACCACCTCAATGCCGCAGCGGCTACTTCCTCTGCTACCGGTTGGACCCAGTTCAACCTACCCGCCTACCTCTCTGCTACACCGTTGCCAATCCACCTGCCACTGCTGCCACGAGACCAGCGAGCTTCTTTCTTTTCTTGCCTTCCAGTCGGTCTCGCCCACGCAATGTAGTATATATATATACATACATAGTATATATAAGTGTGTAACCACTTCGTGTAGGTTTATTCGTGAATGCGAATGCGGTGGCGGTGCACCTGTGTGCAGGGGGCATCACGTGTGTCGTTTGAGCGACACAACCTCTCGCGTGTCCATATCTGCACGCAGGTATCGTGGAAATGCATAGATCTATGCGTGTGAAAGCACAAATACAAACTCTTGGCGCGTCAAACCGGAGTTACCTGAAGAGAGATCAATATCCGATTCACCTTGGGTTACCGGCACACCTCATCTCTCTCCTCACCCCTCGCCACCCCTTTCCCTTCCTGTCCTCCAATCATTGGCTCTCCGTCTCTGTCTCATCTCGAAGTTCCCTTGCTCTCCGGCGGTCGGTCGAGGAGCCAATAGGAGGTATAGTCGATGTAATTATTGTTCGAAAAATACATAACCTGAACCGTAGTTATCCGTATCCGTTCGGATGAATGTATTTTGTTGCAATTGCGGGACTACCGCCTCGCTCCTTGTCGTCCGAGAAGGCGGATATCAGTAGTACCTAATCAAGTGGAGATATTGATCGGCAACAGTCTTCTGCGCCTGGTTTATCATTTGGTTGTACAAATCCCCCAAGTTCTCAGCCCCGATGCTATAATATCATGTTCTACACTACATACGAACGAACCATAGTTCGGAGGCGGGAATAATTATCACTGGAACGAACTTCCGCGGCTCGAGAGTGGCCAACCAACCACTCTGCACATAGTATCAGCGTCTGTATACTACAGTAGCGTGTATCTATGGACCAAGAGATAGCATATACCGCCTGAACTATACCTACATACCTAGTTGTATAATACCCGTACGGCAGTACATATAGAGTCTAAGTGTGTAACTATGTACGTGCTGCAACTCTATTGACTTTAGAATTATTGCTCGCAGAAACACACAAGTTACTATCTAAACTCCTTAGAGTGAATATTAATAACGACTAGGAGTTAATCATTATCCCGTCAGCGAAAACGAGATAACTAATTATCTCCACCGCGCATGCAACGTTCGGCGTAATATATTCGACGTTGGAAACTTTTAACTCGAGTAAAGTTAACTGCAGTCGTACCTACGTACCGCCGCGCCGCGCCGCACCGGGCCGGGCCGGGCCGAGCCGGGCCGCTGCCTATACCATAAACCATACGTATAGCAACCAACGCGCGGAATTCATCGAGGGAAATTATACCCGCGCTCCGTTTATATATAGGTATAAGGTACCAGTGATCAAGAAGAATCTTGCCAAAGCTGCGGGGATCGCGCGAGTCAACGCCGTACCTCCGCGACGGCATAATAACGGCATGAGAAATTAAATAGTGCGATCTCGGGCCGTTTATTCACTTTCATCCCCAATCTTCAGTCCCTGAGGACGACTCGAGGATCGTTCATAAAAGATTCGCCTTTTAGTGTGATTCGCGTGATTCAAGACTTCAATGGAACACCGTTACATAGTCCTAATGCAAATTCGTGTATTGAATATTCAACTGTGCCATTCAGATAACGAATGGCGAATCCTCAATCCGCAGAACAACCGCTCGCGAAATGTTGAATCCTCTTTTCGTGGCTCGTTATACCTGCGCCAATGCAGAATGCGCCTACCAACGGTATTTCTCCCTGAATTCCTGTCACAATATTTCCACACCATTCGCAAAGGGTTGCAAAGGGGTCGCAGGGGGTAGACGAGTGCAAGAGGCTGCGATCGAAGACGGCGGCGGTCGGCGGACACCGGGAGGCGCCGCCATCCGGTACTGCGCGCCACACCCCACTGCAGTAGCTACTCCATTGATTATTGTCGGTTATGTACGTACATGTATATACATTGTATGTACATACGTGCATACTTCTGTGCTCAGCAATGCGTGGATAACATATACACAGATACGTTGTTAACACGAAATCGACGTTTGCTTCTATGTCTTTCTATATTTTACATATCTATACCTATACCTATGTAGGTACCTGCGTACAATGACTCGGGAAATCCTTGTTCTCCGATATCACAATATCATCGCGTCCTACCTGCGGTGAACGTACGGTTCGTGCGATTCCGGGACTCTGATCACTGCTCCGACTTACCGGTGTTGTTTTTCCGTCGAAGAAATCTCTCGTTGTTACTTGCGGCCAGTGTGTTTTGGGCAGGTTTACCTAGTCGTCTACGAGTGTTCCTGCCGAGATCTGACCCAGCTTTCCCACTAATCGGCAATTCTCTCACATTCCCGTTTCTCCCCTTTATATAGGTATAGGGTACTCATGTCCTCGTAGATGTGTGTGCAACGGAGTGTAGTACAGCTGCTGCTGCTGCATCGACTGCCACTGGTGGGAAGAGATCCGGAGGGGAGATAGCCAATAATTAACTTACGATTAGAGATTTGACGGTTTAGCGTTAGCTGGCAAATCTCGGGATAAGTTATATCGTAAATTTCTACCGGTTGACGTTATAGTTGAGGTAGGCGAGAGGTTATGGCTCGGGTGGGAGTATACTATACACTATAAAGCGAGACGTTGACTTATATTAATGAACGACTTGACTTATATCCTGCAACTGTATAACTCTGTAGCGCTACAGTGCGCCAAGAACTGGAAATCCAATAATGGGATTCTGAATGCTCGCGCTGCAATTCCTTCCCTGAGCCATTCATGGTCATAAATTATAATTGAAGTGGCTAATCGAATTTGCGGTGAAAAAAGGACGGGCGGATTGGAGATCTCCTCGCGAATTTGGAATAACACGAATTCCCCGTGATAGGTATGCACGCGCCTACGTATGCACACAGTCAAGCTAAGCGCTCGACTTTCATGGAACTTCAAGAAAATGAGCAATGATACGCGCGTTGTTCTCTCAGCTTGATATATTATAATTCTTCACCCGAGGCGCGCAGGTAGAAGATACCTACCTACAACGCATGAATACAAGATGTAACAGAGTTGCGCTCGAGGAACGGAACTGCCATTATTACGACGACCAAAGGACGTCGGAGGATTCCCCGGAGGGGAGGACCGCGCTGCACTCACTCGTCTCGAGTGGGGCCCACTGAAAATTACAAGCTATACGTTGTTCGAAACCGGCCATCTAAGATAATACCCACTCACCCTCAAGCCATAATGAATATGTAAGACAGATTGTAGGCTAAGAGAGAGCCACCGAAGCTACTGCTGCGCGATACGGATGCTGCATGCTCGATGCTGGATGCTGGACGCTCAGATCTCTCGGTCCGTGAACCGTCCAGATTGCATTCTGTTCTCTTTTCTCCTCTCCTCTTCTCTTCTCTTCTCTTCTCTTCTTTTCTCTTAACTCCTCTTCTGCTCGCACTCCACTTCGTCCTTTGTCCTCCGTCCTCTTCGCTCGGTTCCCCGGTTTATCATCTCAAGTATTAATTATGGAAGGAGCCGAGTAATCCGCGGAAATGCACCTCGCCGTCAGTGTTTGCACTTTTGTCCATGGTACACACCTAAGTTGAATCTTGTCTCCCTCTTCATTTCCTCGACAACCGTACGTTCCGTTAAAACGTATCGCGTAGCCACAGCTAACGCGTATCGTTCGATATCGCGAAAGAGATTTCTGCTAATTATATCTGTCGTCTGCTCGTATCACTGGAAAGAGAAGGAAGAAAAGAATGGAAAACGTCTGGTTTATCCGGCTTGTTAAGTCGGTGGTTGTAGCGCGAGCGTGACGAAAAATAGATACGGTGACGTATAACCAACACCATAAGATAATAGCCGATGATAAATGACTGGTATGGCGTGTCGAGGAAAGTGACCTGCGCTACAGGTACCTAACCATTCGCGCAAAGCGTGTGCGTGTGTATGAATCTATCTGCTATGATAGGAGGCAGGCATGACACAATCGCTTCGAGCTCTCTGCCGGGACGGCGTGGAGTCAGCCAACCGGCTAATTGGTAGAAAGTGCATCGGCAAAATATATTTTCGTTTTGCTCGTTCGATTCTTGCATATTATATTGTATCGGGAGCAGCCTGCGAGGTTACAACGTTCGGTACGGCCCTTCAACCCGGTCGATTGCACTGCTCAGTAATTAAACTTCGTGTAATTAATTGATACGTATAAATTGAATGACGCGGTGTTAGACCCGGGTACTCGCTAACTAGGCGACAAATGAAATGAGATATCACCCTGCGGCACGGATCGCTCGATCGTACCTAAACGGGGCAAGATTTCAGCGTCGGATGTATCAGCATCAGCATCAGCATCCACATCAACATCAACATCAACATCAACAGTGTAGCAGCAGCAGCAGGTGACAAAGTCGAGTGTTTAGCCATCCCGAGAGTCTAAATTTGGGATCTCGGCTGGGAAAGAGATACCCTAATACGTTGAACCGGGGGCGCGACCGGGACGGACAGCCGAGAAGAATGAAGAGGCGAGAGAAGAGCAGCGGTGGAAGAAGGCAGGAATGTCGTCGGACCAGCGCCCCGGGGCAGCCGAGAGCTCTCCTGCTCTCGCCGTACGGTCTCCACCGGAGGCAATAACACGGGATCTTCGTGAGCCCTCGCGCCCAAACCCTTTTCTCCGCAACCTGCATCGGGCGCCCGTAGTAGATATACGTATACCTACACACGTGGTCAGTTTTCCGGGGCCTCACTTGTCACACACAAGGGCCCCCCTGAATATCACTCCCCGCCCCCCTCTCCGTCCTCCTGGCCCGTTGGTCCCATGGCGCAGGTGAAGATCCTGGGACCTCCGAGTCGCGCCGGCGTCAACGCTGCGCCCCGCTCAAGAGTTAAGACACACGAGGAGAATCTTCGCCCGTATTTCCCACCACTCGCTGCACTCCGCTCCAAAGGTCCATGATATTCGGCGGACGAATTCCATCGACATAGTATAGTATAGCGTGATACTAACACGCACATTATATTCAGCGGGAGCGGAAGATCGACGCCCGCCCCGACTGTTTATTTTTGGCGAATCATCGCCTCCGCATGTATGTACGTAGTATATACCTAGCATAGGTATGCGCGCATCCATACCGGACTTTAGTCAGAATTTTGACGCATACCTGTAACAGTGTACTTAAATTGGTATACATAACCGCAAGACAGAAACTCGCATTACGACCTCGGAGCATCTCGAGAATCTTTTTATCACGCGTACAGGCATGCGGGGAACCGCACACTCCTGATTTCAAGATTCGCGTGAGGTTTTTACCTCGAGAATTCAAGCGCCCCCCGTTCATATATCCGCGCTTCAATCCAAAGTCAGGAATAATTCACACTCATTAAACCGCATTATACGTTATAGTGCAAACGTGTGGTTTTTTGCGATCATCAATTGTTTTAGCATCCCATTATACGTATGTACCTATATATATAATACGGCGAAAGAGAGAAGAGCTAAGAGTTGTTGTTGAGCCATAAGTTGAGTCGAGCTACACTGCGGTATAATGTGTACATATATCGTACATCACGGTTTGTATCTCTGATTATTTCCTTCGTTAATGCCCCGTCGCGTCCGCGTCCTCGTCGTGGCAGAATATACATGCGGGAAAGTGACGCCGATGGCCGGTTGATGCTTGATAATTTATTAATTCAGGTGAAAGGCGGTTCTCCCGGTTGTTTTACTCGCTCGAACCGCGCTGTCAAGAGTCAAACGTTTCAAGCTCGTGGGTTCACGATGTCAGCCAGAGAAACAAAGCCGTGACTCGACCCCGAATCATAACCATTAAATTATAATGTACCTACTCCTTTCGGGCATAGAGAAATTACCAGAGATAATATCCCGCACCTGTCCGTCAATCAAATCATTATTAAGTACCGCGTACCGCTACAGGAATACGAATATAGTCTGGTGGATCGTTGAACGAGAACTTTGAATAATCTCACAATATGTCCACGAACAAACGGGTCAATACGATGTGATAAAATATAATGTATTATACAGGAATCCCCCGTGCAGTCTCACTGGAAAGCGTGAAATAATTACATATTATTCTACTCGCGAACCGGTGATAAAATGCAAAACCAATCAGAGACCCTCTGCTGGTGTGGGTATCGCATCGTATCTATAGACCTCGATCGAATGGTCTCCGACGATATACGAGCCCGAGGTCGAGTGAATGCAAGCTAAATAAATAAATAAAACGAGTCGAGTGCAGGATCGCACGATTCGCATGGCACGGGGCGAGGCCAGCCACACAACTCGACGAGTGCAATCTCGCGGCATGATGACCTGAAACAAGCGCATTGTATACAAAATGTACACGTATAACCAGCAGGCACAGTGTATACACAGTCAATACGAGTGCGTACGGATGCAGCTATCACGGCAGGTCGAACGGTCACATTCACGCGTCTAATTAGGAGGATGACAATCGATTATATACTCCGAGCCGTAGATACATCATCGTGAACATCTTTCTTCCGCGTCTCGCATCAAAGTTAACGAGGTGCCATTCGCTGCCTCCTAGTCGATTTGTATTCCGTGGCTCGTTCGGCCCGGTCGGGACGTCCGCGTCGGGGCCGGTTCGGGCCGGACCAGACCGGGCCGACTTTCTCAGGGATTTACTACTACTTTGCGCCCGGCCTGGATCATCTGACAGGTAGACCACGACGACCTTGACGGAGAGGGTTCACATATCCGAACGCTTTGATCCTCATAGTTACAATTTCTCCCGTCCTCTTTTCTCTTCTTCTCACGAGCCAAACCTATCCACGTGCTTTTCCACGGTCCGGATATCATATTCGAGCATACGCTGTACGATCGCCTAATGGGACGACTCGTTGCTGCATTCGCAGAGGCAAACACGCGGAATGAAGGGATAAAAAACAGAATGAGAAACTCTTCTCAATCAAGGAAATCGCGTGTTTCGAAACTATTAGCGAAACGCCGGGGATACCTGCTCGATTGTAAAGGTCAAGTTCTCCCGTCTGTGAATGGTCCTGATGCAACTCTAAGGAACGTATGTACCTGTTCGCGTATAGCACACCTGATGTATCATCGATGTGCGTTTGTATACCTGTGATTTGAACAAGTTTTCGAAAATTATATACATTGCTACCTGCACGATCTTATTCGAAGGTAGCTATTGTATATATTTGGAAATGGAATACCACGGGGTGGGCATCGGGATGTCTCTAATGGATAATAATTTGTAACAGAAGTTGAAGAATAATAGATTACGGTCTCAACGATATCGATCAGACATGCGAGGGATCAACCGGGCGTATAATATCAGGTGAGTGCGGATAACGTGTGCCACGGGTTACCATCTGCATCTATACCTTCACACAAAAGGGAACTTCCACCTCGGTGTAAGGCTACGAAGATGCGGCAGGAATCGAGCCTGCAGGAGGACGTAGGAAGGAACGTTGGGAAGGAACGAAGGAACGAACGGACGACGCGGCAATCTAACCGCGTTGATTAGAGTTGTATGTAGAATCGAGAACCGGATTCCAAGAACCTGTTTCCACGTTCACGTAAGATCCCCAGAGTAATCGACTGACGGATCGGCGACCGTACGAGTCAGCGACCCCATGGCTGCCCAGGACGGTGCTCAAGTCGCGGCCATGCGCGCGGCGATACAGATGCGTGGTGTGTCTTTCTTATCCCCGTACACATTTACACCCGGGGATGTAGTATACTCACCACGCGCACTTCTACGCACGTACGACTGCACGGACAATGTGCGTGCATGTGTGTGTGTACGCCCCTAAATGAATATCGTTGCTATCAGCGGCCACCGACTAATAGATTTTCATTATTCCGATCCTCCTCTTCCTCGTTCTCTTCCCCCTCCTGCTTCTCCTCCTCCTAATTCACCTCAGTGATATCGGCCGTCGAGCGGAGCTACACTCCTAACACTCGTGTCGAACTAACGGAACATTATACCCGGTTGGCAGGCATTTGCCGCGGCGGCTGAGAAAGAAGTCCATTTAATTAATAATCGTCGCTGACGGTATGAGAGAACAGATACAAAAAATCGACAAAGTGCCTCAGGTTTTAGCTAAAACAGGTAGAAACGCTCGTCTGCAAGCATACATAGTAATCTACCGGTTGTATTCTATACCTATACCCATCACGTGCGTACACAAGACCAAGGAGAAATTAATTGTTGGTTATCTCAAATTGGTTCCACACCTTTGATATACGCGTACGCACACACACACGCACACACATGCATGCACTATGTACCTGTCTACCACAGTGTACCGAACAGCTGCCAATATTTCCGCTAATTACCAGTTTCGTTACTTATTTCGCTATCCATTTTTTCCCATCGTTTACCTCTTCCTCTCTCGTATCTTGCCTCAATGAATTTCCTACAGGTATTTTATACCACAAATAGAACTAAAGTCAACCGTTCACCGCCGTTGTCCATGTAAAGAACTAAAAGCGGTGACCGAGCGCGGACCGGACTCTTTAGTTGTCCAATGGCTCGCCTCAGTACGACCACTTCTATACAATCCTGTGTAGCCACTTTGAGAAGAACTGCTTCCAAGCTACAGCTACAACCGTTCCGAACGTCTGTCTTCTAACGTATTCAAGGCGCAAACTATTGTCGCCTCTGTGAATGGACGTTTTCACTTAAAGTGGTACAGCGTTAACAAAGAGGTCGCGTCTCTTAAAGGTGGAAATCTTCGAGCCTACCTATATACGGAGTCGGGATGCCACGTCAAGACAAACTACACACACACTGCCCCGCTTGCTTATCCGGCTATTCAGGGGTGGTGGATGCTCCACAGGGCAAGTGGGTCATGGCCTCGAACCAGTGAAGACGCAGAGTACGCGGTACATCAAGAATTCTAAGGAGCCAGAAGGGCGAAAGCTCACGACTACGAATCCCGGTCTTAAACGATGGTGCAGTGCAACTATTTGCACGCGGCTGGAGATCCGTCAGGCAGAAACCGCATCAACGATTTAAAACTGCGGTTTTTCTTACCAACGAATGATCAGTATAGTAGGTATACGTAACGCGTCAAAAGCCGCTCGAGTCAGTAGCTGTTGGCGAAGAACACCGAAGCGCATTTGTCCACGAATCGTTGTTTGTTTCTTCATTTGAGATCACGATAATTCCGTACGTGAATTCTGGTGCGGGGAATTTTCATCACTCCAATTTTCTGCGTTGTGTGGTGGGCGCCGCGGTTGGCGGGGAGTCGGGTAGGCATACTATACTATACTTACCATACTATATGAGTGACTATAAAAGCGACAGGAATACGGGCGATCGCATGCGAACTCGGCATGCATCTCACGACTCGGTGTTCGCATGGGTTATCGAGACTCCACGTGGAGCATTGTGGCTCCTGCATAATATTAACATTAGTGGTGATTAGTGGGCTGCCGAGCGAAGACCCCGTTCTTGGACACAGCTTGGTTGTTCGATGGTTCGGACGGTTCGTACGGTTCGCCCTGCACACGCAAGTCTCGATCGGCGACCTTCCGTTAATGAGATTCTCAGGTTTAACCAAGAATATCATCGCTCCTCTTACCTATCTACCTGATGATGCTGCTGCTGCTGTTGTCGCCGCACTTACTTCCACTGCGGTATCACTTGTTGCTGTTGATTGTATCAATCGATGACCCATCAAGTCTCCGCCTCTCGTGAATCCACCTTTATGATTATTTGCTTGGCCATCTCCGCAGCAGCAGCAGCAGCAGCAGCAGCCTACTCCTCGTTGTTGGATACAGCCGCAACAGATATGGTCTCGTATCGTGATCAGACCGAAGCTGTGCTTGTAGAATGATCGTTAGCGTGGCGTGAGAGTGCGTAGTGAGTTTAGCAGTCCGCAACATAACTGTCGTGAGTCTGTGAAATTAGGGATAATTTATTCACAATCAAGGAGGCGCATCTTTTATATTACCTATACGCACACCTATATGTATAGGCGATAATAGGCAGGATGCGTAAATCACCGGAATACTCAACCAAAGATTGCAGTAACCATTACATCGATGATTAGTTGAAATTTCTTTTTCTTCTCGATTGATTATCTTACGCCATACTACGTACACGCGTTGTACCGGATAAGTACTCACCTCACGCGTTAATTACCACTATTAAAAACCCTAGAAACCTTCGACTCGATATGTATGCAATAACAACAGTATCGGGCATAAATTGTGCCCAATTTTGAGATGATCGTTTCAGATATTGTGACTAGAAAGAAGGAAAAAAACGATAAAAAAAAAAACAAAAAAAAAACAGAGAAAAAAATCTAGTAGGCAAACGTGATAATAATATATTCCAGATTCTGTGTATATACCTGTATACCTGTACAGGTATGTATACTGCACACAGCATATAAGTGAGACCTTGTGTTTATGCAAATTATTGAATAACTTAGCCTCTCATTTATATGTGAAATCTAATCAGTGGCAGGTATTTGATCGAGAAAGCGAGGTCGCACAAGGACACCGAGAGACGAAATAGATTTGTTTGGTTTCTAATAGCTCGAAACGAAGAACCTGTCTGGCTTCAGGAATTTTAAATCAGCTTATACAATAGGCGACTATAGGCACCTGCGGATTTGTAAGTCCGATTGATATAAGTTTCGTGATTTTAGTCATCCGCGAATCTCGCGGCCCAGCCGTTAGTTTTTTCCCTTCTCTTTCCCTTCCCTCTCTTCCTTCTGTCAAAACGACTACCAATAATATGAGATGCAACCTGCCGCAGGTTCGGAGCAAAGAACACCGCGGCTTTCACACTGTCCACTACCTGCAGCAGTTCACGGTGTTACTCGTTCTGTATTACCTATATCTGGGCGATATCGTGCGCGCGTGCAAGTCCTTGCTCCGCGTCAAGTCTTGTTCGGCCCCCGGTCGAGGGTCCAGCAAAGAACAAGATAACAAGACAAGAACCAAGCGACTTATATTTATGTCCCTATAGGTCCAGTTACCCCCGTGGCGGCCGACTAAATCACACCACGCGGATTTTATATTAAAACAAATATAATTAATTCAGATACCAACCGCTACGGGTGGTCCAGACGAGTATTTTCAACCGACTCAGTCGTTCAAGAAACACTTTCGAAAAATCATTTTTCACTGTATATAGGTATGTACTATATATAAGCCGCAGCTATATCATTGGAACCACAACATCAGCTCCCCGCCCCCCGTATTCGATTTGTGAACAAGTCGGACATCGATCTTGGAACATTTTCAAAACTGGAGAATCATTTTCACTGCAATGCCTACGATCTCTTGATTTGCTCGAGAATGGGATCCGTCGGAAATTCACCTTTCCTCATATCACGGATAAATCTACCTGCGCGCATGCCAGACGGTATACGGTTATACAGCGTCCTGGAGCGTCCTGCGCATCTCTAATCACGGTGAAGAAAAGAGAGAAAAAGACAAAAATAATCTATAGACGGTTACATACCTCGGCTAGGCATGTTCTCTCGACGCAGGGGGAAAGTTGTTCTCCCGGCAACGAGATAATGAAAGAAACAAGCATCACTTTACACAACTTCGCTCGTTTGTAAAGAGCCATTTGTTTGTTCAAGGAGGAGGAAAGACACAAGCGTACAAGAAGTATACATACTACTGATGTACGAAGTATAGGTATGTATACGTGTGTACGGAGAGTAGGTAGGTTAACGGGCGTGTTGCAAGTCGGAGAGTCATCTCCGTCAGGCGGCGGTATACCAGCTCGCCTATGTAGTAGCTGAGATATATTAGGCTGCTTTCATTTCGGATAACGCCTTTAAAGTTTTGGTTACAACCTGCGGTAAACAAGGCGCTTCCTTTCGAAAGTTTCGACATTTTCTAAATACTTGTCTCCCGTTTCTATGTTGTATTCTAGGTATATGGTATACGGTGCAGCATACTTTAAGGTTCTAAGCCGCGTATATACGCTTCCCGGTTAATGTTAAAACGTACGGCTGCCACTACTAAACGCCTCAATATTATAGCTAGTTTCCTCGAAACTGGAAGATTTAATGAGCCGACGAACCTCTCGCCTTCCATGACTCGACTATTCATTTCTGGGCTAGAATCTACATCTTAACGTTACAGTTAACGGCCGCGATCGAGAGCTCATTGATCGATCTACCACGATCATTAAATCAAATCTGCATACGCAGCTGTTCAAATGCCCGAGTATAAGTATGACGGTATTAGGAGAGCCTATTTTCCATCGAAAGTTCAAAAACAAGAAGAGAAAAAATGGAAGTAGAACGGAGTCGATAAAATGGAAATGACAAAAAAAAACAAAAAAAAAAAGAAAAGAGAAGAGAAAAGAAGCCAGCTTTAATACCGATTTCTCAAAAACTTGTAGGCAGGTAGGTAACTTATAACTTATAACTTACAACTTACAAGTTATATCTACCTAGATATAAATAAATAAATAATTCTGTTCTATTCTATGAGGTTGACAAATCAACGCTTGTGTTATTTCGTGTAAAATATGTGTATAAAGGAATTAGAGAGGAGCTACGCGACGCTCGCGTCGGTATAGAGTATCTCTTGGTGTTTTTCTGGTAAGACATAAATTTTCTACACGATATATGTGTGGATGCACGCGCAGTATAGTTATTTTTTATACACGGGTATACCTATCCACGAACCTACCTGCGTGAGATTCTATATAGCTCTGCGCCTGTTTCTATGTAAACCAACTCGGGTGTACATATGGGATACCTTATACATTATACCTGCATCGAGGAGCGAGCAGTACCATTACGGAGCCCGGTCAACACTATTTCTTTGATAACCAACTTTCTCTGCACTACCAATTAACGGGCAATGGAATAAATGAGAATTGAGAGGCAAGCGGCTCGGCGCATCGGAGCGGACGACAAAACCGGCTCACATACTGAAGACGCTAGATGATATTCTCTCTCCAATCCGATGCTGCACTCTGTGACGGCAGCGCGGCGACCAGTCTGCGAGATAACTCTTCGAATTACCACACGCACCCGCGTCCTCCGCGTCTCTAACTATAGCTGCGATAGTTATACCTGCTCTTCGTCACCTTAAATCCTTCCAATATTAAAAGCTCAATGAATTCCTCCGTTCTAATAACAACCGCGCTGCGTGATCCGCGATCCGACCGATAGATCGCCGGAGGAGGAACTTGTCCACATCACGACGTCCTTTGACACGCGGATCAGAGACGGAGACAATCAAAATCACAGACGAGAAGAACGAAGAAAATGCTGACAAGCTTGTACGATCGTTGGCGTAGGTGAAGATATCCACGCGCGGAAGTGCAGTCTTCATTTCTAATTCTACCTCGACCAGAATCTTAATTTAAGCCAAAGACCTGAGCTTTGTGTTCGCGCTTTTCAAAACAACCTATTAGTTTCAAAGGCGTCATTTATGCCAATCATGGTCTCACGTTATCCGGAGTTTACTTGCCTGATTGCCGTAACGAGGTAACTGTATAGCTCACCCAAGTGGGGCGCGGCGCGCGCTGAGTTGCAGAAACAACCCTCCTCGTCGTGATCCTCGGTTATCCTAGGGGGTAGATCAGAGGTGAAGCTGGTATTAGATTATGCAGAGATCGTTCCAGAGGGACGCGTTCCAATTGACGATTTAATATGTTATATATTATGTTATTCGCCTACCTGAACTCCAACTTATGTATAAAGGAGAGTCGATACGTCCGTGAAAATGTGATGATAGTGAGCGTTTCTTAAACGAGATAACGCTGTTCGCTGTTCCGAATAATTTTTTCAGGGTATCATTTCTTCATTATTCATACCAGATGCTCTATTTCGAAAATCGTTTCTTCCCCAGTTTCAATTGTTTCGTACGGTACGGCGTCACTGAACGAGTTAATTATAGCAGCGATTTCGTCGGTTCTCAGTCCGTAATAACAATTCCCTTTTCGTAGCTCTGGATTGGGTCTGGATGAACGTCGTAAGGCGCGAGCGATGAACGTCCGCTTTAAGACGCCATAGGACTCGCTGACTCAAATGTGCAGAAACAGTTTCGAAAACGAGAATCATAAATTTTTACAAACGATTCGCTCGGTTCTGACGGAACCTAGAGAATTCATTGAGTACGACGGCAGGAGGCGGCCAAATCACCTTTTCGAAACGATGATCGGGTTTGATGAGGATAAATATTCCCAATGTGAGCTATCTAGCTGTTAGATTGCTAACGGCGACTCTAATGGCCTCCTAAGGCATTCAGTAGCTGACTTGAAGCGGTACGTGTGATCCCGGAACGATATAACGCGACAAAGAATTTTCCCTAGTCGCGATTCGTTCTCATCGTCGGTCTCTAATCCACTTGCCGAATGCTCGAAACTCAGCATCAGCTTTACGTGAATGAAATTTCGAAAATCTCTGACTGTATGATGTAAGTATGAGATAAAATGGAGAATATGGTTATCGGTATAGTGTACACTGAAAAAGTGAATGACAATTCCAAAGAGCTTGGGCTTTCACATCGGAGACCGTAGACCACGGCAGACGTGTATCCGGGATCGATTGACTCCCGAAGAACAACGACCGTACATTTTTCAACTATCAAAGTATCTTCGCCATGATATCGGGGGAGTTAGTTGGACGTACCCCAGCCTCAGCGTGGAATGTTTTCAGTAGATAGAATATGAACCGCAATAAATTCAAAGAGCGTTAAAAATTGATATACTATTCGGAAATGCGTATACTATACGTATTGGTATATATAGAGCCACGGGGTTACGTATGCGCCTGTGTATGTGTGCGCGCTTTCCGCCATCCAGCGCACACATATACCTATACCAATAGTCAGCGGTATAGCCGGAAGGCCATATCAATACGTATCGGTTTTGTGTTTGGATTCCGGTGCTGGTATCCCCGCGTAAATTCCACAAGGGATGGTAAAGGGGGTGAAATAATGGGAGGCGGGCGGACACGCGCATCGTAACATTGATGTACAGAGCTGCCTACATGGCAGCTTTAATACAAACGTGAAAATACACAGGGAGGAGACACCAATCGACCGTGCGGACCTCACCGTGCAGGAGTACGCACAAAACCAATCCAGCTTGATCGGGGAACGGGAGGACGGAATATTCAGGGGCTTGTGGAGGTGGGCACTCACGGGTTGTACCGGCGCGGCGCGGGGAGATACACACCAACCACTCGATGCCACTGATGCGGCCCGTGTTTAACGCGCTTATAAATGTGTAATGCTCGCGATTGAGGGGTTCCCAGGGATGATGGAAGGGGGAGGAAAGAGTGGGGAAGGGTCTCGAAGCGAAGGGCGGAGGAGGGAGACGGGGGTGGGGGAGGGGAAGTGGCAAGAGAGAGCCAGAAGAGAAGGAGGAACGGAGGGAATTCGGTCTGCTCACCAGGCTTGGTTACCTACCCGACCCCACGTATCGATAAATGATCAATCAACGCAACGGCACTGGTATACCTGCCGAGAATTGAGGGAAGGGTGCACGTAGGGGTAGTATAACCTCCACTATGGGCGAGGATGGGCACGTAGGAGGAACGCGGTGGAAGATGGAAGGGGTTGGCTGGTGGCCCGCAGACTATCGACCCGCCGCGGAGGAGAACGCAGCCAGGTTACGTCCTGTGTGTAGATATATGGACGTACTAGCTACTGTGCTGTAGCTACTGGATTTCGTTACTTCACACAACGTGCCTTAGCACATTCTCCTTATCCGTGCCGGGAGGCTCGCCTATCGAAATGTCTGAAATGAAGCCCCAGTCTCGACACCATTACCCATCCCCGGCCGGATTATCCGACTGGAAATATGCATCCGATGCGTGCTAGTATGCATTTTCACACGTATGCACGTCGCGAACCGGAGGCGCAAAATTAGTGGATAACAATTTCACCGAGCGGTTGTGAAGCGGAGCAAGGCAAAGTGTTAGTGTAGAACAACCCGATTTCGGGGGTTGATCACCGGAGGAATCACTTGGGTTTCGAAACCTGTTCGCTTCGGGTTTTTCCTATTGTCCGCGCAGGGTCAGGTACGCCGAGAATTTGCGGAGGCCTGTTGGCCCTCCCGTTGGCTGACGTCGTGGGGTGTGGCCAGAATTCACATAACCCGGAGAGCCAGGGCCACGTCGTCGCCGTTGATAACAATAGGCCAGAGCTCTGAGGGCGGAGGAGAGCCGCGATGAGGATACGGTGGTACCCGAAGGTACGGGAGGTACGGGAGGAGGGTGCGGGTTGCTACCAGGCAGGCGCATCGCCAACCTATTGTACAATGCCCAGCCCTTCCTAAGCGGCTCATTGTCATCCGGGGACGGTTGAAACGCGCTCTGCCCATGCGTCGATGCGCACAAACCATTGTCTCGTCGAATGGGCGTCTCTGTACCATTCCGTACTTTAACCATACCCGATAGAGATGCGCCATCGGAATATTCTACTCGATAGATGAACGGTACATATGGCAAATGCACGATTTGCGGATAGCATGAATAATTGTGTATTATAGATACCCACGCGCGGAGCTCCTATTGTCTGGATTTATAATCATCGGAGTAGCGCAACGGGTAGGTAACGGTTAAAAATTAGAATCTTGAAACCAGCAGCGCAAAAAGCTCTTCGATAGTATTTGTTACTTTTTGAAGGGGATTAGGTAAATACTGCGGATCGCTGATCGTGAATGCACAAAAGCCCGGAATAGTGAAGTTTGTTCATGCGTTTGATCCGTTTCACTGCAGATTGAAAAAGCGTAAAAACGGCGTAGGGTTGCGATCGGGATGCTATACATATGAAGCTTTTTTCCAGAATCTAGAGTTCTGGAGAGTCCTCTGAAAAAGAGAAACAACAACCGCGCGCTCTCTGAATGAGACATCGCAAACTGGTATAATTTTATGTAACGCGCTGTCAACATCAAACCCTGCGCGCTTTATGGATACGAGACAAGCATCCTGTTCTTTACACGCGATCGTAGTGGACTGCGATCTTTTTATAATTCTCGCTCGTTCCGAGATGCGTCGTTTCATTCACCGCATGCACCGATCTTAAAATCGGCCTAACCGTGTCAACGCTGAGCGACACTCGTCGAGACGCAACTCGAAACACATCGCACGCTGCCCTAAGTTCTAGTTCGATTGCGTGATCTTCAAATTTTGAAAAATGAGGATCACCAATATACTCGTAGCAGCAGCGAACACGGCGTCTTATCAATCGAGAGAGGAAGATAAACCTAATTCTGATAGAAATTCGCCGTGCAATTGGAATGCTTAGGTACGTACAACAGCGTCGAAGAAGACTATAATTATCAAGGATATTGAACTTTTCTCCAATAAACATAGAAATGCCCGCGGGACCACCATTTTCCATCAACTGAAGCATTCCAGATGCCTATTTTACGTTTCAATCAATACATCCACAGCCGCCATCACTATAATCGAGAAATAACCATTTCAATTTTGAATATCGAATAAATATTCAGAAGCATTGCCCATCACCGTTTGTGATTGTAAATGGATTCGGAGAACAATTTTACCCAGCTCTGTGATTTTCAAACCTCGAAGCTATGATACGATCCGTCGCCAGATGACGTAATTGGCTATTCGTTGTTGGCTATACAGTTAGCAGCATACATACGTAGCTAGTATACCTACGTATGAGTATCTACAAACATAGCATACGCTGAAACGATATGATACGTCAATAACGTTTATACTATTCCGTGAAATCACTGGAAATCCAATTTCTACAATAGTTTAACCCATTTTACCGCAAGTTATTGATCAGAGCCGGGGCTTTGAGCCTATTTTATAGATATCATGCTGATTGAGCTACCGCGATTACATTCGAAAAGTACGAATCTATTCAGAAGGAAAAACCCCGCATCGGCGGGTATGACACGTCGATCACGAACCGTGGAATGCAAATACGATATATCGCTTATTACTTCGCTGTATATCTGCATGCGAGGCATGTATGTACATACATACAGTGACAAATGTTTCACGAAAATTATTACACCTCTAGCTCCGCTTTGAACCCGACAGATTCGAATTGGAAATATTTATCACATTTTTCATACACTACGCTCCGAACTGTCTTTCGTATTCAAATTCATCTACGCTAAACATGGATGAAAATTTAAATTTCTAATCTATCAGAAATCTGATCGACGAATACATTATGAATCATAATTATCGAATTATAGATCTTCTAATACAGCGAGTGTTAACAGTAACTATTACATTTTCTAATCCATACATATTGGTATACATCATAAGCTAAATCGAGCCGAAACGGCGATTCTCTGGAACAGGACTTACTAGTGGCACCTACCACTGAACTTGTTTCACGTATCAAATTGATCGACGGAAACTCCGGTCGCGGCGGTTGGTCAGCACGAAAGTTACCACTGGCTGGTATCTGCTGACGACCGATACATCGCTCCGTCGACTGAACGTTGATCGGATATTGGATACTAAGTAGATCACAGGAATATGAGAAAAAAAGGGAAAGAAGGAAACTGAAGAGAAACTGAAGAGAAACTCAAGATTCGAAATTAGTCATTGATCATTGAGAATTGTAGTTTTCTCGCGTCGTTCGACGGCGATTTTTTTTATCTTCTCCCAAAGCATTGGGTAGGGATGAATAGTGCGGGCAAAATCGGCACGCTCGAGTCTGTAGAGTTCACAAATTTCAACGGCCACGACACTAGCGACGCGCCGTTCATCCGGCATAACGAGAGCGATTTCTCCAAAGTGCGCGCCGTCCTCGAGGTGGCAAACTTCCTTTCCGGATTTCGTGTAGATAGCAACAGAACCGGAGGCAATAAAATACATGCAATCGCCGGGCTGATTTGCGCGAACGATCACATCGTTGGTCAGGAATATTTCCGACCTCAGCAAAGCCACGATTCTTGCTAAAAGAGACATCGGCAAATTGTTGAAGAACGTTACATTCTCAACCAATTTCCTGCACGAGTGCATCCCTATCTCTTGGCTTATTTGGGCGGAAACTGTATTCAGTATTTCCGATTCCCTGAAGTAGCGGTTTTGGTAACGAAACTCGTAGTATGATACAAGTCGCTTCTGACTTTCCAAAGACAATTGCTTGTGCGTCATGTATTGCTTCAGCTCGGCAGTCATTGCCTCAAATTTCAGTCTCGAGCTACTCATACCCTTGAAGATGTGCATCGTTACACCGATGATTGTACAGAGCATGAAAACTGCTAGGACTTGAAAAAATATCGCCACGTATTGGTCCTCCGTTCTGGACGGTGGAGGTCCGTCGAATCCAGAACAAGTGAATATAGAAACTGCGCGATAGAGGCTGGTGCGATATTTTGTCGGTGAACTTTCGTTCCAGATCCTGTGCTTACATATCCACGAATCATTCTCAGGTTTTTCTGGTATTCCCAGAGACCGTGCGGCCATTGGTATTATATAGTGGATACAAGCCTGCCAGTGAAAGACTAGGAACATCAATGCGACGAAACTGGTTATGTTCATAATGCCCACGGAAATGTCGTAAGAATTTGCCAATCTCCTTGTGTAGCTGTACACGGAAAAACCTCTGAATATTATGATCATTGAGGACAGCTCTCGCGACACAATTGAACTGTTCCAGTATGCTATGAAAAATATGTCCGTAGGGATCGACCCAAGTAAATCAAAGACGAAGGTACCATGGTAGGCATACTTTCTGGCGATTAGTCGAGACTCCATCTGCACGATTCGCAAAGTATTGTTGTAATATCTGCATACGAAATACCGAAAATTTAATTATCACTGCTTCCATGATTCTGATGAAACGATCCCGTGTTTCAGGCGATATCCACAATACCCTCCAATTTTTATTATGCTCACCCTGTTCTGAAATTGAGGATAATGTCAGCGATGTAGAGACCGATGAACAAATTTTTCGTTGATGTCCAGCCACGGATTTTTCGATCCATATCAAAAGTTGCCTCGTATGGTAGGATAAAAAACATTCCGTACATCGAGAGAATCATCGTGAAATCCCACCAATGCCTGCGGAATGCACCTTTCTTTTTACGTGCACTAATTATAAAGATTAATCGTTGCTAATCGTGAGACGCGTTCATCTCTGTTACAACATAATCAGAGGCACACGAGTGTTAGCTTTCGTCGCGTTCTTTCGTTGATTAGCTTCAATCATCGTACCTGAATATACTGAAGGGATGAATGACATATTTGTAATGTCGCAAATGACGTCGTTTTTCATAAACTATTGACGCCCTACTTCGTAGATATTTTTGTGCCCTGGGATTTTTGTCCGATACCATACATGAGCGACGTAGTGCTCCGAGGGTCGACCGGAGCGGACCTCTGCCCGGAACGAACAAGACTTCGTCCGGTCTCAAATTTATTTCGCAGTCATGTTGCACTTTCAGCATTTTGTATTTATTTACAACGGCACACGGGAGACGGGCTGTCCTGGGTTTAAACTAGTCTACACGCGGAAGTATGAGGTGGCGGATACCCGAAAATTTCTCATAATAACCGGGACTTCAAAATTACGAATAACCGATAACATTTCCGAAGTTTTCTACGAATGAAGTTGAGTTTCATTTGTCTGCCATAGAAACATGAAAAAGAAGATACCACTCTTGGAAAAAAATTATTATAGATACGTATCGTGGAGAGTTTGAATACTGCCGCTACGGTTCCCCTAATTGTAGGCAACTTCTCGATCCGGACTGCGTTGCAGGTAGGCTGGCTCATGGCTTGAAGTCTCCATCGTGATCCAATACATAGTTCGCACTAGGAAGTCAACGTCGCTGGCATCCCTGAAAAAATTGTGGAATTGTCCATCATCAGAAAACCAATGGTTATCGTTAAAGACCGTACTGCCATTCTCATTTCATATTTTTGTCAGACTGTTCCCTCTTCTGCCGGCAGCAATTCGAATACTGCACTCGCGCTTGCGCCGAAAAATGACTACACGCGGCAACGACTATACATCAGAGCCGTTGATTGCGATTGGAGATTTTAAATTACAGAAATAGGCTCGGGTTCATATATAGAACAACACAAAATTTAATTAAGAGTCCATTATAAGATAACTAAGAAGCGGTCATTCGTCAACTATGATCCATCTTCTAGTCAACTCTTGATTACGTGTTGTTTGGGAATCCCAGATTTCAATCTTCATTATCTATGTGGGCTATTATTGGTCAATATTGCAATATCCAAGTAGCACGAGGCGCTCTTCGACCTATTCGAGGACTGAAAGACGACTAGAAGTCGCCGAGTGTCCGCCTTTTCACTGAATTCACTAGGAAGTGGACGATCGGCGACTGCTAATTGTCTTCCAGTCATCTTAAGGACTTCAATAAGTCGAAGAGCATTTTGTCCTAGCTGGGACATCAATTTTCCTAGCGTTATGGAATACGGCCTTTATAGAAACTCTGCATATCACAGTATAATTGAGAGCCTGAGATTCGACACACCTCGTTGAACTACGAATCGCGCGGTAAAACGCCTGATTTTATGCAACTTGCAGACCATTCTAATAAAAAGACCGAAAAGTGGCGCCTCTCGATTGTGCAGTGTCGACTTTGTCAACTAATTTTACCACACAATGCGGCGGTAGAGCATGAATTTTGCTTGATACCCCGTTTGGCCACAATAGGATCGGATAGGTGTAATTTAGGAATAAGTGGAGTGAAGAATAGTCACCGGAGGATCTCAAAACGCGCAGAATAGGAATAATAAATATTAGTTGGTTCGGTAATAGCGTTACGGAATTGAACTAAACGTACGTGTATCTTTTATCCACATAGACAATTGATTGTCAGTATTACTTTCCGATACCCATATCGTAATTCTGAGTTACTTTTAATCCGGACAGAAGTGTAACAGACTCGACATTCACAGGTACGCTTTCTCAGAGTGTCTACTAAACTTGACACCAAAATTCCCTGTGAATTAATTCCACGTTTTTCTGGATAATTTTCATAATTTTCCGGGTATATCGATATAATGATTTCCCATTATAGACTACCCGAACGATGCTGAACCACTCTTGAAGACTTTGAATTATTCTTTGATACCATATTTTAACGAGATTTATTAGAGTATCACTACGGTTCACGCGTGCATATATAAATCCGAGTCGTACAAACTTAAATTTCAGAAATTCATTAGTTGCTTTCATCGTGAACAAATTTTCAAGACAATCATTCACGTTTTCTATGCCAAAATTCGTAATTTTACGAACGTTAACTACGAAATTCCAGGTTTTCCACGTTTTTCCGGGTAGTAGACACTCTGTTCTTGTGGTTTATTTATTCACGATAATAAGAATACAAATTGCGGAATCAGTAGATAAATAATATTTATCTAGTAAGTAAAGTTTCTAAAGCGTAACTAAGTAATAAATAAAACAAGTAACTAGAGTTTCTTGTTTTATTCATTCACGATAATATAAATACAAATTGCAGTCAGTAGATAGATGATATTTACCTAGTAAGAGTAAAGTTTCTAAAGCGTTATTGCTTTGTGACATACAAAAGATTCTTTCCAATTGGATATTTTTTACCCTGCACATTTAGTTCGATGCTATTTGTTTCAAAATTTATGCTAAAGACGGCATCGAGAGGTATTTCAATTTTACCGTTGAATATATCTTCGACTTTTGGGATCGTTCGAGGTCCCAAAATCGGATCTTCGTACCGATACAAGCGGACTGAAGCAGCATCTGTGGAACAATAAAAGAAATCATTATCTCGGACAATGTAAAAAAGAAGATGAGGAAATCGATGAATAATAATTCTAAAATTATTATCTATGGCACCTTTTATCGATTTATTATCCTTCGCAATTCTAGCTGAAACATTCGCTGCTGTATCTCCCTGAGAGATTTTTATTGTTTTTGTAAAAAGGCCGTTACACTTTTGCGGCTGCACAAAAGTTACGGGAAGTCCTGGTTTTGTAGAGAAACTGATATACGGTGCTCCAGGACAGCATTCTTCCTTGGTCTTTTCAGGTGCCTCGTCTGTGTATTTTATTTCAATTTGTTCCAGCTAGAAAATAGAGAATTATTTTCTACATTTCCGCTCTGCGCAGTATATACATGTAAAAATAATAATCGTAGATAAAAGAAAGATTTATTACATCTAATTAATAATTTTAGACTCACATCCAAGGTACCGCATAGATAATCTTGATTAATTTTAAGCACTTCAACTTCATCGAAATCTAGCGTGAGATTGAGAGCTGCTACTCCAAGCGTATCCATTTTTTCTCTCGTCGCTTGTACAAAGGGCATCACTCTCTTCATATATTTTTTCAAATCAGCTTTGGTACCAAGCTCGGAAGCAATTATTTTATTATCAGGTAATTTGCTTTCATTTTTCTGTATGCAAATTATGAATTGTTGGATTTTATTGATAACAGAAGGAACACGAGGAATAGGATTATTTCACAGTTGAATAGAGATATTCAGTATCACTAATGATCACTGAGTCAAAGAACGTACGTCGTAAAGTTGCTTCATGCTCGTAAGAACAGTACTCTGCCATAACGGAAATTGTTTTGCTACCCAAATTGTTCCAAGAGTGGGTATTTCCGGTGGAGGTGAAGCGATCTTTCCTTTGGCAGGCTTTTTCACCGTCAAATGGTTCTTCAGAAGAATTCTGAATGAATGAGCAGCTTCCATAAGATACTGTGAAGATTTCACTAAGATTTCGTCGATCGGACCAGCTGCAGGCCAGCGTGCATTCAAAATACTATCTTTCTGTGAAACAAAAATACGAATATCATTACTATCACTCTTCGATATCTTCAATTTTTCAAACTAAGTAAATTAAAGTTCTCAAATTGACTTTATAATGAAAGATTTGTGATCGTTTCACCTTATTAATCAACGTCCAAACATGTTCGGCAACGTGAGGACAAATCGGAGCCATCAAAATCGTCTGGATTTCAATAAACTTCATTATAAGTATTGAATTGATTCCATCCACTGCGGTCAGTTGCAAATATTTATCTCTGGCTGCCTGAAGTTCGTAGAAACCAGTTCTAAGCGCTTCTTTGTACAGCATTTTTTGATAGTTGTCTTTAGTTTCAAGTATTTTGAAATTCATTTCACTATAGGAAAGGAAAATAGGACCAACAATGTTACAATAACAATATAGGTGGTTAAACTTTTATCCCGAGTTTTGTATCATGTAGGTTCAGACATAAATATACCTTTGGAACACTCTGTCATTGAAAGTTTTCGGTTCTCCTTTCCTGTACGTATTTTTATTAGCCATCACTTCTTTGACCCATTCAATGAAAGTGTAGAGCCTAAGTATTCCCGCATCCGCAGTACTTTCAACGAAGTTTGCATCTTCTACAGAGTCACCAGAATCAGCTAAACACAGGCGCATACCATCGGCAGAAAACTTGCGCACTGCTTCAGAGAGCGTTAAAAAGTTTCCATCCGATTTAGACATCTGCATGAGAAAAGATTGATTCAAGTTCATGTCTAACGATTACTAATTTAAATCCGTGATATGATATCAACAAATTTTATCATTTGTGAAAATTAAAATATCAAAAATTCATAGTCACCTTAGCTGAGTTCAGAAGCAGATGTCCATTGGCCCTGATCCCTTGAGGCCACAAGTCTGGTTGATCAGGCCAGATAGCAGTATGATTATAGATAAAATAAGTGAGATGATTCTGGACCAAGTCCTTGCCCGATACTCTCAAATCAACCGGATACCAGTATTGAAACTCTCGTCTCATACGTTCCAATGCTTCTTTCTTCACAGATGTACGTGGTAGTTTAGCGTCCTTGAAGAAAATGTAGTCCCATACTTCCGGGGTCATTTCTTGAGCTCTGGAAAAACACAATTGCAATTATTATCGCACAAGCAGCAGCAAATGTTGCCAGATGATACAAATTTCGATGTGAAACTCACTTTATGCCTGGATAATTCGGCTTGTCACCTTTGAATGTTCCACCCTGTATCAAATGAGCTACGGTATAGTAAGCCATGTAGATAGTAGAGTCCGACAGTGACTCAATTAGCCAGTACTCATCCCAAGGAAGTTTAGTCCCTGGAAAAATAATTGTCTCAAATATAAAAGAGATTTTCAGGTATTTCGAACATAATTAAGAGGAATTCATACCCAATCCATAAGTTCTTGAGCAGGCGTGTTCGTGTAACCAGTTCAAACACGCGGTGAAATTCTTTCTAACTTCGTCATGGAAAGTTTCCAAATTTTCTAGAGCCTGTTCTGCTTGTTTCTTCCAATTTTCTTCACCATAATCCAGATACCATTGGTTACACAGAGCTACTACACACTCGTCATTAGATCTTGACATGATTGTTTTCTCAGGCTCATAATAAATAAGGGCGTCTTTAGCATCGACTAGCTTTGTTTGTAGCAGTTTTTTGACATCTTGTATCTTTCTGCCTTGGAATTCGCCCACCAAAAGTACACCGTCATAAAACCCCTTGAGATAAACCATTTCCTTGGCTGTTAGAAGCTTCTCTTTATCATTTTGAGACTGGATTTTCAATTGCTCGTAAACCGTAATTGCCGACAAGTTACCAAACTCTGGGATTTCAAGTATGGGAATCTGTGGATAAGAATAATCAAAAAATATTAATCAATATCAACTGAATTCCATTTTTCATTTATCTACTTGGATGAAAATCGATCTTACCGGTTCGTAAGGAAACACCATCTCATCTTTAATCCCATATTTTTCTCTGAAAGGTTGTTTCTTTTTCAGATCAACAAGCGCCGCGTAATCGTCCGGAGAATCGCTGGGAACTGAGGTAACGATGCCAGTACCTTTATCTTCTTTAATTGTGAGCATAGGTAGAGTGTATACTATTTTATTGCTGGTCAACGGAGCATGAAGAGGAAGGCCAAGAATGTCCTGAGATATAACAAAAGAAAGTTTTTTAATACTTCCACTGTGGAAGAAAATTGTAAAAAATTCTTTTATCTTGTAATTATTGAGAAATCAAATTACCTGGCCTTCCAATTCTGCAATGATATCAATTTTCCCCTCCGTTTTTGTGAATCCTTGATATGCCATATTGCGTGCCGCCCTTTCCGTAGAGACGAAAATTTCACCATTGGCTAGAGCGTAAGCAACATAACGCATGTCCGGACGAACCCAACAATTTGTTTGACCATACATTGTCTCTGGTCTCAAAGTTGCAGCGACTAAATAGACAGGTTTACCCTGAGCCACTCTGCAATCAATGAAATATACATGTTACTTCTATCTTTCACGGCTTTGATATTCACGAGCCAGTTGAACATTAGTTGAATAAAAGGCAGTAAAATTGAGTCGAATTTATACTTCAAAGCAGCTGGATAAGGTTCTAGAAGTTTCATCTTAACAAGCGTGTACTCCTGAGGCCCGACACCTTCGCCGGATGATCTATCGTGATCCATACACGGCTGATTATCTTTAGGAGAAAATACTGTGTAGCGTTTGCCGTATTTTACTTTATTTCTCGCTTTTAAGTGTTGAAATTGCCATCTGACGAAGGAATCGAAGAAGGGATTAGCATCTGTTGTAATAAACGTACGTCGCCAATCCACCTGATTAATTGAACAGAACAGAAAAATCATGTGAAATTGTTTCTAGAGAATAAATTTACTGCGACACTAGACCTTGCAGTATTCTTCATCAAAATATCAAACTGATGTGCTTCTTACATGTATTCCAATCGACTTCAAGTCCTGTACAGCAAGCGGTGGGAAATAATCCAACCAGTAATTAGCGTCAGAGAAATTTGGGATCTCTTCATCACTTAATCCAAGACTCTGCATAATTTGCCACTGATATTTAGCACCACCAGCTTTTGCGACGGCTTTACTCTGGAAGGATAATTATCTCAGTTTATTAATAGCTTAAAAAACTGAATCGAAAGGTGGAAAAATGTGAAAAATCATAAGGTTTTCAAACTGAAATACAAATGCAATGCAAAATTGAGGCACAAATTTGATTAAGCGGAGATAGTTTGTAGAGAATGTTTATACTGGAACTTGATAGATGATTAAAAATCAGATTCCGAACCTTCTTTCCTTTGCTTTTATCTTTGATAATGACGTCGTCGATTTTTTCCTCTACGACTTCCTCGATAGGAAACCTTGGCGGATTTCCGTAGGTTTCTATTTCTCTTTTGAGTTTATCTGCGCAGGCTTTTATCGGCATTCCGGTACAATGAAATCCAAAAGGAAACAATACCTTCTTGCCTAAAAGACGATTGTAACGAACTGCAAACTGGGTTTTAAAAATAAATAAACATCAACAATCGATAAATATTTTTCATCTACAAAATGTGAAAATGAAATTAGCCTTTCGTTATTTTCCTGATAATCACATAATATGGAATTCGAGTAATTAATTTGAATGAAAAATTTGAACTAAGTAAAATGAGGTTAAATATTTTTTATACAATTTCGTCGAGTAAAATCATCCATAAATAATCGTCTCAAACTTTTCTAGCTGTATGTAAATAAGTGTAATTCTCACCTCGCATTTTGACAGGGAAAATGTGTGACCCAGATGAAGTCGCCCGTTCATATAAGGGAATGGGAAAGTAGCTAAGAATTTTTCATCATTTGATTTTTTTGCTGACGACGGGGCATCTTCTTCGTAAACTTTCGAATTTTCCCATCGTTTTTGGACATTCTCTTCGATTTTCTGCAGATACTCGACTTTGAAGGTGCCCTTCCTTTCGGCAGCCTGCAATAATGACTGATTAATAATATCGACGTTGAATTAATGTGAATCGACCACGCAGGTAACGAGTTATGAAAATAAATCATCTTCGAAATTTAGTACACGTAAGAACGATGAAGAACTAATACTATCAGAGCTTTCCAAGAACAGATGGAAAATGTCCGATAGAGGTTATGTCCGCTTTTGAAAGGTCGTTTAGTATTTTTCGATTCGATTCAATTGCCGATTGAAATTCATCGCTCTACTTTCGAGTCAACCGTGTCAAAAATAATATTCTATATTGTTCTATAACAATTACCATATTTGTCTTCAACTATTTGTGAAGAACTCTTGGCTCAACGGTCACAAACGTTCACACGTGGATCACATACGCAATGCTGCGCGATGCAATGACAATGCGGAGAGCCGAAAGCTACAGATTGCAGCCAACGATGCAATCGCCAATCATTACTCTACGTTATCCACGGATTGAGTTCGTGAATGATGTGCTGGATGACGCTAAGATTGGTTCAACACGTGGCGCCCTCCAAATTTCGGGATGACAATCTCGCGAACTATTTTAGCCGCACTTTGGCAGGCGGTAACCCGTTCACCGTTTTCAAAAATTGTTCACTCTTCGATTTCGAATGATGAATGCAATGATACTTGAATATTTTATTGAATATAGTAGACATTGCATCAGATTCATGGAACCTTCGCAATAATTTCATTCTTTAGAAACCCTGTATGCGTTCATTCAATATAAGAGATTTCGAAATGCTATAATTCAAAAAGATTATGACTACAAACTTCCGCGGGATGCTCACATTGCCAATTCGCCAACAGAAATTGCGCATTATTAGTGTATTTTTGGCACGACTCTCTTCGAAAATATTTCGTCAATCTAAAGTAGATGTTCATTCTCCAATCGCGATCTGCAAAAATGTGTAATGTACTGTATTGAATTATACTGTATACAATTTCCGTTCTATATAACAGTAATGAAAGCAGAAAGGGAATAATTATACTAGGGTATCTTGCTTGTAAAGTGCGCACATTTCATAGGTATCGGTATATTCTGCAATGATCGGTACGAATATTCTGCTATACGTTAATGAATTCGAAGAGTGCTGAATGAAATTTATTCAAATATTATACTGATTACCGATAAACATTTCGAATTATTTTGTGAAGCCGCAGTGCACTAATGACATTCCCTTCTTCATCGACTTGAGAATATAACAATTGGTTTAGTCTGGATAAAGCAGGACTCAAGTGCGTCGATCCTGCAGGGAATCCTCGGTCACAAGAATTATCATCCCTTGGCACATATCGACCCCTTTTTTCTCCAGCTTGATCCGCCCCTCGATAGATGACTGCTTATGCGAGCACCGTATCCAGACCAATTGATTTATCTTTGAATTCCTATTCTGAAATAGATCTATCGGATCACGATCAGTAATTCTTTCGAAAATCGAAAATGACTAGCACCTGGAGCGAACTAAAAGTATGACATTCGATTCCAAATCCCACGATAGCATACGTCAAAACTCAAGATAAAATCACTGTAAGAATTAGAAACATCTTTTCAGTGTATTTTAAAAAACCAAAGGAACAAAATTTCCGCGTGGCTGAACTGAATATGTGCATACATTACTGTACACATGGCAGCCGAAAACCGAAAGATACGACCGAAGAATTTGAGACGGAATAATACGCGCGGCGTGCTGGGAAAAATATGAGCGTATATTTTTCGTTTTCGTACAATAGTCGAGAGAATATGTACACGAATAGAACCGCGGTAGGGATAATACATGGAGACGAGGAACATACAGCACGTTGCGAGATTAGAATACAAATCAATCAACAGAACGGCCCACTGCACATTTAATTTCCATTCATCCCTGCGCGAGAGAGGCGAAGTCGATCTCTCTTGGTAGTCCCGGGTCTGCCATTCCACGACGATATACGTTTGACGGGGGTTGACTCGACGCAACTCAACTCAACTCGACTCGACTCGACTCGACTCGACTCCTACCCCCAGGGTGCGGTGCGACGATACGTTACCCCGCGGGCCGAACGCCGCTGCAACATCGTTTCCAGCATCCCCCAGCATCCAGCATACAGCATCCTTCCCTCGCGTACGGACCAGCACCAATTCCAACTCGTAGCTCCGACTGGCGCTCACCTAACTCTGCCACAGTGCCACGGGGCCGCCGTCATTTCCAGCCAAGTTTATGGCCCAGACCGACGCCCATAAACTGTGCAAATGGTAAATCTACCGTAAGATCATCCCAGCCGAAAATGATGTATTGTAGGTTTCGCGACGAACAGGACACACGAACCGCCTCCTCGTTCTGCTGACCCCCGCTAAGAGGTGCTTAGCTGACCTCTCCCATATCCCAATTCTACGCTACTTATGCGTTTATCTCTTTCAGTCTCCACCGTGCGTCACAGGAATTTACGCAGTTTCGATTCACCTGTAGCATACCTTCTAGATGTATAAATCACCTTGTATACAATTTGTGACGCCCAAGGATATGAGAACGGAAAACAAAATCAATTCGATCCAAGGGTAACGCCACTATCGAATATTGAAGCGCTATTCCTACTACCCAGGTCGATTTTCAAATTGAGCCACACTCGGCCGAAAAGTTCACCGAGAAGTCTCGAGAAGTATGAAGCAATACATGTTCATTTCCTCCCCGCAAGCCTTTCTGCTCAATACCAATTATACTCAAATTCCAGCCTGGAGCTGCAGACAATGATTTGGAACATTCTTGTATAAAATTTGGTTTTCAAAGTCGGTAAACTAGTTTGAAAACGACGAAGAAGTTACAAATGTCCCACTGTCTGGCTTGCGGGTGATTAAAAGGCAATTGAAAATCGTTGCGAATGTCGAATGCGATGTCGATTTCACCCCAATTACATTATAAGTCAGTGGACTTAGCGATCAGCGAGGTGGAGGGCTGAGATTTGCTCAGCTGTCGGAATATCCCCGACAAAATATCTGCGTGACATTAGTCTTGCGGAACATTGCGTTAGGTGCAAATACGAAAAGAATAGAATCGGCCAGGTGTTTCCGGTTGACTGGTTACTCTCAATTCCGAGCCTGGATTGTTGCGACATGCCTACAGCCGCGGGCGAGAAATATACACACCGCACGGATATACTTTACCTCGCGGCACTAGGTATACACGCACGCTCTAAAGGACACGAAGGATCACTCGGTCCGTTCCACGTTTTGTCGTGGAAGGCCCCGCTGTCGCCTTAAGCCAAGCTTTTTCCAACCAAGATGTCTCGTTACATAGTAACGCCTTTTCTCCACCATCCATGATCCCTGTTATGTGCCGGCTCTTTAGAAATTTAGCATCGTTTCACCTGACCAATTCGCAAGCAGTGATCTTCGGCATTCCGCTTTAACACCTGCGTGAAATTTAGATGCTATATTTCGGACCTCTGCTTCGGAGAGAATTTCGGTTGGAAGAAACGAAAATAGATAAAAATTCCTTTCGGAAAGTGGAGTTGGCCTCTTGGAGGGTATACCTAAATCGTGCCGCGAGAATAATCAATCCTCGGCGATTACACGCATCGACTCTTTCCCTGCATCTGCCGAATTCATCTTTCACATACCTCTATGGTTCGGAGCTGGCGGGCTAACAACACCTATCGGCACTCGTAAACTTACCTGCGAACCGCAGATTAGATCGGTTGAATATAACAGGGAGGGCAACCGATGCCCACCATTATGGTATTATGCTATTATACCGAGTCTAGCATTGTCGGAAATCAACCAGAGACCAAATAATGGTTAACCCTGCTTTTGCCGAATCTATCTAAGCGACGCATCGGATCGAACTTTATGTAGAGGTACTCGTATGTGGTACAAATGACAGTAAAAATTCGTAGAGTGAATATTGTGTAAAATATTCGTACGAGGGAATCGCTATGGAATTCAACTTTGTGCTTCGGCTATAAAGTGGTTTAACGACAAATTTTCATTTGTTGAAGCGGGCGTTCACGATTGAAGTTGGGGCTTCCAAGTTCTTTGATGTTTATAACTTTATGGTAAAATGCTCGTTGAAGGGTGGGAAGAAACTCGTCGAAGCGAAAGTCGTCCATTCCGATTTCTCGCAGATATTCTTGTACTATGATATACGAACGGGGGAATCATGAAACACTTTATGTAGGCGTATAGGAATAGAGAGATGGCGAGATCTTTGACTCCAATCCGATTTCGGCGCGGGTCAAAAAACACGCCAGGAATATAGGTACTGGAGAAGATTTAGAATTTCGAAAACTCCGTTTCGTATGTGTATATACTTCCAAATCCACAAATCTATGCAAATTTCGACTCGTGAACCGTATTCTGAATAACGGTTGCAGAATAAGTTGGAGTCGAGCTAAGCTGAGTTTGAATATGGTTCATTTTTGTAAAAAGAAACATTTGTGCTTTCAGCGGAACGCTTCAGAGTATACGTACATCCGCGGTCCCTCCGCCATTGTCATTCTGAAAGACAATGAGGACGCCTCTGGAAAAGAATAGCCCTGTGTAATAATTTTGAAACGTGGTATTTTAATCTAGGAAGCTTCGTTCGTGCTACAATCTGGCGAAGAGCTAACGCACCCGTTCCCTTAATGTATCTTCCTTTCTTTTAGTGAAGTAGCACACAACCGATTCTTAGCACAGGAAAGTAGAATAAAAGAAATTGGAACGAGAGGCAAGCTGAGAATGCGATGATGTATCTGTATCCGAATCCCTCATAGCGATGCTTGGTGAGAGCCAAAAAACAAGAGAAACGGGAGAAAAGAAACTGGAAATGAAAGAATGCCAAAGTAACAATCCCATTGTGGTTCTCCGCAGAACAGGAGAGGGCATCCATACATTTCGGTCACGTGAAGTAACTATAATATGTCTACATTTCATATACGCTCTTCCGAGTCAACTTGCGGGCCGCGCCGAATCTTTTCGGAAGGGGTGCAACTAGCCTACTGATCCCTAAATGCCCATTACAGTTCCGAAAATGCCTTAGATTGCCCCAAACCACTCTATTATGGGAATACGAGTGGTCAACCGTGTTGAAAGATCGGGGTGGTCCAGATCCAGGGACGATTTAATACTCCCCGTACCAAAGGGTGGAGAGGATAATGGTGAATGGAGAATATCTGGTTTTCTAATCGGATCACGCCTCGGTCATACGATTTCATTATACCTGCCTCCCGTATGCAGATAATCATTTGCCGATGGAGTACCTTCAATCCGCGGTTTAGTTTGGACGAAATTCTGACTCCAAGTAGCGTAGCTCTTCGACTGTATTACTTCCTTCAGATAGGCAATGATTGAATAACAAACTACGAAGAGCGCTAGAGAGTTGCTGAAAACTTGAACATCGTCCTCGAAGGCACGAGGCAAGAGGCAGAGGCTGGAGCCAAGAGCCAAGAGGAAGCGCATCAAGCAGACGACAGACAGTCAGGCAGCATCTGGTGCGGATCTCCACTCTACAGATTCAAACTCTGCCACCACCACCGCGGCTCCCGTTGTCCTGGAGTTACTTCCATGACGGTGAGCCTGAATACGAGCCGATACTCTCCGCGGGAAACCAACGAGCCTACCTACCCTAACCCACGGACCGCACAGTCCGCCCGTCCAACCCGGGTGCCCGGGTCTCCGCGCCACGCACTCCTCTGAAATAATAATAGAAGAATGAAAATGAAAGAAAAGGAAAAAAGTAATAATCTCCGAGATCTTTTAAAATCCATCGGAGCAGAGGAATCTCCGGGATTGTGTTGTGCGTTGTCTGCCGTGTTCCTCGAGTTCTCCTCTGCACCTCTCTGTGTTAGAGCCAGCGCCGTTCTATTTTTCAACGTATCTCTTTTCCCGCTTCTATCCGTCTCTCTAACATACTATAACAGTGATCTCTCCTACACATACGCAAAACTCTCGACGTCTTCGTCCTCATCCTCTTTTCTTCTTACTCCTTTTTCTCATCCTATAAAACTCTCACCGAAGATCTTATAGTTCCACTTATGATCAGCGTCTACAAAAATCCCGATTCAAAACTTTGGTATGATATTCCTCAGGAATATCTTTGGTTCATCTCCTCGGTAGAATTATGTATACATCCTCTTTCGCCTACAGTTTTATGACACCCAATCATCTCTCAGGCAAACGTTTCTTCTACATTTTGGTTGTGTTCCATTCGAGTTCGGAGAGCACAATCGGTGGTGAACGTCAGACGGTGGAGAAAGGACTTCGAACATCGATTGAAGAGTAACTGAAAGATCAAAGGCCACGGTACCTGGGCATACATCTCATGGCCTCGTCTGTGACCGCGAGGTCACAAGAATCGAACATGGGTTCTGGCCGAACGACGAATCAGATCATCGTCGCATGATCTTCCAGCAAACCCTCAACATAATTCTGTTCAGAGTTCATTCAAATGGCCAATCGGACTTATTAGACCATCATAAGTCATCGACCGTAGATGGAAGGTCAGCTTTGACGGGGACCGGAAATATGACCTCTCCAACTGAGTAGAGGTACCCGTTACAAAACACCCGAACGGTTTTGGCATTACGTGACGCCCCGCCGCCAAGAGTCAGAGGAACTCACGCATCGTCGCCCGGGACAGTACCCTCGATTCCCTCCGGTAGCAGACTTTCGCGTCTGTAGGTATAAGGTATACGAAGGGACACGAATGTATGCGAGCACCTAGCGTATCTATAGTCGGATCTCTCAATCTCCCATAAAGCATGGCTATCGGAGGCGCATCTACCAGCGCGGGTGGAATACTAGAGGCACCGCACCGCACCGCACCGGCCCCATCCTCGTCCCCGTTCCCCTGCTATATGGAATATATAGGTTTCGGTAGGTTTTGGTAGGTAGGTAGGCCAGGACGGCTATCGAGCGATGCCGATGCGATTCCAATTCGTGGCTGTCAGCGGCAGGGCTGCGGGAGACGCGTCCATTCGGGGGCAGCCTTCCGTGAAATCCTCCTCTAGCCCCTGCCCCTGCCCCTGCCCCTGCCCCTGCCCCTGCCCCTGTCCTGCCACCCCCCTCCGCGGCGTCTGCCCTCCCGTGAAACTCACCCCAGCCAAAATCTACCGCTCTCCAGGTTCCTACCGGCGAATCCAGAGCTCGACGAGCCTGCACGGGGCCTCCGAATAGCCCTTCTCGGTGATCGTGGCAGTCGGCGTTAATGCGCCAATGCCTCGATCCGAAGGTATATAGATAGTGTAGGTAGATATCTATGTGTGTGCGGATATATAGTATACTAGGAGGCAGCCGAGAGGATGGCCCGCGTTAGTCGGGTGAAACTATCAATGACTTTTTTTATACCGTGCAGGGATGATATACCTGTAACGAGGAGGAGGGTGGGGCAAAAGCAAGCGAGAAGATTAATCCGGAGGACGTTAATTATAAGGGCTCAGTTCTCGAATAATCGCGACTAATTGATCCAGCGTACGGAGGTGTAGGTGTACATTTGATTCAGGTTTTTCGCCAAAACATCAGAAGCGGCTCGTTTCCTTTCGATCCTCTTTCTCTTCTTAATGTTGCTGAAGTAATTTCCGTACGAGGGATGGAATCAACGTCCGTCAATTTAGCTTCTGTGAGTTTCCGTCGGGCCGTTTACGTCGCGCTTACGAACGGCGAACGATGATCCATCGATGCCAGATTATGTTTTTCGAGCCGCCGCGGAAGCGGGGTAGTGGCTATCAAATTAGGCTTTCCCATGAGATACATGATTTGAAACGATTTTGTAACGCGTCCTCGACCGCGCGCGCGATAAATGCAAATTTAACGAAATAAAGGCTTGGGTAACGAGGAACGATCGTCGCTGGGTTATTGTTACCGAGGGACTATGCCGCAGAGCTACACCGACGCCTTTGAACGCCCTCGGGGAAACCAGAGCGTCGCGTGCCGTCCGACGCAAACCACTGTCCGGGCCCCTGCCTTCAGTCTACGGTATAACCTCCTCGGGCCTAACAAGCCTGACCCCAACCTAGCTAAATCGAATCGCCGCTGAAACGGTGCCTTCCTTCCCTTCTCCTACAACATCTATCGTCTCGTAGACGCCTTTCATGCTAATAACGTAGTCGAGCAATACTCGAGCAAGAGGCACGTGGCCGGTCTCACCCCTGGAGACCACCCCTTCACATCGCCCTCCGCCGAGCCCGTCTCGCGTCCACATTACTCTTTTCCTCCCATTTTGAAATACGACTGTATTCTATTATACGCATTAGCAATTCCCATCGCCATCATTATCTGGCCACATAAAAATGCCAGGTTTTCGTATCGAATTTCGTGGCTTATTCTTACGCGGTAGGTGGACTGTCGCAAACCCTAAGGTCAGAGATTTCGCGGAGGAAGATTTAGATGGAAGAATTTGAATACGGAACGGACAGGCTTTCCCGTATAGTGATCCGTTTCTCGCGTTTCTCCAGAAATCGGACTCGATTCGTCGGGAATAATCATACATTCAGTTCTAGGGGCAGTGGTATTGTGCTATTACGAATAACGATTGCAGAGCTAGTTGTTCGTGTACGAGTACAGTATACGTGCCAACACTGTCGCGCAGCATGCTCGTGGGCTTCGTGAAATGTCGTAATACACCGGTTCCCGTTTTCGAGAAAATTAATGGCGTCGAATCTCTTCACCGTCGGACGTCGGCTGAAGAAGGGGAAAAAGAAAATACGCGGTACGCGGGGACTTTCCTCGTCGTAAACACCTGCGCTCGGCGAACCGGAAGACCAGGCAGCTACTGGGCGATCACAAAAGCGGTTTCATGCACTACCCCCTGCTGAAGCTCTCATACGTGTACGTACTACATAGCTAACGGATCTAATAACTTTACGTCAACGACGACCGCGACGCGACGCGACACGGACTCTCGTCGACTTTACTCCGCGCTGTGTAGTTTCTACACGTATACTTTCGCTATATTGTGCGTGTGTCGCATTATATCATACTTTTACCGAAGGATACAAAGCTCCACATTACACGTTGTCAACTGTAGGTTGGTACAGTCAATTTTCATTCGCCTCTTCACCACGATGGAAAGTCGGAGAAAATCTGTTTGTGCGATTTTCTAGACGAATCCACGATCGTTGAGGAAAATGTTCATTTCATTATAGTCGCATGATTACGTATACGCGTTCGAACATCTATAGTGCCTCTCATGAACCCTTTCATTTTCCCATTCCCGTTCCCGTTCCCGTTCCCGTTCCCTTACGCAAACGATCGACGGTCCATCAAACGGTTTTTGAGGCGAGTGAAAAGTCACTAGAGAGAATTTTGATCCTAGTTTGCGATAAGAACGTGGGGTCGTAATTTGCTGGGGTCACGTGACTGCTGGTAATAAGTGCCGGTGTATGTTATGTGCGGAGATGTAGAGATGTGGCAGCTAGGGCGCAAAACTATAGAGAGTATGGGGCCATAGGGCACAGGGCATGGGATAGGGGGGTGTATAACCGGAGTCGTATCAACTTGTACCTCATAGTGCAGAGAAGGAATGCCTCCACGTGGTATAGGTATTAGGGTAGGTAAGGTATATGTATAAGTGTAAGGTATAACGCATCTGAGAGGGGCTGGTGCACGATGGCGGAGGCTCGGGGTGGGCAGGAAAAGAAGAGGAGCGAAGAGAAGCGTGAGAGGAAGAGGAAAGGAGAGGAGCGGGGCAAGGGGAAGGGAAAAAAGGGAAAGTTGAAGGGCGGAGATTAAGGGCTGCTGAGGAGATGAGTTTGTTAAAAAGGCAGAAGCGGGCCAGCGTCACGCATCAGAGACATCAAAGGGACAAGACGAAATGAAATCCAACCGCGCTGCCCTCTTTCCCTCTTTCCCTCCCATTTCTCTCTTTCTACTACTCTCCTTTTCTCCCGCTCTTTCCCGCCCTCTTTTTCTCTTCCTCCAGGGCCTCACCATCTCTATACACTCTCTTCTCTCATTCGGCTTTCTTCCCCTCTGACTTCCATCATCGTTGCCCGTCTTTCTTCCGGCGTCCCTCCGTGCAGAAAGGGGACCGAGATGGTTGCGCCTCCCCAAAAGTTATCTCGTAATTTTTTTCTTCCTCTTCCGCTTCTTCTTCTTTTTCGTATTTTTTTTCATTCATTCTTATTTTCTTCACTTTTTTTCCCTCGCACGCAGACTCCTTGCGCGCGATGTGATGCATACTATATATACACATACTTTCGCCACCCTGGCCGCTGTGTTCTTCTTCATAATGGCTGCCGCAATGCGAAAAGTGGTCGAAGAACCAGCAGATATCCTTGCCGTACCAAGTTTTCAAGAAATAGCGTCGGAAAACCGGAGAGCAGTTGTAACGTATCGTCTCTTCGTACGGAATTCGTAACCGAGAGATTGAATATTGTAATCTTACAGGTACCTATAGGTATAGTTGCTTCATTCTGAATTTCACTTTTCATTGTCTTTCCAAAGAATTGGCGAATTCATACTCCAGAGGTTTTATACTCGCATGATTTCATTAGGGAAAATATGTAATGCAGGAAAGGTACGTGGAGAGTTCGCATTTTATGGGGGTTAGTTGAAAAAGAAGAAACAAAAAGAGAACCCTGGATCCCGCGAAGTCTGTGAGAAATTGCGGGCAGGGAGAAAAATTACGGTTCGTTGATTCGCGTGGAAATAATGAAATCATAAATGTGTATGGATCGCAAGCTGCAAACACTATAGAATATATACTATAATAACCGGTAGATAATTCATGGAGATTCTTTAATTGTATTATTTTGTTTAGTCTTCTGATGTAGATATAAGAAGAGGAATTATAAGACGGGGGAATGAAGGGCGGCGAGAAAATCCGCGTGAGATTCGCGCGTCTCTGCAGTCACGTGAAACGGTCTTCCACCGTTATCTCACTTTTCGCGCTCCGGTTTATCCGCCGGCTGAAGTTGAGTCGCGATCCCCGGGGTATTTTCGGATAATTGAAAAAAACAATGATAATTCAACCCCGAATCTTTCCCGGATTTTCACGTCCCTGCATTCCGTCGGAGTTCTCACCTGTAGTTGACAAAACTTCGGACTTGGACGGTTTCTTTTCTCCTTTCACTCATCATTCGAAGATATTGATATTACGGCCTCTCGAGAGACTCGCTTCAAGACTCCAGCAGGTTGATCGTAAGTAAGTTCATCCGCCGATATTCAAGGGCCTCGAACACTCGCAAACTCTAATTATACCTGCAACACGCGGTGAAATTTCTTCAGGTACATTCACGAAAATTCACTCCACGCAAGCTCCCCCCGCGCCATGCATGTAATTTGTTCTCGTTTCACATCATGAATTATTAATGCTTTCGATGTCAAAACTCCCCCCCCCCCCCCCCCCGAATCCTCCCTCCTCGCCGGCTCAAGCCAACCAAGTTATAGTACCTAAATAAATATCACTTTCACCAAAAACAAAAATATAACAAACCGAAGCAGAATTTATTTGTAAAATGAAATATGAATTTCGGCCAGAAGCCCGCGTCCCGTCCCAGGTATATACCTACATTGGTACATATATACGAGTATGTATGTACAAAAGTATCGTACACGTTACAGTATCATACGGCGGATAAACTTTGCCGAGTAAATGGCATCACTCGCTCGTCCAAGATCCTGCATTGCGGAATCCACAGAATAATTCCAACAATTATTACATATTTGTTCATCGAAAACCGTACCCGATCGCCGACTCCTTCACCACCGGATATCTGCAGGCGGATAAACTCATCCGCCAGATAACTGGGAGTAGCAGCCAACCAGAGGTCTGCAGGATGAGAAACTCATACGGAGGATAAAATTTAGTCAGAGGTGACGAAATCGGGCATAAAGCAGGTATGTATATATGTATATACAAAAGCTTGAAACGCGGTCGGAACAAGCTCAATTCTTTTTCATCAAATTTGAACAAAAATCTACGACAGGTGTGGTACAAATTTACAAAATATAGCCTCGACTCTATCCACAGAGGCTTACCTCTCGCATCCTTAGCACCCGAAAATTACCGCGCCGCAGTTGTACCCGCCTTGAAGAATTTTCTCCCCTAATATTCCTCTTCGCCTTTTTCTGTTTTCTGCACGCGGTAATCACGAGTTGGACACCCAGCGAGAACGAGGGCCGTGTTTCGCGGGTGTTGGAAGGGGTGGCCACGACGGGACTCCGTCGAAATCGTCGTCTAATGAGTCGTTACGGAGCCCAACAACCGCAGCAGGGTATGTACGTATGTATGAACCTACCAGCGGCGCGGCGCGGCGCGGCGTTGCGCGGCGTGACGTAACGAGGCAACCGATAAGTGGTAGCGGCGGCGTCGTGGCGAGCGTCGGGACGCGTGTGACCGAACTGAAGGGGTTGCGTACTACTCGTTTGAGGATGCATGTAATATATTGCAATATCATGGTTAATCGTGTGTAATTATGTCGCGTCATAGAGCTACGAGTTCGTCATAAAGAAATATCAGATTCTGTATACCAACATAAAATTACCTCCTTAGGTAACACCCGGTGAAACAATTTGCGCCCTTTTGTCAGCCGCGTGAGATGGAACCGCGCGTTCCAAGGCGAGCCGAATCATTTCGTCAACGGCATACAGGATCCATGGGAACATAACGAGAGGAGGAAGCTGCTCGACGACGCCGGCGTCGGTCGTGCAGGATGTCACTGCAGTTAACGTACAGAGAATGAAAGAGGTGACAAGATTCTCTTTTCGTTTGATTTTTTGTTCCTCTCTGTAAGTTATCGCGCTATCCACGTGAGTGTACATATACGGGATACATATAAGTTATAGGCATTCATAGTCTATAGCAGCTTTCTAGTGGGATTTCTTACAGCATTTGATCTTCCTTCGGCACTCAAGACCGCGGAATCGTCAGGTCCTACGCCCTTAAAATCCTCCGCCACGAACTGAGTAGCGGATTGATGTGTTTGCCAGGAACGCTGATAGATGAAGGCGCCCATTCCGTCAACGCCCGACTTCTCCTCCGCAGGGGCTCGCTGAGCGTCTCAACGTAGACAAATGCTTCGCCCCCCTTCCAACCACCCTTCGACACGAAACCAACCCCCCTACCGACAAATATCTCTGAGATTTATTATGCGAGAATGCCTGCCACGTTCATCTCATCCCATCACCGTCAACCCCCCTCCCCCCCGCACCCTTCCCCTCCCGCAGCTTCGCCATACGGTAGCCTCCCTCAAATCGACGTTGTTATAGTAGTCGGAAACTGAGAAATATTTCAACTGCAGGCAGAGCGGGTGAGAAATGCTTATCCCAAATTTTTTAGTTTAGATCCTGGAGCGGTTTCGAGAGAAACAAAACTGGGAGGATTGCTCACTATTTGTTCTTTTGAATAGTATATACCTACCTTCCACTTTTTCCATTCCAGAATGCTTCGAGGGAAGTGCTTTCGGGCGGGTGCAGAATTATCCCCTCGTTATTTCTCGTTCGACATAGTTTGGTTAACGGATAATGTTGGGCTAGGTGACCCGTTCGGCCGGTTGGCGTCGGTGTCCACGAATTATTACGGGATATAAAAGGACCGCAAAATGACGCCAGTCCAGTGCTGCAGCACGAGCAAAACGAGAAACAAATGACAGGCACACCTAACCGGGCGCGCGTGTGTATGGATATAATACGTACGTACGTATACATTCAAATACGTACATGTAGATACATCCGTACACGTTTAACATAGGTAGAGACGAAGGCTGGTGGCCACCTTTTTCTATATATATATATATACATATAGCATCGATCTATGCCATGGCGTATTTGTGGCCCCGGGATTCCGGTCGTAAATAAAACGTAGCCAAAAACCAAAACATAACAAAATAGGTACAGTGAACAAATTTAGGTACACCCGTACACGTCACTTCCACGACATAAACTTCGTCCCACGGAGTTCCGTGAGACCACTCGCCCTGCTGAAATTTTCTTCAAATTCTTGTCTCTTCGTACATGTGTATGTATATACATGCGCATTCATACGTGTACGTCGTGGATCAACCATGAAATTATCCTAAACATCAAAGGTACAACCTGTATTCCTATATGAAGCGATTCAAAAAGTTCGATGAAGGATATTCGATCGATTTCTTTCGTTTTTTGTTTTTTGTTTTTGTTTTTGTTTTCATTCCGACTTGTGAGAATTTGCAATTTTTTTCTAGTATAGCTATATATAGTATACATGCTGTTATTTAGCGAAGAAAAAATGAATATATTCGATAATACGATCGTCGTGACGGCGGCGGCAGGCGGACTTCGGACCGCGGCGCATGGGAACCCGCGCCTCGCAAGTAAAGTAATATAATTCAGTAAGTTTATGACTGGCCCCAGGGAATTGATGGGGGTTTGCATATAACTGGGGGTAAGTTCCCTCGGCGTTTCAGGGCATCGTCGAAACGGTAGTCGGTTGGCCGTATTTCTTGTCTGGTGCGCTTTACGGTGCTACCCTGCTGCTGCCGCTGCCGCCACCGCCGCCGCCGCCGCCGTAACCTCATCCCCTACGACCACCATCCTTCCTCTGTAGCGTTATGACCACGGAATGGATTATCGTTTCGCCGTGGTCGCGAGCTCTTGGATGGTGTCGTCTGCGGCAGCTTCTGGCGCTTCCGGCCCCCGCTGCGGACTCCTGACGCAAGTCGCTCCGGCGAGTCCGAAAAAGAAGCATGCGAAACAGAACTGCGGGGACGGGAACTCGAAAAGACTTTGAAATCGTTGGGGGGGCGGGAGTCACAGCCCAGCTACTGCGTCCTTCTATACGCCGCCCTAAGAATTTCACATTTCAGAACGCACGTCCCGACGCGTTTCCGCAGATATACTCAGCTAAGCGCGATGAGAGTTTCTATGCCAGGAAGGCGGGTGACTAGGTACATACATGGAACCCTTCCTTACTTAGCAAATGTATATATACCTATGTACATATACCTCTGCATAGTACAGCCCCGTCCAGGCGTAGGTTTAATAACTCGACCTACCTACTTTTTCTCGGCTTGGTTATCAACGTAGGCATCACATCATACGAGAGACGCAGAAGTCGGTTCTACGCGTATGCAACGTACCCTCAAGAATTATGAAAGAAGGTGACAAGGAGATGGGAGAAAAGTGTGAAAAAAAGGCGAAGAACGAGTCGCTAAGTCGCGAGACCTCAATATACCGACGCTCGTAGGAACGCTCTTATATATACCTACGTTTCTACACGACATTGGCCGCCATCATTAGGCCAACTCGAGTGGAATTAATTTGAATGTTTTTTTGAACGGCGGTGTATATATACTATACCTACCATACTATAAATATACGTATATATATGTATATGTATATGTATACACACAGAGCCGTAGGCTCTCTTGGTTTGGCCTCTCGTACAAGAAGCTATCACCCGATGCAACCCACTTTCCGCCCCGGAGCGCCGACCGTAAATATACGCGATATTGCGGTCGACCCCGCACAGGGAAGAATTCAACAATTTATCTTCTCTTCTGTCAAGCCGCAAACGGTGTTTTATACGCTCCTATAACGGCTCTGTAGGTATATATACCCACGTATCCTCCTATGTAAACAGCCATTATGCCTGCAGCCTTCATATTGTATTGAACGGGACATCCTGCAGTAATTGAAATCAAATCGCGCGGAGCTGGGGACCTCCAGGTTTCGAAAATAATTACGATTCTACACCGAGCCAATGATATGCGACGCGTCATATTCTCGGTTGGTACATCGCCTATAAAATTGAATTTCCATGCGGCAGATACACGGCTGACATATGTACGTTTTAAGGTGAAAATTTTGAACACTCGTCATTCCGTTGGAAATGAACAAATTTAATTACATTCACTCTATTCTGTGTCGTCACACATTATTACCAGACGCACAAATCTGACGCACGTACGATGTACCGCTGCAATTAGCACCACGTAAATTTCCGTAATTTTACAGCCTACATTTTTTTCCTCACGATTTTCAGCCATTTTGGATAACGAAAGAAACAGCAAGCAAAAAAAAAAATATAGATGTATAGTGTTTCTCAGCCGGTGCCGCAAAATGCTCTCGTCTAGTTGCACACGTGCTTCCGTAAGTCCAAGCTATGACATGACGAGCGAGATCGCGCAATTATACGGGAAGCAATTAAGTTTATAAGGCTACGGGGGTGGAGGGGGGGTTAAATTGACCTGGCGCGATGTCCTTAACTCAACAGCGCAAAGGGGAGCGAAGCCTAGGCTCATTACCAAATGCAAATAAGATTCGATGGACCGATGCGTGCGAGTCGCGTTCGCGTGGCCGCGTGCACGCCGAATCGTTTAACCGGTCGAAGTTATACCTATACCTACCCTTCCTCCTCCCCTTTCTCACCCCGTATACATAATCACGCGCGCGCGGGGGTGCAGCTTGCAGGAAAGACGGAGGGCGGAGTATCGTGCGAGGCGAGGGAGGCGAGGGAGGCCGAAAAAACGGCACGCGACTCTCATAGTCTGCAACATCCAGTTATACCAAAACTATCAGTTTTCGCACTAGTATATACTACGGCGTATAGGTTCGCGTGTTAACGATGCACCGTTCAAGTAATCACGACATGGAATGAGAGAAACCCTGGAATTGTCCATTAAAAAACGAAAAACGACGAAACCGTTTCTGATCCCGTGATCGCTCAGTGTCCGGAATTATGAAAGGACGAAAGACTGGAACCCACTTGGAATCCGACGTAGGACTAAGTATAACAATTCACTGTTATCGTCCCGGCTTGTCACCGAAATTTTTTACCTCATACATAGATCTGGACCAGAGGAACATACGTATGTGAAATCGTGAAAATGGTTGCAAAAAATGAATTCAGGATCTGCACAGCATTTTCAGAACGTATACCTACCGAAAAAACTTTTCGCCTGAGATAGAGAACTTTCGACCGATCGTCGGTCAGTTTTCGGATCACCTCGGACCCGCGGACTCTCTCGGTGTTAAACACTACCGAATCGAGGCGAGTCTGGTAAGCCGGCGTGAGATCGATTCGTCCAACTCGCATACGGCGTTCCTTTGTCGCAAGGACTTTGGCCCGCACGCGTCAAGTGAAGCTTATGTGAGAGGTATACGGAAAAGGGGAAGGGGGTAGCGTAGATACGAGAACCCACCCCGCGAGGGCCAAAAAAAAACAAAAAACGAGAAAAAAGTAAGTAGGTTTTTATTAAAGCGCATCGAGCGATCGATTGCTGCTGTGCTGTACGTATACTGTTGTACTTTACCAAACGGTGGGAGCTGAAAGCTCGTTTCGAGGTGACAAGGGGCGTCGGCGACGGCACGTGAGGCCTCGTGTCTCTCACCCTGGAAGCCAGCTAGTAAAAGAGTGAGATCCGGGGTGGATTCGAACGGGGCAATCGGTATAGCATATAGCTACGGGACGGAGCGGACGAAGGACGTTTCGCATTATAATCTCTGCATGGGACGATGCATCGATGATGACGACGACGACGACGACGACGACGACGACGACGAGGACGGGGACGGGGATTGCTGCAGCGGCAGCAATAGCCCGGAACACAATTGCTGCGTGTAATTCGATACGATATCAAGAATTAAAGTTATGATTCCATTACAATAATATACAGACAGGTCTTACTGTAGCTATCCAACCCCTGTACCTACATTCGCCACGTGCCGGCAGTTCTGCCAATTATAATCTATACGATTTGATACAGCGCTTAGCCGGCTGACACTGACGACTTAATTCACCGCCCGATTATTCTTCCCCGGGGCTTACTTTCGCTCCCGCCGATACCACCTTCGAAAAGTCATTGTATTCTGGACTCGATCCAACGAGTACTTCGCACCGGACCCATGGGAGGTGAAGGTCATTCGTAAATTGATTTCGTCTTTTACATTGTATTTCTGGGCTCGCATTAAGGTGCTATTGAAGACATATTTAGACCCATTGTTACTCATTCTTAAAAACATTGTCATCACTTCGGAAATGGAATTCGCTGCTAAACTTACACCAAACAACCGATCGGAATGATAAACTTTGGGGAGTGGAGATGCGGTATTTCGGCAGGAAGTAGCTGAGTATTATATTTCTACGAAATATTGAATCTTCTATCGAAAATTAACATTTTCTCAATCTAACCTATAAACGAACCTAACCTAACTTCCATAGAATCCCGAAAAACTTTGAATTCTCTTGGAATTTCGGTGAAATGAAATATTCAGCCACTTCTGCCAAAATTCTGCATCTAATCTTCGAAGTTTCATTTTGATCGGTCATATGGTGCAAGAGTGGCGACGAATCGCGTTTCCGAAGTGATAACAATGCTTCTAAGAATGAGCAACAATCGGTCTTCATGTATGGCGAATAAGTCTTTAATAGCACCTTAACTCGAGAAATACAGGTGAGTACGAAAATCGTTTGATATTCCGAAATCGCAAAATTTCCGCATGACATGAGCACGAAAACACGAATTGAATACCCAAGATGCGCGTCGAGCCAACATAGAGAAAACGAATTCTCGTCTGATTGGCTTCTCAGCATGTAACTGATAACTGAACACGCATTTATACCGCAATTGAGAATTTTCGTTTTCGCAACTATATTCCACCAGCGAAAACGTTGACTGCACTGAATCACTGATTAACTAGTATCGCACAAGACACGTAAGACGCAGTCGTACTACATGCTAGTCCGTGTTTCTTCGCTATGTAGGTATATACATACATTCGTCGAGTTATGAAAAGTTATTATCACGGAAGCCTCCTGGGCCAACCCCGTTCAAACAGATGTATATATATATATATACACCGATAGTCCAAGCGACGATGAGACGTTTGCAATCAGATAATTCAACCTATACGATTGATAGTCAAATTTTGTATTCTTCTTTCCTCAATTGTTTCATACATATACCTATGCATATATCCCGATCAGAATCAAATGCGTATGCGATTTGTATTGTATGTATGTATATACAATGGAATGGTTCCTATGCATGTAACTTCATGCGTGCGTACGTGCATACATTCCGTTCCATGGGAAATGCAGCGTTCCCTGTTTCGGGTCAATGTACGCACACAGGCATAGGTGTACGCAGAAATGTGAATATGATATGTATCTCGAATCCAGTCTACAATGTATATCCATATGACGTATTGTCTGAGCGAGCGAATTCCATGGCCTGCGTCCGTACACCTCTACGCTGAAAACAACCATTCAGCGATGATAAACACGACTGCATGTAGTGGTCGGGCGGGCGGAGGGCTGGGGAGAGAGGAAACGAAGGGTGTAGGTTGTCCGGTGAATTTTGACGTAGCAAAAGTTGTAATCTGACGAGACTGAAAATCTGCGAAGCGTTAACCGGTACGCAATTTGTAAAAATAACGATGAAATTACTGTTGCATGAAGTGTAGCGTCACACCGGACCAGCGAAATCCTGCAGTGCGGGAGGGAGGAGGCCGGTGGGATATAGTTATAGATGGATATAGAAACAAAAGAAAACGCAACAAATATGGAGGGTGATAAAAGTAAAAAACGGTGGAAAAACAGGCGAAACTAGAAAAAAAAAATGGCAAAAATTGAAACGAATATATCAAACCGTATGAGAAATAAAAAACAAATTGAAAAGGGACAGTCGAGAGTCGCGAGTGTTGATAGGGGGACGTGCGTTTTGTCCGTCATCAGTCTGTCCGCCTGTACCGTCGCTATGGATAGATGCATGTATATTAATTTTTAGTCTCTTCACGTTCGGAAAAATATGACCACTGATACGTGCGATAATCGTCCGTAACGAAGCTGCTGGCCGTCTGAAATCCGATTAAAAGAACATCTAGATGCAAGTAGGTACGCTGTACCCAACGGTAAAGGTAAAAAGACCAAACAATTATTCGATGTACGTTTCGGCAACCTATTTGAAATGGCGAATGAATAATGCTTCGAGAAATGTATTCGCAATGAAAAATGGTAAATGGTAAATGGTTTTCGAGAGGCATTTAAAGTGGAAAATGCCATTTTTCATTTTGAATATATCTACTCGGAATAGAATCGTTGGGTGTGAAGGAGTGCTTTTTCAAATCTATTCAAAATCGTGAGTGGAAAAGGCTGCAGGAATGTATTTAAAATCGAAAACTGAAAATGGTTTTCGGAAGAGCTTCCGAAATGGAATCGTTTCGACACATAAATATGAAACGCGGGGCCATTTCAAATGTCATCCAGCCCGTCGTACGAGTATATACCTACGTATGTATGTATAGTCAGAGATGGACGTAAAAGAGGCGGAATTTTTTGGGAAATATCAATAGTGTATAATAAATTCATTGTATCATAATTACTTCGCGATAATTACTTCGGGATTGAATTTTCGATTGAGGTGGCTCTATGCGATTGCAGCGGTAAAATTAATAAGATCGCGAGGAAGCAATGGGAATGCTCTTTCGATACAGGCGAATGAATCATGTTATAGGTATGTCTGCAGAACATTGACGGATGATAAATGATGATCGCAGCTTGCAGCGCGAAAGCTTCAACGTACACGTCCTATGGTATACGTATATTATTTTTCCCCGCTACATACACAACTACCGCTGATGCTACGGCATACGGGATACATACAGTCCGCGAGCGAGTCGATGCTAACAATGTTTGCAGATATATTGTATCTCACGCATCACTTGCTCCGCAAATTGTTTTATAAACAGATTATAGCGACAGCCGCCCACGCAGCGGTGAACTGCGGGCACCCTGGGTCGCAGCTCAGGCCGATGGATGTAACAGCAGCAATATTACCTCGCCCTGCTGCCCCTCGACCTTATGCGACTCCCAGAAGCACTGTGGGAGCCCCCCCCCCCCCCCCCCCCACCCCGCCCCCACCCCCACCCTCGTCGCAAAGTCCTCGATGCGATAAAACCAAATGCCATCTCATATTCCGCTTTCTTTCAATTAGGTTCAATTAATGACGTGCAGGTTCTCCTGTTGTCACGTAGGTATTCGTGGTTATAGGTAATATACATATATATATATATATAGAATCTGATCGACCAAGAGCACTTGCTTTGATCGTTGTCAATTGGATTTAGGAAATTGACCCGCGCGAGGTGACCTCAAATCTGTTTAGTTTACCGGATGACATCGCCCCTCGCGATTTGTTCGTGAGTAGGGTACCTTGTAGATATGGGCAGATAATACAGTTTTAGAGTATTTCAACGGTTCTGCAGAATTTTCATTACATACCGCGTCGGCACCACTTTCAATTCCATGCATTTTTTTTCGTCCCGTCGTACAGTAGTGACCCCAGGAATCGCACGATCTGAATTATATGAGACTTTTTTTCACCTGTTCCCGATGCATTGGAATACGAATTTTCGAAATTCGTCGCTTTTTCGAGATCGCATTTTATCTATTCATGCTGAGGCTAATATTATGACCGGGAAGAAGGACACGAAATGTATGTATGTAGGTATGTGTATAACTACTTCTTCGCGTTTAGGCCCCCGAAGGTTCTCTCTCTACTTGAATTTTTCTGTTTTTCTTCATTAATTCATATATGTTTCGGAATTTTGATAATTCAGCACAGCTACGCTATAAAGTTGGCTGGCTTTGTTGTTGTTCCGTGGATATGATGTATACGCGGTATACTACCGATATCTCGACGTCACGGAGGCAGAACCTCCTCCTCCTCCGCGTGCCTTGAAATAGTAAGAATTTATTGACGTCAAGAAAATGAGAGAGAGAAAAAATGGAAGAAGAATTCTGGTGGTCCCTCTTTATACGTGCGGAGTGGAAGAGAGGAGCAGACGAGGCGACATGGGAGGGATCGAGTCCCAGAGGCGGAGTAAAACGATATTTTATTCCACCAAAATGGATAAAAACTCTCGGAGACTTTCGCTTTTTAATAAAAATGAGAACTGAGCCTCTAACATTTTATTGTTATTAATGCATCATGTCCGCTTTCCCATAACCAAACAGGAGCACACGCACACACATGCGTACCTCGGATTGGACTATAGCAGTTTGAATGAATTCATATTTTTGTGCTCATGAAATGATCTTCGATCGTCCAGTTCGCGATCCAACGACGTAGAGAGAAAGGGAAGAAAGAAAAGAGCGATGGAACAAGTCGTGATTATGAAATGAAATGATCGCAAAAGAATAGGATGCACCAGCCATCTGCGGGCGAAGGCGACAGGGTGAAGTTCGAGCGGCCATCTGAAGCCTTGGAAACCCTGACTGGTTCCAAAATGGCGACTGCCTTCGAAGCGTGAGATCTAGTTTTCAACCAATTCCAAGCAAATTTAATCCAAGAATCGATATTCGTACGAGGTCAACTCGTGTAACCGGAAAGATATCAGAAATAAATGTCTCCATGTATGTATAACCCGCGGAGCGCCGTATTGCATGTATATACATACGCACGTATGTACTCGCATATCTGTACGGATCGGTTTTCTTCGATCGATCGGTTTCAGTTTATTTGTTTTTATTTCATTCGTTTGTTTTCGTTCCTCGGTACTTTTAAGGGTCGCGATCGCGTCACGTGGTTCAAGGATTTTCGTATTATTTGTCCGAGTAGGTATAAGTACAAGGCGATATATCTACGGACCTAAAGTCTATTCTGGAGTCAAGAAGCGGTTGAAGAGCGACGCGGGGAATTTTGGTTGTTCGAAAGTGGCATTGCCGCCAGGATTCTATACAAGGGGTGAAGCAAGGCGGCCTTTTATTTGAGTATAATTCGAGAGGCCACGGAACGAGACAAAGGACCAGCCCCCGCGATCTGTACCGAATGACTGCGAAACCACCCGAAAGACATCAGAAACGAAAACGAGAGAATCACGTTATACGAGAGAACCACAAAATAAGTGAGAAAGGGCGTCTGCCGCGGGGGGTGACTAACTTGATTCAGGTTCGGGATGAAGGACTCCCGCGCGGACGGGGTTCACGGGAGGAGGTGTAGCTCCCTCACGTTGATTGGATTTTACAGCTAACAAGAAAATTATATTCGAGATTGAGTAGTTACCCGGCTGTACCGTCTCGCGAATTATATACGTACGATCTCCTTCTTCCTTTTTTATATTTTCATCTTTTCGGCTATTCTATGCTACTTTCGGATGAACTTTCGTTTCAATTTCCAGAGATTTTCGTCGGCGGACGAACACGATTTTAAATCGCGTCTCGCGCAATGACGGCTGCATAAAGCGACCGATGAGAAGAAAAATCGACCTAAAACTGCGCTGGGTAGCTATGCGAATCCGTATTACAATACCGGTATGAAGAAATCGCGAATACCTACTGCGACGATAAAATTTCTTATACGCAAATACATATACCTATATCCTCCGTGTAGCGAAGGAGAGTTTCTTCAAATTTACGCAAATTTATTGGCCCCCGACTATCCGACTCCGGAGGGAACGCGGTTGAACTACAGGGGAAGGTGGGGGGTAGGGGAGTTTCGCTCATTCCTTTAAAACTTCCGAAGGAATTATTAACTGCGCGGGGACATTTCGCCTGTTTCAAAATTCAAGGAAGTCTAGGCCATAAAGCCACGCGACCGGAGACCGCGAGGCGAGGCGAGGCGTCACGATGCTGTTTCTTCCGCTCCCGTCGCTCGCTCGCTCGGCGGTCGGTCTGTTCGTTCGATCGGCTCCTGGTGGCGGGTGACTCCTGGTGGTTGGTGGTCGTCGACTATTATACGGGGTCGCGACGCTGCAGCGCCCCGTTGACTCTCTCTCCTTTTTCTCCCCGTTCGCATATTCCTCAGGGGCGAACGGGGCGGAGGAGGTGGAGGGTGCAAAATTACTGCGTGCGTTGAGGTCACAGACGATTACCTACGAGGGCTGACTTACAATAAACACTGCACTTATACGATCCAGTGACAGAACGGGCACAGGCACGAGCACGGGGGATTCTGCGACTGCGGGTGACCGCTATTACCGATCCAATGACCCGCGACCACGCCGAAAGTACTTCCGGAACTTTGTACCGTTCTCCGGGGAAATTCCATAGATCAAAGGTCCGTCAATTTGACCCGGGGATTTTTCGGAAACTTGAGAAAACCGAAAAATCAATCAATCATCGATAATCGTTTAACTGCACGCGCGTCATCCTGATCTGATTGAAAGATAACGAGAACTACACGCATTCGATTATCCGACTAAAATTGTAATCGTCAACGGCTGAAGAAGCAGGAAGTAACGATTCGAACGGCGAAAATGTAATACCTACATTCGCGGTATTCGCAATAATAATTGTCAACACATCAGCCACTGCTACTGATTATACCTATACCTACATTCAAATTTCTTTCCACATTTTCTTCATCACTGACACCAGAAAATAGTTCACATGATATAATTATCGCCGCATGAAAATAGGAACTTCGAGTTATTCGGTCTGTAGATAATCTTCTGTATGGTAAAAATGATAAATGAGTGACCTCTAGACAGCCCGTTATCAGTAATGTTGATTAGAAAAACAAGTTATAATTGGTGAATAATCGTAGCATGCTGGTACGATGTACGTATTCAGATGTGGCACAAAATATGCCTCAGTTAATTTACCACTGCGGCAATATCGTGCAAGCACGGTCGAACACGGTATATATATTCTGTGCGCTGGAAAACATAACCAACTCCGATGAACAAGTAATCCAAGAAGTAACAAGTTGCTATTAGTGAAACATCAGATAATATACTAACTGTGACCAAGATCTACCAAGTGAATACCATACAGCAGCCTGTACGCAGTTGGTAATTATCAAAAGCACTATCATATAACGACGATTCACTGTCATTTTCGAAATGTGTTCGTTTTTTTTTGTTTTCTTTTCTTTTGTTTTTTTCTCTTCGTTTTCACTAGTTTTCACTTCTTGAAGAAAAACGGATACGAAAATCTCCATTACGTTGGATTCCAATACTGTACGTACATTCGTGCGGGACCCATCCAATCTCAATAACGTGGAGAGAGTCATCTTTCAGTCAATAATTAAAATAAATGAAATTATAACTATCACACTCCTACGACGAACGAACTTAAGTATTCGCGCTTGGGGACTAGTTGCGAATTATGGCCCGTGGGGCTCGTGATATTACCGCCACGCAGCTATCACGATCCAAGACCCTAGATAATTGGAATCGAGGCCACATCCCTCACGACGAATTCACGTTTCTCTATCGCCGAAACGTCGCAACGGAGAAGAATACCATTTTGAAAGAACGGTGAATGTATTGAACATGTTTTGCTGCGACTGCTCATTTTTTGGTCATAAGCAGCTGGTTCAGTTTGGAGCAATTGTGATTCATAATTGAAGGATTCGTGGTCGTGGTAGTCGCTCGAGCTACGGACGTGAAAAGCTCTCAAGAATAAGAGGCGAGGTTCCCATTAGCGGCTGGAAAATTCGCTGTTCTCATTCGCTTTTAGGGTCCACAGAATTGTTTGCGTAGATCATGGCGCGGGCGGTGCGAAATTCTCTCAATCACATCAACCGCAAACGTACTGATGCGTTTCGTCGCTCAGCTTTCGAAGCGTACATTTCACATTGCGCGGGTACCAGATCCTCGAGAGTTTAGAATTGAGGGAAGAAAATGTTTCGGAACTACGTCGTGGGCTCTGCCGAAAATTTAAAATCTATTCTATAACCAAATAGATTCATGGTTCGGACGCAAATTCTACTTCAATTGTACTATCGTATCCTCGACCTCCTCTCCATAGACATGAGTGGGTACTACATGAACGTGCCATGGTCTTGGGAAGCTTGGTAGTACTCGAGAGAAACCACTTTTCTATCCGGGACACGTGAATCGTTCCGGATTCTAGTTACCGAATCATTTTCAAGCGGATTTCAAGTGAATAAGAACGAGAAAACGAAGGAAAAAGCCACGAGAGTACTTTAGGAAGAAAACAAGTAGATGCACACTCTGCTCGCTCTATCTCTCTCTCTCTCTCTCTCTCTCTCTCGTTCACCCGTCGACCGTCAGATTTTTATTTATTTACCTTTTCGCCATTTTTTCGCATTTTTTCAACTTCGTTTCCGGAGCGGCAGCAGCGAAAGGTTACAGTTCGAAATATCATATTACTGCCGCGCATACGTACGTACATACATGCATACACACAGGCACACATAGAATTAGTAATATTCCTGCTCGTAGTCTAGACTTGTAGAGAGCATAATAGGCGGAACTGAAGGAGGAACACGAAGAGCCTATCTACCTACCCCCTGCCTACTTACCTATACCCACGTCTCCTTCGAGCAGAGCGCGCGGCGCGGCGGTGTGCTCCACAACCCTTCGGAGTGGTTCGCCTCGGTGACTACAGACCACGGAGTTGAATCAATTAAAGTTTAATCCGGAACTCGGCTCCGGGGGTTACACCGGGTTCCGAGTCTCTCCTCGAAAGGGGGTGACGTTGCGCCGTCTTCTGTCTCTGCAGGGAACCACATCCACGGCCCTATGTCTCTTCTTCCTCCCCCTTTCATCCTGGCCGATTCGACACATTGCCAGACATTGACAGAAACACCAAGTCGGGGGCCCCGGCCGGCGGCCGTGCTCTGAGAATGAAATTCGAAATACGAATCGGCCTCTCTACTCTCCACGATCATGAGGGGTTCGACGAGGTACCCGATGATCCCTGGACTCTGCCCCGCTCCCCGCTTCCTCGGCAGCTCGGAGACTGTATCGTTTACGACAACGGGGTCCTGGACAATGGAGGGCTTGGAACGGGCGGAAAGAATAGTTATCCGTAATGCGGGGCGATGCGTACACGGGGTGATCCGACCGGAAGTTTCGATCGCGCGGCCTTTTTCAATCGGGGAGAAGACACCCCGCTGAGAGAGCCTCGCACCACTCTCTAACCGTTCTATCCAGCTACGATCGGAGCGTCCTAGTGAATTAGACGCGATTAATTAGCTCGTCGTTGTCATCTGCTACATACCGCCCCACCAACCGACGCTCCATGCTGAATTTCACGCGGTTTCATCACGAGTCTTCTCGCCGTATGTCGCGCTTGAGGTGTCATGGGTCTCCCTTTCTCAAATGTACAGAAACCAGTTCGAAAACGATAATCGTAAATTTGCGCAAACGACTCGATCGATTTTGACGAAACTTCAAGAAGTCATTGAGCATGATGGCAGAAAGGGACTGAGTATATTGTTTCTTCAAAACATTGATCGAATTTCATGAGAAATAAATATTCATATTCCCTGTGTTAGCTAGGTTAGATTGCCAGTGGCTACTCCAGCGGCCTCTTAAGGTGCAATTGGAGTCGCATGAAACTCCTATTGTCATCGATTGTTGAATTTGTTGTCACCTATTGTCAAAAGCCGTGAGTCTCCAATGGCATCCAATTGTTTAATTGAAAAGTCAAAGATTTTCGAAAACACTCGAAGATCCTCGTTTCTCATTTTCGGATAAAAATTAACTGGACCCATAATTTCTTACGTATAATCTTTCTCGCCTACTTTTTTCTGTTTTGAGTCGTACCGAAAAAGTTCAATTATTTTAATCTAGTGGAAATAGAAAATTTCGGAGAGCAGCTTTCGATCGCGGATCGCTTCGCACGGAAAGTGTCGGGGATGGAAACAACAGAGCATAAACTATTCTTTTAATAGTATTTTTGACTAATCCCTCGCAGATCGACAACCGAGCGAAAAATGAAACTATAAAAATGTTCGGAACGCGAACAATAAGCCGGACAATAAAATTGAAACTCAAGTTCCTAATCGCTTCAGCGTAGCAAACTTGATTGTCGATATACTAGATTGGCTCCGGTTTCCAATCGACCGATTCATCGAGTGGCTATTCAACCCCTAAATTCGTATCACTGTAGATTCGGTGTGACGGTAGGCTCTTGAAAATTGGCTGTAATATTTAATTCCTGAGATTGCCAATCGCTCTTCCCCCCTGGCGTAGAAATAAACATGTGTCGTTGTTGGCACCGGAACGCGGCCACGATCTCAGAACTGGCCGAAATACAAGATACCGTTGAATTATAACTTCTCGTTGAACAGGAAGACGATAGCCAATCAATATCCTGGAATATCGCCAAAACGAAAGCATCCAGTGACTCAATTTACTCACCTATATATGTATTCATTCGATGCGTACATATACATATATCCCGAATAGTTCTCTACATTTGCCAATTCTTTGTACCCGTAACTAACTTCGTCTGTATTTATTTTCACCTACGCGAAGCTCAGTCGGAGTTGGATACCTAAAAAGATTTGTTACTCTCTCAGCTAGAAAGATCTGGTCCCGTGAAAGTTCGTGTAGCGATTTGAAATATGGGACGAGAGTATGCATGAAGACCTCGGAGAGGCGGTTGACCAATCCAAGACGTATGATTCCTCTCAGGTTCCATCTCGGGCGTTGAGCCCGAGTCGCGCCTTCCGTCTCCTCGCTTTGTACGAATGCTTCTCGTATCTCCGCTGACCCGTGAAATAATTTCTCATTTTTCCTGCCCCAACTTCCCGAGACAAAAGCGCAGTAAATCTTATTGTTCTTTTGTTGGTAATTAAGAGAGCTGAATTAGTTCGCAATTGTTCTCCGACGGATAATAAATAAGATTCCAAAGAAAATTCCTCGGCAATCCAGAATTCCGCTCGAATTATTTTCACTGAATTAACGACCCGCCGCGGGCACATTGTATACTCTTTGTTCCCCGCATCTTTTCATACACTTATTGGAATATCATATTGTATGTATATTATATTCCTATAACATCCCTTCGTTGTTCAAAAACTATCGTTAGCGTCAGACGCATGTCAAACTGTTCAACGAGAAGCATTTTTACCGATTGCGGCTACCCATCCAACTGTTGCGGAGAAGCAACTGCAGCTATGCAGCCTAATCGTATTTACTCGCGGATCGATTTCAGAATACGAAAAAGTACGGAATTCGGTGAACCCAAATTTTTGATCGGTACATTTTGAAATTACGGTCGGCTGACGGTGCTCCCACCAGGGGAAGAATATCCGGGGCCGGGGTGGTAGTCACGAGTCCGAGTCCGAGTAGCCTGCAGTCCTACGCACATAACGTGAAGAGAAAAATGTTTAAAACGTTGACAATCTCGGGAGCTTTTGCCATTTGTCAAATAAACGCAGTTAATCCCGTTACAGCCAATCCGGAGCGGGGTTTGAGGGGGTTTGAGGTGGCTGAGGCGAGGGAACAAGGGAACATGCAGGGTACAAGGGAACGCGTAGGGATACCCGGCACAGTGCTGATTGCAGCGGGTAATGACAGCGAAGGGTGAGCAGTAGCCTGGAAGTAAGTAAAAATTTAAAATTTAGTTACACTTCGCGTGGCTGAGCTCGCGTGTGTTTGCAATGTGGCCGCATAGTGCCTACCAAGCCAGTGCCTACCCCTCGCAGCAGAATCTCCGACTTGTAGATGAGTCAGCAACAGCAACGGCAACGGCAACGGCAACGGCAATGCCCGGCGACGGCAAACGACAGAGCGACGTAATAAGGGAGTAGGCTTTAATAAGGGCTGCCGAATTTCACACTGACTTGGTCCGCCTCGCGTTAGATATAGGGCGGGCGAATGCATCCCGGTTTATAGAGTAGTTGAAAGGGGTTGGAGGGGCCGAGCAGGGGTTCGATTTGGGGAGTCGAAAGGGCGGAGATCCTGGGCGTGTGGCTGATTGTCCGAATAAAGTTGGCTCAGTCCCGGGTGGCTATATCCGAGGACCAAGTCAAGGACAGCAAACGCTACAAGATTAGATATACGGGGCTGCGCCTTACCGATCAACAGCTAGATTATTAGAGTATTAAAACTTGTCTCATAACTCATGTAGCTAACGGCCTGAACCACGTTTACTCATTCTACTTACTCGGTAACTCGGAGTAGTCCGGAGTCTGGAGTATACCAGGCACGATACCGCCTGCCAACATCTCGGTTTCATTCTTCCGAATTTCTCAACTCTTTATTGCTCACCCGAAACTCAAACGAGCTCCGCATTGATTGAATGCGACAACGAAAAAATGACTTTTCCAAAAAGGGCTCAATATGTACAAGATCTGTCTTGTGAAATCTTTCTTCTCGCTTTCCATGGCAGCTTCCGAATTTAGATTCACCTTCGCCTTTACGAATTGAACGTTGCCTTCAACAACATTCAAATGCTGTTACGAAGATGGAAAAATCCACGATAATTGTTATACCTATACATCATGTATTTAATACATGGCTTTATCATATATCTACAGCCTCACTGGATATGTGAAGAATAAAGAATAGGAGGCATACCCGACGCGTTGGAATCGAGGAGGATTGTTTTAATGCCATTTAAACTAATCGAATTAGAGGAACGAAGTGATGTGGCGATATGGGCTTCGAGCAGTGCGATGTAGATACTGGAAAAGGGATGGGGAAGCAGGGGGATTCCCCTGCGCGACTCCGCAGCTGCCAAGCGCAGCGCGATCGCTCGGCCGGAAGTAACGCGACTACTGCCTGCTACACGTCTCTCTCCGTTTGCGCTACCCACCTTCCTTCAATTCCCTACTCATCCCAGCCATGTCGCTGTTCCTGCTGCTGCTGCTGCTGCTGCTGCTGTTGCTGTTGCTGTTCTCCTCATCGCCGCAATTCGCCACCCTCGCTCACTCTCTTGTCATTTACATGCGTGTGCGTGGTTCGTGGCACACGCGTAACGCGCGTGGCTCATAGGTACCAACATATCTAATCGAGGGATGTAGGAATATACCAGCTAACGGGAAAACGTAGTAGTTGTAAATCTTTTGTCCGAATGCGCATCGTTACTTATAGTAGGTAGATGTAATTAGTTGGACCCCGAGAAACAGGGTATAGGTAAGTGTGATGAAATTTTATCAGGCGATCCCGAAGAGTGCAACAAATGACTCGCGCAATTTCGCAAAGCTGCAGTTTTCATTCTTTCCATTTTTTTTTTGGGCCCCGCATGTGTTACGGTACATTGAGAAAGGTTGTTACCAAAATTTGCCAACGTACTCGATGTACGCATGATCACCGAAAAGGAAAAAGGGGTGTGCCCCGGAAACGACGAAGGTCGGAGCAGGTGATCCCTGCGGGGAAAAAAGAGAGAGAGAGAAAGAAAAACGGCAACTGGTACACGTGGAAGAATCGAGCGAATAGAAGAGGTCAAGGCTTCGGTAATTTTGGATATCGCTTTCGATTGGTCCCCCGAAAAGATTTTGGTTTATTACAGGTATACATTGTATCCGAGTCTTCGAGCAGCTTATTATCCATCCTATCCTGTTCTGTTCTTTAGCTCTTCTTTTATCTCACGGATATAGTATAGAGTTAAGGGGTCGAAACACGTTTACCGCCCTTTCTCTTTTGTCGTGCTAATGTCACCGCCATGTTTTACCCCCGAGACCGTAATGCAACGGGGCTCACGCCTTGCTGTGATATAATACTATATGTATACCTATGCAAATTGAACCCGAATCCGGCCGAAGCGAAGGGACAAATTAAACGACAGATTTGATTTACTCCCCTGGATCTTACTCGGTCAAACTCGAGCACATCTATGTGGAGAAAAACTCTCCTTTTCGAATTTGCGTTGAATCTACCTACGACGATCGCAAAATCGTTGTTCGGCTAGGCGCTATTTTTCTCTTCTCGAGACTTTCGAACCTCTAAAATCAGTATCTTGTATTTCCGGATCACCGTGCATGATATATATAATAGATATTCGCGCTGAGGAGGGTTTCGAAGTGACCGAAAACTATCGGATATTGGTTTTCACCCACTCATAGAAGCGAAGAGTCCGCTGCACTCGTTTGTTTCAGCGAAAAATATAAAAACGAATAGCGAATCATGTTGGCGGGCCGATTTCCGAGGGGAATTCAAATCGAGGAGCATCGCTGGCGGCGTTTAGCGATAAGACAGTATCAATGTCTTCGGAAGGCGCTGCGCAGTCGGATAATGACACGGAGAATGTCGGCTTATACGTCTAGGTATAGCCCGCAGCCTTGCGGGGTATAAAGAATGACAGCGACCTATATGAAACGACGCGATGGATGGCATGGAGATAAATAAATCGGGATCACGGCTCGCGTCCGGCCGTCTATCCATCCGTTCGACCATCCGTCCATGCGCTCGACGCGCATGGAAGCGTGCGTCGCGGTGCCCCGCGTCGCCCCACCCCTAGTATTTCCACCGCAACCCTCCTATATCTGGAATGCTCCGCCCCATGCTGCCGCTACTGCTCCAACCTCCCTTGCGCCCTTCGCGCTCTCTCTCCCGCTCCCGCTCTCGCTTCTTCGCGAAAACCATGTATCACATATACCGGCATAGATGTACACCTTCGTGTACATAGCTTGTATATAGATATGTGGCGATGGTATCATATATGCATATATGCGGCGTATGGATGGATAGACGAATACGTGTAGGATGGCGCATTTATAGATACTGGTTGGTAGGTATAGCGTGTATAGTATGTATGTACAGACTTGTGCCGTGTATCTACGATACATAGATACATGCGTGTGCCTAGGCAAAAGCATATAGCGCGCCGACGTGACCATCTCCGATATACGTACCCATGATGTAACGTTCAGATATCAACAATATTCGATAATCCATGTTCGTTACGTGTCTAGGTATCCGTCGATTGAGTTTCGCTGAAATTACAGTGTCCAGAGTGCAGAGGAGAATTCCCAGTTTTTCTTCCGACTTCTTCAGTCTCCACGGTTCGGCTCACTTCTGCTTTTTTCTCTATTTTTTCGCCCTATCTCTTTACTAAGTCGTCCGCCGCGGACTCGAAGTTCATCTTCTCCTCGAGTGGTGGTCGTTTCTTCGTTTATCGTCCTCGGCCAAATATCATTTTCGTTCTGTTCTTAGCCGCCTCGTTTTCCCTCTCTGTGACACTCCGCGGAACCCTCCGCGATCCGCTCTATAGCTCTGTCCTCGCACACTTGACGGGGAATATTTGGCACGGCTGGCATCTGCACGTTCGATGAAACCGTTGAATCGCAAGTCGAATGATAACTTTTTCACCTCGAGGAAAGTCTTGGTTCGGTTGTTTTCCTCAATTTTTTTTTTTTTTTTTTGGTTTGAAGGTACCTACTCGAATCGAAATTCGAAGTGAACAGAAGACGCAGGCGATGGTATGCTGCATATTTGTGTCAGATGTATCTCGAGCATGAAGGAGCGAGGCTGCGCTTGGAAACTCGTGAATAAAAAGGATACCACCGAAAGGTTTCGATTTGGATTTAGTCGGGGTATTATAGTAGGTATATAGGTACCTATATCTTTCACAGAAGACGCCCCGCTTGCACCAAACAATTTCAGGTGGTTTAGGATCTCGGCTTTGGGACTTGGGATTTGGTTTCAACGCCCGTTAGATGTATATACGTATACCTTACATCCCCGATCCAAACGGCGTCGTTTGATCCTCCGGGCTCTCAGGTCAACGATTAAATCTCCGAATAACTTCGAAAGTTGTTTGAAACCGGCCGAATCTTTGCCACGGTTCAAACATGCATTTCTAACTGCGCCAAACTATGAAACCGGATGACTTTCGATTCTGATTTCACATACCTACCTACATACGTATACGCAGTACGTAATTAGTGACTACAATACCTACCTGCTCTAATGGGATTCAATAAACGCAGGACGTGTGCGTGTATGCGAGGGTGTGGATTTTGTCATCCCGGGGTAAACAGAAGGCCTCGAAAGCTCGCTAACCTTTACTATTTAATCGAAAGCCCCTGATGAATAGCGCTAAAGGCCAGGAAGCCAAATCCAATACATTAGCGTAGGTACATACCTCCACGTTCACGTATTACGTGGCTACTAGCGAGTCCGCCTCCATCAATAGAGATGGAAACTGCGCTGATGCAGACTATTCGGAAGTGATTCAAATATTGCCTAGCCACTGAAACCCGAAACTCACGAGATTCCAATAGGGAAACCAGCTCTGGGATATCTGATATTAATTTATTCGTGCAGCTACATCGCCAGGAGACCCGCGGTCAATCATTAGAGGAAAATCTGGCTGAAATATTACATATACCTAGGTACCGCAAAAGTTTCATAGGCACTTCGTTGATCAAAGGTGGAAGTTACATCTGGCTGACGGACATTGTTTCTTCGACTGCATGACGAAAAGAGCACAGTTGCTTTCAAATTTTTCGGTAGTAATGAACTTGGATAAGAAGATTAGAAAATTGACCTCCTCGTTCAAAGTTGAAGGACAATTCCCTACCGACCAGTTTCTCGTTCGCGATACCCCGTCATCCCTTTCACTATACCGACCACAGGAGGTAGTTGTTGGCTACCGAGCCGAAAACCTGAGGTTTTGGTTCAAAAGCTCAAAGTTTTTCCTCTCCTCTTAAGATCGGGGCCGAAGCAAGGGGACTCCGAAGTTTGCTTACGGAGTAAAGACGAATATCATAGCTAAGCCAAGATGGTACGATTGATAAAACTCCCTTTCAAAATCAGGGCTGACCCTCGAAGATTCACAAGAAACATTGCGACCGTATACTGTATACAGTAGATGTGTTCATGTGTAGGGAGAAAGTCCCGATACTCGTACCTGCGGAACGTAGGTTATAGACATTCGTTTGTGTATTGGGGTACGAAATGTACGCAAACATATTTCACGCAAGTGTAATGTATGTGTTCGTGGACGCACACTCTCGCAGGACTCCACACTGCGAGTGTAGAAGCGTTGGTACGGCAAAGGATGTGAAATCGACTTCACTCGACTTGGATGCTACGAGGAGTGGAATGAGGGAGGAGGCCATCCAGGGTAATTCGGGGGACCTTCGCCTTTCATTAGTCGAAGTAGGCAGCGTAGCAGAGTACATATAACCACCACGAGCCACCGCATAGCCAACCCGAGAACCAGACCACCTCAGCTTCTGCTTCAGCTTCAGCTTCAATCCAACCATCCGAGCTCGTCTTGCGTGCGGGTGACTCGTTTTGAATGAATACAATGGCGAGGAGGTAGATCATATTGAATATGAAAACGGGAAATCAACGAACTGGCTCCCACCACGTCGGATTTTCATAGCCTGCAACCTCCCTGCTTCTCATCTTCCCTGCCACTGCTGTAATGATAAAGAGATACGATTCCAAACCGGGAACAACGGGGGGCTTGTGGCCGGAATGTTTCTCCCGGTGTTGAACAAAATGTACGTTTTCTATCACTCGATCGGAGCCATTCCTGATCGTCCCAGGAAAGAGAAAACGTAATGAGTCAGCAAGATTCATGGATAACTGAGCTACATGTTCAAGAATATCATGTTTACCACTCGTATTTGTCACGGAGGAGCCATTTCCGTCATCAGCGATCTACTCATTGATCCGAATACCTGATGTAGTCGTGCAGGGCGCATCCAGGCTCCGTAACAGGAAACAAGGAGATGCTGAAATCTTTGAACAGCGAATGTTGGATGGGACCCGTTGAGTTCAGGAGACTGGTGAAGCTTCAGCTGGCAGGGCAGACTCTCGAGGCCGCCAAGAGGGCCTCGCCAGCGAACGTACATACATACCTATACACGTTCTATAAAGCTTATTATATGGTGTCTCAAGCTCGGGCGAAGGCAGATACAGCCATAAGCACGAACTGAGTTAAGTCGATGACACTCGAAGAACATCCTTCGTACTGCCGCCGCCCCTGCTTCTGCTGCTGCTGCTGCTACTAGTACTACTATTACTACTACTACTACTACTTCCTCCTCGAGTAACCGTGGACGACGACTGTTCCGAACTCCTCTCTCTTATACCAACCCACACGATTCGCCAGTTATATATTCACCTGCTCGCTTACGGATCCATGAATTCTCAGATGACACGCTGTATGTACGGATCCTTCGACAAGATGTTTCGCAATGCTGTTCACCTCGCTGACATGTCTGTTCATGAAATACTACCACCAGGTACACAGGTCTCAGAGTACGTGTTGTGGCACTCTGCTTGCTGTCTCTGCGGCTACTGGGAAGCTTGTGCCGCGAAACTGAATCGCAGGTCATTTCATGATCATGGAATCATTTCGCACGTATGCAGTTGACATCGTTCCGGAATAGCACTGTCATAATGAGACGCGTAGAATTGCGAGAGATGTCATCGTCCCGAAGAAGGAGTTGACCATGCGGACGATCCTGACGCCATCTCATATTCGAATCGACACAATACAATATGATCGCACTTTTTCTTGCCTGGGGAATCTTCCTCTTATGACGAACAACTCTTGGGATATATTTCATCTGTGGATCTTTCAAGTACACTGTTGAGTTTTGTTCAGAAGTGACCCTATGACCTGATCGAAGGTGTTACGCGGTGGAGCTCCGTGGGTCGACTGATCGCCTTCTACGTCGAAGACCTTTATATATAGCCTTCCCGAATTTTGTGGTCCAGTTAACTAGAAAACCTCGTGCTTATCCAACTCGGAGCTGCTGCAAAATTACACGCCGAACCTATCAAACCGTGAAACCTATATTAAGCGTCACACCAGCGAGCACCGGCGTCAGGATCCTTGGCGTCGGCAGGGCGAATGCGTCCCTCAACGCCGCGGCGCCGTTCCTTATGTGTACTGTAGATATATATATAAACGATTTCAACAAAGAGAGTCCGGCGATTTAGCACCTTCCCACGAATCGCGGATGTCTAGAGCGTTTAAGTCAAGTTCGAATATATGAGCCGCATTTGGGTGAGGTTCAACGTTCGATGACGTAGCGGAGCGAGGAACATAACGTGGAGAAAATCTTGCTGAAAATCCCAAGCATGCAACGAACGGTGATTTTTGCAAGGCGTGCAAGTAATTTCATGAAACCCGAAACGCAAAGAAGATTATATTATTTTCATTTGATAAATATTATCTCATAGAACTCTGCTGAGCTTTTCCATCGTTAAACCAAGATCCCTTCCGCCGGACTCCAATTACGGAATAATTAGTACGTTAATGAACCAACTCTCGTGAATTGTGATTCTCGAGGGTGTTTTGTTTCTGAATTCTGCTCGTGGACTATTCTTATTCGTAGTTAAGTCATGCACAATTGATACTAGAATATCAATTAGCAATTGATTCGGAATTAACATCCACGTCGACGCACCCTTAAAATCCATTTCTAATCCAAGGGTGCGTTTCAAACAATTATACATGCATGCTAAATTCCAGTACCCACGTACCGGCGGTGACGTTGCTCCTCTGTCATGCTAATTGGATCTCGACGTGCTTATGACCGGCCCTGAGCTCCCTACTGCCAGATTGTCGAGCGCCGGTAGCAGTATCGAAGATAATTTTCAATGCCCGGCGTAACTCAGTGTCGAATACACTCATTAGCGCGCCTGCTGTAATAGACGAGAAGGAAAATGTATTTGAGAAATAGGCAGCAGGTTTCGTTCGGTTATTGCTCACGAGCGCACCGCTCATTTACTTAGATGATCGCAAACGAATTTTCATTCCTCGATCCGTTGAGTTTTGGAATGCTGCGCTGCGATTGTGGCCGAAGTATCTAATTCTGACATCCGTTGAATGAAGTGAAGTAAATTGCTGGTCACTCTCCTCGGCATTAGGAACGCTGCAGTGTTCAACGTTCGTGATGGGCACATTCGTACATTCTCTCCTCTTTTTCCTTCCGCATCAAACACACACTATGCGCACAAACATATACATGAGAAATTATGAATTGTGAAAATTTCTGTTCTGTATGTTCCCGCTGTTTCTCAAACTTTTCCATCCAGCAGGTTACTCCTAGCTTTTCCGGGTTTTACTCATCCCTCGGTAATTACTGGAAGGTTGGCCTTTCGACCAGCGCGCAGCGTCCCGGGGTCACGTGAAATTTCGCGACCAGACGTCGCTGGCGAGGCGGACCTTCCCAGGGTCTTGTTGTCCGCATACCTATGCTTCGCCCCCTTTTTGGGGGAAAATTTGTCTGTTCTTCTTCATCATTACTGTTAGGCGCGTATGCACTCCCATACCCAGCCTATAGTCTTTCACTCACTTTGCTGAGAGTAATTCGTCCTTCCGACTCGATCTGAGTGCGCGATCTCTCACCGTTCCACCATTTCTGAAGATTCACCTCTACCGTTTCACTGACCTTCTCACGAATGAACTTGTAAATAATCACATTTTCTCCAGTTATTGTTCAACTGTCGAGTTACATTGACGGGGCGCGATGAACCACATCTTCTTCTTTCTCTTGCAGCGACAGCACAGTACCAAGATGGCGAATCCGTTGATCCTTTTCGTGTCTGGAATCGTAATTTCAACGGTAGCCGGCTCTCTGGACGTTCTTCATGAATGGAAATACGTCGACTACGAATGGGATAACCCTCAGCAGAAACAAGAGGCGATTGACAGTGGAAACTACAATAGCTCGAAAATATTTATGATCGATGTTGATCGTGCCCCAGGTAAACGATGATTTTTTTTTTGTCAGTCACATCCGAGATGATGTTTCATCTGGAATCGCGTACGCAAACGACCGATTGATTTGCCGATTGGGAATCTTCTGCATCAGAAGCGATAACCGTAAAACATCTATAAGTACGAGTGAGGAGATCTCCGACCCCGGATTCTTCCACTATTTTTGAGTACACAAAAACATAAATTGAACAAAGTGGATTAGCTCCGATTTATCGCTCTGTCCAATACCGAGAGGCAATACTGGATCGTCGTATGAGAGAAGAGATGGAAAACAAGGGGGGGGGGGGGGGGGGGGGGGGAGATTATTTCCAGTGAGATCCGGTGACCCTAGTAGATCTATTCTGCTTTTTAACGAGCCGGGAACTCACGTGATAGTATGTTTTTCCTATCGCGAACAAAACCGATCATATATAATAGGCATATACCTCTATGAACGCGCGATTCGCGTATCGCGCGAATTTCGTTGAACGTACGAAATTTGAACCGTAACGAAATCTGTTTACTCGAGGAAAACTTTGATTCCTAGTCGATGGCCGCCTCTTCGTCACAACTCCGAGAGATTCAGGCGTCCCAGCTAGTCTATCAACAATATCCGATCAAACGGGCGATGGTGGCCCTCTGCTGAAGCCATATCCCAATTGGAGTGCGCATGAAAATCCGAGAACGTGCAGAGGCATCATCAGCGTTTTCAGAGTCGCGGTAATTGGCTTGAGTTGTATCTGTGCTACACAAGCTTGAACTTTGAACAGTTATATATAATTAACCCGTTCGATCATCGTTCTTCGTACAGATCCAGTGCAACAGATTGTATGTATTAGACACAGGAAAAATCGGAGAAGAAACCATCTGCCCAGCCCGACTCCTGGTGTTTACTTTATCGGATGATAACCTGCTCCGGGATATCCCGATTCCAGCAGCTGTCTCGACGAACGCAGAGAATAAAGGCCTCCTCATTGATCTAGCTGTAGAAAATTACGGAGGACGATGCACCGACGATCGTCATTTCAGGGTTAGTGGGAACTATGATATTGAATTATTCGAATGACAGAATGAAACGCAAGACCACTCGTAACCACTTGAGCATCGCTTGTAGGTATACATGGCTGACTCCGATGGCTACGGACTAGTGGTCTTGGATGGAGCAAACAACCGCGCGCGACGCTACAGCGATACTAGTTTCAATCCCGTACAAGAACAGACGAATTTTACGATTGAAAATGAGAGCTTCCAGCTAGCGGACGGACTATTTTCCGTGGCATTACAGCCCGACAGTCATTGGGATTCCTCAAGAGGCCTATTTTACAGACCACTGGCTTCCCGCAAGCAACACTTCGTGTCCACAAGATATTTCGGGAGAAATTCAGGGGAAACTATGACGCCGAATTACAAAACACTCGATTATACGTTTCCCGCTCAAGTTTCCGCCCAGGCCTTCTCCGATCGAGGCGATTTATTCATGGGATATACAACTCCGCCATCGATAGCTTGCTGGAATAGCCGCGAGGAGATGAATAGCGAGAATGTGGTAAGATATATGAGCGACGAGTGTGTCGATTGCCAGCGCGTATCGGCAAAGGTGAATCATTAATTATCAACGTGTACGAAATTTGTATATCTATTTTGTTTTGCTCGTTCATTTGATTTTTAAAGGTAATCGTAGCCCAGAACGCGGAGACTCTGCAATTTACCAGTGGTCTAAAAATCCGAGGTAGAGAGATGCTGGTGTGCACGAATCGCTATCAAAAAATAATGGCGGGGACGCAGAATTTCAATGAAATCAACTTCAGGATTCTCGGGGAATCGAATATACGAAATCTGGTGAGGGGTACGCGCTGCGAGGATGCAGGCCACCACTAACTGTAATCTTTTCTCTCGTCTCTCTTTCCGAATGACGTTGTATGAAGAAATGACCGCAATCGCTATTGCAAATTGTATCTGACGGTGCAGACAACAATAAATAATCACTCAAGTAGTACATCGAAATATGCGGAGGAAAAAATTTAACACGCCAACCCTCCTGCCTGTCCTCATTTATCTGCATAGTCTCTACAGGTATATAGAATAGACGTTGAATTTCGAAATGAATTTCGCGCAGCGTACTGCACAAGTAGGCATTCGACGGTTCGAGGTTTCCGCAAAATAATACCACCACTGACCACAAAATCCTCTGAGTTTATCCCAGTACCATCGCAGACACAACCCCAAACAATGGATCACTCTATCCAATGAGGAAACTGCGTTCTATAATAAGACGAAGGAATCGATATCTTTCCGCAAGACACTTTGAGAATGGTGTACCTACTTCTTCGGTTCGTCCAGGGGTTGAGGTAGCAGTTGGTTTGGTATAGGCTACGGAGTGTCGGGTTAGGGGCTGGATGGAAAGGAAAGGAAAGGGACGGGAAGGAAAGGAAAGGGAAGGGAAGGGAAGGAAAGGGAAGGGAAGGAAAAAAGAGGAAAGAAAAGGAGATGGGCGAGAGGAAAGTTCATAGTTTTAAAACAAAAGCAGCGAAAGGATACGAGAGCGATAAGGCGGATGAGAAAGCTGGAAACGGGAGCAGATGCCAGCATTCTTCTTGCCTGACTTGACTCCCCCTCGGGCACCGACAAACAGAACAACCAGTCGGGTTTTCTTCGAGAGGAGTTGTCTGGCTGTCCGTCGTCTCTTCGACGACGGATATATGTATGTATGTATGTATATACCTAATGCTATTTTTTGTATCTAGTACGTAGGCATAAATTGGAGTGTACTAAACTCCAGAAGCATACGTGTACGTATATATTTGGATGAGGATTGAGAAGATCACGTGATATGGAAAGTTAACGATACCTAAAAAATGAAGAATAAAAATCAACGAAAGAATGAGTATCTTTTTGCAGAAACCGAGTAGTCGAGGTATAATTGAAAAAGGTGAAAGAATCAAATTGTAATTACGACCGTTTCTGCCAATTAAACGAACAGCTACTCGACTTCGTCGGCATGTAACAATTACCTATTAGTATTGTATACCGTCAGAGTGAAATGAAATCCAACAGTCACTCTCTCTCCCTCTTTGCAGTAGTTGAACAAGAGCGAATACGAGTGACGATTGTTATCAATTGTTACAGACAACTTTGTAACTTCTGCTACAGAACAATTCATAATTACATCTTGAAAGCGAACGGAATACAATGTTCACTGTACAACTACGTGCAGGTACAGATAATGGGAAACCGGTGACGTGCAGCTCGACACCTCTGATCTACACACCTGTGTATAAATAAAAATATAAGAAATTTAACGAACGGTACATCCTAACGGATTCGGTATTATTTTTCTTGTCTCGAGGAAAACAACAGCATCGACAAACTACAGAATCCGAGAACAAGGGGAGCTATTCTGTTTTACATATAGATATATTCAACGGTTTATAGCGAGAGTAGCTATACGTAGACATTCCCTCCCTGTTTCCAACAGTCTGACCGACCCTCCACGATCATACACGCCTACATCGCCATCTTATTTCCGCGTCTGTTACTCTGTGCGTCTCAAAACAGTGAGAAAACGAAAACGAAAACGAAAACGAAAACGAAAACGAAAACAGAATGACAGAGTGGACCGAACCGTGTCTCGTTCGATCTGGAATCGTGTTCCGTAACAGGTGCTCCGAACACATATAAGGTGCCTACACCAATCTACGTATAATTCCACAGTTTCGCGAGTCAGAGGAACTCGAATTACTCATTACTATATGGGATAAACAATCGGTGGTTTCAGCTGAAGGACGTGCACTCGACCACGAATTGAATAGAGCCTACGAGAGCCAGTGGGAGAGACTTATGAGCGTAAGTAGTGGCAGTAGGCAGGTTGGTGCAGGGCACTGGGCGCTGCAGCCGGGAGTATACGAGTTCTAATTAGACCGTTTTTCCCAAGGGATAAAGTATAATCGTTTCAGGACATTGGGTTATAGAAATAATTGTAGTACAAGAGGTAGTCCCATGGCGTCCGGGTCCACGCGCCCCGTTCCCCGCGCCCCGTTCCCCGCGTTCCCCGATACACATGGCATCGATTTCACGAACAATACCATACGAGAAACGTGGCGACTTCCTCGGGTGTACGTGACGCTGGCAAGTCAAGCGTTTCGGCACACAATAGACGCGGCTTAAACGGCAGTAATTATATTTGCGGCGAGTGCGATAGCCCGTAGCCGCCCGGCCGGGTGGCTCCGAGGATCGCTGCGACCGCCGCCGCCGCGCCGACATCCGCGCGTTTCACGTTCGTACTGCACCTAAAAGTGGAAGACATGGGCTGGGCGTACGCAACGCGCGACGACCCAAAGCTGCAAGCTGTGGCAGAATTGCTTTGGTCAAAGTATTATCTCTGCATACAGAAACTGCATGAGAATCCATATCGTTTGTCTATCTCGGTTCAGTTGGACCGCGGGACGATTCACTTCGTATTAAAGAAAATTTACGTGCAATCAGAATTATTCGCTTTACACAGCAAAATGAAGCGCAACGATCACGAAATTATGCATAGATATACGCGCGTATCGCAAACGAACGTATAGGTGGAAAAATATTGCACGAGGTACAATAGGATACACATGAATCGGGTGCAGGGCTATAGCATCCAGAGTTCGCGGAGTCGTGAACGTGAATCCAGGCGGGGGTGGGGTTGGCTTCCACGTTTGTACCACGCTCACTTTTAGGCTCCCTCTTCGTTATTAATGGCAATACAAATCTGTAGAGTCATCGAGGACTCTTCAATCTGAATGCCTTCTGCCAGTGACGTCACACGCCCACGTTTTGTTGTGTTTTTATATTTCGCGGTGAATGACTCAATGGCTTGGTCGGCAGGCGAGTATACCCACGTATCGCTACAGCTATACTCTGCGTACGTATGAATACGCATCTATACCTACATCCGCATCTCGATTGGTATGGCGCATAGTACGGAACCGCGACCGGCAACCCCATCATCGCGGTTTTGTCGGCGCCCATCAGGACAATCCGCCCTTTTCTACACGTTTTAGCCTCAGTATTAATCCGTCAACCGGAAACATTCGATCAACTTTGTTGATTTGAGCTTTGGCGAAGAAGAACGTACGCGGTTTCACTGTCAGGAGAAATTTTTCAAACCCCTGTTTCCAATTTACTGAGCATGCATGTGTATAATAGTAGATTTTAGGTGGAAACTGGAATCCGTGAACTGATCCCGCAAGAATTTTTACCGGATAACTTCACTTGTGTGAACAGATCGTATGAAAATTTGCCAGCACTTTCGTGATTTTCAGTTCTAGTGTTTCTCATTCGAATATGATCCTGGTGAGTATAATAATTGTGCTAAGGGATCTATGTATGTACTCCAATCGAGCATTGGTACGGATCCATTCGTCCTTCTTGCTCTTTAATTAAGTGAAAAAGTCGAGAACAAAGGTGCATCGAAGTACTCGTGGTCGTTACCCGAACGAGAAAAAGTTGCTCTTGAAAAAGATACGAAAGTAGAGTATGCCAAGAGGCAGGCGGACAGACAACGAGGGAGAAGAGCCTCGGATGGTTACCGAAGCGAATCTTGATCGCGTATCCCGTTGAGATTTTCATCCGCTATATTCTATGCAAGGATGGTTTGAAAGTTGGGCAAGTGAGCGAGCGTCACAGGAACTTAGGTATACCATCCAACCTTCTAACCATCCAACGTACCTGCCTACCCTTAGGTCGATAAAATTTTCCCGGTGAATTTAGGACGACGTATCATTCGTCGCCGTTGCGCAGTGGTTCAATTGCCCCCCGACTTTCTCTGACGTTTTATTGCCCACCCCGATGTCCCGGGCCTCCTGGTTCCCTCCGTGAACAATAGTCGACAGCACACTCTCGGTTCCTCGACTCGAACCGTTTCCGGACGACATTGATCGTAGACCGAGTCGCCGATCGTCGTTGGAAGGACAATGGCGTCTGGCAAGCCACGGAACTCGCATCGGATACTAACGGTCCACATTATCTCTCCTCGATCGGAAAATTCTGCCTCCATTTGAATTTCAATTGAACGTTTGAAGAAGATCCCGCATTATGTATCTCTCAAAATATCTCATCGCTACGCCGATGTATGTGGCAACGGCGATACGCATGTAAGTTCGCAGATCCAAGCTCTAATTGAGCCTCTCAAATGAAACTCGCTGATCTTATCACGGGTGCTCCGGTAACTCCGGGACTTTTTTCCTGCATAGTTAGCCGACGCGACGCGTCGACGTCAAGCCTCACCTGGCACTCCGTACGGAACACATAGATTTGCAAATTCCATGAAACAGCGGAGCTGCAGAAGTGATTTCAATTATCAGAAATCAAATGATAACGAGGTCGTTCGAGGTGGGATGAGCTGGAACGGGGTGATGATCGTTACCATATGTATCATCCCACATACATCTACCTACCTATCTACCTATCTATCTGCCTACCTACCGACCTCCATACCCTGCAGACGGGAATACCGGGCAGTATAGATACTATAATGCAAGCTGCTGCAGCGGTGCATTCGGCGTCAATAACGAGATGCAGGAAGTGCGGGCTGCCCCGGAGGGGATGCTCGGACGTAGAGCCGAGGCTGAGGGCTGACTATCCCGAGGGTGAGGGCGCCGATGTCCGCTCCAACGATCGCCACGTAATCAGCGGCTAATTATAGGATAGATATCCGGTAGCCTAGCTCTGCTCTGCTCTGCTCTACTCCGCTCTTCTCTGCCTCTGCTCTGTTCTGGTTGAGGTTAGCGAGAGGCTTGTATGCCCTCGCAAAGGACCGAGGCCAATATAACCTCGGCGGAGTGAGAGGGCTTCGTGGAGGCTGGATGTAGATAGATGGATGGATCAACCATATATCTATACCGGGCTGTGGGCCACGAGATTCGGGCACTGAATGTCGCTCCAATATCCAAACACCAGCTTCTCCGGGATGGATATATCAGCAAATGAACGTTACGTACACATCGGTGTATCTACGTCCACACCTTTGCGAACAAGAGACATCATCGACGTTATGGCCAGTGTATGTCTGTCCAGTGAATGCCAATTGTGTAATGTCGTGATGCGTCTCCAAGCGAATCGAATTCATTTCATGGAAAATTTCATTCAATCCGAACACTTTTGTGGGATGGAGCTCAGCTCATCTGATTTTCATGAGATGGAATTGTCCCACATTCGAAAATTTACGAATTAGGTACGCGACGACGCCGGTGGGTCGAATAGTTAGTTCGTATTTTCATCTTCATTCCGAATCCGCAAATCTATCCATCCAATTATCAATCAGATCTACGCAAAGTTGAAAACGGGCGCTCCACAATGTTGTGACTTGTGACTACCGGGGGTAGTGCATGTACGTGGCATTGTGACATGGGATAATTGAAGTGGAGCACTGATTTGAATTCCGTAAAAATAATTAGCTGGGTAACGGGAATCCTGGGGGACGTGAGGTTATACGTACGTGGGCAGAAAACGTCATCCAAGATAGCATCTTGATCTCGAGTGCCCCGGGCTAATCTTGACTGACGTTTTTGTGCAGGCGTTCATGGGTGTCCCCGGTGTCAGTCGCTTCGGGTGGTCGCAGGAGGGAGCGATCCGTCTCCCTCTTAGTTTAGAGACCCCTCGGTTCCCCGAGGTTACCGTAGCCCCCAGGCTGACCCGGGAACCCCTCGGGCCAAACGCTTACTACCGAAACACAATTCGCCTAGCTGCGCTGCCACGTGGCAACCGCGAGTTCAATGCGACGATCAACGGTGTTGGTGTAACAGATCTGGACACAGTATTTATACGCGATTGTCATGGCATTTGTCACGGCTGAGGAAGGACCCTTTCTATATACTGGAGAGAATAAAAAATATAGTTCTGCGTCGTCGCTGGATCCTCTCCATCTCTTCCCTCTCCGGATATAATGGGACCGCCTCATCTTTGGTCCATTAAAAGATGACGGCAGATGGGAAAGAGGCTTGAGTATACCTACTCGGGATTGACCGCAGAATTAGAAAAAAACCTTGGCGTACGGCGTAGGTTTAGAATGTCGAAGCGCCCGAACTAGATACTAAGGACCATTTTTCTGAAAACCGTTGAATCATGCGGTGACGTTTGAAATTTCTGGAAAAATATTCGTCCGAAGTACGAATGGAGCAGACCGTGGCTTGAAATGAAATATGTTAATATAATTGCTATTTGGGGGACGAATTTCGGCGGACAGGAATGTTCGGTATATTTCTAGGGCCCATTCACATCGCTTCAAAGCTGATCATCTAAAAGGTCGCTTGATTCGCAAAGAGCAGTGTCCCATCCGGGATACGCGTTGGTCTTTCTACAGTTTCATTGAGCCGCGGATCAATTGGACATTGCTCACTACTCAGACGATAAAGATCTCTAATCACTCTAGATTCGTATCAGTAAAAAGCCTAAAGCCAAAGAGCAGTGAACAGCAGCTCCAAGTTTCCAGCTGCCGAAGCTGCGCGCCGCACTAGATACATGATCAGTTCACCGGTTCTCCGGCGCGTATTGAAATGGTACACATGGATCTGAAGTGGGTACAAATGGAGTGGATGTAATGGAAATGAGCGCAGGAAACATGTAAAGTCTCTTCCCGTTTCCAAAATCGTTATCTTCTCGAGGCAACCGTTGAAGAAAAGAATGAATAAGGACGTGGAAATATGCTGAACGAGCCACTAATCGAGCCCGAAAACTAATCTGTCAGACTGGAGTGAACGAAATCGATTAATCGTTAGGGGTAGATACGTATAATGACTTAGCAGGTTCGAGAAAACCCCCGTCCGACGATTAACAGACTATTTAAATATGCCAGGGAAGCCGGAAAAATCTTCCGAATTTCCCAACAATTTACCTAATCGTTTCTCCGCCCCTCGCTTCAGAGGTCTCGCGGGGTTATTTGCAATCTGGGCTCTAACGTATGCGACCGGATTATGAAATCAATTAGCCTTCGCGGGGTCTCTTTTTCGTTGATCTACCGGAAAAAGGGTAAAGTAGTGGTCCGGCGAGCAACGCGGCTTCTATTTATCAGCTTTTCTAACGGGTCAAGGCGTAATATACGCGTGTGAAAATGAAACAAATGGCGATCTCCACGCGACGCCGGAGCTTCCAAGCCTCGATACGTTATCTGTCCCCGCGGGTCAACGGGGGGTCGACAGGGGTTGACCCGGGGGCGGACGAGAGGTCAGATAAATTCGACCCAGGATTACCCCGCGTCGCTTTCATATTCATTGAAATGTCTCACTCAAGCGACCGCTGCCGTTTATCAATCGCTACCGTGGTTCCCTTTTTTTGGATTCCGTTTCCTGGTTCACCTATACCGGTACAGCTACCTCCGCTGCTTCTGCCTCCTAACTTTTCGCTTTCTTTTTTGCTACAGAATCATTTTTCCGTTCCTCGAATATCTACACTATACATTATTCTGTAGGTATAATCAGGATCAGTTGCATGCGATTAGAGTTCCTCAGGTCCCAATTCATTTTCTACGAGCTACAGTTCTTTTCCACCGTGGGAAAAAACTTGGACCGATGAAGTGTGCAGATATTTACATTTCCGTTTCACGTATCGGTGCATACCCGTCGTACACGCGCATGAAACGTATACTCTGTACAATTAGTTCTCCTCTACAACACAATAACGCTTATGAACGTTTGTTCGTTCGAGTGATTGATATATGGGAGAACCTGAGGGCTGACGACAGGTACATTCCACGTGACAAATCGCGCAGATCCAATGCGGAGGAAAACGAAGAAACGGAAGAGAGAAAGAGATACGATTTGTCTATAAAGGCACCCGACGACAGGACTCGGCTGGTAACATACGTAGGCAGTATGTGATACACGAACATTTATATACCTACCTAGATGCATATACCGGAACGTAAATCAAGAAAGATCAGGAGAAGGCGGATTTCAGTCCGATGTTGAAGGAGAAGGAACGGCAGCTTTCGTCGGATGGTTTCCGTGAGGAAAGTGCCCGGGTTTTGCGGGGGCGGTACGCGACCAGCCTACAGATCGACGCCGTTTTCGCGTACCTATCTATCTATGTACAAACCTACGCCGACGGGGAATAAACACGTACGTATACGTAACGCGCCTACGTATGCTATACATATCCACACACGTCCAGGTACATATCCACACACTTACGGCCCGCTGTTGTTTGCACCCGCTTATATAAGAACGTCACGCACATACCGGGCGCTCGTTTATTTCTTTTGTTCCGCGCGGCAGCCAGGGGTTGCTTCGACGCCCGGCGTCGGAGCTAGATAGATCTCTGCCCGCCGGGACTGCGTACCTACCTACTGCAGCCTACCCGCGTAGGTAGTTTATTCCGGTTACAGATATATTTCCGGCGGACGGACACCCTCCGCGAATCTTCGTCAATTCCCGAACGAGGTGGCGGGGCCAAGGGGGCGGAAGAAGAATACGTGAAGAACGAATCGAGAAACGAGAAATGTCTGATCGAAGAACAATCGTATGATAACTCATCACGAGGTTATTGCGCGTGATATAATGTGTACTGAGTAGGTAGGTACAGGGAGCAGGTACCATTCTACGCGTAACGCGGCTCCGCGGTGTTTATTCTGCACAAATATAGGTGGAATGTATAAGCTACCGCATCATCTGCAGTTATGTAGTTAACTTAATGAATTTCTGCACCTGTTGCAGCCTGGGAACATGCAGGTACATAGTACCTACACTAAGTTCACCTTATATATATATATATATATATACCTATATCTACGCGAAAAATAATGAGAGAAGAATTCCGCATGTTTTTCCGAAAATATTGCATTACGTGTATACTATAGCTATATGTATGTATGTAGGTACAATACTTGCATGGGGGATGATGACGAAGATGATGACGATGATGAGGAGCAGACGTAGTAGCGTTTCACTTCAGTCTCGTGATCCATTGTGCCACGAAGAGTAATTTTACGGTATAGGTACGGTATACACGGATAGATATACGTATACCGTCGGGTGAACTTCTTGGATTCATGTAGCAATTTACAGACTAATCGAAAAACTTCATCGAGTCTGAAACTTGGTTAATTAGCATCTTTACCAGCAGCCCCGCGCCTGTTTACTCTGCGGCCTTGTACCTACCGCCGACTAAACTAGCATTATGAAGTGGAGAATTATTCAAAACACAAACACCGCGCGATTTCTACAAGGATTCAACATCCAACGGGTCCCCATTATTATGCAGGGTATATAGATATATGTATATAATATAATGAAAGTGAAAACCAATCTCTTTGAAACTCGGAAATATGTATTGTATATGTATATATATATATATACACACACGCACACACACACATATATATATATATACACATATCTCGTTCATGATTACTAATTCCAGAGTTCAAGGTCACCGAATACATACCGTATAACGTTTCTTCCGAATCCATAGCACGGAACAATATACGTACAAATGATGAAAATTATGATAATCGGAGGGTATTATATTGGGTGAATAAATTATACGTATGTATGTATTCTATATACGTGCATGAATATTCAACAACGCCATAGCTGTATACATTTCGCATAAAGTAATTGTTTATTATTATTGTTATTATTATTATTATTATTATTTATTATCATAATACGTAGGTATCCAGGGAATAATAATCTCTGATATATAATATTCTAAGAAACATGAACAATGATAAATATAATGTATACATGAAGTTAGGAAGTTTGCGTATCAGTTATATATATATATATATATTTAGTTCATATATATATAATATATATGTATACAGAGCTTGCAGCATGAATGCAGCGACAATATATATTATAAACTAGCGCATTGGTATAATTTTCATTATCATTTTTTTTGGGGGGGGGGGGTTGCTTTTTTTTTCGTTTCCTTCGTTTTCTTTCAATTCTTACCATATTTTCATTTTCGCTCTTTTTCCTTCTTCTTTCTGTTCCGTCAAGCGGAAAAAGCCGATCTAAATTTTTTTACCCCCCCTGACAAATTGTTTCCCTCCGCGATACGTACAACTTTTGACCAATCAATATTGGATGTATATAGGTGGTATACATATATTATGTATATATAATATGTATATGGAGAGATGTATTTATCATATATTATATTACTCCGACATATTTTGTTCTTCAAACCTTTGATTAATTGCTATATATTCGTAATGGAGCCTCTTCGCCTTTCTAATATGTATGGAGTGTAGTAGTATAGTATGCACCAACGCTCACTTGACCCCTGACCTTATTGGCTCATAGGATGCCCTTCCGATGTACATACATACTGCACGCGTATGGGAACACGCGAAATTTCATGTACCCTAATTCAATAGTCAATTGAATAATCGCACAATAATTATTTGACAAATATATTGGACACATACATAGGATGCATTTTAAATTTGAAACAATAATTTGCGTTGGAATTAGTTTCGCCAGTTTTTTTATTTTTGTCGACTTTCGCTACACAGAGAGGATTTTCCATGAATTCAATTGATGTTGGGTCCATAGGTACAGGTCTGGGAATATGAAACTGAAAACGGATCGACAAGCGCGTCCCATATCGTGTGACAGCGAATAGCGAACTCCCAATGTACGTACGACGAATAACAATATTTCTGAATTTCAATATGAAAAAAGAATTTCAGGTAATTCGTTAAAATTTCTAAAGTAAATAGGTAGATATCTTCTTATGCATACAATTGTGTGCTTGCGCGATGTACGCGAGATACACGATGCCGAAGCTAACTGTTTCGATGAGAGCCACCTGTAATGCCACGGAAATTTATACGCCGGGAAATTACGTAGTCTCTAGGTATAGGTGTATACATACATACGTACGTATGTACCAGCATACTGGTACCGAAACGATTTTTTTGCTCTCTTTCGTCACACTCGTTACAGTCGTTACGCAACGATTTTTATTACTGCAATGAAATTTAGTGAAAGAACGAAAGAGAAAAAAGACGGAGAAAATCAGGTAAAATCGAGTGATTAGTTATGCGGGAATGTTACTATGTGTAACACATAGATTCATATACCTATATGTACCGCGAGAGTGCATACACATAATTTTGTTTCATTTTATTTATAGGTATATATAATGTAAATCATCAAAAATTATTATACTCCAGGATTTCGCTTCTTTTTTTCCTCCTTCGTTTTCATGTGTATGCGGTATCATAAAATTAAAGGATATACCTATATTATCGTCGTTTTAGGAGGGTCGGTTTTTTACTACCGATCAAATTACCCCGACCGACGACGTCGTTCACGGAAAATCCTCCCCGAGCTATATAACTTGGGCAATTGTTCTTGCTTTCTTCCTCTCTCTTTTTTTCTTTCTTACATTCACTCAGTTGACCTGCCGAATTCACAAATCTTTCCGGTTTAACAAACCTAGTATTATTTTCATGAAAAAAAGCTATCTATTTGTGTATATATATATATATATATAAATATATATATATTTATATTTATTATATACCTATATAGAAAGCACGAAGTATGATATAGCATACGTATCCACATAAAGTCTATCGACTTTTATGAGTTAATCAGTTGAAGAATCCTGCATTCGAAAGTTTCGTTGATAAATCTAATACGTAGGTAAAATTATAGTAATACATGTATACTACGTGTAACGTGTAATGAGATATAAATTATTGCATGCTGCACAATACTGTACACACATCGTAATAATTAATAAGTATATTCAAATTATTGTTATCGAACGTGAGCAAATTAATCGATCAACGACGTACAGCTATACGTTATCTTTTGCATTTTGGTTTTTTTTTTTTTTTTTCTTTTTGTTTGTGATAATTTTCGTTCCTTCTTTGCTTATTGTCTCCTTGTGTCTTTCCTTCTTCTCGCGTTAACGATCATAATTACAGGTCAGTAATTGATAATATATCAATAATAATAATGATAATGTAGAATGAAATATTATCGCGTGTGTATACAAATATAATAATTGTATAATAATACCATTATCTGACAATTATAAGTGCGTGGTATACCGAATGAAAATAATGACAGTAATAATTTATAATTTACAACAAGTCCGTCGACAATCTATACTAGTATACAAATATGTATATATGCGATAGTACGGGTGAAAATGGTTCATCGCATTCACGCAGGGCAAGTCTTCTTTATTCTATTATTTTTCATTAATTTTTTCTCTCTCATTTTCGTCTTTCGAGGGAAATTTAATGGAAATTATTGCAATAATTATATATATATATATATAATATATATTAAACAACCGTGATACAATGGAAATAATCATAACGATAATGAAAATAGTAGGAAGTCTAAAAATTTCATACACTCGTAGATTATCATTGCAAGAGCGTATGTCTGGGCATTAGATTGATTGAAGGGGATGTTAGTGACATGACGGGTAGTTGCTTGGCGAGGGAATTTGTGCTCGTCGAGTCGCGGCTCGGGGACAATAACGGTTTCTGTATTATCGACGAAATTTCCTAACCTCACAATTTTTTTGGCTCATATTTCGTCGGTGGAAAGAAGATCTTGAATTTTCGCGGGTATTGCCGCACGTTTGGTCATTGGAAGCCAGCCCCCTCAAAGTATACATATACATTCTTCAGTGAACGTTGCGGATATAAGATCACGTAAGGTAATATTGCAATTTTATGAGTCAATACTGAAAAGGACAGGTGTGCACTGTACATGCGTTATATATACCTTACCCTATAATGCGCAACGTTTTATTTCTTTCATTTTCCTGCGAGGTGTCTAAACTGCGTAACTTTCATGAATATACGCAGAAATCTGCGCGTTTTGTATCATATTATACCATATCCTACTGTATATTATTGTTAATACATATACTCAATAATTTACATACTACTACAGCGTTAACGCAATGCAAATTATCAATGACGTACATACCTAAGTATATCACACGAAATATTGTATGTACCTATATATACGTCTATCATATACTATTTGATATTCAGATATAGAGTTTTGCTCGAGCCGATTTCAAAATGGCGTCGAATATCGTATATATCATACCATATTATTTCATATACTATCATCTCCGCGTATTTCTTCCACCCTTGTATTTCTCTCACGAGGCAAAAACAGTGGATTCATTTCGTCAGTTTACCTATATTCGCAGGATAAAAGGTTCTCAGCATTTCGCACAATAAATATATATGTTACATACGTACCTATATTTAGCAATTATAATATCGAATACCGATCAAGAGTGACTGCGTTCACCTATATATTTATATACTACATACTCTTATTTATTTTACATTGTTATACGCGTATATAATAATAATTTTTAATGTATATAAGTGTATACCATATATACGTGTGTATCTTCAATTCTGCTCGCACTATTCGTTATTTATTTATATACAAGCTGTCGATCGTACACAGATATATTGTTATTCGCATTGACTTTATTCTGATTTTGATACGCATTTTGTCGATGATTCGTTCGAGTATTTATTATTTTACATCATTTATCCCCTCTCTTTCTGTTCTCTAATGATATACCTGCCGGACTCTCATGGAACTGTGATAAAATTATGATTTTATTGCACATTGAAAACTCGCAATGAATAATAATGTGCATTTCCATGTATATGCGTTAAGAAATGTACAAAATTCATACAGAATCTATGCGGTATGATAAAAAGTGTCATCGAAAAATTATTGATTAAATTCAATAAGTGTAAATTATACCTTGAACAAATACGTATATGTATAATTTAGGTACAGTGATATAGTATTCGTGCAACACGTGCATACCCGCACAAGGAGTAACTTCTCCATTTTCCTCTTTCTCTCTTCATACCGCTTTCCATGACTATTGTTTTTCAATTTTTATTCTTCCATTTTTTTGATTGCTTGAAGAGCCTTCGAAAAGCCGAAACACCAACGACGTATTAATCTTTGATCAATATAACTATCACGTCAACTTTCCCAAATGAATTCCTGTACACGTTTGCATTATCTACAGCCTCCGGAGAATCGCAGTTCCTTACAACTGTTATACAAGGGTATGATACAGAACGAGTTCGACCCCCAAAACCTAAAATCAATAACACAGAATCCTGGGCACCTAGCCGTTATAAGCTGCCACACACCGATAACAATTGCTTGTTTACTCGTAGTATTTTATACCAATATTTATGACAGCGAATATAATGAGACTGGTAACAATCTTTATCGCGAATCAATTCAGTAGTTGTAGCAGTCGAGTCCGTTGCGGTAAATAGTAATTAATTATCATATAATTCTTACCGATACATCGAATAAGGTATAATAATAACGGCAGTGATAGCTTTGCATTTCTTGTATTTTCTTCTTTTTTTTATTTTTATTTTACGAAACACGAAAGGGATAAGTATGAAGAGCTCGTAAGATGGACATTCTGTTTTTTTTTCATCCCTTAGTTGCTCCCGTTTTTCAATTTATTGATAATGTGAATGGCAATATTTTGTTCTCCATTATGGAAAATATAGATCGAAAGAATAACCGTGTTGCAGTATTTGTTCGCGTTTTCGGAAACTAATAAAAATTGTGCGATTCAGTCGATGACGTGAACGAGTTTTGAAAAACGACACACCGTTACTCAACGATTCAATTATTATGAAAAACATGATATTAACAATATAATTATTATCGTTGAAAGTCTTCGTTACTCATTCACGTTATTAATGACGATTATTATTTCAAGGATATAACTATTGCACATGATCCGTAAAATGGAGCATCTGTATATAAATAGAGGAGGGTTCGACGTTACGAATTCGTTTCAAATTGGAGTTATAGTAAGGCTCGGAACGTTATTATTTAAGGTCAAGCGCAATCCGTCGGTGAACCTCCGAACGAGTGTCGATAAACGAAAATTGCAGTTTTTCATTTTACTCATTCGTAGATCTAGGAAAACCAATTTTCGTTTGGAAATTCAATCAATTATTACATCTACAATGATGGTAGAGAGTTGATTAATCGTTCGAAGGAAAAGGAACCCGGAACATGCATGACGCGATATGAAAACATGTGGTATAATACAAATATCGTGCAAACGTAACATTATGGTAGCATTTACATTTCACTCCACTGTACTTTCAGAACGGTGAAAAGTCCCCGCTAAAACTCTCTATTCGTTCGTAATTTAGGTATCCGAAAAGCGAAAATGGGAGGACGCATCGCCGACCGCATAGAGAGAGACTAACTTTTCGTGAAGTTTTATTGCGAGAATTAGTGACTTTCCACCATTGCATACGAAGGTATATTACTTGACAAATAAGATGTAATGTGAAGAATACGAATTCCTTCTATTTATTACAGTCCGTGAATAAAACGGAAAACTATGATTAGACTATTATTATATATCGGTCGATAAAGTAGGAGTATCGCATCGCCTTAAAACCGTAATACGTAAACTTGAACGTATCCGCACTGCGAAAAATCACATCGTATTTCGTGATGTTCAATCATCGTTATGTAGTAACTGTATGTACGTACCTATATAAGAATCAGGATGAGTATGCCGGAGGTTATTTTTTTGGTAATTGAGTATTAACAAGAAAACACGCTCTACTGCTACGTACAAGTATATGTTACGTAAAATCTACTCTATACGACAGCAAGAGCTGTAAGCGACGATATATATCATACCTAGAGTATATTATTTTTCGATACATGTAATATAAATGCTCAATAATTTATCCAACATGTATTATGTTCTGTATATATGTATTATATACATAATTTAATGCTTTTATTTCTTTAGTACCTATTTTAATATCTATGTATACCTATCTATGTATATATATTATTTATATATTATAATCTTAATCATCTGTATATTATGTATATTTTAGAGGTAACGTTATAATATTATTATCATTATTACTATTATTATTATTATTATTATTATTATTGTTTATTGTAAATTTAATAATACAAAGTGTATGTGTGCGTATATGCCACAAAGTGGGGGTGTATTTGGCAGTTTCATCAGTTTTATCAATTTTTATCATGTTTCTTATTTTTTTCTTCTCTCTCCTTTTCTTCTTCCGTTCTCTTTATCAGTGAAGACATATTTCAGTCATTGCAAACTTGCCCCGTAATCGTCATCAGTTATAATATCCCTTACCGTGATATTTCTTTGGTTATTTTCTCTTCTTCATTCCATCTTTCTTCTCTGCTTCTCTCACCTTTTTTCATCGTTCGCTTCAATTTAATATATTTCCGTTCACCGGACTTGTCGGTCGACTTTTATGAATTTTATAATTAAATCTCGTTCGATCGAGAACCTGTAAGAAAACTATTCCCGTTCGTTTCTTCTGTTCTTTTTCTTCTCAAATCTCATTATACCGCACAACGATGAGAAACAATAATTTCCCTGTGATTTCGATAAGTCGTAATTATGCTCGAGTACATATATATATATATACCTGCTATGTGTACGTATACAGTATCGCGTATGGAAATTTGTGTGTGTGTGTGTTTTTCATCGCTTTTTTGTTCTATTCTTACTTTTAAATAAATCACTCTTTAGGCCATATGGCAAAAAAATAAGATCGAACTCCGCGCTACAGCCTGCAGTATATTAACATACTTAAAAAGTGTCTTATTGCAATCATGACTATGTATCATGGGGAATTTTTCCTATATCTTTCTTCTTCTTCTTCTTCATCTTCTTCATCTCCTTCTTGTGGTTCGTTTATTCGTTCGTTTACCGGGTCTTTTTATCTTCAATTTTTTTACTTTTCGCAGACTTACGACTAATGTCACTTTTCTTTGTTTAGCTGCATGTTATATCGTTGTACCGTCGTCGATACGTTTTCAAATTATACACCTACAATTGATATCATTACACTATTACATCATACAATATACACATATACCTAAAGAATTTTTCCGTTATTTACCTATTTATTTATTCAATTGTTATTTTATGCTTTTCATTGTTTCGTTTTTCTTCTTGTTTAGTCTATCGATGAATTTTTTTTTTATTTTTTTTTATTTTTAACTTCTTTCAATTCGAAGGTATGTATGTAGTACGTACATACCTGTACCTATACCTGTACCTACGGTGACACGTGGGGTACGTATGTGTAGTATATCGTGCACATATACCCATATACGCGCGGTATACGCGAAAAAAACCTGAGGAAGCCCGACGATTTTATACGCGGTCTATACCCATACGATTGCCTTCGGTTATCAAAGGTATAGTATGATCTTAGATATAATATATTCTAGAATATATTCCAACTACACTGTACTATATACTATATGCTATACTATTTATACTTACAATTAATAGGTATGCGAAGAGAACAGCGTTCACGCAGCTAATTTGCCGAAAACAAAATACACATATATACATTTAATATAGTATGTATGTATGTATGTACCTATATTCGTTCCTATATTTACATCGAATGAGATGTACCTACGATTATTGTTAGTCAATTGTTATTTATTTACTTTATGTTGTTCTTGGTTTTTTCTTTTCTTTTGTTCTGCCGTTTTCACAGCTATAACATTATAGGTATATCATATGACATCGGTGTCCAGATAAAGTAAGCGGCGGCGCGGTACATACATACTCAACTTATAACAAATTATCATACGTTACGTTTTTCCTCCACTTTTGTTTTCTCCTTTGTCAATACCTTCATCGTCCGCAGGTGGTTTAGGAAAAAACAACCCCCCCCCCCCCCCCCCCCCGTCCCCGCAGAAAGAACGAAAAATTAAACAATTCGTCCCGCCTGCATGCAAATAATAGAGAAAAGAAAGAAAAACAAAGAAAAACAAAAAAAACAAGAAAAAAAGAAATAAATATCGTCAACTTAGGTATATTATGTATTAATTAATACCTAGATATCAATGCCAAAATGATAAATATTTTTATAGTTGCAGTATTCATAAATCTTACCACACAGTCTTTGGTCCAGAGTAAACTTCTATCGCTACCGACAATTACATATAATATATTCATATTTTGTAAAAGTAAAAAGAAATAATGAAAACTTTGAAAGTTTTTTTTTTTTCATCCCTCCTTCGTCATCAACTTTCAATATCATGCTTGTGTGCGGTACATTATGTGTATGTACGTACGCACGTCATGGTTCGTTAGTTCTGCTGCAGTTTGAAACAATTCATATCATTTGTTTTCTCTTTGTGCGAATTGAAAGACTAAAAAACGAATTTCGTATAGGCACAGTTATACTATTGCATAGTAGATTCAAGTAAAGTGAAGCAACGGATATGAAAACGAGAGATAATCAAGAAATAATGAAACTGCAGGAGTTTAAAGTTCCTCAGATAATGCAATCGGTGCCCGTGAGCCAGCTTTCATATCTTTAACGCCGATGCTAATATCGTCAACCGGCACGGGCGCTAGTTTCAATTGATTGCCGTTTATTTTAATATCGTTGACGGAATGGGATCTACCGTGGGATGCTAAAGGTTTTACGATACTCGGGTTAACGACCGGCGCTACGACCGTATTGGCCCCCGGTATAGGAGACGCGGTTGCTCTCGTTGGCGTCGTCGTAGTTCTGGTTCCTGAAGAAATTATCGTAGGATTTGCCAGCTGGTTGGCAGATTGTGATCGTACCGTTTGAGCACCCAGAGGATCTCTTAGTGCCATTTGGTAAGCTACCTCGAATGCTTGGCCCAGGGTTAGGATCACTTCCGTGGCCTGATCCTAAAATTAATATTCATCTCCAAAACAATTCTTGACCTACTACCCTCAACCTCTTCCTTCCAGCTTGTGTGTGGTACACCGGTAGGAAGGGTCAGGCTGGAATTATTTTTGCCTTTTGTTTGTGCTTTGCTATTGAAAATTTCGGTCCTACGGAGGGTGGGGGTAGGAAAATTTTTAAAGACCATAGAATGAATAGACGGGCCGAGATTCCGCAAGTCGAACCACCGAAAGTGGAAAATGTAGAGGGGCCGTAAAAACGAAAGGCTGCAAATTTGGAAGAACAAATTCAGAACACGAAAACATAGAAATGAATATACACCGAAAATAATTTTTCAGAATTGGCGAGACTACGAGCGGTGAGATATCCGATTGGTCGAAATATCGACCGCTCGAAAAGTCCTGTGTTCACAATTCAGAATCGTGCTTATTGCGGAAGTTAACTAATCATTCATTGAATCGAAAGAGCAAAAACTCGAAAAGTCAGAGTTCCGAAGCCCATTGAATTGGCTGATAGAAACGTTAGCCCGCTGAATTTTCCATTTCCAAAATATTCATTTTCCAAATTTCCTCAATCCACGCTTCGTTTGTTCGCAATGTAAACTATCTGAAAATACATTTCCGGAAGAAAGCGCCCGTCCGAGTGATTAGCGTTTCGATGAAACAGTCATTCAATTCAATAATACATGGAAGAGGAAAATTTCGATTTCTTGATATTTCGGTACTTTAGAATCCGTATCTTTGAAATTGGGAATTCCAGCCCTCACCCCTCGTGGAAAGGAAATAAATTGTAGCGACGAGTAATAGGCACATTTTGATATAATTTCTTTCCAAATTGTGGAGGCTCAAAGACAATAATGATTCACCAACTCACCATTGTAGACACAGAGAATACGTGACAGAAGTGTTTTCTACTCGCGTGATCTTTGGTAATGTAAGCGAAATGCGTAAGGTCGTCAGCATCCTGGCACGCACAGTGTATATTGCGTATTTCATGATCGCAAATTGGTTCCTACAAAAAGCAAAAAAAAAAAGAGAAAAAAAAGAAAAAGTAAAGAAGAAGAAAAATATGGAGAAAACCTTCGAATAATCGCTGATCAGTGATCATAGTTTAGAAAAATGAACAATAATTAAGCAATTCGGTCATGACCAATGAACGTAAAGAAAAAGCAAACGAAAGACTATATCTTACATTTGTTCTGGCGTTAAGGAATCGCACACCTCGGTAGGATATGGCCAAAGTTATATCCGGAGTGACTCGGGGCTCTCTGTAAGCCTTTTTCAGTGTTTGGATAGACTTTTTCGTTGATTCAGTACCTCTCAATTCCTTGACGACAGTCGACCCGAGGTACTGTTAAAAAGGAGGATAAAAATCTTGCTCTAAATGCAGAGAATTAACGAAAACGTTGTAAGGGATGAGGAGAAGGAAGAAGAGACTCACGCTAGCGACGTAAGTGACAGCACCGATGACCAAAGCCTTTGGCTCGTGTCTCCACTGAGTTTTCAGGGTGGACGGTACCCCGAAAAGAAGTTCGGAAGGCGCTCTTATCTCCAGTTGCTCAGGGACGGATAGAGCGCCGTTATGAGAATTCGGGCGTTGGGGTGGCTGCGGTGCTGGCCGATTTTTTCGGTGCCTCAAAGTACCGGTGTTGGTAACCGGGGGAGCAGTTGTCGTTGGTGGTGTCGGTGGAGGACCGTTTCCTTGCGGAACGGGTTCCGGCAGTTTTTCACGAATGTCTTCTTTCAGTTGTTGAATATTTGTTTTCTAAAGATACAGATATAGAAGATAGAAGACAGAAGTTTTCTCGTCGCAGGGATATTCCACGACCGCTGGGAAAATTGAAAACCATTTCGAAAGCTGTGAGATAAAGAAAGCCGAACATTTCGCGTATCGAGAGAGACCGCGGCGATATATCTAAGAATATAAATCCATCGGCGTCATACACTTATATCGCATCATCTCAAGGGCTCACTGAGCCACGATAAATCCGGGCGTTTGTAATCCGATTGCGATTTGATCTGAGGGTCAAAAGTGGACTTATACCATAGGAGCGAAGCCCCAATTCATCACAGTGTGACGCTTATGACAAAGAAACTTGTATGACCGTTGACGATCGGTGTTATTTATTCGTTGTTTTCGCACGGAGAGATATATGTGAGTGGAGAGTCCAGGTACTCATACCAAGATCTCGTTCTAGACGCAATTTCAACTGGCTCATCATAATCTCGAAGAATACCGTTCCTGCACGAGTGTTCAAGGAGGAGGAGGAGGAGGAGTGTTCCGCTCTTGCGTTGAGTAGAGACGTGTGGATGGTTGAAAAGAAACCGCATCCAATTTATCAGAATATTGTTAGATATGTCAAGTGATGCGAAGTGTCGAGAGTTATTAGTCAAATTTAATAAGCTAATTAAAAAAAGTGCACAACAAAGGATGAAGAGAGGAGGAGAAGGAGGAGGAGGATGAGGATTGCGGGTAATATTGAAGTAGGCGCGAACAAAACGTTGTGATGGGTCGTTCAGGCGTTCGAAAACAACTCGGTTGATATTCAGGTGAGTTTTGAAAGGTTCGTTCGAGTGTTCGTCCTCGGCACAATACCCGAGCGCCAATTAGCCACGATATTTACATTATGACGCGGTGCACCACCCGCGATTCAATGAAACAGTCCAAATGATTGGGGTGATGCAGGGAAGAGTCTTCTCTCGGTTTAACTCCTCGCCTCGCCGCTCCTCTCTTCTCTCTTGTCCTCTCTTACAACGCGCATTGTACTCGCGGTTGCAATTTACTGGTGTCATCGAACGATCGCGCGACTCTACGGCTCTTCAAGACCCCCTACCATCACCTATTTCAATATGTTGCAGCGTATTGCCGTCCGCCGTGGATCGTTCCAAACTCGGCAGGAATAAACCATTCCCCTGAGATTTCATCATGTAAATTGACCGATGGATCAAAAGATTAGATTCCTCTGCACAGCTTATTCAATAAAACCATCTCTCTCTCTGTGTCTTCCTCTACGTCTGTCTCTCGTCTAATCGTCATGCATAACAGTGACATGAGTCGACCCTGGCGCACAATCTAATGTCATCCGGTGGACTTATCAGCTCGTGCGAAGTAGTCGCTGTTGCGACACATATTACAGTCACTGATACAAAGTATATTGTATGAAATAATAAACCAACTGACACCAGAACCAGATGTTTCGCTATCTGTTTCTGCGATTCTACTATAATACGTGACAACATCCACAATCAGCGCATCCAGTATACGTGTATATCAGTTCGGACGATAATTTATCAAATCATTATTCAGGGGAAGAGAAAACACGATTGGACACTGGACTTTTACGACCCATTCAATCACCGATTGCTTTCGAATTTACACTAGACTGTGTGAACAAAAATATCCCGGTTTCACGAAAACCTATAGTCGAGCCAGAATAGTATCAAGTATCAAGTGCTAGTAAAATGCTGAGCTCACCAAAGTGTTGAGGTCCTTGTTGAGGTCCTCCAGGTTTGGTCCGCCACCGTTGAGCGGTGGACCGCGAGGATTAATGCTACTAACGGAAGTGAGTATCCTCTTGCGATGTGCGGGTTTCTGGATTTCGAGTACCGCGGCCAACTCGACCTCCCAGACCCTCCTCACCCGGTCCATGTCAGTGTAAAGGTGTTTCCTGAATGTCTCAGCATAGCACTCAAGGTGAATACTCTTGAGCCACTCCTCAACCGATTGCTCCAAAGTTCCAGTCCGTTTTTCAACTCGTTTGCTCAGTAGCCCAGCTGCATCCATGATCACAGTTCGCTCCTGATCGCTGCTGATCCCCATTTCTTTCAGGTCAGATTCATCGAGGACGGAGTTCTAAATTATTTGGAAGAAATTCGTATCGTTCTCTCATCACCCGGACCTTGCATACAATCCAGAGAATACCAACTTAACGTCAAATTCTGATAAATAACTGTCACTTACTATGAACTCGAGGTCATCGAAGCCGTAGTTTAGAAATAGAGATTCATAGTCGGCTAGGCCAAGACCAGACAACCACTGACCAACTGACGTGGACACTATCGGACTGCTGCTACTGTCTGAGCTGAGACCTGGACAACCGAGTTTAAGGCTGTAACCTAGGTGAACGAATTTATCAACTATGTACAAAGAGGGTTGGATGATAATTCAAGTTGGATCGTATAGAGGATTGTTTTATGCAACAATCAACCGAAAGCTCATTCAATTCATCTAGATTTGCTTTCCCTCCTTTCTCCTGGCTGGAATATGGGACGTTTAATAATTCTGGTTTACCTAGTCTTGTTTGGAACTCCTTCTCGAGCTCGGTTACGAAGACAGACTCCCGTACGAGGCCGGTACCGAATGAAGCCATGATCTCATTGATCTTAGCCCACTCTTCCTGTTCGTCGAAGGGACTCATTATGCTGAGGGACTTGTCGTCCCGCTCCCTCTCACGGTCCGACACCCTGAAGGTCACGATTTCGCCGTCGTCAAGTCGATCGCCGCCGCCCTCGGCCCCGGTGCCCATTCCAACTGGTGCCGGAGCATAAACGTTTCGCAATCGACACAGTGTCCGAGGTCTTTCCGCCGTTACGGAACCCTTCAGCAATCCTGTTGGCAATGTTAACGCTTCGTTTTAACCGCCGTTTTCTCCGCATTGAACGACATGTTCGCGAACGAGTTGCCACAAAGAACGACTTTTCATTCCAGTGTGGCTTACGTGTTTATGAATAGAAACAATAAAACCAATAACTTCCAATCGTATACGAGAGTCGAAACAGTGCGATACAATGTGACATTTTGTATCATTTCAACCGCGATCAAGGCGAGGTAGTCGTTTAAATAGTCAACACATTCATCCCCATAATTTCAGTGAATTGAATTGACCGCAACGTTGTATTCTAATTACGCAGAGTATACCTACCGTGACGCGATTGTTTTCACAATTAGCCTAATTAGTCGAATGCCAAATGCTGTTATTTTGTCCAGCACGTAGGTCTGCTATAAGATTTCTACACGTAACAGTGTTTAGTCTCTCAACGGTCAATCCGTAGTACGCAAAGCAGGTGTAATAACTTGAAGTTTCTCCATTCACGCCCTTTCGTGTAACGAAATGGATATCTGTAAACGTAGAGTCTCGAGAGCTCTCATTCAATTTATAGAATGTGTAGAATAGTTATTTGATGAATCGAGTCGGATCGAGTTAAGTCGATTCGTTGACTCGAGGTGATCTCGCATCTCTTCAATTTCATGTCCAACAGCCACGTACGTAGAGTAGTGCTGTACGGCTTGGCCGGCTAAAATGGCTAATTCGGCTAATTGGCCGAAGCTGAGCCGGCTGACAGTTTTCAACCGGCTAAAAAATACTAGCCCGCGGCTAACCATCATATTCTGACCAGCTGAAAAAAATCAGCCGGTTAATATTTTTCAGTCTTCTGATTCATGTGAGCCGGTTCAGCTTCGGCTAATTAGCTGACTTAGCCATTTTAGCCGGCCAAGCTTTACAGTACTAATGTAGAGTAGGTATATATATGTATACGTATACTGCGAAGGTAGATGGAAGGGAGAATCGCTCATCGTAGCAGAAGAATTTCAACTCGTTAGTAAGGAAAAGGAAGAAAAGAGGTGAAAAACAAGTATAAGGGAAAAAAGCAGAGAAAACAGAAAAGAGGAAGGAGCCCCCGTTCTACTCTTCGTTACTTGAATTGAATCAAAAACCGGGAAGCCGGTAGACAATTTGCGAGAAGTTGTATACAATTCACTTGGAGGATGAAAAAAAAAAAAAATTCTTTCGCGTAAATCTCTGAATGTTGGTTAGGTGTCTGTACCCACCTACGTAGAGGTACCTATTTACTCGATGCGACCTCAGGAGGACTGGCGAAATGGGCGCCGTTATACCTACACACCGCTTACGTATACATACATATACCTGTATACGTTTGTAAACGAGGTAAGTAAAGTACAACCGTGTACCTACCTCCCCGCTGTTCAAAGATGGTCGTAATGAAAAGCTCATAAAAAATACTAAATAGAGGTGGTGTCGAGTCTCGCCTCGAGACCGCAATCCTACGTAATTTTAATTAAAGCATCGCGGTATACGCGACCATGTGGAGGGCGTCGCGTCGCGTCGCGGCGCCGCGCGGCCTCGGGGATTTCGGCTTACGTACACGCGTCCCCCGGCTCAATACCTACCTGCTCGAATATTTAGTTTGCCTGTGAGGGAAGGTAGATAGGTATGAGATGGCTATGTAGTAGGTACACGAATGTACCTACATACGGCGTGGTACCCGTACCTAGACCTACCGCGTGTGTGTAGGTATAGGTATAGTAATAATTGAAGGCGCGTTATAGAAATTATGTATGGGAATCTCGCGTGTAACAAGAAAACCTGAGAAGATACGGCAGCCTGCGCCTTCAGCGAGGTATTTTATACACGTATACACATTACAGTATATACATACACACGCACACACCTATATGCAGCGTACAATCGTTTCTCAAGTTCGCATATCGTAATATACACTGATATACTATAGCCGCAAATTTGATATACAGCGAAACATGCGGCTACATCACTTGCTCGTGAACATGCATGTTTATACGGCGAGAAGCGAACCGATTCTCTATCTCTCTTCCTCTATCTCTCCATGTGAGAAAGACGTTGGTGCACGTGGAGTTTGATACTCATGCCTGTGCATGCGAATGCGAATGCGAATGCGAATGCGAATGTGTGCGCTCCCGTTACATTCGCAATTGGATATTAAGTTACGAGGAGGAATTGTTGGCAATTAAACACTCGACACGTTATTATCGCGGGCATTATAAGCCGGGATGCATAGTCGAGGTGAAATTGCTCATCTTTGACTTATTGTGAGCGAGGAACGTCTAGCTACTCTCGGATATAGTACGCGTGCCCAGTTGCTTTCTCTATAATTCTCTATGAAGAGAAAATGTGAGAAAAATAGCAGAAAAGAAAACCAGAAACTAGAAACGAAACTCATCAATATTTCGCACATTGGGCGTAGATAGATGCTAATACAGAAGCGTCAACTAGAACGACGGTAGAATAAACGACTGAAGGCTGCAAGACCAGAGAAGATATAGATTTAGTTGACATATATACATGAGCCAGTTTTGTTTCTCCCCTTCTCCCTCGCTCTGTTACTCCATCTTTCTCTCTTTCCCTGTTTCGAGAGTATTATAAAATATGTAGGAAGGTGTAGGTATGCATGTGCGTTGAACCAGCGATTATACGTGGAACTCACTCTAAAATCGTGCCGCGGGCGTGAATGTAACAGATTTCGTATAAATACCTCAGGCTGAAACGGTGCCGGGCGATGCGGCATTCGTTGTATATATATATATATATATATATATATATATATATAGTATATATATAGTATATTATATAATATAGTATATTATATAATATACATAGTATATTTGGAATTCCCTCCGACCTCAACATATATGTTCATTGTTTGATTGAAAACAGAAAAACCGCTTTTGCGAATCGCGTGGGCTCGTATCGAGCAAGTATACATATAGTGTACAGTATGATCTCTGATGTTTATGCAAAAATCACTCACCGCTGTACACATACGGTCGTTTATTTTCGGCCCCGTGGTCGAAAGGAACTTGAAATACAATACTGCACCGAATAACAAATAGTCACACATATCTCTCGCTGCGTTATAACTTGTGTATACTATTCAGGCACGCAGTAGAGTCATAATTATTTTAAATCAACCGTCTAATTAATTGTAATTACGATTATGATTGCGATTATACTTATATCGGTGAATTTCCGCACGAGGTATTTTGCCGCGGTACGGTTATCAGCTGACTCGTTTCTTGTTCGGGTGCTCTAATATCTTTTTCGTTTTGGTTCTGTTTTCCTGTTCCTCCAACTGGTCGTTACGCGTATAACAGGTCGATGAGTAGGTATATTTTTTGCCAGCGATTTGTTATTTCAACGATCGAGGATAAACTACTCAGGAAACACATGTGGATTATAAAATATACTATAACGATAGTATTTCATCGATGCAATGAAACTGGCCTACAGACGCGATCCTAATTATACGATCGAGAAGCTGGGCTATAGCAGTGAAATCCAAACAACACAACGGAGAGTCTAATTGGTGATTAAACGGATCAAAAATTCAAGTGTTCATCGATCTAGAGTTTAGAAAATCCGGTACCTATTTCGAAAGAAGAAGACGATGGGGAAGAAGAAGAAGCAGAAAAGAAGAAAGAAAAAGGGAAACCAATAACAACATATTATATCAACCGAACCCTGACTCGAAAACACACTTACGCAAGAACGCAGCATGCTCGTAAACCTACGTGCCTGAAGCCCTGAAGGCTGAAGGTGAACGGAAATATAATGAACGCTAAAACTGCCACCGACACGACAACCAATGTCAGATAACGTACGATATAGATTGGTGCTGATAAAACTTTCAGCGGTGGTTGACGCGCGAGAAGAATCCTCGGTTTCAACTTCCAAGTTCACCTCACAATGATTGAAGCAATATCTTCGCTATATCAAATGAAGTGACAATTTTCCGGTACGAACTACTGGCCATGAGACAAGACCCAACAGATGCAGGTAGCATAATGTAATTGAAACTTTTCAAATACCTTACTCGAGGCCCTGATGAAGAAGATGAAGACGAAGAAGAAGGGGGAGGGGAGGAATCGATGCTTCTGACACTGAGTGACTCGAGTTGTGTACTCTTGGCAGTAGCAGTGAATCTCCGTGTTCAACACCCAGCAACGAGTGCAGTTTCGTAAAGCACAACTGACGCGGCGACCTGTGGAGCGTCAAAAATATGCAGGCCTCACGCGGTCCCGTCGAGTGCACGTGGTCTCCTAGACACAGTAACTATTCCCTTCCTGTCCCGTTGGAACCCCTCGCCCCGTCGCCCCGTGACTCCTAAGCCCCGAACCCCCGAAAACGAGGCCGTTTTCCAGTCACAAATTGGGCAGAAGTAACTACGTCGTGGGTATCCGTCACATTCGAAAACAAACAAATGTGACAAACGGTCCACCGACGATCCAAGCGGTAGCACTATGCACCCAGCACTGCTTCTTTAAGTGCGGAAATAAACTGACCCGGAATTACAGTTTTCGTAGAACTGATCGAAGAAATCACAAACAGTTATGTAGAAGTAAAGGACAATTACTCCGTTCACAGACTTTTGGCATCGAAGTGCGAAGGAAACATTTTCAAAGAATCACGCGGACGGACGGAAGAGCCTCACTTTTTATTACCGATGATCGCGAGTCGCGCGTAGCAGGCGTTTCACGAGCAGAGGAGATTAGAGTATCTTACGTTAGCTCCAGTGTTCTGGCCACTCGTTCTATCTAGCCAGAACTAGCACTGGCACTGGCGCTGGTACTGGCACTGGCACTGGCACTAGGCAGTAGACGCTAGGCAGCACTACTACCAACTCGACGAGGCAGCCACCCGGAGTAAACTGTTTCTCGCTTAACCAAAGAGACTCGTTTGCGCTGGCTTGTTGTGTATATGTAGGTATACACATGTTGGGTATGTAGCAGTAAGCTGAGAGGATGACCCCAGGGCCGTGTGAAGTATTTAAATGAGCCCTGTAAATACATATTTACTTTTCAACTTTGGTCATTTCACCGCGCAGGAGGAGGATTCAAAGTGCCAAACGAACTAGCTGGGAGTGCAAGACTTTTCCCCGCGATCACAGCCCGGTCAGACTCACTGCCACCGTGTTTTTATCAAAGTCTCTAGAAACGATCGAACCCGAAGACATAAATACGATACTTTGTTTCGTTTTTTTCTCGTTTCGTCACGATTCCAATCTAATCTTTCAAGATAATTTACCTTCCATCGACGTTTAATCAGAGACTCACGTTTTCCAAGGTCTCCGTAGTTGAAAATATCAACAACTTTTGAATACAGTTCATCGACAGAAGAAGAAAGGAAAGGGGAGAATGAACGGAAGACCTTGAAAAGAACTGGACCACGAAAGAGGAGAGAAAGAGGAAGAAGCCTTCCGGGGCTCCTGAACTTCGGTATACGCTGATGCTGAAGAGGAATTGGAGGACACGAACTGCCTGATGAATACTGTTGTGTTACGCCCGCCTGCAGTGGCTAGCCAGCTAGCTAGCTAGCTCGCCAGGGCCGATTCCAGCTGACGAAGCATGACCGCCGTTGAGTTACCCATGTGGGTATAATACTCTTTGGTACACTACCCAGGACTCGAAACTAACACGATATTATATTATACGGTATTAGTACGAACGGCAATAGTTGTACGTATTATAGTAATAGCAGTTCAGCGGTGGTTAGTAAATCTGTAGAGACTCGACACGCACAAGTCACAAGTCACAAGTCACACGCACATGAACATGGACACGCATGCGTACGCACCCAGATACGACTTAATGATCCAATATTATAATCAAGCGATTAACAATGAAACCTCAACTGTCACAGGCCGTGCTTGTCGGATGATAGTGCACAGTCTGTTATTTGTTTACTAATTCGGGACAATAATTCTCCTTCGCCGCCGCAGTTGTGTATATGCATAGATATAGGAATGTATGTACATGCTGCTGTATTCATGCGCAGCATTCATTGTATGCGCGTGTCGAGGAGCGTGACCGAAACGCTGTTTAAATTCAAAAATCGTTCCGAATGAAGGTGCAAGTGGGAAAAAAAGGGGGGAAAAAACGTCCACCAACGTAGGTATCTACTGTCTATATCGTGTTGAGCTACAGGTTGATGTAGTGCATCCACTCGTGCGCGGTACGTATAAAACGAAGTGTATGCAGGTGTATTACAGATTGATCAGAAGCGCGAGACGAACTGCTGTATAATACCTATACAAAAATAATGTGACACTTCTTTGAACGGCGACTAACGTGAAGTTACCGATAAGTAGATATATATATGTGTACAGCAGGACTAATCAAATTCTCGTTGGATCGAAGCGCTCGGGGTTCAATTATGAGACGGCCGATGGAATTAACGATCGAACATAAAAATAGAACCGCTCTGTACCTACTTGCGTAGGTATGAAGTCGTCGTCCTTACCGAGAGAAATCGAACGTCGCTAATAATCACCGTGACACACTCTCACAGTGCGTAATGATATTTTCTTATCGCGCTGTTAATAAACTGCAGCGCTATATACTGGCCGGATACAAGTCACCGTATACCTATAGTGTCCTACATAAATAGTATTTTCTTGAGTTCTACACCGTACCGGCAAAGCTGCGCTACGCCGCTGCGTCTCGAGCTCGAGCTTAAGCTCGAGTTCAAGATCGCTTTTTACCGACCAAAAATTTAACATCAAGAGTACTGCCTTAATATACAACTGTCAGCCAGACACTGACTGGGCGACAATACTTTAATGACTCATATAACCAGCGGTTCACGCATTCCAACGTGATGTCATACGCCCGGCCAGGCTTACCGAGTAAGACGGCATCAAAAGTTCATTGGAATTACGAGAGCGCGCGCGGGGTATTTTTCCTCCTCTTTCCCTCTTTCGCCTGAAACATAATATTTCGTTTTCGGTTTGTTTCTTCGATTTTTTTCGCATTCGCTTCTTAACGTAATTTGCTACCTTATAGGTATATACGTAAAGGTTTGCGCAACTTATACAGGGAACACAACGAACGACCGCAAATTGACAAAAATAAAATCAACCAAACGAAGACGTACAGAGACACGGACAAAGGATAAACATACCTATGTCACTATATTTCTAGTACATTTTCGGTTTTCCACCGCCAGTTATAGATTTTCCTGAATCTAATTCAAATGCATATCTCTTTTCTTTTTCTCCACCGCGCACCGCGTAATCGCGATCGGGCGACACGACTGGACAGCGTCGCAGGACCGTAGATATAATGAAAAATGACAAAAGAAAATAGCGTATCCTCAGGCGGCACATGCCGCGGCGCACGTGGACCTCTTTATACTTCGGCCCTAGTGGTATGGCGTATACCTGCCGCCCATGGCGCACGTGGGTAGGAAAGGCCTTAATATTTGACCGTATCAGATAAACCATGCAACGACGTTCCCAGAAGGCTTTACTTTGTGATAAGGTATAGGTATGGGTACATAGGGATAGGTAGTCCGAGTCAAACGAGTGAACTCCCCGAGCTCAGGCTTTGCCACGGCTTGCTTAGATCATACGGAATAACATCCTACTACCGTTGACAAGTTTTAACCAGATAAAGAAGAAATTAGCCTCAAAGCTGCGCGTTGTGAAACATAGATTTTATACTGTGGGACGCCACTCTCTCGTCTCTAGCTATAGGTAGGTGCCCAAACTTAATAGCTGGAGTCGTAGGAAGAGAGGTTTTACAGAAAAGAACCTGAATCGTAGGTCGTGGAAGGCGGAGTGGTGAGACGGACGAAGAATACTCACCTGATTATCAAATTTTCGTCTAGATGCGAAAAATGTGTGTACCGTTGGAGTTTTCACATTCATCGTCCAAACATCGGGAGGATGTAAAAAAACGGCTTTCGGCGCTGATTAATATATCACCCGATGCAGGTTTCGCGATATACCTATGTTCCATGCGTATAATATCACCGAACTAACAAGCTCACTCTATCACCCTGAACAAACAGTTCACGAGATAACTGCGGTGTACGAGATCGAGGGATTTTCGAACTTGCGGACGATACCGACTACACTCCGAGAGCGTCGAGAACCGGACTAGTCCGTGGTTGAGGAACCACTGATCCGCTGCATGCGTTCCAAAGAGGCGTTATTGAAGAACGACGAAAAATAAAAGGGAGGAAACGAACGGAACCAGAAGCCGAATGAATAACAACGCACACGTAACATCCCACTCTGCGATGCGACGATGCAACGAAAAGCATAAAACTTTCACCAAAATATCGGTTCGTAACCAAGGATACCGCAACCGTGTACGCACAACGAGTTTACCTCCTACGGTAAAATATCAACTGAAAAAATACTTGAGACATACCAAGTACCGCAACGAATTTCGGTTCTCGCGTATTCTACAACCGATGAGAACCAGCTAACTACTATATACCTACACCGACTATCTTTCGGTGATTATACTTCGCGAAAATATCATCCTCGTCGATAACCGGACGTCATTAATCCAACCGAAACTCCGAACGACAATACTGTTGTGCTAGGTTATTTAGCCATTCCCTGACGACGACGACGACGACAACGACAACGACAACGACGTACAGTGCAGGTTAACCGGATGTCATGATACGGCTTAACAACGCTACGTAGGCCGTATACCGGTGTGTACTGTACATTAACATTCGAATCACGAAGGCAAGAGCCAAACGCGACGCACACCCCCATTTTCTTGTTTGCTCGCTTGCTGCTGGGACACGCGAACCGAAGGTGTGACGGCACGTAGAAACTTGGCTATTCGCGCGGCGAAGAATCGTTCCTACGAGGCTATACTATGTTCAACGTTCAAGTAATATAGGAAAAGACAAATCTTATTCTATACCACATCGCTATGTGGATCCTCACTCTCTCGGAACGAATCAATGAACATTGGAACCGACGATAGAAAATTTCGCCTATATAACCCGCGAATCTCTTCTATCGTGTGTGTTTTTTTTTACGTTTCGAGTGTTTTCATTACCGATCGTTGTTTCAAAAAAGTTCGATCGAATCCTCTCCCCGAAATATATGACCAAATTTCTATGAATTTGTATGTACTACGTATACTACTTTACCTAAACGTAAACTATATATATATTCCGCCAGACACAAAGTCTGCCAACGACGCGTGTCACGTTGTGGGCGTATTGGGCGGCGATGTCCAAAATTCGTTTAACTATATATTAAGAAACGTAGTAGATATAACGTTTTAATCATGCCGGGTAAGCGATCCGAGTGAATGCCGATGAGAGTTATCTTCAAGATACGTCGTGTCGTTTACGTCATTTCGGATCCAACCGTCTTTATTTCGCGAAGAAATTATAGATATTAATACTGCAGAAATAGAAGGTCTCGTCGCGTCAGTCAGTGACATCGATTATTATTCAGTCGAGCGACTCGTTATCTTATCGACAGGCTTTTCATTCTGTCGTTTTTTTACCCCTAGTTTTTGTCTCAGTTTTATTTATTTTTTTGTTTTTCCATCCTTCCTTCCTTTTTTTTTCTTTTTTTTTTTTTTTTATCTCTCTCTCTCTCTGTCCGGGAATGGAGGTTATTTTGTTTTCCTTCTCTTCAACCGCGGGTTGGAAATGGTCCGGATTATACCCTCGATAATGGAAATCTTGTAGGAGTTGACAATGTGAAAATATATTTCCATTCTGTCAAAACCAGATAACTTTGAAGGCAGTCGTCGCAATCAGCAGATAAAACGAACCTCAGTAAAATCCCAACGTTCTGGAGCTCAGCAGGTATATAAAACGCCCGCCCCGCACCGCCCCGCCCCGCGCTGCGCCGGGACAAAAGTACCAATACCCACGTACACGGGCATGGTATGTTACGTGAAATAGGTGTACACGTCTTTTTGAAGAAACCGCGCATCAGAGAACTAGAAGAGAAACTATAAAAGTATAGGTATAGGTACTTTGTATGATAAAGTAAAAATTATCGTACGCGAGACTACGATAATTATCGGAGCCCCCCCCCCCCCCCCCCCCCCTCTCGCCCGCCCAATACCTCTACGCGACACGTTTCATCGACGAATTGTTTATTCGGCGTATACAGATATCGGACAAACTGATCGATCCAGCGATTATTGATCGTTTTCGCGAGGGGGATGTCATTTCATGTAATAAACAACGGCCAAAAAAACTTCGACGCTTTCGATTCCACAATCGTCTCAATTTGTTGCATGTTATAAATACTATGAACGGTGTATTAATTGGGCCGGTTAATTTCTTCTTAATTCTTACAAGTATGACGGCTTGAGTTCAACGTCGCGTAACAAATACGTGATAGTATAGCATTGCTATATGAGACACGAGACAGAGATGAGATCCCGAGCATGTACGAGAATTGGAATAAAACGGGAGAGAGGAAGAAATTGAAGAAAGAAGACGAAGAAAAAAAAGAAGAGAAAAAAAAAACAACAGGCTCGAATCTTGTACGTACTCCACAATTGTTATTACTATTTCAATTTACATATACGTAAGTGTACCTAACTGAAGATTTTTTTTTCTATGCATTACGCGATCGAGCAGCTGCGGAAACAGCGGCGGCGGCGGCCGCAGCAGCAGCAGCAGCAGCATAGATGCTCATCTGCTCGTAAAATTTTAACGACAGAATTCAGAGAGAACAAAAAGTAGAAAAAAAGCAAAAAAAAAACAAAACAAAAACGCGAACACTTCCGGTACAGGTATCTACCTTAATCACTGACGTTCCGTATACCTATATATATATGTATACTATAACGAACAAATGTCTGTAATAAATAGCAGACTGAAAAAAAAAGAGACAGTTAAAGTCACATATCTAACAGTATTTCTATTTTCTATTTAATACCTATACTAGCATATAAACGCAAAACGAACGAACGAACGAACGAACGAACGAACAAACAAACAAAAAACAAAAATCAAATATTGAATTTGGAAAAAATGATCAGATCATAAGCATGAAAGTGAAGAAGGCAAATTTGCTCGCGTTGAAGCATGGTATGTAATAATAATTATAATTATGATACATACTTGCAGGGACGGACGAACGAAAAAGAAGATAAAAAAAAGCCGCAAAATAAATTCAGACATTATACGGTATGCGTATCACAGCATAATATTTATTAGCAATTCAATAATTCAATCATGTTTTTGTATTATATAATGCACTATATAATATGTTCTTTTTTGTTCTTTCTTCTTCAATATAAATTGCTTAAACAATTACAATAACACAAATTATCGCACTATCCAGACAATAATAATGATAATAATAATAATAATAGTAATAATAATAATAATAATAATAATAATGATAATATTAATGAGAATAATAGTAATAATAACAACAATGATAATAATAATGATAACAATACACGCAATAATAATAATAATAATAACAATAATGATAATAATAATTATATAACATTCTATCTACTTGTCAGGCGATTGAAATAAACAATTGCAAAAAAACGAGCATTTCAATTATTCCAGCGTAAAATTATAAATAAAAAATCGTAATAACCGAAAGATGGAGGAAGAAAAAATCGTTCGAAACGATCGAATGCTTAAATTGGAAATGGAAATAGTATTTGATACAGTATGAAATTTGTCATCAGATTTACTCTAATCATTTTTTAGCGCAGTGTACCTACGTATGCAGGTATATACATAAGTTACATATGTATAGTATAGTTTTCTGACAACTTTACCGTCTATGCCGAGAAAATTTGTAAAAAATTACAAAACACAGTACGAGAACGAGAAGAAGATCCAAATACGAACGGAAATCACAAACAAGAAAAAAAAATCAAGAAAAGAAAACAAAGAAAACCACAAAATCATGTTAACGCATATATATAATATAGAATATAATACATGGATATAACATGTTTCAGATGCCTACGTGAGGCGATCGTCACCAACCAATTCTGGAGCCCCAACCCTATGCTCAAGGTGCAAATTATTCTCAAATCGAGCTCACTTACGTTACAATCAGTTGAAGTTCTTACATAGGAAATGATCTGAAATATCTGCACGCCGTATAGAGAATTAAAAACGTAAATTGAATGATGTATGTTTTAAACCGAACTGTGTACACTGCATATACACGAAATAATGACACTCTTACTCGATTCGGCATTAATGGGGATCATGAGGCTGAAGTTTATTTGAATAACGTTAACGAAACAAAACTCATTATAGATATATTATTCGAAGCGGTATCGTAGACCAAACTATCGCGAAAAATTTGTTCCGAAAATCCCCGGACGGAATTTTTTTTTTTTCTTTTTCACCTCTGTTTCTCTCACTATATACTCTATCATTTTGTCTTACATTTTTTACGATACAACTGTTTTCGTCCGGGAATTACCGGAATGTTACTTTTCGCGACAGTTTGAGGTTCAAATGTTATTCAGATCCGGTAGATTCCCAAAGTGCGGGAAATAGATGAAATAAAATGAAGATTTTTATCCCGGGAATAATATATTTCATCCGGATATTAATTTTCATTGCGTTGTTATTTCGTTTTTTTTTTTCTTTTTTTACTCTTCTTATCCAACAGTCTACGTGACGAGGACTGCGTTTCTAATTTTTGTAATTTTGTTGCGTCAACGTTGTACCGAAGCCTCAGCCTCAGCCTGACAAAGAGATAATATCTATGGAGAAATTGGCAAATGATACAGTGAATCATCCTCCATAGGTACACAATATCGATATACATTGCCATTAATTTTCTTCGTATTGGCGCATTGCCAAGATTTACTTAATACTGACTCAATTTTTGAGCAGATACATACGTTTCTTTCTTCGAACTCTCACTTATCTTTTTATCTTGTAGATATCTATCGCATATAGGCGTATATATGTGTATATGTATATATATATATATATATATATATATATATATATATATAGCGAGACGCAATATATATATACATGTAAAACCAACTTCAATACATACAATACATATGTATATATATTTTTTAAATATTTTTTGCAAGATTATATATATTATATAGATTATATATTTTGTTCGTCTAGCACTACATAAATACATAACATAGACACTGACCACCCAACTATATACCTACATAGTTATATGATTGACTGTCGTCAATAAAAAATTGAATACACACTTGTATGATATCGATACCAATTTATATACGAGATTCAGGAATCGTACCAATTCTGATGCATTTCAATTTCAATTTCAATTGCAAATTGCAAATTAGCGATATATATATATATATATATTATATTTTTGTGATAACTTGGAGGAAAAAAACCGTTCAAGGTTGAACCTGTGTATTGGATGTAGGTATAGGTACCTATTGCGATATTATAGTTATAATGATACATGTAATAATATATTCTTGATTATAATTTACGCGACGATTATCCGTGAACACTCGTATTCGAGGATGGAGGATGAACAAATTTCATTGTGATATCGTGCTAAATCGCGATTAGAATTGTAAAAAACAGAACAAAAAAGGGGGGGGGGGGGAAGAAGTAAAAATAACATTGTATAACACCTAAGACAAATGGTCTTCAAATATTTATATAACTGTAATCATCATTTTTCAATACTGTAGAGATAATATATATGAATATATATATATATATATATTTATATAGAATTTCATTATTTAATTAGATACTATAATGCTTTAATAAGTGATGATAACGAGTGATGACAATTAGTCGAGTATTCTTATATGTTGAGCTTCGTGGTTATTAAGAAATGAAAAACGGAGAGAAAGGAAAAGATCACAGATCATCACGTAGGTATCGTTCAAAGACGGAAAATATGGTGTATCGTTTTCATGGAACCGATTATCGATACCCGTGTTCACGATTTGGAGGTGGAAAATAATTCTGTTCTAGAATCGTAACGAATAGAAATAATACTAACGGAGATTGTTACGAAATGAAGAGAACTGACAATGAGAATGGCAAGTGCCCGCGTGCGTTGATGCGGGGAAGAAATCAATTGGAGCAAACTAAAAAGCTCGAATGTTGTAGATTGAAATTCGGATAAAATAACGTTAAAACCTGTATAACTAATTCTAATTCTAAGTCTAATACTAATTTTAATTCTAATTCTAATTCTAATTCTAATTCTAATTCTAATTCTAATTCTAATTCTAATTCTAATCTCCTATCTCCAATCTCTGATCTCTAATGTCTAATCCATAATTTAGGACCAATAGTTTTGGCGCGTCAAGCTAAATAACTGTAACTATTTCCACGCCATTAAAATATTATGTGTATAGGTATGTATGTGCGTACCTACCTATGATATGAGTATATAATTGTGGGGGGATGCAAATTTTCAAGAGAAATAAACAGCCGACCCGAGAGCCTCTTGCGGTTACAGATATAAAACGAATGCGAGATTATATACCTACCTATATTATATATTTCTATATATATGTATTTGGGAAAGAGGAAATGTCCTCAAGAGAATGAGAATGAAACCCTAGTGTTCGTAGTTCAATGAAACCAGATAAACTGAAGAAGAAACAAAAAATGAAAATCTTTGTTTGTTCGAGATTGCGGAAAGAGAAAGTGAAAACCGAACCGAACGGACGAGCGAACAAAAATGAACAGAAACAGATAAAAGAAGGCGACGGGTAAAATTAATCGGTGAATCGCGGTAACAGGTAATTCAAGGCAACGAAAATACACGGAGAACAGGGCGAAAAGCGTCATGCGGTGCAGCCTGCAAGCTTGTGTTGCTGTTTACCTGCAAACGGTACGTCGCCGAAGAATTCCTCGACGTTGTCAGTAGAGACGCTCTTGTCGGACAGGGAAACGCTGGACAAAGAACCACTCGAAGCATCCAATGAACCCCCTGGAGGAAACTGCAGCAGATCATCGTCCGTCTCGGTCTCCATGTCGCGTGATCGACGCTTGTAAACCTACGATACGATCGTACCGTAAACGAGAAAACTAATTTTAATCAGCATCACCGGAATTTTGTCCAGTTTTTTTTTTCTCCTGTTTTGTTCTTTTTTCTTCTTTTGCTTCCGTTTTCTCTTTCAAATTCCGTAAATCGCACTTGTGAACATGTACGAGATGATGCCTGATAAGAGAGAGAGAGAGAGAGAGAGAGAGAGAGAGAGAGAGAAAAAAAAAGAAAACCAAAACTGTTCTTCGTGAATAACGTTTGAGAGTACCTGCGTGGATAGATGATACATCGTATATATATCTCTGCGGGATGTTAATTGAATTTCGCATGTGTAGAATAAAAATTGGCTAGACAAACAGCAGACTGAAGAAACAGACAATGGTCGGACTCGATTCGGGAAAGAAACGTTGTTCCTTATTGAGTCACGTCATCGTTCTGTAGGCGATATGAATCAGCGTCGTGCAGCGTGACTTTTATGCTATTTTGTTTTCGTTTTATATCAAATGAATTCTATGTGTACGCGTTCCCGCTGTCCTCGCACACTTATAAATCGTACGAAGATCGGCGAGGCAGATTATTTGTCCTCGAAATCACCTGAGGAACCAGATACTCGAATCACATCACGCTATCCCATACCGCGGCTCTATTCCGCCCACCGATCTCGTACCGAAAAAAGTATTTTGTATAATTTTACAATTAAAGAAATTTTCCTCAATGAGAATTTATCCTGTACGCCTGATCTGAACCTGAGAGTATTCTACCTCAGGACGATTCACCAGCTTCGCACAATATGCTGCAGGTATGCACGGTCTATCTCTCGATGACCCGGGCACCCTTTGGAAATACCATGAATTTCTAGTTAACGGTTATGGGAATTATTCGAAATATCGTCTTCTATAGTCTTCAGGACTCGCTGTCTCAAATGTACATACACCGTTTCGAAAAGGAGAATCGTGAATTTTTGCAAATGACTCGATCGATTCTGATGAAACGTTGAGAATTCATTGAGTACGGTGGCAGATAGTAGCTGAGTATTCCACTTCTTCAAAACATCGATCGGATTTGACGGAAAATGAATATTCCCTATGTTAGCTAGGTTAGATTGCCAGCGGCGTCTCCAGCGACCTCTTAAGAAAAGTATTCGTGAAATGTGATTGGGGATAGTAGATTGATTGGTAAAATGAATCGTTGAAATAGCCAGGTTTGACGGCGCAATGAAATACTTAAAGGATAGAAACGAGGGCACGAGGAGTTCCTTGTGGAGAAACGAACTCTTCGATTCGGTGTGGAAGTCAGTGAGTATAGATACATACGATGTACGAGTAGGTATTAGGTGTATATATGGAATGGAAACGTCTCGAAACCAAAGGGCTTCATTATTCAAAGGATGTCAACATTTCCAGGATTGCCAGTTGACTGATTTCACGAAAGATGACGACTGACGGAAACCCTTTCGCTCGTGTATACCTAACCTTAACCACCTTGGTGCCAAACCGGTGTACGAGCATGTATGCTAAGAATCTCGGAATTTCACTCCGGTGAGAAGCTTCAGGGTAGGTAACCACATCTCATCCGTCAGAGTCTGCAGTGTTTATGTACGTTGAATATTAAGAGACCCGTAAATTCAGAACCCTAATTGATGTAACATGTGAGAGGAACGAGGAGGCCGAAGATGGAAGAATTAAACCGGTTGTTATTATTATTATTATTATTATTATTATTATTATTATTATTTTGTTGTAGAATTCGGATGCAAATAGTCTGAAAGAATCTAATAACCGCTCGATGGTATATACATGCAACGCTTCGGGAGTAGAAACAAGAGACGGAAAAAGAAACAGGAAACCGGTCGGAGAGAAAGGGAAAAAGAATCAAGATGAAATTGGGTTTAATTTCCCGTAAAAATGACAGTTCTCGACAAACCTGATTTTCACAAGAGATTTAATGGAAAATCGGAGAGGCCCGCCGACAACACCGTCCAATGGAATTCATGAGAGGTAACAAGGCAGTAAGTTTAAGCGACCGTGAAGCTTGCTAATGCAAAAATTACCTTTGAAGATTCGCGCACGACGCGTACGCCACGACGTATACAGTTAACGGTTGAAGTCAGGTCGATGGGGGATTGAAAATATCCTCAAAATTATCCCCGCAAATACAGGGCTATATAACTTTTGGCAGGCCGTTATTTCCCGGCTAGATTCCCGAAGAAAATTAAAGAAGAAATATCCATTACCAAAAATTCGTGGGACCGTGAGTTCCCAAGATATAGAAGATTTAATTCGACCGCGATCACCGAAGCTGTTCGTGGATACGGCCGTGTATATAAAATTGGCTCTGCGACTGGGCAGCTGAGATCTCGTCCGTATCCCGGCAAGTATAGGTCGCTCGAATTTTGAATAAAAAAACATTTCGTCTGGGATTTTTGTGAAGAATCATCCTGTACGTATGCATGTCGGAACTTCAAATTTCATTGTTCGTACCACCACTTCTCACATTGAACTGACAGTAAATCGATATTTAAACTTTTATCCCTGTATCAAATCAAGTGCAAACGAAGCAAGTTCAACAATGTGTATGAAATGATCTTTTTTTCAATAACCTTTTGCCGCGATTATAGTACATCCATCTACCTACCTACCTACCCCACCTATGCATATACCTACACGAGGGAGAAGTTTCACCCTAGCAATGTTTCGCTGAAGCGTGTGTATCGTGCACACGGAGCTGAGTAGCAACTGGTGGAGAAGAAGGATGCGGAGGAGGAGGAGGAGGAGAAAGAGGGGAAAGAGGAGCAGGATGTATTGCGGGTGCATACGCAGTGTGACGTTGGCGAAGATGAGACAGCTGGTTGAACGACGGCGATATATATATCTACTCGTGGAGACGGTAGTGAGCAGACAGTCTCACAGCAGAACGATCACAGGTAGTGAGTGAAGGAGGGTACCTGTGTATCGAGCAAAAGACAGCGGTACTAGAAGATTCTCTCCGAGTTCTCTCCTCGAGCTACAACACGAGCCACGTATCCTCCTTGGAAATCGCATCACAGATCAAACAGGGCTTGTATATTAAATGTAGCCCCCGGTCGGTGGATTTTCCATCTCCCCTCATCCGTACCACTAGCTCTCTCGCTTTCAACTTCTATATCTCGCCCGTTTGACTTCGCTCGACACCGTATAGAGATCATTAATTCGCGATTTTTTAATCGGGTGACGATATTTGCTGAATCTTTTAAACTCGGTGCGAACGAAGGTTGTTGATGAACTTGTTGATAGTACACGTGTAGCAATAGCTGCCGTATCTACGGTCCAACGAGAAGGCAGAAAATCCTCTTTCAAACCTAATACGCGCTCGCAAAAAAGTTAGTAATTATCTGTGCTAGCTACTACAGAATGTTAGCCGAAGGAAGATTGATATCCCAAGAAATTCAGCATCAAGATTCACGATCTAAACCTCCTAAACCGTAAATTTGTTCCCGCAAACTACGAGATTTCAGGGCGGGGCGCGGGCGGCACGCGATCAGCTGACCGCGAAATTCGTTCAGTCATTGTTTTTTATTCCGATGACGTCTCGCTAGATATGACTGATTGTGAGTAGGAAACCCGATGAATTGGGAAATCACGAACTTGCGAAATAGATTGCATACGAAAAACTTTGACTAATCTCCGTTTCAAACATTTTTCAAACAAATTCAAAGGACTTACAGAAATAAGTAGATTCACCAGAGACGCATTCATCACCACGCTAACAATAAATTATCCAATTTATTATCTATCCAACGTTTCACATAATAAACCAGCACAAACGTCCGCGAACCGGAGTGACTTTGAAACAACTGAACGCTCGCGTTCGTAGGCATAACGATCTTGATTCTACAATTCCAGATTACAGATCCGGATGCGGTTTCGTATCCTGAGTACACAAATGTACGGGCGCGATGCAATGAGTTATTCGACCAGATGAATGCTTCAAATTTTCACTCATATACCTATAATAAGATAATGCACAAATGTGTGGAAATGATATGTTCCGCAATCGGAAAATGTTCCTCGAGTGATCGAAGAATGTTTTCTACATGGGTACCTTAAGTAAATCTCATCAAATTTTCCGGAGATAAGTCAAATCTCCGAATAAAAAATTAAAGTTATTCAATAAATGATTTTCAAATCCTAATTCTGATATTTTTCAACCCAATTTTTTCTATATCGATTTTTATTTTCCTACGAAGGTAGGAAATGAATATGATATATTCTGTTACGAGTGCGAAAAGTAGGCGATTTCCTCCGACGAGTACGAGTGCGAGCGTTGGCATAACAAGCCTAAGGCAGGCGGGGGTGCTGCCAACTACACACAAGTCGGAAATCGCCTACTCGCACTCGTCGCGCATCATATTTCGTATAATTCCTGAGAAGGGAAGTTCGATTTGAGAAGCAAACGAGCCAAATGAAACTCATGTCGTTATTGTCGACGAGAGTCATTCTTTGCTGCACTAGCGCGGGAAAGTACTTTCCCGTTCACCGTTCGTAAGAGTAACTTTCGGCACTGGTGCGGAAAAATATTTTCCACGCTAACGCGGGAACAGGATACTATACGCGCGCCAAACATGCTCCGAAAGTCAAACTTTCCAAGGAGGTGTTACAAAAAAAGATTTCCTCAGCTATTGCATTTACTCACGAGTGAGAACAATATTGGACATTCCCTCGATTCAATCAATTTATACATTCATTCATCGTATCCCTCCTCCCCATGAGAGAAAAAGACGGAAAAACATGGATCAGAAAATGAGTTTACGTGTGACACTCACCTGACTCAGCGGTCGTATCCGTTCATGAATTGATTTTTCAGCTTGTAATGCAGATGGCGGAGGATGATCAGGTGTCGGTGGTTGGACATAGTGAGTCGGGCTAGTAGGAAGAAGCATTTGGACACGTCGTAGACGTTTGTCAGTTGCACCGCGATTTTCCGGATCCCCCTGAGACGAATATCCGTCTCTTTTATAGTCGAGGAGACTTTCCTGTGATGATTTCAACGTGATGAATGCATTGGAGACAAAAGTTTGACCGTTGTCAACCAAGAGACCGCCATCACTGCAGGGAGATTTATCGGTGTTTTCAATCTCCATATTTTCATAGGCTCTGTCGCAATTCCTCCTTAATTTTCGTCTAGGATTTTGTGTTTTTATCGGCCTGTTTTCGTACATCGAGGTAATGGCAACAGGCTCGAAATCAGGATCTCGATTGTCACCGGCATTAACGCTACTGAATCGAGATTTCATGTCAACGTACTGATCCACGCTACGCGCAACGTGGCGAAGCTGATCACGGCGGGATTGAAGCTGATCAAGATCCGCGTGACTTCTGGCCCCGCTACGGGCAAGGAATAAATACTCATAGTTGCTCGGACCCAAAGTATACTCGGCCGATAATGACATTTGTGTTTGCAAGTGGGTTGGCGACACTGACAAATTCCGTCGCGGTGGTTTCTTCGGCGGCGTTGGCTGCAACATTAGCAAAAACATGCCTCTTCGGCTAACCCCCTCGAAAATTCGTACGAGAAACATGAAAGGCGAGAAAAGAAAAAGAAGAGAGAGAGAGAGAACAAAAAGAAGCAGAAGAAAACGAAACGAAAAGAAAGAAGATGTAGGTACTCAAGTGCTATACACACGTATTCGCATTTTCCGAACAAACGTTTTTCAAATTGTATCAATTTTGAACTCGAATCGTATACATGTACGGATAATTCTTCGGTACGGAAAATTGAATGCATTAATAGATATACACTAGATACAAAATATGTAGATTTATAGTTACCGAAACTTTGCTATTTGATGCAGGACTGTGAAGTGAGCTGGAAAGAGGTGCCATTGGCAGGTAAATTCCAGCGGCGATAGAATCCGCTGGTAAACATCGTCTGTCACGAGGACTAGGTCCGCCAACACTTGACGATGAAGATACGCTCAGCTGATCGGATTCACGGTTAGACCCGTATCCCGGTAATGGTAGGGACAAATCCTTGGACATGAAACTGGAGTCCATGTGACCACGTGGAACCGGAAGTCCGTGATACAAACCGTTGTCCGATCCCCTGCGTGACGGAGAGCATTCTGTGTAAATATCGTACGCGGCGGCCGGACGTCCAAAGTCCAGCAAATTTTCAAAATTTCACCCGCTATTTGAAAATTTCTCAGATTCTTTCGTAATCACATTATCCCGGAGAATGCAGAAGAACAAACGAAAGAAATGCACCGATGCGATCGTCGCATTCGCTGTATTCAAAATCCAAGATATACCGTGTACAAGTGTTTCGGAAATTTCGTATTATACGACGGCAATACTTCATCAAAAACTTGTCGGAAAAGCGGAGAGAAAAAAAATGTATACATGTATTCAAAAATTGTGTACCTACCTGGTAGTATATAATAAGTATTAGGTACCTATAGGTATCAGGTATATATGAGAAAAGTGTAAAGGTGCAATATAATTTCATACCGTGCACTGTCTGATGTGATATAAGTGTTGATGTTGGTGTTGTGAGGTTTGTCTTCGGGAGTTGGTTCGGAACTCTCAAGTGTATTAATTGAGTTCAGAGTATCGGACATGGACATAATGACGCTATCAAAAACAGAGCTGAAATCTGATTCCTCGGTCCTCTCTTGATTCCTCGACGTTGTCAAATCGTCTTCGATTTCATCGCTGAGCTTTCCCTCGCTAAAATATCCAATGGACAATCCAATCGAGCTTATATAATATGGATACCTAGATACATATACTATATGCATACATTAATATACGAATATGCGCGAATCGGATGATCCAGCTGACCGAATAAAGATCGTAGATTTCTATATTCAATGGAAATCGTTTGACCGAAGGTTCATCGAGTTAAATCGATCTACAAACAATCTGAAAACCTTTCTGCGCCTCTACCTAAACGTGCTGCTGCAACTACTATAAACTATCGCGATTAAATGCTAAGAGGACCAACAGGTTGGTCGGTCGTTCAAAACTTTGCTGGATAATCAAGTCCCGCGCATGCAAACAACCCGTGAGGAGGCAGTCGGTAGGTATAGTGTCCACAATAGCTGGATACCGGTATACCAAGGAGACGACGAGATGACGGAGTAATAGCTTAATCAGCGATCAAAGGCGAATTACTTCGAGCATCGATTAATTATTTTCCGTTCACCTATTTTTAAGCCCCGCACATACTCACCGATACCCTTCTTCCACCTCTCCATCCACGTAACGAAATATTGCCGGAAGAATTTTCGGAGCGGTTTCCTCGCGCAAGCAATAATTGACGAGTTGTAAAACGAGCTAAGAAATTTTCTTTCTTTTCTTCTTATATAATAACGAGTCTTCTAAATCATCCGCCGAGTATTTGATGAGGTTGTGTATGAAGAGAGGGACCGCGGAGCGAGTGCGTTCCTGTTCCGATGAAACGAGGAACGGACGGGTAAGAGGCAGGGAGGTAGGTAAGGAGGGCGTTGAAATAAGTAAACGTAGGTACAGGGGTGGGCAGGCAGGTAGGTAGGTAGGTGGGTGGGTATGTATGTACCTACGTATAATATGGAAACTGCGGGAGTGGTTATTAGTTTTATGCTGATACCAGCTAACATTTACATTGTTTAACACGATGGATTCATCATCTGGGGTCGAGGGGGCTACCGCTCTACCGGTGGGTTGGTTCCCGCTACGCCTTCTATACCAACGTCAAACATTGGTCAGGATCGCGTGGCAGAGTATAACCAAGGGGAGTGAATGAGGGAAGAGAGAGAGATTGAGAGAGAGCGAGAGAGGAGTACGGAGGAAAGAGTAAAGAGTAAAGAGGGAAGAGGGAAGAGGAAAACGGCGGTACACTGCGATGGCGATGGCGATGGCGATGGCGATGGTGGTATTTTAGTTCACCACTGCCGCGAGTCTAGCTCTGTAACCGGGTGCTAGGGTCGTAGTAGGGTGACCTGGGGGCGAAGCGAGCGAACGAACGAACGAACGAACGAATGAACAAACCAAGCGAACGGGGCGAACGGACCTGCCATCGCTTGCCTACATCAGGAAAATTAAAGCAAGCCAAGCGATGCCTAACGTGCTGGGGCTACACGCCTGTACCCCCCAGGACGAACCAACAGCCACCGCTGTAGCATAGGCTGGTGTTCGCCACCCGCTCATTCACTCTGATCTCTGCTATGTATGTATGTATGTATGTATGTATGTATGTACATAGGTAGGTGCCTACATGTATATCTCTATGCTTTTGTTTGCTCACATCTCTCTCATATTAAACCGGAGTTCAGTTTTATGTGCGGTAGACACACTATGTAATGTAGGTATGTATGTTATTTATGATATAGTATATTATAGGTAAAGGCGGGTATCGATGTGTCGTATGAAACGGCGAAAGTACATCGTTGCATGCTTCCGCGAGGTATTACACGCTCAGTTACAACGTAGGTTATACGTAGTTAGGTGAGGAGAGGTAGGAAGGGGTGCGGGGGTGCGTTGCCGTACAAACATCTGTGCCAAGTGCCTACGTGATAATATATGAGGAGAAAAGAGCAAAATGATGGAAACACTGATGCCTGCCTTGGTGAGATATGGAAAAACAAAACATCGGTTCCAAAGCCAATGATATCTCGTCGGTGGTTGAAAAATTTGTGGTTTTTCATTCAAAAATTATCTACGATACGCGGCACGGTATAGGATAGTATGATATATCCTCGCAATGAAGGAGGGGCTCAAGTTGCGATTAGTTATTTTCGAATCTTCGCATTAATTCCGCTATCCGGCAAAGTCTCTCACCGTAATTACACTCGACTCTTTGCTGTATTGGAATATTAGGTACATATTTTGATATTACCCCACGTGATTCAAGAGAGAGAGGAAGAGAGAGAGAGAAAGAGAGAGCAAGAGTAAGCGAAGATTGGAAAGACAAAAAAATCACAGGGGAAAAATGGCCGATCGACTTAAAAAATGTCAAAAGTTGACTGACAATGTCGGATACAAATACAAATAAACTGTGTTATTCTTTGTTTCTTTTCCTTTCGTTTAGACAAGCTAAATAGTCCGGACGGAGAACGCCCGCGGGTGCCTGCTGGGATTGTTCGATCGTTGGTGACAAAGCATTGAATAATTAGGCGCCGACAGCGTGGCGATAACCTATTTCATTTGATTTTTTTACTCCTACTATACGACGGTGCGGTATCGTGGAGTTTCATTATTACCGTTTCAAACGAGATATGAGAAGATTAAAGGGGGCCGCGAAGATGATCTGAAAAGTTTTGAGCTCCTCTCCGGCCGTATTCGAAACAGGCGGCGGTTTTCGTTCGAACAATGATTGCTACGGTGCGATGAAATGAATTGGTGAAAAATTTTTTTTATACTCACAAAGACATAACGGACATTCCGGAAATGCGCCTATGATCGTCGTCCCGAGGTTTGTGATAAAACTGCCATTGCGTAGGTGAAGTGCCTTCCGCAGGAGAGAAATCATCACCTGGACGCACGTTCTCGTACGGGCTGCCGAGTGAACCACCAGTACCCTGAACGGGAATCGGTGGTAAATTTTCGCTATCCGCGTCGCTTTCTATACCGGAAGAAGATCTGTGCCCTGTCAAAATGACGAACGGAGTATATATTTTGTGCGTCTGTAAACTGTTTGCCCAGCATAGAAATTATTAGCACTATGAAAAGTGGAGGGAAAAGTCAATTTCCTGTTTTCTTTTTCTCAAAAGTTGAGCTACACATATGTATGAGGTATTCCGCGTCAACTCGGGTGAAAATTTTCCCTCACCATTCTTGATTACGTTGATCATTTTTTATACGATTGTCCCTATTCCGGGTCACACTTCCGAATTATTTCAAATTTTTTTACTCCGATCGTGAATTTTCTATGATTATTCAAACCCATCTGAGAACGCCCACGTTTTTTGAATCTCCAAAAATTTACAAAATCTCATCGTTCGAAGACGATCATTTCAGGCCAAATCCGGAAGTGGTATTATTCTTTTTTTTTCATATCCATTTGACTAACTACGGGGAGAAAAGAAATCGTAAATTTGCTCAATTAGGTATTTTCATTGGTAATTATTAATTTTCATGCACCAAGATCCGTTTTTAGGTACACGTATAATCATCCGCTTGGTGCATAAAAATGAATAATTACCAATGAAAATACCTAATTGAGCAAATTTACCGATTTTTCTCGTGTCTGAAATTAGTCAAATAAATATAAAAACAAAGTCCCACCTCCGCATTTGGCTTGGAATGATCGTCTTTCATTGAAAATTTTTTGAGAATTCTGCGTTCTTAGATGGGTCCGGATAATAATGAACAAAAAAAAAAACAAAAAATTCACGATTGAAGGAAAAAATCTGAAATAATACAGGATTGCTATACTTAGAGTTGGGAAAGTGGTTACAAACAATTACGAGCTTTCATGAGAAATGGTGAGGGAAAATTTTCGCCGAGTTGGCGTGGAATATCTCATATATATAAGTGAAAAATAAAAACTTTAAAATTCGAAAAAACATGGATCCCAACGTTATCCCATTATCGGCCAGGGCTTAAAAGTTGCGTAATTTGCGACAGTATTTTTAGTAAAAACTAGAAGAAAATCGATCGGTACGTGTTTTTCAGAAATCAACATTTCATGTTTAGAACTTGAAAATCTTATGGAAATACGGTTTTCATAGTTTTGCACCATTTTTTTTCTATAAGTTCGTCGAAGAACGAAAATTTTGAAAAAAAAACCATCGCAATCGGATCATTTTTCGCAAAGTTATGGGCATTAAAAAAAAAAGAAGCGTTTTTTCTTTTTTTTCTTTTAATTCATATTTCGGAAGTGGGTGGACAAAAAAATTTGAAACTTGGCATGGAGGCCTCTCTCAATAGATACTGAAGGACAAAAAATTATGGAGAAAATCGAAGATGCAAAGACCAGATATGGTGTCCGATTCCGCGTGGACTTCCCCCCCGTATGCATGTATGTACTATATACTGCGTGAACATTGACACGTACTTTTGATCACACTTGTGATATCCTGCGTAACATGTGGCGGAAACTGTCCGAGGAGATCGAGGACAGTGTTCTGCCTCGAATCCCTGATTCCGAGGTCGACACCCCGGTCAAGCAAGGTCCTGACTACTTCCATCTTTCCGCAGAGCGCTGCCTCGTGCATTGCCGTCCCAGCGGAGGTCCTGGTGTTCACGTCGACCCCCGAAGCAAGGAGAACTTCAACCACAGCCCTGTAATAAGGAGGGAAAAAGTTCTGCGATCACAGTATATCCCGGAGTCGTGCGACGCGGGGAAATCATCTCCAGATATTTTCAATTCCGATCAAAGAAGGAAAAAGACTCTCTGGGGACTCCAAATTGGATAAGCCAACGGTGTAGAGTACAAATCGTAAGAGAGATGAACATTTTCGAAGGAGTAAAACATCGGTAGATCAATCTGCGGGACCAATAGTAAACTAGAATAAATCGGTGAATCGGATCGGCACGAAAATGATAATCGGCATTGGTGCATACCTACTATATATGTATATACCCTTCGCAGCTCAGCGTGGGCGTCTGTGCAGTGTGCATTCGTCTGTTGTAGCGAAGCGTAAGGTATCGATGTGTGAGGCTGCGGGGCTGTATTCCCCGCGACATGAAATCGCGGAAACCAAATAGGATTCGCGTGTGCCTACATTGTTGGGCTGTGTACGTTATACAGGGGTATTTGTCCTGGCTTACCGAGTGGTACGATATTGAATCCGATAATTGACATTACCCGAACACTCTGCGCTACAGGATCGCACGATGTGCCAACCGAGGGGAGTGGAAACGGTACACGAAACGCGGTACGTGCTACATGGCAAATGGTACACGGTACTCGGTATACTCGATAGAATTTAACGGCATAGTCGACTGCGGGGTTTATTTTGGTGTAATGGTATGGCGCGGGAAACGATGAAAATGTCAAATTTTCGATAGTGCGAAGCAGGTACACCTACTGCTGCAAGCTGAACCGACGCATGAGACATCGCTGAACCACCTGTATCGCGATTCGGCCGATCCTATTAGTACCGAAGCGTTGTTAAAACGATTATAGAACCGCTGCTGCCTGCAGGTTGGACAGAAAAATCCGATGTTATACCAGATTACAATCTATATGTATCTACGCGCGTCGGTTTATACCGCCGCGCCGCGCCGCGCCGCGCCAATTCCAGTCTGAAATTCCAAATTCGTGTACAAATTATAACCCAATAATTTCCGAAGGTTTATCAGAGATTATACCTCTACCATCCGATGTGACGGAACGATCGCACGATCGCCCGACCGACTGTGTGGGCGCAAACGGCAATCTCTATTTTCGAACGAGTTGTTTTTGGAACAAATTAGTTCACGTTGGATCCGAACCATGCGTATGTACGTTTTAAATTTACTGTATTACACACCAAAATCCCTGGGATAGGTATCCGTTGCACCGTTACAAATTCGCAGCGCACCTATACGTAATCAGTTTCGTCGGGAAAAAATTGACGACAGATATGCGGCGTACAATTGTATAGCCGAGATCGTTAACAGATTGATTCTCGTCGAAATTTCTTTCGTTGTCAATTATCTGGATAGTAGAGATCCGCACTCTACTGCATGCAGCATTACAGCGCGTTGAGTTCATCATCAGGGTATAAAATATCATTCTCGTAATCGGGAGGAAGGTGCTCAGCGGTTCGGACAAACGAACATGTACCAGTCCTGATGGGATCGAATCAGGAGCGCAATGACTGAGGGTAAGTATAACAGGGAACGGGGGTATTGGAATAGAATGTTGAACATAGTGGCTAGATGCAGTGTTCAATAGGTATAGTATACTGCATACGTACGTACGTACGTACGCACAACGTGGAAATTCTCAGTAGCAAAACGCAGCAACGGTAATGTACCAATATCGGGCCCAACTAGCGGAGATCTGGAATGCAATGCTCGCGTACGCGTGTATCGATACTTACTAATTGCTTATCTAATCACTCACGCAGCAAATTCCTAAAGTTTCAAGGTTCGCGTATCGCGTTTGCTTCGCAATTAAACGGGATACGGATTCAATACGACCGCGATTACGTTCGGCGGGATTACTTATTTCATAGAAATATGTGTATATATATATATATATATATATATATATATTCAAATTTCTCGTCTCTAGAATTCAATGCCCCGTTACTCGAAGATCCTCCACCAACGGAGACAGATTCCCGAAGGCCGTTCACATTATACGACTCAAGTTCATGTTTCCAGGGTGGCCACTCATTTTCGGAAAAAAGAAAAAACAAAAAAAAAAAAACAATTTCACCACATTCCCAACGACCTAGAACCCAATTTTTCCCTCCCTTGCGTACGTTCATCGACGTAGTCGATGTCTCTTAATAATGATAGAATATACGAGTGCGACCTCTGACCGATTGTAGTTTTACATTTGTTTTTTTTTCCTTTATTTTTTCATTTTCGTTCACAAAAAGGAGTGAATTTTTCATCTCGAATGATTATTTCGAGTTTCAGCTCAAAGAACACATATTTCATTGTTCTTTCCCTCCCGTATGACCTGGCGTACGGTCGACCATTCCCCGACAATTCCATGTTTTCCAGTTGACCCTCTCCAAAATCCCCCGGACATTTCCAGTATTCCCAGATTTTCCGGGCGAGCGTGCATGCCCCCCCAAGCGGGTCGCAAGCCACCGAATCATCGTTATGCGGAGAGTAATTTAAATTCTTGATCAACTCACCTGTGGCCATTCCGCGACGCGAGGTGTAAAGGTGTGTGAGGAAATATCAACGATGACGAAGAGCTCCGCAACGGTTCGATAAGCTCCGGATGTGTCCGAACCAAAAGTTCGACGGTCTCCAGCCTGGGGTACAAAAGTAACAGAGTTGAGAGAAAGAAGAAGAAAAAAAAAAGAAAGAAGAAGAAGTGTTTCTTCATCTCATTCTTGTTCATCTTCCGACAGAATTATCGTTCGCGCGCGGTGCGGTTCGGACGTTTTTCTCGCCAATTCGTTTTTTGCTAAAATAATGATAAAAATTTGATTCCTCGATCGTGACGGTGCGAGAAAATCTTCGCGAAACTGGACGAAAAACAAAAAAATAATGATTCGGTATTTCAAAGGCTCATAACGGATCATATAATAATTGCGTAGAATAATGACTGGAATGAGTATTTTGGGGAATTTTATTGACCGCGGATGATACCTGAAATCAGCGTTATCTCCCGCTCTGCGACAAAGTGCAGGTGAACATTCCTGCGTTCACGGATGTGAAATGAATTGCAGAATACGATCAGCTGCGAGGCGAAGTACGATACGGGATTGAAACATGGTATTTCGTCTCCGTTGTGTGTTCAGCGACAATTATAGGTATGTGGACCGCAATTTAACGCCTATATCGCTGTCTGATGAAGAATCGTATCTTCATCGTCCCTATAGTACAGAGTCACGAGTTTCCGCCCTGTTTCCGCTCACCTTGAGTTCGGCGTACGTATGTACGTAGGTACATACTATAATACCGTAGAGCATAGTATGCGAGGAGCCGCCGCCATTCGAGGTAATTCATTTGATCAAATGATTAAAGTTGATTTAATTTCCTTCGTTTAATCGTTGCGCCGTTAGGAACCAACCTGAGCGTATTAATGAGTACGTACGCACATATATGCATGATGATACGTACACGTACGTACATACGTAGGTGTAATATACACCTCATGTTTCCGCGTAGAAAAATTCTTTACGCTACAATCGTTATTAAGTATGAGGCTATCACGAATTTCGCGACAGCGTGTATAGTATACGCATATATTATTATATATATGGATAAAGATATGCGTCTACGTCGCGCGCAAGAATATGCAAAGATAGCCAAGGAATATTCGTTGCATCAGATTGAAATCTGACCCGATTGAACTATCGCCAACGTAAATTTGTTGCGTAAATTTTGTAGCTTACCGATGTGACCACGAGCATTGGGCTATTTTGGAATTTCTATAATAATCGAGAGAGAGAGAGAGAGAGAGAGAGGGAAATCCGTAATATCCTGAAGGTTGAATCGAGGCACGGAAGAGAAGAAAGAACGAAAAACTGCACGTATGCGCACTTACCTGCCGTATTGCGCTGCCAGATCCAGAGCAGATTCGCCGCGGCTATTACGGATACTGGGATCGCAGCCGTGCTGTAACAACTGTGTCACAACTTCCGTGTGTCCATATTGCGCCGCGCAATGAAGCGGAGTTTCATTGTCCTTCGTCTACGAGGACAAATCATATACGACTTCCGTAAATTATCAATTTTTTATTTTTTCCCCATCAACGAGATCCTCCCGAATATTATATGTAGAGGAGAAATAGAAATGAAAACTATCCAGGCAGGTTTTCGGCAGGTACACACACCGATTTCATTATTTTCTATACCCAAATTTCGTATGCAGACTTACGGCTAAATTAACGTTGGGTACTGATGGCCCCTGGCAAAGTATCAGTCCAACGATTTCCGCATCCCCAGCCCAAGCTGCCAGGTGCAGTGGGGAGGATCCTTTCGCGTCGACAACATTTGTGGATGCCTCATACTGCAGCAAAAGCTTCACGACGTCTCTGCAATAAGATGGACAAAGAACACGGGAAAAATGAAACGGATTCGCGTTATAGAATGTCACTTCGTACGAAAGTTTCATACGAGCAGAGGCGCTCGCACAAACGTCATGACTATTTATCATCTGCATGAACTCAATCTAGAAATCTGACCTGTGACCGTTGAGGGCGGCATGATGAAGCGCTGAATAACCGCTCGCATCCTGGACATTAGCACCAGGTCCTCGTCGTAGGCTTTAAACAGAAATATGAAAGTAGTTTGATAACTTCACAGTTTGTGATATGAAACGTAGATACATAATATGTCGAAGATCCGTACGAGCGGTTTCCTGTTTCAGAATCGAGACGAGTCGCATTGATTTTTTTGTTTTCGATACAGATCAATCGCATCCCAACAGACATCCAGCAAGCAAAGTGCGAAGATCGAGGAATTCTGGGAGAGTTTTCGGATCGAAATTTCTTACGGAGATCTATCGATAGAGGAACTAGAACGCGTACGACATTGGGAAAACAGGAATAATGCGATAATCAATGACGAATTCGTGTGGAAAGGAGCTTTGCAGTCGACCCAAATTCGCACAGCGAGCATCGCGCGTATGACTTCATCCCAGTTGGGAATTTTGATTAGAAAAAATTGCGTGGGAGTGAAAACCGCGAGGGTTGATTTCCGCAATTAAGAATCCACGCGGCGACGTAACGCTCCACGCAGCACGAGTATACGTGAAAGTTTTATATAAGTACGAGTTAGGTATGTTTGTGATATCTGAGATCCTGTACGGGAATAATTCCCGATTGACCATGCGAAAGGTAATCAATTATCTTCTCCTACTGTAATAAAGATTGAGCTACTTTTTCCCCAAAACGTGCTCACAGAATATTCGGAATTCTGAGATTCCGAACAAATATTCGAAATTTTCGGTTTATTCCTATATATGTACATACATACCTACACGTTTGCATAACAGTTCGCCGTTCGTCAAATTTCCCGAAAAATGCGACATTGTGATGTGATATGCATCAAAAATGGGATGCTCCGCTGTGCTGACGGCGAAACGCCTCTTTTCCATTTCCTTTCTACATACATACATATACATATATACATTCTCGTAGATCAAAAGTTAACAATTATTGTATACACGCAGAGACACGTAGTCACGTACACATCTCGTTATTATACGTAAGCGCAGCATAAATCTACGTGTAGGTATATGTATATACGCCTGTACACGTAATATATGGCGTACGTATATGTACTTAGGCTAACGAAGCTCCTCCGACCCGTTCAACACATGTTCCTCGTTACGTTGGCATTGTAGCCGCGTCCGTCTCTCTCCGCTCTTACGGCAATCATATAGTATGTAGTATGCCTAACTATACACACGTAGTATTGCCGTGTACCTATACATCTACTACTATATGCGATTCGATGTGCAAACAAAACAGAATACATGTAGTATATATATATATATGTATATACATCCATTACATTCATACATAGGCAAATAGATAGATTGACAGAGAGGGAGAGAGAGACGTGTATAATATCGCGACCGTACGTATGCATATATATATATATTTGTATATCTATGTATACCTATGACAAACGTGTATTAGGTAACTATAGGCATACGTATTTCTTCCCCAATTGTGTGTATGCCTAGTATGCATAGAGCTCTGTACAGGCATATATAAATAAACCGCACACGCATTTTTCCCGCGGGAATAGCAGGTACATACAATCGTGTAACCGCTTGTTTACTCATAACTTTTGATCCTCTTCTTTCCAACGACCTTATCAAGTAGTAGGTTTAGGTTGGCGTGGAATACGCAGAATTGGACAGCCTTTGACCCTGCCCCCTCTTCCGATTTTTGTCGTAATTTTTTACGATCAAAAATACAGACCGAATGGAGTGCTCATAATTTTGTTCGAATTTTGTCCTAGAGTGATTTTCGATTTACAGATTTTTGAAAATTTTATAATACCAATAATGTCCGATATCTTTGAATCTGTCAGTCGAACCGTGAAATAATGAGTACCTGCGTGAAATTCATCCGGAAGAAATGTACTTTTCGAAAAGAAATTTCCCTCAATAACTTATGTATCTATACGTAGATGCAATTGACGATCATCGATCGATAATGGATTGTGAGAACGAGATTCAAACTTCAAAACACACGTCTCATCGCTGTATCCAAATTATATGTAGGTCATCACAAAGATTCATTGAGCGTTGTATTGGTTCGTACCTTGATGACATTTTTTCTTTCACCTCTTCCGGTTTCAAATATCTGGAAGCCCGCATTTTATCAATTTTCTTCACCCCAAATTTCTGCCTATATCAAGCTGGAACTACGGTCCACCACATATGAAAATAGCGATTTACTACAGGGTATAATTAAGGGCTAATTAAACACTCCATCCCCGAATTTATTGCTCGATTGCTTATAATTTTCATCCTCTGGCAGGCGATACTTCTGGAGCCTCCAATGAGCTCTTGATTCCGATGTGAGCTTTTCCCAAAATATGTCATTATTCTCTGTTTTTTTGTTTTTTTTTGTTTTTATTTTCTGCGTGGACCTCGATTTTCGCATGTGGTGGTTCCAGGTTGAAATAGGTAAAATTTGTTGGTTTTTGATGAAAATGATCGTATGAAATGCCGGCGGGAGTAATTAAATTCGATCGAACTAATTAACGAGACTGAATAATCCGGCACACATTGCGTTGTAGGTATATGCAAAGCTCTACAAACGTGAATAGTAATCGTTAAAGAGCGCGATTCCGGTTTAGCAGAGTCAGCAGTTTCATTGTGAATGATGTCTAGAACAGTTACATCTAATTGGAGTAGCTTTCAGGGTATAATTTGTTGACTGTGGGTGACGAAATTCGAGTAGGTATGTATACCTACCGACAGCGAACGTAGCGAACGTTTCGAGCGGTTCGTGCTCGGGTATCGTGTATCTACGAAGCATGACAAGGCATACCTATAATATCTGACGTGCAATTTTGTTGTTGTTGTTGTTGTTGTTGTTGTTGTTTCACGATCTTATGTAATAAATTGTAGAGCTCTGGAGCTCGAGATGCGGAAGAAAAAGGTAAACCTTGATTCGCGTGATGCACTCGATATTAATTAATTTATATAGATAGGGGTGTACTCGCGAGGCCGTTGGAATCGCCGCCGGTAAACCTAACCTAGCTAACACGGGGAATATTCATTTGCCATCGAATGTGATCGACGTTTTGCAAAAGTGAAATACTTAGCCACCTTCTGCCATCGTACTCGATGAATCCACGAAGTTTCATGAAAATCTACCGAGTCGTTTGCGAAAATTTACGATTCTCGTTTTCGAAGCGGTATTTCTGTGCACGTTCGAGACAGCGAGACCTGTGGCATCTCGAGGATAGCGTACAGATAGATAAATACGCTCCTGTTCATCAATGATTTTGTTCCGAAGTAAGCTACGGTTGTGGTGAGCTGCCCCAAGGGTAAGGCAGAGACCAATCAGCGCGACAAATTCGTCGAATAAACTCGAAAATACAACGCGCCGATCGGTCTCCGCGTTACCCTTGGAGCAGCTTACGACAACCGCAGCCAACTTCAGAGCAAAACCATTAATGAACAGGAGCGTACGTATATGATCTGGCGCCTATTAGCATCGCCGTTCTCCGAGATCTCTCAAATACATACACAAACGGTATAACTTACCTATACCCATAATAATACGATATCCGTAATAGTTTACAGTATATATACCTACAAACGAGCCGAAAATTGCTTTATTGCGTTCGCCCGCGGCTTTAGCTGCGATATATATACATGATACAATAACTAATAAAACCAACGGAGGCAGATATCATTGTACATACTATAACTTTATGCGGTGGCTGCCTATTGGTACGAATGATATAACGTGCAGGGCTGAAAGAGTGTTTGCTTCACTCTTCTGTATCTCTATATTAATAGCAGTAACAAATTATTATCGGTATGCCTGTACAGACAAATTTTATCTATCATTTATATACCGGAGTATAGTTATATATACATACCAACGCATACCTGCTATGTAGTAGGTGGATGGATACATAATACATATATCAATACACGCGGAGTAATATCATATATCCAATAAAACATAGGGGGATTACGAGGAGAACGGCGAACGAACGACGCGATATGTTTACTGTCGTCAAATGTACATACATTGATATATATATACACGGGCCAACATATATGTCCACTCAACGACAGGCGAGGGGAGGCTAACATTATTTCATATTTTTCCCCTTTCCCTTCAGTTCTCCCTACCAACTAACTGCTCACCTTCCTCCTACCAGTAGTCATATATAGAATCTGCTCGTCAAGCGAATAAAATTGCAGCCATACGCTCTGCTTAGGTACGCGAACCTATCGGCATTACATGCAACACTAACTATGAAAAAATGGTATACGAAAAACCCGTTGATAAAACGTCATCGAGGAAACTGTGGCGTATGTAAAAAGAAAAAGAAGAAAAAAATGAGATAATGCAGATAATATGTGTACATAGCGTTTCACATCTCTGTATAGGTATATAGTGATCATCTGTATTGTGGAAAATACGAAGTACTCAACGCGCTTATATCACGATTACCTCATTTAACGGAGAAAAAAAATTCCAAAGCTTTCGTACACGTTATCCTTCCACTTTGTACGGTTCTCTATACGTACGCGCGTACTATAGATCGCATGCGAGGCATCATATTTCTGAAAAGTTTTGCAAGTTGAAATGAACTTTATCTGATGAATGGTTCGTCTATCTTTCAAACAGCGCTAAAGCAGCACTCCGCATCGGTGTGTGTGCCAGTTCTGATCAAAGAGAACCATACATACGATGATGACGATGACGATGACGACGACGACGACGACGACGACGACGCCGACGACGACTACGACGACTTATGATTCAAACGAATACGCGTTAGTATCTGTATAGGTATCAGACGTCTGTATGTTGGTACACAGTGGGGCGCGCCACTCCTTGGCACTTGAAGTTTTCGAAATTCGTTTCAACTTGTGCGTTCGAGTGGAAACGCACAGAAAGAAAAAGGAAGAGAGAAAAACTACAAAAACAAAAAACACCAACCGCCGCTGTGACGGAGCAAAGGTTGCAAATCATCTACAAGAATATATACACGAGCGCATATTTACATGTGCCTATAATACATATTTTCACAAAACTCACATAGGCATAGAAATAATGTTAGTATAATATGCGCATAGAGGGGATGCGAAGAGAGACGAACAGAAGCGTACCTACAGTACCTATAATAGCCAGAGCGCGTATATGTATACCTGATGCGTAACGCAGGAGCCGCGTTATCAAACATCGTGAAACATTCGAGAGATGATCACTGGAGTTTGAAGCCTTTGGTGGCATTTGTTTCGTAAGCCCGCCCGAACCGTAACAAACCCCTCCCGACGAACGACGAGAAGGAAAAAAAAACCGGTGCGGAGGCAGAAGAGAAAAGTGTGGGAGATCGGGGATGCTGGGTGACTCTTAAAGCCAACTGCCTTTATCCTGACCCTTCGTCCTCGTCCGTGAGCAGTGGGTAGGTGGTAGGCGCTTGGGGAGCTCGTATGAGAAAAAATTCACCATTCTGCATCACGTATGAGGTCGGACAGACGTAAGGCGGTACAAGATGACTTCGGATGTTTGGGGTATACGCGATAAGGATGAGAGACATACTTCGGTAGTGTATACAGTCTTCTGCCTGTACTTGTACCCGATCCCAACCATGTATTACATTACAGGAGTATATGGCGGCGGTATATTATATGCCCATGTGTAGCACATTCGACGGTTGTCCCCAAGTCCAAAGTAGGTGCAGAGATATATGTCCGACTCTCTTCCATTCATCCTATTCATTCAACTTGGCGTGTAACTTCCTTAATTAAGCTGCCCGGGAAGAAGATTGTCTGCAAAAAGGGCAATGCCGAATGCCCCCCCCCCCCCCCCCCCCCCCGCCCCCGGCCTTCGGTTGCCCGAAGTAACGGTCTCTTCCACTTTCAGCCCCTAATTTTCGCCCCGTTTTCGACTGTATGGGTTAAGGCACTTGGTCTTGGTCGACACCATTGCGATAAGAGTCTCATCCGCAAGTTTCATCTTCTTCGGTATAATTCGTACCAAATTCCATTTAGTTCATTCGTGACGTTTCACGGGCAGAGAAAAACTCATACGGTATACGGAGGTGGGGTATGTATGTACATTGTCATTGTCATTGTCATTGGACGGACATTTTTACCCGCGTATGATATTGTAATTGCGCATAAGTGCTTGCTGCGGTATTTTTATGACCGCGATGACAGTTAGCACGACGATCAAAGTCCAATCTAGCGTAACGTGATAACTATATGAGGGCATTAACTGGCAATTCCGTGTTTTCCTGTAGTCAGGGGAAAAAGTTCAATTCAAAGAGAAAACTGTTGAAACAGATGAGACGCAGATATTACATTGTAGAGATTTGTGGTTATCGACCGTGTAATTTTAATATTACCTAATCTCATCTACCGAAGTTTGAGGAAATCCTTGAAATCGGAACTTGCGGATTACGTGAAATCATAATTAACGGAATTATATAACACGAGATTCACGAGTCCGAAGAATCATGATCGAGAAATCTACCTATTGTCAGCAACTTATCCGCATAACGTGCAGTACACCGATTCCTCGCTTTTATTATTACATTTCTTCGGCATTATATACCTATCAGTTGTATTCCTTTCATCATACAATAATAATGAAATTCTCATATGAGCCTCTCATTCTGCAATATAAATTGTTTGATTTTCTCTTATTCCAAATCCTTGGGTTTCTTTTATTCTTATATATATATATATATATATGTATACCTACGTGGCGGCAAACCCTTACCCTTGAAATCACTATATATAAATATATATATAATATATATGAGAGAACGTGAACTGAGAGAGGGCGCCTCGACAGTTGCCTCGAGGGGTTGAGATACGGAGACCCAGGGTGTTCAGGCGTCAATCGATAGCTTCCGCCCTCTAAGAGAGGAACGAGAACGGGGTCTGATCCTTCTGCTGTGCGACGTGTGGCTAAGGAATTCCAACATGCACGTGACATTACTAGGGATTTCATTTTCTCTCACTAGGTGCGAATTCACCGTATATGCACCCCGTATACGATCTAAATTTCATGGCGTTCATATTACTTGTAAATTGAAGGGGGAAAGGGGGATTTGACAAAAAAATTTGTACGATCAAAGTACGCGCGCGCCTCCTCGTGCCACCTTTCGCACGAGGAAGCTCTCTTCAAAAGCCATCAAACGAGCATAAATGTCTCATCTAACAGCGATAAAGTCTTACACATAAAAATATACTCAAATAGGTATATATATACGTATGGAGAGAAGAAGATAGAAATTTGGATGGAATAAATAATAAACCAAACAAGTATACTCATAGAACCGGATGTAGATGTTATGTGGTAATTAATTAAGGAACAACACCCCTGCCGGGGCACCGCCAATGTATTTACACCGACGTTTCACTCTCCGCGTCACTTCATTATTAGGTATATACCTACCTAGCTATACTGTATACTGTATCGCGTGCCGAAAATGCCTGACCATGAAACAACTGAGATGAGATTGTTTTATGAAGAAACAGAAAAACGAAGGAGAGAAAAGCTAGGAAATGGGGAAAAGTATGAAGAAATTTATGTCATCGCGATAAGCATGTGCTAAACACGTGAACATATGCATCATGATTAACTATGAATAGTTAATCGTACCCATTACTTTGTTTCGTCATTCTTCTGCTACCCTTTGGTTTCATTTTTTTTGTTCCACACAGAATTGTTATTGTAATATTAATGACTCGATTATTTTCTAATATATCCTTTCACGAAAACGAAGCTTATAACGGAACGGCAAATCGCCTGAAAAATTGTTTTCACGAAAATGTTTAGCCGGCGAATGAGCTGATATTATTTGTCATGCTTTTCAGCTGAAACGGATCGTTTCTCAACGGTCTTGTAATTACAGGGCACTGCCCTAGTTCGCAATAAACTGTTCCATCCATTCATCCATCCACCCATTTCTCTTCCGTTCATTATGTATCTCATTTTACCTGTTTGAGTAAGACGAAAAAGGAAAAGAAAAAGAACAGAGACTCTAACTACTTTCTAAAAAAACCTGCTTCTCAAGCAACTGTGAAATGTACATATATATATGTAACATTCTCTGAATAACGAGAACTGCGTTCTTCGCTCCGTCTTATCTGTAATGGAGAATTTCACTGCTACTTTAGGATATCTTGACCTATTCATCAAGTTCGTCTGTTCTTTTGTTCCGCCAACCTATCGTAATTGGGAAAATATTGAAAAATAACGAATCTAAATTTATCGACAATTTATTTCGTTTAAATATCGTTTCATTCTCTCTCTCTCTCTCTCTCTCTCTCTCTTTTTGCCTCGTTTACATAATGCGATAAGCCTGAAGTGTACATAGCTATTCATCTCCTCTAACGTAGAGAAGTTCATGACAATCTTGTTTTTCCTCTTTTCTATATTCTATCAACTTTCTTTCGAAACGATTTTCGGCTCGGACGAGCTCAGCGCGTGACCCAATTTCATCCGTTATATTTATACATATAATACAATGATTGAGTTTAGAATACAGTAGTAGAATATATATATGGAACAGTAATTTATTTATTCCGTCAACTATTTCAGGTCGAAACTATTCTCTGCCTCCGTGCCGCCCCGCACAGCTGCAGTAGGTAGTAGGTACACATCTATTTTTGCTTTGCTCTGAATCGGGCGATTAGAAAGGTAAAAATTTATAATTTAGGATCCTGGGTGAGCAGAAAATAGGAAAAGATGGAAAAAAAGTCACATGGAGATGTCTGCAGGGAGCAAGAAGAACAAGGGAGCTCTGACATGAATATTTACGATCTGAAAAGCCAATGTGAATAAGGTATTTTCATCGCTAGGTACGTGTATTGTGCAAAGTATCTATAATACACACAAACGGATGAAACGAAGCAACGCGAAGCAACGCGATGCGCGACGTTCTCTTCGTACACAAAGACTAATTAAGTTAATACATCTAGGAGAAGAAAAGAGAATGAGTGAGAAGAATGGAAACGGGGAAAGAGGCAAAAAGTGTTCAGTAACGAAAAAAGTTATCTCGGTTCTTCGCGAGAGCTTCTCTGTTACATACGTGTACATATAGGTATATAAACACATATTTCTTTTTGACTCGCGCTGCTCGAAAAGCGTCGTTAATATACTATAGCTGCTCCATACTTACGGCATACACACGCGGATGGACAAACAAACGAAACGTATGAATGAACGAAAACCCGAAAACAAAGAAGAAGAATTATGGTAGGTATGTATGTATGTATATACCTGAGAAGAAGCGAGCTAGCGTCAAACTTTTGCCAAAGCTCGTTTTCTCCAGCCTTTGGACAAAAGTTTTCTAAGTATATGTTATAGCACGTAGGTATCTGTAGTATGTATGATCTATGTGTACATAGTATGGTATAGTACAGCACGGTATAGTATAACGCGCGTACTCTCCGTATAACAACGTAAAGAGCCATTTGTTAAGAAGAACCCGTTTTGTCACGATGCACTCAACACCCCTTCCTCTTCCTCTTCCTCCTCCTCCTCCTCCTGCCAAAGCCCTTGTTCCTTTTAAGCCAGCTTTTGCGCCGCCTACAAAGTGTCAAGTGTCGTTGCTGCTACTGCTACCGCTGCTGCAGCTTATAACAAGACAATAATTGCAAAAGAATTCCTCATTCGCTTTTAATCGTTGTGTAAATTCTTATAATGAATATAGTCATAGCTGAGTACGCAAGTACAACTACATGTTGGGCACGCTGCGTATGCTTTCTTTGTATTTATGCAACCGAATGATTAATTTGTTAAGAAAAATTTTGTAAGTTATATATATTGAATGAAACACGTGAGCAGTAACGAGCTTTGAAGATTATTGAAAAATATTTCAGACGACGACAATATCTTGCCCTTTTTATTTTCATTTTTGATCAAAGATCGGTGGCGAAACAGAAAACAGAAAGAATATTCATGGAAGAAAACTGGTATTATAGTACGCTAAATATTAGCAATTTCTTTTACTTCCGTCGACCCAGTTCCAAGCGCGAGGTACGCATGAAAGTGTGCAATGTAAAATTGACTAGAAACTACGCAGAGCACCGCAATCCAAACTTTCATAATAAAGTTGAGGCGATGCTATATAATACTCGATTTCAACCGACGTCAATTATCTCGTCGAGCATCTCGGAATCGACGTTTCCAAATGGTTCGTCTGTTCGAGGTTCCATGATTTGTACGTAGAGAATAGGTTCGATCGATAACAACCTGCGAATTTCTATTGCGGTAAATTCTTTTGCATATATTAGATCGAGAAACATGGACACGAATGAAATCTTGCTCCGAAGAGCGATTGACGTTCCATCCGTAACTTCTGATCTTGTGTATCGAGGTCAATTTTCAAGTAGAAAAGACCCAAATAGCGAATGTAGAACTCGCAGGAGAATCAGGGCGCATCGTCGATACTGTTGCCGAAGAAATTGCTGCGATGGAACAATATAGCGCAGTCGAATCGATGAAATAAAATTGAAACAAATTCAATGGAACAAAATATGGAAAAAGTCTTCCAAGAGCACAGCGAAACTGAATAATTCAAACGAGCCGCTGAAAGTTCTCTGAAAAAAATGTATCTATCACAAAATAATTAGGCACACGGCGATGGGAATAGAACCCGCTATCTCCGACTCTTGAAATAGAAACCGAAGCATGTTGGCGACGGCCTAGCCTCGGGAGAAGAGGCTGGACTTTGGCAGAAAGTAGATTCCAAACGGAATTTAAAATCCTGAATCAAATTCTTCTAATTTACTCTGTTCATCTCCTTGGAGGGAGGAAAATCTCTCATCGAATTCCAAACATCCGACTTATCTCCGTGGAGCGCGCGTTATTAACGAGAAACTAGTTGTGACTGATGTCAATAAAAAATGCGACGCCTCTCGATGAATCTCATCGATATTATGGGAAAAAAGAAACAAAAGAAACAAAAGAGAAGAACGAATTTGGGTAATTTCCTTCTCGAACACACTCAACGTCGACAATGATCGTTGCTGCAAACCGTTGTTCCTGAAAGCTGCGCAAGTTTTTCTCCAATCGGTTACACGTAAAATTCGTGCAATTTGCAACAGATATAATAAGAATAACGACAATCATTTCCTGAGGGAAATCCGTATGCAGTCCGACGAGAGATAAAAATAAATCGTTAGAACGAACAAGTGGCTATGGCATATATTATACCGTATGTAGTACACACGGGACTTGTGAAAGCCGAGTTACAAACATCGCGGATATTAGTTTGGGCAATTTGTCCAGGGGTTAAGAGATCGGGGATAATTTTTACCGCGTAATATTGTCGATAAATGGATCGGCAGTAATCGATTGATGTGAAATAGAAATTAGGCCCCGGTGAATAGAGCGGTGTGAAAAATAGCAGAGTATACGATGAGGAATAATGTTGAACCGCTGACACCCACCTTGCTAGCGGACCACTCCTCTTTGCTCGTTGTCCCAAAATCTTTTCTACAATTGTAACATTTCCACCACGAGCTGCTTCCAACAACTCCTGATCCTTTCCCATGGCCCATTTACACTGATCACAATCACTTGAAATATCACCTATATATCGTAAATTTGTACTTTACTACTACGATAACTCAAATTTCATTGATCCACAGTCGCCATCTTGGAACAGACTGCCCGCACTCGCGCACTCTCGTGGCCTTCCTTGGTACTGATGCCGAAAGCATCTGATGTTTGACAGATAAGAACCACTACTACTCTTCGCTCATGACAGTTAAGAAAATACTTACTATCTATGACACGAGCACCGCACCATACGACAGATCGTTGTGTTTTTCGTCTCACGATCAGTTCGTTTGTGTTTACAATTATTTGAAATACCTATCGAATTTATCATTACCTGTATCGAACAAGTACTTGTACCGTACGAACGTTATTAATATTTCGTGTCTAGGTTCGGGTTTAACCCACGTCGAGTATGAATCTCAGCCAGCGAGGAGCTAGCCTCATTATTATACTCGTAATAACCTCACAGTGTTATTCATACGTCGATAATAATTCTGTTTTCAATTTCGGTGAGTACATAACCTAGAAACTTCTTTTTGAACGCTATATGTAACTGTTAGATCAAACAATTGAACTATTCGTAGAATTCATTCATCGCGATAGACCAATTGTTACGATTAAATCTTATTGCTTCAACGTGAGTCACAGGGTCTGGCGATTATTTGATGAAATAATAAATACGATAAGAAATAAGAAATAAGAAATAGAATAGCCTTAGTCACGCAATACGTGTGTACGGATGTGTGTGCGTGCATGCGTCGGTGCATAATCGTTCGTATTTGTAGATCTTCAAATTTACGTGAGGTAGGAATAGAAATAAATATATAAATAAATAACAAAAAACAAGAACAACAATTTTGCAGATGGAAACACGGTGTCTGTATCGTTGGAAGGTTACGATAATTTTGACAGTAACGAACAGGCTTTCAGTCAGCTGATAGTTATTCCGGGTAACAAAACAGTGACGGTCGAAGTTACAGACGTTCCTTCAGCTCGGACGACGAACGTCAAATTTCTAATCATTCAAATTCACACCTATCAATACAACGTCACGTTGTCTTACGATGATAATTTCACCCCGAGGAAATACACTTTCGGTACTAATCTCGGTCTTGTTATTGATCTCGGCGATGGAAAAGACATCGCTCCTCTAACATACGTGAAAAATGAAAACGAATTCGTCGTTCAAACTTTAGTAGCTGTCGTTGCTTATCCCAAGAACGGTGAGTGCCGGAAAGTGGCGGATTATTGTTACTATTTTTTTTTCTTCTTCAATTTAACGGTGTATTATTACGGATGGGAGTCCGAATTCCGAAAGACCGAAAAGTAGACGGGCCGAATTTTCCGAATTCCGATTTTCAAAGACATGAATTCTGATGTAGCAAAAGACAGTCTCGGCCTGTCTAGTCTTTGGTCACCTGAAATTTTCAGTCTCTTCTTTCTATTTCATCATTCAGAACTGCAAGTTCTGAATCGGTTTCTGGAATCAATGGAATTGATTCGAAAGTAAACGAAACAAAGATAAATGAATAATTGCAAGATTTTTACGGTGTAACAATTAGCTCCAGTGCCAGGAGGTTGTAACATGGAATTTGATACGGAAATAGCACCGTATCAAAAACTGAGGATAACCGAGTCGACGGTAATCGTTGATATACAGCCTGCCGGAAGCCCTGAATCGAAAAATACTGATGAGGTGTCGGCAGCCGTACCTTGCGAGAAAAACGGTTTACGACATGATATGTATCGGTTGTTTTTCCCCGAGCAAGATTTTACCATTGATACATATTTTTCAACCATAAAAGACTCTCTGACTGTTCAAGGAATTGTATCAAAATTCCGAAAGGTATTTATCACAGAGTCCGTGATAGTATCGGTGACCCGTAATTCACACGCGAGATTTTTAGCTCCGAATTTCAAAAGTTCCGCACGGTAAGAATTCCGAAGTATGAAATACTGACGATTTTTCGAAAGGACGCTTCTGCGAAGGTCTACAGAACCTCAATGCCGAGAAACCAGAAACTGCAAAATATCTGAAATTCCAAAATTTCCGAAGTTGAAGGTCCGAGAGGACAAAGCTCCGAAATTTGAAATTCACGCGGATACCGTGTCGTTCATTCCGGGCATCAAGAATCCAGTCTCCATAAAAAATTTTTAATCTGTGAACTTTCGGGATCGTGGACATTCTGAATTCTCAACTGTCTACTCTGCGACCTTTCGCTATTCTCATTTCCTGAACTTCATCGCTTCTCAAAATTGTCAAATGGTCAAAATAAATTCGCAATTTTGACCATTCAGAAGTTTTCGAATCCGTAACTTCAATTTCGCCCCGACGCGACACGCTGACGCTACTTCCCCGTTCACGGAACGCGGGTGATCGGCTAATCTTCGATGGATCATGCCAGAAACTCTATATACAATGCATGTTGCAAAAGAATTGATGAGGCAATACCGATCTCGTTTTTGACAAAGCAAAAACCCCGTTGAAAATCTCCGCGTCAATTATGGGTCAACCTGTATGCTATACAAATTCTTATCTTAAGTCATAAGTTCGAAAATGCAAAACCAAAAAAAGAAAACAGAAATCCTAATTTCCCGAATACGTCGACACAGATCCCACCTCCTGTCGGTGGATCGAAAATGAGGCGCATTTACAGCGCGTATCCAGGCACCGGGTCCCTTTACGCGGCTGTAGCCGTAACAGGGAACAACACGGCTGCCTACGTGCCGGCGTTTACTTACGCATGTAGTCCCTTGTATTGGACGGACACGTGTCAAGTATTAAGTACGTTGAAATATTAAACAGTGGTAATATTTGTGATAGCAAAAATCTGGAAAACCGAAAAGAGAAGAAAATGAAATTTTTTTTTCCTTCTTCTTTTATTTCCACATTTCAGCATCGCCGTTATCGAAAGTACTTTGCGCTGTGGCGTTGTTTCTCGGATTCTTCACTACCTTTCTAGGACACAAATATTTCAAGACTGAAATGTTTTTACTCGGATTTTTATCCGGAGGACTACTCAGCTACATAATTATTGCTGTTGTCGGTAACTACGGACCGTCAGGTGAGAAAAAATTGCACAATTATTGTTTTTGCCCCTCTAGCCCTCTCTCTCTCTCTCTTTCGCTCTTTCTCTTTCCGTCTCTCAATTTTGTTTCATTCTGTTCCTTTTTCAATTCGGGCTTTGACCGAAGAATTTTGAAAACTGTAGCCTACCAACGAGGTAATTATCTCGTGCTCTTCGAGCTAGCTCGGGGATATCAACGATTTTTCTCTATCACCGACGAAATTATATCTCATTCTCGCTATATTTTTGGCTCATATTTCCCGACGAAAAGAGAATCTCGATTTTCGACGACCCCGGATCTCATACCTGAAGATGATTCTCTTCTCGGCGTATAATATATCAGCCGAAAAATTGGGGGGGATTCCGATCGAAAATTTCCTCGGTAACACAGATATCATCGATATTCCCGAGCCCATACGTAAGTAGTATCGTTGAGTGTAGAAAGGTATAGAGGTGCGGACAGCGTGGTGGGGGTATGCTCATTTACTTTTCCTTATATACTTGAGCTTTACTGACCCAACACGAGGTGGCGCAGACGTAAATTGTCCGATTTTCACTCACACACGTAAGAGTGCCTCGTAGGTGATGCGCGCACACAATCACGGCTCACAGACGTGTCGGGTTTGCTGACCCAACACGTGGTGCGCTACAGTCGATCACTAACTCACAGCAATTACGTGTAAATGATTTAGGACACACACAATCGCCTCACACGCGGGCAGTTTAAATCTCTGCTTTTTCGTACGATATGTTTAAAATTTTTACGCCTCCTCAAATGACACGTGGAACGTAATGTATACATACATAATAAAGAATGATTATTATAGAATGATAAATATTGATAGTATATAGGTATATACATTAATCAGGAATTTATATTTTCTATATATATTTTCTGAGAAAGTGCGAGCAACCATTTCCATCGTACATATCACCTCACGTCACATATTTGTAGTTTGAAAATTTTCGCCGTATGTCATACCGCGCTTCGCTGTAACGAACGATTCAATCGGCTGAAAATAACAATTAATGGCTTAAGATATTAATTGTTAACGAATTTTGTTTATTTCCTAAAATTTACGGACATGTATGCGGATATAATCAAGTAATCTGAAAAAAATATAATTGGAATCTGAATTTTTTTTACGGCATGTCGACTGAAAAGAAAAGAAATTAAAAACTGGTGTAACATTTTGAAAAAATACCATCGTGTAGCCCGAAAAAAACATTCGAAAATGTATTCTCATTCTCCCTCCAACTGGGTTTTTGACAATTGGTCAGTAAACAATTCAATTTCAAACAGGAAGGAGAATTTTCTAATGTTTGAAATTTTTCGTCCAGGATTTGTAAAAGTATAGAGAATTTTATGCGATAAACAAAATTTTCAAACAATATCTTATTTAATATTAATCACAACGGCTCCTTAAATAAATTTCGAACAATTATTTTTGTTTTCTCTTGGTGATACCGTTTGACAACACATTGTTTTTATAATCAAAAAATTATTAGTTTTTCCCTAAATTGACGTTGATGGTACGGAGGTTTGTTTATTTAAATATTACGAGCAAACGGTTGCACTCACGATGCCGTATCAAGGGATCTCGTTTTCAGAGAACGAACGGACCTTAAAAATGAGAGCGATCCGAATTTTTTGAGATGAATAGTTTGAAAGTTATGGCAGCTCAAGGTCGGAAAAGGGTGTTCAAAAATGATATTTTTCTTTAAGCCGACAAAATTTCAATTTTCAATGAATATTCTTCTCTTAGCTGGGTCTGCTTCGCTGACCAAGCACGTGGAGCGCTACAGTCACTCACATCCGCACACCACACATGAGAGCGCACGCAACACACACATGCAAACGCTTCACACCAACGTCGGTCCTTTAATTCGAAACGAATGCGAGAGCGAGCTTCTTGAAACGAGTTCCCGAGAGGTACCTACATACGTATCGCAGTAGACCGGCGGCGATAGAAATCGCGCAAAATCTAAGGCACATCGCGTGACTGACAAACGATAGAACAAAGGCGAAAGCCACATGTTTACGTCCTTTTCCAATTTCCAAAGGCAAAAGGGCATATTTTGTTTTTTCCTTATTTCACTAAAAATCTCTGAAACGAAAAAATACATCAACATTGAAAAGCGAAAAACCTAAAAACAAAACGGCGTAAACGCCGGAGATAAGGCTCAGCTACAATATGGCACTTTGTCGTATACGTTGCCGTAACTTTGCCGTAACTTTACATATAGACGCAACACACGTAAATAAATGTAAAACATGTGTCCTGTCTGTGTGCAAAGTTATGTTACGTACACGACAAAGTGCCCCAATGCTGATCATCCTTTGCGCTTCTAGCTGGAGGAAAAGTTGAAAAAATCAGACAACTTAATGTGAAAAGGGCGTATCTGCCGAAATTTTTTTTATTGCAACATCGATAAATCTTTGCGTTTTATAAGTTATCCGAGCATTTGCGATTAAACAAAAATTTTTGCGGATACGCCCTTTTGGCATTAAGTTATCTGATTCTTTCCATTTTTTTTCACCAGCTAGAAGCGTCTCCTCGTTCTGTAGATTTCAAGCCCTCGCGCTCCCTCGTCTCTTTGTTAGTTTACTTGCAATAGTCAAAAAACAAGAAACATTTTTGTTTTTACGTTTTCAAATAATTTTCAAATGAGCCTTACGCATGACAATGAAATTGTATTCGCGCAATTAGTGACAACAGCATCAGCATACAATACCAAGACTACAGTTTATAAATATTTTATTATTTCATCAAATTCCCGGCGGAATTGTAGTTTTTTTTTCTAAAAATAAATGCTTACGCAAATGTGCCAGAGACGGGAAAAAACATAGTAACGTTATTCATTGGTAAATCAATCATCTGGGAAATAGGTCTTCCGGCATTTTTTTGTAACTCGTATAGCTTCCGCATCATACATGAGATGAAAAAAAATTGCGAAAAATGATTTCGTCAAACTCGGTTATCGCTGGAAACATGCAAAATTGAATGGTATACTATTATTTCAGCGCCAATGTGAAGAACGAAAAAATCAAATATAAGAAATAATGCCAGGAGATGTATACGGCAACGTATACGACAAAGTGCCATATTGTAGCTGAGCCTTATCTCCGGCGTTTACGCCGTTTTGTTTTTAGGTTTTTCGCTTTTCAATGTTGATGTATTTTTTCGTTTCAGAGATTTTTAGTGAAATAAGGAAAAAACAAAATATGCCCTTTTGCCTTTGGAAATTGGAAAAGGACGTAAACATGTGGCTTTCGCCTTTGTTCTATCGTTTGTCAGTCACGCGATGTGCCTTAGATTTTGCGCGATTTCTATCGCCGCCGGTCTACTGCGATACGTATGTAGGTACCTCTCGGGAACTCGTTTCAAGAAGCTCGCTCTCGCATTCGTTTCGAATTAAAGGACCGACGTTGGTGTGAAGCGTTTGCATGTGTGTGTTGCGTGCGCTCTCATGTGTGGTGTGCGGATGTGAGTGACTGTAGCGCTCCACGTGCTTGGTCAGCGAAGCAGACCCAGCTAAGAGAAGAATATTCATTGAAAATTGAAATTTTGTCGGCTTAAAGAAAAATATCATTTTTGAACACCCTTTTCCGACCTTGAGCTGCCATAACTTTCAAACTATTCATCTCAAAAAATTCGGATCGCTCTCATTTTTAAGGTCCGTTCGTTCTCTGAAAACGAGATCCCTTGATACGGCATCGTGAGTGCAACCGTTTGCTCGTAATATTTAAATAAACAAACCTCCGTACCATCAACGTCAATTTAGGGAAAAACTAATAATTTTTTGATTATAAAAACAATGTGTTGTCAAACGGTATCACCAAGAGAAAACAAAAATAATTGTTCGAAATTTATTTAAGGAGCCGTTGTGATTAATATTAAATAAGATATTGTTTGAAAATTTTGTTTATCGCATAAAATTCTCTATACTTTTACAAATCCTGGACGAAAAATTTCAAACATTAGAAAATTCTCCTTCCTGTTTGAAATTGAATTGTTTACTGACCAATTGTCAAAAACCCAGTTGGAGGGAGAATGAGAATACATTTTCGAATGTTTTTTTCGGGCTACACGATGGTATTTTTTCAAAATGTTACACCAGTTTTTAATTTCTTTTCTTTTCAGTCGACATGCCGTAAAAAAAATTCAGATTCCAATTATATTTTTTTCAGATTACTTGATTATATCCGCATACATGTCCGTAAATTTTAGGAAATAAACAAAATTCGTTAACAATTAATATCTTAAGCCATTAATTGTTATTTTCAGCCGATTGAATCGTTCGTTACAGCGAAGCGCGGTATGACATACGGCGAAAATTTTCAAACTACAAATATGTGACGTGAGGTGATATGTACGATGGAAATGGTTGCTCGCACTTTCTCAGAAAATATATATAGAAAATATAAATTCCTGATTAATGTATATACCTATATACTATCAATATTTATCATTCTATAATAATCATTCTTTATTATGTATGTATACATTACGTTCCACGTGTCATTTGAGGAGGCGTAAAAATTTTAAACATATCGTACGAAAAAGCAGAGATTTAAACTGCCCGCGTGTGAGGCGATTGTGTGTGTCCTAAATCATTTACACGTAATTGCTGTGAGTTAGTGATCGACTGTAGCGCACCACGTGTTGGGTCAGCAAACCCGACACGTCTGTGAGCCGTGATTGTGTGCGCGCATCACCTACGAGGCACTCTTACGTGTGTGAGTGAAAATCGGACAATTTACGTCTGCGCCACCTCGTGTTGGGTCAGTAAAGCTCAAGTATATAAGGAAAAGTAAATGAGCATACCCCCACCACGCTGTCCGCACCTCTATACCTTTCTACACTCAACGGTAGTATGTACATACCTATAATGTATCTTCTATTAGACTTGACGAAGTAGAAAATTATCCTACTTTAGCTGTCGGCATGCCACTACCAAACAAAACGCGAACCTTGTACGATACCTACCTATATAGGTGTATATTTGTGTATAAACCTGGGGCATCAATCGCCCTCGCAAAAAAGACTTATCGCAGTCAAGGGGTCGCTTTCCCGCGACCCTCTAGAACACTTCAGTGGACAATATTGCAATCTTGAAGCTATAGAATGCGTATATAGTATGTATGTTACCTACAAGCAAGGCAAGGGCTGCGCAGGGGATGAGGCTAACAGGCAAAGAATATCATTTCGGTATAGTGACTCAATTTCCGTTCGGTCCGGCGCTAGTTTTCTCTCTTCTCTTCCGTTTCTGTATTTTCAATTTGGTTTTACTTTTCTCGCCCGAAATTTGCGACGAGCTACAAATCTCCTTCTACGTTTTATGCCGAATTTTGTATACGGTAACATGCCTGTCCTTCCGTCTGCCAATTTATTTGTATTGAACAAACATATACAGAGTTAACGGAGAACAATCGAATGAATGTAATCACGGGATGCGCGAAACGATGTAGAATAGTGATTTTTTCATCAGGTATATTGTAGGCTTTCGGCCAAAAAATTATCATACATAAGAGGGTGGTCGGCGTTTATTCGTCTGTTGAACTGACCCCGTTTTTTCAATTTCGGCAAATTGGATTTCCGAACCCATGTGTCAACGGGAAAAAGAGAAAAGAAAAAAGAAAATCGAGGATTCGACCCTCGCAGTTGAATGAATACAATTAAATTGATGAAACCAAAACGGGACGGAAAATGCAAAAAAAAAACAAAAAACTCAAAGAACAAAAAATTCGAGAATTTTTTTTTTTCGTTTTCGATTCCAACCCGCGTCTATAGTCGTGGGGGATTTTGTTCCAACTCCGATTCACACGTTTGTATACATGTATACCCATTTGTAATCATCGATTACATCTGGTCAGAGTAAAATGAATCGAGGAAAATTGTTATTCTCACGGGAAAATTGCGATACACATTCCAATGTAGGTATGTGGGTGAAATTTTGCAAAATAATTACGTAAACAAATTTTTATCTAGGATACAGACATTCGGCGATGGTATCGGCATGATATATATATTTTTCGAATTATATATCTTTTTCTTTCCTTCTGTATAAGCGATCATCCGTTATAACATCGCGGTTATGACATAATCGGCCAGAAAAATCGTCTGCGCCAAGATTATACTGCATATAGCTATCCGCAATAGCTTATACTCGCGCAGATAGAGATCATACGAAAAGATAGAAGGAGAGAAGGTGTAGAGAGAATCTGAATTCAATAGACAAATTTCGTTCTCACGAATAAAATGTGTAATACACGCGATATAATATAAATAAAATACGTTTAAGGTAACATTGGCATATCCGTACTTGTCGGACTGGTATTGGGATTCACATGGCTTGGATTTTGGTGGCTTTACGCAATCCCAGTTCTATCGATACTCCTCGCCACGCTTACATTGGGCTTCTTCTGTGCCAGCATTGCGTACTTCAGTTCACCAGGTACGCAGGTATATTAACTATATATTCTATACATATATATACACGTATATCTGAGTACATATTTACAGACGTGTTCGATTTCATCTGGTTTTGTTGTTGTTGTCCCCCCCCCCCCCCCCCCCCACCCCACTTTTCGTTCTCTCTTTTTTGACAAAAAATTAATTTGCCGAATCTCTTGGAAAGTATGATATATATATCTATGTATACATATATTGCGCCTACATAACGCAAAGAGGTGAAACCGAATCGTAAGTATTATAATGACGAATTCGAAAAATGAAAGAATGGAGGAAAGGAGAAAACGTAAAAATGAAAGAGGCTCACCTCGTCGTGTGACGAAGCTGATGTTTCTGCAGAAATTTGTCGCCGTTCGTGAGCAATGCTTGTAGGCCTATTCCTCTTTCTTTAGCCACCCTCCTTCCTCCCCCCGCCCATCGGCGCTTGGGCGAAAAAAGAGAGAAAAACAAATAGACAGAAAATTATAGTCACACGTTATCGGCAGAAGTAGCGGTATATAAGCTGTATGCGAGAAGTGTGAATGAGAAAGAGAGACAGATAGAGAGAGATTATTCTCTATTAATGTTGCTCGCTCATGCGAAAACCCTTGCCCTGAAATTTTCCCTCCGCTTCCCCTCCCCCTCCCCTTTCCTTTCCCTTCCTTTTCCCTTCCCTTCCACTTCACCCTCTGAAAATCACCCCTCTAGGTTGAAACGAACCCTCTTTATCCCGCGGGACGCGCGGGGTCCCACGGAATATTGTAACAAGCTTGGAAGATTCACATTTACCTAATTGTATCGCCGTATAAATGTAAATATGGCAGTGTGTAGCCGTAGGAGGTACGTACGTGTACACGCGCGTACGTGTACCTGTATTTATTTAGCTCTGAATCTATTTGGGACACACGGTTAGTTAACACGCGTAATATACGCATAAACTGCCCCCCGCTGATTATGAGAGAATCTTTTTCAACGGGCTGACGAAATTATAACTTCAGGGCAATACGATCACGATAAATAATATCAGCCGCCTCAGCCTCCAAACGTTTCGGCGAATATTCGCGTCTTCAAAGGTGTTTTCGGTGAAGAAAAATCTCGAGTGTTTAGACCATTTCAGAAATCCCCTCCGCGGGGGAGACTGAAAAATGCAATTTTTCGAAACGAAAACGTTTCCGGGGGATTCCGGAAAAAAGCCGAAAATAAGTCAAGATTGTTCTTCGGGGAAATTTTGCAGTCAAAAATTGCTTGAAATCGCTATTTTTTCGGGGCCAACGGTCGACAGATGTCGAGCTAGCCGATATTATTCATCGTGATTGTTTTGCCCCAACTTTTGTCATCTGCACATAGCTGATCGCGAGTATTCTGCATTACGACTTTCTTTTTTGTACTCTACGTAAGCCCAGCGAAAATATACGCCACTGGATTTTTGTAAAACGAGAAAAGCGTATAGGTACTTTTTATCGCCTGCTATACAGTACAAAGTTCGGGTTTCAATGATCGCCGTGTTATATATAACAGTGAAGAAAACCGCTGCAAGTGTGAATAATATAACCGCCGATTTCAAATTCCGGAGGAATACGAACTTCAAACTTCAAAATACGGCGATCCGAAAATTTGTGGTTTTTTTTAAATAGAAAAATTTGAAGCCGAGGAGCACACACCCGTAACGTTGAAACCACGTTTTCGCAGCTGAGAGGAAATTGAAAAATCATGCTAATTCAGGATAATTGTCTTTTTCTTTCTAGCCGGTACTTCTTACCTCGAGAACGACACGAACTTTTGGCTTTTATTCACGGTAATAATCCTGTGCGTTCCTTTGAGTTTGAGCGTAGTATCTCACAGTGCCAACATAATTTGCTGCGCCATTCTTGGATCTTATGCAGTGGTTATTTCCATCGATTATTACGCTGGCTCGAACCTGAAATACATAATAATTAACACAATGAGACGAGCTACGTCTCCGGGATTCAATCGCGCCGTTGTTCATCCGCCTTATCAAACGAAAGGTAAACTGAATTATGTATTTATGACTTTCATTCGTTTGTCTTTCCCCTTTTTTTTCTTCTTCTTTTATTTCGTAAGTTTCCTCTCTTAATACTTTTCTTCCCCCCCCCCCCCCCCCCCAAATATTATTCGGAATAGAGATGACGACGAGAAAAAAGAAACTGCGCGCCTATTTCCAGATCGTTTTTTGAGAAACATAAAAATAATGGAAAATCGTGGTACAAGAAACCGACAAAACAAAACAAAAAGAAAACCGAGGAAGAAATCTTTGCAATTCGTGTCTTTTTTTCTTCTTTTGTGTCATGTTTTTTCGTTTTGTTTTTTTTTTTTGTTTTTTTTTCGTTTTCGCAGACATATGCCTGACAGTTTTTTGGGCAATTCTCGCGACAGCGGGAATCTGCATCCAGTTGAAACAAAATCGTGGTAAACCGCCATTTCCACCTGGTATGCCTGGAGTCTCGACCTCGATTGCTGATGCCGCCGCTAATGCTGTTCCTCCAGCAACGAGGAGTCAATTTTCAGCGAATGAGAGAACTCCGTTATTGGTCGAGTCAAGAATACCGATTGGAATTTTACAGGGTGACGACGACGTCTTTGAATCACCTAGAAATAAGTGGTATGATCATGTTTTTCAAATTTTTAAAACACGGCGGGATAATTCCGTTCGTCGTACGATTTGACGACCAGCATATATATGTGTATATATACCTATGCATTTCTCGCAAACGAATGAAAATTCGAAGGGGGAAAAAAAGTAAAACAATTCAACTTTCGTTCGAAACCGGTAACAATTCATCATCGCGGGCATATTTTTTCGCGCTCAATATTTCACCGGTTTTGAGTACAAAAAAAAAAAAAAAGAAGAAGGAAAAAAACCAGAAAATAGAAGAAAAATGGTTGTTTTTTTCTTTCTCTTTTTCTCACGAACACGGCACATTTCGAAAAACTCAATTGGCAACTGTACGTTGTAACTTATATAGTACAGTATACCTAAGACTGTACATCGATTGTGATATTTTGTACCTATATAATGAGCTCCGATAATTATTATAAGTGCCTTACTATTTTTTGATCTGTTTTGTAAAACCACGAGGGCATGGCCGACTCTGAAAAATTTGGCTGATCCCGTGTTCCATTATTGTACTATAAATAATAGTAATAATAATGATAATAATAATAACAGTAATAGTAATAATAATAATAATAACGATGATGATCAATAACGAACCAAAAATACATGTGAAATTGTTATTATAAAACTGTTACGATTAATAAAAGCGAGAAGAAAGTACCGTTGGAACGACTATGAGATAATTGAACGATGATTTATTTATCCATTGTCACATGATATGGGAATAGAAGATGTTCACGCGATCGTTGTAGGTACTTCTTCTGGTAAAGGAGATCCTCACGATAATTTTGGGATATGAAAAATCACAGAGCTGGCGCGTCCGCGTCGCGTCGGGCGCCTGAAAAAGTTGAGAAGATGAAAAAAGAAGACGAAGAATTTACGAGAGAAAAAAAAAAAAAAAAAGAAAAGAAGAACCAGGAGGGGATCGAATTTGTAGGATTTTTCGACGAAAAACGTTGATTTCAATTCGAATCGGTATGGTCCCCGAGAATCGTATGGAAAACCAGAGAGTATGAGAGCGGGAGAGATCGGAATGTGTAAGTCTATATAATAGACGCACAACAGATTACATCGTTGAAAAATCAGTGTTCTCATTCTAGCCAAAGCGTTTTCATTCATTGTCAGTCTATTCGGTCCCCTGTATCGCGTATCGTATGTCTATGACTGGATATAACACCGCGGGCATTTTTCCGGCACGTTGAAACCCGGGGCACGCGCAACGAAGATGGAATGAAAAAACATCGACGGCCCTTCATATCCGAGTTGTTGTTCTCGTGTGGTGGGATCCCGCACCGCACCGCCGTGTTAACACGTCTTGTATTGTATTATACCCTCGATAACAATGACTTGGATCGTTCCCCGGGGGGTGGCGAATCGCGGGGCACGGGGTAGGGGGTAGGGGGTTAAACTTCGGGGTGAGAAGAGTTGCTGCGAAGGGGGAAGCCCCTGCAACGCCGGCATCTTCGAGAGGCAGAATATGTGCGGGACCTCATACCTCCGCACCCGGCACCCTGCACCCTGCACCCCCGACCGTTCATAATAGTAAAACGTTTCGCGCAAGGGAAAACCGAATGCCGCGAGTCCTACAGATTATCCTAAAAAATATCCTTGCAAGTTCGCGCCGGCATGAAACAGGATTAGGAAAGACCTTTTCGTAATAAGTGTAGAGCCTCGGTCTGAGCCCTTCGTATACTATACCTATACCTGTATGGTTTCGTGCAGTGTTTATTCAAATCCATATAGGTATCCATATACCCGCGTCTTATCGATGGGATCAAGTCTTCTCTTGAGTATTTGTGGGCGTAGATTTCGGTGTATGATCATTATCATTATTTCATAAGGACAATCATTGAATTTCCTGAAAGTGTATGCGCGTGACAGGGATCTTCCGAGGTTCTATTGAAGTCCCATTTGCGCCCGGTGTTACTCATCCTTAAACGCATTGTTGTCACTTCGGAAAAGCGATTCGTCGCCACCCCTACACCACGTATCCGATTTGGATGAAACTCCTCCGATTGGACGCGGTATTTCGGCAGAAAGTGGCCGAGTGTTTCATCTCCACGAACTGTTGGAGAGTTCTATCAGAAATTCGGACTCGTGCCATCTAACCTATAAACGAACCTAACCTGACAACCAGAAACTCCCTGGAAACTCTGAATTTTTTCGAAATTTTAACGAGACAAAATATAGTTAGCCACTTTCTGGTGAAATACTGCATCCGATCGAAAAAGTTTCACTGAAATCGGTTATTGGATGTGGGAGTGGCGACGAATCGCGTTTACGAATGACAACAATGATTTTAACAATGAATAACAATGGATGCAGATGGGTCTCTAGTAGCACCTCATGGATACGTCAGCTACACAGTGAATCAAATCATTCTTCAGAAAGCTGGTACGTAAGTATTCTTTTTTTTAGCATTTTGTTCTAATTTTTGCTTTCAATCTTTCAACTTACCTGATACCCGTTTTGCCGGGAACATGAATATTAATTTTATGAGGTTGAAGTTCGGCTACAATCGCGTTGACCGAATAAAATGACGGAAAATAATATCGGGTGGAATTTCTCGATAAAGAAAGATCTTGATTTGGAAATTGGGGATTCGTAAAATTGGTGAAAAATATCAAAACTTTTCTTTACCGACAAATTTCAGTCGATATTATTCTTCGTCATTTTGTTCCGTCGGAGTGCCATAGGACCCGCTATCTCAGATGTACGGATACCGTTTCGAAAACGAAAATCTTAAATTTTCGGAAATGACTCGATCTGTTTCATGAAACTTCGAGGATCTATTAAATACGATGGCAGGAAGCGGCTAAGTATTTCACTTTTTCGGAACATAGATCAGCTTTGATGAAAAATAAATGAGCCCTATGTTAGCTAGGTTAGATTGCCAGTGGCGACTCCAACGGCCTTCTAACGTTATGGAAAACTACAGCCCCATTAACTCTTTCATTTTGTATAAGAGATGAAGGAAATTTTCCGTGCCGCAGCATTTTCTTCGACACATTCGTTTTTCCTATCCTTCTCGTGTTTTCTACCTGACCAATTTATGTATGTATTTACCTATAGCATCGATATATAATATGAGAGAGAGATAAAGGTAATATTTGAAAAATATGGTTAAAATGAAAATACATAGGTACCACTGAATTAAAATGAATTAATAACATTTATTGAATCGAGACAGTGACACCTAACAATGGTTTATCTATTCGCTACTAATTACAATTTCTCTTACAAGTTAATCACAGCAACAATATTATCTCAATATTCACAACACTTAAATAGATTACTGCCGCAATAATATATATACTATTATATATATATTTTATATTATTATTATTGTTATTATTACTATTATCATTATCATTATTGTTATTATTATTATTATTATGCATTTTTCGTTAATAAATTTTCTTATCAATCATTGAACGTATATTTTTTTTCTTTTCTTCATTTTCTTTTTCTTTTTCTCCTCATCTTTCTTATTCATTACACTATATTGTAATATTTATATATATACTGATTTATCGGTATAAGAAATTCGTAGGTTTATCTCACTTCCAATCCAGCCGCTAATAAACAGATTTCGCCACCTTTCTTCTGGTTTTTCTTATCTTTTCTATTTCGTATTCGAAGAGTTGGAAAAAACGAAAAAAAAAACTTCGCTACTTGATTATTCAAAAGTTTACAAATGTTAATAGATATATATATATATATATACATATATAGTCTAATTATATCGAAATTTGTGTTAATTATCTTTCTTGTTTTTCGTTTTTCACCATTTTCTTTGTTTTTCCTCTGTTATCCAAAGATCAAGACGTCGTTATCACAAGTATTTGTATACCGCAAGCTCGGAGAAAGTTTTCTGCACGTCGTATGTACGTACCTACATACATACTATACCACTCAGGCACATATACTACCTACAACTGAAAAATGTCTTCTTTTTTCCTTTTTTTCTTCTTCTTTATGTATTCTTTCTATTATAGGTACAATCCAAGGTTTCTTACATCCCATATTGAATTCGGAACGGATCCCTGTTCAACACAGAAAATCAAAGATGATATATGATCTATTAATGAATTATTATTTCGTGATTGTTGATATCGAAAGAATGAATGATGCGATATAGGTACTTACATACTACATGCTCGATACCACGCGATGATGCGCCGAACTGTTATTACAATAAGGTATGTACATATATACCTATAATATATAGGTGTTTTGAAAGCGAGCTAGATATATTGTGCATATGTATGCACATATACGCTTGTGAAGAGTCAATTTTTGCAACCATTTCGTCATTCTGTTCTTTTTTCTTCTTCTTCCTCTTTTACTTCATTTGTTTCTTATTCTTCTTCTTCTTATTATTATTATTATTATTATTACTAATATTATTATTATTATCCTTTTCCAAAAATATAAATTTTCAATACTAAAAATGTACATTATTTTATGTTTCCATTGTTTTTTTCTCTTCTATTCCATCGTACGGATACCTAATATTAATTTTGTGCCTTTTTCTGTTTTTTTTTTTTTGTTCATTCATTTTTTTCACGGATTCATTATTGATTTTTATTTTTTGCCAACTATGACATGTTGTTGTTTTCGTTATTTAGTTCTTCCTATGTGTGTGCTTTTTTTTTTCTTTGTATTCTTCTTTCAACAACATTTTTTATGACACTCTTACTCTTATTACACTGGTTATGAAATTATAGGTATGTGTGGGGTATTCCACGTGTACACGACCAGCTCACGGACCTCATCATCTCCGATTCCGGATATTTTCTCGTATATCGTAGTACTACTTCAGAAAGACTTGCTTTCCCTCGAATTTTTGAAAATCCTTCCAAACATTTTTTACGGAGATATGAAATTTTGGAGACGTAACTTTTCAAATTGTCGGAAATTTTCAATCGATTATATATTCTGGAAATTGAGTAGATATTGGGAAAAAGTGGTCGAATCATAAGTTTTTATATTAATTCACATCGAATTTTTGGAAAAGTTATTTTTTCAAATATTTCAGCCGGCTGCAAGTGCTTGGAAAACGGTTTTGCATACAAATTCCCATTTTCCATTGAGCCGCGGCGCAATTGAATTTTCCAGCGAAATTAGATGAAATTCCTTGTAAAAAAACGAGAATTTTGAGCCCCGGTTGCCCTCGGCCCTCACCGCCACGAGGATCTGAAATCAAGCCTCTGCAAGCTCAATTTCGAGACATAACCGATTGAAAAATTGAACAAGTTTGGAAAGTAATAATTCGAAAATTTCGTATCTCCGTGATAAACGTTGAAAGAATTTTCAAAAATTAAAGGCAAGTTTCTAGCTGAAGGAGACAACTACAATACATGAATAATCAAAAAGAGATCCGGAGTCCGGGATCTCGAGGTTCGCGAGTCCGTCTCTATAGATGATACCTGTAGGTTTACTTGAATAGAAACTGATCGTAGACAAATATAGGTATAAGGTATAGGTATATACATAATATAATATATATAGAATCATTATACCAGGTATAACATAGTATATTTCGTCCGTGATATTATAAAATGGTTGAAATTTTGAATAATATTCATATAATTATCATAGATGCATTGTCCATTATTTATTCTGTTAATAATTGCTATACCTATAATTATCAATAAAACACAACGATATATCTGTTCCGGATAACTGCATGCCCGAACGGCGATCGCGAATGGTAATTATAACAAGTATAGCAACGACGTACTATAACGGAATCGAATCACTGGTATGAATGTATGTACTAATCAGCTGCTTTAATCCCCCTGTTCGATCTATCAGCCCGCTTGTATACGCGACGAACGGGAGGGCGATAAAATCTCGGGTATATATACATACTGCAGTAACAATATGTACGAAATGTGTGTATGTACGTATACCGTACGTAGGTATGTATATATAATATACTGCTGGAGATCAGGGATCAAACGAATCGTCGGGCGTCATAATACTCACCAATTCAATAATTTCATTCGGTTCGATGGAAAAAGAAGAAGGAGGAGGAGGAGGAGGAACGAGAAGGGAGGAGAAGATGAAGAAAAAATTCACCCTGAAGGATCAATTGTAGATATTTTTGTTGTAAACCGTTTTTTATACCAATTAGTGTTCAATATATATCCACAGGGTGAACTCCCGACGTGAGATTTACGCTCATGAGCAGCGTTGGGGTTGCCGCGAACCCAAATCGGCGATCGTTTCAGCCGTTTCTCATTTTCCAATTTTCAAATTTTCTCGAAAACGGTGAGAAAATTTGCGGCGCCGCGCGTCGGACGTGTCGCGGCCGACTCGACGCTGCTCCCAGTGCACAGACGTTATAGGTCGGTCATTGATAATAATTCGCCCCGTAGGTAGGTAGGTATGTGTAAAACGAATGTATAACACCACGTTGGATGGATTACAGCACATGTATATACGTGATAAAGAGAGACAAAACAAACAAATACAGCACTAAATAACACCAGACTTTCATTTTTTTTTCTTCTTGTTTTCTCTTTTCACTTTTTCTTTTTTTCTTCTGTATAAGAAGGTCAAAATTTTTTTTCGTTATCATTCCCATTCGCGGATTAATTGAATAGCGTGCCTGCACGGATGGTTAGTTTTATTGTGTACGTATAGCTACCGCTGCAGAACCTTATTGTATATAGGTGAAAGTATATTTATGTGTATGCATTCATAACTGGCATTCGGTACTTGGGTATACCTTATATACTAAGTGCTATATATATATATATATATATAGATGTGTGTGTGTATGATCCTTGAATTTTTTTTGTTTTTTGTTTTGTTTCTATTTTGTTTTGTTTATCATTGTTCGTTTTGTTATGTTTCCTGCTTTTCTTTTCTTCTTTTTTTTTTTTTTTTTTTTTCTTTTTTGTTCTCTACTCTTACAGTATAATATCATACCGTTATATATGTATATATGTACAATATGGCAATGTTACATAATTTATAATATATATATACCTATATACCTATGTTACATAATACACTAACGATCCTACGCCAAAAGGTAACAAATTATTACGCTATGTTACTATATATATGTTACATTATTTTTGTTTATTTTATATTTTTGTTATTCTGTTTTTGTTTTTTTTTTTCGCTTTTTTGCTCTTATATATTTTATATACACAACGCATTGTCAATGAAATTGGTATTATTATTAAGATTATTATTATTATTATTATTATTATTATCATCATTATTATTATTCTTGTCTATTAATTTATTAATATTATTTTTCTCTTCTCATTGTTTTCGTCGATTGTAGAAAGACAAATACAGTGAGGAGGAAACGAAAAGCGAAGAAAAAATGAAAAAAAAACGAAAATCAAATTCAAAACCAAAATTAAATCGGGACTATAACCGACGATACTCTCTGCAATGATTAGCAATTTTATGTAGGAGAGGAGAGGCGGGCAAAATCGGCACCCCTGAAAATGTTTCGTACTTTTACATAATTCATGTACATACAAAAGAAATGTTCAGTAGCGTTGAAAATTCGGTAACGCCAAATTAAGGATGTACCGGGAAAACTATGGCGAGCGCGCGATGTGTCCCCGTAAAGTCTAAATTTTGTTCTCCCAATTTTCCCATGTTCAGATATTTCAAGCTGAATGCAAAAATAAATTCCGAAGATGTTTCAATTTTGAAAAGTTTGCAAATTTCGTAGGGTGCCTATTAATTCCGCCCGCAATTCCCGTACTTCTCAGGTAAAAGGGCGTTCAACACTCGGCATCGGTCGGACTATCATTTTTCAGTCAATAATCGGAGATCCATCGATCCAAACCTCTATTTGAAGCGTCAGCTTCTCGGGGTGCCGATTCTGCCCGCGACGCCCGTGTATATCTGCTCTTTTGGGTAGTGCGGCGGAATGATTGGGACAGTCTAGCTTATTGTTAGTACCTACCCTTCCGTTGGAAATAGTTGTCACCGTTGCGGGGTCGTAATTTAAAAAATCTGCGCTCGCACCTGCGCCTAGGCAGCCAACTACACAGAGGCGATGAGTGGGCTGTCACGAAATTCTTCCAGTTCATGAATCACAACGGGTCCGTTTCACGGGCTGTGTTAACTATACCTATAGCCGTTCGATGTCTGCAGTTTTCGTCCGACGGTGCATCGCGATCGTGGTTGTACATTTTGAATAGATCAGCCGCTCTATCGTGTCATTGCTTCTTATCGTGGTTTCAAAAATACCACGATTTTCGGTAACTGTTATAGCACGACTTTTCGATCTAACGGGCGTTCCAATCGAGATCACTATTTCCTGCGGCAGGGTAACGAGCTAGACTCCTCCCATTACATGGGGCTTGCAGTCACAGTATTGAAGTCAAAGAACGCAACTAGAGAGAATGGCTCTTGCCAAATATTGAGAAAAGATTCAGCCTGCGCTGTGCGTCGTCGCAAATACTCTCCGCGTATTTTTGGCACGATTTCTAACAAAATTACAGGTAAAATGAAAAATTTTGCGGAACAGGCGGCATATATTCAACCTCGCCGTCTATGAAATATCGCTGTGAAAATGTTATTTTCTTGTGAAACAGGGGAATGAGAAGGAAAATCGCGACTATCTGTTTGCGCCCGCTCTTCGGGGCATAGGCATCGCCCTCAAAGGAATTTTTTATCGAAGAAATATAATAATTCCTTGGCAGCTGAGTATCGTAGAAAGAGTTGTATGCAGGTAATAATTTCCGGATAGCAGTATTGTAGGTATGAGAATCCACGTATAATAGGTAAATGATGAAAGATCTACAAGCCTGCGCGTATACGTTGTATAATGATTTTTGTGCGAATTATGGATATTATATTCATTGTATTAGATCGGCGTATCCCCGTGTACGTAGGTATGTGGTCATAATTAATGATATTGTGATAGAAACTGAACGCGGATAAAAGGGAGAAAAAAAAGACTATTGTGAATGAGAATCGGACATTCGTATACCTAGACGGTTCTCAATTTTAGCGAAACACACGCAAAACTGTCTTTCGATTATCATCATTATTACTATTATTATTATAATTATAATAATTATTATTATTATAACGAGTATGATATCGGTGCTATGCCTTACGTATACGTCGCTCAAAAATATAAAATAAGATAATGAATCGACATCCCTTATCTCCATTCGCGAAAATTGATCGTTTCAACGAACGCCCAAAACTTACACTGCACCTATAAACTGCAGGGCGCAAAGATTACAAGATTTCTTGTCTGCACACGAGATGAACAAATTCGTTGGTGTATCGGGAAAGTGGGAGTACCACGAATGAGTACCTCTGAGTACACACTTCGAGCGGTCCAATGATCGTCCAAACGGTGAACAATTTTCTCCCAAAATCATATGGACGTATCAAATGAATAGAACTCAAGGAAGAAATAATGAGCTAAGAAAAAGAACGAGAATAGAATAGGAAACCGTGAAATCAGGTGGGAAGGATATAGGCGAAGATTAACAAAAACAGAAAAATCCAGATCCGTGCCTTATAAATAATAATAATAATAATAATAATAATCATAATAATAATAATAATAACAACACCAACAACAACAACAACAACAAAGGATATAAATATATTGAAACTTTATTTGGTTTACCCTGCTTGACCCGGGCCTCTCTCGAGGTCGGAGGTCGCCATTGGAACCGAGCCGGTGTTCACTCGCTACCGTCAGAAGTATGATTAGAAGAAGTAGCCGGCGGACTAGGCTGATGTTGAGGGTGTTGCTGAGCTACTGCAGAATGCTGGGTATGATGTTGAGGATGATGATGAGGGTGGTGGTGCTGCTGCGGCGGCTGCCGCTGTTGCTGCTGCTGCTGCCCGACAATGCCAAGGGATGCTAGAACCGGTCGTGGGACTGGGGCAGCTGGTGGAGGTGGTGGCGGGCTCTCCTGGCCAACGAGAAGACTCGTGGCCGGGAACCCGAAGAGCTGTGATCACTGGAGCCGTGGCCAATAATTACCCGCTAGGTCTTGATTTTGAGATGGTATTTGTACCGGTACCGATACCCCGGCTGAGATAACTCCTGAAACACAAGAAAAAGACGGAAAATCAAAATGAGAGTGAAAAATTCTGATTAACACGTATTCTGTGAGGGGATCGAATTCAGACTCGCTATTCCGAAGGTGGAGAAGCCGCTTCGAAGACGGGAATCGTAAATTTTCGCAAACGACGCGATCAATTTTGATGAAACTTTTGATAATTCGTTGGGTACGATGGCAGAAAGTGGCTGAATATTTTACTTTTTTCAAACATCGATCGGATTCGATGGAAAATAAATATTCCCTGTGTTGGCTAGGTTAGATTGCCGGCGGTGACACCAAATTTCCCTTAGCATAGCGGAAGGGGGGCGCCGGAGAATTCATGTACGAGAATTGCGTGTGCTTTTCCTCTCTCTCTATCTAGTCGGCGCATGTACGTAACACACCTAATGGCATTCGCGCCCTTTGAATTATAGCTAATATTTTATACACTGTAGATTGATATAGCGAGCGATAGGGGCGGGGGAGGGTTGGGGTTGGGGTCGGGGTCGGCGCTGTTGTGCGACGCAACACTCCGTGACGTTAACTCTCTCGGTCACTGTGTATACTGTATGCGGTACTTAGGTATAGGTGCTATAAGGGTTGGAAATGATGATCGATAGCTGTCGTCACGTAACGTAATGAATGCATGTTTTGTATGTACCTAAATACATATGTAACGTAACAGCGTTATAACAAACAATGATGTCATTGTTGAAACTCAATGGTCCGGTGAGTATTTTCGACTCGCATGTGTATGCATACATACACATTCGTTTGTATCCCTATGTATATACTAACATATGTGATATATATGCATGTCCGTCCGAGGGGAAGTATATATGTATGTATAAGTCGTAGGTATCATTATAATTATCATGCATAGTACTTATACCTCATATGATAATAAGTATATAGGTAGGTACTGAACGTTGACTTTTGCTCCGTTGTCACCAAACGCCGAGAGCAATATAGCTACCGGTAGTTGCCCTATATATATATATATATACATCACTATTTGAAAAGTGTCGCGCCCGTCATCTCAAGTAGTACCTATACTGTTCCTCGATGCAGTGGAAAACTGAAAATGACATATCAATCGGACTTACTACATACCGTGAAAATGAGAGGAGAGAAAACCGCGCTCTGCAAACTTCCCTGGATGGCATTAATCATTAATGAACCAATTGGTGTCAATTTAACGTTATTTCAACCGATTCTATAACACTTATCGTAGCGTACCGTGGCGCCGATTCCCCCGATTCCCCGTAGAAATTCATATCGGTCGGATTGTCAGTATTCACCGTAAAATGATGAAATCGTGCCTCATCAAGTAGGTATCGGTAATTACCGAATGAATTCCGCTTATAGACTCGGAGACGTGGATGCTACTCGTTACATGTGTGGCGGAGATAAATCGTCGTGGTCTGAACTACACCGTAGATAATACGAAGTGAAACACCTAGATGACACTGTGAAGAATAGAAAAGGAGGAATCTATGTGGAATAAATATACGGAAAACAGGTCGAGACGGATACCTATGGACGTCGAACAGACCGCCGCCGCGCCGCGACGATGCGTTATCGTTCGTCGGTCGTCCGTGTCATGCTTTCGTAGATATGCCTGTACAGAATATAATGTGTATGTACCTGTAGTAAGTTAGTATAGTATATCAGTTTATACAGCATTGCGGATGAGAATGTATGCCATATGTGTATCTATGCATGTATATGTATATAGGTGCGCAGGTATAGTACATGCCCTCTTTCGGCGTCCTCCCTCCCTCTCCTTCGGCTTCGCACGTTATTGAGCGCTCGCCCAGGCGAGAGGCGAGACCGAACCGAACCCAACCCAACCCAACTCCGAACTCCCCCAACCTCTAGCCCGATCCAACCCAACCCGAGCCTGGAACGGAGGGTTCCTCTCCGGTGTGCCAGCTTTCGCTAAACGGAGACGGACGCCATGAGAGGGTGCGTGACCAGGGGAGAAAAGAGGCGAGGAAAGGAGAGGAAGGAAGAGGAAAGAAGAGGAGATGACAGAGGCGGAGGAAGAGGCATGCAGAGGGGTTAACAAAGAGTGAAAATAGAAAATGGAAAACTCGAAGGGAAAACCGCTGAACATCCCATTCTTCGATTCAGCCCTTGGCGTGTTACGGCCCAGCACAGAACCTCAGCGGCACCCCGTGTCCCCGTGTCTCCGTGCTCGAGATTTGTTTTCAAATCCTTCTACAATTGGTCCTCGCTGCATCAGAATACGGAAATATGTACATACATTTAATACGTACGTGTACGTGTACATGTATATATGCGTGCTTGTCCAATGTTCGAACCAACCGTCGACTAACGCCTAGACGCGCGTTATAATCTCCGTTCCGCGTTTTCCGCGTCGCGGTCGGATTCTGAAGAGGGAGAGAAAAGATGGTATCTACCTGTCATCAAAAACCGCGGCGCGCATCGAGGATTCAAATGAAACGAATAAAACCTGTTCCTGCAGTTATATGAATGTTTGCATGCACCCGGGTGTACATATAGGTATGTACGTACCTCTATATATGCAGAGACACATCTTCTACGTAGTTTTTTAATGATCGTCCGCGATTCCCTTTGAAACCTCTTTTCTGTAATCGTCGCACATAGAACGATTCGATGAAAGTTTTCTCCATTCCGCCCCGCGCCATTTTTTATAATTCTTATTTTTTTCCCCCCCTTCGGCCCGACTGACTTTCAAGCGTTTCGCACATCTATACGCCGTAGGCGTAGCTCATAGGTGAGCACATGTGGAATCAATGTGCAGCCGCAGCGGCAGCGGCATCCTGTCTATGACATTCACATTTTGCGCCATATTTTGCACTCTTTATTCCGCAAGTGCGACGCGGCCGTAGAGCATATAGACTTCTTTTCCACCCCCACGCCCCACTGTGTTTACGTGAGCGTGCGTATTCAAACGATTCGCGTCTTTCATAAGATCGTATGATATTCTCTCTCTCTCTCTCTCTCTCTCTCTCTCAATTTTCTCGACCTGCAGCAATCGTCGCGTCCGCGTCGGCGCTATTATACAGATATGTGTATACAGTTTTATAAATATGCAGTTGCATGTTTTCTGCAGCGGCAGCGGGAGGAGCAGCAGGCAACAAGTACTAACATATAATGACCCACCTGTTCAGCTCCCGTACAGTAAGTTATATATACATGTGTACCTACTACCGACGCAGAGCAAAGAGTGTACATGTACCCCCGAGTTACTTACAATTTCTAATTTGCCGGTTGCAAAGTACAAGAACTGAGCAGCAGCCGATGTACCACGCAGGGTAGAGGTAGAGAGAGAAAGCGAGCGTGACAGAGTGAGAGTGTGAGAGAGCGAGAGAGAGAGAGAGAGAGAGAGAGAGACTCTCACCTAGACGTTGAATGGCTGAAAACGACCGCACATCTACATACATGTATACCTGCAGATAGGTACTTTCGCGCAATGGATAACTGCACGCCGCGCGGTTAGATAGACACACAATGAACAATCCGCGCTCTTACAAAACCCGAGATGAGATATTTTGTACAATTGAAATTGTGCTCATAGCTATACCTATATAACTGTATGCAACACATCTAAATTCTATATGAAAGCTCGGTCTGCAGTGTATCATTGAGTATATTCTATTCTGTTAAGAGCGAACTATTAATGTTAAAAATGATCTTCAATTGACAACGCATTTGATATTGTGTACTTTCAAAAGTCTTGGAAAATTACAAATGCCACTTAGCGAAGTAGATTCCTGAGCTCGCAATTCAAGTTCACAATCAAATTCGTAATTTCTGTTGCAAAAAATGTTGGGGGAGGAAAAATTTGCCGAGCGTTCGCTGTAGAATTGATTGACGAATGCTACAAATTCACTATGAAATTTTTGTTGAATTCACACACAATTCCTCGCACGTTTCTCCTACAAAAGTTCAGTCAAATTACGGATTTCATTGTGAATTTAAAGAACATGCCATTGAACTCGGCTGTTGCTAAACGGGATAGGTACAAAAAAAAAATGGAAAAACTGACGTTTTTATTCAACATATTACATTCGAGATTGCGTGAATAAAGAAAGAAGAAATCGTTTGCTATGCCTAGCCGTGAGGCGGAGCGATGCGAATTGATCGTGAGTCACCGAGTGGCGAAGATCAATTTTCATAACAGAATGACGAAAAAAATTGTGAAACCGCGTAAAATTGTCAAACGGAACAAACATACTCCTTGATTTTCAGTAGCAACATCAATTTAGAAAAAAATACTAACTCGCAAAACCGCGGGCCTCGTTTCTTAAAACCTCAGAAAATTCAGGGTGAAGTATACATGTATGTATGTATATGCCTACATACAATTTCGTGGGCTACATGCAATTCGGGTCAAATGATTTTCGCAATCGCCAGAAGTACAGCTATGATAACGCCGCTATAGGAATGGAATCGATCATTTTAATTGATCGTTATTCACCAATCGGAAGTCGTCCTGGGGGGGCATGGATATAGATGTAGAATGTATGCATGTATAATACACAAAAGTATGTACGTACGTGCAAGTAGGTATGTAGGTACAGTAGAGAATCGGACGGCGCAATTGCTCTGCGCGGTCAGGATCGTTAAAATTTCTGGTATTCCCTACGTTCACTGTATAGGTATATGTATACAGAAGTAGGTAGAAAGTGGATTGTTAATTGGAGTGTGGGAGGCTCCATTCTCTCTCTACCATTCCATTTCTCTCCCTGACTTCGAAGCTCAGCCCGTACCGATACCCGACTCACAATCAGCTCAAGCGCGATCCAGGTTGAGTTTAGTCGGACAATTTCACGATATAAATACGATCGGACGTATTACCACCGCGGATTGAACGAGATAGAAATCGGAAGTAAGAAAGGAGAGGAGGACGGACGTTCTTATGTTGAAACAAATATTGGCAACAAATGGTAAAGCAAGAGACGCGAATTCCGCTCCAATCCCGAGATCTGAATCAATTTCTTTGGTTCGTGTATTTCAGAAAAACTTACCGGTCGCCGTCGAGGTAGTCGGTTGATACGTGGCGCTTCCGGGACCCGCACTCTGTCCTCCGGGAGTGGTAGGGGTTCCCCCATGGGACGTGGGGATTCCGCGATGCGGTTGGGAGTGGGCTGCCGCGGAATGTGCGTGCGAATAGGACTGCGTAAGGGAGTGAAGTGGCTCGTGGAAAACGTAGGCTGGGTAACCCTCGGCTCTCTGCTGCAGGCAACTTCCGCCCATTGATCCGCCCAGGCTGCCGGACATGGAGCTGAAAGAAGATGGGAAAACGAAGAATTGAAATACAAGTCGGGCAGCAACAAAGTTCGTCAATTCTCCGATCGGGCCATCAGAAATCAAGTTCAAGGCGGCTCGAGTCGAAGAATGAAGAGATGGAAACCGGAGAAAATGTTAATTATTGCGGACCTGTAAGTATCCGGCATCGTTGCGATTGGCTGCGGTATGGATGAATACATGGCGTTGAATCCGGCATTCAGCGGTAACCTCGGGGTCGCCGGTGTCGCGGCTGGGGGTGCAGATCCGTTGACACCACCCCCGTTGCCACCGCCAACGACTTGGTCCACCGCCGCCCTCCTCTGGTTGCGAAGTTTTTCCTCCCTTCGCCATTTTGCTCTGCGATTACTGAACCACACCTAAAACAGATGAAAATTACAATGACTCTTCAGATCATTCGAGGTATTGATCGTATATGAATCATATCGGGATTATGGGACGAAAACTACCCCCGTTCAATGGCTGAGTGAATTTGAACCGCGAAGTTTATTAAGAGGTGCAGTTTTTTCGTCAATCATACAGTGTATGTACGTCTCACGAAAGAAATTTGAACTCCGATTGAATGAAAATTTCAATCGGTTCCGTACAGGGCAGCGCACACCGATGAGCTGAAGTGTTTCGTAAACATTCGAAATTCTGAATGATTCGCGAAAGGTATACGAGTTTCTCGTATAACGACTCGCCATTTTCGTCCAATTGTTAATCGATCATTTTATAGGACTGTTAGGCTCATTATGATAAAAAATTTCCTGTCTACAATTTATACAGTATAGGTATGTACATCTATTCTTCTCGATCGAAAAGCGCGTCGAATCAAACAATTTCCATTGCAAGATTGCTTCCCAATGATTTTCGCGGGAAAATATGATATTTCCGGATTTATATACACCTATACCATAGGCACGCGAGGTTCGAGGTTTCAGAACGTCGTCCGAACAAAACAGCGAAAAATTTCACCCGATATTACTGTACGTATATTTTTCGTGATTTTGTTCCGTCAACGTTACGAACTTCAGCCGCATAAATGTGTATACCTATTCAGTAACTTGCGATTCAAATTCACCGATCCGATTACCTTGTATCGGATCTGGTTTTATTTTCTTTTTTTCTGTTTTTTTTCTGTTTTTTTTTTTTTTCTTCAGTTTCAATTTTCGAACAAACTCGCTAATAAGGAAGCTAGGTACACACATACGTTCATTCTTTTTTAGCCATTCTCTCCTCGTTTCAGTTTATTTCTTTTCTTTTTTTCGTTTCGGGCTATCTCTCTTTCTATTTCTATCTACTCCTATCATTCCATCGTAGATATCTTGTTCACGTTATATCCCGGGCGTGTGTATGACCTTTCTTGATAATTGAACGCGAGCCCTGTAACAATGGTAGGGATGATGAACGCGATAACAACGACAGAAGTAACGATTGTGATGTAATAACATCGCGGCGGTGCGGTCCGGGTATCGTATAATATCTCACAGATATAAGTATCCTGTAGGCTATTTCGGGTATAGCCTCAGTTGCTCAGTTCTCCTCCGTTTCTCCGAATCCCTTCATTCCCGATTATTCTCCCGAAATGATAATCGTGTTTGTCGGCGTCGAAGCTGTACAGGCCGTTGCGGCCATTGCGTGAGAGATTCGTATGAGATAACGTGAGGCGCGTCGCGAAATCAGTATAAGCAGAAGGAGATATAGGTGGAAACCAGGCCGAGCAAGGGCCAATCGGAGTTGCTGGTCCCGTGGGATGCTGGGCCGGTTGCCATGGTTGCGTCCGAACCCTCTTAGGCTTTGCTCGATTCCTCTCGCCCCGATCCCAAGCTCTCTCTCACTCTCACTCTCACTCTCACTCTCACTCTCGCTCTTTCTCTTTCTCCCTCGCTCCCTCGCTCTGTTCCTCTCCTCTGGTTTCCCTCCATCGACTCGCTCTCGCCGTTCCATTCCTCCTTTTCAGCTCCCTCCGAACTCCCAACACTCGAGCCTCTATCCTTCAGGTTGCCTGCACTTAGCAAGATCAATAACAGCCAACGAAGCTTGAAAACACGCGTCAACAGGGTCTTGGCACTGTTTGTTTGTTTGTGTGTTTGTTTGTTTGTTTGTTTGTTCGTTCGCTCGCTTGTATGTTTGTTTGTTCGGCGCATAGGTAGTCATATCTGGTAGCTAGCCAGCTACTAGATGTAGTACTATAGACCACGAAGGGGTAGTATGACCCTGTATATAAAGCGCATCAAGGACCCCGTCCACCAATGGACGTGTTGCAACCTACAACTTCCTAGCAACTTCGCCGATTACTCTATCAAGAATCTAGAGTCGACCGCGGACCCAACGATCATAGAATCTGAGTCACAATTTACTCACAAGAAAGAGAGACGGCGAGAGAGAGAAAGATCGAAGAGAATCATATTTTCGCGACGGAGATGAACGTATTGTAACTGAATTCGTATATCCGCGGTGTAGAATATGGCATTTTGCATTGATAGCAAATTTCGTTACAGGGAGTAATGCGCGCTGCCGTAGAGCCAATTCGCGTACGTTAACGCGGTAATTTCTCTTCATTTCTCTTTTTTTCCCCTTTTTTTTTCTTTTTTCGGCTTCTTATTTTTGGGTGAGGATCAACTCTGTCCGCATTTGTCAAATTTTATCACGCTCATGCATACCGCGCACACTCACTCACCTGGATACGTGCCTCGGGCAAACCAATCTTCTCGGCGAGACGCTCCCGCGCAAATACATCCGGGTAATGGGTCCTCTCGAATTCTGGAAGAAGAAAAAAAACCGCACACACACACACGCGCAAAATGAGGAATACTGATTTCAAAAACTACAGTTTAAATCAAGGGAATATTTTCATCAACTTTTTCGAACATTCGCGATATTTTGAAAAGTGTGTAAATCTCTGGGAGATTCGGTCCCCCGTGATATGTACGAATAAAAAATGAAACGAAAATCACTTCATTCAAAATCAGTCTCAGAAGGTTTAAAACCGTTCAGCACTCTCGCAAGTATAATGTAGGTACAACGGAATGAAAATGGTAAATTTTGATTTCGCGTTCGGATCAATCGTTCTGACTTTTCGAACAAATTTCCACAAATTGCATGAGACGGTCGATAGAGAGATGGAAAAATCGGACTTTTCCTCCGTGAAGAGAAACGATCTTGATTTTCCACCGCGTCGACAAAAAAACGTTCGTAAAAATTGACTTTAGATATATATATATACATACAATACTGCGACTAAAAAATTTCACATAACGTACCTTTTTCGAGGCTGTCTATTTGCTCGTTGCTGAACGATGTCCTGTTGCGTTGTAATTTTCTTTTTAACCTCAACCTCAGCTGAGAATCTTCGTCCCCGGATGAATTGTGCTCGGAATTACCGTCGGAGGTGCTCTCCTGTTGATGAGACAGCAGGGAGCCGGTATCTGCGGTCAAACATGGAAATAAGACAAACAAAAAAAAAAGAAAAAAAAAAAAAGAAAAAATCTATCGATAACTGTAACAAGATCGCGGATCGACTCATCGCAAACCAAAAAAATATTGTTTTCACGATTCAGCGCAAAAAATTAATCGATAGGACCAGAATAGGTGTGTATATATATATATATATATACGGCAATCGATGATGCGGAACAATTTTACCGGTCGCCAAAGCTGTGCAGGCCTGTAACACTACAGTAGAGCCGAGCTCAGCGTAGGCCGTACCGCGGGCGTGCTGCACGTGTTTGGTAAACCGAACGTTTTAACGCGCTTAATTTGCGAGAGTCAATAAGCAACTAGTTTTATACATTGGCGAATGTATGTTTTTGACAACTAGAACCGCGCTAAATTTCACGCAAACCCGTGCTGCAACGAGTATTAGAGCTGTGTAAGCGGCAATTGGAGATTTGTCGCAGGTATATAGATAGGTACTCGCGTACGTATATATCGCGATTTGGAATACCAATAGCAATGGATGGGCGTAAATTTTGTTCTCTCAATTCTATGGAAGCGAAAAATTCTGCAAAGAAGTGAATTCAGATGTGCGAAAGATCCAAGATGCGATATACGTGCACGTAAAATATGTATGTCGAACATCGCGATCCTCGTTGCAAGCATAACTGCAACAAGACGAGCGATGTGAAATTGACGATTTAAATGAGATCAAACAAAAATGAGAGATGAAAAAAGAAGGAGGTCTAGATCTCTTTCATCTCTATTTTTCGGCTGACCTCGCTCAAGCCCGTTTCAAGTTTCAAGTTACATCTTTGCGCCTCGGATGTCGTCTTCCAAGAGTCAAACCGCATCATATAGTCCGCTAGCTGATTGGAATACGCGAGAAAATTCGAAAAATAAAATTCCCGGATCAAGTGGGGGCACCGCGGTACGATACTCTATAACATACTGTATGCCGGGTCGGATGGATATTAACCTCGCATTGAATCGCGGTTTATCACCTATAGCAATTATCACCTTATAGGTCCCAAACTGCTAACCCCCTCGCGATGACGCCGGCTGAAGATATCGCTCGGGTCGTAAGGAAAATAAAAAGGGGAAGAAACCGTCTGGCAAAAGCGCGAAAATAGAAAGGCCGTCAAAGAGAGAAGAAAACAATATTTGAATAACAATGGGTATAGGTATTTTGCGCGGCCGCAACTATCGGGTTTAGTTATTATTATTGAATAATTTAGGTGGGCTCGTCGCTGCAGATGACGCGTAGGTTTGCTGTGGGGTTCCTATGCGAATCCCGGCTCTGCCGAACGTATAATACATATATCTATACAAACGCGCCCCCGTGTGCGTCGGGGCGCGTAGCATAGCCCTGTCAACCCCCGGCCCCGCACGATTACCTTCCGCCTCCGCGAACCGAACCCCACTTTCAGGGCTCTGCGGGGGGAGGGGGAGGGGGGTAAAATAAAGTACCCCTTCGTCAGCTCGCTAGCCTTCCTTCACCGGGGCTCCGTATAGTATATACCAATGCCTACGTGTATGCGCGCACATCCATACGTCCGGGCACTCGTCAGCTGCTCGCCGCGTACCAACGGCCACCCTCCTCCTCTCTATCCCCCTCCGTCCCACCCCCAGATATATGACCAGAAAAACTGTAAAATTTATCGCCTACTCCGAAAAGAACCCGAAGATAAATTAGTATCGGTGAGTACTGGCCGATCGTCCGAGAGAATTAACCCCGCGCGTCTATCCAGGGCGAGAAATTGCAACGGAGAAGAAAAATAGAGGAAACAGAGGAATCTTATCGCACTTTCACTCTGAAATTATCGCCTTCCACTTTTTATGTAAAAAATAGTAAATGCAGAGTCGACGCATGCTTAACCGCAATAGGTATACGTGTATGATGGAATCGTGGCTAGATGTATTAGCTAGATGTATAATATAGCATAAGCTACAGGTATAGGTATCTAGGTATAAAAATTCATGCGCGGGTATTGAGCAACATGGCATCTGGAATCATCACCTGCCCGAGAGATCTGACCCGCATGGCTGACTCTTGGTTATCCTATTAGGTAAAGATGAACCGATAATGTGGGACGAGAATATACTACAGTTACTACTACTAGCTTATTATTTAGCTGCCTCTCGGCATAGGTATCGCGGTTGGGATTTTGGGAACATTTTAACGGCTGAAATCCTCGACCCTATATAGTCTGAGCTTGCGGGCAAGGGTGTACGAGAAGGCCGACATTTTGTCCAAATAATTAATGTTAAGGTCACGCAGTATACGCCTACCCGCGCGGTTTACTCTGCGTCTACCCATAAATTAGCAATTTTAATTAAAAGAAAATTTCTGAACTGCTCTCACGCGGTATTTCACCAAGAATCTTACGTAACGATACGAATGGTGAAAAAAATTTCGTCCTCTCGCGAATTTCCCTGTATGAATATTTCTTCATAATGTATAATTCGTGTAATACTGACTCTAAGTACCGTGGAACACCTCGCGAGGTTTATCAAAAGATTTCATCAACTCACCGGTTCGTTTGAGCAGAGAATCGTCCCGTCCGTGAAGCTGGCCTCCCGGTAACAAGGACTGGCCTGAACCAGGAGCTGCGGAGGTTGGAAGTCCTGGTGCGAGGGGATGGTGCGGTGGAGTAGCCGAGTACCAAGCCGGAGGCCATCCGGCGGCCTGTCCATTGAACATTCTCAACTTGTCGTAAACGCTTTCAGCACCCTGATGAGCCTGGACCGCAGCAGCTTGTTGTTCCTTCTGGGATGCTAGGTTGCGGAGGACCCTGTTGATCGACGAGACCTGCACGTCAAAGGGCAGAGCTCGGTCAGGAGGGAAGTTTTATGCATGGTTTCAATCATTTTTCTTGTTTTTTCTTTTCTTTTTTTTTTCTTTTTGTTCAGTTCGCTTTATCACGCGGAAGAGAAGACAGCGGAACAAGAAAACCGGAGGATAGGAAGAAATCAAGGAAACGAGGTAAAGTGGTCCTGTAAACGAACATGACCCCCGACTCCGAGCGTTTGAATTACGATAGAAATTCCCCGCGTGAAAAGATCGCGCCAACTCGTCCAATTACTACTGCATAATAGATTCTTCAGGTTTTCACCCAGGTTTATCACAATCTGTGCTTCGTTAGGGCTGCAGGTTTTGGGGTATATTTAAAACATTCGATGCTACCGATATGATCACGGTCGTTTTTGGATCCGAACGAAGCTTCGGCGGTAGTACTATCTACTACCTCATTCATAGCTGTATCGATCAGTGAACAGGCATGAACTCCGAAGTTATAACGAGCCGAACCGATAACGGATAACCGCTCGAAAGCTATAATTCCAAGTGTTTGGCGGTATATATGCACGTGCCGGCGATAGTGTGTGGACACGCGGAATGCACTTCGGTTAAAGCAAACCAAACCCTCTTGCATTTTCCCATTGTGAATATATATGTACGAATTAACGGTTCAGGGCGTTCACTATATATACGGACACGCTGGAATTCTCGAGAGTCCATTCACTCGTTGTGTTTTTTAGGTCATGAATTTTCTGTCGCTGTTTTGCCCGGCTCGGATGCTATCTCACATTCGCGCGTGCGATCGCAGAAACTTGAACCGATTCCAAGATCGTATATATAAGAAATTCACATTGCTATCGAATTTTCATTGGGGATGTCTAGTTGTAAGAGCGGTTGCGTTCAAAATGTCAGTTAGTGTCTTATCCATCACAGGCGATCGTTAACCACGCCAATCTTCATGGGAATTAGATGCACTTCAATTCATATTTCTCCGTCTAACTAGTATAAACTTAGACACGGTGAACTTGTCTGCAACTGCACGTACCTACTGAGGGCTGCAATAATCGTGGAGTGTGAGCTTAAACTCTACCTATATCAACCTCAATATCAACATACATATAGCACAGCAATTTGCGGAATGGCGGATATCGAGCGAAGCACAAGGGCTCACGTCTTAATTACGAAGCGGTGAAGGGTTCGCTGGCGAGTGGCGAGTGGCGAACGGCGAACGGCGAACGGCGAATGGTGGCGAGTGGCGAGCATTCGTCGACTACTGCAGGAACGACAACGAAATATACCTAGCTACAAGGATTGTGGGAATGGGGATGAGTACACGAGTACATGGTTCTCGTTCGAAAACCTAGAGGATATGTAATGGCGCCAGTGTTGCACCGCTGTGGAACAGAACGAACGAACGATACGATACGATACGATACGATACGATACGAAACGAAGCTGCGGACCAGCGTTCACTGTGGAGAGAGAAAGAGAGAAAGAGAGTAGGAGAGAAGTAGCTCTGCTCTAGCTTCGTACATAGGTATATATAGGTAACCATCGCGGGAGCGACCGACACACAACGCCCGCAGAGCATCCATGCAGACCATTACGCGGACGGCTGGTCACGAATAATTGTACAACACGCTTAACTGGTCCCATTCACCCTGATTCCGCCACCGCTGTTATTCTCTCTCCAACTCTCTTCTTCTCTCTTTCTCTCTTTTCACCAGCGGAGGGAGAAAACGGGAACGAATACGAACCCAACGATCGTACTGCACCTATACGCGTACCTAGTTCCAGTCTCACTGAAGCCTCGGACTTTCCCCGCACGTAGGTGTACCTACCTTCTCCATATGTGTGCCAATGGGATCACCCCTCAACATTAACCAAGGATAGAAGAATTGCGTGTCTATTCGTGTGCGTGTTCGAGACTAGCTGATTGATCGGGTCCCCTTTTGCAGCCAGATAACGATTGGAACGCGTGCCATCGCTGCTCCTCGGAAACACAGAGAGTCGAGAGAGGGAGAGAGAGAGGAAACGAACGTCTACCCACCAGCAGGTCGTGCATGGTAGTTGTGAGAAGGCAGATGGTTTTCGTGGTGGAAAACATGAAAGAATGAACGAAGCTAGGGAACGAGAGGAGGAGAGATAAAGGATGTTTGGAAGACGAAAGCTGACCGCCGCGCCGCGCCAGACGACGCTAGCGCGGCGCGAGCGCTTTTCTCGGATTGAACAGATTGGATAAAATCGTGAACGGAGATCGAGTAGGGCGGAGTGGACAATGCCAAGTCCGAGTAATGGGCCGATTACCCGACCCACAGAAAACCTACGTTGGATTTTCCCCGGTCGAAACTTGAGATCGCATTGACGAGACTTTGATTAGGGTCGAGTGGAGTGGCTGGATCCGATAGACAAGTAGGAATACATAGTAGCCTCCCTCTTCTTTTTTCGCTGCTATCTACCCGCGGGCAAAGTCGCCCCGCTAATCTATCCGACTCCGTATAAGACTGGTGTAATGTATAACTAATCGAAACGTGGAACAAATGAACCGATTTACTACTTGGACACGCGTATATTGGTATAGATAGAAATGCCGATTAATCGGTATGATCGACTGCCGCTGTCATTGATAATAATTATGCACGAAGGTTTAGAGGTACTTACGCTCGGTATGTTGTCGTTGTTGCACACACCTTCCTGAAGAAGTCGATCTCGTATTTCCCAGGCGAAGATCGACGGACATTCACGCTTGTAATCGGCAATTTTATTCACCACCGGAGTGGTCGCGACTCTTGGTTTACTTCCGCCGATAGCTCTCGGTTTTATTGAGCCCGTTTCGTAATAACTGAAAGCAACGGAATCACAACGATCGCATTGATTATTGTATTATGAAGGATCAGAAACCGTGTCATCGCGGTTTTCTCCTGCATCCTTAGAGCCGGAAGACAAACTTCTAACTACAAACCTCGAACGTTGAATGAAAAACGGGAATTGCTTACCGTCCGAGAATCTTCGAGACGCAACCGTTGCTGACCTGGAGAATCCGAGATATATCGCAAGGTCGCGCACCGCTGTGTGCCAGCTCGACGATTTTCTGTCTCGTTGAATCAGGCAGCGGCCTACCGTTGACGTAGACACCGCCGAGTTGATTAACTCCACTATGCCCAGCAGCCGAGCAACCGAAGATTGAATTTTGACCAACCATTGAACCACCCCCGAGACCTCCGCCCCCACCGTGCATCAGGTCCTCCTCTGAAAATGGAGAGTGAAAAACAGTGATTAATCGTTTGTTATCACGAACGCGCGCATTACGTCGTACGTAATGTAACAACGTAAATAGTGCATGATAATTGCCGGAGTTGCGGAGTTGCAGGAGAGTAGAGCGCTGTATCCATCGAGACAGACATGTTTACGGAGACACGCTGGTTTATTAACGGCGTGATCTAGTTATCGTCAAGAATCTTGTAGGCATATAGTAGATAGCAGTATACCTGTGTGGGTGGTATATAAACAACCGGTTGAAACCGACTTTGCGTTAGCGAGGAGCAGGAGGAGGAGACCCCACGTTTATGCATAAAAGAGCGGTAAATGCATCTTGCAATTAACAAATTTAATTAATCCCCACTTTCGCGTGCGCGGTACGGCGTGAGGTGGCTCGCGGAAAGCTACATAAGAAGAAAATAGTACCTAGTTCCTGCAGAAATGTAATTTAAATGGCTTTTACGACGCTCGTCGACCCGTAAATTCCTTTGAATAAAATTGCAACACCCTACCCACCTACCAACCTACCGACCGACCTCCTCTCAGCCCTCTTCCATCCTCTCTAGCTACGTAGGTCTGCACACACGTCCACACCAGCTACAAGGATGTACGAAAGCTCGGTGCACTTGCAGGAATTACACCTTGACTCATACGTACCCCACAAACAATATTAATGTATATTTCGTCGCATCATATTACATTACATATAGGTAATAACTCTGTAAGATATGGTACATGATACACGCCCACAAGCTGCGCACGAGCCTGCAGTACAATGCGTACTCAGTGTTGGTAACACTTGTACGTGAGACATGCAGCTACGAAAGGTAGCTACCCTCAGCTAAGGGTTGTAAAATGTCTGAATAAGAATCAAAGACGCACCCTACCGTGGGGGCGGTGGGCGGCTGAGCAAAAGTTCAGCCGAAGTGATGTAGGGCGTTGGTACGTACGTGCATGTATCCAATACCTCTGCAGGCGTTCAGCGCCTGCTACTGCCGCAGCCTCCAGGACGTCGGGGGGCCATTATTTCTGTTTATAATTTCGCGCTAATCTACGAGCGGTTGGAACAGGGAAAAGCAACTCGTGCCGCAAAGTGAGGTAAAAGGTTCCGCTCGGCTGAGCGTGAAACGGGACACAGATTAAATCCCATCCTAGGCATAGGACGGGACGATAGGTATATGTATGTGTGTATCTATGTATGTAGTGCATACCGTCGACTCCTGCGTCTCAACGCTCACCGCGGCGTCCTCCTAGCGCCGAACAACCCCCGCGACGGCATGGCGCCTCCACCAAATAGATTCCGACGCGTAACGGGCGCTTTACGTACAACGCGAAGTAAGATTTCTACCTTCTTTTTATACTTCGTTTGGGGCGGGGGGGAGTGAGACGCAGTTCTCAGGGCTGCATATCGATACGCTGATGATATCGAGTCGAGTAGCGAAGAGATATTGAATTTGCAAATTCTGTGTATGCATATACATGCTTCTTTCTTCGTTTTTGAGCTTTCAGTTTTGACCCAGAGTTGAAAAGTTGCGGTAAAAGCTTTTCGGTGGCTGCCTTGAAATGTACCGAGCGAGGGTGCCGTGTAAAATCTAATTACTACGTTCTACCTACCTACGTATGTAATATACCTCTCTATGTATGTATGTACGTATGTACCTATGTACATACATACCTACGTATCGCGCGCGCGGAGCTGAGAGAGAGCTGCTGGGAATCGTTCGACAACAGAGGGCATATTTGCTTAAGTTAAATTAAACCGTACGCGCGAACGTTTCCGGGCGTGTTACCATGTTACATTTCGTTGAAATTAAACACCGGTAATTAATTAAACCAGGGGTATTGCGGAAAGGAAACAAGTTTTATACCTACACAAATAGGTGTACACGTTCATAAAACTGATTTAGGTGAACTGGTCGCTCCTCTACATGCTACACTATCATACGTTATAAATGGGACGCAAAAGAGGCGCGTTTCACTTCAATCTCCATATTCTGTACACGCCGTGTTCCCCGTATGGAAACGCCGTTGAAAATTCAATGATATAGAACGAAAAACGGAGCAATTCGATCTCGAAAACTATGAGGAAGCAAAATTGTAAGCATATTTTACAGAGGTTTAACTCTGCCGTTTAACAGCAACGGACAAAAGTTAAGTCGAGCTGAAGTCTCGTTGGGAGATTGAAATAGGGGAAGAAAATAGGTGCTTGGAATTCTGTTGCACTTCGTGACGAGCTTGAGGACAGACAAAGGTGAATTTTACGTTCTTGAAGACTGCAGTTCATTCTTCTCGTTAGCGTTTTATGGATGTATGTATTACGCGGAGCTAGATAGCTCCGCACTCTAGCGCACTGCAGTTGCCGACTGCAGCGTACTCTTGTAGTACCATAGCGTCTAGGTAAATTGGGAAAATGTGCGGAACGAGTGCCGTGTCGTGTCGTGTCGTGTCGTGTCGTGTCGTACATACGTATGTATAGTATGTATGTACGTACGAGTATGTATGCGCACGCATGCATACCCGGGTATATAATACAGAAAGATTTGCCAGCGAGATTCAAATACGCGATTAAGACGACTTTTATGAACGTATAGTACGTATATACATACTACATTAAAGTGTCTATAAACTTCGAGCCGCGGCTGAGCGAGCTGAGAGTTGGTAGGAGGAAGAGGAGGAGGAGGAGGAGGAAAAGAAGAAGAAAAAAAAATGGGAACATTGCCGCAAAATATACCGATAATCTGAAACCGCCCCTGAAATAATCCGTTTTGTAGTACACAGATATATATATACATATACTACGGGTTTGGAAGCATATTCATCCGCGACGTCTTAAAACTCTTCCATAAGCCGACTGTTACCATTAACAAACCTTATGGCTTCACAGAGTATGGGGAGCACGCGTCTGTATGTACAGCTCTTGTGTATTCATACATATAAACACGACCTATAGGTATATAAAGAGGAGAGACAGAGAGAGAGAGAGGGAGAGAGAGGGAGAGAGGGGATTCTCTCCGCAGCCTCCCTCCGCGCCGTCAATCCAACGCTATTTGATTCCAATGACTATAAACTGGAGGAGCTAAGGCCCCGTCGGCTAAAGTCGCTCTCTGACGTCACCTACGCCCGTGGGGCCTCGGATTACTTCGGATCGAAAGCCTCGAAGAGGGTTGGACTGTGGCATATAAGTTATATGTACCTACACATACCGGTATAGGTATGGCGCGGCGTCGAGGTATAATATAAAAGCTTCCATGGTTCGTGTGTGCATGTGTGTACGTATAATGCACTTGTACGGGGTATTTGTGGTTTCGCTTGCTTTTTGAACTCCTTGACAATCATATTGTGATCCCGGTAGAATACGTATGTGTTTACTTTTATGTACACTGCACAGCTGCGTGACAATTATAACGGCATTCGTTCGCATAATTGTCGCCGAAGTTGCTCTCATATGCGAGTTCCAAATTTTACAGCTACGAGTGAAAGCCCTTCATCAGAGGTACATCTTCGCCCCAATAGACGCTCTAATGTTGAGTTGTTTTCGCTACGGTTTTGATATCAAACCGTGAGGCGAATGTACTGCAAGTGGCTGAATTCCCTTCAGTACCACGGCGTTTTCCTCGATTGTGCCGCACACATGAGTCCCCTCGAGTGTGCCCCACTACCGGTCATACTACTTCTACCTTGGATTTCCGAATTTCCGAACACGTAGTTCGCTGCATCGAACCTGCTTCCTCTGGCTAGATGAACAAGTTTCCCCGTGAGAGAAATCTCCCTGACGGGGTACCTCGTCCCCGTCGAGCGGGCTCCGCCGGATGTCGACGATTTTGGGAAGAAAAAAATCATCCGTTTCCCTGAATCCTCAAAAACGGAGATTCTCTTTCTCTCCGTCGAAGTACATCGGCGACAGATCTCTCCAGGATAGGCGACTCCGTGGATACTAAAAAAAATCGCCGATAGTTTGGAGCCGGTCCACTACTTGGCGGGCACGAATTTCTCCCTTCGTCTTACACCCGTCTTCAAAATTTTTCGCAGTGAACGCTCCGAACGGCGAAAAGACCGGATAATCCACGATCTGAAGCACGCGTATGTACGTACCTGCAAGATATGCGAAGGCAGATCGATGTTACATGGACAGCTGAAGCGAGAACCACATCGCAATGTCGAGTTTGAGGTGTCGAGCCGGAGGTCTGCCGCTGAAGGGGCTGTTGCCCTACAGAAGCCTAGTAAAGGCGTGTGTACAGTGTATAGGGTCGACAAGGGCTAACCGCAACCTCGCCTTAACCCGGTAGGTGTATTGGTACTGTGCCTAGATACCAACACCTGTACAACCGCAACCAACAATACCGATGCACCGCGCGTCAGCCCCAGGCTGTATTCGACTCGCTTAAGTCCGATTTGACGTACCACAATACTATCTAGTACCTCTTAAACCGAAGCCTTTCACGAGTTGTGCAGAGGGTAGGTGTAGGTGCTGAGTATAACTATCATCCAATTTCAAAATAGGCACCTTGAGTTGTGTCTGACGGTATGCGTCCACAGGTTGGGCATGGCTATCCGCACACATATTTCGATAATTCGGTTCAATATAACGGGGCGTTAGATACTTCACCGCAATTTACAAAGCGGTGTGACTGTGAATCACTTTTGAGTCGAATGTCAAAAACCAGGAAGAAAATCTATCCTCCCAGTGCTCTCCACGTCAGTTCGTCGTCATACACTTTCCGGCAGAGATTTTGAAAGATCTTGTCATTGTTCCGCAGGAGTAGCAACGAGTTGCACATCGGATCTGGACACCGTCCTCGTATTTTTCGAAAAGACTTTTAGGTGGGCATTGATTGGGCGTGAGTACGTACGTACGCCAACGACTTGTAAAAGTGCGGTTTGATGTGGAGATGAAAATAGAACACATTTTGAGACAAAGTTGAAAATCGATGGTTCAAATTTCTTCAAGTATCAGCGCGGCAGTGTGTTTTTCTTTTCAGCAATAAGTTCAGAGATAAGTTACACGACGCGACGAACGTATCAATTATTTTGGCGAACGTATGCTCATATCCGCGCTTCTTCGAGAAACGAGTGTGGACGTGGAAAAAAATTAAATAACAAAAATACCCGCTATAGGAGAAATTCAAAAGGAATATATAAAGCAGAATTGAATATCCAGACGGAATTGAAACGAGTCTTCCGTTACGTATTCGTGTATACATACCGTAGTACAGTAGACCGCATGGAAGCGGCCATGTTGGTTCTATCGAGCCGACCGCGACGCTCCAAGACGCCGACGGCTAGCTTCGCCGACCGACATATTTCCTTCTACAGGATAGATATCGTACAGTGCCCACCGACTATAGACGTGGGTATCGGATATCGAGTACACAACAAACTGTGATCGGAGCCTCCGCCCACATTCGTAGATTCAAACTTCGTCAGCTCAAATTATTCATAGACGAAGATCTGAATCTGCAGTAGACGTAAAAATCAGCCAGGAACTACGGCCGGCACATTATCATCGTCGTCATCCATCCTCTTTCGAGAGGTTTCTATATATATATATTCACAGAAGATTGATTTAAAAAATAATTTTTAGAAAGTGAAAGAATGCTCGGTTTCAAAAAAAAAGAAGAAAAAAAAAAAAACTCCGCCAATCTTTTCGGATAATTCGGAAATGGATGCAGAAATCAGGCAGAAAAATGTAAACTGGATAACTCGAAATTCGTGAAGCCAGAAGCATTTCGAGAAATGGACGTTCAAACCCGAACGAAAATCGACCCCGCGTCGCACGCGCCGGGCTCTTGGGTTTGAACTTTTTCGCGGAACGGGTGCATCTATGCGAATGTATACCGGAGAAATTTACGAAGCTTCGGCGAAATCAGATGATTCTTCCTATCCGTCCGGACAGTTTTGCCGTTCTAGTCAAATCGGCTGCGAAGATAGAAGCTCCGGAGTACGCAATTCATGTCCGCAGAGGTTCAAGAAATACTCTTGGAATGAAATCCTCCGTTGTAAAACAGCTAGCCCAGCAGCTCGTCTATTTCGCATAACTCCGCGTCTCCGCATATAAGGACAATTGGGATACATAAAAGTATGAAATTTTGCAGATCAACCTATGTCACGTTACATTATACATATGGAATAGAATAGATAATATCTTGCGGGGAAGTTGGGTCGCGCGTCGCGTCGCGCCGCGCCGTGCCGGTCGCAGGTATAGGTATGCATACCTGGAACGTCAAGTTGGTGGATGCGATTTGGGAAATGACTCTCGGTCGGTTGGTTGGCTTGTCGCGGCTACTGACCTTTATGGGGCATCTTCCAGAAGGGTGGTTCGGGGGTGGGAGAGCAGGGATTGGCCACCCCCGCCCCCAACAGCGTCCTGGCCGCGTGCAACGCCGCAGCCGCGGCTTCCCGACTCCTTGCCGCTGCAGAACCTGGCGGATATTCCGAGACGCCGTCGCCGGCGCCCCCGTTTCCAGAACCACACGTACGTAACTGCAGACTAAGTCGACCACCGCCGCCGCCGGCCACGCTAACACAATGCTGAAAATAATGGTATAAATAGAAATAGAATAGTATATAGGATATTAAAATTCAATTTAGCGAGGTCGAACTTCTTTCGCGAGATGCAGAAGAAAGTCGCGAACGTGGGTATATACCTATATCTATGCGTTGTATGCGTTTTGCGAAACGATCAGCGGGCAGACGTATGCCGAGCGGGGAAATGAAATTTTTTCACAACCGAACGAGCGTCATAAATAAATATTTGTCAACGCTCATTCTGCATCAGGCTGTTGAACACCGAAGTGCTAAACTCAAGAGTAGAGGTGGCGAAAGAGTGTACATGTAGGTATAGTAGCAGCGATGGAATATGCAAGGAATTGATGAAGCGGAGCGTAAGTGAGTGAGCGAGTGACTGCCAGTATATATAACGCTTCAACACTCGTCGAGCACGTACTTCAGTGCATACCTAAATCGCTCAGTCACTACTCTCGACAACCCGCTGACACCGTGTCTCAGTTATTATCAATTTCCATGAGACTGATTAGAGATAGAATTCTCCCTTTTGCGATGCTCCGGGCTGTTATTATGTCTTCTATATATGATTTCGTAACTCTGAAGTATGCACGTACATGCGGCACTCTACTCGAGCCACATTGCATAATATTCTATCGATATAATTTATGTCTTCGAATATCATTGCCTGTCTATTGATATACGACGAAAAAATCAGTCAAAATATTTTCACGTCAAACTATTGTGGTGAAGTATTATTTTTAGCTTTTCAATCGTGCTAGCAGTTTCGAAAACCGTTTGTAAAATGCATAAAAGCTTTTTCTCTCGTTCCACATGCGTCGGAATCATTTCTAAACTGATCGACGCGACGGCTGATAATTGAATTAAAAGAATCGAACCCAGAGCATGAAAAAATGTATCTAAAAATTACAAATCAGCAATAAATTCGGCCATTTTCAAAATACAAAATACACACAATTATCTTGCATCAGGTTTCACGTAATGGCGCGTAAATTATTTTCATTCAATCGGCCTGCAGCGAAGAGCTCGCGAGTTCGTGCAGTCGAAAATTGAAACTACCGCGACCAGTGAGAAGACGGTTCTCTTTCAGTCTCCTCTTGCCCCTTTTTTTACTTCTACTTTTTTTACATAAAACTTTCATTCTACACCACCAAGATTACATCGTCGCTTGAAGCTTTCCGTAGATGCATACCAACCTAACGATATTTCCCTCAAAAATTAACGACTCATTTTTATTCATTGTTTCGCGTGTAACGAGGTTTCAGCGTTATGATATATTCATGTTCCGAGTGATAAGATTCTTCATCCGTATATGAAAGTGAATATAAAAACGTCCATTCAGTGGAAACTGTACTTGAATTTTATAGAGATAGGTTCGTACGATGAGAATCCATAACCGCCGTAAAAGCTTCGTTCAAAATTTCACGATCATGTGTTCTACAATCTTTTCTCCGAAATTTACTCGAAGAAAATCTGATGTGATATATCGGAACCTACGAAAATACTATAGTCCCTATAGATCTCCAGATCTTCTACGAGGATTTGTACACGATCACGATATTATAGACTAGGTACCCACTTCACGCGATTCGAAATTTGAAAACCTTCTTTCTTCATTGTCCTGAACAGCAACAACAACGACAAAAAGAGGAATGCAAAAAATCACCCAGCCGCGATCGAAGGGGAGATTTGATGGGGAGAAGAAGAAGAAAAGGAAATAAACGTTTATAAAATCGTACATACAATGCACCGTACCACCGATTTTCAGGATTATGTACTACTAGTAGGTATACATATTAGGTAAACACTACATCGGTTTCTTTCTCCGATCAGTTTGATAGAAATCTTGATCCGTTGATGAGTTCTATTTATCCAGATAGAAGAAAAATTAGTAGAGCTCCGAGCTCCAGCCCCGCAGATTATTAGAAAAATCCGAAAGTGCAAATTTTTCAAATTTATCGAATCCAATACTAAAAGTCCCGGATTTGCTGTACGTACAGCGCGTTGAATTGCGGCCGCACAAAGTTGCACCAAATTTCAATGTGAAGGATTATCGCACTGTTGGCGAACGGGGAAATTTTTTATCCGCTAGCCAATCGCGCTACCCCTACGACTGGTTGTCACGACTGTTTATGATTGGCTAGCTCGCCGAAAACATTTCCCGTTCGCGAACCGTGTTCGTCTTTTGTTTACGTAAACGCGTCTGTGCGGCGTCAAGTGGTAGCTGCAATTCAACATGCTCGGGCTCCGCAATGGCAGTGTTGTTTCGACAACAGTTTACAATTACACGGCCAACTGTCGCTACTCGACGGATATGCGAAACTACGAGTACTGTACACCATACAGCAACGGCGCGGCGTAACGCTGCAGCGTCGGTCGAGCGCATGATGCATCTATCCATCCATCCATCCATCCATCCCCTGACTCGCGGGGAGAATATCCCCGGCTTTACAACTACACCGTTTCAACGAGATTACAAACGCATATACACCAGATTTACGAACCGGCTAAAGTCAGACACACAGCACAATCAATTATACTATATTATGCCATAGCGAGGAGTTATTGGCATAGGTGGAGCATTCGGAATATTGCTGAAACACTGAACAAACTGTTCGACTTGCCGTTTGACTGAACAACCATTTCGTACGTTTAACGTACGTATCATGAATTACCTGACCAACGGCTACGCGTCTGCTGAGTTGATCAAGCGAAACCAAAATTGCCGCGGTTTCATTTTAACGGGATAAAATTTAGTTGGCAATATTTCATCCCCGTAACTCTACGACTCGCATGGATTTGCGTAGAAAATTGAATCCTGCACCGAAAGGAACGTTGCGAAAATTGCGGATACTGTAATACTCGATTGAAAATGGTATCTGACTCCAAGCGTGATCGTTCATACTTTTCATGTGTTTCTTGTTCTCTGGTTTGACTGATCCAAGTATTTTCCTTGTGGCACAATGTTTGAAACGAAAAGAAGAACTGGACATAGGTTACACATGGATATTGGTGATACAAATTCATTTGCTGCACTGCGGAATGAGCTGTTAACTGTGTTCTATACCGATCAGATGACAACCCAACTGATCAGAATGAGTTATCAGTAAATTATAAAATTGTGATGGATTACATACGAATATGTATGAGAGATAAGTGAACCTACCGAATCGAGAATTGCCGTTGTAAAGCCGGTACTATCGCCAGCAAGAAGCACAATAAGTGTCGCAAGCCCGACTCACGATTGATTAGCACAAGGTAGTTAGATAGGTGGGTCAGAAGTTTGAAGTTAAGTTTATAATTATCTAGAGGTGTAGGTATATACACGTATTATTAATGTCCATAGTATACCAATAGTAATGATAATGGTAATAATGATAACAACAATATTCAATAAACACGAGAATCACGATAACACTTTTTTATATAATGCATATGCAGGTATAATTCAACACCGACACGGATTAGGTACTATAGCCTAATCAGGAAAGGCGGGAAACGAAAGAATGAAAAACCGCACTTCGTCCTACATCCGGTCGTATGAGAAAATTCTCCTTTTCTCTTTCTCCTATTCGTACGCGAACGAAGATCCGCGGAATAATGATTTATATCTGTTTAGCGTCGATGGTCACGACGACGACGATCGTTGTGGTTATAGTTGTTAACAAGTTCACTCTGTCTTCCCGCACTGTTATTGGATATGAAATTTCGCATGTGGATATACGACGCCGAGTTATTACATATGATCACCGGAAGTCCGTGGTTTTCTTCTCATACTGTTTTGTCTCTTCGTTTTTTGTTTTGTTTGAAAAATTTCAGGTCGTTCTCCTTCCGTTCCTCCCTCACGGAGCTTGTGTTCTTCCCCCGTGGTTTTTATTATACCGCCTGATCACACCTGAGTGCTCGCTGACCGACGGGCAACCGGTCCTCGAGCACGTGCAGCGTTAACGGAGTGTAGTGACGCGCGTTGCTCTGTGGTGCGCGGCGCCCGATTGACCGCTGGAGTCTGCCTTCCTGCGGACGGCCGATCCTCCGCGTTCAACTGCTTCCGAAACGTCCCCCACCCTATTTCACGACTAGTTCTGCCCTGGGGGACCAAAGCGGTGGAGAATACCCCCGCTAGCCCTTGGCCCTTCTACGTCGCTATCCGCACCGCCGTATAAACCCGGGAGGATTTCACTCTTGGGCGGAGTCTCCGGAGTCCGGGGAGTGGCTCGAACTCCCGGTGTATTTCGGGTGGGAGATATGATACACAATATTCCCGGGTGTCTTTCTTTCTCCTTCATGTTGACGGGGTTGCGTAACCCGGAGCACGCGCGTGGGTCGCACACTGCCGCTTCCCTTGTATTGGAGTCTGTTCGTGTGTGGCGCAGGTGCAGGGCGGCGCCCGGGTAGGCGTGGATCAATTTTAGGTTCGGTATACAGAGCGGCCGAGCGGTTGAGCGGTTGGCGAAACCGCGACGCCATTGTTCGATCGCGGGAGGTCGACGCCGCGCGTTTTCTCTATCCCCTATCATAGTGTCGTATAGCGACGACGCAGGAATCTCTGACGCCGACGCCGACGCCGACGCCTGGCGTCCCGACGCCGCCGACCACCACTCTACCCCGCAATCTTGAGGGCGTCGCGACGCAACGCTTTTCCAAGTTTATCCGCAAAACGGAACACCGACGGATTCTTTCCCATGGATATCATGTCCCACAGGACTTCATATCACGGACCTCAGGTGAGCTGCGTTCTTATTCGTAATTACAAAAATTATAACACGTACGTTTCGTTTTTTCCTCTCTTTTCTTCCACGTCACGAGTGATCGGGATCCGAATTTCCTAGGAAATTTCATCGGTGAGGAACTTTGAGTTACAATTAGACGTCTGGTCGTAGATCTTCTGTGCAGTGATGTCGATTTTTTGGAACCCTTGTCACCAGCGTCTCGCAGATTATTGATTGGTCAGTAATCAGATACAAATATGGGATCAAACGCATTCCGCGTGCCTGTATCTGTTCGCGAAAATTAGCTTCGTTACCATACGTTACATGGAAAGTAGCTATGTTATATTAAATCCAGCGGCGTGCTTCATCTTTGGATGAATTATTTCAGTGCGGTTTCACATGCGATAATTAACGCTTTGAATTCTTACGTTAACCGTCAGATACGAAATTTTTCAATTTCGAAGACGTGCAATTTCCGATAACCTTCGCAATTAAAGGGTATTCAAATTTCCACTCACCCGTTCGGTGGTAATATTCTCTTGAAATAATTCTGTCGGATTGTCATGTTGGATGAACGAAAATGAGGATACTCAGGCTTAATAGTTATATTCCATGATACGGAAGTTCGTACGAACGTTAGCGGATAACAAAATCACGGAAAAAGTATCTTCGAAAGACAAATTTTGAAGAAGAATCTTTATTTTCCAATCCTCGCCCAAAATGACCAGAAAACGAATGTTCTTCTTCAAAATTTGTCGCGGAAAAACAAATTCGTCGTGGCTTGGTTCTATCGCGATGGTATATGTGGACGCCGGCCTCATAATAGTTCGGCAATTGATTCTCAACGAGCCTCAGATTTTCAGCCCCCAAAAAAAGGAGAAATTAAGCCAAGTCCTAAGAATTAATCGTGAAAGAAATTGCCTAACGTTGCTTAGTTGGCTGCAAGATAGAACTATATGCTCACTGCTGCGGGAATGGAAACTATTCATGGATATACATACCAAATTAATTTGTTACCCCTGCGCGTAAGTTTTTCAATTTAACTTCCAATATAATCTCCGTTCTTTCCTCATGCCTGCAGCTTATTCCGTTACAAATTACATCACCTTTCACAATATTCAATAAACAAGAAAGTGACTGAGTTTATACAGCAGCAGTGCAGGACCGTGTCAGTGAAAATGAAAGCCCTAACATTATTGCAGTTATAAATATATATCTGAATAGTCAATGAAATTCTCCCATTATAGAAGTCTCGTGGGATCTTTGAAACAGATTAAACTAATCTTGTATTCACGCTGCAAACTCTTCTTGCAACCCACAAAAATTCCAAAGTCGAGAGTAAAAGTATACGTATGTATATATAACGCCACGGTCAGTAGATTTTCTGACATCGATTGACGTAAATTGTGCAGCTAGACAAATTGCAAAATTGATCGAGTAGATACACACCTATGCGATCCACGAGTACGAATCTAGGTATAGTAACCTGAAAGATTAATCAATCGCGGTTCATTTCGCATAGAATTATGAAAAAGAAAACCCGAAATGGAGAATAGAACTGTGACCCGGCATCTCCTGTCCTCTCGGCAGCGAATGGGTCCGGGACTTTATCGCAGCTACATTGCACTCCGCTAGGAATAGGAACTGGCTTAACTGGCGTATATTATACTATTGTAGTCTTAGCGGTCAATCCGAAAGGCCATTAAGCATTATCGGTGTCCCATAGCCGCGACGTGTCTGCCACCAACGTCGGGCTACCCGGAGTATCAAAGTGCGCTGTCAATCATTAAAATGACAACACCATTAGCCACTATCTGCGCGTATCCTCCTTAATATGCGTATATTATGCACGCGCCTCTTGGCTCCAGCTCTACATGACCTAATTGCCCTTCGGGAGAGCTGGAGCAGCACTCGTAATACCTGAAGCTCTATGAACTCTACGAGATTTTGATTAGGTACATGAAAAGTAGATTTAATTTACTCGCCGATCGCCAGGCGGTCGGTCGCCCCCTGCATCGTAGTCGCAGTTCTTATCCTTTCCATTCCATCCCTGAAATGGGGAGAACCGTACTTAAGGGGCAATTGAAGCCGCCGCTGGTAATCTAACCTAGCTAACATAGGAAATACTCATTTCTCATGGAACCCGATCGATGTTTTGAAAAAGTGAAATACTCAGCTACTTTCTGCCATCGTGCTCAATAAATTCTCAAAGTTTCCTCAAAATTGATCGAGTCGTTTGCGAATATTCACGATTCTCGTTTCCGAGACGGTTTCTCTGCAGCCCTGTGGCACTGCAAGCAGATGCTCAAGATTGAAATGGTAATCATTCGCAGCCAAATACTACGGCGATACCTGAGTCTGGAGACTAAAAAAGTATGAGTGAAGAATGTACCTCAGGATATTATTCATATTGGTGACTATCTACGTACGAGTTTGGTATACCTATAAATACAATTACTTGAGTAGGTAGTATCTGCAGTAGCACTTTCAGGGTTTATAATAATCGACAGGTAAACCCATCTGGACTAGCAGTGGCGATTAGTCGGTTCCGGAGGCGCGCGGTCAAGAAATATATAATGTATAATATATATTGTGTATGTGTATTGTGGTACAGTATAGACTTCAAAAGCTGTATACTAGAGAAGCTAGAGTGGCGCGGGCTCTCGCAGCGCGGGGTCCCAAGATCTTGCCCGGGTAAACTGATCCTGCAGAGATAACCAGATTAGAACTGGCCACGTAGATAGATGTGCACCTAATTACATCTCGACGTTTGAGTGACATTTCTCATTTATTTATTTCGAGTCGCGTTGATCCTTCATACTATATATGCTCCTCGATCCAACCAAATCCTACATTGTACCCGCGACGTGGTACTACGTCCATATACACACCGTTAACACATTTTTTTCCTCCATGTGGTCCATAGTCTATACCTACCCACGCACATAATATCATCTTTATTACTTTATACAGAAAATATGTATATACATATGGTATTACTAATGGCATAAGGACGTAACCGACGTTATACGACCTTTCGACGTCCCCGAGGCCGAAAGGTCGCGTGATGTTTGCGTCTGGTTTTTTTCTTTTTTTTTTGCATCCATCTAGAAACATAAAAATACGTCACGAACAACGAAATTTGGAAATCGGTTGACTAAAGCCAGAAAAGGCCGTATATGCAGGCGGATACGACCTTTCGGTTTTACGAGAAAGCAAATTTTCTTTCCACTAATGCCAAAACGTCGTATCGGCCAAAAATGGTTTTTTCCAAATATCGATGAATCTTTCGATTCAAAGTATTCGGAGCATTTGCAGGAAGAGAACAGTTTCGGCGCCTATACGACCTTATACACCTTTACGTTCGAAATATTTCTTTGAAAAATAGAAAAACAATTTCCTCTTATCCCAAATATCGTTCAATCTTAATTACGTTCTAAAAGTTTTCAAAGCATTTTCAAACGAACTCAAATCCCTCTGGGTACGAGCTTCTGGCATTAGTGGAAAAAAATCGGTTCGTCCCAACTCCAAAAGGTCGTATCCTCCGGCACGCACGGCCTCTCGGCTTCAGTCGACCAAATTTCAAGTTCCGATTTTCTGAACGTATTTTTATGTTTCTCGATGGATACGAACAAACAAAATCATACGACCTTTCGTCATTAAAATCAAACTTTTGGCGCTCACGTCCGTATGGCATTATCAACGCTATATATATATATATATATACACCTGAATACCTTCGTACACACTCGCATGTCGCAACGTATACTATAGTCATCGAAATTTCATTTTATTTTTTATTTATTTACATACATATTTATGTGTGAAATACCGTGGATGCAAAATAGCTTCGTAGCTTTTGGGCTAACCAAAGTCACGACCTCACCGCGGAGGATACTCCGTTGGTCCGTACCAGCGGCTAAAGGATCTAGTAGTTATGTAGTGGACCACCCGGGTGGAAGGAATCGCTCCTGTGCCGCAGGATTGCGCGTATTTCAAATTCCACGACCTCTCGCAGGCGACGAGAGGTTTTTTTTTTCACTTTTTTTTTTTTTATTAATACAGTGGTACTAGAATTTAGACAAGTTGCTCGGTGCAGTGACCGAGTCACAAGACTTTCATGTGAAATATACGCATGTGTGTATGTATGTACGTATGTTTGATACATATGTATATCAATCTATACCCTGCACGTATGTGGCACTGACTGCTTTGGTTCGATAATTTTATCGAGATCGTATATCATATACTTACCTATGTGTACATAAGTCCGAGATTAAAATTTCACGGGTCTCTGACCGTTTTTGGGGGATTTTTTTTTTTTTTTTTTCTTTTGTTTCTTTTTGTTTTTTCTTTCTTTTTCTTCTTCTTCGTCTTCTTCTTCTTACGGTGGCAAGACAATTTTTTCCATTCAGATCATCATGATTATTTTTCATTTCGTCTTCTCCTTCTTCCTCTTCGACTTGGTTTTAATGGATTTGTATCCACATATACATGCCCCTGCCTACCCATGCGGCGGCTTTTCTTGACGTCTGTGATTATATTGGATGAAGGATCAGTGACGGGTCAAAAACGTGCCCTGCCTTAGGTCTAGGTAAATCACACTGCAATCACATCTAATTGATACGGGTAGATAGGGCGCGTATAAACACTGCACTACTATGCAGGTATAGTTGTACCCACCGCCACGTTCCTGAAGGTACATAGTATGAGTTTACACGTAACAGTCACTTCGCGGGTAATCACGATTCACGATTATACATATACATGTAGGATCATCTACCAACTTCAATTCATTTGAGAATCCTGAAACTTGCGGTTGTAGTTTTATGCATGGTTATATGTACGGCAATTAATTAAAACGCGTGGATACATAGATAGATAGATAAATAGATGGATGGATAGATAGATAGTCACCGAAAGACAAACATACCGGATTCATACTTCCTAATTCGATATCATTTTTTTCTCAAGATCTTCTCATCACAGAAAAGTAGCGGAAAGATTTCAAACAAATTTTGGTAACGCGTGCCTCTATCGTCGGTGCTATAATTGAATCTGAAAATTACGTATACATCGTACGAATTGAAAGTAAACTAAGAATGAATCTCTCGACCACGTTCAAGTTTCTCGGCGCGAAACGCAGAGAAAATGAAGAAAAAAAGAGAAGAAAAAAAAATGGAGGAAAAAAGTCTCTTATTTCCTGATTTCAGGCTGCAATTCGGCCCTCTTCTGCAGGTTTTTCGGGGGCACGGGAGTCAGAGCGGCAAGTGCAACAACAGAGTACAGTAGTTCAGCACCAAGGAACGCCCGCCCGACATCTCGGTGTAATCAGACACCGAATGCGAAGAGATGCAATATAATTGAAAACATCCGACGATCCTCAGCTGAAACTGGAACGGGTACCGGCTTATGATCCAAGCCGACTCCCCGTTCACGTCCCTTTCGTTTTACTTGAAAGAGAGCACGATTTCTTCTCTTTTTGTACGTTATATCATGGACCATAATCGCACGTATTTATTGTAGCACACAATTTACTGTATAATATACTATACACATACAATACACGTCTTGGACAATTGAGTTACACGCGACACCTTTGCCTCGAGAAAGGTGTGGCGAATCATCCAGAGAATATCGTTCGTGTTCCAATACTGCAGCGGGATAATTGAAATGGTACAGGTACCTACTACATGGAGTAAGATTACGACGGTGGAGCAAAAAACAATGAAAGTCAACGATGTGTATGTATGCAGGTACGATGTACAATTCGCATCTAATTATTATTTCGAAGGTAATTTTTCCAAAGACTCTCGGTACCTAGTATATTATACATGGATATACAATTGTACCTACCTATGCCGATACGTCATTCGCCGCTGAGCCCGTTCGACACATAATCGGCATAGGTTGCCCGTCAAGCGAACGCGCGAACGCCTGAATTGCGTAAATTTTCGGTAGATCGGTATGTATATATATACATGGACGGTGAACAATGCGGTAAATTCATGTTAAAATCGGTAGCGACGCGCGAATATAGGTGATAGGTGTACGAATACCTATACCTACCCCGGTGCGTAAATACCAGTTGAGATTTACGCGTCAAGGTATAGGTGGGATGTTAGAACCGCGGTAAAATAGTCAGGCCACCGAGCGTTGGTACAGTAAGTTGGACACCGTTGCAGGAGCATAAGCAGCCATCCAGGGCCGGGCGTGCCGTCAAAGGCGCGGTTTCTTTTTGGTCTATTATTCTTCATTCTTCCTGTTATACCCATACATGTGCGTATATATACTCTTTATGCTATTTTTATTGTAATAATTTCAATGGAGAGATTTTCTCCCCGTACCAACGTACCTATCTACGTATCTACCCTCCTCTCCCCGTTTCGCGTTTACACTCAGAATTTCAGGGTGAGCTACAGAGCCGCGCGCCCCCTGCACAAGATTCCTCGGCATCGCGGTATGCGGCTTCTACATAGCATCAGGTATATACGAGATATACGTAGCCCACGTAGAAGTACAAAACACACGCATGCCTATACCGCTCCTCATCCCTCCCTCTCTCTCTCTCTTTCTCTCTCTCTCTCTCCGCGTGTAGTGTGTATAGGTATACACAAAAAGTGGTGGAAAAATACTTGAGGGATGCCGAGTACCGCCTCTGATCAATGCCGCAACCAGTGGATACCGCAATCGCCCCTCCGCAGCCAACTCGCTCAGTCAGTCGCCACTCGCCTTCCCCAGCCCACGGATTAAACGCACTTTATGCACTCCCTTATTTTCACGAGGAAACGATCAGGGGTGAAGCCTGCGTGAGAGTACGCGGTGATGCTTGTACCGACCATTTCTTTTTTTCAGTCCCCCTTTTTTTCTTCTTCATACTCCTCATTCTTCTTCCGTTTTTTTCTAATTCTTTCATTTGTTCCCCATTTTTTCATTCCTTTTCTTCCTTTCTTCCTTTCCAATTCTTTCGAATTTTTTCATTCTATTTTCTCCTTTTCTTTCAGATTTGACGCCCAGTTTTCTAGAGACCGGGTGAATAATTCTGGGCGAAAATGTTGCGCGCAGTGTAGAGCAAGTCCCTAAGCTTGAATATTTTTAGCAAATATATCGTGCGTCTGTACCTGCACGTTGATTAAGGTATAGAATTTCGACTGAATCTATACTAGTCGGTATTTTTTCAAAATTATTTTTCTTGTACAATTCTTGAATCGAGTGATATTCTAAGATGTGAATCAGACGCGTCGTTCGGAATTTCACTGAATAAATTTCACTCAAGTTTCAAACATTTCGACGAGCTACGCCGTATCGATAATTTCGAGTACCTACGTTTTATGAATTCAAAATGCCAGATTACTAATGTTGAGCGTGAACCGTGAACAATTTGTTGTACGGAATTCTGCCGTGTAAACTGGATACAACTTTTGTCTAAATTCAACGCCGTTTGAGACGATTTCAACACTCTTCGGGGGGAGGCTATTATTTTTCTACATCTGCATTGGAGCCGAACTAGTGATTCAACCGGCACGCAAATCGCCCGTGATAAAGTATGTCGCAACAGTCTTTTATTTCAAAAATTAAGTATTTTACAGTTCTGGGTTCAAACCAAAAATTGATACTTTAGTTTGCGATTTTTCTGCAAAAATCACTAGAACAACACTTTCTGCAGTTTGAGGAGAAAATTATCGGTATCCCTCGATATCTACCTATCGATATCCGGAGCGGCAGTCCCAGGCCTCTCAAAATCTCGTCTGAACGGTGTTTCAGGTCAAATTCAACGTTATGCGACAACTGACATTTTCACAAAAACAGAACGTACGCAACGATGATTAAAAAAGCACGCACGCACACAAAATTAATCATCACACGCTTTTACAAAGTTGAAAAGCATGTTTGGGAGTTGGTACCGAATTTCTGAGCAATGGCCGCTGCATAACAAAATTTTCTTTCAACCCCGCGCCAGTGTTAAATATTTAATGCATACATGGGAGGAGCCTGCAACATCAGGGGATGAGGGGATGAAACGGGCTCATTATGCCAGCGCGGTTTTTTTTTTCAACCAAGGTTTACAGTTTACACCTAAGAGTGCCTCATACTCATAGCTACTACATTATACCCTAGCTACCGGCGAATACCACTAACCTAGCCTAACCTGGCCGAAACCCAGCTCAACCCTGCACCGGTCGTATTTCGCGGGTCGCCGCTTCCGAATGATCACTCCCCCCGTCGACATCGGGCGCATCAAGTCCAGGTGGTACCTAGGCTAGTAGAATCAGCTCGCTTCCCTACTCCATTCTCTCGGTCATTTAGATTTCAGCTAGTACAAGTCTACCATCCTCCTCTCTCTCTCTCTCTCTCTCTCTCTCTCTCTCTCTCTCTCTCTCTCTCTCTTCTCTCTCTCTCTCTCTCTCTCTCTTCCACTCTTAGTCGATTCCTAACTTCGTCTCTTCCCTAAAAAGTACAGGAGCACACAATGCGCGCTACCACTATACATTCTTGTCCTTGCCTTTTTTTCTTATGGGCTTACAGCATGTTTCAAGATTCCTTATTACCACCCCAAACAGTACAAGTATTTCTTTTCTCTCCTTCGTGTGTCTCCCTTTCTTCTTTCCCTTCTCTTCCCGAATTTTGATCGATTTTTTATCGCATTATACTGTACCAAAAAAAATGGTCTTATTGCTCTTTAGTAGAATTATATTAGGAATTTGCTAAAAAATAATCGGCCTGATGTCACTTTCTTAACTCTAGGCAAACCTTCTAACTAAAGTCCCGCAAACCTTTAGTGTAGGATGCATTTCAGTGCAGCTCTGCAGGGGCTGACCGAACGATGCCTGTTACTACTGCGAATCTACTTATACTCTGTGGTCAAACTGCCCTCACGACTTCGGTGGAGTTGCGTGAAAAATATCTTGCGGTGGTGGTTACACGAGGCGAAATCAGACGAAGATATTGACAGTAGTAGAGGCACTGGTCGAGTCGGCCTGAATAGTATGATCCCGCGTGTATAACGATCGAGGACGCCGCGTCAGGGATTCCTCAAATCGCGGAAAAAGAGAAATCAAGATTTTTCCGTACGGAAAAATGTGGCCCGATATTATTTTCCGTCATTTGGTTGCGTTAACGTTATGAATTTCAGCTCGGCTCATTCACACATGATCTCGGCAAACGGGTAGCTGGGTGGATCTGGATTTCTGAATTTATGATCTACTCGCGTAGTTTGAATACCACCCGAATGATGCTCCGTCTGGATTTGTTCGAATCGCATTCACGGTCGTCAGATTCACGATGAACTGAATAATTCAGATTCATCAGTGTGGATCGCGGAACGTGATGTTTTCTCAAATTTTCACGCATAAGTAGCGAAGAAGAGAATAATGCATGCATATACCTAATACCTATCCGCATCCAGCTCTACGCATTAAGAAATAGCCATAGGCTGGCGGCGGTGGTCAATGGTCACTGGACAAATTGCAGGTATTGTCAACGGTGTATAAGCCATCGGAGGATAGTAGGCGAGGGGCAGGGTAGAGTTTACTCCAAACTCCAAACGGCACTTCCCCGAAAGCAAAGAAGACCGCGCGGGTATAATAGTACCGGAGTTTGTTAGTCGTATGGTAGGTTATAACGTGTACAGGGATAGTAGCCGAGGAAACTGTAGAAGTAGAAGCAAAAGTAAAAGTAAGAGTAAAAGTAAAAGTAAAAGTATAAGTATAAGTAAGTAAGGACGCGGAAGAAGAGGAGGAGGAGGAGGAGGAGGAAGGTGCGGAATAAGGAGGCCTATGATTCCCAGGCTAAGAAGCAACGACACCGTTTACGTTTTCGCTTGCGTTGGCGCTTCGAATAACGCGCTTAGCGTGGAAAGATTGCGGTAACGTACCACCTCACCTATACCTGTCACGCGCAGGAGTAGGATGTCTATATCTATACACCGATCCGGATCTATTCCTCCGCGTGTAAATTTCTCGAATACATTGTATAGAAGAAGCTCCTTAGTGGGTATGCATGCATACAGAGCTACAGCTATGCGTAGGTTTCACTGTTACGGATCGACGCCGTATTATATTGTATATAATCACCGTTCGACCGGAATCACCGTTTTCAAATACCGAGGACAATAGCGGAGAAAGATCTGTCCAACAGCCGACAGCCACTGTCGCATATAATACCGACTGTATCTCGCTGTGGGACGGCGGCGGCGTCGGCGCCACCTTCGGTGTATATTACTTTTCAGAAAGGGCGGTGTGACGTAAATTATTATAAACTCCCTTACATACTGCGTTCATAAATAGGTATGTATCATATACCAGGTAGCTACTTACTGTTTGCGTGAAAACCTGCAACAATGATCGTGTTTGCCAACACAATTTACCTGGATTATCGCACGTCTCGTTGTCTAACGCCCTACGCTTTCAATATTATATTCCTATAACGGAGAGGTGGTATATAAGTATGGCCTTAGGTAAATGTATATAAATAAACGTACCTATGTATTCGAAGCGCGTCATGCGGTCTCGAGGCCGAGCTCTCCGCGTAATTCGCGAATAATAAATAGCTTTCTCGCTATTCTTCACCGATACCTTATGCCTATAGGTACGCACTGCCTATACCTCAGCCGCTTCGTCGCGATATCTCACAATTTTCCACGTCTCCTTCAGGTTTTGAACTTGTTATTTTTTCTTCTGTTCTCTTACTTTCTCGAAAGGAATTAAAAGTATCGCACGAAGAGATTATATATATATGATCTATGCCTATGGAACAAAATAAGACTCGTTATGTTATAACCTAAGCTATAGATATACAGGTGTAGGCTGGTACACCGAAGACGAGAGTGCAGAGGTGCAGGAGAAGCTGAAACGTCGTAACGCAGGACGCGACGTATGTAGGTATATACTGCGACGGTGGGCGCCCAAGATGAAGCTGACAAAGGTACCGCGGCGTAACCCCCGCGCGCTGTGGAAATTTTCGTCTTCTCCGCGAGGTCTTCTCGTCTTCTCGTCTTCTCTTCTCATCGTCTCACGTCATCCGAATCCCCGGTGTGTCTTCGTGAAGCAGACGGTGGTCGCATTCCTAGCCAGCTTATAGCGGACTCCTCTATCGGACACGACCATCGCGGCCCGGGGGTAAACCTGTGCGGCAGCAGTTCAAAAACCCAACGTATCTATCCTAGGTGGCAAATTTTTGTCCCAGGATGGATTTTTTCCAGATCTTCTTCTTTTTTCCCCCCCCCCCCCCCCCCTTTCCCGTCCGCCCCTTTCTCTTCCTTTCGCGGTGCCGGGGCACAAACGTTGAGGAAAACCGAACATTTCTTTATTTTTATTTTAGGTATATTTTCCCTACGCACATACATTTGCGCGCGCGCGCGCGCTTGTGTGTGTGTGTGTGCGTGTGGGTGTGTATCTAGGTGGATGAAAGGTTGCGGCTTGAAACGACAAAGGAAAATCCTTGACAACGGTGTCATCCCCTAGGAAAAAGCTGGCTACCGTGTTGAGAGATCACCTTTCTACGGGCAGCCTTCTACTCATCTTATGGTAGGTATATATAGGTATGTACTCGTATATGCATACCTATATATTGGCTGTGGCACCCCGCGTCGGGCTTTTCTTATACCTGCAGCACCCCGCCATTGAAAGCCTGATCTCCGAGTAACTGAGACGACTAATTTAAACTTTATACTCGAATGGATTTGGCTTTTGAACCGTGTGTTTGTTTGGTATTTCAAATTATACCTCTTAGTTACGGATTTGGCTTGCACGCGGCTTCTACATAGGTAGGCAATGTTTCAATTCCACGCGAAGCTACACTATTTGACAAAAATATCTTGGGGTAGTTCGATTCAAATTTTCTTGTTGATTTCAACGTTTTGAACAAATTGAAACGACATCATTTACCCGGAAGGCTTTCGGTGAGGGCTTTGAGTATAAAAAAAAAATTTCCTATTTGACAATAAAAAGAAAAATTGGAAAATTAACACGAAAATTTGAGTGGGCCTCCTCCATAACATTTTTCTTAAAAATTGTATGCACGGCGCGCTGCTGTAGCTGGAGAAAAAAAATGAACTTTCTGAATTGTAAAACTACTGTATGAGTGAAAATTATTGCGATGTGTGGAAAAACATATTTGGAGAGGGGCTTGCACAAAGTTGCTGGCATTATTTTCAAAAATCTTCTTACAAAAGTGGAAAAATATATCCCTTCCTTGAAACAATGAACTTGCATGTCCCTTCTACACAGCGTTTCACACGAGATAAAATTTTCAGTCTGATAATAAAAATGTATTAATGATATATATATGTATGCATATCTATGTATAACGATTCAACAAAACTGTACACTATCACTTGAACAGATAGTTTGCTCTTTGCAATTTGCATGCAGACGCATACATAACTTTCATGCATACTTACCGTGCATTAATCAGTCTATCTGCAGTCGAACGTGCGAAGTACATTCGCGCATACAATCTTCGCGAATGGTTTACGGACCTGTGTGAAAATAAATGAAGTTCAATAATCTCCCCACGCATCCTGGTGCAGCATCTCGAGCCGCATAATATCTCGCCCTGTATTTCTCAGGGCGGCATTTGCTCGTCGCGCAAAGGCACGTGGCTGCTCAATTTATACGCGGTAGTTAGCAGCAGGATCTTGTATTTGCCCCTAGGGACGCCGGACGTGGCGAACGCATGTAAGTACGAGTGTCACAGTATGTGCGCGTGTGCGTGCGCGTGTCCGTGTAAACCTATGTATGGTATAGGGATATGCGGGAGGCAGTTTCGCCGCGGGATGTCGGCCGCAAAGCATTCCAAACGTCACACTCTACCGAATGATATTCAACGCGAACGGTGATCTCGAACAGCCAACAGCCAACAGCCAAGAGCGGTGGACTGCAGGTACGGTTGAAAGGCAGTGCGCCTACACATCCGCGTCCGCATCGTACGTACGCGTATGCACGCGTACATGTATATACATACTTATTTAGATGTAAGATCCCGCGTATAAAATGTAACCGCGAGGGAAGTAGCGGCTACCGTTTTCTATTTAGGACCCCGGCCCCGGTACGCTTGTGCCATCTTCGTTATGTACCAAAAGTCAGCGAGGAGAGATCGGACAGATCGCAGCGTGTGTCCATCCGTAGGAGCATCATAGGTACAAGATACAAATTTAATGTACAATTAAACTGTGTGTCAGAGTATTATATTATACGCGACGATCTACCTTCGCCAGTTGTATGTACATACATACATACACACAACAGGTACACGTGCAGGTATACTAAGTTTTGCGCACCGCTCAGGGACCGAGTTAGAAGAACTTTTTGTATATCCTTTTCTGCCCGTCGTACCCCTGCACGGTCGGAAATTTGCGATCGGGAGATAAATGACGAGGAGAAAGAAGACCACGTCGCATTCGGTATATCAAATTACATTGCTCGAATGATGGCGAAACTGAAACAGACAAATGAACGCAAAAGTCACGGCTGACTACCAGTGTCCGCCTGCACTCGCAATTCTATATGGATTTAATTCGACGGCTCAATGACACCTGCGATTTTTGAAACTGATACAGGTATTGGAGGTATCTAAAGATCCGTGTTACCTGCTCAGAATTCAAGTGAATGCAGAAGAATATAACTTATTGACGCCAAGGGCTACACCGATCGAAACACTTTTTATATACAAATAGGATCAGGTACCCATTCATCAATCATATATATATATATATACGTATATGTATGTATTGTATATATTCGCACAATGGGGTGTATAATTTATCTATGGTATATCGGTAGGTGTTGACCGAAGAATGTCAAATAAAAGGCGGCTAGCCAAATGGGGAAGTATATGCCCGCCAAGTAGACTAACTCCGGGATAGCAAAGATTCCTGTATTATCGACGAAATGGAAATATTATGCTCGTGACTTTTGCAGGCTGATGATCTTCAACGAGGAATGATCTTGTTGTTTTACGATCCCGGGAAGGTGAGAATTTTGTTTAGAAAAAAATATAATACGCGTGCCGATACGATGTTTCGAAATATTTGGGGCTTTTAGGGGAATAACTCCCCCTCAACATAACCACAGGGCCATAATTGCTCCCAATTATATTCCCCTTCCAAATTTCGTACAACATGAGCTTGTCTCGCAATAATAGAAAAATACAACAAAAATAGTCTCACAATCCAAAATATGAACGGAGCAATCGCAATCCTTAAAAAATTGGAACGACTGTGCGACCCGATGGGGGACCACCGAAGTCAACTTTTCGAAATGGACTAGAAATCCATCAGTTGGTATAATGTTCTACCGTTTAAAACGTACTGGACCCGTCAAAATTGCGTCTTCGCCGCTCGATTAAATCGTGTCACGGAATAATTACATAACATAAAGACCCGACGAATGTGTTGTTTTTTCCGCGACAATCCCCCCCCCCCCCCCCCCCCCCCCCGCGCCATTCATTCGATTTTTTTCTTTCAACTTCACGTTGTATTATAAAAGCTCCGACGACATGGGAGGCTCTCACTTGTGACACATCGGCGCGCAGTCTTTTCTGAATGTTAAAACAGAGACCGGTCTGTCTGCCCGTTGATCTCTCCGTCTATGCTGCAGGCTGGCTGGTTGCCTCTGTGTTAAAAGTAGGTAGGTAGGTACAGTGAAATATACTCACACATAGTATGTTGCAAGTATGAGGAGCCGCACGGGCTACACGAAGATGCCGAGGTAGTCTTCGTCTGCGTCTACGTCTGCGGCAGATGACAAGCTGATCGGTCAACCGGTGACAGGGGTTGGTTGCGCGCGCGAGCGTGCGTGCGTGCGTGCGTGCGTGCGTGCGTGCGTGAGACCCAGAGTTTGCCAGGACGAGGAGGACAACGACAAGGACGGAGTCGAAGCCGAAGACTAGGTGACTTGGGCTTGGGACGTACGGACCACCCCGTCCGTCGCCGATCATGTCCAACCTCGGTAAACTGACCGCCCTCTCATCCATCATGCTGCAAGAGACTGTCGCCCGATCGGCTCCGGAGGATCGCGAGACCAGGAGGCAAATTGGCGATCGAATCGTCGCCCTCAACTTCGGCGATATTATGGATGCTGGAGGCCAGGTTATCCGCACGATCGATTCTGCGGTCATCTGCGATAACAAATTCTATTGAAATTGTCCCCGGCCTTATACCGATACGAAATTTATCAAACTTCACTGCTTGACCCCATCAGTATTACTCCGACTTCGATCGAGCCGTAGATCTGAATCATCTTTCTGCATGCATGTAAAATAGTTTTGGAAATTAACAATTTCAAGTAGGTACGAGCTACCTCAGGTCTTATACTCGTAGTCGCTGCTCGCAAGAGTCTAATTGTAAGTGTGTCGGTTATAGACCGATGGAATCGGTCGAAAGCAGTTCTTCCTCTTGAAATATTGCATGAATTAATGAACCGCGGGATTCTTTCCATCCGATATATTTTCCATACGCTGCGACGGAACTTTTGATCATCGAGCCTGTATTATTTCGGACTACTTTTTCCCCAAAAACTGGATGACAGATCAGCGCCTTTTTCAGGGTTTGCATTTCTTTCGACAATTTTAAATACGCGGATAAGGAAATTCCGCACAATGTATGTATACATGCAGGCAACAAATTACAGGTGCAATTGATAAACAGCTATGTTTCTGCAATCAAGCGACGTCTGATTGTGAGTTCTCGGGGGAACCTATAATACGTATAACGATGTCCGGCAAATGATACGATAGCTCGTACCCATCATCCTCTCGGACAGAAGTTATACCTGGTATCAATTGAATACGATATACAACAGAAGCGCGGAGCTTAGGTCTGTACTCGAATGCGATAATCATGGGTTGATAATTATTCGTGAATAGACTAATTTATAGCCTCTATAACGGTCACGGCTACCTATATGTAAATATAATTATAATTGTATGAAGCGATATGCAGTAACAAGTCGATTGTATCCTCGCGGCCGCATGCACAACTTTCAGAAGGGTGCCGTTCCGTTCAATTCCATTCCATTCCATTCCATTCCGTTCCGTTCCGGACAGACTTTGCGCAACGATGAGGGTCTGACCCTACTGCAGAGGGTAGGAACAGGGGAATCGAGTAAAGGGGCGACCTGGCTCGGCACGTGCTATACAAGATGATCGCGTCTAGGACTCCGGCATTGCGGGCGGGCAGGTGGACGTCGGCGAGGCCAATACCGAACGGAACAATAAGAATCGCGGTAATTATTATAACCAGGTCTTAGTGTTAGCCCTTTACACCCTTCAGGTACTCACAGCTAGCTACTCCACGGATAGATTATCACTCCCAGTGGGTACTAGAGATTTGCCTGCAGTTCATTCAATTATGCGATTAATCGTGGGACACTGCATTACGAATGACAAATGATTTGGAGTTCCTTATTCTCTTGTGTGTACCTATTTCGTGAACAGAAGAGACTGAGAAATTAATGTTCTTTTTCCCTTTCTTCCGGTGACACAGCATTTTCTGCTCTTCAATTTCGGGCTCTCCTACCCTGAGGACCAGCGGAGAGATAGCTGGACGGCTGTTGGGTAGCTACTGCAGCAGGCTCAGTCAATGTAATCCTTTTTGAGTGATAAGTCCTCGTTAAGTGTAATGAATCCAGAAGAGGAACATTGGAGGACACTCCATTGTTTGTCCGAGGCGGGTAAAGCGCGCAGGCAGATCTAAAAGCTTAACCGTAAATGATCGACACTTCGGTCCGGGTGCCTGCTTTTACCCTCGTTAAATTCTGGATTTGGATATTTGGATACCCTTAATCTTCTTTTGCCAATTTCCAAATCTCTTCCACGGCTTCGGCCTCGGCTTCAGCTTCAGCTTCGGTTTCGGTTTCGGCTTCGGCTTCGGCTCAACCTATCGTTCAGTTTGCTGAAGTTTAAACCTGAGGAGGACCGAGCCAAACTCTCCACTGTCCACAGTGAATTTTCTCCAAACATTCTCTTCGTACAGAAGTTGGCCTCGTTGTTATACTCTTTGTGAACAAAAATATCATTTTGTACGTAGGAAGGCGCTGTTAGAACGAACTTTCGACAAATTCCTCGGACGACTCAATACGTACAGCACATCTGAGTGATCGATGAAAATTTATTTCATTTATATAATCCTGAAAGAGAAGCAATCTTTTCTTCTCTTTTTTTCTCTCTTTCTTTGCTCGGGGCGACGGCCGTAGCAGCTCCGGATGATCGTTAAGGTTGTATTAATTAAAAATAATAATTCTGTGTACAAAAGTTGAATCACGTGTGTTTGTGCGTGCGCGCGGGTGTTCGGGGAGCTTTATGTGGCAAGAGCCCCGCCGCCGCGCCGCGGTCAGACATAAAGCGCGGTTCGCCATAAGATTAGAGATGAAAGTCACCAGCATCAATGCAATCAATGTTAGCCTAGTCATAGCCCAATTAAAGTTTACTTTAACGATTCGGGGGGTCACTAGCCACCAGCCCGCTTCTCAATCCCCGTAGTACCTACTATCATCATTATTATTCCCGTCCCGCTAAGGTTCTGCACCGCTCTTGTACTACGTGTGTATGTACATACATATATATATATATATTATGTACATACAGTACCAGATATTTACAATACCCGTGGTATTTAAAACGACATACAGGACTCTACCTATGTAGTATAGTAACAGGCACACACCGCTACTGAGCAAAAGGGCGAAAGTATTCCACGTATGATCGCCCGCTCTAGGGCTCTGCCGACGCTTTATCGTATAAATCCTACGCCGTAACCAAATGAGAAAAAAAATTTAAAAAAAGAGCTGAAAAAAGAAAAGGCGCGTAATGATCACGCGCCTCATCTGAAGCAGCGCTCTCTTTCACATCTCAGTGGGCTGTGCGTTCATACATATGGATTGAGTACTATGCCTTGGAGTCCTCTAATCGTATCAAAGAAACGGCGCACCGCGCGCCGCGCGTCCGAGAGCCACATCTACAAAGAGGAAAATATTCTGCGACACTGTTATCTTCGAAATCATGTGTATGCAGATGTATATTCGGTATAATAGCGCTCGAAGATGTACTAATCGAATATCCTCGCTGGAGCAGCACATTCGTCGAAATCAAATGCAGGCATTGAGCGTATATGCATGGAAGATGAAGAACGAGCAGCGCCAAAGAGCGGAGGACTAAAGACCGACCCAATGCGATGCGATGCAATGCAATGCAATGCAATGCAAGTGCATCGGGCTCCTCGGCGTTGAGGCGGCGGTGGTTTGATAGATGGAGCTTTGAAGTTTGCCGCCGTCATTTCTCCTACTACAGCCACATTGCGCCGTGATGCCAGCATAGCCGTGCCCGCTCTCACGAACACACGTGTTCTCTCTTTGTCGATACAATTTATATGGTGTGTCTACTGCACAGAGCCTCGTGAAAACGCCACTTGATCCACCGTTTCCAATCTCTCTTTCCTTCTCTATCCTTTTGCATCCTCTAGATCCAACCCAAAACACCCCGCGACGGCTTGAAGCGATGCTCGAATGTGAATATAATTGGCGTGAAAAATAAAGAAAATATTCGAAAAAGTACAAGATTTGTTGCCGCATTCGAGAAGCCCATTGATTGCTATTGCCCCTATGTTGATTGCCACGATCACGGAATGTGAGAATGTGTATAAAACTGTTCGGTAAAAACCAAAAAATATGTACTGCACATTGATTTGGGAAATTTTTAGGACAGGTATTTATGTGCCGCGTAGGTACAGATCGGTATATGTATATAGGATGACTCTCCGAGAGTCGGAGTATAGTGGATATTCCAACAGAGCATCAATACTCATTAGGGATTGTCGCATCTGGCGGGGCCGATCGCGACGCGAGACAAAAAATATTTCTCTCTATAGAAACGCACACCAACTATATATACATGTATGTATACCAAATCTCACGGGGTTTGTAATAGATATAGTCGATCGGTAACGAATTGCCGTTTGGTGAGCGAGCGGAAACTCATACTATGGATTTAGTGGGCGATATCGTCGGCCCAGGATCAGGCGGATAGTAATGTCCGGTCAGCATACGACCGGCGAGATGCCTTCCCCATAAGTATAGATGACAACAAAAAGCCGTGACACTGGCCGTTTGTTACAACCGAAACAAAACCTCCCGCACATACAAAATGCTCTCCTCATCCTCCTCCTTCTTCTCGGAGTTCATACGAAGTATATATACTATAAATGATTTGGTCATCTTCTCATGCTACCATCAGGAAATCTCTGGACTGTCATTCTCGAACCGATAAATCCTGGTCGAAGTTCGTAATGGGAGCACCTCGAATGATCAGTAATATGAGTATTTTGCGGTAGGTTATACAAAGGAATAGTCGTCACTCTGCAATTGACAATATAAACGAATGAAAGAAAAACGGATTTGAGAAAGAGGTGTAGCGTCTAGTATACCTGCACTTCCGGCGGAAAATTATTTGTATTGCGGACACAATTTATTTGGAGGATCGTTTCACAGTTTGCATAATGTATTTATTATACATATTATACAGTGAGCCCACCCGACTGCAGGATCTCTTCGCAAGAATGGGGGAAAGATATTCATTCGGTCTTTTTGCTGCGGTTATGAATTGAGCCAAAGTACCGATCCCTTTACTTACTTTGACGTCCTTCGGAATAGAATGGGTCATCCACTAGCTCTCAGAGACTTTTGAAAATTCCTGTGCACTTGTAGTACTGCCAACGACTTATGTATGTCCATCTCTCTATGTATTTACCTGTATTATTTACAACGATCATTATTTACCGGCCCATAATGAAATGCAATAGAAATACATTCTTCGAGTTCTGTTCCATTCACGAACTTCGAGGCGGGGGAGTAGAATGCCTGCGGTACCTACCACCGATACCTTCACTTTAAATTCGGCTCGAAGTGCCTGACGAGTAATAGCGGATACCGAACAGCCGTTGCCTAGGGATTCTCCATTCGAAATGTCATCTTCCTGCAATATACCTTGAAGTAGACGTATTCGTGATATTCTCAACAAAGAGGTTTTCTCAATGGTCAGTTTTTGCTCGGTAAGGCAAAACATATATTTCGGGTATAATATAAGTATACCTACAGGTTGGCTTTATTTCAATGCAACGTGAATCTGTGTGCACAAAACGCGTGTACATATAGGTAAGGTATGACTGTACGGATGAAAGCGGTAATTTTCCTTCTATTTCGACTTTGAGAATCTGTTTCTTCAAAATTACGATTACGAAATAACCGTAAAACCAAGAAAAATTAACCGACGAAGAAATTATAAAAGAAAACAACGAAAACACCGTGCATTGAATTGAAAATTTGAAAAAGCAGCGGACTCGTGGAGTGTCGAGTGGGAACTTCTGCCTATGCTCGGAGAACGAGATCCTCCACGTCCGCTAGGGATTCGCTCGGTTAAGGATAACGACCCGTAACTATACTGCCTCTTTTGACTCCATTGACCGGGCCAAATGAGGCATGTAGATGTCACGATGAATTGGCCAACGTTCAGAGGGAGGATCCTGCAATTATTACAATACCGTGCAGCAGTCTGTAGCGCAGGGCATGCTCCTCGTTCCAACAAATCGAAGAGGAAAAAAAACTACCATTAAAGCTACCAGACATGTTTAACACACAAAATGAGCCCAGCCCCAATATGATTTCACTATTTCAGTATCTGATTTGCTCTTCTTGAGTTTCTGATCCCTGCGGCGGCGTCGTGCAGCGGGTATACCTATATACACACCTGTACAAAAGGCATAGTTCGCGATGTCTTCATGCTGTGAATAAAACTGTTAGGTACAGATATGATCCGAAAGCGCGGTCTATGAGAGAGAAAAAAGAACGAGCGAATCATATCCATTACGAAATTATACATCTAACGGTTCATAAGCCATGACAACTAATGATTCTCACTCTACATACACGCGCAGACCGAAATGCCCGTCATCGCAAGTTCGTAGGCATACAGAAACTCGTATCACAGTGTAACGTACACGTGGTGAGATCTACCGACATTGTTCCTCGCAGATCCACTCGTATATCGTCTATGTTTGGACCAACTCTATGAAGGCAAATCTCTAATGAAAGAGGAGATTAACGGAAGTTGAAGATATCCTCTAATCACATCTCGAGACTATTGAGAGGAGTGAAGAGCAGTTGAAAAAACTGTATGTAGGCAATATCTAACGAAAGATTTATAGAATGGTGGGAATTCCATGCTGATATTTGCGTGCATTGAGTAAATTATCTCAACGCGGATGAGGTAATGCCCGGGATGTCAACGTTGCGGCAGCATTAGAGCATCATTGAAGTTGAATGATGTGACTCGATGATCAATCAGTTTTGTATGAGAGAGTAAAGCTGCAGAATTTGGTATTTCAGACTCCAACATCGCAATATGGAGGGGCCGCGGATGACTGCAAACTGCAGTGCTACACTGGGCTATCCCATGCCATACAATATACCAATACGCGTAATTTAGTCAGCCGCGTAGCTGTCGGTATAGGGTACGGATTTTCGCGCGCGGTATTTCGGGTTAGCGCGTATATAATGCGAAATGAATACCATATCCTACACGCATATATTCGCTGCAGGACTCTGACGAGCAGGCATTGTGTCGACGTCGAGAGCAACGAGGCGAGGTTCACGCAATGTCATGCTCACAGCCTCCCTCTCCCCCCTTCCTCTCCTATTCCCATTCCAATTCCCGTTCCCGTTCCCGTTCCCGTTCCCGTTCACTCCGAACCCCCTCGACACTGAATCACATTATGTACTACACCGCGTAACTTGTATTCCCTGGCTAATAATGATTATAATAACGGTCATAACATCATCACGGGCTTTTTCCGGGGGTTTCGGAGTTTGCAGTTTCGAGTTTGGGGTTTGGGGGTTGCAGGGGGCTGGAGGACAGGGTTGGCCGCCTCGGTGATCGACTGATGTTATAGTGTTTAGTTTGGCTCTATGATACACTGTGCAGTATATCTCTTATGTACATTAATGTATAGAATCTAAAGAGGAGAATGAGGAGGAGGTGGCGTGCCTCATGGGGACTCAAAATTCGCTACGGCCAGCTGTGGATCTCTCTGTCCCGTCCCGGCCCGTTCTCTTCTCTTCTCTTCTCTTCTCTTCTGTCAGGTCGCCTTCGGGTGCTCCGGGTGCACGGGCGCCTCTTTATTACATTATGCACGCAGCTCATTCAACCTCTCGGCGCTCAAGTGCCCAAAAGTAAAGTGGAAACCGCTTTATTATGCCCTCTGGTTCGGTCACGGAGATCGCTAGGTATATACACGCCATACTATACTAGCTAGGTGTGCTTACACATACCTCACGTACTTCCTACTTATATAAATTTCATTCATGAAACAAGACGTTTGTCAGGGATGCACAAAAATTTGCAAATTTTCGTACCGACACAATTTCCCAAACATCACTCGTACCTTACAACGAGAAATTCCATATTCTGACGTATTTTTCCCGTTTAATATGTGCCTCATAGAAACTCCTTGGCGAATTAGGTGCTTTTTTTTTAATTTTTTTACACAGACGCGAGCGAAGGTGAAAGTCCGGATAATGAAAAGAACGGTAATATCGCGGGTAGAATATGGCACTCGAATCTTGCTAAAGCCGTGCAACCGCAGTCGTCGGTGAATTGCCGAATGGGCATCGATAAATGAAGTTACGATTTCTCTTCCAACAAATTCGTGAACAAAGAAGGAATCTAATTCAGCTATGGAATTGAATGAATCATTCATATCTCGAAAGAGTAAAGAGTCGATTGCTGGAAGGAAGTAAATCCAAAAAATCTGTGATTTCCAAGCGCACGTGAAAATTGTAAAAAGCTCGTCGCGGCCCTCGGGAAAAATCGTAATCTCACGGAACAGTCACTAAAATCTCGGGCGTGACCAGCGCTGAACGTCGCTATTAATTCGTTGCGAAAATGATGAGAGGGGATCGAAAACGGCTGAAAACAGGATTACGTAATACTTCAACGGCGTCAAAGTAAAAAATCATCAAATTGAGAGGATTTTGAAATTTTGCAAAGAACAAGTTCTTCCCAGAATCGGTTTGCAACTCTTGTACCGCCGTTATCCTTTCTCCGTTTTCAGTTCTCATAGGACAAGATAACTCTCGACGATTTTGTAGATTTTGAGTTTACCCGCGACAGATGAAATGCCTGTCTGAATTTTATTTGCGCGAAAGACGCTGGCGGTTCATATTATACGAGAAGTGATATGATATGTATATTTTCATAAGCCAGTAGATACATACATTCCGTACGATATTTTATCCAAAGAATTATTCATTTTCAGTGGAAAAATCATACGGCAGAGGAGCTCAAAAAATTCCGATAGAGCGAGCCACGTGTCGGTCGAAGATATCAAAAACAGTATTAGAGCATATAGTATAACACCGCATGTTAATTATGCGTACAGACTAGTTCTTTTTTTAAAGCAAATCATACTACCGAATGTAATTGTGCTGTAAATTGGAGTTCGTAATATTTTCAGGGTAATTTTCACACCGGGAAATGAGGAAATCGTACCTATCCTATGCCGGTGACTTGCTTGCTGTCGGTGACGTAGAAATGCTTTACCGCTCGCCGTTCGCCAGCTCGACTTGTGGCAGTCCAGAATCTGGACGACGGCAATGTATCGATGAACGGCACGAATCATGAGCTCCGTTCTCTTGTTCACCAGCGTTTGAATCAATTTTGAGATTGAGTCGATACCGCGAGTTGCTTATTGAACGAAGCTTTCGTGGGATAGGATTTTTGTTTTCATTCGTCGGAGGACCCTGATCACCGGCCGCAACCGCAACTATACCTGATCAGAGAAAAACTGATACCTGCAGCGTTAATTGGAAAATCCGTACCTGAAAATTACGCAGTACGAATGTAGTGGGCAATCGGTCTTTAATTTCCGAGGTGAGGGAACAAGGAGAACGAGAAGAAGCGAGAGATGAATACGTAACGCGAGAATCACTATTATACCAACGATATAACTATAATAGCGATGTACAGAGGGAAAAAATTACGAAAGTGGGACAGCGATAAAAAGCTGACTTACAACTACACGGGTACAGCAATGTAACATGGCCGAGGATAAGACTCGCATCGTGTCACATTGCAAAATGACGCGAGTATTCATGTGTTACATCCATGATCCATGAATTATTGAAAAATGAAGCAAGGTCAGGTTCCTCGACTAATTGATCCAGCCCCGCCGTATGCCGTATAATTTTGAATGAAGAATGAGCAGGTAACAATAACTGCGGCCTATCCGCCCAGATTCAAGATTTTCCAACTCTTTCTCTTCCTTCTATATTTCCTTCATTCCCGCGATGCATTAGTCATTATAATCGAGCTACTCTCGGAATTAGGAATGAAAAATTCACCACTTTCTCAATGTCAGCTGTTATACCGATTTAAAAATACGTAAATACTTGCGTATGTACTATGTATACGTATCCAAAAGCATAATGGACGAGTGTTGGAACGAAATATCTATGAGCCAGCTATCGCAGCCTGCGGCCGAAGACTTTCAATTCATTACGAAATACTACATCAAGGTATAGTATAGCATAATATAACATAATATTCGAACACTAGGTTGTAGCGCTAATTATGCCACTACCTACACCCGAGCACACAGAAACAAACGAAACGATTTATAAAACCATGATCGATAACCTCCGTGAGCATGGAATAAGGACAATATACGAGTATTTCAATGCCATTTGAAAACGTGCGATAATTTCATCGCAGCGTACCTACTTCTGCAGCGGCGAAACGAACGAAAAATACAACGATAAAACAATAACTTGTTCCCTAATGCCGTGCAGTATGTGTACTAGAAGCAATGAATAACTTCCAAGTTTTTTTATTGTAATGCAAATCGATCCGCTGTATCCCTTCATACGAGGAAAATCCTACTGATTCATAAACGTACGATTGACACACGACGTATTTTCCGTTTCCCAAATTACAACGACCAAAAAATCGCCTCGAGGTTTTTCTTTTTTTCTTTTTGCTTTGCCAAATTACCTGAATGTTGAGTTCAATCGGAGCTGTGCACTTGATTGGATTCAGGTACTGGCGGAATCGATATCCTTGAATTTGATTGAAACCGCGATTTTCACAGCTTACTCCTCTCTCGTCAAAGTCTATGTAAGTATCATAGAATCATCCTGACCCAGCCTTGAATCGCTGCTGACCTTGTTCGGTAAACTTTAAACTTCAAACTTTGAATACGCGACGTCTACATAATGCGATAAAATTCGACGCGTGGACACGATTGAAATCACCGGATGCGCTAATAAAGTCGCTTCGAAACGATCATATTTCGTTGAAAATGCATCGCAATACCTGCGCGTACTGCAGGAGTTCAAAATATTTCATCTCGTGCAAATACACCTATAATGAACTTCTATCGCTTTCGCATCGCGATTGCGGGGGCGAAAGCGATAGAATTTGTCGGTTATCGGTAAAATTTTACACCGATTCCGGAAAATCATCATTCGAAATTTATTCGGCCGCAGAATCCGAGCACTCTGAATAGTCGTGAATTCTAAGTCAGTCGAGAGTTATAGTCCCAAACTGGAGTTCACTACAGGGTGACGAATAATTCAACATCTAGCTGAAAATTATGGTATTCAAAAATGTGCAATAATTTGCGAAACATCGAACAGGCATTCGCGAAAGGTATTTTGAATATTCATCAATTCAATTGTACGTAATCGGCAATTCCATTCCTTCGTTCAGCCGTTCAGCATCCGCCATTTCACTTCATGTATGCACGTACATAAATACATACATACCTAAATACTATATCTGAATATCTCTAGCGGGTTTAAGTTTTGACCATATTTATACTCGTATGTATAATAATATACCAGCTATAGGTGTCTACTTTGACCTGACTCATAAGCCATAATTCGGCTCTTATTCACACCGCGGCTAGGTAGGTACATACATACATGTCGTATACTTTCAATCTCGAATCGTTAGCTCGAGTATTGAAGCACTCGTTGCCTGAAGATTGAAATGCCGTGAGACTATGACAATTAATAAGTCGAAATAATGGGCCTTGTTCTCGAGCCGGCTGTTGTGCATTATTGGCGTTGTAAACTCGAGCGGCAATTGACTATTGTTTAGCGATCACCTTCGACACGCCTAAACTTTGGGCCAAAGACTCGGAGACTGCAGGTAACAATTGTAAGATGCATGGGTGCAAAAAGCTTCGCCGAGGTATTCGATCATCGATATAAGAAGGCAGATCCACTGCTTCTCCTTTTCTTACAACGCGTGTGCATCTTGAACTTGAGCGAATCGGGACCGAAAAAGGTGAAGGTGAAACGAAGAGGCGCCCGCCCATAATATTGCAGTGTAAATTACATCATCGGAGTTGTAATATATAGAATGATTTTCTGAAACGAGGCTCTTTCAGCTCTCTCGACTTAACGAAATTGAGGATGGCCTTCGTCGCAGACCTCTTTCAGATTCCATAATCCTGAAAATCTCTCGTCAGATTCTGCCCGAGATATCACCTCCTGAATTATACATATATAGTATATTTTCGTATGTATACATTTGTCTCTTAAAGCTGAACCTGATGCGGTGCTGGAGTTATGGAATGGTAGCTATATCAGACCCGCTCAACGGGTTGCGAGCGTTTTTTTCACGAGCAGGAGGAGGACGGACTCCGGGGTTCAGAAAAATGGAAAAAGAAGTTATGAAAAAAAAAAAAAAAAAAAAAACAGAATATGTGAGGATGTAGCGAGAAGGAGAGACGTGTCCCGTATTCGAAAATAAATTACGACGATACCCTTATTATAGGTACTTATTCTTCGTAAAGGAATATGTGGAGGATAAAGGGGACTGTAGGATTGTAGGATTGTGAAGAAGAGCGAATCTTCGCGAAGGGAAAGAAATCGTAATTTTGATTTGATCATCATTTGAATGCATCGCCAGTCTTTGTTAGAATGAACGCCCGTATCCTGCTCATGCTGACGCGACCCGGGAAGCATTTATTGCCGATTGTATAGTGTGGTCGGCCACAAATCATCGAGAGACTGTTTTCTCAATGTCAGACAGACCCTCTGCGACCTCGAGAACTTTTGAAATGCTCCTACCTCGTAGGTATATACCTAAATGTGTGTCTTCCTGGGGAAAATAAACGGCTTCGATCAATTACATTGGGTATATTTGTACGTTTGATATTTTCAAGTCACGGCTCCGGAAATTCTTCCCCGATGCGAATACGAGTCAATTATCGAACTGTTTCCATCTTCCTGGCGAGAAAAACGTGTATATCATGACGGATGATATACCTGTACGAAATTTATATGAACGATTAGATATCTTTCTTCTCTCGTATTCAAACGAAAAGACCAGCTAACGCGATTTTGAGAAATTTTTCGCTATCATATTATCGTATTGTGCATGAAAAATGTCCTCCAGGCGTTTATATATAAGCGATTGAAAGGCGCCCCACTCACGTAGAAACAACATTATAATATACTTACTATCTTGTTCGGTGCCCGCATGCTGCGATAGACGCGATACACATACACAAAGACACATGCAAGGCTCATTCTCTCTGTATACACGAGTTCCCCGAGTACGTTCACATTCACATTAACACCGCGTGCCGCGGGATACTTCTTGTAGTTTCGAGTCGCTCGTGCTATGCAGTCGTAGCCGGTCGGTCTGGCTCGATTGGTAAGTCAAAGTCGAGAACGCGCGGTTTCCATGTCACATATTAAACCAGCTTTAAACTCACGTGCTACAAAATTGAGTTCCAAACTTTTTCTGTTCGTCCTGTTTCCTCTGTGAAGTTGTTCGTTAATTCGCGATTACAATACGTACCTACCTATACCAGTGCGCCGATGCTGATCGGGGTTTGAACTTTCCCCAAACTCGGAAAATATCGAATACATAATCACCGATATATCACCGTAATTAGACGTGCAGTGTCGATAATGAGTGCGAGCAAAACCGTGCGATATGCCATGAATTAATTTTCGATCGATTAATACCTCCAGCGAAGGAATTACCGGAGTCGCGTCATCTCCACCTCGACGTAATCCTGCACCGCGAGTTCCCGAACACCATGGGAAGAGCATAGTGCGGTTCGTGTATCGCTGTTCAATTATTCGGTAAAGGAATGCGCATGCACATGTGCACGCACATACTCATTATTCATATAGTAGTCTATACAGGAATTGATGCACACCCGTAATCACAGACTTCATAATTGCGCGATCTCTTCGTCGAAGGAGTATTTGAAAATTCGCAATTCGACGTCAGTGTGTCAATCGTTTTACAATGATCGTACTTCGTGATTTAATCGGGTTTCCCGTATCTGGGGTAACTGTCGCGGTACCGAACCATCTACCCGATAGCGATGTGTGCTCCCGCATGTGCGCACTGCATGCATACACGCATGCACACCGAGCGAAGAATTTTCTCTCGCAACTTGTATGCATCTCTATACACGAGTACAGCTACATATGTATATGCATATACGTAGATTATACCGTAACTCGATCTTCGTATGAAGATATCGTGGGTATAATTTACGTAAGACTATATAGGTAACATACATACCGATATTCATTTTTCGAGAGAAATGTCCATTTCTCCGTGAGAAACAAACGTCTCTGGATTTTCCCGATGAAAAAACAAGAAAATTCATCGGTTTGTTCACTTCGGCTTGTGCCTCCCTAAGGCAGGCGACAGTCCAGTAGTCTTCATTATGATAGGAAAAACAAAAATTACTGCCGAGTGAGTGGAGAACGAGATCATTTCGTTCGTATAGGTATACTCCATAGCAATAACTGTACCTCATATTTTGTGTAATATGTAACAACAGTAGGTAGTACATACGTATAGGTACATAGCTATATCTGCGACAGAGACTGGAGTAATAATTTCGTGAAAGGTGTACCTACCTAGTTATTATTTTCATCATGCACACAGACTTTTGCTCCATAGAGAAACAATAAAAGTTTGGCCGGTTGTGTAACGACAAACTTATTGATACATATATCACATTTCGTCCGTGGTTTTTGTCCTTCTCCTTCGTCGATACGGGATGAATCGAACCTGAACGAATCATACTTTCGTGTGGACGCTGCTGGGGACCGAGACGTCTCGGGTGCAGCTCACGTTCACAAATAACAATGCAATTTTTCAAAACGTCTGCAGCCAATTGTCGAAGACTGTGTTACGTGAATTTTTTTACGTCAGAGGTTCGTTGTAGCTAGTTTTTTTATAAAGAGTTTTTCTCCTTCGTTCTCTCTCTCTCGCTTTTTTTTCTCACGAATTTACTCACAGCTACGAATTGACTCTCGTGAGCACGAGACACGAGATGCGATAACGTGAGAAAAATTTTGTGCCAAAAGGATTTTGCGAATGAATTTGAAATGGTAGATTTAATTAGCGTCGAATGATAAATTAGCAAGGAGTAAGTCGAACAGATGAACGCTGGACGCCTGAAAGTTCGGTTGCGCACTCTCAGCTCTCAGCCTTGAGCTCAATGCGGTCCTAACCCGACGAGGAGCCTCCGACGTGAAATAGAGGTTTGTTGCCGGTCCTGACATTATCTCTGAACGAACTCGCGGCTTCGGCAAAACTCAGGAGGGAGGAATTGTGCAACCCCATGCAGGATATCGCACTAGAATTTTCAGATCGTTCTTAATAAGATATATAGTGCAAGGTATATGTAATGCCTTACACGACGACGCGGACGTGCGAATTCACGATCACCTAGCGATACGGATTAGACTGTGACTTGAATATCTGTCTATCGTGACTTGCGCAAACCTCGGAGAGACATTTTAACCGACTGGAGAACACAGGATGAATTCATACCTCTCTCTCTCTCTCTCTCTCTCGGATACTTTCTCATTGAATTTAGCTAATTGACGTGAAAATAGGGTAATTTGAACCGGAAAATTCGCGTTTTTGTTCCGACAAAAATCGCAGCTTGTACGTATGTATGTACATACATACTACCATGAAGATCTGTGCACAGTGTATCGTTCGACGGAAGTTTTACGCGTAACTTATTGTTAGACGGTGCGAAGAATCTCTAATAATTGATAAGGTAGTCACGTGCATGTAGGAACTTTCGCTCCGAAAACGAATGCCTATACGTAGGTATATGCAGTGTTCACGCGCCATCTAATTTATATTGTTAGTCACGATGTAATCGGAGCTCCTGTAAGCCTGGAAATTACCTCGGCGAGTAGGTATCGTTGTAATTGCGACATGTTCAATGTTCAACGTTCAATCGATACTGTTTACCGGACCGTTAAAATTTTCGAAAAATATAGTTTACGCGGTTGACGAACACAGCTACGCGCATTAGCGCCAAGTTTTCTCCACCTTGCCACGCTTGTCACACAGCATTGTTCTTGTATAACGTTTTCCGTGCAACTGTTTCCCCGTGCGATTGATTTAGCTCCTTGTTAGCAATCATGACCGTGAACATTGAATGATTTCAGTGAATCATATGTGATCGAACTGAATTTACGAGTTATGCATGCGATAATGACGGTGATTCGATCGGAAGAAAACATAATTTCCGATCAATCTGCACCTGGGACATGAGACGAGTATCAATTTCAGACGTCTATCCCGTGTTGTAGAATACTGAACAAAGAGGCTTTTGAAGTTAGCCTAGATGTTACCGCTGGTGACTGTTTCGCCCGGATTGTGCACCGTCAGCATTTCAGGTTCAATGCCTCGCGCTTCAAAACATTTCTCTATACTCGAGTGAAACGGATGAATGAGGCTCTAAATTCTGAGGAACAAAATACCATCAGCGTTACAGATAGGGAGCGAAATTATAGTGGGAAACCGCCGTACGAGAACGATCTCGAAATCAATGAATTTCCATTTCCGAAAGATACTGTTAATTTTCATTCGGCGGTGAAGTTGTAGTATAATGCAGGACGAACCTCTGTCTGAGACTACTCGGAGGTACTGTCCGGTTCATGTTTCAAAACACCGTTCATTCAGGTGCTTAAGCGGCGTTCTATCGACGCAGCAGGTGCGCTTTTCTACGTAGATGTTAAACATTAATGAGCGTATGAATCAGAGCTTGAGAATCCATCGAACTATCCGGTTCCCATACCGCTTCGTGTTCTGCCATCCCCAAGGGGCGTAATTTTCAACGTAATCAATCAAATTCCTCGTACAGTTGGTTCAGAGTCAAGATTCCTCCTACAATAATATTACATTTTGGGCAATTATTGCGAAAGATTGTTACCTAGACGTGAGAGTTTCTTGGCATGGCGCTATAATCATTCTCGAACGACTTATCGTATAACTTAGAGGCGACACAATCTTCTTTCGTTATTTTCACATAGACTGTTACAGAAGACCGCGCCACATGCGCATCCATGTTCATTCCGATATACTGTACGTATGTAATTTGTTAAATTCGTAGGGTAGGCATAATTTCTCTATGATTATACGCCTTATCGTCGTGGGATTCTTTCATCAAGCGTGACATGGAATCGGAGATATGAATATGACCCGAAGGATCACGATCGTGATTGGTTTTCTTTGAATTTTCTCATTTTTCTTTCATCTCACTCTAAAAATATAATGACAGACGATAAAATATGGAGAAATAACATTGCCGAATCAATAATGTTGATCCATTGATCCACAAGACTTACTAACCACATACATGTATATCGTATGTACGTACTTATTATATTCTCAAGTTTTATATCACATGAATTTATTGCCAGGGTCCTATACTAACTACTCATTGACAAAGCTGTATAAATATCCATGTATCGTGCCTATATACACGAATAAACAAAAGAAAAATGGTAAACTAAACTGGACAAGAAGTATTGTGCACAAAAATTATACTGCAGGCCACTTGTTGTTTCTCGTTCCAACTATTTTATGCTCAATAATAACTGCATGCGGCAATAGTAGGCGTATGAAATGGTACGTGAATTATTCTTATTCTGATCCATAATTCGTGCACATGCCCGTGCTCACATAATTTCGAACGTTGCAAGTTGTACATACATACGGTTTTTTTTCTTCTTCTTTCCCTTATTTCTCTTCCTTTTCTGTACCTACTCTGGATCAGTGATCACGCCCCGGCAATCTGTGATTGTCAGTCAGTGACCTTTATAAGTAGGTAGGTACGTAGTAAATACATTCATATACATGGATACATGGATACATAGATACACCGCGGATACAAAACTGTGGGGGAGAAGATTTGAAACGTTTTGTAGGGGGACTTGATCAATCAACGGAAATGCAATGAAGCTGTGTTTCCGGTAGCCGATGGCCGATGGCCAACTTCAACTCATTCTTGAATTAGCAATCTATCAATCAATCGTGTGATCGTTTCATTTAGTGGCATCGCTCCCAAATGGACGGGAGAATCATTCCGGCGTAGTATCAATGCCGATAATCATTACATCCTTGAAAACTAAAAAAAAAAACAAAAAAAAAACCAGCAATTTGTTTCGCGCAATAACATGTATGTCCATGTGGAACGTTATAATGAACTGCCGGGGCTAAGATATTCGTTCGATCTCTGTTCTCCGTCGTCTACTTCGCCTACCCGGCACTTTTAAATTATACCTACGTGCTCGCATAATTTTCTTACTCCGAAAGACGTTTCAGTGCACCCGCTGATCGATTATCGGTCGATTCACAGTAGGTAACCGCGATACGGCGATTCGAATATTGTTTTTTCCCCCCCTGAAAGATGTTCTCGGACGTATACGAATTGGATCCAGAAGCGTACAAGAGCGGCCTGTGTACTTGTCTCGGCCATGAAACCGACGAGAATTTTAGCCAACTCTATTCTGACCCCTCGCGGCATTTTTATACGCGCGCTAACTGTGCCTACGAGTAATCTAGTTTATTTCCTGTTTCTGAATTCAAAATTATAACGAGAAAGCGGCTAGTTCAGAAGAGAAGGAAGAGAAGAGTGAACAGTGCAATAAAGAAAACTGTAACTGCCTTGGAATCACTATCATCTGGTCATGCTCCATACAAAGTGCGGCGGCACATACGCCTCTTTGTATCCTGGGCCTGTTTGTTTGTTGTATATACAGTATATAAACGTAAACGATCCTTATCCATGCGATCCCGTCAAGTTACCTGAGAACCTTGTTAACAAATAAATCGGCGAGATGCACGTTCCAGATAAATCGCTCAATGTATAACATTCATGCATACCTACACGCGCGTCGTCAACGCGGCATAGTATGTACATACGTACCTATGCACAAGTAAATGCAGTTTTATATCGCCATGCATGCAGTATATATATGAAACACTAAGCAGCTTCACCCATCTTCCGTATTACAATTCGTACACGAGTATAACGATAACCCCTCAGGCCTGAACTATCCGCTACAATAACTGACTCCGATTGAATCTAGTCCGATTACAAATGGGTAACAATTAGAAGATTGGAACTGCATTGACGGGAGTTTTCTTTCATGGGATACAAATTTCTTTCCATCTATATAAATATACCGTTGATGTTTTCGATTCTTAGAGTATATACGTACGCACGTACGTACCTACATGACACCTATGTAGGTATATACTGCATGCATACCTACCTACCTACCTACCACGTTTACACTAGTTTATTTTTAGTCTTTACAAAGTTTCCCAACCGGGTACGTATGTATATACATACATGCATACATACTCGCGTTAATTAAATACAACGCAAGTAGTAGCTGCGATCCTTCCCCCATACCTGATACTTGTGTTATCTTTATCTCCGAGAGACGCCCGTAGGTACGCCGCACCGCGATCGGTGTCTCGACCTAGATAAAAAAAAAAAAAAAACAGAAGAAAAGGAAAAAACCGAAAGAAAACTGGCCGAACAATCAGCAATACACGTACTGTAACCTACAATGACTACACGCATCATCAGATTGAGGTGCGAGAGAAGTTGTTTCAGTAGAAGAGATTCGGGTTAATAACCCCGAATTCGCCGCCCATCGTCGTGGGGGACTGATTGATGACGGAATAGATTCGACGTTTATCAATCCGTGTTGAGCCCGCAGTCGTTTATTTATGCCTACGTTGATCAGGATCTTTACATTCAGAATTTGAGATGAGTCAACTTAAATTGGGGTAGCCTGACTTATTTTGAGAATTATCAAAGCGCATACCTACACGCATGACGGGTGTGAAGGAAAATGACGCCCAATAAACACTTGGGTATGAATATAGACGAAATGTCACTCGGAAAAACGTTCATTACACGCGGAGCCGTCTGATAAACCTTTTCCCGATTAACATTTCATCCATATTTTTATACGAGGGTGGGTTTTTGCTGGGATCGCAAGCGGAAGTCTCCATGCGATGCCGAACGAATAGAGCCCGAGATATGTTCGTTTCATCCGAAAATAGTGAAGTGTGTATTCTCTTGATTCCCGTAATCAATTATGTTCACAGCCATTTTCAACAGCTGTTATGAATACGTGGATAAAAAATCGTCGGTGCAGTTGCCGCGCGAAGCGGAACATCTTCCGGGCTTTATTTTTTCGCCACTGCATATTATTATTGACCCGCGCTATCATCCTCTCTTCTCCTTTCATAACGAGCCAGGTTTCCTCGAGTTAGAGGAATATGGGTACAGCATGCTCCCAATTTACACGCATAAAAATATGTTTTCCGATCATCCAAATGGACAGTCGAACAGGATTTCGGTCAATACAAAATCGAAGTGGAATTCGTTCGGAATCGAACAAAATTTTTTGTTCGATCAACAAACCATTTTCGAATTTACATCAAGGGAAAATTTGCTCGACTGTGAGACAAACGAATTTCTGTTTAATCCAACAAAACTTCTCTTATCCCCGCGTGTATGTGGATACATTACACGTGTTCAACGTGTTTTGTGACCAAAACTTTTAAGGAGAACCTACGACAAATGGCAAGAACGCTGATAGTAGAATCAGAAAATAGTATACAGACAATACGTAACTATATGACCTTACTCTAGTCAGATATTGACTTTCACAACTATCGTGACGGATGACTACCACTAATTACACCGAATACTTGCTGTCTAATACACAACAAGGCGGATGATTAGCCGGAGTTTTGTACAGCTAGTCTTAGAGGCGTAGGAAACGTATTAGATCGTGACTAGTAGTTGTTCTACTATAATATTAGTTACGCAGTATATAGTATACCACGTGCTCCATTTATGATTACAAGCTTGAAATCATTCCCGATGCCGTGAACTTTGCCTGAACTGTCATATTAGTTCGGGGACCGATAATACATACACACATACATACATATGCTATAGTGCGTTACATTATTATGGTTTGTTGGTACGTCACACAGCTATCATCAACTCTCAGAAAAGCTTAACAGTTTTGAAACTTAATCATTATGCTTATTACTAACGGATGATAATTATACCGATTGTGAGTTTTTCTTTTTATCTGGTGTAGCGATTGTATGGACGAAAACGAAAAACTGGTGGATCGAAGTAGTAACGGATTTCATTCAGCAAGTTAAACGTAGGATGTATAGCTATACACGTTCTCTAATAAATTGCCAAGTAATTCCACAATAGTTTTTTTTCGCTCTCCAGGAACCGATTTGAAACTCCGAAGTGTTTTTTCATCCGCTCTTCTCTTCATTCGTTTTTCTTACATCACATTTCTTTCACTCCAAAGTTTTCATCCGCCGTAAGTATATGTACGTATGTGTGTACATACACGTATGTACAGGGTGGGCCGAAAAAAAAAACTGGACCGATTCAAAACGCGGATGAAATCCGACCGCGTCGACCGATTTCCAGAAACATTTTTGTCGCTCGGAATGAGAAGAATAAAATCTTCGCTTCGCGTTTGAAAACCTGAAAATCTTCATTCCATGTCGAAATACACGCTTTTGACAAACGGTGTTTCAAAAAGTCGTTGGGAGGAAGAAAAAAATTTGATATCGAAGAACGTTCAACTTAATTCCCATCTTAAATTGTGATTCGAAGTTCGATTCTGACATTTCAGCTATTCTTCTCGGTTCTATTCACATGCCATGAAACGTTTCTTTCAATATTAAAAGTCAGAAGGCGCGCTCTGGGCTAAAGATTCTGTTTTCGGGACATGATCAAGGAAGTCCACTATCAAATAAGTCGACTACGAATGATGTCGAGAACTAAATTACGCTCCCTAGATACTTTTTCTTCGATCGCATCGATCATGTGAATTATAAGGAAATTTGGAAACACGGAAGATAAGAAAAATTTGTAGGAATCATAATCGAACCATAATAAACAAGTCGCAGAATCATAATTCAATATGGATGTTGGATTGAACAAACATTCTTTAATAATAATTTTTCCATCCTGATCCCGGCGATTTTGTCGAAACCCGTTTTTCAAGAGCGTGTATCTCGGCGAGGAATAGAGATTTTTCGGATTTCGAAACGCGAGACTAAAGGCTCGTTCGTCCCATTTCAAACAAAATAAAGTTTTTTCAAATCAATGGACGCGTCCGGATTTCATTCGCGTTTTAAATTGGTCCGGTTTATCTTCGGCCCACCCTGTATAAGCGCTACGGGCGTGGGGTGAAATTATTTTTAAATCCAGCGTTGCTTTAAACATAAGATGGATGGATTTCGTCTCTCAGAGCTGACGTCGCGTTGTTCGTTTCCGAAACAAGAGACTGCGGTTAGAAATTTGACGATATGTATAAGTATGTTGGTATGTAGTGACGGAAGTCACGCGCTGGATTCCCAATTTATTTCATTCAATATACTCGAGAAGATTTTCTAATAAACGTACTACTATCTACTATTGTATTGAACTTTCTGCCTATAGAGGTATATCATGTCTCCATGTATTATACTCGAAAATGTAAAGAAATAACTTCGTTCGGCGCGTGTCGCAGATAGCGGTAGCTGTATAAAGAAATTGGGTTGCTGACACGCCGCATTTCATTCCGCAATTTCACAACGTCGGAATTATATTCACCTTTTGTAGTAGTAGGTACCCACCTACCTCTACCTGGTCTACTATCCAAGTTGAAGAATCCGCGGATTCAGGTTGGTATTCATTTCATATACCTAATCCCATCCCTGAACGGCTACCGGGTAACCTAAATAAATGAATAAACATATATACAAGACTCTCGCTTACGTATAATACTATTATAGCAATATGTGGGACCGCATTGACTCGACAACCGCATATAGTAATGTCTGAAGGAGACACGATCCTATCCTCTTCCATTGTATTAGGAAATTAAATTGCGCAATTGATAGAAATATACGGAGCATTGGTATAGTTTGTATAGTTTATGGTATAGCAGCAGCACATCCATGAGCAATGCAATTCGCAGACGACCGGCATGTATTATGAATACTATATGAATGTATGCAGAATGCTGCAGCTACGTGCTTACGCGCGATAAATTGATCACTCCCAATTGGAAATCGCCGGTTAAAATAATAGTTCGGTATTCGACCTTCACCAATTGTCATATTATCCATAGTCTCCTCGTCGGTATTTCCACGATATGCGAGCTTCACTTTTGGTTCGCTGTACTCGTGTAACGTATAAATGTCAACTAGGTTTCCCAAATTGTCGCTGAGTTTTCACAACCGTGATATCGGCGGTACATATACCTGCGGCCAGGTGAAATCTATGAACGTTGTATGGAAAAACATTCGCGAATGTCAAAGGCACAGTCGTAACCAGTAAAACAACCCGTATCTGTATATAATTACAAATTTACGGTCTCGCACTCACACATATACGCTTCATATATTATACGCATCGATGAAACCGATCGTTGGCGGTATTAGGCGGCGATAGAAAATACTTGTAGATCCGAAAGCTGCGATGGCGAAAGTGGATTTTATTCGAAAGTCCGAATTCGCATATTATCAGATCATACGAATTTCCGTATCAAATTTTTCCCCCAAACCCCTAAACCTCGTGCAATTGCGTTAGCAAAACAAAAAAAAAAAACAAAAAAAACAAAAAAAAAAAGGAAGAAGAAAAAAGGGAGAAGCCGAAATCGGAGCAAAGCAATTTTGAATTAATGACCTTTCTTTTCAACGAGCTAAGATGATGCGGGGCCATGTTATCCATGTTGATTACAATTCATATAGATATTCCCAGCAAAGTGAAGATTCAAGATAAAACGAGCTGCTGCTGCTGCTGCTCTTCTGCTATTATACGCCGGAACAGCTTCGGCGTGAAAGTGTAATGTTCCTAACCAATCAGCATCCTACTTTTCGAGTGCTGTCGTAATACGTAATGCCGCATGTTCGGTTTATATGTGTGACTCGGGTTGCATAACAGTGATGGTTACCTACTGGGAATGCAAAGCACATATAGTGACTTGGTTTAAAACGATTTGATTCATAGCCAAGTGGGTTGAACCGGGAATCAAAACAGAAATATAATATTTATAGGCCGACCGCTTAATTGCCGGTTAATAATGATCGATACTTTCCTAGTTTTTCTCCTCTTTTTCTTGCGCTCCGTCGATCGGAAGATTGCAGCGTAATCGGTTCTGCACGTGAATTTCCAATTGATGAGAGAGAATTGTTTCCAATTGCTTTTCTCTATACGTTCGTTCTTACCGTGGAAAACTTACGGTATAAAGTCCCGTGGAATATATTTTCGTATAAATGAAACAATATTCGAAATGATTGAAATGAACACTTTTCGAATTCCTCACGACACTCGACATTGGTGCCGAAATTTCTAGTCGGGTATAACATAAATTGTACTTTAGAAGTCCACCGCCAACGGTCACAAACCGTTGAGAGAAAATTTAGCGCCGATATACTTCAGCTCCTAAACTTTGCCTCGAATTATTCTCTTTCGCCAATTTCGCTGAATTTTACAAGGTCAACAAAAAGTTGGCCGGCCAACTGAACCGATCGCGATGACCACATCGACGTACCGTCGATGTACGGATCTAGGTACCTATACGTATGCACAACATGCGAGAAGCTTATCTCATCTGCACGTGAATTTATACGTAATTCAATAAACGTTTATGACTCGAATATACCACGATACATGTGGACCTATTTTTGTTTACGACATTTTTTAGCATCGTTGTGAAGAGTGCAGATACCGATATATGTGAAATATTGAGAAGATAATGCGTACGGCCGTGTATCATTGTTTTTAGAGAAAACATAACATGTTATGTATAATAACCCTCGAAATTCGAACACTTGCAAAAAAGAAAGAAAGCGTTGGTATTATTGCTACGAAATATACAATATTTCTTTATTGTATCTACACGACTTCGCAGCTTCGTCCAGGAAGTAAAAAACCGCAAATTCTCCACTATTACTGTGTAACCGAAACATGAAATCCATTTTAATTCGACCACAGCAGCAGCGTGATACGAGCTGCTAGCACATAAGCGTTTCGATTCCGAAACCACTTCCGTTACAAAATTTCACACTAGTATGAACGAGATTCCTACTCTTCTTGCCGCATTTTTCACATGTACACCTTTCAGGAGCTCGTCGAAAAATCACTTCATATCCATATCAAATGATCGAGCTGTTATGATCAGAATGTCGCAGTTCCCACATAATCCCACACGGAGAGAATTTTATAAAAAGATTCGAGACTCTGCATGTATACAGCAAATGTTAGACGTATTTTTAATATGCCGTTCTTTCTTATAGAAAATTTCTGTACTCGCCAACTGCAAGAACCGGCCTAGTAATTCTTGAACAAAAAATTATAGAATATGAACAAATGTTGAGGTATGAATGTCCCATTACGAAGCGCCTTGAAAACATTAAAAACCAATCAGAATTGCGGTTGATTTCATTCTAAGTTGGCTACTCTCGTTCAGAAAACTATTCCATACAATTTCACTGTGACATAATTTTTATTTTCTCGTTTATTAATTGAATGTGGCTATTTGTTACTCAAAATTGATACCAATAGAATCTTATGGAATTGAATATTCAATAACTATAAACATATGAAAAAATAACGTCACGGTGAAATTGTGGGGAGGAGTTCTGTGAACGAAAAAAGTCAACTCAAAACGAAATCGGCCGATTCTAATAAATTTTCCATATTTTTAGAGTACTTTGTAACGAAATATTGATATCTGAGCATACGTTGATACTTTCAAAGTTGTTTTATCTTCAGGAATTTGAAAGCCAGTTCTCGTAGTTGACGAACAAATGATTGTTACAAATATTCAATGTGCGATTATCGCTCAATAACATGAATCACAAAAATAGTGACTTCAGCAACTGAACCTCCTCCGTTGGAAAAGCCGTATTTGTGCCAAACTTTGCTAGAATCGTATCAACGCCTACGAAAGTGCAGATTATACAGGACAGACCGACATACCACAAGTATGTCCCACTTGCACTACACAAGTATCTTGAATTTTTCTACAAATTTCTCTGCGTGCGGCCTATGAGAAATAGCTACGAAACTAGTTCTCTGTACTATCTTCATGTCATGCGTGCTCTCCGTTTGACTTTTTTCACCTATGGAGCATGAAACTTGAAAATTTTGGAAAACCGGTTACCAGACCAGCTAATATCGTTGACCTTTCATCGATATAGATAACGTTATAATTAGCTATCGCTTGATACCGCGAGGTATGTAGGTGTGTATGTAAATGTACCTAAAGACGCGAGAAACTTCTGATTCTAATGAGTATAAAATTGTATACACAGCGAATCGTGATTGCGGTGAATATATAATTTTAAAACCACTAGTAGTGATGACTTCTTGCGCGATCCTCCTGCAAATGCGCGGCCTACAAAGCGAGGTATCAAATTCGTCGACATAGATATAATGCACACTGTGTGTACGTAATGTGTGTACGTTGACAAGTATTTTATGTGTAGTTACCGGTACAATACCGTTGTAGAAACTTTATAACAAAGAATAAAGAAGTACCCGTACAATCTCCGGGAAACTATAAAGGTCAAATCTCTTTATTATCGTTGATATAGGCGCGTCGAAGAATTCTAAAATCGCCTTAGAACGTTTCATCAGCATCGTATCTGCAGATTTACCTGACCTATTCCTATGAGCACGAATCGATCTTTTCCATATAATACAACCGTTGAAAAGGTTCCTGCTCGTCACCTACGTTGACTAAGTCGTATATGCCCTCCAGTTAGCAACATCGTACTGCAGATTGTCTCTCAAGCAGAATAATACGATTTATAGTTCACTGTTAACTTGCTCTCGTACTATATAGGCTTCGTTATTGATTCTTATTGCAGCTAGTAGTCCGCGATGTAGATAAAAATTACGCAATCAATTTTGTCGTGACTCGAGTCATCGTAATTATAGAGATTACAATTTTGTCGTGACTCGAGTCATCGTAATTATAGAGATTACAATTTTTTCTCTACAATGGAAAAGGATTCACGGGTTTCGACTAACCCACGTGCGGCGAGTTGAAGTTCAAAGTTCGAAGTTGATGAATCGATCGATTCAAACAAATTGACGGGATATCTGAAAGATTGCTGAAACTTTTATTCTGTTGAAACTCTCTCAAAATAAACGTTCCAAAAATTGTATCCAATCGGCACAAAAAAGTCGCGAAGTCATTGGTGTCTGTACCTATATGTCAACGCATTGAATCAGTGCCGAAGAGACATGCATATGTATATCAATAGTGTTATACGTTATTAACTTTCGGCACGAACAATTTTTACGCATCATGGTCTAGCCATCGTTTCCATTTGCGATAATTCATCAGGGGAAAGTTTTCCTCCGCTGCAGTACTGAACATATCACGGCCATAAGAAAATCGAATTGGGTATAATACCGGTTTCTGTAAAAACATACGAAACTCTTTAGGGGCCTGATTTTCAATCTTTCATTGGACTCGGTTACAGAGTGATGCGTGATTCGGCGTTTATAGTATCCTACTACTATTACATACCTCATAATGATCAACAATCTAGTATTACCATAGCATGTGCCACCGGTCTTTCACGAAGGCCACACACACGAGACCGTGATGTAAAGCTATGAACACTATATCTGTATATACGCAACCAATTATACATAGGAACCTGTACATAGTATATACACGTATACGCATAGACCGGTACCTAGACCTACATACAAGAAATTCTTACGAAAGCAGGCGGATCAAGATTATAATAATATACCTATGTACTTTGCCTCGGGTTATCCACGTGATACCTTGACGAGGCTGCATGCGCGTCAAAGAACGACATGATCCTGAAACCAGGGTTACGGGGTTCAAAAAATAAGGAAAAATAAACACGTTTCCATTCGGAGGTTATTTCAAATCATGCCATTAGCCAAAATATCGCTGTAATTCTCAAATTCATTCATTTTTGTCCCTTTTCTTCTTCCTCTTGTGTCGTAGATACCTTCCGCATCAAGGATGCGAGTATACGGACGCCTGCTACTGCTATCAGCAGCGATCCTGTTGAAGACGGATTCCAGTTGGGGACAAACTCCTCGACTTGGAGGCGCAGTGAACATCTTCAGCAGATACGGCTACTTGAGTATCAGTATGAGAGTAGTGCCAAGAAACGAATCGGATAATTGGATATTCCGTGAGCCCACCTTAGACGTATTTAGCAATCCAATTGCCGCACCGGAACGCCCGCAAGAGAAAAATGCCGTTCTTAAAGGAGATTTCCACATGGAATTCTGCGACAATATAAGACAACTTCTTCAGGCGTATTTCAGAGATTTTTCGTTCGAAAGATTGGACAGACCGTGGAGAGCATTTACAGCCAGTTGGTCGCGGGCTGCGATCGCGAAACATTTAGGAATAAACGCTTCTTTTGCAACCGGCGATCACTGCTACGTTTTAGTCCGGGTTGCACGATTCAGGGAATCCCGTCGGCTGAATGGACCCGCGGATGCATTGATCCTGGACGAAGCTATCGCCAGGGAACTAGAAAATGTCACCGTAGGAGATTACAGCAGCGTTATTAAATTCGTTAGAAATTTCGGCTCCCATTACATCTCTTCTTACGTAACAGGGAATTCTCTCTACCAGGCAAGTTATCATTTCTCTCTGATCTTGTTGGCTTCTCAATTGATAAGTGAACTTATTTTTCTCTTCGTCACTTCGTATGCGTACCGTCACAATTAAGAGAAATGATTGTTCAATCTATATCTTCCTTTTCATTATTTCCTCACCTTTGTTTTTTTTTTTTCAGGTATTCGTGTACACGCCGCAGGTATATTTGCGTATAAAAGAGCGTTTGAAGTCCCGTGGTGTTGGTGAACTCTCAACATCGGAATTAAACAATTTCTTTTCTCCTTGGTACGCCGAGCACATGGGTGCTATACAATCGGCGAGTGGAAATCGGTCGGTTGAAGCATGGGCTGTGGAAAGATTGCGTGTACAATATTACATATTTACATACGCAAGTTTATTGAAACTTCACGGTGACGTTCCATTACTACGTCAGTTGGATTCGCTTCTTGGTAACGAGGCTCTACTCCAATTGCAACTTCGCACGTTGGAACCACTATTCAAGAATCATCCGTCACGACTCGAATGGTTCCGTGAAATAATTGATAATTTTTTTAAACTATGTGAAGTTAATATATGAACGAAATGACATATAATTAACAACAGCAAGGAGCAAAGACATTGGTACCGAGCCAACAAACAAACAAATTAATGAATGAATGAAAGTTGATGCCGTCGTCGGAGGGAATGAGATCACATTGAAAAGAGAACAAGTTAAACAATGAGACAGAATGTATCTAGCTATAAATAATAATTCGACTATAGTAACCGCAGAATTGAAATATTCCAAAAATATTTTCATCAATGTGAACAAATTTGAAAAAAACGTGCCTTCTGAAAATATGTCTATATAGGTAATATTATTCGTACGATACATTACATTATATACGAATAATAATCGCCTATATAATTCAAAGTGCTGATTGAATTTTATATTTTTGGAATTTTTTTTGTTTTCTCTGATCAATTATAAAGCTGAGTTTTTTTTTCTAACAAAACCAACGATAACAACGAATGAAAAAATTACACTGTACGTTAAAGGATAAATTGTGGTGTCAACGATTAATTCACTTTAGCAACGCCTTTCTTATAATATAGAATTTAATCAAATTTATCGTGTATGTATTGCATGAATGTATGTATGTTGGTACATATACCTACCGTTGCAATTGTACGTGTCTGACATGCAAACAGGAAGAAGAAAGATCATGTAAATTATGCGCATAGGTAGGTATGTATGTATATACATGCCTATTATACTTACTCCATGTATAGTTGAACAGAGAAACAAAAAAAATTAGGAACGAGTGCGTTCTAGCAGAACAATTCACTTTACGTTAATTGAATTCATATTATTAATTGATAATTAATAATTAATTATTATAATAACGTATAGTTCCTTGTGACCGAAACCATATCGCTTTTGCTTTAGGGGTAAAAGAAAAAAAAAAAAAGAACAAAAAAAAAATCACGCAAAAGAATAAAAACAGACTGATTAATTCTTATACGATCTGGGAAAATTATTATCTTCGTTTTTTTTTTCATTCTATTTTTTCTATATAATAACAATATTAATAATAAATTAATTATCTAACAATAACACCTAGATATAACGTATAAAAAACACAGTGTATTACGTAAGCCTACTGTTTATAGGTGTATAGTATACAATAGAACTGACCGAATACGAAATACTATAATCGCTGTGGTCACTATATAATTGTTATGAATAAGTATTTATTATTACAATCGTTGATACAAAACGAAAAAAGAACGAAAAATTAGAAACAGAATTATTTTATACAAATATTATTATCATACTTGTATTTTTTTTAATCATTTTTCTTTGTTTTGTTTCAATATATCACAAAACGTCATTAATCCATTATCATATTATTCATTCATATGTCAATCATACCATTCTACATCGTAGAATGCATTCATCATAACGATATTTAGCTATTCTTTTGAGAATTTTATCGAAATTTCATTGATTTCACACTAAAACTGGTCGCAGGTGGTACTACGGCGCCAAGAGTTGTCACGACGGCTCATTAACACACTCGAGTAGGGTGACCTGATTGTGAGCCAAAAGCTTTATCGCGAAAGAGACCCCATGACTACTGAATACAATTTGATTAGTCAACAATTTATCCCTTGATACTGAGTATACAATCTAATTTATATTATTGCGATATCAGTAGAGCAATGAAAATTATTCAGGATACGATCGCTAAATTTACATGGAAAAGTAATTGTGCATTCTGACTAAAAGTAGACGATTTACTTCAAAGAACTCGGCAAAACCAAGGCTCGTATTGCTAAATTTTGGTTTAAACGTTACATAAAACATTGGCAAAAGTAACTCTTTGAAAGATATTTATAACAAATTTTTAATCAACACTTCGTCTTTGTGTACTCCATCTGTTTTATGAATAATTCTGTGATAAATAATTACAAGGAAAAAGGAAGGAAAAGAACAGATAAGAAACGAGCAAACCCTCCTGATTTGAGGAGACAAAAAACGAGAGCTAATGATCTTCGTCGTACCCTAATGATTCTGATATTCTGTTTCGAATCTTATTTTTAACGATTTTCAAAGAAAGTGAGTATGGAATATTGTTTCGTTTTTGCCATCTCCCTCATGTAGGTTCTTACCTTGATGATAAAAGGCAACAATATGTAAATGACGATATAAGTATAATAAATTTGTTTGTATAAATTTCTAAAATTCATTTTGATAATATAGAGCTAGGATCAGCCATTAATTATTGTTAACGTACGGAATATTATTACTACCCGCGAAAACGTATTACTTCCCTATATGTATGTAGATATATAATAATCAGTCATTTCGTTTGTTTTTTTTATCACAAAATAATAATCATGAATATTACTATCGTCAACAGAATACGGAAAAAAAAGAGAAAGAATAACGACAAGAAATATGAATTTAACAGTTATAATCGGTATTATACGTACATGTTATGAGCACACTCACAGTGCATGGAATTTCTGCTTACAAGTACCATACGTCCAATTTTTCGGTTACATTTACTATGATTAATTGATTTATTCATTTCCAAGCTCCTCATTTTTTTATAAGAATATTCCCAGCTTGCGAGAATATGGTGAGTATAGTGCAATGTATAAATAAGACTGAAGAACGATGATACAACGTCATCACAGACGGTGAATTTTGGATGATATTATACTAATTTGAGTATTAATTAATAGCGAAGCAATAAAGCTGTGGATAATGATTTCATTTCCATTACGACTTTCTTCTATCCCGTGAAATATCGTAGAAGATTATATTAAACAATATACCGTGACTAGTTCATTCTCCGATGAAAAAAATAATACCGAATGAGTACTGCGCGACTATGACAATAGGCAGACTATTGAAACACATAATTTCACCGATAATATCAAAAGTAGAAAAAGAATTCTCCATTTGGTTAGAAAAATTCAATCGGATGACAAAAATCGAATAAAAATATATCCGATATTTGAAAATATGCAATCTAGTTTATCGTAGAAGTAACCGAAATTACTGAAATCACAACGTTTCGAATAATTACCGACGACTTTCAAATATTTACAGCCACTATTGTGTCATAGATGTCAACGTTTCTTTTTCTAATAACTGGTAGAAGTATAAACAAAGATCGTCTCTATCTCATGTGGAATTATGACGAAATATTTTCAACACCTAATGAGAAATAGAAATTAAACAATAGAAAGATGTCTATTTGTAAACCAAATAGATCACTGTTCTACGTAGATGAGTAAAAAAAGAGAAAAATGTCCTATAGACGATTAAAAATTTGTCTATTACATTCCAGAGTCATAGAAAATAATAATTACTCTCTCATATGTGTTGCGAAACTTAAAATTCGTGTTCGTATCATCGGTACTCACAACATACGTGCCATAGAAAACAAAAAGAACTAAAGTCTTTTATAATGTTTGCAAATTATGAACTGTGTAATAGCGAAAAGAAAAAAACACAAAAGAGAATTGTGTCGAGATAAAAGATGCTGGCTTAAAAAGCAGAGATGTGATTCCATGAAAATGGAATGCAGAACTTTCTTGATACTTCGTGAAGATGAAATCGTAGTAGTTAATCAATTTTCTTAAAAGTTGATAATCTGGCACTGGCTTGTTGGTCACGTCCTAATTTCTTACCATTGACAACTAATACAACCGGTGTTTCGACTCGTATTGATTTAAATTCAAAATTCTATACGAAAATACAAAAATTTAGCTTATACAATAGATCAGAAAACATGATTACCGAAAAATTGAAATTAAAGGAAGTAATTAAATTTTTGGACTCACCTCATCTCTGTAGGAGAAATTGTGATGCGTTAAAAATGGTTCTGGAATAACAACCGTATCCCCAACTGTAACTCCTCGTCCTTTTGCCAAATTATATACCGTCACAGAGACGCAAGTTTTTTCTGTATCCATTAGACAGAAAGTACTGGTCACAGAGAAAGAAAAGGAAAACAAAGACCCAAGAAAATGTTATTAGACAGAAATACACCTCCGATTACTTGATAGACATTTAAAAAATTACTTATATTCACGTTTTACTGTACACTGAAACTCACAAAGGAACACAATCCGGGTCTTGAATCCAGCATACAACTTTTCCAGAAGTTACTTTCTCCACGTTTACACCAGGTGTCAATTTACCTAATGGAATTAAATCTAACGTCACTGATTTATCTCCTAGGGTATAAGAACCACCCTTGTATGGTCCCAAATATTTCGGATCCAATCCCTGAGAAGCGAGAGAAGTATTTTACAGATCACGTTCACGATTTTACTTTATAGATCATTACATTTTCAAATTATTTCATAATCATCATCCGTACTTGTGACATCTGATGTATCTTTTTTGCTTTCAATCTCCCCTTGGTAACAGTCAAGACTTGTACATCTTTCAGATACTTAAAAAGCTCCTGTTGTTTAATACGAGGTGTATCCCATATTGGATCTAACATTATAGATCGTTCGAATGATTCCAATGCCAATTTATACTCCTCCTCATATTTCAAAGCCTGAATTGATAGAAAAACATTGAGTAATCGAGATGAAATTTTCTTCGTAGGGCGCTTAAATACTATCGATAAATCGATTCTAAGATCTTCCCAATATTCAGATAATCATTATCCAAAGAACTTTGTCATTTTAATTCTTATTGAAGATATTGTATGATCACCTGAATGAAAAAATTTATCTACTAATTTATCCTAAATTCATCAACTGTCTTCAAATTTATCATACATAAACTAGTGTTTTCTTTTCTTTTCTAATCATCATGACATGAGGGTTAAATAATAATTTCGTCGCTGAAAACCTAAAAAATGAGAATATAAAATCAGAGATGAATCGCTTCTCTCAAATTAACCAAATATGTAAATAAAATTTGAAACTATTGACAAAATTCGATGGTGATTAGCGGATGCTTTAAAATTTTACAACTTATTAGCCACGCTGGTACTCACAATTGCTTTATTGTAAAACAAATCAGGATTACTCCTTGCGATGATATCTTTCTCCTAAAATAAGCAGGAAAAACAATAGATGAAATCGTAAAGAGAGCGAGGAATTTTACCTCTCAGACGAAAAAATGTATTATTATATTCATGAAATCCTGTCGTTTAATTGGTATATAACGAAATAAAATACTCACAGCCTGTATATAAGCGGAGACACATTGCCGAAGAGTTTTTGGATTTTGAGAGATAGTAAAATACGAAGATAAATGTGCATTTCCGAGAATCGCCCACGACGTTCCATCCAAAGTATCTAAACTAACAGCTTCTTTAGCATACTCAAGACCTTTTTCTACATTTTCTACTTTCTGTTGATGAGTCAGTGTCGGTTCCTGCCTGAGTACCATTGATAAATTGCGTAGAGAAACTTTGTTCCTTCCCTGGAGATAAAATGGACAAATTATCATCATTGTTATTATAATAAATGGAACTTCTATCCCTGAAATAAATTTTGGAATATTTTTTCGGTACTCACATGAGGCAATGCTCCGACGAAGCAATTTTTAGCTTGCTGAATGTCGTCGTTTTTCCAATAACATTCGCCGAGCTCGTTCCAAGCGTCGACTAATTTTGGTTCAAGTTTTACCGCTTTACTTAACAACTCTTCGGCCTGAGGCATGTAGCGGTCTACAACATTGAAAGCCCTACCTTTGAGATAATAGTATTTAGCCCGAGCTCCGTCAATCTCGTAGCCTTTATATTCGTCGAATTTTGTCAGAGCAACGCGCATCTCTTTTTCAACATCGCTACTTTTTTTAATAGCATTTTCGATCGAATGATCGACGAAATAATGATCTCGAAATAAGAAGAGGGATTTCACTCGCTCCTAGGAGAAATAATAGAATTGGAAAAATAATTTCAAAAGTTGTTAAGTTAGATGGAAAGTTATTTCTCGTTCGTTGGGTGAACAATTGTTTTTTCTGATCGCGAAAATCGTCACTATCTTAACATTAATTAAATACTCACTGTCAATACGACTATCGGGTCTTCTTTCACTTCGGCTGGACTTTTCGCCCCCGCAACAACCTTTTCGTCGATTATTTCGGACATTATTTCATGTCATTTGTTACCCACGATCATTATTGAGTATCTAATTCATTTAATTATTGAAGAAAATATTCAAGTTATCGTATTTTACATATATTCCTATCTTATCGGTCTTCGTACAAGTATAAGAAATTAATGAATTCGTTCCTTTTAGGTTATAAAACCATATGAAAACGCAGATTGAACTGTCAAAAATCTGAGCTAATCTTAATCCATAGACTATGAAAAAGTTCGGAATATTCTTGGACAAATTGCTTCGTCGACCAATCAAAACTATTTCGTCGAATATTTTGTCGCGCGACGCCGGTCTACCGTTTTCATGAATATTACCCGTGAGCCTTAGCGGTGGATCTTTCTCTGGAATCGTGGGCGTGACGTCATTAATAGACTGTGAAGTGTCGGTGCCCAGCGGAGACAAGTGCAACGAGAAGAAGCAGAGAGATCACGGATCAAGTTTCCCACAATGCAGTACGGGATTGATATCGCCATTTTATGTGTTTGGCTCTGACACAGGACACTGGTGGAGTGGTGCGTGGGGTGAAAATCGCGTCTCACAGCAGGCAGTAGTTATAAAACGCTATTTGCAAAATGTTGGCAAAATACTTTGTCCCCGACATGTGTAAGTAGCGAGGATTTAAACGGGGTGTGCGCGGATTGTGTCATTACATTTAAAAATTGAAGGTGGTTCTTTATCAGGGACCGAAATGGTGTAGCAGCAGAGTTTTGTGCGTGCGTGTGTTTTCATCCCGAGTGTTGCACACTAGTTTTAACTGCTGTCACACGGATCTGTTATTTTGTGCTATTGAGTTATTGGTGTTGGCTCATATCACGCGCAGCCTCCGGAATTTTATTTTGGATATATTCTCCGCTGTTAAAATGAGTTCGAGAAATATTCCCTCAGACAAGGTGAGAGTCTTGTCACCTTCTATCTTTTTTTCCTCCTTTTTTTCTCCCTCACTCCCTCTCTCTCTCTCTCTCTCGCTCTATCTCTCTCTTGCTCTCTCTCTCTCTATCTTTTGCTAATATGTCTACCGCACCCTTCTTCGATTCCATTTCGCCTTCTTGTTTTCCGACCTAGTTAGCCACCCACCCAATACTCTTCGCCTCTTTTTTACTGTCACTACCCTTAAAATTGCATAGCTGTAGATCACCTCGTGAACTTGACGGGACGTCAATTGTCAGTTGAACATAGGTATTACCTGACCTATGTATCACGTTTTCACTCAATATATGATTATGATATTTACTATATAATAATATACTTACCACCGCGATCCTATGTCATCGGAGATTATTTGTTTCACAAATACAAAAGGAATCGAACTTGTAGTAGGTTGATAATTGATTATCCAAACAGAGATCACCTAACCCATAAGAGAAGAAAAAAGGATGCTAAACGACGACTAAAGTCTTACTCCGAAGTTTATAGTGCATTTTGTGTCTTCTTTTCTTTGCTAAAATCGAATGTATCGGTTTTGGAATAGTAGAAGAAGAACATCTGTTCATTCAAGAATCTTCTATTTTATATTCCGAGTATATATACTCCGAATTTCGAATCCTCGAAGGATAGGTACACGAATTGACATTATTCGGAGAATTTATTTATCAATGCTCGTGGTGAAGCTATCAATAAGATAACACGAGCGTATCAAAAGTAAGAAGAATAATTGTCCATAGTGTAGGTTCATCGAGATTTAGGCTATTTTAGATTGTGAAAGTTATCGAGAAATGAGATGGTCATATATATATTCTTCTTTTATTTTCGTTAGCCAAAGATAGCCGAAAACCATTGCATGCAGTACACGTAGATATTTAGAATAAAAATGAAATTAAGGAAAGTTGCATATCTCCAAAATACTTGATCCATTCTACTTATAATATGACAATACCTCGCGGCAGAGAAATCACTTAGTTGGATTATATTTTTTGTGTTACAAATATAAAATAGAAAGTTACTGCGATACCGTAAGTATAGTAGTACAGTATCGTCGTTGACTCGTCTATCTATACTTAGACCAAAATGAATACCTATGCAATTATGTATTCTTAGATACGGATACTATTAACGAAATAATGAAAAGAAAAATCCGTGTTACTTATTCATCACAACGGTACATGTCGGAAATTGTAGCGTGGATGAAGTGTTTTTCGGCATCTCAACGTAAACCTAAATATTTTGGCATCTGACCAATCAACGAAGTAAAAATAGCTTTTTAATATTTATTATTGAAACAGTTATTTCGTTTTCTAGTAAACATACGATGATGCAGTATTTTCATTCTCAACATTATTCGATAACAAATCGATTCATACGATTGTGATTTCTTATTTTCGCCCGGAGCCCAAAATTGTGAAATATATGCCGTATAACTGAGAACTTTTCGATCTGTCCGATCCTGCCGGACAAACAATAAATCGCTGAAAGAAACAAACCGTGACTAATTACAAAACGATCTGCGATTACTTTCCTGTATTGTCGAATTCTATTATTCTCTACCTATAAAAATTTCAAGTTCGCAAACGTTGCCCTTCAATCTGCATACTTACCTATCTACCCAACTCTTCATCACAACACACGCAATCATATGGATTATTCTAGCTATATTTATCTGGTGCTAAAAATACGGTAGATTAATTAAAAATTAACAAACTAGGTGCGCCCAATTTCGTGCCTTATATTTAGGTCAGATTATAGGCTCGGCTATCTTCTTCACTCAATATATCCACAGGATATTGATGAGGGCGATAATTATTGAGCTATTTAATTAAAACTGCTCCATCTTCATTATCATCAATATTATCATTACTATTATTATTATCATTCGTTCATTTCGTTGTAAAATTTGATTTCAGTTTTTGCTAAATTACCTCCGAGAGTTTTTTTTTCTTCCTTTTTTCCTTCGACTAACTCTTCGTGAACATTCAATTAATTACTCATCAGGCTCTAACATACAAACCTATCTACCTACCGCAGGTATCGATTCAACTCATCTAGCTTATGCAATTCCATGCACTGTCTATATCTGTATAACAAAGGTATAGAGATATATTGCCTACTCTGCGTGTTCGCAATATAACTCTATTATATATAGGTATATTTTATTCGCAATTACAAATACGTTTGTTGGTTCGAAGCAATTAATCGCCAGCGGCGATGCCACCGATGAATACTTTTCTTACGTAGGTATATATGTCACAATGTAGGTAGGTAGGTAGGTAAGTTTACAGAAAGACCATAATGGGAGAAAAAAAACGTACGATTTGGTGGATATCTCTACGTTCCGAGTCGAATATCACGAGTCGTGTGATCATTATTTTGTATTTTCTTTGTTTCTGTTCTTTCTCTACGATGACTAGTTGCGATGAATAACAGTGAATAATTAATAAATAAAGTACGAAAAGAGTTTCATATCAACAACAAATCACTTATACGACGACGCCTATGAGCGTATGAGCGTAGACAAAGAACGTACGAGACGAAAAATACCATTGAAATAATGACAATAGTAATACCTGCCTATCTACCCGCCGCCGCCGCCGCCGCCGCCGCCTACCTATCTACCTACCTACCTTGCCGAAGAATTTCCCCGGGGTATTTCTTTTTAAAGCGACGATTTTATTCGCCTTTACTCGAAGCTAGAGGTCGTCGAGGCTACCGAAATTAAGGAAATGAAAGGAGTCAATCTTTTAACCGCGTTGACCTCTCCTCCCCGTCCATTTCCTCCCCCTTTGCCACCTTCACCTCACCTTCGCTAAAGCCATAAATTTCATAGACGTGGATTTAAACCGAACGCGATTCCGTACACATATATATACCTCCCTACATTATATGTGTACGCGATATATTCAATACGTTACACTCGCACGATACTACACACTCCGTGCTTAGATTACTATCTATCAAAGGACCGAGAAATACAATTATACCCCATGAAGGGTGAAAAAAGAGAAAATTAGAATTAGATTCATTAGAATGCCCAGAACTATTTTACTCCGTTGTGGTTTTTCTTTTTCACTTTCGTATAGTAAAAACGTGTATTTCGTATGTCAGCTGATATCAGAAACAGTATTCTAAGCCATTTCATCGCGAATTACTGTTGCTTCGAGAGCCGTAAGACCGACTATGCTGAGGTAACTTTGAGCAACTTCTATGTTGAAGCAATTATATTACTCCTGCTGCTGCTGCTACCGCTACGTGAGAGAAAGTCTTCCGGACTTTGTAATCGTCGTTGTCAGTATCGTCGTTGTTCTATATCTATAACTGAAGACTATATTATTCTCATGTGCGTGACGTGTGTATTATTGTAGTGTATATTTAATACGTATGGCTGAACCTATACTTGTGTAATCTAAATTCACTTCTGGCAAACATATTATACGCTGTGTCAGTCGCGGTGTTGCGTGTGATTGATAATTTATTCTATGTGGAACATTTCTCAACGTGCGTAGCGAGGAACCATTGAGAAATGTAATATTCAATGCACACGTCTATTCATACACCGAAATGTGGAATCAATATAAAAGTGAAACTGCACCATGGCAGAAGCGTGAATGACGGTAACGAACGCAAGAAAGTCACGGAGGATGAATTTTGGTCGGAAGTTTCCGTACAAGAAAAATCTTGACTTTTTTCTGCCGATTTCAGGAATCGGCGGGGATAGAACGAAGATTGATGAAGAATCAAGATTTGTCTCGGTCGATAAATTTCAGTCAAAAATCTCTGGATAAATCATATTTTTCGTCATTTTCAGACAACTTCAGCCTCATCTGTAGATATATACCTATTCTTGACTCATCGCTATGCTGCTATATATATATTATTATTATAGCTACAAATCTCCACGCTCGTTTTTCCATTCAGTCATGAAGCCCTGTCGCTTCTTCTTCTGCATTCTCTCTCTCTCTCGCTCTGTCATACAGATGATATCGTACCCCACGCATTGACGAATAATTTCCGTCTGAAAGTAAATGATATCGAAACTACACCTAATGCCTTGTAATATGTTCTATATGAAATATATTATATTATAATATTGCTTGAGTTGAGTTGCATTAAATATCCAGAGGTATAACTCTGTACCTACAGTTGTATTATCGCAATATTGCAATATGGAGGATACTTGCATACCATTTTTACGAAACTCGTGTTAGTGATAGCTATACCATTCAACGCTCTAACTGATCCTAACTCTTGTAAGCTTGAAAGTATAACTGCGTGACTCTCCTCTTCCTTGTATCGCACTAGTTTCTAGATATATATATACATATACGTATTGAGTATAACAATGATAGAGAACCAAAATGAATTTATTGCCGTGTGACGAAACGCCGAAAAGTTTTTAGCTAGCGGTTTCAAAATTCAAGGAACAAGACGCGAGCGATGAATCCGACCACAATTTCATCAGTACTGTACTCACACGTTAACGTCCTCTGATATTTCTCATCGCTGTAATTTCTCGCGAATTATTGCGGAAAAAAAAAATTTTCTCCTCACATATATTACATGTACCTATATATGTACGAGCATACTTTCGAAATTCATCCTTCTTGTGGCTTTTCTTTCTGCAGGCTTCTCTCTTTCTTCCGTTTTTCAACAAATTAATATAATTTTCACAAGCGCTCACAATGCGTTGCACTTAATTTGTGATGGTTTTTTTTTTTTTACTCCTCATATCGTGTCAACTCGCGTTTCATTATTATAGTACCCCCTCAATTAAAAACTTGCGCAAGTTATGTATACCTAATTCTGCACCATAAACAAACTTATTAAGCGTAGGATTGTACTTAGCTCCTAAAGTTTCACATAAACTTTGTTGGAAAGGAAACGGGGGGGAAAAAAAAACTACACAGAGGGAAGATAAATATATTGTAAAAATTTGCCAACCTTTTTTATTGACCTCGTAAAACGATGTTTCGCGACACTGTATTACCATCTTTGTTTTTTCTTTCTTATTTTTTCAACCATAAAATTAACAGACAGTTGCGGAGGAAAATGAAAATTTTTTTATTAGTCACAAGGAAGATTAATGATAAAATCTTAATGGGAACTCCGCAAATGATATAAACCGCGCGCAAAAATGTAGAGTAAGTATACAGTGAATATCGTATACAAGAATTTTTCTTCTTTTCTTTCACTTATATCATCAAATTACGGATTACAAATACAAATAATTCCTCACGCTATTTAAATAAGTTTTGGATATAATGTGTCGGTTCATAATAATGTGTAATACGATTTCTCAATTATACATATATATGTATATTTTCGACTATCATTAAGCATCGTATTTTTCGTAATTGAGTTTTCGTTACGAAATTTTCCTGCAGCCTCGAAGCTACATGGTATACCGTGTATCTAACTTTCAGTCGGCGTACAACGAACAACTAAATGTATAGGTATAATGATAAAAATTCTGCTTTGTAACTGATTTTCAACACCTCGCACGTTTCAGCCTCTCACTCTTCCTCTCTCTCTCTCTCTCTCTGCTGCATATCACCTATTTGGGAATTCAATCATTGCGAAAACAACTTCGCCGCAGTTGTAATCGCAGTGGCGGTTGTATAGTTGTTAAAACGCGCGTGTACAACGCGTAAATAAAGCTAATAATGTAGAACAATTCTCCCGCTCGTATGGTAATACGTATACGTATAGGTATATGTAAGTTTCTTCGCTGCTGAAACACAATAGAACAGCATTTTCACGTTTTATCGTATATATAGCTAGATCTATTCGCTTTTGACTTGTTTCTTTACTTATCTCTTACACTTGACTGTGCATAAATGCATACATAAATTGTAATGAAATACAAATGCGCATACGCAAATAGAGAAACGCAAGTAATACTGATTTCCAGGGTTTTACGACCTGCCGGGTTTTTTAATGCAGACGAACAAAATCCTAACATCTATATGCTATATCTCTCCGTGCCAGAACCTTTAACATTATCGAGATATTTTTCTGTTTTTCTCACTGTTCTCGTCCGTAGCTTCTTCTATCGTACTTTCACGTTATACCTACGCAACCTAACGTTTACTACTCTAGGACCTTCGGGTGATGGTCAACGAAGAACACAGTATGTGCATATAGTTCCTAAATTATGATTATTATCATACTTATATTTAGAAATAAGTAATAAATGGGAACACGGAACGTGTATAACCCCGAGTATTAGTACCCCGATTAGTACGCGATGAAAAAGTTCTATATACTATGTTTTAATGAATGAATAACTATCTGAAAGTTTTGTATGACGTGACATAGATCATTAGAATACCAGGCAGCTCCATCTATAGAAGGTTGAAACTTTTGCTTGATTCGATTTACCAAAATTCATTTAAACTTTGTTTTTCTTGCCCCGTAATTGAGTTCTACTTATTTATATGTATATATAATGTCAGACTGCAGGATGGCGAATGAAGGTGTTTCTGAACACGAGGGGAAATTAATATCATAAACTCTTCTTCTTATCACTTTCCATCAATTTATCTCCGTTAGAATCATAAACCGTCCAAAAATCTGAACCTGTGAACGGGGGGGGGGGGGGGGGGGGGCACATAAAAACAAAATTACATGGTCCGAGGCAAACGGTGTATGTCTAAAAGGATTTTACTGTATAGCTATATCCGCTCGAAATCCTAGGAAGAAAAAATAGCGAAATTTCATATTCGCGATTCTCCGGTATCAACAAAGGAAACGCTTCGGGCGTAGGCGCGTAGCTTGGGCTGATCCTCTTCCGTTGGCGGTCGGAGACCGAATGGGGAATGACAAGGTTATCTTAGCCGGCCTCAGCCTCCGTGGACCGCGGGACTCCAGCCGCCGCGCCGCGCCAGTCGAGGAGGCGACGACGAACGTAGTACCGCATGCAGGCGGGGGCGAGCAAAGCAAGTAACTTCCCTGCCCGATCGATCGATCCCCTGGCCGTAGGACTTGTCCCGCGACTCCCAAGCTCCGCGCATATACTATGCTATATACTGTACTATATACGTATGTACCTATATGTATACGGATATACACGTATACTTGAAAGCTCTAACATGCCCTAGGTGCAGAGATGGATATATGTGAGCGCTGCTGTGCGAGGAGGGCGCGGGCGCAAATTCAACCTCAAACCTTATTCCTCCTTTTCTTCTCCTACCGCGCTCACTCCCTGACGCCTCATTGCACCTATTCCTCTCCCTCCCCGCGCCTCCGCTCCGCTCCTCCACGCAACGGCTCCTCCCCGCGCGGGCCTCGCATTTTGTTGCGCGTCCGATGCAATCGATCTCTATATTGCGTTCAGTTGCAGATGAACCGATGTATGTATATATACATACGTATACAGCCCCCCCCCCCCCCCCCCCCCCGAATCACCGAATTCGATGCAGGTTGTTCATTCGAAACCTCTGTGCGGATCGTGCAAATTCAATCCTCTGAATGTCCGCCGCTGCACTTTGCGTACGCTCAACGTACAGATCGAGCAAGCTGGGTGCTGCGAATAGAATCCAATCTGTTTCGAATGGAACTCGAAAACTTGCAAAATATCATGATCTTTGCACGATAACGAGAGTTCGATTCGGAGCAATAGGTGGATGGAATTTTCACTCGCACTGATAATATCATAATTCGGGCGATAATTATGATTTCCTTCATTTCTACTATTACATATACGGGTTCGAAAAGTTTGTAATTTCCGTTAAATCAATGAAGAAACAGATTCTTCGTTGGTTTCTTCTTTTTTCACTTCAACCACCTATTGACGAAACCTACGCGCATACAGCCTATAACGCAACATCGGTATGGAATTATACATTTTCCTTCAGTAAAATGATGATTCAAATATAGATATATATCTACTATTATAATATATCAAACGAATTGCTCGTTCGTCCGTGTTCTGAACCGATAACACAGGATTTAGAACAAAGTATATGGTAGTACGTAAACTGTATATATATATACATATATGTATAGGTACATAGCATAGGTATATATGTACGTATGTATATACATACGTACGTATAGAAGAATTTAGAGGGATCAGGTTTAACTGGGTCAGCCAAAGTACTCGACGCTGGCTACTGCTGCTGCAGCAGCAAAGTTGCAGCTTGCAATTTCACTGCTCAATTTTTAACATCTGCAGCCTTGACCCTTTGTCGGACCAGCTCAAACTTCTCCTTCTCCTTCTTCTTATTCTTATTCTTATTCTCTCTCTTATTTTCGTTATATATATACAAATATTATACTATATATTGATTTATTGCCAATAAAAATCGCTGTTGACTAGAAATTTATTAGCTCTACACGCGCGCGCGCGAATTCTCCCGCTAACCGCGTGAATACCTTAAAGTACGCGACCCATCTCGCAATCTCTGGTCCGATAAATCGTCTCACCGCGTCTTTCGCGGTAAACGCTATATTGTACGTAAAATCCTCTTTGTTTTTGTCATATCCACCGTTTTCGGTCATCTCAACGAAGGTTGGTGTAGGTACCTACGTTGCACATATCCCTGCAGCTTCGTATAATTATATAATAGTTAAGTCTTGAAATTCTTTTCGCTGCATTGCGATCGCGTAATAAGTTACTTCGCAAATGAATATCGGCCAATCCAATTAAACGATTAAATCGAATACACACCTATATATCTATAACGTGTTACCACCTACGGAGTTCCATGATGCACTTTTGTAGCTTCCGGATGATGTGTTCGCACGTTATACGTATACGTATTATATATAGGTACGTTTATACGTTATACCTACACTCAGAATGAAGCTGAAGTTTATCCACGTTGTAAGAGAAAATCGCGGGGAAAGACGTGAATATATCGGGTAGAATTTTTACCCGAAATTGCAAAGAGAGAGAAAAAAAAACATACAAACAAACAAACAAACAAAAATCTTTGTTTTAGTTTTCACTGAAAAATTTCAGCTGATACTATCAATTTTTTCCCCGTAATTTTTTCACGTCAATCAATTTTCTATGCCCCGCTGCATCTGCCGCGAAAATATGTCACGTAAATGTGCGTCTATAGGTATGTATGTATATGTACATAAATCTTCAGTCTAGCTCTCGCCTCATTCTAATACACAATGCATACCGTGATTAATTCATGATTCAATTATTCAAACGTTATATCCGCACAAAAGAAATTAGAAGAAGAAGAAGAAAAAGCAATTCCCAAGTTTAATTTACATTCGAGACTACGACTACACCTACATAGTTATTAAGTCTGCTTCTTGATATACCTTTTTCCATACGATATCCTCCTCGTGCAGTTCATGAGACGCGGATATACAGCTACCGCCATGCGGTTACACCTCCCACACATGCAAAAACATATTCAATTCCGAGAGAATTTCTATGTCCGGTATAATATACATACGTATACGTATATATATGATATAGTATATACACAATATCGTGATCCTAGGTGTGTACAAAGTATTATTGAACTTTTCAATATAATATAATCTTTGTTCTCTTCTCGCACTGTGTCATGCGTACGTATTTATACATGCCAACATCCTGTATATCATACGTATAAATCTAGTGAATTTTTATACCTGCATCGTATCTGTCATATATGTATACGGAGGTATACTCACTCTCGGATGTCACGTACTCGCATCGTGCTTGCACTGAAATATTCATACATAAAATCGTCACATATGTGGGTAACGACACATACCAATACAGTGGACGGTGGACATACAGTAGTAGTAGTGCCTACGTTCTGTACTTACTTGTAGCGTATATGCTTAAATAGTGCAGTATATAACCTGTGTATGTATTTGACACGGACGGTTGAAGAATATTATACCTATAATATGGAGTATAAAATATGAACTGGACGACGAGAAGAAGAATGGTCTCTCTTCTCCGGAGTATTTAACCCCTCGGGGGTCACTAGTTAGTATTATTCGAGTTAATTGTTAGTGCAATGTCTTAAGAGCTTGTATACGAGTACCACCACCTATCTAGCTACTGTGCATATACTGTATAGATGATGAAAATTAATATGATTAAATTCATCTCTATGCTACGTCATTGCGCCTCTATATTAAGAGGAAACAGAAAGAGAAAAAAAGGAAGAAGAAAAAAACTAACACCAACGACTCACAATTATTAATTAACGGCTTGGATACATACGTTGGCACACACATACATACATGTATAGGTATATATACATGCAGGTACACATCCTTTGTCGCGAATCGTCCACACGTATATATATATGTATGTTATACGGTGCTTTAGAATAATTTATTTTGAATTTTTTTCAACATGTTTCCCTCGATTTGAATATTACAATATACATATATATATTATTTTCAATAAAAGAACGTACATATGTGTACAATATATATATTATATTCTCAGAGCATACATTTATGGTGTATATGTACAATGTGTATACATATATATATGGGATATCTACTACCTATCTACCTATACATCAATAATAATTTGACGTTTTGAAGAGGCCGGAATTACGTCACCGGTCACTTTGCCAGGTCGATCGTTGTCGGGGGGGGGAGGGGGGGGGGGCGTATAGGTATAATACGAGAACATCGATCATATAAACGTCATGCCATTTTCCTTACCTCCTCCTCCTCCTCCTCCTCCTCCTCCTCCTTATACGTGTGATTTTCTCCATATGTTTTATAGTATGTACCACATACCTGTTCGTGCATACCTCTTTAGGTACTATGGTATGTACGTGCAATAGGCATATATCTGTCTATATATACTATAGATGAAACCATTTGAGACCCCCCCCCCCCCCCCCCCCCCCCCCCCTCACCTCCGCCGTGACTAACAGGACTTTGGATATAATGGAATGCTCCGGTAATCATCTTCTTCGTGCCCCGTAGTGGAAATTAGAGAAAAAGAAAGAAAGAAAGAAAAAAAAGAAGTATAGAAGAACGGTACGAGAATTAAGAACCGTAAATATAACTGCGGCGGCGGCTGACGTGGGTAGGTATACCTATACGTACTACTATTATGCGCTGGAATAATTATAGAAACTTGAACAGGATTATAATGAGTCCGAAGTATATATTATAGCATTAGTATAGTAAGTAATGCGATAGAAAAAAAATCGTGAAAAATGTATTTTCCGGCGATTTTTCTGCCTGCAAATTTTCAATGATCTTTGTACTTGATGACAATCCGGGGAATGGAAGAAACCGACGGACGAGGCGTCGGAGACTGGAAATGGCAAATTTTCGGCCAAAAAAATTACTCAAAAAATACATTGTTTGTGATTTGATTGCGTTTATGTAAAATAATCTTCGGAGCCTCGTTGTGTTACATATTATCGTGATAAGAGAAGGTGAAGAGAAAAGAAGAGAGATTCCGTGTACGTATTTTGTCCGAGTGTTGGTCGTCGAGATAGTCTAAGGTTTGCAGAAGCGATCGCCCGGGTCAGTCGACCCGGCAAAAAAACAACGTCAAGAGGGAAATACATTGCTTGATAAAAAATACAATAAACCGCAGGTCTGTCGGACGGGGTTCTCATCTTGTCGCACCTATACTGGGATAGGTAGGTATACCTATACCGAACGTCAGCTCCCTTTTACGAGTTCTAGACTTCTAGGATAATAATTCTTTAACGCGTGGTGAGCGCGCCCCCCCCCCCCCCCCCTTCCGCCACGATCGCGATTCAAGCTGGAAGAGCTATTAGGCCCCATGGGAAAGGTATACCCACCTAGTGGAGTGCCATTTTGAATACGGGATCGGTGTCTCGTCGGTTCCTTTTCTCTCTCTCTCTCTTTCTCTTTCTTTTTCTCATGCCTATACACCACTTATACTTCTCTTCGGACCCTCGAATCTTTTTTACTCGTACCTGCAACACCGACATACATATGGACTGCAATCGCCTGCAACCTTTTCCGACTCGATCTGACTTGCTTCGTCCTTCTTTTCTGTCTTTCGTTTCTTGTTCTTTTTCTCCCTTTTTCTCCGACGTCTTTCAAATTATTCTCCGAGTAGGTAGGTAGGCAGGTAGGTAGGTAGGTATAGATATATCATTATCGGCAAAACCGATCTCTGAAAATATTTCTACCGAAGCGGAATTCTCGCTGAATAACGTTCATTTTTTGTTACACTGCTGCAGCAGCGCTTGTGTAATTATAGTATGTACGTATATTGTTCGTTCTTTTTTTTTTCTTCGTTCATTTGAGAACATGAAGAGCCGACCAGCAGTTGGCTATATTTCGTTAAACATTTAGATCCATGTAGGTATTGAGTTATACGAACCATGCAGTGCGCGTGACTCCGTTATTCGGTATATAAGTAATTGGTCATGAGAATTTCAACTAACAATAAGTTATAGGTAGATATTCGCACAGAGAGTTGACGCGCGCGGGTACGTAGCCAGAAACACTACACAATCATCGTTATGAAAATCCGTGATGCGTCATATTCGTATATTACATACCTCTGCTGCACACTGCCGCACTACTGATGCAGTATCGCGTCGGATTTCTACCTATATAGAAATCATCGTTCTAAGAGCTTTCACCACGCGTCGTCCTGCAGTCACTTTCAATCGTTATTATCGTTATTTAGTGTATCCAATATTGATCTTGAAATTCAACGTTTATTCATTGATTTCATTATACTCACCTAACTTTACTCCATATTCCTATTCATTTTCTTGCCCATACAGCTATCATATATCTTGCATGTATACTTATACTCGAGGCGCGAATTTCTATATCGATTGTAATATATAAAACGATTTGTATACTTCTATCGCACACCATAATATATAGCAGCAGCAGCAGCAGCAGCAGCACCCTCCTACTTTATATAGTAAAAAATCGAACCTCGTAAAGATATATATTTCCACGCGCAAGGATATTGCAAATTCCTGAACCACGCCGCGGGGCGAAGGAAAACGCTCCGGATTTTCGTAGACGTATTTTCCTTCACGGACAGCTCCGCTGTGGCGAAGCTCGGCTGCTGCTGTATAGTAGTAGTCGTTGTAGCAGCAGTGAGTCTTCTTTGTAATATGAAACACGAAAGAGGCCGGGAGAAAGAAAGAAAAAAAGAAAAAAGGGCGTGTGACACCCGCCAGACTGCAATAAGATCCGTTTGCTCTGATACTCGATAGCAAATTGTTCGAGCATGATTTACCACCATAGAAAAACGACAGGACGTTGAGGAGGAGAACGGCGACGCCGACGCCGACGCCGACGAAACGCGCGTTATACCGTATCATCTCGCTCGTATTCTTATTCCTATACGTTGTAATATATCGTAAATCATAAATTATAACCACATCATGATCTCGCGCTTGCTTTTTATCACATGTGTGGCGTAGTAGTTGTAGTAGATATGTGTATCGGTATATACGTACTACCTATCCATACTGTAATATACATTATACGATCACGGAAAATACACTTCATCGTCACCGCCGAGCTGTGTAAGAATCATGAAGATGAAATTCGTAACGTAAAAGCAACAAAATCATGACGACAAATAATATCCGCTGTTACACGTTATACCTATAACCGCATATATACCTACTGTGACACGTTTTCACAAAAAAAATCAACTTTTGGGCTGATATCATTTTTCCTCATACATATTTGCCCGTCTACTTTCACGGTGATGGACTTGAGCCTCATTGGGAACGTAGTATTGAAGAAAGGAGAGAGAGATAAATATTTAACGACTTTCGTCATTTCATTATGCCTATATTTCTTTTTCATTTACTTCTTCGCGAGCTTCTTCGCGAACTTGTATCTGTATGTACATATGATATATATTCAGAGTCATTGCGAGCAAATTCTGCAGCTTCGAATCTCGTATTATGTAGCAAACGACGTCTTTAAATAGTAATTGATTGGGAGTATAATTTGTTCTATATATAACGATCTTCCCCGCGGTTCCGTTTAGGTCAAGGCGATCAATTATTCTAGATGTACTAGCTGCATGTAGCTACACCTACCGTATGAAGACTTGTACACTACGGGCTCGTATCTTGTCCGTCCATGTGCACTTATTTTGAGAATTTCAATTCTGATTCTAATGCACATGCACTTGCGCGTATATGCACATTACCACTTCGTATATAATACTGCTGCTGGCTAACATCGCGAGAAGATGATGATCATGATGATAATGATGATGATGATGATGATGTTAAAATCTAGATTTGCTATTGCCTGATGTATAGTTTGTCGTGGTATGCCCTGGTAACCTGGTTAGCTACTAAGGCAAGGCTATTTAGAGCGCTTAATAGTCGAAGTCAAGGTAAGAATCACTCCCGACCATGTATATAGGTAGACGCTGAAATGGATTGAGAGGTTTACGACATTTCCCGCGACATCTCTACGATCCCATGCCCGATCTTGCTTCATTGAATTTTGAACGTGGGAAACCTGTAGATAGTTTCATACGTTCAGGGAGATTTAACTGCGCGGAGAAAAGTTCCGTGAACGACCAGGAAAATGAAGAATTTCATTGACTTTTTATTTTTAGTCACCTTCATTTTTTTCTCGTTTCGATCGCTCTTTAACCATTTGTTTTTCTTGTTTCTCTACTTTTCAGATAAATCTACGCCTAATTCTTGTCAGCGGTAAAACAAAAGAGTTCCTATTTAGTCCGAGCGATTCTGCTGGTGATATAGCTCATCATGTGTTTGAGAACTGGCCGGAGGGTAAGAAAATATCACGTATTTCACGAAAATTATGTTCATATCGTTTGAATAATCTTACGTGAAATATATCTGTAGAGATAAAATTTGAATGAAAATTGATGAGGCTGTAGATTGAAACTCAATTAAACTTGTATATGTACATATTACACTGTTAATTATAAGAAATTCGATTATATTATGTTCAATATAGATGATCTTTGTCTTAATCAAGAAGCTTTGAATCTTAATTTACTGTCCGGGAAAATTCAATTATCATCATTTGATATTTTTCTTCAGATTGGGCGGAAGAAGCGGTCGCTAAGGCGGAAATTTTACGACTAATTTATCAGGGTCGTTTTCTACACAGCAATGTTACTTTAGGTGCGCTTGGTCTCCCCTTTGGTAAAACAATAGTAATGCATCTTGTTCCGCGTGAAAATCTTCCCGAGCCTAACTCTCAAGGTAAGAACAAAAATCACAGTATATATTTATACGGGCGAAATACAAAATACGTATTATAACTTATCGTGATTTTAGTTTCCCTCTTTTTACTCGTACACGTACAAAAAAAGAAAAACTGCAATAAAGACATAATCTTGGTTCGTAATTCTGCTGCTTCCGTTGGTCATGCGCCGATCTTCTAATCCCTGGGACCTAAATCCAATCCCGGTTCATGTCTGAGATCGTAAATCATCCGCTTCCTATTCCCCAATTTCCTTATACCTCCTTTCAGGCCTACTTCCTAATGGTGAATACATGTTCGTCCAACCTGACGCAGTCGATAGCTATCAAGATAGATAAAACCTGAAGTTATTTTAGGCGGTAACAGAATAATAAGAAACAAAAAGTAAAAGTGAGTTTGTTCTCTCTTACTTTGCATCATGTACCACTTCACTTTCCCCTTAACTTGAAAAATTAACTTTTGCAATATCTCGTATACTTTCTCCAATTCCATTATGCATTATGTATCTTTTTCTTCCTCATTTTTTTTTCTTCTGCTTCTTCGTTCAGAACAATTGTGTGTATGTACGCACAGTAACAGCATGACCAATGGCAGTAACAGAATGCCAAAGCCTAATTAAATATATTCGCTCGTATTATCGTTGGATCGGTGTTAAAGAAACAGTAGTCAGTGAGATATTGCAAGATATTAATTGATAATTTACGACACTACTAATTATAACGTCTTGTTTATTATGTGGAATATTTAGTTATTCTAATTGTAGCAATTATCTACATGTATTGAAATTTGACGTTGCATAATTCTGTTTGAATTTCAAAATACTCTCTCATAGACTTGGGAGTGGCTAAAGAAAACCATTAACTGAAATAGAATCAAGCAGTGAGGAGCGGGGTACCACATACATGCATACATACGAGAATTTCGATAAAAGTGATAATTGTGAAATTTGAATAAATAGAATGAAAATGTTGAATGGTTACTTTTTTTCAACGCAATATTATTCACCGTTTCAGCTTTAAAACATTCTTTGATAAGAATTATCTGTGATATACCGGACACCTTTTGTCCACAAATTATCCCTCTGACTCTGTTTTCATCGTTGCGCTAAGTATTACACAACAGGTTTTTATTACGCCATGAAATCATAACGCTACTAGTAATAACAATTATGTAAGACAGGCCTAGAGTATAATGTTTTTCCTGCCTACGGCAAGGAAAAGAAATTTCTATACTCGACATTATTAAACAAATTTTCCTCCAATCGTATCTACTACCGTCTCATAATTACAAATGCTCTTCTTTATCAAACGTAGTTGAAAATATATCACTAAAAGTATACTAAAAAATTAATTGCGGTAGCCATTCTCCGGTATAATTTGTGTCATTTTTCAAGAAAGAACTCAATTCTCAGGAATTCTATAATTCTGTAAATACTTCGAAGCCACAATGATAAGCGTGTATTTGAATTTCAAAATGTGATGATCGATTACCATTAGTGTCGTAGACTTGGGCGCGCGATGATAATGAATGAAAATAAATTATTGAACAATAAACAATGAGATCGTTAAATGAAATTCTTTTGTTACAGACCAGAGACAAAAAAGTAAAGGCGGAGGAAGCAGTTGCTGCTCAGCATCCTGTTGCATACTTTAAATATTGGCTGCCCTGGATGAAAAAAGGCTGCTTGAAGCAGGCCCATCGTAAATCCAGGCTGGGCCATGGTTTCTAAAGTTTTATGCTGATGTATAATTGTTAGTGGCTGAGTTCTCATGCGGCGTAGTGTAAAACGACTGTTACGCACGACGATTGTTGTTTATAATAATTATAATAATAAGATAATGAAGAACCGCTTTCATTTTCCGAATGAATACAGATGTTATGTGTATATACATCATATGTATGAATTTCACACAACCCTGGCTGTATATTTAGCGTGAAAAAACAGCAGAAGTTTTTCTTTATCCCAAAGTTAGAGCCAAGCCATAATTTATCCCAACTTGATCCTTAGCTGTGAGTTCCATGGTAAAGGTGAAAAATATGCAGGATAATGGTTGGCAAAAATTTAGTAAAGAATGAAGAAGAGAGAACAAAACAGCAAGAGCAGGAGCGGAAGATAGGCAGTTGAATTGCCTATGTTATGCCGAGTCCCAAGTTTCGTTTTGTTTTGTTTTTCATTTCCAAATATTTTTATATAACACTACTGCGCTCTGAAGAAGCTCAACCACTATTAATTCACCACCGCAGCAACAGCGTTATTATTACATAGATGGAATACGTGTGCGAATGGTAATTAATTAATCGATTGATTAATGTTAATAAACAAAAAATGAAATTAAAATGAAGAAAAAAAAGAATAAAATAAATAAATACACCGTAATGAATGATTGTTTATGTTTGAAAGAATGTCGATGAAAAATGTGGAAACGGGAATAAATTTATGTTGTGATATATGCAGGTAGTGAACATATTATTATATATATTATGTATATATAATAAATATATATATATATACATATATACATAATGAATAATACTTATTATTATTAAAATTATATATTTATATATATTTACGAACAAGAATAAGAAAAAAGGAAAAAGGAAAGAAAAGAAAAATATATATAAATAAATATATATATACTGTATGTATATATATATATATATATGTATACAATAATGACGAGAAAGATAGAGGAAACAGTATGGAAAAAGAGATTTGACCATTGCAAAATTGGAACTCTCTTAATTACAATAATAGACTCCATTATTATGAATTCAAAATAATAATAATTATACTTATAATATTATTGATGACGCCACTTTGCGAGTTTAGTAGAACAAAAAAAAAAAGAAGAAATCAACGTTGTGCGCACAGAAAAACTTCTTGGTGGATCTCTGTGAAATGTTGGTGGTAGTTATGATGGAATAAGAATTAAAGAGGTTAAAAGAAAAAAGAAACAGGAAAATCAAATATATTCTCTGTTAGCGGTTCCCTTCCCCATACCCTGTTAACTTGTTGGGCGATTTAGCTTTACTTTTGGACCCAATGACCCAGTGCTAGAGGTGCACAACACCCCTCCTCATCCTCATACATGAATAGTGTAATTATTATTATAGTTAGGTCCATAAAAACCGTAAGAAATATGTTGTAGCTTATTCTCTACTATACATACTATTACTCTACTATATATTAACTGTACCGTATTACGACTCTTCAACAATACATAAACAATGTATATATATATATATATTATATATGAGATATATGTATATATATTATATATTGTCCTTTTCTTGTGTAGCAAAGTTTGATGAAAAACGAGATGAAAACATTGAAAAAAATACGTTTACGATTATAATATTGGCGCATTGTTCCATTTTTCACTGTTTTTTTTTTCTTCTCTTCTTTGCTTTCTATCGAATCAATTTTCCTTCATTCATATATCATTCGTTCGAATGCGTTACATACAACAACTAGATACATAAAATACATACCTATACACTTATTAGTACCTGTAAAATTTATACACAATTGATAAAATTTTAAACTACCGTACCCATGACGTATACATACTATACACATACATGTATTAATTTATTAGATGCTCAAATGTATTAATTACAAAGAAATTGCTTGTTCATTTCATCATATCAACTGGAAGTTGTATTGATTGAATTTTCTTTAGTTTTCTTTCTTTTTTTTTTTTTCTATTTAATTTTTTTATAATTATCAATTATACTCATATTATTCGATTGTACAAATATATTTCCGTTAGTTATTAATCGCGCAGAATTTTAATACAGGCTGCTCATTGTATCTCTGCCTGTAGTTACATGATATATTGGGCCGCCAGTGATACAGAACAATCATAAGCTTACAGCAGAATAAAAAAATTAAACAATGAATGACAAATCTCATCGTGATTGAGATTATTCGAAGAGCTTGTAATCAATTACCTATCAATTTTCATTCAAAACTCAATGTTTTATAGGCTGAAACCTCTCTTTCAGAATCATTTGACAATTTCTCATTATTTCATGTCCCAATTATTAAACTTCATTATAAAAAGTATTCTCTTCAGTATTACCTCATGAATCAGTTCATATTATTATCGCAAGTAAATAATGTATGTAGCTAAGGCATCACATCATATGCGTACAATTATTCATTGGTTAGAATCAAATATTTAGGTTTTCAATACAAGACAATATACGATTCAAATAATTTCTTGAAACGGATCATAATTGGTAAATAATTCGGTTGAGTTAAAAGATTTATCAAACCTATATTGGTTGGAAGGATTCGACGTATAGACTTTCACAAGTATACCTACCTAGGTTAAATCCGTGCAGTTATTCATTTAGCTGATTTTCTATTTAATTTTTGTTCTCCTTTTCGTTTCCTTTTTTTTTTCAATTAGGTACTTTTAATTTGTAGCTGCTCAACAATAATATATATTATAGTGTCAATCGATGCTCATTATTTATTTATTCAATACATACCTATTTAAATAAATAATATTTTCAACTCACCGCTCAACAGCGCTGATATTTATTTGCCAATTCTATAAAACAGATTTCTCTGCTTGTTGAATGTATATAATTTGTATCGCTCTTGAATTACAATTCGCCACGTATAATAGTAAATGATCTTATTAATATACTACACTTACGGTATAATAACAGTGTTAAATAATGTAACATTCAGTGCAATAGTGATTCATTTCACATTTTTTCCGCTTGTTTCAATTGTTCGAAAAAAAGAGAATCAATTTTATAACGAGTAGTGTATCGCCGACAACTCGAGATTATTCAATAACTTTCATATCGCTCACCTCACCTTAAGCTGTACAGTTAATTTTTTTAATGTTTTTTCCTTTTGTTTCTCTTCGTATTTCATTTTGGCGAACCCGCGCTGAAAATTTACAGGCTGCAATACTAAAATTCAATAAATAATATGCATTATATTAATCAATAAAGTGAATATATTGTAAAAATGCCTCCTTTACCTAAAAAAGAAAAAGAGATTTATCTTATTTTCTGATTCAATTGAGTTTTGTGTACTTGTCTTGTAAGAATTAACATACACTCATTTATATAATATTCTGTACCGGATGCAAGTATGCGTATGGTGTTGCTATTTTTTGTTATTTCTTTTCTCTTTTCCTTCGTTGGCAAATGATATCTGAAAAATATCCTTATAAGATCATTACTACATTGTTAATTGATGCTTTTCTTTTGTTATTACATTTTTTTTATAATAGGTATCCGTAATAAAAACAAAACTCAAGAGGGCAACAATGAGTTGACATGGAAAAACAAAAAGGAGTACATTTCCGCTACTTACTTTGGTTGTAAAATATCTTAAATTATTAAATTAATTTGATTTAAAATTAATTTCTTGTAAAGTTTGTTTTTTCTTTCTATTATCCATCGGTTCAATATTGTTTTATAACAAATAAAGTGGTCGTTCACGAATTTCGTAACAATAGGTATGCTTATATATATGTATATGTATGTATATCTATATATATATATTTATTTCTTGAAGCTAAGTAAGAGTATTTGTGAGCAGATGAAAAAAGAAGAAGAAAAATAATAAGAGCAAAAAAGAAAAGAATTAATCCTTAAATTTAATTACAAGATAACAACGATATTAAAATATAACGAACTGGGCTTGACATTTTTTAAAAAGCCATGTGATTTCGGTTGACTAGCAACACTCTGTGGCATGTGAGAAATCACTGGGGAAATAAAAGAAACAAAAATACAAAGTAAAATTGAAATAATAATAAAATCAATTGAAATATAAAAAAAAAAAAAGTGAAAAGACTCAAGCTATGCAAATAGATAAAATAAAAGATAAATAAATGAAATCATTAAAAAAAAAAACATACAAACAATTATACGCTGTTAGCAAGATAAGTAATTGTGAATGTAAAACAATATCGGAACTTATATATGATTACGATTTATAATTATAATAATAATAATAATAAAATAGTAAGCTTATTATTCATCATTCCGCGCTATTTGAAATTATGTCAGTATGGTGCTAGCGTGTAGAATGAGAACGTCCGAAATTTTAGGATTCTTGTAATATATAAAAAGGAGAAAAGAAATTAATTGAATCCCCCCCCCTTATCATCATAAATCATGCAATGCAAAATTTATTTATAAACAAACTTCTTTAAATTCTTCAATTGTGAAGTCATTTATTATGTAATCTCTACGTATATATGTACTATACATAAGCTCACAACAAGTTATGCTTTATTCTCTGATATATCGTGATAAAAATAATGTGAATATGAAACATTTTTTTTTCCTACTTTTTTCTTTTTCATTTCTGATACCAAAATTTTATGAATGAACTGTGTAAAATCGGTGCCCCAAGAATGCTAAAGTAATCTTGTAAATAGCTCAACATTTCTGGCAAAATAATACTAATACTACTGCTATTTACACCACATATCAAATGATTGATTTGAAAAAAATTAAAACAAAATAAACCATTTGACACTAAAGAGTACAAAATATGAATCAATATCTTAAAGTTTATTCTAGATTTTCGGTAAAAAGAAAAATAGCAACCAACATCTTCTTGAAAAGGGGCTTCGTGTACCGGAATCTGAAACTATTGACTAAAAATCAAACAAACTCTCATTATATTATGAAATGATGATATTGAAATGATTTAATTCAAAGTAAAATATCGTTAATAAATTATATTGAATAGAAAATGGTAGAAAATGAAACGATCATAATTTTGTACATTGATTTTGAGCATTTAACAAGATACAATAAGTAAAAGAAAAATAAATGCATAAATAGATGTACTACTACTACTGCAACACAGATATGAAACATATATAATAAATATTTTGGGAGAGAGCCTAATGATCATTATACAAAAAGGAAAAAAAAATTAAAATATATATGGGGGATTTCATTAAAAAAATCCGATTATAAATGGCTGTAACTTCCATAAAACAAAAATCAAGCTGCTTCCGGCCACAGCTCGAAGTTTGTGTGAATTGCAATTGGAAAAAAATAGAAAATAATTATTTTCCATAAAACTAGATTTCATGCTTCAATAGCATACATTATGTGGGGGACTCAACAAATTTGTGAAGTTTGCTTATCAAAAAATCCATTGAAAATTCGAGAAATTTGATATGAACAACTGTTCTGCTCGCATTTAGTTGAAAAATGAAGAAACTGCAACCAGTTGTGAATCGAGAAAAGATGTCTTAATTGTAAAATCCAAAAATATGTATCTGCTCTCTTTTAGTGTACCACAACATATTACAAATATAAAAAAATTGAAAGTGGTAAGGATTTCAAAATGTAAATTTAACATGAAATCCCCGATATACATATATATTTTTTTTCGTTCTTTAACGCATATTTTTATGAAGAAAAAATGTCTGTAGCATTGGCCTATGTTATTCTAGGCATTTTGTCAAGTGCATATAACTACTATAGATATCATTATATCGCATGTGTGTAGCAAAATAATTAATGTATCATCATGAAAGAAGAAAAGAAAAAAAAATAACTATACAATACTATTAACTACTCGAGGCGTAATTAAAATTAATTGATCGAATGATTGATTGGAGGAGAAAAAAATTAAAAAATAAATAAATGAATAAAAAATAATGCATTGAAATAATAATAACATGAAAAATTGTCCACGGTGAAGAAAAAATAAATGAATAAATAAATGAATAATAGTTATTCGATGAAGAGATTATAAGATAATGAATATTGTATCAGATTATAAATATATGAATATATATATATTGTTAGGTGATTGTGCAAATAGGTATGAACAATTTTTTGTTTCCTCGTAAGTATTATCTCCTTTGAAAAATCGTTGAGAAATTTGGAAAACATATTAAAAATAATATTATTACTGATAACACTACGAAACATTATTCTGCTTTCATATTACATCATATTGTTTAGAATAATAGGAAATCATTAATAATTTCTGAACAGCAAAGAAAAAAGAAAAGAAAAGAAAAAACAAAATAAAATGAAAAGTGAAGAAAAAATATATATATAAATATGTTTATTAATTCCTACAATATATATATATATATATTGTGTTTTAACGCTACTCTAGATTATAGATAAATATTCATCTGTAAATAGAACAATTAAATATCTCAAAATGATAGTAAATGTTTTAGAATCTTTTCAAGAGAAAAATTAATCGATATTGGAAAATAAGAATAAACCATAATTCAATTGTTATTATTTTCAATTTGGTATGTGTATATGAAAATAAATAGAGAGAAAAAGCAAGATTAATCTATTACAAACAGGGACAGAAAAGGCGACACCAAGTTTGAAACTTAACTTTATCTCATACAATTAACAGTGACATACAATTCGTGAAAATGGCATTGATTAATTTTTTTTTTTTTGTTACTTAGTCTATTACGTTAATTTTTTTAATTTATATCATATTCTTTTATACTTTCATTGTTATAAAATTTCATACAGATCAGAAATTTTTGCGTCGAAAAATCGCTACGGTTTGAAAATATTTGCTTTATTTTTCATTTCTTCGTTGTTCCTATCCATTGTGCTTCATAGCAAGATTTTACGATTCAAGAATGAGCATGCATCACCATAAATTTTGAGGTTTTTTTTTACCAGCAAAGGACTAATATATTCATAGTTAATTATCTATTGCCGTTTTTTTTTTGTATTATCATTGAATAGAAATTATAATCAAGAACGAAACCGACCTTGCTTGCCTACCAGTAAGTTAATTAGTACAAGTAATACAAATTTCTTGAGGCTTCTTTCGTATTTCACTGCCATTGATCCAGTTCTGAGGTAAATGAAAATATGGTAAATTAATCGCATTCCCAGGGATTATTCCCGAAGCCTGTTTGTATCATTATTCAGATTTTTGCGAAATATTTCGATTTCTAAATATTGATTAGAAATTTTTATTATACTATCGATTGCTCGATAAATGTGGACAAAAATTTTTGTTGTTCTTTTTACATTTTAAAATCAGGCTTTCAGTGAAATCAAAGAGAATAATTCAGATTTGTAAAATTCGATTAACGAATATTATACGGTAAAGGTATACTTATTATTAAAGATTTATCAATCATTCACCTATATTAATACACTTAATATACTGGCAACGCCTTTTCTGTACCTATTTGAAATTCAAACGTCAGCAAATAATTTTAGTACATATATTTACAATTATAAGCTTATGTTACACACCTAATTTGTAAATATTAGATCATATTTTTGTCTTTAATGTAAAATCAACGAGGAGCTCTTAGACTAAAGAAAAATAAAGTTGAAAACGTAATGGGAAAAAAAGATCAACTTTATTACCATTCTGCTTTCATATCCAAATTATTTATTGCCCTTTTTCAGTTAAATTCATCAAAGTACTATCAACAAATGTTAGGTAATGGCATTGCAAGTAAAAATATTTAATCATCACTAATTCCTGTTTCGCTGGATACCTGTGATACTTTATATCAACTTTCATAAGCTATCAAATTGCTTTCGGAGTCAAATAAATGTCATTTATCATCGTTCGTCAGTCGATAGAAAACGATTTTCTACATTATCAGTAGCCCAACTTAAATGCGTTAAAACACTGTTCGCATCAAGTGAAACAAGATCACTTTCAAATTATGGACAAAACCAGTTACTCTCATGGTATTAAGCATTTGTAGGTACTTTTCAATTAACAAATCGCTTTCGAAATGTTTATTATTATTATTATTATTATTATTACCGATACAGAAATTGTTTATAGGTATATTTATAAAATTATAATTTATGAGGCTGTGAAGATATTCGCTACCGCAATGTAATAAATCTATCTCTGATCATTCGAAATTCAAATCTATAGTCAGACGGAATTAGAACAATTGCTTAAATTTTCCCGCGAGATTTTAGCATGAAATATCTCGAACTACGATAGGTAGATCGATATTGCATTATTCTGGTTCCCAAACCCGCCGGTGATTGCGCTACTCTACGCTTCTAAACCCAATTTTTTCCCACGTAGTTTGCCATCTGTGCAAAAAATCTCCCTACAAGCAATTTTTGGCGTGGGTCGGCCATCGGCCAAACCAGCTAGCGTCGGTGTTCTGTAAAATGGCTGACGGCGACATTGATTTGTACGCCGACGATCTCGAGCAAGATTTCGCACAGGTAAGTCTATTGATAAAATAAAATACCACCTCATTGTTCTCGCTAACATTCTCCTCATTCAATCTCATAGAAATGTTTTGATCTTAACTAGTTTCTAACAAAGTATAATAGAACACTTCTTTCCGGCGTCATGGTGGTGATAACGATCGGGCATAATCCAAGCTATGAGCTATATAAATTATCCGTCGATATACTATTCTGTCAATAAATTGACAACATTATTGTTTTCCATTTGGATCAGGACGAATTTGCTGGAGAAGGCGTTGACCTGTACGACGACGTTATCGCAGCACCTCCAGGTGGCAACGGCGGAGGAGCAGGTTCTGGCGGAGGAACCGGAGATGGCGATTCAACATCCCCTAACGAGGAGACCAACGGTGGTGCTCCCTATCATCAACTTGGAAACAATATTCAACCTAATCAAATTGGAAGACGGCATCAACTTTACGTCGGAAACTTGACCTGGGTAATATATATATTACATTTATTTAACATATGATGGGACACAGGATTATTCATCGAATTTACTTCTGACGGACGATCGCTGCAGACTACTTTTTGCAAATTTGATTCTAAAGATTCAATTTGTAGGTGAAAAAACTAATCCTTTGTTACAAACCGATGTTTCATAAAGAGAAAATTCAGAATTCGTCGAGACTGGATCCAGAGATGTTAAATTTGGCCATGATTTGCACTTTCCATGCGATGAGGAACTTGATTTTTGTTTTTTATCGCTTTTAACGAATGGATATGAAAGTGAGAATCCTGTGAAATGCTCGTGATTTAAGTAGACTGATTCTTTTTTGTGATGATTTCAAAAATTGCCCATTTTTTAGTTATATTTTGGATTAAATGGAAAGATCGTTAGGGGTAATTACTGTTACGGTTTGAAAGAAGTTCTTCAATAGTCATTGATTTTGGATCTATGATGACGAATTATTGAGCATTTATTAGATACATACACTTATGGGATTGATTGTTATTTTACAGTGGACGAGTGATCAGGATATAACTGATGCTGTCCAAAGTATCGGTGTTCCTGATTTTGTCGAAGTGAAATTTTTTGAAAATCGTGCTAACGGACAGTCGAAAGGTTTCTGTGTCATATCACTCGGTTCTGAACAAAGCATGAGAATATGCATGGAAAGGCTTCCAAAAAAAGAACTTCACGGACAAAATCCTGTCGTCACTTTTCCCACAAAACAGGCGCTTAATCAGGTAACTTTCCACTCGTTATCATCGTTGTATGTAATCACTCATGCCTTTCAAACATCTGTAAACATTATCAAATATCCTAAACTTTTTTCTGATCTATGTATTTGTAACTCATTGTAATAAGTTAAAATTTTTCTACAAAATCAGCAAACTTTGTATTTTTGAGATGCCAATCTGATTAGAAGGAAACAGTTAGCGAGAATATGAATTAACATTCGTTTATGAGTGCGTTGAATCTTTTGCTATCGTCATTAGTGGTTGTTTGTAAATAAATTCATGTTATAGCAAATATTTTATTTCTTGAGCTCATTTTATGACTGATGAATGTGTTTTTTTGTTTTGTTCTGTTTTTTCTTTAGTTTGAGTCTCAATGTAAGACTCGACCAGCTCCGGCTCCTCAACAAAGTCAAAATCAACGTCCCCACAACCCACATCAACATCAAACTCCTCTACCTCCTCACCAGCAACATCCTCAGCATTCTCCACATCCCCAACATCCTCAACATCCGCAACAAAATCACGGTCCTAGAATGATGATGGGACCGCCACAAGGAGTTCGCAATCAACGTATGCCGTTACCTGGTATGGGGCCTGGCGGGCCTGGCGGACCTGGTGGGCCGCGACAAGGGCATCCGGGAATGCACGGGCCACCTATGGGCCCGGGCGGACCTCATCAGTTATCTGGTCATCCTAATCAAGGACCACCTCCACCAGGATATCAACAAGGCCCATGGAATGGACCTAGACCTAACGGACCACCCGGACCGCCTAGAGGACCTGGTGGGCCTCAGCAACAAGGACCACCGGGACCAGGACCTGGACCTCAACACAGACCACCTGGAATGGTGAGCATATTTTTCTCTTCTTGATGTTCTAAAAAAAGTTTGGGAGTTGAAAATATCAATGTTTTATCAATTTTTCATTGTTGATTCCATTTTATTTCAAGTTTTACTTGATATTTGATAATTTTAAATAGAAGTCTTTACTTATAGTCTAGAGATTTTTTTGAGAATTTGAAACTGAAAACTAATGCTTGCCTGTTCTTTGATGTGGTAAAGAAATTACTCAACAGTGTGTCTAGCAACCGGGAATTATACAGGTTTTGAAAGTCCCCTTGAAAATCCGTGAAATATACGAGAATTTTTTACTGCAACTGGGAATATTTTGTCAAAGGGAACTTGCGTCACCTTTTGACATTAGTCTATTATTGAGAACCCTCATCCACGTTGAATTTCGAAAATGTTGTCATTTGAGGTTCAATAAACCTTATTAACCAACAGCCACATTTTGTTGAAATTATTACTTCAAAATATTATATAATATCCATGATGTACGCTTCTTTAATTAACTTATGAAAATGTTTCCATTCAACTACCTACTATCGGATCAAAAAATGTAGTTAGTTGGGTTTGAAGCTCTATTTAAGCGGGAAAATTCTGAGAGCACTGTGTGGGACGGTTTCTGAAAGCGTGGATTCTTTTATGTCCAGCTAACTTTTCGAAAAATTCCCCGACATTGATATGGCTCCAGAAATATTTAAACACGTAGATGTGACGAGGATTTTTCTGTAGGTCAACTTCAATTTGTTGCAGGTCCGTTGATAATGCACATGAAAATTCGAAAAAATTCATACGTAATCTTCATAACCCTCCAATTGTAATGCAATTTGGAAAATTTCAATCTTTTCTGTTTTATAGTGGTAGCTATATGCAGTAATGCACGTATTTGCTATCTCAGACAGTGGTAGTTGCAGCTCTACGTGATAAAATGAATAATTATGTGAAGAAATACAGGAATTTGGATCCAATGAGAACAAATTTATTGCAGTCACGTTTTTCCGTAACCTCAAGATACATTATGATGATTGCCCCACCGGGGTGGGGTGCAGCGCGATAATTGAAAAACCGTCTTCTTTTTTTACGAAGAATTACGTGTGAATTTTTCAAAATTTCTCCATGTATTATCCACTTTTAATTCCTACACTTTCCCTGCTAGACTCCCTGTTCAAGAGAAGAATCAGTTTGTTTTTCCAGTGATAAAATTATTCTCTTTTTTTTACCAGTTTCACTAAATACGATGATTCTTTAATTGGGTTGTTTTTGCGAGAGACCATTTTATATCTTTTGTATTTCAGCAATTCCATGGTGGACCGCCTGGACCTCCTGGACAAGGACCGCCTCGCGGACCACCAGGACATCCTGGTGGACCTCCGGGTGATCCCAGAGGAGCTCCACCTCGTCCAGATTGGAACAGACCTCCTGGTTAGCATTTACTTTATATAAAATTGTTTATCTCACGATTTTCGTCTCTGTTTCTTCTATTTTACTTGCTCATGACCTCGATTAATGCGCATAGGAATGCATCACGGACCTCAGGGACCACCAGGTTTCCCTCAACATCAGCATATGCAAGGACCACAACCTGGTCAAGGACCTCCACAGAGAGGACCTCCTCCAGGTTCTATGGGTGGTGAGAGTTTTCACGTCTAACGAGCTTATGAATGATAACTGAACACTATTCAATGCATGATTTTGAGACAAATTAATACCTACAAATTTTACTACAGAAAGAAGAACTATGTTTTCATTCAATCTTCTGCTAGAGATTCAGAACTATTTGTTTCCTTTATCTTCCCAACTGCAAAAATTTGCACCAATTGGATTTCGTTAATTACGTTGAACGAACATGCCCAAATTCTTTTATCAGTTGACATTCTTCACTGTGCTCAAAACGTGAATCTGATCGCAGAATCAATTTGCTTTGTCATTATCTCACAAAAATACAATTCCGATATTCAATGATCACCTGAAGTGGACTGAGGCAGACTAACGCTCGTAATGTATAATTCTGTCATGACAAATGATTGGGAATGTCACCAGGTCCAGGTGGACCTCCGCCGGGACATGGCGGACCGCCTCAAGGGCCACCACAAGGTCCTCCTGGAGGACCGGCGCCTCATGTGAATCCAGCATTTTTCTCTCAAGGCCCTCCGCATCAACATCCTGGACAACATCCTGGCGGCCCTCCGGGACCTCCTGGTCCTCCTCATGGACCGCCTCATGGACCGCCGCACGGACCTCCGCATGGTCCACCTCATGGTCCACCTCATAATCAACAGCATGGACCACCGCATGTTCCTCCGCATCCTTATGGCCCACCCGCTGTGCAAGTAAATATATGAAATGTTTTGTTTGCTAAAATTTATGTATTTTTTGTTGTTGTATTCATGATGGTTTTATTTCATTGTTTTGGGTCTTACAATGTCACTACTCCCTGCTAGAAATCAGAGTCAAATGAATTAAAATCTAACGAAGATTGAGAGGCAATTTATAAGTTTTCATCCAGCATGATATAATTTGCAAAGAACTGACCAATGCGTCGACTTTTTCACGGCATAAAAAAGTACCTGTAAATGAGGGGCTACGCACTCGTTGGAAGGGCGATGCACTTAATTTACGATTTCAGGTGATTTCAAAGTGATTTCAGCATTTGAGTGATTTGAACTGATTTCACATGATTTCATGTAATTTCGATGCGATTTTAAGATTTTCGGCGAGTTCGTGTGATAAAATCAATTATAGTGTAGGATAACACACTGATTTCACTGAGTGAGTAGGCGCTTAACCTGTCAGTTTGAATATTGATGATATTTTTATGATTACAGGGTGAAACATTCTTTGGCTCCCCTGTAAGTCGATTTTTTCCAAAGACTATGGTTTTCCTTTTGCTTTTACTATGCAAGAATTGTTTCTTTGTGTGTGTGTGCGTGTGTGTGTGCCTTCTTTGTTGTTATTTTATTTTAATCCTGAAACTGGTATACTGGTAAGATGCATTGTGTATTTTCATCTGCACCAATAGCAGGGCGTAGTGATGATTTGAAAGTCTTTGAAAGCTAATTACCCAAAACAAGCTTATGGAACCTTTTATTTCCTTTTTTTGAAAATCTTTCTATAAACATTCTGTCACGTATTAATAAAATGATTCTCAAATGTTGTATGATTTATTACTTTCCATCTAGCCTCCGTACGGAGCTCCAGGTCCTGATCACCGGCCCGAAGGACCACCACCTCTAACTGAACAAGAATTTGAAGAAATTATGGGTCGAAATCGTACTGTATCATCCTCTGCCATTGCTCGTGCTGTTTCTGATGCAGCTGCAGGAGAATATGCCAGCGCTATTGAAACTTTGGTCACAGCTATATCACTGATTAAGCAATCGAAGGTAGCAGCCGATGATCGTTGCAAGATTTTGATCAGCTCACTACAAGATACTTTACGCGGTGTTGAAACTAAAAGCTATGGATCTGCACGCAGAGGTATTGATCGTTTATTTTTTCTTCCACTTTAGTTTTCTCGTTTGATAATTCCATTGATTCTAGCTGTAATATATTGTTGTCTAGATTATTAGAGTATATCATTCTTTTTGAATGTATAACAATTTCATTGTATTACAGAACGCTCACGTTCACGTGATAGAGAGAGGAGTCATCGAAGGCGAAGAGATCGTTCAAGAAGTCGTGATAGAGAATATAGAGAACGCAGTAGAGACAGGGATAGAGACAGGGATAGGGAACGTGATCGTGAAAGGGAACGAGATCGTGATCGTGATAGGGAAAGGTATTACAGCGAAGCTTATCCTAGAGAAAGATCACGCAGCAGGGAAAGAGATCGTGAACGTGAACGAGAACGCGAATACAGAGAACGTAGCAGGGAGGAAAGGTGAGCTTAATTTTTTTACCCTTCGTATGATAATCCCTCAGATATTTCACAACTGTAGAAGAATCCAGAAACTATTCCACGTTTTTATCACTTTCTGCAAATACCATCTGCAAGGTGTTTAAGTATCTATTTTGTCTTTCATTCTTCTCATTAAATTCATAAAGCATCAAGCAACTGTTTCCCAATCGAATATTTTACTGAATCGCTCTAAAATTGTCATAATGATATTATTTACCATTTATACTGGTCACACGTTTCATTTAGGTATCGGACATCTATGACATTTGTATCAAATCTAATCCGTAATTTGCTTCTGCATATATTTCTGAATTTGTTGATCCAGTGTTGTGAAATTTTGTTTTTAATTTTCCTGTATCTTTTAAAACAGATGTCTAGTTTGCATTACTGATACTTCAAAGTTCATTCTCCGTTTGAACTGAATCTGTTGAGAAAAATCGTATGCGTTTTTGCGATTGCTTAAGCATCAGTTCAAATTCCGACATATTTTAAAATTCATAGCGTACAATCGTCATGAGTAATATCCTGACGCCAGAAATTTGTTTGTCCGATAAATTAGCGCATAGAATACATATTATGTGCAACGAGGAAGAATCCTACCCCTATCAATAATTTAAAATACGAAAGCATGACAGAATCTATCAAATTCTCACATATTTTGCAGTCAAATTCAGATATGATTGCAATGGGAAATAACGTAATATAAATAAGCTGCCAATGTTTTGTTATCTCTTTGTGTTAGTATTCAACAGGGTGTCCACTGATCATGGAAATTCTGGAATCATGGAAATCTCAGGGAATATAAAAGTACCTGGGAAAAACCTGAAAGTCTCAGGGAATCTTGTTTACTGTTTAGAATTTTTCAAAACTATTGCCTTTGCATATCAAAATTCATCAAAGTCTAAAAAGATTTGCGCAGTAATTATTCCTCGTGTGTTTTCGAAGCTGAAATTTAGGGATATCGGCATTTGCTATGTGGTATACCTCTGAAAATGCAGAGTGGAAATCAAATCAAAAAAGAATGAGTTGGTTTTTGCCTATCTCGAAATCTATACCTAGTTGTTTTTGTGTTATCGTGTACTCGAGGTCGATCTTGGAAAATGGAAACTGTCGTCTGGAAAACCTGGATTTTTCATGGAATTTCGTATTGATGTTAAACTGGATACCCTGTTTAAACTCGCGTTTCCTTTCATTCTGAATTTTGAATTTTTAGAAATTACGGCAAAATATTGAGCGAACAAACTTGTAAAAACTTGAATCCAAATATCTAATCTGTTTGATGTACTTTTGAAACTGGTACGTCACGTAACAATATGTCCATTTTCTATTAGTACAACACGTCAGGCAGCGAGGCCACGGGTTAAAGAAGAACCACCGGAGGCCGTTCCTGTACCGACATCAAAGTCATCTAGGTAATTTACTTTGTTTTCTATTAAATCGATTATGAATTTGTGGATCACGATTTTCCTTGGTCAGTCTTTCCATTGTATGCTACATGCGAACGAGCCGAAATAAATGAATGCATGAATTGTTTATATAAAAGATGCCTGATACAATGCTTCATGCATCTAAAACTAATAATTATAATTTTTGTTAAATCGAAGTGAAACTTATTATTAAGGCAGTGGAGTATGCGGGTGCAAATCGAGATTGCAATTTTCCAAATTTAATTATCTCAATTATCTCACGATTTTCAAGCTTCTGGAGGTAACGGACGATACATTATTATGTTAGGTATTGTCCTCTACTCTTAGAAACGTGAAAATCGTGAGAGGATTAAGTTGATTCGAAAAACTACAATTCCGATTCACAGCCGTGTACTACATCGCTCAAACGAATACATACAAAATTATGTCTTATCACGTATAAAATAACAAGTTTCATTTTATTCACTGTTTGAAATTAAAATTAGAAAATAATGTTAATATTAATTTATCATATACGCATATTTTTGAAACTTTTATGTATGTATATAAATTAAATTAACTTAACTTGATAATTCAGTTATTGTTCTTCTCTCACGAGTGTAACAGAACGAATCGCGGGTAAATTCATTATGCGTATATAATAATCAAAAATAGTGAGACAATTGGCTGATATCTACTGCGTAGGTATTATGACGATCGCTACAGAGAACGCGGTGAACGTGAAAGGGAACGTGAACGCGAAACAAGCAGAAGACCAGCCGAACGTGAACGAGAACCTGAACGTGAACGAGAAAGAGAACGTGAGAGGGATCGTCGCGACGAACGAGCAGATTCATCACACCGTTCAAGACATTGAATGAAATTTTAGCCCCAGTTCCAGTTACAAGCAGCAATATCATCTGAAAATAACAATTACCTACAATATTACAATAGATCGTCATAGTCGCCGTCGTCATCTTGTTTTATCTTTCTATCTAACTGCTGGAATTTCACCCGTTCAACAACATCATTGTCATGGACGTAATTAACAAAAGGTGTTAGCATACAGTATTATAAATAATTACTACATGCTCTCACGAGTTATAGAATTGTGGCAAATGAATGAAAATATATATATATTTTTTTTTTCATTTTTTGATGCTTATAGATAATACCTAGGTAAGGGGGCGGAAATGATGTTTATAGAATAATAACACTTTCTAATTCATCCTCTCTCTCTCGCTGGTTTCATTATGTAAACACATTCTATAATAGAATTATAATTAAACTAACATTTCCACATTTCAATGTTTCATACATACATACATATATTATATATATAAATATTGTATACCGATAGCATAGATATTATACATACTACACAGACAACACTATGTAGAAGTATCGTATGTAGTTATTATAAGAAAAATTTTAATTCAGTTTAAGAAAGAAACAAAAGAAAAAAAAACTGAGCTGATGATTTAAAAGTAGGTAAAAGCAAAACAAAACAAACCAATGTTAGTTTCTTAAAAAAATGATGTTCTTCATGTAATATGATGGGACAAACTCTGTTTATCGAATTTTTGGTGTATAATTAGTAGTAAACGTGAATAAGTAAGTAAAGTATAACTAAGTAAGTAAGTGAGAAGAAGGAATATGACGAAGAAACGAATATGGATTTAAAAAACAATTCTCCTAATGACTAATAATTCTTGGATTAAAAAATACACACTTCATCGGATTCTCTAACAACGGTGACTTTCAAGAGGATCAAGAAAAGAAGTAGTAGCAGAGAAAAATACAACAATCATCGTCTATCATCTACATACACCTGCACAACGATGCCAAGATTGTATCTTAAATCTTAAATATATAATATAAAAATATTCGCTTTCAAAATATACATGTAAAACATGATTTTACTTTATTCATCTCTGTGCACACAAATATCCTGGCTTAAATTATTGTTCATTTTCATTCTTCATATATATATATTATATATGTATATATATGGGAAAAAAGTCAATGAAAAAATTTAAAGAGTTACATAGATTCAATGCAATCAAGTGAATAATATTTTAGTCCTAATGTTTAGTAAACTATCTATCGTCATTACTTATGGGATTCTATACTAATACAGGTACCTAAAGGCTTTGGATAAACCTAATACATCATAATAATATTATTATCATTGCTTATTTTTATTGTAATGATAATGCAGTTGATTAAAATTAGCGTGAAGATAATTTATACGTGTCTGTGCATAAACTGTCTTTACGAGCCTTGAGACTATATCATATTGCTCAAATGTTCATCAAAGTTTTAATCAAAGTTCATACGATTGTTCATAAAGGTTAAATTTCAGCAAATGAAAATTTGCTGATATAGCTGGAACACATAGTTGACTGAATGACATTGAACACAATTTTGAAATAAGATTTAGCAGAATTAAATTCATCTTGTTTTTCTATTGAATTAAAAAACTTAATACAAAAATCATGTTCTGGCTGATCGCTTTTTTTTATTTTAAATACACGCACGAAAAATGTATAGCATTATAAATAACTGCATAAGACATGAATCATTTACAAGAAAAAAAAACTTGAAATCCCTAAGTAATGTGTCAACGATTAACAATTTTTAAACCTAGTGAATAGATAATCCTGTGAGATATAATGTCGAAAGAATGAAATTTTCCATGATTTACATATTTGTAGAATCGTTATTTCTTTTAAGTAAGGTGAAATTCATTCGTTTTTTATGATCTTTATAATTCATTTTTAAATCTAGATCCCAAACATTTGCTTTATTCGGTCATTTACCTTCACAGGATTTCACATCACGCCTGTTATACTCTGTAGTATATCCTTTTAAAAAATCCAAGAGACCTTAATCCTTATCTTTTATGTTTAATTTTTAAGTGTAAAACGATTTATCGATCGCATGGTAATATCATGTTTATATATAGATACATACAATATCCTACACTGATATTGCGCATTTACAATAATTGTAGAAAGTTTTAACAATCTCTAGATAAGCAATACCTAGCGTCCTGGGAATTTCAATTTTTTATTTTATTCCATTTTCTTACAAAATACTTATTTTCTTGAAGAAAAAAAAAATACTCGTGGTTGAAGAAGAAAATGGGAAACTCTTAAAAAGTATTATTAATTATTTAATCACTGAAAAATGAAACAAACAAGTCAAGTATATTGGAATATATTCTCCACTTTTCATTAATAGCCAGTTATCGTTATGTTTGAATTTATCAGTTTGTAAGTCACTTGCTCGTTATTATGCTTGACGGTAAATTTTTCCAGTAACGAATACACGTGCATGAGTAGTATCAAATACTACTAATTATGAGTGGAAATATGTTATTTGATGCCGTTATCGTAATAGCATAATACTTTATGTATATTTTACTCTGCCTCTCTTTTATATACGTAATATTCCTAGACTTGTTCAATAATTCTATTGTGAAAAAATGAAGTATATCTTCTTTGAGATTTGAGAAAATAACTATCATCGTACAATCATCGATTATTTTTACTTTCCAGTTGTGTTTGAAAACCATACATGAAATCTCAAATGTCAATAGAGCTATTCAAAACACAAGAAAAGATATATAAGATCTGAAAAGTTATATTATAGTATTTAAAGAGTTTGAAAAAAAATTGCAATGTGACACAGATGGGAAACAATCCACATCCAAGTGTGATTAATTTTACATATCTTCATACATGCAAGGAAACAAAGATGAAATTTTCATTATGATTTTATCAAATAAAATTTTCATAGATTGATTTTTCATTTGACATATTCTACCACTTGAGCTACAACAACACTGATTTTTCATATCAGTGAAAATTGAATTGTGATAAACCAACTAAGAATATTCATATTTTATATTATCTTTAAGTGTTGGAAGAATCATATACCTATGAAATCTGAGTTTCTTTTTACTCGGAATCCTGAATGTGGCGTGCAGAATCTATACTGTGACGTGATAATGCATTTAGGGTTAATCAGAAGCCTTTTCATAACGTATTTTTATATAAATTTGAAACTGTTTGATCCCGTGGATCAGTATGAACTGACTAATCGATCTGTGCGCTCGCATTATATGTTATTACTTATTTGATTTTTGGCAAAAAAATTATGAATACCTGGCAAACTGTTGAACAATTTTTTTTTTTTTTTTTACTCATCTTCCGAGAATTTTAAGTTCTCATCTTTCGAATCGATGGATTCACATGTTTTTCAGCTAATCTGTGATCTGAGAAAAAGTTCTGTAACTAGAGAAACATATATATATATATATATATAATCTTAGTAAAATTCATTGAGAAGAAAACAGTTAGCTTAGGATTCTAAAGTTGATGTGAGTTTATTTCAATTTATCAGAATCCAAATGAACAAATCAATGATTCTAGTCGGTGATCTAGTCTGGTGACTATTTTATCTTATTTGTAATTTTATAGAGATTGTAATTTTATTAATATTATTATTATTATCCTATTATTATTATTATTGTTGTTGTTGATGTTATAGCATAAGGCGTTAGTAAGTATGTTAACAGAATATTACCAGAAGAAATGAGGACTAAACCTCCGAAGAAAATTTTCAACAAAACGACGAAGTTCATGCGTAGTAGGCTAGTATACCTGAACAAATATTTCTCTGTTATTCATTAATTTTTCACTTTTTTTTTCAATTCGGTATTATTCCATTTGTTATTTTTTGTAACTAAGTAAGTAATTAATTCATTCACTTCAAACGTTAGTAGAATATTTTGGTTCATTTATTCATTTTTAATTTTACTATCATAATCATCTACTGCGTGATATGAAATTGACCAATTATCGAAGTATTGCGCAATCTGTCTTATGTCTCATGGACATAATTGTGTGATTTTACAGGGTAAGTGTTCATAATACACTGCTATATTCAAATATATTTACATATTAAGTAATATAATATTGTCGTAGATTGTAAGCAATGTGAACAGAAAATCGGCCAAATATCTATAATTTATAATTTACATGTTTAAATTATATCTCTTCACATGCAATTAATCGTAAAGATTACAATAGCAAACGAAGAAGAAAACAAAAACTCAAATCACCTAAATCAAACGGAAAGAAATCGAGAAGTCATATGATTATCCAAACCATGCAAAATATTTTCCTGCTAATGATAAGCAGAGGAAAATAGCTATCTGTAGTATCGAAATTACTTGAAAACTATGATAATCCAGTAAAAAGTACAATACTATTGAACCGAAAAGAATTTTCTTTTGCAACTATATATTTTTATACATTTTCTGGAAAGTGACTGTCCAAAAATATTCTCTCCATATATCCATAAATAATGGATATCACGTATTTAATATTGTATACGCCATGTAAATAATAAGGTATGCATGTGATAGGATTCGAAATTTATTACATATCTTTTTTTCCGTATTCGCTACACTATATGCCATAATTTGGTCCTCCTCCGTATGAAATAATTGACTATAACAAGTCATCGTTAATCGTTATATGACTGTTATTATTCAAATTCATAATTGCTCATCAGCTAATTAAAGCTAGAGAAACGAATTCTGTTTTCTAATTAATAAACCATACAAATTTGAAGTAATATAAAATATCAACAGTATTGTTTCACAGTATGCTTGGCTCTGTTGCACGGATTTTTATATCTACATAGAAAATCAAAACAATCGCTTGAATTCAATGTTGGAACAAAATTACCTCACGTTTCTATGCTCGAATTCGTTGATGTTTATCATATTCTGGACAAACAATCTACAATTACAGTATTTTTGGTAAATATAAAACAGAAAAACTTTTATTTATTGAGAGAGTACAAAAGCTGGTGTTAACAAATTTGTTAACGACAATGCAATCCTTTTTAACTATAATATCTAAATCAACTCGAAAAGAACTTTTCTTTTGACAATTAAATGATATGCATTTATGGAATATAAGGCATAGTATAGGAAAAAATATTAGTAACCATCAGGTCTACTCTAGTTATTGCCGTTAATGAATTATGAATTGTTATTGTTCATCTACATTTCAAAACAGTATTAGTAATTGAAGAAAATGTGATATTCTAGTACAATTTATAAAATCGTATTCTGGATTGATTTCCTAAAACCTGAGGACACAAACATGTAATTTCTTCTGTTCACATTCAGTATACCAGAATGGAATATCATTGCATACCACATACGCTTAGGATTGTATGTTATGTTTTTACCGTTGTCCTCAGGTTCAATTTTTTTCAAATTCATCGGCTGAATTCTGAGAGCAAATTATTCCTAACTTCTATTGTTTATTGTTTTGCTTTCTTCTAGAACACAGAAATGCGCTATTAGTATGCTTCCAATTGTGAACAATGCAATTTATCAGCCTCCCGTAATGATTAGGAGCTAAATAATTGAAGAAAAACTTATAACTATTACATTATAATTTACATTATGAGATTGATTTTTCAAATTATTAGGCGTATAGAGTTATTCCCTATGAAAGTGATATTTTATTTTTAAGTATTACATATAAATATTTTGATTATTTGTATATATAATGCCAGTTACTAGCATTAAAAATACTAGTAATTACCAATTCAACATAAATTTTGGCTCAGGCCAAAATCGTTTAATCTGTGATAGTAATGTTGAGAATACTATACTTCCAGAGATAAAATATTTGATGGGTCTTTGATACAGAGTAAAACTGGCAACATTAATTAATTTTCATTCGTTTTTCATCCGTTTATTCGATATGAAACAACAGATATTTTCTGTTGTAATACATTAAGCAGGGTGTAAGGTGAGTGTGATTATATTAAGCATAAGACAGGGCTCAAATTAAATCTTGTTGAAATATCATTAGCTATATATATATTCTTGCGCCTGTACCCAGTGAGAATACCGTATATTTTAGTGCATAAAACCCAAAGACCCAAAAGTTATACGTACACGTTATAAATATGCTCTCTTCGCTCATAGATGAAATTTACTTGTGTTGCACCATACTATAAAAATATGTGTTTGGTTTGGGAATCTGATTAGTTTGGATTTGAATTGTCTTTCTCAAATCTATTCTATTTTAGAAAATCTGAATTAAGATTGTCCGTTATCATTGTGTCGGCTGAAGTAATATAAAACGCTCTTCCACTCATGCAAGTCTGTAGGGAAAATGAAAGACAGCCAGAAGACAGTCAATGTCCGATTTTGAGTCAAGACTGCCGAATGAACGTTCTTTTACTTCTAATTGTCTTTTAGTTGTCTTATGGACTCTAATACATTCAAGAGCGTTTTCATGCTGCTTGAGAGTCTTTGCATCAAAGTATTGGAACTTGAGATGCAATATTATTAGCAAATGTACGTAAAAGACCGGTCATACGTTTTCATTCGATACATATAAAGAGAATTAACTTTATTATTTATATAGAGTTGGTAATTTTATTTATCTTTTCCTTCATGCATTTCAAATTCATTTATCGTTCCATGTTATATTCATGAAAATATCAGTACAAACGTTATAATGCCTATTGAAGAATGCTCTTCTATTAAATTCATAATTTTCAGAACATCCGAAATTTAAACCGTTTGAGTGGAGTATCAAAAATTATTGGTTTGAATAGGCTATCTAAAATTACAGTCTCGTAATATTTAACTTTACATGCTAATTATACCTATTCAACGTTGAAAACTTATTCATAAGATAATCTGAAATATTTTTTTATTATATCCACTATACGATTCGATTTATCTACCTTTTATCAATCACCATATACACACTAACATTAGATTATTTTATTTTTAGAAAAAACCCAAGATCATGCTAATTTCACATATATTTAATTTTTCAATCGAAACTTCTATCGAGATTCATGAAAGTAAATATCATCACAGCTAGTCTCTTTTCTTTTACTGTGTCTTATGTTTGAATTATACTTTTTCCAACTTAGATTTTCGTCTTATAGAATAGATTCATAAATTTGATTGCATGTTTGTTCAAGACACAACGATTCAAATCATTTCAAATCTTCTCCACTCATTAAACTTATTTTTTATCAAAACCTATTTCTTTTAATTTAATGAGACTTGAGCGCAGATCCAAGATCTTGGATATCCGGTGCCTAATGAGACAGAATTGTGATTATTAGTTATGTATATTTAGGGCTCAATACTTCAAAAAAAAAAAAAACATAGTAATTCCACAAATGAATATAGTCAGATTATTGGATTTAAATTGATCAATTATTGCCAAAATGAATAAGTAAGCGCTGTAGTATTCCCTTTCGTGAATTTGATAAAGTTTTATACCTACAAAGAAAGAACTAACACGAATCAGTAATATTGAATCTATTTATTTTCCTGCTCTTTAAAGTTTGGAATACTAAAAACTGGCTGTGATAAAGAGTATTATTGTACTATAATTCATATAATAAATATATTTTATTAATGAAATGTTCAATATACATTATTAATACGTAATTATATAATTGATTCAAGACACACATTCTCATCTATTTTATAATTTACCAGCTGTAAACGCATTTATTCTAATCATTCTCCACATTCATTTTACTTCCACTAATAAATTTTCATCAACGTCTAACATGGATCATCTAAACATCTTTCTTACTAAACTTTGACTCATAATTACATTCCAATATTGTCATTTGCGTTAATTCTGATTCAAAATGCGCAGTAACTTTTATCTTATACATACATGAATCAATAATAATAATATTAATATCAATCATTTAGTTTCATATTATTTTTACTGAAGTTAAAGATGCAAGTTACATTTGAGAATTTTCTTTTGTATCAAACAATTTACATGATATGAATGACCGCATGGAAACAATGATAGGCCATTATTATCGAGAAGTACTGGTGTCTTTAGAGGCAGCGTACAACACAGGCATATTGATTTCAATGGCTTACAACGCATTCCCCAATGATGAGCTTGCATTCCAAAAACATCCTTAGTAATTGGGATATTTAAATCCTTTTCCAGGATTTCTAAAAGTTGATTTTGAACCTGTGAAAAGTAAAATTGAATATAAGGGAAATCAATCGTAGAAAAAGTTGTGCAAATTGCGAAAAATCGAATAAATTACCTTGGGGCAGCATAATGAGCTATATTTATCACAGGCAGCCGGATTAAGTTTCTGATTAAAATCGACTGGTTGTTTGAGTCCATGATTATTCAAAATTTTTGTGAATATCAATGATTGAAACAGGCTGGAAAATGTTCAGAGCGTTATAGCGTTATACTTGAGAATTTTTACTATCAACATTGGGAATCAGGTTTGTCATACCATTTACCTTTTGTTAAGAGATAGAGACGGTAGTAGCGCTGTTACAGTAGTTAAAAAATCAAGAGCAACATCAGGTCCCTCTCTCCTCATTATTTCATTAGCTACTTTATTCCAATTTATGGATAAATCGTTTTGATTGTTGTTCGATTCAATCAAACGTTCGCAAAGAAGGCATCTTCTCAGTTTTAAATTATTCATAGCTTTTATAGCGAATTTCCATTGCTTTGCATCTAATTTAAACAATATGAACGACAGGATAAAATCATCCCTAGTTTGTAAACACTGAGCGAATATTCTTTCATTGTAAGAATCCTCTCCATTCGTGTACATGGTCACATAAATCTGCCACATGTAAGGCACTCGTTTACATAAGTTCATACAAATATTTTTACTTTCATCTAAATATCTCTCCAAAATTCCTATTCCTATATCGAGAAATTTAGGCTTTTTTAATTTTTCCATTGGCTGCGGAAAACCACATTCACATTCTTTTGCTTCAAACATATTAATTGCTAAAAATGAACTGATCGTTTCATTTAAAATACATTCACTTTGACTCCTAATTATTCGGTTCTTGGTTAACTTTGATAAAAACATATTCCGATAATACTGTTCAGCAGTTTCAATTGATCTCAATACACTTGGCTTCACCGCTTGCAAATTTTCGTATGATATTTTAACGCCATTTATCATTTCTTGTACCGCTTGAATTATAGTATCCATTTCATTATCTGACATTAAATTATTTATACTATTTGCTAATGTATAAATAATCTGTACATCATTTAATAATCGACTAATTTCATCTTTGGACGGATTTTGTTTCTCTCCTTCAATCACAATCGATACCTCAGAATCTAGATTTTCACCACAAATCCAGTCTTTCTGTTCGTTATTTTTATCCATTTTTATCCAAACATCATGTGTCGCTGCTATATGGTTAGGAGATTCATCATGTTTACTAATTTCTACATCATCTCCCATGAGATTCTGCCTGTTCAAATCATTTACTTCAGATTTATTAACATCTGATATATTTTCTTCTTCATTTCTAACATTTTCTTGTAGATTCTTGTAATTTTTCGGACCAACAACTACTATGCCAGATTCTGAATCACTAGAAAACGAATTTAAATTTTTAGTTGAAAAAATATTTGGTGTTTTCAAATTGATCGATCTAAATTCTAAACAATGGAAATCTCCGGCATTTGTCATAAGGTAAATATTATTATCCATTACATTCCCCGCTAAGATATCTTTGTACTCGTTATTCCATAGAATCACAGTCGAATTTATAGGGTCAAGGATATACAAAGCGTTTGTATTATACGTGAATAAATATTCTTTCGAAATTATAAAGAGAGGTGAAAATTTCAGAGATTGAGGTGGCCATTCGATTTCGTTCAGATTTCCGTTACAAGATGGTTTTGAATCTTGTATCTTGTGTATAACGCAGGGCGTAATTGCAAGTGCATTTTTAAAATTATGCGTTTTAATTATTTTTCCATTTGATTTCGCCTCCCATAATCTTGAACCAGGGCGAGCGCAATAAATTGTGAGATGTTGTCCATTGCTCGAGTCACCCAAAACTTCTTCCAAATCAGAATTACTGGAAGGCGAGGAACTTTTCTGTGTAGTTGGTGATGGAATTTCTTCATCTCGTTTAACGCTTCGCTTATAAAAACATGCCCCAAATTCTCCCTGTCTTGTTCTTACTCCAACTTTTTCATATTGCCCTTCTATCGTGTTACATATATAACAATTCGATATTGTCGATATTAACAAAAGAGGAGAAGAGAAATCCATTTGGACAATTCTATAATCTAAACCCATTATCGGGCAGGCTGGATGTTGGAAAATTCCTCTTTTTACCTGCGTGAAGGTTCAAAACACATGCATTAGAACATAATTTAGTCTTTCTTGATTTTCAGGTATGAGTTCAGATCATTTCTCATCATTCTTACAGTAAATATCGATAAACCCATAACGTGGATTGAACCATTTTCATCTCCGATGTATAGCTCTGTGCTATTATCATTCCAACACAAAGCTGTAATACCATTGCTATTGCGTTCCGATTTTGTTGATATTGAAGCCTCTTTTACAGCTGGCTTGAATACAACGAGACAAACACTCCCATCGACCGTTGATAGTGCTATCACCTTTTCGTCTGGTGATATTAAAATATGATTCACTGCTCCGTTCTGTATGTGTTGTGTTTTTCGATGTGTTACAATTTTGTTCAAATTATATATCTAGTATATGTAACCAATCCGAACAACTATTTTAGAATTTTTAAATGTAGAAATATTTACCGAAAGTGGTATCAGCTGCTGAAATATACATGCTTCCTTTGTGAACAGGTAAATTCCTCCGCTGGTTGAACCAAGCGCAATGTAATTTTTTGAGACATCGAAGCAAGTGTACTGGAATTAGAATATTGTATTACGATTCCACAAGCTGAATTTTTATGAGCAATAAACATTCTTTGATTATATTCATTATTCATAGAGTATATTGTTATTCTGATTACATAGTATTATTATATGATTACCTTTATTCTTCGCTTATCCTTGACTGGCTTGCGCAAGAGTGTGGTTATTTCCCTATATTCAGTGAGTGTGAAATCGTTCATCTCTTCCCAAGGAACGTCTTGAGCCATAATCTTAATCGATTCTATTTTCATCAAATTCTATATTTATTGGCATTAATTTACTTTACGAAAATGACTGCCGGATTCTTGCTCCAGTATTCATCATCAACAATAACAATACAATACAATGTGGCAATTTTTGACCACAGTGATGTTTGTAGGTGGCGCTGGTGCCGTTAAATAGTTAAATAGTTCGATAATCGCAATTCTGTCTTCGATTGCATTGTAGGTAAAAAGAATATAGGTCATTGTAGGGACCTGTAATATCGAGAAAAGCGATGTGGTAGATACCTGTTAGTAGGCGACCGTACGTCCATTCATGTATATCGACTTCTTTATTTGGGCTGTAATCAATTTGTCTCAATTTTTGAAATTATATTATTCTAGCTGAGGTGTTCGGCAGCAAAAATTCATCAACCGGATTCCAGAACCAGGCCATTTCGTAGTGTTATCGTACAACCGTTTTACCACCAACTCTAGAAATTCGCAATATTTAGTTATTTTTGTATTTGGTTTTTAATTCAAGACAAAAAACCCGTTAAGGAGTTTTTCGAATTATGTGTACATAAGTATTAGTAGCAGGCTCCGACTTTCGACTCCTTTATTTTAGAATTCAAGATAATAAATATATCATTAATTCAGCGGGCTTGAAGACTTGGGATCGATATTGGCATTTTTTAGCACGTTATTTTCTGAAATAATAATCATGCCTGTAACGTTTGTGAATTTTATATCGTTATCTATATCGTTGAATTCTTAGCGAAAATTTTCCCTTGATAGAATCTTTTGAATGAGAAAAAGTATATTCTATAGGTATTTCAAAATAGAATATCTATAAATTTTAGGTCGGAAGAATCTGTGAATGATTATTCCAATCACACAATATTTATATGAGTATGTATGTACCTAATTTGAATGAAAATATTATCTGTTTTTCGCCACGTGGACAGTCTGCTTCCTGATGGAGAGGTTGATACCGCGTAGCACACCGATATTCACGTATATAGGTACTAGCTGTGCTTAACTATATCGTATAGGTATACGCGTACAGCTACAGTGGATTGTATGAGTGTTTTACTGGAGGTGGGAAGCATTCCAATTGAGAGAAGAGAGAAGCTACATGTTTCTTGGCTGCGAGCAACCGTGAACCGTGCTACTTCTATAAGCCTTCGAGACCTTCGAGTGGGAGCACACCGGTAAAGCGGGCAAGAACTCAATAGTAGAGATGTGCTAAGTGTACCAATACGGGGCCTACGAATTTCCAGTATCAATTGTAGTTGACCGTGTTTCCATTTGTTATTATTATTACCATTATTATCCATTTTCTGCCCTACGTAATACGGTAATTAATACCAAAATCCAAGCAAATGCAGTGGGGATTGTGAAAATTACTAATTGTAAGTGGACATTCTTGTAGGTATAATTTACCGTACATCTATATTATCGCGATTAATTCGAAACTATCTAGTCGAATAATATTGTCATACATAATTGAGGATAATAAAAACTGTAGTAATCAGTTCATAAACAACCATGCATCATAGTTGGCTATTTTTCAATTTCAATTTCCTATAACTTCTTCTGGTGACTTTCTACAGGTATATTGCGTTTCCTGGATCGATATAGCAGATTTAAATTATACAGTCGCCGCACAAATAACTACGCGATCAAATTGTTGATTATTCGAAAAAGTTATGGAACCTCTCAAGCATACTTTATATTATATGCACACTTTTTATTCCATTAATTATTCGTTTAATCAATTAACACGCGCGTCCCGATCCCCTCTCCCTTATAATTGTACCCCATGCGCACATATCACCGCCGGATCTATTTACAATCTTAGGTACTATAATTACACACACATCAGTCATATACAATATTATTTACTCACACAAAGCAATATATTTACAAAATATCGATTGAGATAAATGAATATACTTTTATCATAAATATCGTACGAATGATTTTTTTACCTGCAATTTTATAACGAACTATTGACAATATTGGATATTTAGTACGTTGATCTTTAAAATAAAGAAAATCATTCACTATTCAAAACCGAGTTCAATATGTTGTTTACAATTGAATTATGATTATTATAAAATATTGTTTGAAGAATTCATATAAACATCAATTATATTTTACCGAATGATCACTACATAATATTCACACCTTTACTTATGATGCTTAATAAACATCGTTGACCATCTTTTCCGACAATCTTCAACAAGTTTGCATTGAATAAATTTACAATAATTATATTCATGCAAACACTTATGTCAAATATAATGTATTGTATTTTCGGTCGTCGGCCATAGTATATTTCGATTCGAATCATAAATCACAATTTCTATTCAACTATTATTCGCGAAATCCGCTGGATCATTTACTGCACCAATCGCAGCGTGCATCCCGTGCAATAGTTGGGAGAGCCATACGAAGTCATGCAATTGAAAATAGTCTCAATGTATGTAACATACTCAAAACCGAAGCGTTTATTTGAGGTGAAAGTGGCCCAGTCTGCCGCGAGCCGTAGACCAACGCAATGCATGTGCAGCTATGGATAAAGTTTTTAGTTCTAAAAATTTTCGCCCAGGTTCTTTTATCATATCTTGTATAATACATCCGAGTAAAACAAAATGAAAAATGAAAAGAATTGAGCATGATCAAAACGGAATTAACACGAATTATAACACATCAAAAAGAATCGGAGTTACGGTGATTTTAATTGGCATCGAATCCCTTTCAATTCATATCTATCACGTTTCTTGCACCTCAATTCTTTTTGTTCTACTGGGATACAACATTGCGGATCTACGGCGCTGATTCGTATACCGCCTATATAAATTTGACAAAATCACGAAAATTGAGCAAAAATCTATGGTGCACGGCGCACGTAGGTACGCGGGAACACGCGGGAAAGATGTAGCAATCATTATTTCGTAGTTCTTCTAACATTCGGCGTCGCGTTTGTTCATTATTATAATTATCTCGTTTGAAGAGTTTCCGTAATATTTAATATCCAATGTCAAATGATGCGCTTAGGATTATAACGACGTAACGATCATGCAGTGGCAACTTTCACTCACTTTTCTCTCTTTCTCTCTCCTAAAGCACGATTTCGTCGCGTAATCATGACCTTCGATAATAAGATATTTCCGTTCAACTACATTAGGCAAACATAAATTACGTTATGTTTTACACTTCTGCTTGTTCGAAACAAAATTCAATAATAGTTCTGTTCAACCTTTCGTAGCGTTCGGTATTATGGGAAGACTCTTGAAGTTGAAACCGGTGCAGGTAATCCGTACACTGTGTACGGAGGTACCGAGCCTAAGTAAGACCGTTGCTACAGGATCGCAAACGCAAACAGATTTTGCCGATGCTTTACCTTACGAATCAATACCCGGACCAAAGCCACTCCCGGTACTCGGCAACACATGGAGACTTTTGCCTGTTATTGGTCAGTACAAAATATCAGACGTAGCTAAAATCTCGCAACTTTTTTACGATCATTACGGCAAAATCGTAAGGCTTACTGGCCTCATTGGAAGACCCGATCTTCTATTCGTCTACGATGCTGATGAAATAGAAAAAGTTTATCGTCACGAAGGTCCGACGCCGTTCAGACCATCGATGCCATGTCTTGTTCACTACAAGGGAAAAGTACGCAAGGATTTTTTCGGCGATTTACCAGGAGTCGTCGGAGTGTGAGTGATTCTTATCTAAGTATATAATCATATGGGGCATGACGAAGAAAATTAGAGTGTTTTCCAATCATTGTTTTAGCCACGGTGAACCTTGGAGAGAATTTCGTACCCGTGTCCAGAAGCCGGTCTTACAGCCAGTTACAGTGAGGAAATACATTCAACCGATTGGCGTGGTCACCGATGACTTCATCGAAAGGTGGGTCAGGTTACTTTGAGAATCAATCAAATCGTTACAAACATAAGCAGTTACAGCAACCATATTATGTGAACATTTTAGAATGGAAGAAATCAAGAGAGATGACGGAGAATTACCCGCCGATTTTGATAATGAAATACACAAATGGGCTTTAGAGTGTGAGTTGAATAACGTAAATCTCGGAAGGAAGCAATTCCATGCGTTTTTTGTCATATTCCATCTCGTTCAGCCGAATCTCCATACGAATCTTCAAATTTTATTCTTTTTGCACGATCTCCATACTTATAGGCATCGGGAGAGTAGCCCTTGATGTAAGGTTGGGTTGCCTTGGGGCAAATTTAGCCCCCGATTCGGAGCCCCAGAAAATAATTGACGCAGCTAAATACGCTTTAAGGAATGTTGCTGTTCTCGAATTGAAGGCACCGTTCTGGAGATACATTCCAACCCCTCTTTGGACCCGTTATGTTCGTAATATGGACTACTTCATCAAGTAAGTCTTCCACTTTAAACAAGCTGAGAGAGTCATTTTCTCTTGTATTCACTACTGAAATTGTTACCCTAACTCTGCCATCTTCTTTGGTAGAATATGTATGAAGCACATCGACGAAGCTATGGAAAGGCTCAAGACTAAGAAAGCTGTCGACGAAACTGACTTGTCGTTGGTTGAGAGAATCCTGGCTAAAGAGACTGATCCTAAAATGGCATACATCCTTGCCTTGGATCTCATTCTCGTTGGTATCGATACCGTAAGTTTCTATGAACTGGATGTCATATGTATTCGAAATTGGGAGTTTCGATCATGTGGTTCGCATCAATTTTAGTCCGTTATGTTGGCCGAAATTATACGTATGTACCCAACGATTTCTAGATTTCGATGGCCGTTTGCTCGATTCTTTATCAATTAGCTACCAGACCTGAAGAGCAGGAGAAAATGCACCAAGAACTATTGAGGATATTACCAGATCCTTCTGTGCCAATCACAACTCAACATCTCGATCAGGCTGTGTACATGAAGGCGTTTATCCGCGAGGTTTTCCGGTGAGTTTAACAAAACTCAACGAATCAATGAATTCATTTACACGGGATGGATTTATGTCTGAACACTTCGTTCACTTCGTTTCAGAGTTTATTCAACGGTTATTGGAAACGGAAGAACACTTCAAAACGACACAGTAATCTGCGGTTACAAAGTCCCGAAAGGGGTAAGTCGTGGAGTTTCATATCAAACATTCAGAATTAACAAAAAATATAGGTAGCTAGTTGAAGAAATAAACAGAAAATTGAAAAACCAAAAATACTTTCATCATTTCTGCAGGTACAAGTGGTATTCCCCACGCTAGTAACTGGCAATATGGAGGAATACGTATCTGATGCAAAAACTTTCAAGCCTGAAAGATGGCTGAAGGAATCAGCGGATGAAAAACTTCATCCCTTCGCTTCCCTTCCCTATGGTTACGGAGCCCGAATGTGTCTTGGAAGAAGATTCGCTGATCTAGAGATGCAGGTTTTGCTTACGAAGGTGATTTTCATCATATTTTTCTACACTACTGGATTTTGCCTACCATTTTCTAGAGATAGACTGCAGATTATAATAAACTTTGATATCTGATTATGAACGTTGAATATTATAATGTATATGTGACTGCATAATTTCTTTCTCTCAATTTCTACAGCTTATCCGCTCCTACAAATTGGAATATCATCACGAGCCTTTGACCTACAAAGTAACATTCATGTACGCGCCTGACGGTGAGCTGAAATTCAAGATACTGAAGAGATAGGAGCTCGGGAATTGAGAAACTTGAAGATCTGTTTCCAGAGGGATTTGAAACTCACACAATTGCCATTTCTGGTATAGTTTCCGATCATGATCGTTAGTTGATTGTATCGTAAACAATTTATCCAGAACTTTGTGGATCTTGCAGCTTCAAGAGGAAAATGTAATATACGATAATTATGAGAGATAGATATAGGTACATACACGTAATTAATGTATTTTTAATTGAAATTTGTACATAAATATATGATCATATAAATACAACGATGAGATACGATCAACGTTATCGCTATGAAAAATTCATCGTACTGTATATCCTAAAGCAGTATAAAATAAAATTGCTTTAATTTACACGCAATCGCACGTTTTCCCCCACTTTTAGCTGCTTTCGCGTATAATAATACTATAATCGTGGTAAAAAAGATGACAAAATCCAAATGCATTGGTAAAATTGATATCTCAATTCTCTTCTCTAAATTCTGCAAGATTTGAGATAGAAGTGGGTAAAAAAAAATTATATAATACAAATTGGTGTTCTTTTTTGTTTGGATGTTTAACAATTCTCTTTTTTCAATCTGGAATCCGGAATCTTAAAAAATAGAGTTGTACTGCATAGGATGGGTAAAAAGGTGAACAATGAAAGATCAAATCACCGCGTCTAAACTCAGAAAGTGACTTCGACTCGAAGCGACTAACGTATATATTCGATAGAAAAACAGAAAAAGAAATAGTTTTGTGACATGATATGTGGCATTATTATATTTATGTACACAATTTATTCATCGTTCGATCATTTTGATTCTGAGTGGTCCTTTAGGCGTGTACATCGGATCGATGTGATAATCTAATTGATCGTGATGGTACTCTAGTTTGAATGATTGGACAATCTGCAACAGAGGAAAGAAAATTATTGCTAGACACAGAATGATTTCAATTGAAATTCTGTAGATTATTTAGCTCGAACAGCGCGCTCTGTCCCTGCAAAGTGCTATGTATCAAACAAATGTCTTTCCTCTACCTTGGCAATGACAATAATCATCTCCAACTCGGCGAATCTCCTTCCCAAACACATTCGGCGTCCGTAGCCAAACGGCAACGAAGCAAATGCGTGTTTCACTCCCGAATTCATATCACTTCCGGCCATCCAGCGTTCTGGTATAAATTCGTCACTGTCCGGGAAGTATCTGTTCTGGTTACTGATCACGTAATGCTGAAATACTATTTGAACCTGAAACATGATTGTTATTATGAAATTGCGCTACTTATATTATACGTTCGTCTCGGTAATTCGATTTTCGATTATAATCACCGTCAATCAGTATCTTTAGGTTCAGCGAGAAACTAAACCAGACGCGTGAACATAATCTCGATGGATTATCGTATTACCTTACAAAAGTATACAAATATCATCATCAATATATCAACTTTGACTGATTATCTAGGCTTTATACTATACTATACATACTCCCTTTGGTATTTGGTAGCCTCCGATGACAGTGTCTTTCGTCATGCACCGTCCATTGCCGATAACGACGGGATACATTCTGTAAAGGAGAACACAATCATTATACTGTACTAACAGATCTCTAAAGAGTAAAATTGGGCACGTTTTTTCACCTCAAAGTTTCTTTTATACAGGCTTTCAAGTATTTCATATCCTCTAAATTTCTAGCATCGATTAACGACCCGCCCGCAGGCAAAACCCTTGATACTTCTTCATGGAGACGGGCTTGTTTTTCAGGGTGTAGAGCAAGCTGATAAAGAACTGAAGCCACCGCGTTTGAAGTCTGTAAAAAATGATCCGATTAGGTAACATAAATGGGATGATGATAACGAAACGATCGAAGTAGAGATTCAAAACTCGTGATATTAACTCACAGTATCTATACCGACGAGAAACAAATCCAGAGCTAAAATAGTGGCGATTTTAACTCCCGTGTCAAGAGCAAGTAATCTCTCTAGAAGAGAAGGGTCCCTGTTTTCATTACGAAAAGTTTCTTTCGTCTTTGCTCTAGCAAGTGCTGCGTTCGTATGTTTAGAGGTGATTCTGATAATCGAATAAAATTATGGATTATGTAGTATTTCGTGAGCCAGGTATTTTTTTTTTTTTTTTTTTTTGATTCCTTGTCCTAATTATGATTGAGTAATTAGATGATGAAGATATGATTTCATACTCTACTATTGTATCGAGGGCATTTACGTATTTCTGCCACGTAGGTGTATTGAACAATCTCCAAAATGGTACTTTGAGCTCGAGGACACCAACGTTTTTGAAAAAAATATTTACTGCGTCAATCAATTGCTGTGTTTCTAAGGGTGCATCGTCGTCGAGGCACCCTAATCTCACATCTAGAGCCACGCGAGCTATAGCTGCAAAGAAAAACGATTGAACTCCTTTTTTCCATTCTACATACTCCAGATTATTCATTCGAGATGAATAGTTGGTTACGTACATTCTAACGACCACTTGTGAATTTCGTTGAGAAAATGATCAGGAGTTTCTCCTCCCTTGTCGCGTATTTTCTGAATTCTGAAAAATGCATGATGCGTGTGAACTTGTTGGAATTTACGAGGGAGTATATAATTGGGTTTCAAATTCATTGATGTAGCAGATTGTGGGTCAAACCTTCTAAGGAAAGCCTCACTCGCTTCCTGAACAGCACCAACATATAGTTTCGCTGTTCTTGGCTGCAGCATGACCTGTTGTACTTTACTGCGAAAATTATACCAGCTCTCTCCATGCCTACGGAAGGAGTCATAAAAGTGTGACCAGAACGAGGAATTGTGATGGAAATATATAACCGGAAACCCGGTTGGCAATTTGCGTGGAATTTAGGCTTAGCGTTGTTAACGGAAAGGCGCGATTAAAATCATGAAAACTTTCGCCACTAAGTTTTTGTGCATTTTTTTAGGACGCTCTAGTAATTTGTCCAATTTACTCTGATGTATGTACCACGTATCTAGACGAAATTATACAAAAACGTTAAGGACAAAGAAAAAAAAAATCTCATTCACGTATCATAGAACTGAAATATTCATACATGCGTAAAATATTAAAACTGTGACTTTCGAATGAATAAACGTAATCAGAAAATGACGGGGGAAAGTAGGGGATACTGGACCGACAGGTGAATCGCACCGTCTATGGGAAGCACATTGCTTGCCCTATACCCCCACCTTATGCGGTCCGATTTACCTGGTGGTCCAATATTCCCTACTTTCCCCTGCATCTGAAGAGTGAGCTGAGCGCGAGACTTTCTATTCTTCGCGGTGACGATTTTACCGAAACTTGGTATACAATATACCACGGGTAAATTATTCTTCTCATAAATGCAAAAGAATAATCCCACGCGGGAGAAATGCATCTGATTTTCAGAACTGCGTGTGCATGTCTTTACAACGTATCGTATCCTTATATGCCTACCTACTATCCGACATTACCGTTATTTGAAAATTCAAAAAATGTCTGTAAAACCAAGGCATCATACTATGCAGGCGTAACTAAATCGTCTGCAGACTAGTATCAAGTTTGCGGCAAATCTACACTTAATCACGATTAGAAAGTTGAAAATTAAAAACGTAGATCAAGTCTGATACGATTTTTATGTAGCTATGCTACATGCATGTATAGCATACCAGGTAAAAAACATCATGAACCGATTATTGCACATGTAATTCATAAACTTCGATACATGTGTTTGCTTGCATAACACACCCTGCGTGTACTATTTGTATTTCGTATATAGGAAGTACAACAACCTGCTATTAAAACTAGAAGAAGAAACTATACAATGGGGACCCACGTCACGTGAAATGGAGCTTCAATTATCTTGAGCATGTCGGTGGAATTATTAGTCACGGTTGAGAAAGGGGTGGAAATAAGGTTCGCGAAGCGGAAGATCGTTTGAAATCACATTGCGCAAAAATAATAATATTGATTGCAAATGACGTCCTGGGAGGAAAATAATTAGTAATAATTAAAAATCTTACACCGCAATGACCCCAGCATCTTCCCCGAAGAAATCCTTGCGGAGGACGTGTTTATAGTAGTTTAAAGAAGGCATTGATGGTCGATGTGGCATTTTTTCTTCCTGTCGAAAAACACGCTCAATTTCGTCAGCGTCGTATACGAAAACCATATCTGGCCTGCCGAGGAGACCGCCGATTTTAACTACATCACCGTATTTTTTGTAAAGCCGTTTGGAAACTTTGTCGACTTCTTCGATTTTGAAATCACCTGAAATCAAAGCCGGCGTAGTAAAATATTATATGAAGAGAAGGATTTCAACGATGTGAATACATGATCCTCTCTGCAATCCAGCACGTTCAGCAAACTACATAGCTTTTCATCGTGTCTTGCCATGCCTTATCACGCAAGTGCAAACATAAGTGAGCCAACAAACAAACGTACGTGCATGTTTTCAAGAAGTTTCTTGAAATCTAAACGTCGTGGAATATGCTATTCAAATTTTTGGTGTTCTTAGTCTTGAAATATCTCGAATATTTAGAGGAAAAACTGCTTTTAAACTTGTCGATATCGAACCACCTGCACCTCTCGTCATTTTGGTTCTCCTCTTCGTCAACGTGTGGGGTACAGATATACACGAGGAATTATCCGTAGAATCAGTGGTGGGAAAGATACTTTTCAATACATACAGTATCTAGGTACAGAGGCAAGATAACGAACTGAAAATGTATCTTGATACAGATACAGATACAGATACCTCAATGGTATCTGTCAGATACTTCTCGGATACTGTTGTTACGAAATTTCATTTAATATACCACTACAAATTTGATAACCAATGATGGATAAAAATATAATAAATACCTATAAGCAACAATCTCGTAATCAAGTTTCGCGGTAGTGAATACCCGTATCCAATTGTTACTTCTTTATTTACGAGATATCATGAAACGGATATTGAAAACTGTGAAGCACATAATTTATCGATGATAGATGTTTTATTGAGATTATAACTATCGTACGTTACATGGATGGATACGCATTAAAGTGAATCCGCACACTACTAATAAAACTTCTGTATAATGCGCTCACAAACGTAGCTTAAATTGAAGCGCCTAGATCGAATGAAAGCTAAGTCCGCGAAAGTAATTTCTCGTTTTATCATTCCAATGTATATATATATTAAATGTATCTGCTGATGAGGAGTACGGTACGAGAAAACAGTATCTAGATACAGATACAAGATGCAAAAAAAGTATCGAGATATTGTATCCCAGATGCTCGTATCTATAGATACTTTCCAACACTGCCTATAGAATAATATACCCTCTGCAATTGTATTAGCCGTAAGAACTTTGGACACTTGGATTTTTTAACAGAATCTCACTTCATTCGGTTCAAGAATACCTATACCAGCAACGTATAATTCTGATAAAATGCTTTTAAACGAAATTTTGTAGATCTTCCTGCCCCGTTTACGATTTAGGAACTCATTTGCAGCATTATGCAGCAAGAATCTTGATTGGTATGTTACTAATTATTATAAATGTATGCATGTCCTACGCTTCAAATCCCAAATTTATCTAAAGACCGTTTGCATGCATTACAATACGATTATAGACGCTGAACCATTCCGAATCAAGTTCCGCATGTGCCTTTCACTCGGTAAAAAGATCTGTGTCTTATATTAGATACTTTTTTCACGACCTTATCCCTCAGGCATGTCATCGCTGCAAAGTAGAGCATTCAATTTTGAAATTGGCTCAATAACGTAGCTTTCTAAGAGTATGCGTATCGATTTTTGAGTAATCTCCCTGTAAAACGGATCACATTTTGCTCATGACTCACCAATATAAGGTAAAAATCTCCAGGTGTTACCAAGAAATGGCATTGGTATTGGTCCAGGTATTTCCGCGTAAGTTTTTGCCCGAGCCCAATCAGCATCCAGAGCAATTTCAGACTTGTTTGAAGAATTGATCGCGCCTTGACAAGCTTCTGTAGAAAAGTTTGATCCGATTTTTGGCATCCAAAGTAATCTCACGTGTCTCAAGTGAGCCATTTTCCAATAACAATTGACTCTGAGAAAATATTGTCAGCCTATATATTTACATATAGCCATCATTCATACGAATAAACTTTATCACCACATCGATAATCGCGAGAAAAAACTAATAAATTGATATAGGATGATATAGGCACGTAATGTGAGTTGGCCGGATCATCATAATGTAATATTTAGCTGTACAGTTATTGGTAAAACCCTATCTCCTATATTCCGTAAACCGGTCTGAGGTTTTGCTCTTTCTTTCCTTTAAATTTTTTTATTTCATTCGGAGAGTCGATGAATTTTAGCTATCTGTATAGCTCGAATGTAGCATAAAGTGTTAGGAATAAGTTGTAAGGCTGAGATTCAGTAAGGGTTCGATACCCAGAAAGAAGATAATCACTTGAGATCGTCCATCAAATCGAAAATCAAGTATGGCAATATTTCAGTAAGTGAGTATAGCCCCTCGTTCTGCACATGAACTGGCGAAATTTGATCTATACGAAAGATAACAGGCCAACTGGTTTGAATTTGGGCCAAGCAAGTGTGTATGTAACATTTCTCTCACGTCCCACGCTTTCATTTACCTCTATATGAGTTGTAACGTTATTCGGTAAAATCAATGAGCACCAAAATTCTGTAAGGATACTGATCAGAACTCTGTTTACAAATTCGCGTTCTCACTAATATCCGAAGATTCACTGTTTAATAATCCCACGTAGGAAATAGTATTGGCCTCATCGGGCTGTGATGAAATTGACTTGAATTTTTTATTCTTACATTGATATCACTCACTAATATTATCGTTTAAAAATTATATTGTCTACCCGAGCTAGAGAAATAACAACGGATTCTGACAAAAAATAAAAGCTGTAGTCACTGGTATGAGCGCGTTCACGATTTTTCTCCAAACTGAAGAGTCACGGAATGCTATATTCGAGCCGGAGTTGTACGCCTCAGTTTTACCTGTCCCTAGCTGTCTGATAGCCGAACAAACCACATGGGGAAAGCGAGAGGAGGGATTTTGCCAGTTTTGGGCCTTACGTAAACGATGTCCACATGTACTATCGGCAGTATAAATTTATATTTTTTGGGATCGTCGTGGCATCTCGGCTTGTCGTATAAATTGAGTAAAACGGGCTTCCATTAATTCTCGGGTCGATCGATACCTGCAGAATAGGTTTGAACGGAATATATGAATTGTCTCTGGAATACGGAAACTGAAAGATTATTACAAGAAGTTATATACCCTGGAATTGAATTTTGATTGAAAAAAGATTTGCAGATTTCGTTTATGGGCCGAATTTTTCTACTGTATTAGATGATATTGAAAGTCCTGAGGAGCGACCTCTCCTTGAAGTATAAGGGAATTATAGTTCCGTCAATAATATTGGTTCGAAATTTGGATATACTTATAATTCCCAACTATATACTCCATATTGAATTATCAGTATATGCTCACGGATATTCAACTACGTTACACCTTCCTGGTTATTTATTTCTCATGAACATGATGATATGGGTATATAATATAATGCTCCAATTCCTGGGATAAAAACAGATGCGGTAGATAAACTACAGGAAGTACGAAAGAAAAAATTGCGTTAAAAATGGTTATTATTTCATTATTATTATCATCGTCATTATATTAATTATAATTTCCATTATTTCGTTGTGTTGCAAAATGGCGTTGTATATTATAGTATTCGTTAGCCAACCTGCAGCATCCCACGTACCAGCACCCATGTATGTACCTATGTATAGTATGGTATAGAAATTAGGCTCTCCAACCTTTCAAAATTCGTCAGCTGTATACCACATGTATACAATGAATTTACTATGTAGATATATGCAGATGCTTATTCTCATTTCATCTGACCTTCTCCCATGAGGAGGGGCTTTGTATAGCTTGATTTTTTCTTGTTTTTTTCTATTTTACTGTTTTCTCTCCTGCGTTCCCATTGCCGTCCAATCAGATTCTAAAACGCACCGTAGCAATTAATATTGTACATTATTTTGTTGTCTGTGCTATATGGAAATATAATATGTTCGCATTCAATTCCAAATTATCATCTTTGAGTAATATACTTGAGTAAACATCCGAACGAACTGTCCTGAATACTATAACCAGTTATAATTACCAACTTATATATAGATCCGGGTCGTTGGTGAATTTCGAACGGATCACCAACAAGTTTGATGTAACTTGTTTCAGACTCGGACACAAATTCTATTTTAGCGCTATGTATAAGTATGTACCGTTTCAGAGAGACCAAGCTAAAGTGAATTTTTCAGATTTTTTACTAGCCTGATTTATCGAGAAAATTAATGTGCATCGCGGATTGTATACTTTGCTGATATTTCTATTAATTCATAAAACACCTCGTTTTTATGTCGAAGTAGTGTCGAGATTTGAGTTAAAATTGCAAAAACTATGGTTGTACATATTTTAAGGGCTACTTCTGTTCTATTCTTTTCAGTTATGTTTTTCAAATCTTAAATCGGCTAATTAAATTGTTCAACGATATCAATTATTTTGAATCCCGCCTTGCGGCTAAAGTAGTTCCCAATACCGTCAACAAGCTAGATGGACAGCGCTACCCCATAAAGCATAGATAAACAAATATTGATGCACAAGTTGCATATAGTGAGGCGCAATCTGCCACCAGATTGCGTATATTGGGTCGCGCTTTTGCGTATATTTTGAATGCTATTCCGCGATTCTGAAGAATGAAAAACAAAGGAGAAGGACAGACGAATAATTGCAATTCGATGAAAGTTTCAAATAATTTTAATAATAATAATATACACATAAAAATAGTAGATTTCAGTTGTTTTTGTCTAGAGAATTGAAGTTATTAGCAAACACAACTGTACATAATTGATAATTTTATGAAAAAAATGTAAAGAACAAACAATATACTCATTAACTACTGAACTATGTTTCGTACCATTTTGATTTTGTTTCGGGCGTTGCCATTAATTTATTTTTATAATTATTTACTAGTTTGCTGAAGTCTACATCCTCTTGACTCGCTTTTTTCTTACCCTGCTTCGGCTGTGTTAATAAAACATTTCATAATAATATTGCATTGGAAAACTCAAAGATCGAAAATCTACATAAAATGAAAAAATAATCAAAACTCACCCTTATTTCTTTCCTCGAAATTCGTTCCTCATTCTTTTTTAATTGTATTTTTTCTCTAGATTTTTTATCCTTCACTTCTTGTCTCAAAGTTTGTTTGTGCAATATTGCTTGAGATTTGAGATTGAATTTCGAACGCATTCTTCTCTCCCCTAGTTTACTTGTAACCCCTGAATAAGACTGGACATCATCATGTTCGTTTCCATTTTCTACTGTTGCAATTTTCGGAGGTCGTTGATCCCTGTTATTTCTTTTATTCCCCATGGACCTGTTGTCAATATTTCTTTTCTTATTTTGTACTGGTTTGTCGTCAGCGTGTTTTCTCTTATTTCCCATGGGTCTTTCGTTGGTATTTTTATTATTATTATTACTATTATTATTATTTCCTGTCCAAAGAGGATTTCGCTCTCGACTTTTTTCTACTCGTTTTTTAATCGCATTCACCATCACCCTATTTTCAATCGAAAAAGCAACGATAGGCCTCTGAAAATGGACAACATTGATTAAATTAAATTTCCGGCGTAAAAAGCTTTGAAAATTAGAATTTCGGTCCGCCAAAATTATTAAAAACTATGTACCTTAGTTGGTCCAAAGATTTTTGGATTATTATTGATACTTCTTAAAGCTTTTAATGCATCTTCGTGACTTGTGAAAGCGACGAAACCGTATTCTTTAGATTTGCCAAGTCCATCTGACTCAATGTTTCTCAAATCTCTCATCACTCGAGCCTGATGACGAGAAAATTAACATAGACATAAATAATGAGTATTCGATAACTAGAAAAATAAATTTTAGCTATATTCTTGAGATTACATAGCACTGACTACCTGTGTCAAATAAATGCTCACCTCTCTAATAACTGCTTTTTGGTCTGAATGATTCTGGAAAATATCTCTCAATTTTTTATCGTTAACTGAAGCAGGCAAGTTATGTACCACGAGGCGTATTCTTGATACAAACATATTCAGGTTTCTCAACATTTGAGATTTCCATTGTTCTAATTGTAAACGCCGAGCCATATCACCCGCTGATACTCCCACTGCAGCTGAACTCCCAGCTAATATCACTAAAAAAACAGAAATACCGTTATACATTTATACATCTTACAAATGAGTTATCTATTATTTGAATTCTGCTCATTTTGTACTAAAAAAAAGATCTTACCGCCTTCTTTAACAAGGTACAAGTTTCTCGAATCGGTTATTTTTTGCTTTTTGAGCTCCGATTTATCTTGCACTTGATTTCTGTTCAGTGCTTTATGAGGATCTAGTACCTGATCATGTAAACGTAACTCGGTTCCAGCTGATAGACATTTTTCAGCATCTTCCAAGTTCTAAAAATAAAATGTTTGCATTTGAATTTCTAATCTAAGATTGGTTTAACGCTTGAAGTAATCTTACATTGATGAAATTGCGAATTAAGTTTTGCAATAGTACATCGTACAAAACCCACTTGGAATTTGACAAACGCCGTCCCCTTAGAATGTTCTGTCATTGGATCCATGCATATTAAAGCGTAATAAACAGGGCCAAATTGTTCCATACAGTATCTGAGGTCATCGTTAGTCGCAGAAAATGGCACATTTTTCAAAAAAACAGTTTTCCCTTCGTTGACGTCATTGGAAATTCGGCCTGGATGAGAATGTGTTTGATTTTCTTCAAATTTTTCATCTTTTATTCCTTTTTTGTCCTCGTCTTCATACTCCTGTTCATCTTCTTCTTCTTCATCTTCAGTTTCTTCTTTAACACTTTCATCTAAAGGTTTTTCATCCTCATTTTCTCTGTAGCCAATAACAAATATTTCATTTAGAGCAGTTTTAGTTATCGTTTGGGAAATAGACGTAATTACTATAAAATTTGAGCGTACTCATCGTCAGATTCATTGTCTACTACTTCTAAGGAAGTATCCTCTGCGTTTGATTGTTTTCCTGAGGTATTAATATCATCGTCATCTTCAGATTCTTCTTTTTTTATTTCAATCTCTTCTACACTGTTGTCAGGGACGTTTGTCTCTTCTCCTGGCTTACCAAACTTTGATTTTGACACAGCCCAATCGACTACAATAGGTCGACCAAGGAGAGGCTTCAGGTTTAGATGATGAATAGCTTTTGCAGCGCTTTGAACAAGATCAAATTGCACAAAACCACAACCAACTAGTTTTCCATCCGGTCTTGTCAGGATCTTGACTTCCTCTACTTTACCAAATGATGAAAAATGCTGTCGTAGTGCTTCATCAGTTATCTAAAATTTCAAGACAATTTTTATAAAACAATACATTTACTCTTAAATACTGGAATAACAATTTTTCTACGCTTTCATTCTCCTAATTGAAATAACGGAAGCTTGAATGCGGTCAGATTTTAATTAGAATTCACCAAATCAGACATATGAAGAGTTTTTCTTACATTGAAGGATAAGTTTCTAACGATCAGTCTAGCCCGTTTCTGCACATTTTTCAGTTTGTGTTTGTCTTTCCTCTTTTTTTTCAGTTCTTTCTTTAGCTGAGTTTTAGATAATTGGGTATTTTCATTGCTTGTAGCTGGTATTTCTGTGTCGTTTTCTGTGTTAGGTAATTCATCGGTCTTCGTAGCATCGTCTTTAATGCCTTCAGTGCCTTCCGAGAATTTATATTTTGGAATAGCCCAATCCGAGGTAATGACTCTGCCTGAAATGTGATCGAAAATAATCAAAAAAATGAATACACCCAATGTCTAAAAAAGTCATTTCAATATCAGAAATGGGACAAACATTTCAGATAATCAGATTCATCGAATCTGTAAAATTTGGATGATAATTATCTCTGAATGATTGGATATTTCAATTTCTTACCAAGTAATTCTTTTTTATTTGTATTAAATATTGCCTTCGAAGCCTGCTCGACTTTTTTAAATTGCACAAAACCGCAACCAACTAATTTACCGCCTGGATGCCGGAGAAGATTTATTTCCTCAATTTCACCATATAGTGTGTAATGTTTTCTTATATCGTCCTCTGTAATCTAAAGATATAAATAAAGCAGCAATAATTCATCAGTCAGCATATTTTGTTTAATTGTTATGTAGAATTTTATGATTGATGTTTGAATACCTTGAAAGGAAGATTGCGCAGAACAATTCGAGCCTTTTTATTTTGAACTTGTACATTTGCGGCGGAATCTTCTGGATTCTCATCCGCTTGCTGATTCCGTATGATTCTTTTTTTGTTCCGATAAGCCCAGGACAATTTTTTTTCGTGTCTTTTACCTGGAGATAGTTAATTATCATGAATTAGGAATATTCGTAATACTTGATTCAGTAGATGCGATTAAAGACAAGAGATCATTAAAGAAGTAGAACATAACCTACCTCGGTCTGCTCTCTGCATTGTTGTTTTTGAAATCGTAAAGCAAAACGCGTATAACTCGTAATTTAATAACTCGTAGATACTCAAAATTAAAGTTCTAATTCAGACGTGTATTCTTTTATGATCATTACCGTAGATGCTTTTTTGATAGTGTTTATATTTGAGGTTAGATCACGGCGTGTTCGCACCGCCACCTCGCACTCTCTTTTGCTAATTCTACCGGACACTTTTCATAGGGCTTCAGAGTTCAGTCGTTGAGTGTAGATACCCTTCTACACTCAACGGTTCAGTGCGAGTACCGTTGAGACGCGAGTACTAGGCGTTAGTTCATTGAAGCCACGTTGTATACGTGATTGAAGCTGAACAATACAAATGGCGGGCACCTGTGATTGTTTATGTGTCTTAAAAAGAAATGAAATTATTAAAACGATCTATTAATAAGTGAATGAAATTCACTTCACTATTTTTAAATCACTATTTTAAATAAACTATAAATAGGAAAAGTGATTTTATTATTTTAAACACAACTATATTTTCAATATACGCAGTAACGGCATGCCACCGCTTTCCGGAGGGTTTGGCGAACAAATAGAGGTTAGAATTTCAAATCTGTTTATCAGTTTACAAATTCCGTAAATAAACATCACAGTTATCCTAATTTAGCAATTCTTTTAGTTAATTATTGAAAATTACTTTAGGATTACGAAGTATTGAACGTACTTGGGAAAGGAGGTTTTGCCAGTGTATACAGAGCAAAATGCCTCCGCAGTGGAATGGAAGTTGCTATAAAAATGGTGAGCATAATATTTTTATCTTATTTCATTCATTTTGTTTTCACAATGAATTGTGAGGACAGTTTGAAGAGGAAGAAAAACAAAAACAATTGATAATTGAAAATAAGGGTGAATTGTTCTAATTTTTACAAAACACAAACACATATAGATCGACAAGAAGCTAATGCAGGCTGCGAATATGGTAGGAAGAGTCCGCCAAGAGGTCGCGATACACTCGCGATTAAAACATCCAGCCGTACTTGAATTATACACATTCTTTGAAGACGCTAATTATGTTTATTTGGTACTTGAATTGTGCCATAATGGGGAACTACAACGTTTCCTCAAATCACAACGTTCTCGCGCTCTTCCTGAAGAGCATGGTAAGCATGTAGTTATTATCCGAATTATCACTATCCTTGATCATATTTTGCTTCAGTTTTACTCATTTCCAATAGAATTAATTTTCTGGAAGTGATGTATCTTGGTTTTTTACCTCAAATCATAATTTTTTTAATTGGAATTTAGCTTTTTGTATTCACCTTATGGTTTATTGAATCAAAATTTAGCTGAGTTATGTAATATTCAAGTGAATTCAAAAAATATTATACGAGGTATTCAATAATTTGATGAAAAAAACCATCTTTTCTCATAAATGATGTAAATTTTTTTAAGCGCCATACTCTCGCTGATTTCAAACTTCAAAAAAACCTTTTAGATTCCTCTGAAAGAGTCGATAATATTTATTAGATGTTCCAGAAAGATCCGTTATGCTTTTGGAAGAAGATTTGTAATCTTTATCTAAATCGTATTCTGATTTACAGCTAGTAGTATATTGGGTCAAGTTGTACAGGGTCTTCTTTATTTGCACTCGCACCAGATACTTCACAGAGATATGTCGCTGTCTAATCTACTCTTGACTAGAGATATGCAGGTGGTAAGCAGTTTTTCTCAAAAATAATCTCCGATGTTTAATTTCAAAGAATTTACCAAGCCGTCGTCTTATAATACAAGCTCTTCTAGCCATGTAACTACAGTCTCTATTATATTACTTGATATCAACCAACAATAACTCATATTACAATTTTCACCCAAGAAAATAGCAGATTTTGGACTAGCAACGCAACTGACAAGGCCGGATGAGAAGCATCTAACTATGTGTGGCACACCGAACTACATTTCTCCAGAAGTAAAGAATTCTTTCGATGATATAAATAATAATTATTCAAAAAAAGACTATTGTTATCAATAAAACTGTGGTAAATTAGCGCCTGACTGATTATCTGCTTCAATTAGGTCGCCACACGATCTTCTCACGGTTTAGAAGCTGATGTTTGGGGTCTTGGCTGCATGCTCTACACTCTATTAGTGGGAAAACCGCCGTTCGATACAGACGCAGTTAAAAGTACTTTAACTCGTGTTGTGATGGCTGATTATGATTTCCCAGCAAATATATCTGAAAGTGCGAAAGACTTGATAAATCATTTGTTGAAAAAAAATCCCAGAGAGAGAATGCGTCTGAGAGATATACTCAAGCATCCTTTTCTTGCACTTCGTGATAGAAATCATCTCAATAAGGTATTCTAGATGATAATGAAACAATGGTCAATAACATTACACCATGTTCTTCTGGAACTTAGAATTGTATCGACTATTCTATTATTAGGGCAAGGGAAGCATGCCAAGAGGATTATCCGGTGTTGAAGGCGGAGATTCTGGAGTTGGTCGAACAATGTCTTCATGTAGTCATCCTCGGTTGCGCTCGCGATCTGAAGAAAGATTACCAAACTTTCCTGGCAGCTTGGGACCATGCCCCACTCCAACACCAACTGCACGAAGCGAACCTTACTACGATTACATGACAGATATACACCAATCTTATCGAGCACAGCCGAACAATTATTCTCATAATAGTAATTCGGTATTAGCTGGTATACCTCAGCCTCCTCAAAGCAGAGTATTTTCTATTGTTGAGCAACAGAGCAACTACGAAGGCCAATGGGGAGAGGACAATCAAAGAATAGATAAACAACAGAGGAAAAATAGGGACAGAAAACAAAACGATGGAGAAGACGAAGGCAGTAGCAAATTATCTGTACCACCATTAAATTCAATTAGATTGCAAGCTACTAGACATAGGACTAAAAATGCTGTTCTAACAATACTTGATAACGGTGAAGTGTGCATTGAATTTATCAAACGAAGAAATGGCAAGGTGTGGAAACTTCAAATTTATGAATAATCAGCAAAATGTGCATAACTAAGCATTAAAATTCTAGATATCTAATTCAATACTAAAAAAATAACATAATATATAACATAATATCAAGCATAATAACTTGACCTGAAATTTTACTTCACAGGAGAAGGTGAGCGAAGTTTGTCGTATATCAAGCGACGGTTTGAGAATCGTTCTCTATAAAGCTGCCGAGGGAATAATTGTAGGTAATGAGCCTCCACCCTTACCATCTCGAGGAGCAGATAGTATCCATTCATACGAAAGTCTGCCCCAACGTCACCACAGAAAATACGTTTACGCGGCTAGATTCGTGCGGCTGGTCAGGGCCAAGACTCCAAAATTAACTCTTTACACACCAAAAGCAAAATGTCTATTTATGGAAAATGGTCCTCATCCAGACTTTGAACTGCATTTTTACAACGGAGCTAAGGTATAAATAAAATGGACCTTTTTTATCCTAATTCTCACCAATTGCGTGCGTATTTACTCTGAATTTCGTTAACAAGAACGTGTGCAGCTAAACAAATTTCCTAACAAAAAATGATGTTTCTTATGCTTATTTACTATCTTTAGTACAATGAACTTACGTTTTAGAGATAATGATCAAGATTCTTTACATTCAGTTCTCTCAAATTGAACCTATTTCTAGATCACTCGGATCGACGGTGTTGTAAAAGTGATCGAAGAGCCTGGCGGACTAATGTATTCCGAGGATGAATTACCCTCGAGATTAGAAGAGCTGCATGATCATTATTCTGAGTGTTATCAACGTTGTTTATTGCTAGAATCGACTCTGGCATCTTTAGAAACGGCTACTGGTCACTCATGTTTCCCAGCAATAATTGGACGGAGGCCAGCAACAGCCTCAAACGACGCACTCTGTTTAAGGGGAAAAGAAAATATTTCGCAAGCCACAACCAGCCCACCCATCGTAAGCTTCTCCAGATATTATTTTGCACAGTACAGCTCTAAAATATAATCTATTTTGTACTTGTATTCATTGAGTGGGAACAGACTTCAGATTATAAATAAATTGATTATACGCATTCATCATTTAGAATTGGCGATTTATTAATTATAATTTATTAATTATACATTTTAGATGCCATCGTTCAATGCCAGCTGCTCCGTTGTTTCCACAGTAACATCTCGTTCGAGGAGGTCAAATTCAGTATGTGTTTCTACAAACATAACAAACAACAAAATTACAATTCCAGGAGTTGGCGTTGCGACTCAACTATCGACCGGAGATGTTAGAGTCGATTATGGCGACGGATCAACGCTTACCGTAAAATATTTCAAACGTTTTTATGACTTGAGGCTAATATATTCTTTTTTTTCATCATTCTAGGTATACTGTAACAATTAGAGGCATTAATTTATTGTTCATTTAATGATTACAGGTGAGTCCGCAGAGTATGGGCGGTGGATTGACGTATGAAAGTAGTAACGGTGTAGTAACAAAGTACAATCAAAATTATCAACAAAATTCAGAGGTGCCTTCTGCAGTTAGGGACAAATTAAGGCATTTACCAATGATAATTAAACACCTCGTGCAACCTAAACATAGAAGTATACGTTGATGGTTGTTTATTGCTTGTTCCGTAACTTTAAAATAAAAATGTTTTGTGAAATATATTGAACAATAATATTTAGATAGATCGTACCTATATTAGAATTATAATAATATACAATTATGTAACTATTATGTTATCTTGCGATATAAAAATATGTATTTTGATATTATTTGAACGCATTCCACCTAATTTTGTGATATTATGTATTAAATAATTCAGATAAATTACTGATGATCCCGTAGGAAGAAAAAAAAACGACTCCGTCTCGAATTCAGTTCCTAAAAAATAAAGTCGGTTCTGGTTATTCAACAAATTTCATTCATCTCAGCTCTATTACGAATATTTATGTTACGACTTAAAGCTGATAATTTTGGTAGACTGGAATTATTTGACGGACCGGCCGCTAAGATTTAAATGTTCTGTACGTTTGAAGAACGTTCTCCAAGAAGGCGCTGCGTGTGTATCTTGTGACCACGCACGCAGTGGAGCACGCTCGCTCAGGGGAGTTATCTACATTTCGAAATAATAGAATTCATTGGGAAATAAAATAATTGGCATAAAAAAAATTCTTTTCACTTTCAGCAAATCGCATTTTGCCGCCCGGGGCAACTTCCGGCGATGCCCCCACGACCCCCATATTCAGCGCTGGGATTCTTTACATAAATAGCAAAAAATTACTTGCCGAAATGTTTATCCAATGCATATATACATACATATATAGTATCGTTTTATATGAATTATTTAACAAGTCTAATCTGAAAGAAAGGATGTTTTTCAGCCAACAGATCGCAATATAGTTGGCTCCTCATCAAGGGGGATTAGATTATTTGCTATGGCAATCGATTGTCGGCCGTTTGTCGGCGAATGATACATTATCCCGCATGTTCTACAATAATTCGTTGATCAAAAAATAATTGGTCAAAGCAAAGGTAAGGGATTTTTCAGTTAGCCCCTCGATAGTAATGCTTAGAATCAAATATGATATTAATCGATGTAGAATCATTTGTTGGTTATTGATGACCGAGTTTGGTACCAGAACAACGTCCGGAACCGAGGAGTGACACGGTCTTTTCTCCCTTCGACACGAGTAGGGATGGGCGAGTGGGCAGCGAGATTATGAAGGAGCTGAAAGCAGGGACAGACAGTGAAGCATGAGGCCTTGAGGAGCTTCCGTTCAAATTCCTGGTTGCCAACTTTTGAAATCGTGATTTTAGTTTTGTACCACGAGAACATATCATTGTCAGCCGAAGAGGTGGCATGTACCATGGTGGACAGATTACATCATTTGCTCAGAACGCAGCCACTTCTCTCGGCATCTTCTGTTTCTTTTTTCCACTTTGTTCAACAACTTTGTTCCGTTCATGCCGACTGTATACGTTTTTCTGGTACCGCACTGGGATATCGACATCCAACAAACGCTTCTGCACCGAATCATGACAAATTTGATTGAAAACGAGAGCATAACTCCAAGAAGCTGCAACTGAAAACATTCCTCCGGCCAAGTTGTACCAATCAGTTTCCAATCAAGGAATTACTGTCAATCCTGTGGAACAGTTCATCATTTAGCATGGAGCGACCGACAAACGATTTCACAAAAAATTGATCTAATCCATTTTGACGAGGGGCTATTTGTATGGAGGCAGTAGTCTGATTTTCAGACGGATTGATCTATGTTCTCTGCTTCCTGGAAACCCTTTTCCATGATATTTGACAAAATGTCTAGGCATAACTTCATCACGCTACGCAAGTTGCAAAGGTATGCAGTTTCTGAATCGGTTCTCATTGTCAACGGAATCTGCTAACTATTGGCTGTCAGTAGTGAACCGTACATTTCATCGATCCTTTTTTAGCGCCAGTCCGTCCCGTTTGCGAATCTCTTAATATTTTATCACTCATCTTTTAGTTCCCGAAATACAAACGCAGTCCCGTCGTACTTCGCTCACGGATTTCATATTTTTGTTAAACAAGTCAAAAATCAATTGATATCAAATTTCTAGACTCTGTTTATTTGAGTGAAACAGTAAACAATCGTAGAATGTTATTATTAAAACATTACGAAAGGTATTTGGTGCGTGCGCCTTTTTGGAATTCGATTATGGCACAATAAAATGAAATTCCACTATTTCGTGATTGTTTTAGAATATAATCGTTCCGGGTAATCATACGTAAAAAACATAGATCTACTTAGTTGTCAAAATATCAAGTAGGTATGACTTAAATTTGATTGAAAAAGGTAAAGACCATCCCGGTTCTTCCTTTCAGCAACCGTATGGAAAGGGTGGCAATTTTCCAGAAGCTTAATCAGAATCAAGTAAATCCAGTCCTCGTTCCGAGATTGCTAAAGTGATAAAACAATAAATTTTCTTCTACTTTATGACCAGAAAAGAGTTAAGGGAAATTGGCTATGGATGAGGGAATCTCTGGAAACGCAGATAAACTGAATCTGAGGTATAAATTCTTGGGAGTGGTTTGGGAGAGTAATTAATTTCGTGCACCAATGAGAACGCTGCCAAAAGTAAGAAATATGACCGAAAGTGGTAATTGTTCCTGGTACAGGTATTAGATTACGATTTATGATAAGAATAATATTAATAAAATTTCCACAATACTAATTATCGGTAAATTTTTGGCAGATTTTTCACAGGACACTTCCATTGAATGTTAATTGAGACGTAAGTTCTGTTATATTTGTTATAAAGGACGAACAGTTAGTGTGTGTGTGTGTGCGTGTGTGTTTGTGAAGGGGTGCTTTACACAGGCTGGATAAATGAGCAAATGTTTATACAATCGGGATTCAAAAAATGATTGTTAATTTGATTATGATTATAAGAATTGTAATGGTTATTCGAAACAATTATATATGGTGTTATAAAAAATACTATGTGACACTTTCGCGTATAATAATAATGGCATCATGCAAGTATAATCATTATATTACATGGTAAATAAAAATATGCATGTAATATTTCATCTTATACATAATTATAATCATTGCGCTTCATTAGCAATAGAAATTCGTTAGAATATCTAATTGATATTTTGGACATTGTTTCATAAATCAACGAAAGTATCACCGCTATGACATTTTTTTTTTTTAAATAATAACTAATCAGATTTGCTGTCAAAGAATACTTTGTTCCTTTTGTACGTTATTGTGCTCGCGTTGAAAAGAGATTATATGATTTTTTGTTTGTCTTTTTGCTCTCTGTCTTTTAGTTGTTGTTTTCAATTGAAAAATTAATAGAGACTATATAATATACACCTCTCCTCAAATAACATGATTTCGTTGTATAATATCGCAATGTGTAATACAGTATATATATATATAATAATTACTTTTTGACGTTATAAGAATCATCGATGAGTCGCAATAATCATCGGAATATCCATTTTCTTTGGTTTTCTTTCCTGTGACTCTATAGAAACAATAATATAATAAACGTCTAGGGACATCAAAGACAAATTCGATTTAAGTCTATATAATCTATTACCATAGATGTAATGTAGTTAGCTCGACAATTTTACTTCGAATTGATTTCTGTTGATCTTTGTATAATACTCGTATTGTGTATCGATAAGCTTTTATTTCGGCTCATTCTTTCATCAGTATTTCAAGAATTAACAATGAACGTGTAGATATATACTGTATGAATTAAATCATTCTACAACAACCGATTTTAATTATTTGTAATTATATCGGGCATTAGGTATATACAGTGATTTAATTCACACCTAATGTTGTATCTGTAGAGCCTATAATCAATTTCAAATATCTATGATCACGGGCTATAAGTAATATATGGATATAATAAATTGTAGAAAAATTGCCTCGATCATTTCGTCGTAGAATTATTGAGCTATGGTTTTTGTTTCTATGCTATTATATCTTTGCGCTACGTTTATGTTTAGTAATTCCTATGATATTAATAATCTTCATCTATTTTATTTATTCATTCACTTTTTTGTATAGTGTTATATATTCAATAAATCTTGTATATAACAATCGTTATCAACCTATTGCACTTTACATCCGTATATTGGAAATACGGGGGACAGTGATTCGTATTTTTAAATATTGTTTTAAAATATTATTTTCATTGTGAGGGCGCGAGTGTTAAAAGTTATACAGACAATAATTAATTATGTACTATCTATATATTATTTGAAATTTTTCCAACATAGTACACAGCATTGAAATTTTTGTCTTCTTTTTTCTTTTCTTTTCGTTTACTCTCTCTTTCTCTCTCTCTCTCTCTCTCTCTCTCTCTCTTTTTATGAAACATTTATAGGTATTTTACAAATAGGAAACGATCAGACACTGAACTTTCAATAATTCGGAGAGTGTACAGGCTTTTTGTGTTAATTAATATTTTATATATAGAAAGACATAAAATTTTTGAAGTAGTTATAGGTACTTATATGTCGCATGTAAATACAAACGAATTATGAAACACTTCTATATGGTTTATGTGTGGAAACTATCATTTAATATCGTCAAAGATATATTTTATATCTCGACCGTAGAATGTAACTGACCCGACGAAAATGTCTTATCTATTCCATAGTATTTGGAATACAGTAAATGTTAGAAAGTTTGTTAAAATTGTGTAACGCTTGCGTCGTTTGATATCCTCAAAAAGCCTGTACACTAGGGTTTCATATAGATTCATTAAATTTGTATGATAATTTGCACTCCGAAGATCCACCCTTGTAAAGTACATTCAACCGCATCCATTCTCCATTTCTACACAGATTCAATATTGGTTTTTCTTTTTTTTTTCATCTTCAATTTTATCATTTTTTCATTTTTTTTTTCTTTTTAAATTTATACAATAAAATATCACAGTTCTGTTCGTACCATCGCCATGCAATATAATTGTGCTTACATCACATCGTTTATAAATAATAATCCCTTCACTCTATTTTTCTTGGTTTTTTTTTCTGTTTCCTTCCTATTTAATTAATTGTTATCAATAGTATAATAGTGTATGGTATATATTATATATACTTATATATATATATATATATATATATATTTATTTATTTATTCATTCGTTAATTTTTTAATCGATATTCAAACATTTAAAATGACTTTTTGCAAACATATATATGTTTCATGAAAACCTACTTCGTTTTATATTATACTCATAATATCGAAGCGAATAAAAACGTTAGATATTGTAACCGGTAGAAACGATCCAACTAGCTCTTATAAAGTCTATAGTTCAAATATTATTAAATATTATATTATAGATTACGTGAGTATTGCTAATATTTTGTAGAAATTTCTTTTCCTTCCTTCACGGTAAACTATATTTAAAATGTAATTGAAACCCAATTACTTAATTAATTAATTAATTAATTAATTAAGTAGGTATACATATTATAATATAATATGTGTATGGATTATTATCATTATTTTTATGCCATAAAATTGTAACAGTTTGCCTGTGACCGAGCTGACAAGTTTCATTTATGTATTTGTTTATCTGTGATTTTAGCACTAAACTAAACATAATTAATTAATCATTATGCAATTGATGACATTTTGTACTTGGTCCTAAATTCAAAAATAACCGCGCATCTGGAAGTTTTTGTTCTCTCCTTACCTAGCGTGCAGAAAAATACATTATACTTCGCGCAATATCCGTTAGATGGCAATCAATGCACCATAACTCATTGCATGTCGGGTTGCGTATCTGCAGGCGCGGGAAGAAATTCATGTCGAATATACTAAAAATTCGATCAGGTAAAAGGAAAAAACGCTTCCAATTTTGAACGCTTGAAATTATTTTCATCACAATAAGTTTAATGAAAAATTGTATTTTACAAAGAATATCCAATAATTATTACACAAGACAAAGAAACGAAAAATATGCTTGGACGGTTTATCTGAACGTCTGGAACTCGCGTTTACCATACTTGTAGTTAACGCATTATTTATTACCATTTTACCGCTCAGTATGTAAATACATACATACCTACTCGGGTATAAGTAAATCAATTAACAACGCAAATGGAAAATACAGAGTTGAATACACTTGAATTGTATATCTAGATGAGAAATTCAAAAAAAAATTACACGAACTAATTAAAATTAGGGAAACTGAACAAAAACTTGAACAATCTTTCTACTTCTATTTCTATACATATATACGATTCATAGATAATGAAAATGATAAAAATTAGGTTTTGGATGGTAATAAGTAACTAAGAGCAAACTCAGGTAAAACAATAAAAGAGAGGGTGGTTAAATTTCTTTTAACGTAATAGTTTATTAAACGAAATAATAATAATAATAATAATAATAATAATAATCATCATAATAATTATTGAAACTAAAAATAATTAGACAGGAAAGAATCACAATTAAAGCATAGGGGTTCTTGGTTTCCCCTTCCCCGTGAGACGTAACAAAAATACGCTATTTTTATTTATATTTATTATTAATGGTTTTTATTTTGTTATGTTGCCTTTTCTTTTCTTCTTTTTGTTTTTCATTTGTCACAGTTTTATTTGTTTTTTCTTCTAAATATAGTATATATATATATATATATTTTTTTTTTGTCTTCTAAATAATCATTGTCGTTTCTTGAATCATAGGTACAGGTGCTAAATATGAGCAAAAAAATAAAAAATAAATGAAATAGAAAGAAAAAAACCGAACAAACAAAAGAGGTTTCACTGCAGCATGCTGTGAGTTGAGGGAGGGGCGGGTGGGGGGGTGGGGGGGGGGGGGGGGTCATACGAGATACGATGCAATGCAATGCGACATAATACGATACGATGGAAATTTTCGACGAGTGTGTGTGTACGTGTGTGTGTGTATGTGTGCGCGCGCACGCGCGCTTTTCCGGAAATAATTAAATATAAGTTAATAGTATGTATTGTAGGAAACCCAAAAAAATGATTATTCATAATATCTTCTTTTTTCGTTTTTCTCTTTAATAATAATAATAATAATAATAATAATGATAATCATAATAATAATAGTATGTAGAATATTATATACTTTCTTAATAACAAACTAATAATAAACAACTTGAGCACAGGTGAGGCGCTATCAACGATGGACATATTATTATATTATAACGAAGAGGATACTGAATTTATTTTTATAAAATATAATTCAGTTTCCTCGTCCAACAAAAGCCCACCGTATATTATATGCACCATATATATAACAAGAAACTATCTACATTGTTTTTTACTTCTTTTCTCTCGTTTCCACTCAATTATTCAAATATATGCCACCTTCGGTCTTCTCCGCGTACGTGTGTACATAGTATGTATGTATGTTTGTGGGTACATGTTACTTGATTTTCACCTAAATTTTGTGGACTTTTCACCAGTTTTCTTGTTTTCGTTTTTTTCGTTCTCACCTTCTTTCCGAACAGTCAACTTTTGGAGCAATTTGGTGATAATTTAGAAAACAAAGATAATCAAATGAGAAAAGAAAACGAAGGATCGCGAGAAACTTGTTTTTAATATGTTACCGCGCCGCGATCGGCATCGTTCGATTCGTTCAAAACGCATGCACCTGTATCATACGATTATTGAAGTAACTATAACAAAAATGAAGAAAAAAAATGTCGAAAGAACAGGAAATTGAGCGAATCACTGTAAACGGGATATACCTACACGTAGGTATAGATATTTTTGTTCAATTCTATTTTTGAAGAAATAATTATTGGAACACCAAAAATGACCGTCGGATTTTCTCTTTCTCCTTTGCCTAAGTCTTTCGCAGCTACGTGTGAGAATGGACATTTTTTATTACTATTTTGTTTAATTTTATTCAATTTTTTTGTTTCATTATATACCTATACGGTAGGGTTACCTTAAGAAATAATTTTCATACGTCTCTATAACCTTACACACCTATTAATATATAATTGATAATATATAATATTTATTTATATATATTTATATAATAGTTATTTACAAGAGAGGTCTTTTTCTTTGCATATACCTACCACTTTGTGTTCAACATTATTTTTGCATTTTGCATTTTCGTTTGTTTGTTTTTTTCAATTCTTTTTTCCATTTCTCATTTCGTGTGGCACTGCAGTAGTCAATTCTATGTTATAAATCGTATTTAAATCGTTTGTTTTTTGTTTTTTTTTCTTTTTACTTTTACCTGCGCAAATTTCTTCTACTTTTTCTTATTCTTTCGTTGCGTACCATTATTCTTTTTTAAAATCGCGAATGAATTTTTTCTTTCTTGTTATTCTCTCCTTTTTTCTTATACTTGTGCCCTTATTTTTATAAGATACCAAAAAATCTTAATTGGTAATACGGTTAATTTATTTATTCGTAGGTATACCCGATGTACCTTTTAGTATATTATTATATTTACTCCTATTAATAATATATATACTAATCGATCGGCTATACCGTAAATCAAATTGTCAATCATTCATTTCATACTTTGACTTCAACTCCAACTTCTGCTTTTCTTTATAACCCCGCTTCCCCCGAACACAAAAACTTTCAATTAAATCTAACTGTATTTTCACCTAAATTTTTCGCCCTTTTTCTTCTTTATCTCTCTCTCTCTCTTTTTCTCTCTATTACGTAACTTCACCGGGGAAGATTAGGTACCTGCGCCACCTGATCATTATACTTTCTTGGTATTCCTAAGTACTGTTGCACGATGTCCTTATTTATTTATTTATTTGTTTATTTGTTTATTTTCATTACGTTTTTTCTCGGTTTCGTCAGATGAAATTCTACAACGGTGGTATCACCGTTACAGTTTCTTTTTTCTTTTATACATAACATGTAGGTATGTAATTATACGGATTTTGCTGTTTTTTTTTTTTTTTGTTTTTTTTTCATTTTCTCTTATTTCGTTTCCATGTTAAACCACGTGCAGATTGATTTTTCGTATAATATAGACGTAACGATTTTATATAATTGTGGAATGGTAAAATAATGATAATAATAATAAGAATAATAAGAATCATGAAACAAAAAAGAATAATAAAATAATAATAATAATAATGATAATCAGTTTTTCTACGGCGATGATACATATATACGTATTCGTGTATATTTATATGTAATATTAAAATTCTACGAGGAATCGGCAAGTTACTGTTTCTCTTTGAGTCCACCTAAAAGAGCGTGATTTTCCATAGTAGCACTAAGGTTACTAAGATTACTGAGATTACTCAGGTTACCCAGATTACCTAAGTTACCAAGATTCGGTTGATGAGCATAATTCCTTATCTGATGTAAGCTTATCAATTGATTTGGAAAGGAAGTCGCGTTCTGGTTACTCGTTGTACCGGACGTAACACCGGCCGACGATGTTGGCGATGATTTCTGCGAGTTGAACGCCTCGTACAGGTACGGCCGCGAGGCCGGATGATGACTTCCAGGGTAATGAAGGTGGTTCAAGGGATTCAGTGGATGTTGCATCGACGATATTGAGTTTATCGAAATTGAAGATATCGGGGTAAAAGCCGATGAACTATTCGGATGGGTGCCAGGCTGCGGTGTTTGTTGTCGCGAATCATTTTCAATCGATTCTCTGTGACCGTGGGGTAAAATCATCTCGGAATTTTGATTCTGATGATAATCCGTGTGATGATGAGGTAGTCGTTCATGCAAATCTGATATCATTGAATCAGGGCTAACCTTCGGCCAATAATGATCCTGGTGATGCGACATAGCGTGAATGGAAGGCCTCAGACCACTGCCTATAATTGGTGGACGTTTGTCCGTCCTTTCGGCATGCTTTTGCATATGTTTAGCGAGGTATGTCTCCTGCGTATAACTTTTACCACAGTACTGGCATATGTGGGTTTTCAAATGTTTCGATTCCTTGTGCTTTGGAATATGCTCGAGTAGACTTGGCTCGTCCGAAAAGCACTTGTAGCACGAGTTACACTTGTACGGTTTGTCGGTCTGATGACACCTCGAGTGACTCTGTAGGTTACTCAGTTGACTAAACGCCTTTGTGCATCCAGGGTGTCTGCATTTGTATGGCTTGTCGCCAGTGTGAGTTCTGATGTGTTGTTGTAAGTGGCTAAGCTGGGTAAATTTGCGTTGACATATTTCACAACGATATGGTTTTATACCAAGATGAATTCTCGTATGTTGTGACAAGTATGATGAATTTGCAAACGCTTTTGAACACTGCGTACACTTGTACGGTTTCGCTTCGCGCATATGAATCTGCGTATGGAGCTGCAGGTCCGCCTTACTGCCAAATATCTGCAATTCAAGAAGAAAAGAACAAACTTTTTATTTAATTCCTCACACCTTTTGCAAATCACAATCCCCCATACCAATGTGTCTATAAAGAAAAGAAGACATTCAAAGAACATTATACATCCATAGCATCTTTACTAGATTAACGTTTCTCCAGTTTTTTAACAACCAATTCGTCTGACTCCTATCCAAAGTCGAGCGTGAGTTGTGCCCCCCCCCCCCCCCCCCCCCCGTACCCCATTGGACGTACGTACCCGCTACCTGCTTGGTTATAAATAAATTCCAAGGAGGAACGGGCAGCAGCCCAAGCACATACGAGAGAGGCTGGCCTTGTCTATCATGGAATCGCCCCGGGGGCTACCTGACTGGCCGCACAGCTACCGCATAGAGACGCCTCTGCTCATAAACCACAGACGCACAAATAATTCATCTTCGTCACACGAGATTCTGAGATATTAGGGATATGTTCATAGACCAAAGCCGGCGGTAGATATCCTGGTTTCAAGCGTGCATCCTCAAATCGAAGAAAAAGGTCTCAACATGTGTAATATAGCTTCTGAACGAACAGGTATATCACAATTTTTTTTTACAATCTCCCGCGTGTTCATGCGGCGAGATGAATATTAGCACAACACCGCCTAGATGCCGTTTATATTTTGATGAAAGATTATACCTAAATGTGTTTGATGAAATGGGCAGACAGTAAGTACGGGTAAGGATAATTTAACAGCTGACGGAGCACGTCCTTTCGAATGTTGGCTATTTTTTTTATTTCCTCCTTTCGAAATTTGTCCTTGCGGAGAGAAGTCAAGTTCGCGTGCGGGGTCTAGCTCACTATATGGCCCACGTAATCGCCTTTGGCCAGTATTATAGTCTCTGATGTGATGTCGGCACAACAAGATTGTTGCGAGAAAACGACTAGCGCGTATACCAACCAGGAGATGTCCATAATAATATCAATCCCAAAGATAGACGGAGCGAGAGAGAGAGAGAGGAAGCGAGAGAGAAATGAGATATATAAACGATCGCGAGCCTGTGATGAAAAACTTGGACATTATAGGTGGAAACATACATGTGTCTAGAATGTTAGTAGGTATATCTCGAGACAGTCATAGTTGATACGTTGATTCATATTTATCAAAACGGGTGTTTATATTACGTAGAACGCGGTAAACTCACGTTATCATATCTGATTTATACTATCAATCTTTCTACTTCTATGCCTCAATTCAGGATTAGTTATGCGTTCACCTAACCCAGCTTACGCTCAGTTCAGCCCTGACCTGCGCGTCTAATAATTTTAAGCTTTGCCCACGCGCGCGTCCGCTTTGCCAATATAATTATCAGTCGTTGCTTTAAAACCATTGGCAAATGAGCCGCCGGTCGTTGTTCACGTTGAATATCAGGATTAGGATCAGGATCATGATTACGGAGCGTGTTATAGACGAATAGAATACGTTGATATATGTTATAGTCTTCCGCAAGCCAAGGATCGGCCGGTCTTCACGGTTCTTCGATATTTGTTTTTTGTTTTCTCTCTTCTTTCTCTTATATTCCTTCTTTTGATCTTATAGTTTCGTATTATTCTCTGGGATAGCGCAGGGCGCGGAGTGAGCATATAATTGCTGACAATGAGTCGAGTCGTTCGGAACTTCCGCCTAACTAAACCGCCTTGCCTTTCCGCTGTGAAAATTACGTCGTTATAAGGAAGAGAGCTAGTCTAGTCTTCCGAGTGCAACTATACTATACTATCTCTAAATATTTCTATGATTTTTTCTCCTTCGAAACGGAGTTGGAGGAAGAGATCTCCGAGAGTAAGTATACCTAATGCTTGGCGAGAAGCCGCGAGCATCGAGGATAAATGGTAACAGTAACCATCTATATTTATTGCTCAAGTGTTATCTATAGGCTTAATGACACTCGCAGGCTTTATAGGTTATAGAGGAGAGACGTTTCCTCCGCTGGAAATGTACTTCGTTGTTGTACTTTGTCTTTTTCAAAGAACTCGCGGATGGAATGCTCTATTTACAACAACAATTACCCTGTCGTAAACGAACCACGGCGGGGCTTGCCAAGATTGAAATATAAAATATATTCTCTCGTTTTTTTCTTCATACTTTGGAAATTGACCCTTCGGGGCTTTACAGTTTCAGCCGAATGAAATATACCGCAGGTGTCTATCTGTCTTGTCGCTTTAAAACTGAGAGAATAGTTTTTGCTTTCTTATTTTTTGCTACGAAAACTCTACCCACTAATAATATCTGTCAGTTTATATGCGTTACACTTCCTACTTTTTTCCGCCCTCTTCTTCTTCTTCTTTTGTATCTTTTTTTTTTTTTTTCTTCGAGGAATGATGATTTTTATTACGATTGAGTCATTGCTTCTTATATTTTACTCCCGCAATCGCATGAAATGCGATGTAAAAATTCGCAGTGAAATTTTGATATCAATTTCTTGAACCGTGGAACTTTTCAAGGTAGTCTGCACCTGTGTTACATACGAACGCACGCGCGCACACACATATTTCAACTCTTTCAAAAAGCAATTATTCCACGTATGTATGTATGAAAGATTACCTATGTAGGTAATCATTGCCATTGGCGACTAACTGACACGAAATGACATGGGACGGATATCTATCTACCTGTGTATGTACGTATACCTATAATGCCTACACTATATGCAAGAGGAGAAATCGTTAGTGATAATCGAAAATTTTGCTTAAAAAGATTCATACGAAAGGTAGTATACATATCAATAGTACTTAGTTAATTTTATTTTAGACGCGACACCGCCGCAACGATGCGGACATCAGTCTTCAAGAAGCACTTGCGAATTATGATTCGATTCGACCATGACTGTATACTTATCCTCTACAGATATAACTTATACTTGAAATTTGTTTTCTTTTTCTTTTTCTTTTCCTTCTCCTTCTTCATCATCTTTCTCTCTCCTTTCTCAATCTTTTTACATTCAGTCATTACTATAGAGGTGGTGAATAATAATTAAAATTTAATTTATAAACTCCCAGCCCAAGGCTACAATGTGTAATTTTTAACTTCCACCGCTTCAGCTATTCCAAAGGACAAAATATTGAGCGGTTCAAAAATGGAAGAAAAAAATGAATAGGGGGATTTGATTGAAATTTGTAAGAAGAAACAGTAAAACAAACAAACAATAGAAAAAGAAAAGAAAGAAAGAAAATCTGAAATGGAACGCTAAGGAAAAGAGACAAAGAAAAGAAAATAGGGAACTATCTGTATAATATAAGAAACGTAACTACACTGGTGACAGAAAATTAATGGGGGGGAATGATATTCCAAATTATTATACATGTATATTCGGAGTTTAGACTGCGAGTGGACATAACCTATAGCAGCGATGTGCGTACGTAAGGTACAGGTGCGACCTACGCCGCTCGATTGGTCATTAGTTTGATACAATGTGTAGACAAGCAGAATTCTGTTAAGAATGTCGGAATTTTTAATTAATATAATATCTCAGTTTATTATACCGCGTCCTGGCCTTGGCTGGAATTCTAGCTCACCTATGTAAATCGCTAATTTTAATAAATTATTCTGTCGAATAAATTTGACCGTAACTTTATAACACTGTTACACTAGTCTTGCTTAAATAAAGTGAATATATATATATATATATATATACCATACGACACAGTTGTGTACATGAATGTATGTACGTACGTAGGTACGTATGCATGAACGTAAATAAATAAATAAATAAAATTGAACTTTGAATCTTTCTATCACACGTGCACGAAAAAGCCGATTTTCCGCGCCTATGGAGCAGGAGGAAAGAGGCAGTTTACCAACCGAGGGCGTTAAGAGATCACGCGCATGCGTGCGACGACAATATTTATTTTTCTCTCAAAAGGGAGCGGGAAGAAAACGCTATTTGACATTCTGCGATGGCTGCTTTCTGAAAATTTGGCTTGGAAAATCGGCATCTTTTCACACACGTGCAATGAAAAATATCGTGTGTGACTAAAGAGAAAAGGTTTTTTTTTCTATCTCGTGTGAATGTTTGCCCTCGCCTTCGCCTCGTGCGGTACATTCACGCTCGTCAGCAAACACCTATTTTTCTCCCTAGTCATACAATATACCTACTATCGCTCGATCTGATAATATACCTATATACATATATATATCCACGAGCCACGCATCTTATTCACACCAGCGTGATTATCGGTAGCAAGAATCTGAATCGTATAACACTATAAATTCAAATCGTTCTTGTTTCGCTATAAGAATTCCTTAAAAGTCGAGAAGGCATCATATATCTATGAATATGAGGATACCTTGTTATACATATTATACATGGAGAAAACGTTGATGAAAATGACGGAGAAGAAAAAAAAAGACAAGAAAAAAAAAAGGCTAAGCAAAAGACCAAAGTGTCATTCGTAGATTCGATCCAGTATACCAACACACACGGGATTATTACATCGGGTGGCAATACTGTCTCAAAAGAATAAATCAAAACAGGTATTATAAGGTATCAAGATTTTGGGATAGACGTAAGCGAGTATTACGGGGGAGCGCGCGGGGCTACGCTACGCAGAGGATCGAATCATCATCAAGGACCAAAAAACCAGTTCTCACATATTACATGAAAAAAAGAGAAAAGGAAGAAAAAGATGAGACAGCAGAGGGGCGCACAGAAAGAGAGAAGAACGGCCGTAAGTTATTCTTCCAAAATAAGAGGCTCACGATTTTCAAATTATGTAATCATATTCCTGAACTGAGACTGACCTAACAGTTATATATTTCGGTGATTCTTTTTTTTCCTTTTCCTACTTCCTCATTCACTATAACTTCCTCTTCTGCTTTTCTTTCTTTCTTTCTCTCTTTCTTTCACTATACGTCATAACGAACTCGCGCTTGGGATGAGCATAAAATTATCATATCTACATATATACCTATATCTATACGTATTCAGAGATTGCAAAAAGCTAATTACGGAGGAGAGAAAAAAAAGAGAAAAAAAAACGAACAAAAGAACTATGAATATTCTATTCCTCTGCTTCTCTCCTACGCGGCCGTGTCTTATTTTTTCTTCGTTCGGAAATCGGATCATAGCGAACTCTAGGTACTTATAAAACCACGATCCGTCATCGCACTCAAAGTTGCCGCAAAATCATCAACAATACAGGACTGTTTACTTGGGGCTACCCCCTTTCTTTTTCACTCTCGTCAACCCTTTCTTTTTTTTTTTCCTTTTTTATTATTTTATATGTATGTGTATAATACGAGCTGCACGCGTCTATCCGCATGTTTGCCTCGTGATCTTTATCCCCCTTTACGAGGTATATGAGTACCTACACATACGTACACAGATACCTACACGCAGTACTATACTAGACGAGGGGGTGAAATAAGATGTATACATATATATAAAGTCGCTGTGTTAAAAATGGGGCCTGAAAATTGTTCCCGCACTTTGATCCGCACGTCGCGCGGGTCTGATTTTGGGGGTTTTTCTATATCCTGTTGAGTCAGAGGAAGGAGAGGAAGAGACGGTGAAGAAAAAAGTCGAGGAAAACAAAAAAATTTCAAGCTCACCTCGTGCACGCATCTGAGCTCGAAGAGTGAGACAGAGAGAGAGAGAGAGAGAGAGAGTGAAAGAGAGAGAGAGAGAGAGAGAAAGAGAGAAAAAGAGAAAAGAAGAAAAAGATTTCGAGTTTTTCGGCAAACAAGCCGATGACGGATGGGGCACCACGGAGTTGCGAAGGGGAAACGGTTTAAGTGCCTTTTTGAATTTCTCCCTCTCCCTCGATTTCCTTTCTCACTTCGTATCATAGATATACACAACAATTTTCAAAAGAACTATAATCTCTATGCGATTCTTTTGCCGGGAGGAGGAGGTTAGATATTGAGGATCACCAATTTTTCGGATAAGTAGACCATTCATCCCTATACCTTGTACCGATTTCCTTCTATATACCACTCACGATCGGTAACGTTTCCTGTAGGGGAGTGGAAGGGAGGGGGGTTACCCTCTAATCCATTTTGACGCGTGTGGTGCTGGGTTTTCAAAATTGTTCACCTCCAAAAATCTATCGAAAATATAAATTCAGGCACTGCGTTGGGACTGAATGAGGGAGGGTTGGAGGGGCGGAGGCGGGATGGAGTTCAACGATTACGATGGACTCTTCAGTCACGGTATACATAAGCCGACGGTTATACATAAGTAGGTATACACACACACACACACACACACACACACACATGTACCGTCATCTAACTTGACTGACTTATAGGATCCCGGATATCGATGTCTACTCTTTACCGATATTTATAACCACACAGCGACGTGACACGCGCAAAATCTATACCTATATATACAAATTTATATATCTGTAATATCTAAGGCTGATCCATCGCAGGCTGCGACGCGGCCGCAACGGTCCTCCGCGTTCTCCGGACCCGCGCAACCACCAACGAAATTGATCTATTCCTCCGGATGTGCACAGTTATGGAAGACGCGGTATGGTAGAAAACCACAAAGAAACGAGAGAAAAAAGAACGCAAAACAAAAATCAAATATTTGACGCGGATAAGCCTCAACGCTCATTCTATATCGAGAGAAAAAAGAAGCCGAGAAGAGAAGAGAAGAGAAGAGAAGAGAAGAAGAAACGTAACGTAATATGAAAATATATATATTGTACGTAATCCGAGATACTTAAATAAATAATCTATCTATACACAAGCATAATTGCCATATACTAGTTCTAAGTAGCGGAAGGAACTTCGGGGGAACGGATGTACCTACAGTCATATATGTATATAGAAAGACGGGCGGCAAAAGGAGCCCCTTAATGAAACGCAACTGAAGTAGGATATACAGTAAGTAGCGCGCGCGGGGGTAAGGAGAAAGAGAAGACAAAATAGGGAGTAGGTACGGGGATATTTTTTTAATGTAACATACGCGCACATGCGACGTGGTTAGGCTGAACAGACGTTAGGTAGCACCTACACCCACCCACCCTCTAACGAACGTGGCGCTGCAGCGGATGATCTTGCCGGAGGAATTGAAGGGGGAGAAGAAGAGGAAGAAAAAGCAAGAAGAGGAAGAGAAATCTTTTTTTCACATAGTTTTCCGTTTTTTATCTCCATCGTTTTTTTCTATAAAGTTGAACAAAAATAGAAATAGAAAAGGTGGATGAAAAAAGAAGTGGCCGGGGGTTGGGGGAAGAAGAGGAGAGGAGAGGAGAGGAGAGGAGAGGAGAGGAGAGGGAAAGGTGGAGGACTTTTTTCTTCGCGACTGTTAAAGGTTTTTTTATCCAACGAAGAAATATGGTATCCTGTCCGCCGCTGCGCGTGGTATATACCTACCTCTACGTACATACCACCTACATACAGTATGGAGGATATTCCCTCTTCCCATCTCTTGCCATCCCGCCTCTTTCCTTCTCTCCTCAGCTTTAATCTCTACTCTTACATACTTCGAGCCCCAGTTAATATGTCTGCTGTTTTATTTTAAGTCCACATCCTATATCTGGGCATAGGTTACATGTATATAACATCCTTAAAGCCCTCATTGCATTTCTTCATACACACACCTATGTGTATATATAGGTATATATATATATATATACCTTTATGCAGTAGGTATATACCTATACGACACGAGCTCTCTTTCTCTCTCTTCTCAACTGCGGTAAAATCTCGTGATTTAAGTGAGCTCACTATGTTGCCCCTTCCTCCCCGCCGCCCCTTCATTTTTTACCACTCTCTCATGTTTATTATAACATATTTTCATATATTTTCAGATCTACCGCGCGCGCGCGGGATATATGAAAGTTTCTGTATTTTGTCGATTGAAACGCCAACCAACTCACCCGTCGACTTTTTTTTCTTCATTATTACAACGTTCGGAAACTAACTGAATTCGTCCCTCGTGTCTAACAAGTTTATTTAATGGGCACCGCAAATTCAGAACACATGAAATTCAACTTCTGCGCGGTAACCGAAATACGGTTTTTCGATCGCTCCACTGTTATTGGTTTTTGTTTTTTCATTATCATGAATTGTAAAATAACACCCGCGTACGACGGAAAAAAACGAATTTAGTTAATATACGTGTGTATATATATATATATATATATATATATATAGTTGGTGCGATATACAGGTAGTAATTATTAGCGGAATGAATTTCGAACAAAAAAAAGAAACGAAAAGAGGTAAAAAGTTCGATCAGAGAAACAAATACAAGAAGAGGGGGGAAGGGGGGAACGAACGAACCAATTCGACTCACTATATACATGCATGCAAGGAGCAAGGAGATTAACCTTTCGTATGTATATATATATGTACCTGGAGCGTATGCATGGTGTGTGTTGGCTGGCATAAACTGTATGTACATACGTAGAGATATGTAGTATATGTACGTATAGATATATTATACAGGTATCATGTAGGTATAAACCCGGCGACAAATGGAATGAATGAACGCGTTCGGTCAGCCATACGTCGCGTACGCTATTTGTATTACGAGTATATTATACGGAGTTGGTTAATCCTTTCCATGAAAAGATAAAGAGAAAAAAAAAGATAACAAGGAAAAAAACGGGGGAAAAAAAAGCTAAGAAAAAAGATTCGTCAATGAAAATTTAACGTACCGCGTTTACACATCGGTTAGGCTATGTACATCTTTTTTTCATAGAATTCCAATTCTCAGAATTGTGAAACCGCATTTCAATCATCATATGGGCTCTATACACTTTCTTTAGAATACGCAAATTACTAAAGACATACACGCAAGTATACAGCCTACAAGTGTGCTCTTTCTCCCTAGCTCTTTTCCTTTCTCTCTTTCTCTCTCTCTCTCTCTCTCTCTCTCTCTCTCTCTCTCTTTCTCTTTCTTTGTTTCTTATACTGTCTTCAATAGTAAATCTGCGTGCATACGAACATATCTACGGGCAGCAGCCCCGTTCAGAAATAACAATCGTAGTGATGTATATTATACAGGGTACGTTTTCTCGGGTATCGCACGAGGGAGGGGTCTAATGTGGCAGAGTTTGTGTATATTTACGAACGTAGGTGAGTGTGATATCACACGGACAAAAGAGTACAAACAAATATACACACACTCTGCCACATTAGGCCACTCCCTCATGCGATACCGGAGAAAAAGCACCCTGTATAGTTGGTTAAAGAACCAGCAGATGAATAATTGTATTTTTTCAAACATCACACACTGGATATGTGGAGAAAGAAAGGGCAAAACTACTCTACAGACACATAAACGGACGTTTTATCATCAGGTCAAATATCATAATCTATACTGTACCCACTCGAGTAGAAAATGTAGCGTTTCGTCCATCGTATGTTACTATATAGGTTTAGATATATTACAGAAACGTGTGTAACGTATGTACAGAAACATGAGTCATTTGTTGGTGTGGGCACGAATATGTGGTCGAACGAAATAAAATGAAACAAGATGAAACAATATGAGATAGAAAAAAAGTTCAGCGGACTCATTGCGACCCGGAAGGACAATAAGATGGAGGAAGGAGCGGAGTTCAGTCCTTAGAATCGACTGAGCGTGCGGCAACTATAGAAGTTAGATTGCTATGTAAGATCTATACGCACGTGCACCGTGTGACGCGTGTAATTCTTTCCTGCCCGACGCGACGAAGCTCAAATTGTACAACGTGAACACGCGGTAGGCAAGAAAATAACGAAGAGCAACATCGTCCGGAAGTTTTCGATGGAAGAAAAATCGTGATGTTTTTTTTTTCGAGATCTTTCGGATCGACGCGTTAATGCTATCAACTTTAGCTTCATTCTCTGCTGTAGCGTTCGAAACGAACATTACAGAGGCACATCGAGCGTCGAAAAGAAGGAGGAGATGAATATTTCTTCGAAAAATGGAATCTTCGCATGGTTGTGTTCAAAGGTCACGGTTTGTTCGGGGGTTCTCCTTCTCTCACACAGAGACCGTATTACCTGCAGTCTGGTAGCAGCTACTTGCTTTCTCGTGAGTAGGAGGTAGGTATAGGCATAATATTATATTGGCCCACAGAGCACAATATTCGGACTATAGGCGATAAGAATAAATATGAATGTAATAGACGCGGAGACGAAGGAGATAGAGAAGGAATGGAATAGAAAAAGATCGAAAGGACTTTTTAACAGGTCAAGTTTCGAAGATCTTTAGACTGAGTTATAGTGCAGGCATTACCCCACCCGAATGAAAGAGACGGGGACGAGAGCGACGACGAAGGGACATCGGTAGCTAGAAAGAAAAAGGAAAAGAAGAAGAAGAAGAAAAAGAGAGAGAGAGAGATTTCCGAACTGTACCCCATACTAATATTACTACAATGCACGCGCCTCTCGTGAGCCATTCAAGTTGTACAATATGTATTGACAACTGACGATTGTCATTTATTTTTGTTACCAACTATTGTCGATTATTTTATTTCATCCCTTACATAGGTATATATATGTGTGTATCTAGGTTATTGTCACGTTTCTTTGTGAATTATTTCTACAAAATTGATCACTAACAATACTAGCTACTATAGCGCAAAGTGCTCCTATATTACGAGTACAATACGAACTCTAAGTAAGTAAGTATATGTAAGTTTGTATAACGCAAGAATTTTAAAGCTTGCAATGACTGCAATAATACGTAAGTTGATCTCAAAATTACTCAATAATATTACGTACTATACTGATCAGGGAAAGTTTTAACGTCCGTCGGTGTCACCTACGCCGATAAATATATCCGTAATATCAGAACAAAAACTTCGAGGGACTAGGGGCACAGTTCCCATACTTCGAAAGTATAAAATCTACGATATTATTTCATTGACGATGCCAGGCGCAACTTCATACCTCATACGTATGCCTACCGATGAAATACTAAATTCCCAGATCTTTGAATACATTCGTCAAATTTTTGTTCAATTTTCCAATTCACTCTCCTCAATAGAGTACTCGAATTCATCTTCAACACACAAATATATACCTATATCAGATCGATCCTAGTGCAAATATATACGTCTTGAAATTGACCATTCGCTTATTATTATGAGTTAATATTCAACGTGTGGGGTTGTATGAATTATATCCAACTATCCCTAAATATGTAGTATAATCGTATTCCCTGATTAAGATAAATATATTCAAAATAACATCAGTTTTATCTATCTACACGTATATAATGCCCCCCCCCCCCCTGCCTGCTTATCAATCTACAGAAGTGTATGCACATATACAATATACCAAATATAGGCTCCAATAATAATAATAATGAGTTACTTTTTCTATTAATCGGCTAACATCAACAACAACAATAACAACGTACATATAGAATTATGTATATATTTAACGAAAACACGCGGTTGTCCATTGTATTTCAATTATAACATGCGCGCGTAATGATTTTCTCATCGTGCGCCTACTATTTTTGTTATATTTATTTTCTTCTCATTAATTATATTATTCAGCGGGTAAAAATTTTTCGTTTTTCTTTCGCTTTCTGGAACCCCCCGAAACCCCGCGCCGGAAATTTTGTTCACGTTATGTTTTCATTTGTTACAATTCGTTTCAATGTTCTCGTTTTCTCTTTACCTTCTCGTCTTCGTGGGGGGTTGGCGGCGTCGGAGGAGTGTACATGCGTGGCGCGTAGTCGCCGAGCAAGGACGCGCCACCAGCCGACGACCCTTGGCTCCTCGGTGGACTAAGGTCGGGAATCGTAGCATGATAGTCCTGGATACCTGCGACACCCGTAGGCACCACTGGCCGGTATTCCATAGCGCGAACCTCCATTTTGGTTCCGATTGAAAAACCCGAGTAAACCAGTTTGAAGCTTTTTTTTATCGAAATTTATCGAAAAAAGCAACAACAACAACAACAACTTTTGGTGATTTTTATTTGGATTTTCTTTCTTTTTTTTTCTCGCTTATAGATCGAACCAATCTCAAATAACGATTCGTTAATTTCTTTTCTATTCTTTGTTTCACGCACACATTATTCGGTAGCACTTAGTTTTTGTTTTTCTATTATTCTCTCTTTTTTTATCTCTTCTCTCCGTATTTCGTATTCTTTCAGATGATTTTCATTCCTTTACATAGGTTTGCCACAAACTCTTTGTTACACAAACTCAGATCGAGATCACGCTCCGCTGGTATCAGGTGACAATGATAACACAGATGAAAAAAAGTATACTCTCATAGCGTAGTGGCGGAAGATGTCATTTTTCATCGTATCGTTTGGTTATTCGGAGTCGCGTCCTTGATAAACTTGACACACGATCTTATTGAAACCTCGCGGTTGCGAGGATTGGGCAGATTACTGCGGCGAGAAGATGAATATGCAATAAAAAAAAACAAACAAAACAAAACGAAAAACCGAAAACTAAAACAAACAAAAATAAATAAACCACACACACACACGCACGCGCGCACAAGAGATAATAAACTCCGGCAGCCTAGATATAAGTTTTATTATAAAATATATATGTAATAATACATTTATATCTCGTCTTTATCATGTATTAACAGATATATATTTAACACGCCGAATATTACAATTATTTACGTTAGAAAGTTTTTTGTACCTATTTCTTTTTTTTTTATAGTCGATAATTTCTTTATATTCGTCTGATTGTAATTATTTGTTTATCTATTTAGTTTTTTTATTGTTGTCATTTCATTCTATTTAGTATTGAATTTTTTTTTCGGTTATAATAATATTATTATTATCGTATATATACAGTCATAGTATACTACATATATATCATAGCCTTACTTTACGTTAGGCAGCTTTGGAATTATGTCACAGACGCGAGTTCCACAAACAAGACGTTGGTATTAATTTTTTTCGTTGCTTTTTTTTTCGTCACCAAAAGAGTACGTGAAACAGTAAGTTCTTACATAAAAAAAAAACTATTATTTATTTATTATTATTTGTTCGCTCGAACCGATGTTTTAGAACAGAAGACAGAAAAAATAAGAACTGCATGAAAAAAGTAATAACAATATCAAAACCGGCACAGAACGTGATTAATGACAATTATCATTAGCCTAACATCAAATGCTTTTCTTGTTTGTTTTGCACCCGTTTTTTTGTTTTTTAACAGTCACCGACCAGTTGTTTTTTTGTTTTGTATTCTTTTTTTTTTTTTTTTGTTTCTTTTTTTTTTTTTTTGTTCCTCGCGTTTTATATACGTTGGCGCGCGTGTTTTTTTTTTCTTCTTCACAAGATTGAAATTAATCTGTCGTTTCGGATGAGGGTGTTCTTTTTTTCTCTTAAATTTGATTTGATTAATTTTGTTTTGTTTTGTTTTGTTTTTATTGTTGTTTCCCCGTTCGATTGGATTTTTTTTCTCTCTCTCTCTCCCTCTCTATCTCTCGGTGTTTACTGTTTTTCAAGCGAGGCTACTACCTTGGGGTAACGCGCACCCCTTGGCTACTTTTTGCCGACTGAATGTTTTGCGCCGTGGCCCTAGGTTCGTTCGAACAGAGCGCGAAGGCTCCCCACCCCAGGACCTTCCCCCACCTTGGGTTTCGGCTTCTACCAATCCCTCCCGCCCCGCCCCGCCGCGCCGCGCCGCTCCGTGCAGCTCCGCGCCACACTACTCTACTCTACTCTACTCTACTACACACGACGGTTGCCCCACACCCCAAGCGACGGCTAGGACGCGCGCGATACAGTAGTGGCGGCGGTGGTCGCGTATGTATGTATATGTATACATATCTATATATAACATATATACGGTATATAAGTACAGCAGATCTAGGCATAGGTGTAGGTATATAAAATGAGTGAGACGGGGGATAGGATCCCGTGAATACGAAGAGGGGATAATTAACCGAGTGTACAACGTACATACATAATATAGCATAGTATGGGATAGTATGGGATAGTATGGTATAGTACTGTGGCGTAGCGTCCCCGTCGCGTCCCGAGATTCGTCCGAAAAAATGATGTTATCGTATCGTACAATATTATTGGTTTGAATGGGTTTCTTCTTTTTTTTTTTTTTTTTTTACTCCGTCTATTTTTCTGCTCCATTATTGTACGATATATGTTATAGTTCATTTGTATCATGAATTTTGAAAATTGCGAATTGAAATGTAATGTAGGTATATACATAGCTACGTTTACCTACATGTGGGATTTGCGAAATTGTATCATGCGAACGATTGAATTCAATTTCATGCGAGGAAAAAAAAACCCAACGAAAATGAAAATTCATTCATACATACATATTATACAGTATATTCAGATTTCCGGATTGTCTGAACCTACATAGATAATATATCTATACGCATGCATAACATCGATTGTGGTTGATAAAGAAATTTCTTCTCTCTTTTCTTTTTTTCTCTCTTATATATATATATATATATATACCTATATAAATAAAGATAATAATAATAATATATATATAGTATAAAATGTGATCACTCGTGTATATTTTTATTATTATCAATTTTGCTTTTTTTTCTTCTTCTTTAATAACGAGCACGTGTCGGAGGGTGGGTTATCGCTGTGAGACCAACTGATTAAGAAAACAACGATTTCGAGTATAAGTACAGCATATATAATATAATGTACGAAACGTAGCTTCTTCATAACGCAAGATTTCAGTCCTATATATGCGATGTATGTATGTGTATATCTTGTCTATTAAAATACGGTTTAATATCAACTTCTAATAAGCATTCTACCAGTATAACAGGTATGTCTATATGTTTCATTCCTCAAGCCTTAACATAATATATTAGGTACCTATACTGCAGTTTTATCATTGTTTTATTGTATATACATTATACCGACATGTGTACCTACTTCATGTATTATATACCCACGGGACTGAAGAGAAATATAAGTGAAAGTTATGTATATTAATTGTACAAATTCAACTAGCGAACATACTATATACAGTATACTTATTCACGGTGATGAGGTGTCGTTGACCTGATAATCCACAGGGTTTTGAACAAAAAAATAAAATGGATATACCTAAGAACGTGACGATCGCGAGAGAAAAAAAAACCGGCACACAGTTTTCGAAAAAAAGGATGACTACCGGTCACAAAAAACAGAAGCATTATTAGAAAGAGCGCGAAGGGGGGGGGGGGGGGGTGGAGCGCAGCGGAGTAGAAAGAAAAAATTGGTTAACCACACTATATACCAGGCATACTTCAATAATAGAGATATTATCTCGTAGAGAAAACTTCCCCCCCCCCCCGCCGCGTCGCCGCTCAATCCTCCTCTTCCCCCTTTCGACTTTTTCTCTGTGGCGCTTGAAAAGTTTTTGCCTCCCTTGAAAAGCGTGCGCGCCGTCGGCAAAAACCGACGTGCGCGTTCGCGAGCGCAAGAAAAAAGAACAAAAAAAAAAACCGGCGCTCAATCCGTACCAATGATATATACATACATACATACATGTATGTCTACGTATACTATAACACGGTTTATTAAATAGGTACATAAGAACGTTAGACAACAGCGCTGTAGCACGCGAGAGCCCGTAAAGAAAATGAGCAAAAAATTTGTTTGAAATAAAAAAAAGACTGAAAATTGAAAACAATTTGTGTTTGCCTACTGCCGTGCGCAGTGAGCTCATATATAGATATTGTATGTAATAAAGAAAACTCTGCGAAGTATGAAATTGAGAAAGGAAATCCATGGTGGAATGGTTGTACGACAGTTTTTATGGAGACGTTATATAATACATGATTCGATGTTTTGTGGGCTGTAGAATTTGACAAATTTTTCATTTTTCACCGCAGGCAATATATAGTTACGAAAATGATAGATCGTGAACTCTGTATAAGTGCAGTGGTGAAAAAGAAGGAAAAGCAGAGGAAGAAAAAGAAATGTTTGTGGGTAAAGACGTGGACTACGCATAGTAGGTATAGTATATAGGAGTCCACAGAACCGATCTTGTGAAAAGAGAAAAAGAACCGATTTTTCTAAGGAAACGATGCGTCACTTATTCCCGGTTGCGCTGGTTACATGCTGCATGAGAGAGCGCATGCAGTAGCGGCGGGGCGTTGAAAACGATTTTCATCTAACGCCGTGCTCGAGATGTATACCTACTACACGCTTGAACAGAAGGCCGAAACCCTCAGGTATGATGATGCAGTTTTCTCGCTAAACTGAACCTCGAAAAAGTCAAGAGGCAGACGAGGTATAGACCGATCGTTGTCGTATTCGTGTAACCTACATCCTGTTTCAATTTCCTTCTATACTCCGATACCTACTCTCAGGGTTAAAGGACCCAGCAGACTCTACACCCATAAAAGACACGAAAATGCGTAAAATCGATCGTAATTCGAAACGATAGCAGAAAAAAAACAACAGTGAACAATCGGTAATTTTAGAGAAAAAATAATTACGCAAAAGTCGCTTTCTATTATTAAAATACAGAAACACTTGCCACCGTTGCTGCAGTTGGCTAAGAAAATGATTACATTTGATACAGAAATGAGTATTTTACGTACGTGCATAACGTTGCGAATGAATAAGTAGCTATACCGATCTGCTCTGCACGATTGGTGGGTAGGTAGGATAATCACGCTCGAATGAATTTCACGACGAAGTAGGTATAGATATAGTGTCAGGGTTTGCGGTACGTAGGTACGTAGCTATACGGTTGGTCGGTTGCAATGATAATAAAGGTGCCAAGGTGCTCTGTTTGCGCGTGTTATAACCTCAAACCGATTTCTTGCCGATTTTATACCGATTTCTATCTCAAAAATGCCGAACACTTTAGTGGTATCCAGAAAGCTAGGTATAGGTGTTATGATCTAGCGTAGCAGAAGCGTGGAGCATGTGCCTCTAAAAAATAATACGGTGTAATACTTCCGAACAAAGATCGCCCCAATGTTTACAATACGTTCTTTTTCGTATGCCGATTTTTCACGCCGATCGTAAGATTTATATTCTCAATAGATTTCCATTCAGGATTCAACTGATGAGACACTACGATGCCTTCCAATCCTCGCTATTCACGTTATGATAGTCTATTCTCATACTGATTTTTCCATGTTTCTTTTTTTTTCTCACCCTCTTCCTTTTTCAAGAGACGTAACGAAATTTCAGGCAGGTAAGTGAACAGATTCGCGCAAAAGATTATATCTTACCTTTTACAAATACCTCATGTTCAAACAGAATTCGGTGTATCCATAGATTTCTGGATTCGCTAAATATCAAAAACGCTGCGTGATACTTTTAAAGAGTTTGTACCATCGTAAAATCGATCATTGATTTTTTTTCTTTCTCTTCTACTTTTTACGGTTTTCAAAACACGTTGTTCCCCTTCGCAGGAAGATTCTCATGACAGATAGTCGCTGGTGCCACGAAGAAAAGAATAGACTTTTGCGTGTGGTGTGAAAATTAGGCACAGTTTGCAAACAGCAGGCATTCTCAAGATAGAAATCGGCATATGGTCAACGCCGGAACATAATTTTCCATTTTTCTTTCGGATCGTCATTTCCGAAAACAATATTTCCAAAACTTGAGACACTTTTCAAACTAAGATCAGAACCATGAGTGATAAAATTATATGAAATTAGAAAAAAATAAAAGCGATAAGAGAAAAAAAGAGCATCAACAAAAATCTTATAATACTGTGATTCTTAATTCCAATCTATTCTACTCCGCTCGGCCATAAGAAAATCTTACGAGGAAGACGTTATAAAAGAAGCTGTTTCATGTTATCTGTAGTTGTGGGTATTATGAAACTGAACTATAGGTCAGAGATATAATATAACATTACGTATGCGTACAATAGTATATTTTCGTATATAGAAACATCGTTTCCAGTTCTATTAAAGAAAATAAATAAAGATTTGACTCAAACATTGAATCTTGTGTCTACTACTTTGCTTACTGCTATTATAGCCGGAGAATAGATTCAGTAAACAGACAGAATTTCGGCGCTGTATAGAATGATGGACGTACAGTGATGATCGTTTGTTTGGAAACACAAATGTGTAACAAGTCGACGGTTTAATCGGTTAGAAGAAAGAATTTGAAAACCAATTCGACGCTAACATATATGTTCAACTGTAAACATTTCGCGGTTAGAAATCGTTAGAAAGAGAGATAGAAATCTAATTGAATCGTGACTCGATGGAACAAACCAAGAGACACGGGGAAAAAAAACTACACAGAACGGGATGAGGCACGGGAAAAAATTTCGCCGGGGGAGGGGGGGAGAGGATCTAATTGGACAGAAAGGTCGGTAGATATTTTTATCTATACATATATTTCAACAAAGAGGTACACGTACGCGACCAACAACAACTGGATCGTGATCCATCGTGATGCTATACGGCTAACCGATGTAAGTTTCCAGGCATTAATGTTGCGTCTAAAAGTCTGAAAGTTTAAATTTTCGGTCTCGCATGAATTCTGTTACGGTCACGGCTTGACACCCCCTCAGACCGTGCGCGCGGAGTAACCGAGTCTCGTTGGCTCACTCACGGACACCCACTCTCAAATCTGTGGAGTCGTGTTTTTTCTCGTTTTCTTTCTTCTTTTTTTTTTTTTTTTTTTTATTTTCTTTTTTTCTTTTATCTCTCTGGGACTTCGGGCCTCCGGATGAATTAGATACGCGCGTCAGACCATGCAGATAGCCTCCTTTGAGAAAATTTCAACCAAGACACCCCGTGTGCAGTAGCATTGCGCGCAAGTTTCCTCAAGTTGCTCTAATATGTGTATGTTATCGATGTATGCAACCTATATGTAGTTATTGCGTGTGTAGAATGACAAAAATATGCAACTTACTTCCCTCCCCGTTATACGTACCTATACTATATCGGGCTCGTCGATTTTGAAACGAATTAATGAAAGAAAGAGGGAAAACGAAAACGAGAACAAAATAAAACAACGGAAGAACATGACCGTATAATGAGAATTCGTTAGACTCGTTGATTATTATCGCGGTTGAGAAAAAAAAAAAAAGAATATATGGAGCACGATCTCAATTGATATACGTGTAACGAAGTTTCAGTCTTTTCCACTTTTTTATTCGTCGTTTTATGTTCACCGAATGTGAAACTTTGATCTTTATTCTCTGACCCTCTCACGGCCGTACGTATGCAGTAACGTGATTTCTTCTCTCTCGCTTTCTCTGTCTCTATCAAAAACGGTTGTCCGATCTTCTATAAGCGCATGTGGAACGCTGCACGGTCCACGTATATAGTGGACAATGGCGGTCATCACCGCAATTTTTTTTCTTCGTTTTTGTTACGTTTTTTTTTTCCTATTTCGTTTCCTTTCCGGTTTTTTTTCTTTTTCAGTTTTTTTTTTTTTTCTCCTATAAGGTGAAAAAACCGGCTTTTTTGGACGTTACCTATGTACAGGGTGGCCCCTCGGAAAAGGGAGGCATCTGTATACATACCTAATATGCATATGGTCCAGGTCACAGCATCCCTTGGTAGATGGTTTTTTGTTTAATTCTGTCCCCTCCGTACGCGTAGCGCCCTAATTTCAACCGTCCATAGCCTACCGCTGCCGCTGCAACGCAGCGAAATCGTTTTGAATGACAATGACCGAAAAGCCATGCGGAGGACCTAAGGGCTAAGGAGAGATCGAGGAATATGATCGATCAAACGAGAGGAAGAAGAAGTAGGAGAGAAAAAAAAAGAAGAAAATGACCTGGAAAAAATCTCGTCAGGGAACCCGATATGCAAATATTTTGCCTACTTAACCCTGCATCCTTCTGTATACTGTATGTATTAGATAAATGATTCTCTTTTTTTATTATTCGTATACCGCGCGTTTGACACTTGACGATTTTCGCGACCTGCATCAATCCGTTCTCTCTCTTTTGCTAACGATTAGATTTAATTTTCAATTTTTCTTGCATAACCCGTGAGAGAGTTGAGCTTGTGAAATTCTTCTTCTTCTTCTTCTTTTTCTTCGGAATCTTTGTCTGGTTCTTTTGACAAGTCTGAGTATCGGTTTGAGAAATGAGTTTCAACTACTCATAGAGATTAATCGACGTGGTATATAATAAATAGTTAAAGATTTTTATCCACGATACGCGCATGTATGGCATGTATATACCTGAGTATGGCAGATATGTGTAGAAACAAAATATATCTTCGTTTGGACCTGAACGGGAGATTTCGCGGGCATGTTTGGCTCCGAAAAAGAAATAACTTCGTGAAAGTAAGGAATTTACGTTTTTATGGAAAATGGAAATCCTGATTGGGGATAAAAAGTATAGAGAAAACAAGAAGCAGAAGAAGAATTGCTTTCTTCAATTTGACCACGCGGGCAGTACCGTTTTTTCCCTTTGACAATAGAGTTGCGTTTGATGGGCCAGTCAAGAGAACAACCCGAACAATAAAAGTTTATTATTTTTGAAATATTCTTGAAACCCTTTTCTCTGGCTTACGGGCTTATTACCGCTTTAAGCCGTGCTTAACACTCTTGCTCGCTATTTCTCTCTCTCTCTCCCTCGATTTCTCACTCGCTATTTCTTGACCGCTGCAGTCTCGGGGTTAAAGGATTAAAAAGGAAAGTAAAAAAAATGAGTGAAGAAAAAAATCAGCTTAACCCTTGCCGGTATTACATTATAAACCAAAATTCACTGAGTAATAAAATACGCAACCTCTGCAGGTCTATATACCACTGCTTCAATATATTCATTTGTTTATTTTCCTTTGCCCAACCCTTTCGGCTTTAAGGATTTGTCCACTGATTTTTTCATCCGCTTTTTTCCCCCAATTTTTTTTTCCCCACCCCCAACGCTCTTCGCGGTATACACTCCGAGACCGAGACTCAACAATGTATTGAGAAAAAAAAACCCCTTCTCTATTTAACGTGGCCATTCCATTTTTTTGCTCTTCTTTTTTCTTCTTGTTTTTTTTTTTTTTTTTTTCTGTAGGGCAATACTTCTCGAGTCAACTTGCGTCTTCTCGTAGTTAGGTTACATACCATCGAGTCTTCTTTCTTTTCTTCACCCCCAAAGAAATTTTTTTTCACATTTTACTGTACTACGGTTAAACATAGTTTGGATATGCTCCCAGTTTACAGGAAATATGGTTCTTCCTTCACTAATTCATTCCAGAAATTTCAACAGCCGTTAAGTAAGTCCAGTCGCATGGTTGACTATAAATCTCATACCTACAACCTGAAAACTATTTTTCTCAATCGCGTACTTGTCGGATAATTGAGATACGACAGAACCGTACGAAGAACTTGGGGCAATAATTGCTAATATGAAGGTATACGTGAATCTGAGGGTAGAAAAAAAAAGGAACAAGAAAAAAGAAACAACATCGCGTCCAAGTCACCTGGTGCATTCGACGTCGTCGTCGTCGTCACCGTCGTCGTCATCCACCAGCTACTAGCCTGCGTCATCAAGAGTGGGCAAAAATTTTACTCTTAGACCCCCATGGGTTCCCATGACCTCTACTGACCCGGGTGAAGGTGCTCCGGTCGAAGGGGGAGACTTGGAGTTTGAGCGGGGGTCATAGGTCGCGCATATGGTCTTAGCCGTTGCCTTACGCAAAATAGCCAAAAATGAGAGGATCTCGCGAAGGGGGGAGGGGGGGGGGGGGGGGGGGGGGGAGACGGAAGAGAGAAGAGAGAAGAGAGAAGAAGAAGGCTGTCAGATAGTGAAATAGAATCCACAATGTGCTGTTCACCTCCAGGGTGGACCAGAGGGTGGGGGTAATATTTTTGAAAAAAGTCAGTTACAAATCGGCTTGAAATTCAAAAATCAACAGAAAAGGAAACGGGGGGGGGGGGGGGGGGGAAGTACGAAATAATGGATTGAACACCTTTCGGGGTTGGGCGATTGGGGATTTACACCGATGAGATAATTGTGAATGACGAAAAAGGGCATAATCATTGATTGTTATATACGCTCGTTACTCGATATACGTACGAGGGAAGGGGGGAGGGGTTGGTTACAAGTTAGGTCGTTATACATCATGTTATAGAATATCGTGAATCGATGAAAAAGCTAACTAGGTGTTAACCCATTGACATGAGTACAGAGAAGACAGAAACCGCATACACAATAAAGAGAAGCCAACAGGAGAATCAGAGTACCTGCTCGGGTTATAGAGGGGCGACCCCCCTTAATATTTTGATAGCTCAATGCACAGTACAATACTATCGGAAAAGAATCTATACTGCAGTATAGATTCTTTAGGGTATACCCTTTCAATTGAAGTTCAATACCCAAATTGGTTCGATCACAATGCTAAACGGTGAAGAGCGAAAGTGAGAGTGTGAGAGAGAAAGAGAGTGAGAGGGGAGTGCGGTAAAACCCCTTTTACAAACGGGCGTGTGCCCTGATCGACGTGCCGGGCTTACAGGGAAGGTGTTACAGATCGAAAATATCAAAGGATTTTCATCGTCAAAGAACTAGATCGGCAAGTAAAAAGAAGAAGAAAAAAGGGACTTATTGGTGGTATCCCAAAAGGGGTTGGCTCCGATCTTTCTCACTCTTTTTTTCAGTGCTTTTTTTCTTCCCTTTCCAACTTCTTTTTTTTGCCATTCTATACAGTAGTCTAACAGCCGATTATGCCTTTTTCAACAGCACGTGATCGCTCATTGGTATTTTTTCGGGGCGCTTGATTTTTTCCTTTCTATAACATCCCCCTCTTTCCCCCTTCAGCCGATCTACCTATATTGCATTATGATTAATATATATGCTTCAAAAGGATATCGGTATACGCATCTATAGGTATAACTTTTTGTATTCTCCGAGGTGCGAAGTCGTGTCAATTGTAAAGAAATAAAGAATAGAATAACACCGTGATAATAATAAGGGAGAGATTATATCGGTATCATAATTATGACAAGTGCGGAATGTACCCACTACAAGGGAAAAAACAGAATTAGAGCACCCGCTCGAGCAAAACAGAAAATCAAAAAAGGGTCATTTCACGATGATTTCTGTTCTTGCCACCGATCTATTCTTTCTTTTTTTCGTTCATTTCCAATCAGATTATTAGATCCGGCACTGCACGCCCGATAATAATCGGGTTGTTCGAGGGAGCGAGGTTCTTTCCTTTTCCTTCTTTTCTTCTTTTCTCCACATATCTTTTTGCCTCGTAGTTATATACCTACGATTGTAATATTTACCCCAAATACTAGCTTTCAACCAGTTATGATACCTATAACAACCATTGTGAATCGAGGCGAGGAGACAGGCACGCGCAACTTTTTCTTCTCTCTTCGATACATGGAATACTTCCATTTTTTTCGAAAATTTTTTACTTTCCCTCGTTTTTTTTTTTCAACCCAAATTACGAAAAAATATAACCTGCGTAGTCGCACGCGCAAACGATTCTCTCGTCATCGATATACAGTTCACGGGTAGGTACGTACATATACATGGGGACGTTGACGCGTTGCTGCTATAGAGTAAACGGGATGCGCGGTGGTACGGATTTTTTTTTTTTTTTTTTTTTTTTTTTTATATACGTTGCAATTTATGTGCCGGATTTTTGGAAATTTAAGGGCGGGCCCCCCCCCCCCCTTCCCCACCACCCCTCATGGCTGGCACCCCTCACATCGTGCTGCATACGCTTACGATTAGGGGAGTTTTTTTCGTTTTTTTTCTCCCCCCCCCCCTCTCACGCGGATATATTTTTGGGCGCGTTTTCGTACGTTTTCTCCCCAAAAGAGAACGGAAAAGAAAGAAAAGAAAAGAAGAAAAAAAAAAACGGTAAAAGAGCGAAGCCGAGAGAAGAAAGAGAAAGAAGAGAAAAAATCCACTGCAGGCAACGCGCACGCATACCACGCGCCACATGGCGGTATATAGGATATACCTATATATATGGGGTAGGGTATACATAAATAAAGCTTTGTTTGTTTTTTTGCCATTTTTTTAGCACTCACAATTTCATACGAAAATGAATATACATGTATATATATATATACACATATATAGCTCTGTTTCCACCCCTAGTTTCGTCTCGAACGGCCAGCCCTGCATGTCCAGCGTCCGGTAGACCATCAGGCCCCTTAATATATAGATTTTTTTTCTCGACCGAATATCAGAAGAGAAAAAAATCTTATTCAAAATTTGCCTAACCGTACGTGTATATATATATATACATATATATATGCCATGGCTGTCGGAGCTACTGTACAATAGATTATTTGAAGGGAGAAAGAGAGAGAAGAAGATGAGAAGGAGGAAAGAGAAAAAAGAAAAAATTTCGTGGCACGCTTCCTCATATTTTTCTATGAATAGAGAAAAACCCAGTGAAAATTTTTGACGGTTGTATTCTCGTGGCTCAATAAGAAATTTGCACACTTAAACGGATTACAGATGTTTTCGGGTGTTTACAATAATGCCGGGGAACCCGATTTCTCGATTTATGTCGAAGAAAATAATATTTCATGGTAAAAATTTGTACCGTGAGTGACAGGATCGAATTGAACGAAAAAATGTCTTACATAATCTGAGGCTGCGTCAACGATTTACAATTGTTGCTATAACTCCGCTACACGTACGCATACTATACACATGTATAGTATCGCATCGCCATTCCGTGCTTTTATACCTTTTTCGCCACTCCGAAATCTTCTTTTATATTTCGTATACTTCGTTCGACCTTTCCCCCTTCCCTTACCTCTCCTCTTCACACGACTCCGCATTTTGCGGAATTAAAAAGAAACAAGCCGAAGGTGGTTCCATAATTTCTATACCACACCGTTTCTAGCCGACGATATTTTTGCCAATAACATGGCCCGGCAAATCAGATGGAATGAAGAAGTGAAGAGATAGATAAACGAATGGAAATGGCACAGCAATAAGTAGGAGAATTCGAAGAGGTAATAATATCTGCGAATGGTGCAGGAGATCGAGAGAGGAGGAACTCGAGAGAACACGAAGATCGTAGTTGAGTTGTTTAAGCTCGTTTGCGAGGACGTGGAATTCTTATTGTTTGCTCAATATCCATGACAGACAAATCCGACCTGTCCAAACAGCAAGGGCTTTTTGCCACCCGCACTAAATTGCTCGTTCGTTTCAGTATGACCGATCGCTGTGTCCACCTCGTAGTCCCGGTTCGCCGCAGGAAAACTAAGGCTAAGAAAGACATAATATAACACGCTGTGCCGTGCCATCAACGTCCGAAGTAGAACCTCCTACACTTTTGGTGTCCCAGAGCTCAGACTCTCGTGGTGGTAGTTTGAAAGTGACCGGGAGGCACTTGTCGGAGCCACTTGGGACGGTCGGTTTCTTAGTTAGTCTATCTGTTCGGCCCATCCCCGAAAATACAACAACACACTGTCGAAGATCAAAAGTGCCGAAAACATATTTTTTGTCTTCTCCCTTCCCCCCCCCCCCCCCCCCCCCCCCCTCTCTCGTTGCCCTGCATCCACGTTTGTTTGCAAGATCGCACACTTAACCATCCGTTAAACCATCGGAAAGGGAGAGAAAAAACACCGAAAGAAAAAACGAATGCACTTATTGGAATAAATTTCGCCTGCAATTTATATCGAATTTTGTACATAGGGATGAAGTGAATTCGAAAGATTGCGATTCGTGGTGCACTACATATGTATCTTTCAGATGGAATAGGCTTACATGTTTGCGGACGCAGGAGAGGGGACTGGATGAAAAAATGCTGAGAATTTGAGACGGAATTTTTGAATCCATCCTGGACTGATGTGCAGGGCAATATTTGTGGAAAAAGCAATCGGTCAAAAAATCGTCGTACAAATTACTTAATTCGTCCGGAAATGTGGAGAATTTGGAAATTGGCCCTTCCGTCCTTTAGGCGGTGCTTAGAGCCCCGTCAAGGCAGGCAACAATTTCGTTAACACTGTGACGGATCCGCCGTCTTCCGGGCATCGGGATGAGCATAATATTTCAAATTTTGAAAATTCAACGGTTTTCGATCGCGATTGAAGAGAAGGGGGGCGCCGCTGCTTACTGCTCGCAACGATTTGTTTGTATGCATATCACATGCCCTGATGACTTTACAGATTTAGGTAAAAATCGTTAAGGACTTCTTCTCTTCTCTTCCTTCCTCCTCTATCTCTGTTGCTTTCGAATCTCATTCTGCTATTTGGTTGATGTGTATTTAAGTCTTTCATATGTATTCCGTCTTCCTCCCAACAGCCTGTCCTCCTCTATTTCTCATTTTCTCTCCGTAGCGTTGGGTCCCTGCCAGGCGAGGGGAGCTCGCTTCACTTCCTAGGGATGCTGCCCCTTGAAGTCAGGTTCCCATGCCCCCTGTATCTCCTGTCTTTCTCTGACGAGGGGTCCCCTCTTCGTCTAAGGCCCAGTCTGCCACCTGTCCCTACGTCTGGACCCTATGCGATGTCTTCCTACATGTAGAACAAGCCGGAGGCCCCATTGTCTCTTGATTGCAGGTTTTTCGACCGATTTCTCGTTTTTTCATTTCGTGTTTTCCTCTCCGTTCTTATTCCTCTCTCTCTCTCTCTCTCTCATTCTCTTCTTTTTTCAACAACTCAAAACCCACGACTGACCAGTTAAAATCAAAAAACTAACACCGCAGTGCCCCCGTTTATTGTAATATATCTTCAAGATTGAGCCTCGATTATACGTGCCCGATTCTCATAGCTGTTTTTCGATCTTTTCTAACCTCAGAATTCATAATCCCCGATTGGATTTCCACTTTTGGCACAGATCACGAATCGTAATGAGTTACGATCCGGACTCGAAAAATAATCAACATAAATATATTAGTCGTGGGAAAATAGAAGAAGACGAATACAAAATCGTAGAAAGGGAGTAAACGAAAAGAGGGGGAGAGAGAGAGAGAGAGGGAAAGCGAGAGGGAGTGGGAGTGGGAAAGAGAAAGAAAATCAGGAGAAAAGGTATAGTCGAAAGAATGATAATTATACCTATATACGCGCGGGGAAGGGGGTAGCTGTTGATAATTAATTGTACCAAACACGCGTAAAATTTTTCGTGCATGTATGAATATATATATATATATAAACTTATATATAGATATGTATTAAGTATAATATTAAGCGCACGGTAACTTCCTCTGAAAAAAAGCCCCTCGAGGCATTGACTTCTAAACTTCCTATAAAATTTTTTCCTCGTTTTTTTTCTCTTTCCTCCTATACCGCTCCGCAGAGATTGATTTAGTGGGCTAATGATGAACCGCCTTTCTTTTCCCCCCCTACTACTGTCCCCACCACTGCCCCCCTACTATCCACAACTTCTCATTCTCCATCCTTATACCTTCTCTTAATCCTCTCTCTACCCCACCCACATGCACGAATTAAGGTACGGGGTTCTCGTGAAGGTATTTTTTACCTGAGAGCCACCATCTGGTCAGATTTTGTTTCACACAGAGAAAGAAAAAAAAAAAAAAAAAAAAAAAGGGAGAAGAAAATGAAAAAATCCATCGGCTTATCAAATATAGGCTGCTGGTATACCTCAGGGGTCTCTCTTATACTATTTTCTATTCTAGTGTGTGAGGTTATAACATATAGTGTGGGAAAAACTACCCTTCCCAACATCAATTTATTACGTAATTATAGCGGCTTATGGAGCTCAGACGAAAACCTTATACATAATTTACAATCATTTTTACACAGTATTATCAACAAGATTAAAATTATATCGACTCGTGTTCGTAATTAGTCATGATTTTTGTCTTTCACTTTTCGTTCTCTTTTTCCTGCATCTCTGTCGTCTCCCACCGGTACCAAGTACTATAGAATTCACAAATATATTTTTAGGGTTAAGTAACTATATGAATATTACGTACGCATAGAGGTGTATATGTATAGCTAGCTACATACCTATACCTCCTACCTCTATCGCTCGCTATAAAGTATACCGATAATTAATTTTATTACTCTCCAATTTCGTAGATATATTATATTAGGTATAGAGGGTGGGGGGGGGGGGGGGGGGGGGGGGGTTCTCGGCTACCGGTAGGATGGTACGGGTCAGTGAGGGTTCCATTTTCGTTAGTCCCGCCGATAGAAAGAAAAAGAACAAATACATACACACACACACACACATGCGCGCGCGCGCGCGCACACACACGAAATACTATATATAGACATTCTTGCATCGCGCATATCTCACAAGCGAAAGAATATTTTCTGACGAGTCCAGGACCCGAGGGCCCCGCGTATAGCCACGCGAAGTTTACGACCCACGATTCCACTTTAGTTCTTATTTACTCATTTATACCTTTCCCCCCGCCCCACGTCGCGATCTAACCTG